>OX453301.1:3243279-4604703 GCA_949710035.1 Crambus lathoniellus | reverse complement strand
AAGCGAATAAAAGTCTTTGGAAGATCCATAAGTGCACTTTAAAGTGTCTAAGAATCTATTACCAAGAACTTCTTCTTTTTTTGTATAAAATTAGTTTATGTAACTTCTAATTATGTAACTAAAACTTTAGTTTAAAGTTATAGGCTCGAAACTTACATTTTATATTTAAGCATCATTATATTATGTAACATACTTGGTTTGTGAACTGTTATTGTGTCATAAATAAATAAAATAAAATAAAATAAAATAAAATAAAATAAAATAAAATAAAATAAAATAAAATAAAATAAAATAAAATAAAATAAAATAAAATAAAATAAAATAAAATAAAATAAAATAAAATAAAATAAAATAAAATAAAATAAAATAAAATAAAATAAAATAAAATAAAATAAAATAAACTATGCTTACGATGGACTCAGGTAGAGGAAAAAGTGTACTAGGATCCATCAATGAAGCCATGCAGTGGATCCTAGTGGACAGAGGGCGCTCAACTAGACTCTCAAACCCACTGTTCATTGTACTCTTGCTGCCAAACCCTACTAGGAGACTCAAGAGAGCCGATGTGCTGCCTAAATAAAGGGAGATGGAGTAGTGGATCTATCTCATAAAACGCTTACGCCTCGCAACACGCCTGATCATAGACCGGCGACTGATCGCTGAAAAAAATAATGGGAAGAAAATGACTAGACTAGGTACTTAGATTTACTAGAATAACTAGCTTTCCGCCCGCGGCTTCGCTCTCGTGAACTACACGACGTCATACCGCGGAAAGGTGATATTTTTTCGGGAAAAGTAGCGGTTACCTTGGACGAGCCGTACTCACTTGCAGGTTGATACAGTAACAGTTACGTTACGTGTTACACAGCTAGGTGAGTACCCTGCTTAATGGAAAAGCATCATAGGTAAATCATATTTTTTTAGTCATCTCGTGACGCTACTACGAAAATATCAAATTAAAATCATAAAAGCAACAACCGTGCGCGATGTCATTCAATAAAGTTTTTTCTGTAAAAAAAATAACTTCAGTATTTGAGCAACATAGCGAATCGCCATTTATAATTCAACAGCAAACTCATAAGTACAATCGCCTACAAACAAGTTACCGACATGACGTACAACACACAAAGGTACCCTAAGTGTCAAACTAAACAAAGCCACGAGGCGCGCTTGTTTATCGGAGACACGTCACTCACTGCTTCCGGCAACAACGAGGGAATAATGTGCAGACGCGGCAGTTTAGAAAGAAATATAATTTTAACAGCTTGCTCGCGTGAGCAAGACGATATTTTCCCGTGGGAATGAGATATTTTCCCGGGTTAAACAGTAGCCGTTAAGCTACTCTAGACCACAATCTATCACTGTGTCAAACTTTATCCTGATCCATTCAGCCGTTTTGCCGTGATTGAGTTACAAACATCCATACTTTTGGATTTATAATATTAGTAGGAAGTAGAATTACTACTAGTGGCCGCGCATGATTTTAATCTGTGTTTGCTAAGGATCGAAGCGTAATTAAGTTTTTTTTTATATTAGTTATAGAATATTTTTATATTGACGACCGATTTGGCAAAATGGGTAGGATACCCGTCTTCTGCGCACGAGGTCTCGGGTTCACAAGACAAATATTTGTGTGCATGAACATGTCTATTTGTCTTGGCCTTGGTGTTTTCTAAGTATGCATTTACAAAAAAAAGTGTATACATGGTGTTGTTTTGGTCATGCAATGTTAAAAAGTTATAAAAAAATACCTTAAATTTTCATTAGCTAATCCGTCAATTCACAAATTTATAGCAATATTGCGCGTAGCAGTTTGGGTGCAATAGGTGAAACAAAATTAATAAGCAGAAACTCCCATATTTTACCCGGAAACTCAACGCATTTCACTTATTTCAATGCCATGTCCAATCCAAACAAGTTTCATCACTCCACCACAGTAATTTCGACGCCGGTTCGGCGCATCGCCGCGAAAATTGCCAAAACCGTAGGCGCCTCCGTCAAGTCCCACCTGACATTTGCCGGTTGCCATGGCGATGCGACCGACGCCATTACAAACGTCATTTTAATTTAATTAAGTACTGTGGTCTTTTGAGCCTATCATTATTTTTTCTTCGAAATCTTGTTTTTGTTAAATTTTTTTGTGTTTGTGTCGATCAGTGTCCTTTTATAATTTTTTTACAAAATATCAGACATTGTATTACAATGCTATGCTCTTTAATTCATTATTCTGCTCTTACTATAAAAAATCTTTAGTCAAAACCGTAGGCGTCTCCGGATAAAAGGGGGGACGGCAATGAGAGCAATTGCCCCCCCTTGACAAACATTTTACCACGTGAATAAGCTAAGTTGCCCCCCCTGAATCAAATCCCCATACCAAATTTGCCCCCCCCCCAACCAAAATATACTTGTCTCCGCAAAGTCCCACCTGACATTTTCCGGTTGTCATGGCGCGGCGGCGACCGACGCCATTATACCTAAGTGTCATTTTAATTAAATTACCGAGGTTCTTTCAGTGTATCATTACTTTTTGTGGGAAAACTCAATAACAAGTGTCCCATTAACAAAAAATAAATTTAATTTACGAGTTCATTTATTTACTGATATAAAACATCTAGGTACATCTGTTCAACGTCATGTCAATTGTCAATTTTTGAGTTTCTTGCCGGTTCTTCTCGCAAGGTTCAAGTGCAAGCTTCTTTGACGTTCACTAGTGTTTTCATCTCAACTTAAAATGAATAAAGAAATTTTGAATGGAAGCTTATAATAATTAGAAGTGGTACAAGTAGAATAGTCAATGCTTTTACTAAACAAGACGAAGCAAACTAATTTTTATTATCACAAACAAACTACTATACGAGTCGTTGTGTGATTTGAATAATATTTTATTTATTTAAATTTAAATTCAACCGCTTATTTACCGAATCTTAGCTAATTAATAATTAATTAAATAAAAGCTATTATTCTGAAATGGGCGTGAAAATTAAGGTTAAAGGAGCGTTGAAGGATAAACATTTGTCCAAGGATCTCTAGATTGGGTTCACAAGACGATTTGGGTGTGAGACCGAGCAACGGGAGGTTACTAGTTCTTGTATACAAAACTGAGATCTTGTCCAGTAACCTTACAGAAAATTCCAAGATTGATAGTCAAAGAAGAAAAAAGGCAAAGTGGAAACTTTGGTACCTACTTGTTTATTGCTCCACTTGAAATGAATTATCAGTAAACAGTTCAGTTTACTACCGTCCGTCATAAATCATTGGGTCCACTAAGACCAAAACCAATATCGTAATAGGGCGAACTAGTAAAATGATCACCGAAGTCGCAAGATGGATGTCATCGAAAGCGAGAGCGGCGCCTGCTCGTCTGTGTCGTGCAATCAATAAGTAGCAAGGCCGAGCCTGAGCGTCTATTCTGAAACGCAAAATTCGAAACTTCGGTATACCCGTCCCTCTCACTCTGGAGTAGTGACAGGATCGAGTGAAAGGGGCGGGGCTAACGAAGTTTCGGATACTTCGTTTCAGAGTACGGCTCCTGGATATAGGGTTTTATCACTTTTCTTGTAGTTTTATCTTAGTGCGATAGTTAAATTCATTACTTAGCACGCCAAAGCGACTTCTATAATCAAATGAAACATGGACAGCGATGAAAGCCCGATGTTGTGCTACTAGTTTGTAATCAAAATCAATACCATAATATATCGACGAGAATACGTTGAAAATAAAAAAAACTTTCCTTATAAATGAGACATGCACCGTGCACAATCTATTAGGGAAAGATTCACTGTACTAGCACTGTCTAGTCTACCTATTAGCACAAAGTTGTTATTAAATGTGAATACTAAAAGTGTTTTTAGATATCAATCATTTTACCGAGTGTTTCATGCAACGTTTTAGTTAGATGTTCGGTTGGTGACATTATAAATTATGTAAGTAGAAAATCAATTTTATTATTTACGTATAACTCAATATCGTACCGTTTGACGTGTTAATGGATCATATAATATGATGTATTTACAAATAAGAATGCATTGCAAAGTCGAAACCATCCAGCAGTAAATCACAATTGCATTAAACTCAAAAAACAAACCAATATTTTTATGCAAGTAAATAGTAGTCAGAATCCGCCTAAACGCGAGGCACTGCCATTTGCTAAATGTGCACCGCATTCCGACAAATATCCGACAGAAAACTGCAAAACCGATGAAAGTGCAGAACCCATAAAATGCAAGGTGAAATCATTAACGCCGCGCGGGAACGTACTCGGCTAGGGTGCACATGTTTTGTGAAATAGTAATTTTTTATTTATGTTTTATGCAATATCAGACAACCTCGTATAGACTGCTCAGTACCTAGCCCTAGAACGAAAAACTGTCTTTATGATAACTGTTATTTATCGTGATCGTATTATTTTGTATGAAAACCAGAGCGGCATCTTTCGGTCGTTTAAGGAACTAAACTTCATTATAAATTTGACAGCAGCACTATGACGGGTCTGATAGCATGTTGACGGACGGTATAGTTTACTATATGATTACTATAATGAGATAGTTTTGCGCTTGGGCTACTGAATTGAAGGTAAAATAACACTTTTTTGGACACACATACAGAAAATATATGACATAAACAATTTACAAAACGTGGTATAATTAGGCGCAGCGTCTCTACCGATGTGAAGATGTGGTAGACAAAACACTTAAATGATCATATTATCATCAAATACACTTTTACTAAAAATATTATATAGACACAGTAAAAACATAAATTATCATACTAAGGATTGTCGTGGGTAGTTAACAACCCATTGCCAAGGGAGGAGACGCCTGTGAAAGTAAGCAGAATCAGTGTTTCCATTTCCATTAGGTCCATTATACTTTTAAGCGAAAAGACCTCCTAAAAGGGTATAGCAACAAACAAGTTGATAGCGACATCCAAAGGCTTATTGAAACAAGAGATTTTAAATTATTTTCATGCATTCACAATGCAATTCTGTAAGTAATTGCATAGGAAAAATGTGATAGTAAAAAACCACGAGCCCTGAAAGTAGCTTTCAGGCGGGATTCAAACCCGCGCCCCTGGGAATCCGGCCCAATTCTCTGACCAACTAAGCTACCGAAAGGCTACACGACTCGTCGAATTTTGCTATCACTTGTTAACGCTGTAGGTCAGCGTTGCTTTATCAATGTGAGGAAACCCTCGCATCCGAATATAATACCGAAAATATATTGATGATTACAAAAACTTTTGAAATATTTATATTTAACTCTGAAGTTGTGATTGAATGAAAATGTGATTGATCACCTAATAAACCAACTAAAGTAAAGAGCACGCTCAATCTTCCTAATTAATATCAAAGTAATAGTAGATTGTATTACAAGGGAGCAAAATAATATTTTTACGGCGAGGGCGCTATTTTGAATCCAGAGCGCAGTGAAGGATTCAATATACGCCGCCCAAGGTGAAAATAATTTTGCGGCCGAGTAATACACTCTGCTTTTCATCCCCCTCTATAAGAAAAGCAGTAAAGACAACTCAAACTACCTACCATTCTTTGTCGTTCGGATACATCATAGCGCTATACGGGCAAGAAAAAAAAATTTAGTTTTGAAATAAAAAAAATTTAAATAAAAAAATATATGTCCATCAGATTCCTTATAAGTATCTCCGGAGATGCCGTAGGGAGTTGAAAATTTTGTTAGATTTAAGCCACGACTCACCGTTTACGAGATAATCTCAATTTAATAAAATTCCGTTTTTGAAAATTTCTCGATCATACAAAATCAGTTAAATTTTTTTTTAAGCTCTGCACACCTTTTGCTACACTCCAACCAATGCTTCTTTAATTATGTTCTAAATTCAAATCTCATCGTTTTGGACCCTGTTATGAAGCTGTTCAAAATTCAAATCTCATTTATACCCTCTTGTCATAACAGGTAAAAAATGAATCGTTTTGGACCCTGTTATTAGATAAACAATCATCGCTTTTCGAATCGATGGGATGAAAAGTTGTTTATTACTCAATCACAGCACCTACCAGGGGGCCAAGCCTGCTAACGTTAAGTCATAATCGTGTCTCAATCGTGTTTCAATTGTAGTTCAATTGTAGTGTTTTTTTACACACTAGTTACAGGAATTATGACAATATGATGTGATGTAAATGTAGTGTGTGGTGTGACCATCAGTAGTATGGTGAAAAAGTACACATTTCCTGTAACTAGTGTGTAAAAAAGCACTACAATAGTACAACAATTGAAACACGATTGAGACACAATTATGACTTACCGTTAGGAGAATTGGCCCCCTGAATACCAGCGTTATTGCGGGGTAACCTCTCACCCTGCAACAACTTATGCTGAGGTAGGGTCCTGATTGGCACGTCTCTTTATTTTCTCACTTTTTTTTTGTTATATTAATCATAGTTTCCTGTATATTTTTATTTGTTTCCCTGTATGTCTTTTTTTGTGACGTGTCAATAAATGCTTTTCATTCATTCATTCAAAACGGCTAAACCGATCTGAATTAATTTTAGTCCAAACATAGATTATGGTGTAGAAAAGCACATGGGCTACTTTTACCTCAGAAAAATGTGTTATTCCCACGGGGAAACCGTAGGCGGAAAGCTAGTACAACTACACAATACTTTATCCCAGGACACTAGTTAAAAAGTGTAGTCAACCTAACCGGACGTCGTATTTCACCGCAGCCGGATGTGACGGCGCGTCATACAGTTTTTTTAAATAGGTTTTGATGGAGATTCATGGCTGTCTGTCTGGCCCGCGAACATAACCTTGGGCTATTGTGTTAGGGTTCCTAGGTATGGTGCAAAACAAAAAATAAACAGTACTTACTTACGTACATTTTTAGGGCATCACTACATAGTATAAAACAAAGTCGCTTTCTCTGTCCCTATGTCCCTTTGTATGCTTAAATCTTTGAAACTACGCAACGGATTTTGATGCGTTTTTTTTTAATAGATAGAGTGATTCAAGAGGAGGGTTTATATGTACTTTTTATCCCGATATTCCCACGGGAACGGGAACCACGCGGGTGAAACCGCGGGCGGCCGCTAGTTGTTTATAATTAAAAGTTTTTAGTTTTTCTATTGCATTTAAATGTAAGTGAGGCCATAATCGTACGGCTGAAATGATGATGATGATGATGATGAGGCCAGACTCGCTTCTGGTCGCATCGGAATAAAAAAGAAAGTTTAATGTGTAAGCACAGAATATATAATAGTACTTACGGTTAAGTATTAAACATATTTTGTACATGTTGATCCCTAGATCAGTAAACATGGTCAGTATCACTGAGCCATCGGGATCTTTAATCGGGTTGCTAATAGTCATCTGCGTGGACGTCACCTGAATGGACAATTTTAATGCGCTGAAAAATAAATACCATAAGCCCTGGCATAAAATCAGTTTATGCCATGAAAGCATTATGCACGCGGATGACGATGAGAATTTACGCAATAATTTAAGTTTTATGAGATTGTTATAATATAAATAATCTTCTATCCGGTACAAGGCCAGATACGTGGGCAGGCCCCCTACAAGGTGGACCGACGATCTGGTCAAGGTCGCGGGAAGCCGCTGGATGCGGGCCAAGCAGGAACGATCGTTGTGGAGATCCTTGGGGGAGGCCTATGCCCAGCAGTGGGCGTCGTTCGGCTGATTTATGATGATGAAATAATTTAAAGTAATTTTCAATTAGAAATCCCTTTATCATTACCATAAAAAAGCAATATAAGGTACGAACTTGACTATTCCAGTGAAGCCAGCAAAATATGGAGAAATCTCTTGAAATAATACCTAATTTGTAACCTTCCAGCTGTAGAAAACAGAAAATATTACAAAGACACATTAAAGTCCGGGAAATTAAAAATTATTGCTGTCTTGAACTGCAATTTAACTTCACTTGTAACCTTAACACGGTGTTTATAGAGATGAAAATCATTTGTTTCTTTAAGCATACTTCTAGGTCCTCATTTGAATCTAAATAGTGCCTTTGACAATAGTTTTATGGCTAGAAAATTGCAGTAAGAAAGCATTAGCGTGCAAGAAGCAGGAAACATTAAGGTTCTAAGGAAGAGGTCGAAAAGATGAGAATTTACGGCATAAGGAAAGTCTTATTGTTTATAATAACCAAGAAACTTGAATCTGACTGTAAGTATTATAATAGTTTAAACGCCAAGCAGCAGTTTCTTCCGCGCAAATCGTGTAGGTTCTAAGACCAAGCTTATATCCGCTATATAAAGGTAGGTTGTTGTATAAATCGTAAACATACGAAATAATTTTCGTTAATAATCTCTTAAACTACTCTTTAAAAAAGTTATTATAAAGCAATTTATGAACTTCATATCAAATTTTAAGTCATAAAATTCTTCAAACCTTATTTTTCTCTAAACATTGCTAACTTCAAGTAAAAGTCAAACAGTCAAGTAATATATGAAACGTTATTCAAAATCCTTTCCCAATCCCATTTAACTTAAAGTCTGGCGCCGTTCAGTCGACGACTTAACCGGTATTTTTTATGCACCCCATGCAGTCCAAGGTTCGATCCTCGGCGGGGTGAGGCAAATTGCTATTTTATGATACATGAAAATGCGGCCGATGGAAAATTGGAAGTCAATACGGCGTTTTGCTTGTGCGAAAGAGATAGCTAATTTATTTTGGTGCAGCTTACGATTCGGATGTGTTGGGGCGCCAAATCGTGGTGTTTGTACTGGCGAAAGAATACCAGGATTTTAACTCAAAATTGTTTATTTAAATAAGGCTCATACAGCACTCATGATTGTCAAAGAAGCTACGCCATCGGTTCGTGAATTCTACGGCTGGAGATCTTGTGACGAGTATAACGGCAAGAAAGTCATCAAGGGCTATCTTTTCCCCTTATTATAGTTCAAGCCCTGTTTGAAAGTTGACCTTGAGCGCCCTTAACGCTTGATGTGCTGTCGAATTTTAATCTATATATATAAAATTCAAAGTCCTGACTGACTGACTGACTGACTGACTGACTGACTGACTGACTGAGATATCAACGCACAGCCCAAACCGCTGAAGCTAGAGACTTCAAATTTTGCACATAGATACGTTATACAGTGTAGGCATCCACTAAAGAAGGATTTTTCGAAATTCCACCCCTAAGGGGGTGAAATAGGGGATAAATGTTTGTATGAAAGTCCGTCAGTTTTGAAGTTAGAATCTTCAAATTTTGTATTTAGGCTGGCAATTGAAAATTAATGTTTACCTGTGTCAGCGTTTTTGACAATTCCACCCCCGAAGGGGGGTGAAAAGGGGAATGAAATGTTGTATCTAGAAAGACTTTAATTAAATTTATTATTTAGGCTTATGGTCGGAAAGTAAAACAAATAAACAAACACATATATCGTATTTTTTCGAAAATCAACCCCTTAGAGGTTAAATGGAATAAATGAACCTAAAAATCGATATGGATGTCGTTATTGAGGTTTTATGGGATGACGATTGCAAAAATGGCATTAATTTTGATGTTTAACACGCTGAACATGATTCAACCCCTAAAAAGTTGAAATAGGGGTGGAATTTGGAATGAAAAATCAGGGGGGTAATAAATAGACATTTCAACTTGAAACTTTGTAGGCTTACTTCTTAAAACAAATAGGCAACCCATTTCGTAGTTTTCCGAAAATCAAACCCAGGGGGTAAATAGGGTATAGAAACCTAAATCATCTGAAGTACCCTAAAAGTTCTTGGTACCTAAGCTACTCAGAACTAACTTTTTGGTTGTGAAACAGACACTTACTATTTACTATTTACTATACTAGCATCCGCCCGCGACTTCGTCCGCGTGGACATTCGAGAAAATACTTAGGGGACCAATAACCAGGATAAAAAGTATTCTTTGTTTTAATTTCATAAAAATCCGATCAGCCGTTTTTACGTGATGAGGCGGGTCCTCCCTCACCAAGTGAGCAGCGCCTCGTGCGAGGCCCGCCGCACGTGGCAAACGTTCTGCCTCGCGCGAGGCTGCTCGCTTGGTGAGGGAGGACCCGCCTAATCACGTAAAAATAGCTGATCGGATTTTTTTGAAATTAAAACAAAGAATATTTTTTATCCTGGTTATTGGTCCCCTAAGTATTTTCTCGAATGTCCACGCGGACGAAGTCGCGGGCGGATGCTAGTATTGATATATTAAAGTGATGATGCAGTAGGTTTCTTATTAAGATTATTAGTTCAGCTCCAAAACTGTCTTCTATCCAATAGCGAAAATATTGTGAGAAAAGTGCCAGGATCAGGAGATATAGTCATAAAAATGACGGCCCATTTATGGTCTCCTCAAGCTTTGTTTTCATAACCAAAAGTTAGTTAGTCCACCTACATCCTCATAACCGATAACAGTTCATCATCATCATCATCAGCCATACAACGCCCACTGCTGGGCATAGGCTTCCCCTAAGCATCTCCACAGCAATCGGTCATGCCTGCGCTGAACGCATCCAGCGGCTTCCCGCGACCTTGACCTTATATATTTAGTTGATAATTAATAAGTTAGCTTAGCATTTATAAAAGTAATGTAGCCTTCCGCCCGCGACTCCGCGTTGACTTTAACGACATAAAAGTAGCCTATGTCAGACCGCTTCCATACTATTCCCATACCAAAAACCACTTCAATCCGTTGCTCTGTTCTGACGTGAAAGACGGATAGACATACAAACAAACAAACACACTATCACATTCATAAAATTAAAAAGTACCTATGGTTTTTTGTTACACCTTCACCTTTAAAGTAACTTAAGAAGGTATCTTATCTTCGTAGTGATGATTCTTCATGTAACCTTATTACTTAAAATGGCTTCTTCTTTTAACTCATAGCTACCCCCTTGTTGAACAAAGCAACCCCTGCACTAATTTCGCGCGAGGTCGCCCGGCCGGCGCCGCGTCGAGCTTCCGCAAAGTACTTTGACATATCACGTTTGCTTAGGTTGCTCACACAATGAATAAAATCGCAACAATTTGGGCAGAAAAAGCGCGACTGTGTGTAGAGATAAGTAATTCTAAAGCTGCTCGCACAATGCATACTATTGGCGCGATTGCGTAGAGGCAACAGAAAGATTAGAAGTCGAGAATGTTTGGTAAACTAACTGCTTTGGTCTAGTGGTACACACCATTAGACCCAGTGGTCCCGGGTTCGATTCCCAGCGGGGTCATATTGGATTCGGTTTTGGTTGGTGGTAGGGCTTGATCAAAATCCGCCTGGCTAGCTACTTACCACCATCTTATCTAAGTCTGTCGCCATAACAACGATGTTTTCAGCATTGTTGTATCCTGGCAGCTTGAAATAAGATAGCTAGTTCCTCAGTAATTAAGGGTTCCAGGAGTAGTGCGCTTCCACCTTCAGTCTTATCATCACTAAGCATCAGCTGTGATGAAAGCTAAGTCATAAGTGCTACGTCGTTGTGGATAAAAAAAGAGAAATAAATTAATGCATTTATTATGACTACACTACAACAAGGCAGCAACGACTAGTGTGAACTTAGATGCGATATAGCGATATAGTAGCCTGTGAACCTTAGAGGCTTGAGGCTATTTATCATGATAAAGATTGAGCTTTTTCGGACATCGATGAAAGGCACTGTCTTTACGAATCCGGGCAAAATAAAACTACTTTAATCTAACATAATAAAAATTTCATCGCACATTGTTTATTTGGTATGGTACAGTCGAGTTCAAAAATATCTGTGAACTTTTGAACTTTGTCTGTCGTAGTAGGTAATCATTGTGACAATTTGTACAGAAAGTCGAAGACGGTGTCAAAAAACTTAATGCGACAAAGTCAAAAAATGCACAGATGTTGTTAAACTCGACTGTAGGTCTGAGAATAGGTTATAGGCTATTTTTTATCCTGAAATTCCACGGAAGTAAAGCACGTGGGCGTAGCTAGTGATCTTATAAAACTTTCCTAAACCATAATAAGTTTTTAATAAAAATTACATTTTTATGACAAGCTTTTTTTGCTGACTGTACTTTAATATTGTATTGTCATCTAAACCAAACCTGTATACAAAATTTCAGCTCCATCGGACACTGGGAAATGGGAAAAATTAAGCTTGCAAGATTTGTCCCCCACTAACTAACATACTAACTAACTAACTATCTAACATGGCAAGTTAATAAAAAGCTTTTAATAACGGGTATTATTAAATTATTGTGAAAAAATAGATATAATAATATACTAAGCTACATAAGTATATTTAAATTTTTTACAATGGTTGGGGACTTCCGTCAGGTGAAGCCTGATTCAATCATTACATTATTTCATCTGAAACCATTGGACACCTCGAACCCTTCCCTTTTCAAATCAAGCAGATTCCCTATAATTTCGAGATTTCTAAAGTCCCATAACGGTCCTTCATTCATTCATTCATTCATTCGGCGGGACCATTCAAGACGCGTCCACGGGCTATTTAGTCTACAGACTATTTAATTCGTCGCAACTGAAATTGAGGGTCTACTTCGAAGGCCAATCTACACTATCGGACTACGATACGATCGTATCGGAAGATCGGAAGTTATTCACTGTGGTAGGCCCTCGGAGACCCGACGGCTGAAGGGCGGCGCTCCTAAACTTTTCCAGTAAAATTTGCGTGTGCAACTGCTATGGGCGGGAGGCGGCCTTGCAATTTGTCTAATTAATAAAAAATAACTAATCAAAAATTAAGGAAATCGAACAGCCCACATCGTCCGAATATCGACATCACTTATTCGTGATAGGCCCTCGGAAACCCTTGGCTGTAGGGCGGTGCCCTGAACAGTTCCGGACAAATTTGCATGTGCAACTGCTAATGGGCGGGCGGCCTTGCAATGTGTCTTCCCATTCGCCCTATTGGCATTTGAGTTATTTGCGAAATGTTTGGAAATGCTTTCTGGTAGAAAAAAGTTCTTAGGGTTACGAATAAATTGACGTTCTTTAAAATTGTAATGTTTCTGTGACTGAAATTGATACTTATTATGTTTTAATTTTCATGCATTTACTTTATGCTATAAAACTTAGTTATGTATGTTAGTAAACAGTCAGTTATATTTTCTGTTTTTATCAAGTAAAACAAGTTTGAATGAAGGTTAAAATAAAAAAAAGGCTATCGAGAAATTAACTAATTTGAACTTACTTCGCCCATTTACACAGGACCCCTTACCAAGATACACATAAAATATGAAATACTATTAATTTTAGTAAGTACCTAATCGAAAAAAAACTATATTTATTGTCTAGTTATTTCAGATAGATTTCAGTCAAAGTGATTAAATTAAATGTTGACGCACATTGTACAAAGCTATTCAAATCGGCGACAAGTAATCGGAAGTGTCGTGTCCGTCAGGGCGGCGCCCAACGGTTCCGGTTGCATTGGTACGCAACTGTTGATTGGTTAGCGGTGAAAGGTTCATAGGAAAATTTGTTTTTCTATTTTGGGCTATGCCACGAATGGTAATAAAAAGTTTATTGTAATATAGGTGTGGTTATAATTATATTAAACTTGTAGATGTGACAATAATAATTTGAAAGAATTGCCTGAAAAATAATTGTCCTATCCGCCAAGTCAGCGCCCTGAATAGCTCCGGTTGCACTGACGTAACTGTTGATTATTTATTTGATTGAATCAGGCGTCACTTGGCGGAAGTCCCTAACCATTGTGAAAAACTAAATATATGTAGCTTACTTCCGCAAAAAACACAATATGCAAGATGCACCGCCCGCCCGCTTGCAAAAAATTGCACATGCACACCACGAAAATACCAGTGCACAATACCTGCATTTAGCAAGACAGCAATACACATTGCACCGTCACCGACCGTCACTAATCGGTGATCTTGCATAATATTGTGTTTTTTGCCAAAGTAAGCTACATATATTTCGTTTTTGACAATGTTGATTATTTACTTATAGAAATGAAAATACGAATTCGAATTATTATCTACTAGCGGCCGCCCGCGGTTTCACCCGCGTGGTTCCCGTTCCCGTGGGAATATCGGGATAAAAAGTACATATAAACCTTCCTCTTGAATCACTCTATCTATTAAAAAAAAACGCATCAAAATCCGTTGCGTAGTTTCAAAGATTTAAGCATACAAAGGGACATAGGGACAGAGAAAGCGACTTTGTTTTATACTATGTAGTGAAGTGGAGTCCATAGTTAAGTTGGTTGCATTGGTTCAGTTAGGCAACTACTGAATGGTGAGCAGTGAGCAGCCGTGCCAAAAATGTATTTATATTTTATTCTGTATAGGTATAAAGTTGAAACAATGCTTTATGTTGTAGCTATATTGATTACCTATACATTATACAATATAAACACATTACCTCAAACCGCTTCAATCTGAGGCAGTATACCATTTATCTTTGTAATAAATAATGTTTTCGCAGATTATTATAGCATTAGGTATGGTTAATGTCGCGGATAAAATTCATTGGCCATGAATGGTTCTCAATGTGCATTCTTGTAGCAGTCTTGGTACAAACTTGTGCCGTCAAAGTTGGGAGATCGGAATCGACGATGAATAATGTAAAGGATTTGAAGTGTATGGGCTATGTGAAAGTATTTGAACAAAATAGTTTTAAACTCATACAGGTAAAGAATGTTTATGATTGTGGGTAACATAATTGTTCGATCACTAAACGCAGATGAAGCTTCACTAAAATGGGCATTAGCAAAATTAAGGATAAGTAAATACCTATTCTAAAATACTTGGAAAAAAGTTTATTTGTATAAAGACTTTTTAATAGCAGCTATCTTGTTTTCTTTAATCATTTTTATACCAATCGATGGTATGAGGCCTACAGAAATAATTATTTAACAAACAGATTGGTGCAAATTATTAACTTTTTATAAAACTTTCAATCGCTGCCAACCCTATGTTCTGACAGGAATAACGTAGCCAACCCAACGTTTTTATATTCTGTAGACTCCATTCTATCGAATGGTGTAAAAATTATTCATTAAAGAAAGAAAGAAAGAAAGAAAGAAATACATTTATTTGGGACATCACAACAACAAAACATAAGCACTTAGAGCATAGGACAGGTAGGTATGTCCCAAAACGGTCCCGACTCAGCATAATGCATGGCTTGAGGCCAGCGCTGATCTTCCGTCGGGACCGTGTTTGGTAGGGCTGCGAAGCCTACACAATATCGGCCAACATAATAAAAGGCACAATTAATACAAACAAAACACACAAGACTTAAACACTTAAAGACCAGGGCTGGTAAAAAAAAAAAAACATTCATAGACAATGACGCGACGCATCTAGCCGTCTAGCGTCTATTTAGATGTAACCGGTCTGCGTCTCCAAGCGTCACTACGAACGAAAAAAACTTGAAAATAGTTTTACTTACAAACTAAACTTCAATAACTTATATTAAAACAATAGAAAATACTTAAAACTAGGTAATAACCTACAGTAAAAAGCAGAAGTTGCATCACGTAGTAGTTGGAGAAAGAAAAGAAAGAAAACTGCGCCAACAAATTTGCAAAGTGAAACAAACAATTCATAATTATTTATACTACGACGAAAAACTATTAAATTAGAAAGTAAACATTAGTGGGCATCATAAAGTGGTATTTTTTGGCTGTACAAACTGAAAAACAGTTACAATGTGTTAGAAAAAGTGAATAAGTATACTATTTATATACCTCAAACAAGAAATATTATGGGTTTGTAAACAACATGGATGCATGGAATTTTTTTACACTTATGGTACCTAATGATCTCATACAATTTAACTACAAGAAAGCAAAAGAACTACAAAAACTATACTTAAACATAAGAGGGCATCACAAACTGGTAAATCGTGGCTGAAGTAAGTGAGCCAAACAAAGAGGTAAGTTAATAAAGCGTAAAAACATAATAATATATAAAACGATAAAGAAACTAACATAAATTTAATAATTATATTAAAATTTTACAGGGCTCCCAGGAACAGCATGGATGGAAGTGTTTTGTGATCAAGTAAACGCATGCTCACTATGCCTGCTATTAGTTCATTGCAAATATTTCACCAAACAAATCACAGCATTCCGTTATGCAGTACCTACCAAACCAACCTTTAACACATGAGACAGAAAATTATGGTAAGTATATTATGCTTTTTTTATAATTACAATATGCTGGAATCCTGAGCTTGGTGTTCTTGAGTTAATTGACAGTTAAATAAGAAATTTTTAAGATTAAGTTTAAAACTTGTTATGTTATTCAGATCTCTTAACGGCGGCGGGATATTGTTCCAACATTTGGAAGCTGCATAACGGAAGCTACCACGGAAGGCGGCTGATGCGTGACGAGCAGTAACCAGCTGCGGAGCAAGTTTGCGGGCCCCATAAGGTCTGTGGGCTGAGATCCAGGACAGCTTGCTGTACAGATATTCAGGTGCTTTGTTTTTAACAATATTAAACATTAGGCAAGCCAAGTGAAACTTTCGACGGTGTCTCATTTTTAGCATAAGTTGCTTATTCAGAAATGGAGTCACGTGGGCCCGTAACGGAATATTGAAGCAAAAACGTGCGCACGCATTTTGCACTCGTTGAATAAGTTTTATTGTTTTGAAAAGCAAACATGGACCATACACAGTGTCCATATAATTCAGCTGTGATAATACTAAGGACTCTACCAGCTGGATACGTAGATCTACACTGAGGTAGCGTCTAACCTTATATAATATTTTAAGTTTATAGAAACAAGTTCGAACGCAGTTCCCAATGTGATTTTCAAAATGAAGATCACTGTCCATCTTGAGGCCCAAATTCCTAGCCTCAAACACTCTCTCTATTTCCACATCCTTTAATTTAATATTAAGGGATGGGTGGCATTTTGAAATCTGTTTTTTGGACCCAAAGATCAAATATTTTGTTTTTGAGGCATTAAGCTGTAGACAGTTGTTGTTAGACCAATCTACAATGCTAGAGAGGTCTTCATTGATTTTAGCAATTGCCCCATCAATGTCCTCTGGTCTAAATGAGATATACATTTGCGTGTCGTCTGCATAGAAATGGGTGCAATTCGATATCGATTTGACTCGATTGCAATCGTCGATTTAACATAGCCTTGACAGGAAAATTTCAGCCAACCCACTGGAAAAATATTATTTAGCCTACTGAATTTGATATAAAATACTTTTGATCCATTGAACAGATGAGTGAAGTTCGATCCCTATTTGTTTCCCAGGCTATCAAATATTTACCATCATGAATTCATTGCTGTTACTGATTGACAAATTACCTGAAACAAGGAATACAATTTAAATTAGTTTTGGCATAAATTAAGGTTATCTAAAACGAATTAATTAGGTACCTACTTTAATAGACGGTCGACAGTACATTAAGCTTTTACATTTCGACCTGTTACACGCCATTTTTATACCATTTCAACACTAACATTAAAGAGATATAAGATAAGTAGGTATATAAGTAATATACGTTTGAAGACACAAAATCCGTATCATCCGTATCTTCCGAATAGGAATATTTATAATTTGTTTAGGGAGGAAGCGGGTGCTATATGGAATCACTTTCTGCTCAAAGTAATCTCAAAGAACCTCATGTGAACTTTCGTATATTTTTGATAGACACGAACGTTTGCCGCTCAACGTTGGCGTATCTCTTCCGCGCCATTACTCGGCTCATCAATTATGAACCCCTGACCTGCTTCAAGCACTTGGAGTTGGAAGACAGTTGCACCTTCTTCGGGTGGAAGAACAAGTTTGCTCGAAGTTTGTGGAGCGCCATCTATGTGCGGTGTTGCGAAACTGATTAAAGATACATTGATTCAGCCACGACTGAACCTGTATTTCAAAAGATAAAAATGTTTATTCGTAACAATCAAAATTGTGAAACAAGCTCGGCTACGCCATTTTACCAACTATCTTCCGGGTCTCAAGGGAGTATCAGTAAAAATTTACCTGTTTGATATTCCAGACTTAGAACCTACATCTGTGCCAACTTTCACCGTTCAGCCTTTCTGGTTGGTGGCAATTAAGAAACACTTAAATGACACTTATTTAGTTCTTAATTTATTATTCTAAATTAAAAAACTATTGCACAATTTATTCGGCAAAGTACCGTCAAGGCAAGAAACGAGGACTAGAACACTATTAAACCTTCAAGCTATCCACACTCGACACTGAGGTTGTGGAAGAAAGAGATGCATTGGTCTTAAGACTTATTTATAAAAATTACTTATCTCAAACTATTTTATATTTAACACCATTCCCTGATTAATATCGTAATTGGTACAAACCTGCGGTGTCGCAGTTAAATTCGGCGGCACATCAAAGTGTAATTTCCCTGTCACCATTCCGACAGCCTGCATGATTAATACACCGCCCCCCCTTTGACGGAGCCCAATCACTAAACACCTTTCAGTTAGCATCCGGCAAAATTACTTCCTACCAAACTCGTCGATTAATTTATTGGCTGATGACGGTGATCTTATTATCATTTGGAACTAAATTTTACTAGTCATCTCTATAAGTAATTACTTTATTGTGCGATGTCCGTAATAAAAGAGATCGTACATTTTAAGTGGTGCAGAAACATTGAGATTGTTATGCCCGAATACTCGTACGCTACTTATCTTTGGGAGCGTCTCACACATAGCCCTGTCACTTTAAATGTCAAACGTATGAAAGAGATGCCATGATGTTTGAGACGCTCCCAAAGATGATTAGCGTTCGAGAATTCGGGCGTTAGTCACTGAGAATTTTAATTATAGATCTTAGATACTTTTTACGATCCATCAAAATGGTTAGGCAATAAGTCTTAATTATTTAATATTAATTCTTATTCCCATTCGCTATATACACGGTAATTCTTTTTTTATCATCCCGGATAATTTCAGGGATTATTCTACTCTTGAAAACAATCAACTTTTATTGTGCGACCAAAACTGAAATTGCGAATAAAAAATCAGCTGTTCCATACAAAAGTGCAAAAATATTTAACTAATCAAAATTTATGGAACAGCTGATTTTTTATTCGCAATTTCAGTTTTGGTCCTATAATAAATCCTTTTACAACTTACACTCTGACTAGCCGACTTGCCTTTTAAGTATTTACGTAGTACGAGTTTTTCGTGCAAAATGTCAATAGCTTTTAATTTATTGTAATGTTTTAAAATAAGTTTACCCCATTGGCACCTGATTTTAACACACTACCCTTATGACTCATTCAGTTACTCCACTACACAACTATCTCTATACCTACCTAAACAACAATAACTCGCCCTTTGGTTAAAGCCCACCTTTCCTCGCCTTCCGTATTGTTAATAAACAATGACTTGGCAACTCGTTACCAGCCTGCACCTTCGTTACCAGCGTGTAACATAGCCTGTAGGTGGTTACAGGTTAATTTATTTTTGTTACATTATGCATTAATCGAGATCAAGGGAAATCTTGGCGGATGCAACGCGCAGTCTGTCATTTTACGTGACACCTTGTGAAATTTTGATGTGAACATTGTGGAGGGTTTAACTACGTAATTAGACGAGTATTATGAATAAACTATCAAAAATGTTTTTGAATATCAGATAAGTATTTAAAAAAAGTAAATATTTTACATTCCAAATTTTCAAGGAAATGTGTACAGATGAGTGTACTGTACTTACACAATAAAAACTTTGCATTGTTGTAAAAATATCATATTTACATGGAGTAAAATGATTAATCAAAATCGTTTTAATAACATTTAAATATGTTTAATTTGTGTTTTGGTCCATTTCCTAAAGGAAAGAAATTCCTGTGACATGAACATGTGATATGAACAACTATAGACCCATCACACTGAACTCTATATTTTCAAAAATATTTGAAAAGGTATTCGCCAAAATTATGATTTCTTTTTTAAAACATAATAAAATAATCAAAAATGAACAATATGGATTTCAAGAAGATAAATCGACAACATTAGCCTGTTTTAATTTGGTAAAGAAAATAACTGAAGCTATAAATAACAGAATACCTAATCTGGCTCTTTTTATTGACATGTCAAAAGCTTTTGATGGTGTAAAACATAGCATTTTACTAAAAAAGGCTTCTGATTATGGTATGCGAGGTAAAGCAAATAGTTGGGTTGCTAGCTACCTTGAAAACCGTAAACAATGTACAGAAATTGTTAGAGTAGAAGATAATGTTAAAGTCAAAGCTAGATCAGATTTTAAACTTACAAAAAATGGCATTCCACAAGGGAGCGTATTAGGTCCACTACTGTTCCTCATATATATAAATTACTTGCCTGATATAACAAAAAATGAATGCTTTTTATTCGCTGATGACTGTACACTATTTTTCAAAAATAAAGACATATTTAAATTACAAACGGACATTAATAACACAATAAATGACTTAAACAATTGGATGAATAATAATAATTTGCAAATTAATATCAATAAGACTAAAGCTATTCAATTTCGTAGTTATAAGGCTGACAAACTTAATTTTGACATTAAACATGAAAATGAAAACGTTGACTTAGTAAATTCTATTAAATTTTTAGGTATTACAATTGACGAAAATTGTAGCTGGAAAACTCAAATTGATAATGTTTGTAGAAAAATTAATAAATTTGTTTTCGCTCTGAGTAGAATCAAAAGGGTTGCAAGTATTGAAAGTGCGTTACAAGCATATCATGGATACGTCTCATCAGTACTTCGCTATGGCTTAATAATCTGGGGAAATAGTGTAGACCTTGAAAGAGCATTTAAAGCTCAAAAGCGTTGTATTAGAGCACTCGCCGGTATACAAAGCTGGGAGTCTTGTCAGCCGTGGTTCAAGAAATATAAAATATTAACTTTGCCCTGTATGTATATAGCGGAACTGTGCATTTTTGTTAAGAGATATCCGGAAAACTTTGTTACACATTATCAAAGAAACGCAAATGCACGGAAATGTAGGGAAAATAAATTATGTTTACCAAAAATCAATTTAAGGCTATTTAGTAATAATGTATATTGCATGGCGATAAAGATATTTAATAAATTACCACAAAATCTGAGAGATCTGCCAATCGAAAAAAATATATTTAAGAGATCCTTGTATTCCTGGCTTACAGAACAGGGGTTTTACTCAATCAAAGAGTACATTGACTATAAAATATGAAACTTCTGACATGTCTATGATTATCCTTTTAATGTAATTATATTATACTGACGCCTAAATCCAGTGACCTTTGTATAAGGTTGTAGTAATAATTTTATAATTCAAATACTATGACATTTTAAATTACAATTATTTTAATTTCTATATTTTGTTTGGATTTAATTGACATTTTTCATAGTATGCTAATGTTTGAATGTAATCGATCTAATGGATACAACATAATTTAGGTCCTAATATGAAGTTTTGTCGCTTGTTTAAGATTAATTTTATACCTACTCATTTCTCTTAAAAAAACAAATATTTGCACGCCGACATTGTTAAGGCAAATACTGTAGTGCATTACGTACTATCCATATTTGTAAACTAACACCTTGTACCTACTCAGTATTAGCAAATAAATATTTCTATTTCTATTTCTATTTCTATTTCCTTTTTTCCTCGGACAAGGAAATGCCCTTCCTGTACCTACGTTATAATGAAGAACATAAACAAATTGAAAGAAAAAGCTAATTCACAACAGTAACATATTTAGTTTCGTTTTATTTTGTTTGCTGCTAGAAAAACTTAGCTAAACTAGCTTTACCTATTTTCTCAATTCTACACAATACCGCAAATTCCACAACACAGCTTCAAATCCCTCACATCTATCTTCAAATCCCAGTTCAAAGAGTTTAGAAGAAATATTCCTTTTTCAGCTCTTTAGCTCAGACATCGGAGTTTTCAATTTGAATCTCAAAGCGGCAAGGAACAAATCCGGACATGGCGAGACATGTTGCGGCCCGCAACTTGCCCCGGGATTCGCGTCGCATTGTCCAAACTTCTGCGTTCACCATTTGAATACGTCAATACTTTAGAATTTGGAATAAAATGCGGAATAAAATTTGGACAAAAAGAAGACAGAGATGTTGTCAAAAATATGAATCCAAACTGAATTCGACTAGGTATGTAGTTATGTACTTAAATACTGTGATTTTTTTGGCTTTATTTTTTAACTAGAAACTTTCATGTTTTTGTTTTCGCCCTTAAAATATTTATTTTCCAGACCAAATGTTACTGATGTTTTTCCTCTAGGTTAATTATTTATCTTGATATCAAAATTAATTCAACAGTTTATTCGTGAAAATTTCATAGTAGGTACCATATAGTAGATTGTACAACAAGTGCATAAAACGTACCATTTTACCCGAGACGTATATATCCATCCGAGCCGTAGGCGAGGGTGGATAGTCAACTCGAGGGTAAAATGGGTTTTATGTACGAGTTATACACTCTGCTTTTCGCTTCGAGTGTGAGGAAAATAAAATATTGCAAAAAAGAAAAAATAAAGACTTCGCCATATTGGCGGGAAGACTTCTTTTTTTTTATACGTAGCAGTGGCAGCACAGTGACTTTAGAGCACAGCATAGATCGTAGTCCATAATGCTCTTGAAATACTTATTTCTTACAAAACTCATAATTTTGCCTAGTTTTATTAATTTAGTAAGTATTTTAACATGGATTGTGTACAAAACTAAAGAAACAGAATGAAATTACAAGTTTAACGAAGTTTTATTGCGTGTGTGACTGTTTACCTGACGACCTTTGTCTTAGAGTCTGAGACTTAGACGAAGATTTTACTTTATGCACTCATAAAAAGCGATTTTATGCAGCCTATACCCAACATAAACACGAACTTTACGAGCATGAGAAGTGAAAAGATATTTATATAATATGTGTGTGATTCCTATGAACAAACACAAAAAAATAATACATCAATTTGTTGTTGAAATGCCGTCTACGCATTTGTTAGGATCAAACTGTGGACCGTTATAATTAATCTCGTTTCAAAAGCATTCCAATGCAGTGTGCATTGTGCTTGCATCGTGTCTATGACACTTGGTGTAACGAGTTCCAAACTTGCTGTGTGCCAATGCCGTTAAATATCCGGGGTTTAATCGGTTTAATCACGGACAGGTCGCGGCGTTTATAACATTGTTCACTTTTGATTGAATTCGGTATTTGAATTCGAGTGCGATTTTCAAATGTTTAGTACAATTTATAAATAATAATTATTGTTCAAATCAAACACTATTGAACACTGCACGTGTCGGTAAAGAGTTGATGTCACGTCGACCATTAAAAAGTAACATAATTTAAAATTACAATAATTATAATACAATTAAAATAATTTTAACCTCATTTAACACTGTTTTATAATTTAAATTTTACAATAACATTATAATACGATTTTGCTAACTATTATTATTTTCTTCAAAAAAAAAAACTTAAGTATATCCAAATCCAACAGTTTTTTTTATATGAATCAAAGTTTTGATTAGTTACGCTGAAAAAGTTATGTGCTTACCCTGTGTGAAGCTTTGCACTCAACCATATTTACGAAAGTTTTTTTGCCACGTCATATCTATTTTTTTTTCTAAAACTTTGTATATGTTTACATCAATAAATATTCCGTAAAGGGCTGCCGCCCTTTCCCAAGAACCGTGATGATTCAGCCCTAGAAAGGGAGGAGGCCCAGTGATATATATAGCCATGGTTCTGATTAACGGTTATTGAGTCGTTAGTATGGAAAACGTATATTTTTTACTATTGCAAATATTATTTATTATAAGTAGTTTTTTACATCTAATTACGTCATTTAACTATATAGATAGTGGAAAGCTCTGCCTTATTTTAAATAGAGATAACGGATAGGTAAACTACAAATTTAGGAAAAATTACCTCAACACATAAAATATCGTATTATTTAATTACTAACATACAGTTTATGCATTTTTTTGAGAAGACAAATTATGTTTTTTATATTAAAAAGAATATTTAATATATTTCTTACTAATGAATTAATAAATTCGTTCATAACAAAGACTAGACCGTTCAGAACATACATCTAACATGATGATCTTAAAAACGCATTTCTACTGGACGTCAACCAAAGTCCATTTGCATATAACAGACAACTATGCTACCCTGGCAGTTCGCAAGGAACTCGAGCATTAACGCTAAGTTCCTATTTCGTTTGACGACAGCGAGCGAGCGGAGCGAGCGGACCAACTTGAGCTAACTGCCCCGTGGTGGTTCTACTGTTTGGAGTTGTACCCATAGCATTTGGGACATTTATCTTTGTACAAGATAAGGAGTGTTACTAGACGATTTGCGAGTATAACCAGAATTAGCATAGAGTACATTGTCCTGCAAAAAATACTAGCAGATTATAGCTTATAAGGGCCATATGATCGAAATTATGTAAATAAGTATAGTGCGTGTCAGATAACTCTGCGCGCGTGACTGGTGTGTTTTTGGCGCTAGTTTCAGTAAATTTTCTTGTTCTAAGGTTATGGAAAAGATTAGTTTTCGATTTTGACCGCGCGCAGACTTATCTGGCGCGCATTCTTGTTCAGGTTCGTGAGACTTAGAGCAAAGAAACGTCAAAAATCAGTTTATTATTAATAATCCACATGGATCATAGCGAATAGTTGTAAACAATAAAAAGAGGCTAGTCAGCGTCTTTTCGACGCCACAAACTCGGCGGTACCAAGCTTGCCGTTTTTCCAGTCAATAAGTCCGCCAATAATTTTATTATTTGCTGTCTACTAAACGAACGTTCGCGCTCAACAATAAATACCAACGAACGGTGTATTTTAATTCCGTCCACCGAATACAACTGCCATTAGATTTGCAATTACTGCAGCGGAGCGTCATTTTATAGCCCCCGATGCTCACCTGTCGAATAAATTTAATTGTCTGCAGAAAATAATAGCCTTTAATAATATATTAATAAGGTTTATTTTTCCTTCACAGTCGTTGAGCAGTAAAATTTACTCGTAACAGGATTTTAGTAAGATTGAGAATGAGTGAGCGTATTTAAATGAAAGATGCTGGTGCTTAGCCTATTGGTCGTAAGTTAAGTAAATAGAAATTATTGGTGTAAGTAATAAAAAAAACTTAAGTAATTACCATTTTTTAGTTTCTTGACCTGGAAAACTTTGTAAGACAGAAAACTTTGTACCTTTTCGAAAGAACAATTTTTGAAATTTTTTGACATCGTAACCTCTCTTTCAATTACAAAAAAAGTCAAACTAAGTTAACAATTTACAGACTTTTATATTTCGTTATACATTCATCTCTGCAACTTCCTAAGCTTTTGAAACTTTTAATACCCTCATCCCCAATAACGCATAATTAGGTAAACACAAAATAAAATTTAAATACTAAGCACCCAAAATGCCCAAGCGGAAAGCTTAGTACAATAACCGTTAATAAAAAGTACTGAAATGAAAATAACGTTAGGAACTTCCGCCCAGGAGCTTCCGGTCGCTCCACCGCTATAATGTATTCGCGATTTGTCTGTCTGTATGTAATTTTAATGTCCCATACGAGCAACGCAGATTTAATTTAGCGGAAAGCGGGGATGTGAAACAAAAGCTGTAGGCGTTTTTTAGGAGAAATAATAAACTGATTACCGATTACTGAAAAAAATATGAAGTAAGCACCTAAAATACTGAAATGCACGCAAAATGTCTATTTCACTATTTTTAGGTGCTAACTTAGTATTTTTGTGGGTTAAGATAGATTAGTTTGGTGATCAATTAATAACAACCCTTTTATAAACAATTCGTTCAGTATTTCCACGCCTGAAAAAAGTTTATTTTAATCACCCTATATCTATATAAGTAAAAGCCCATGCCTGGGGTATAATTTTAATGTGAGTGATTGTCAAAACAACTTGAAGAAATTCAAAATCGAACAAAGCTTTGTGGAGCGTTTGCTGTTTCGAGCAAAGAGTTATCTACGCGTGCTCCGTCCACATACTTAAAAATTTTCCAATCGTGTTTTCGAAACAGTCCTCCCATCACTTAAACGTTCTATAATACTTACATATTGGAAATTTCAATGCGAAAAATCTTCAATGTTTCATATGACAGCTAATAGAAAATGGGCAATTTTGGCGTTTTTACTTACTTTAGAGCCCATAATTTTTCTACGCGTGCCCCGTCCACTTACTTCTTCATAGGTCTTTCTGGTGTTCGGTCATGTTAAGGCGCTACTCGGAAAAATATGGACTTTTTGATTTAAAACTATAGGACGGTTACAGTTGTTACAAATCTGGTAATAAGATATATATTTCTTCATACCTTTATCTAGAATCGTATAGTTTCAAAAACACGATTTTATGATTTTGCCTCGACACTTTTTCTTTTCGAAAAGACCTCTAAAAAATACGAAAAGTGAAGATTATTCTTAAATGGGGTTATTTACAGTATTGGAAATTGGTTTAATTAGTGGACACCAATAATATTGAGGATCGTATAGAAGCTTTTTTTTTTAAATCGCTGTAGTTTTTTAATACGAAGTGATTTTGTGTTTTTTTTGCCTAATTTTCTCATTGCTATCTCGCTTCAGCACTTTTTTTCCGAGTATCGCCTTAATAAATGTGTATGATATGACAATTAAATAATCATAGCAAAACTGTGATAGTAAAAAAACCACGAGCCCTGCACTGCAAGTAGCTTTCAGGCGGGATTAGAAACCGCGCCTCCGGGAATCCGGCCCGATGCTCTGACCAACTAAAGCCGCCTGAAAGCTACTTGTAGGGCTCGTGGTTTTTTACTATAACATTTTTCCTATACTTACAGAATTGTATTGTTAATGCATAAAAATAATTTAAAATCTCAGTTAAATAATCTCCTTTAACTTGCACCAAACGCCCAGTAGCTGTACTCAGAACATTTCTGGTAACGCAAATGTTCTTACGTGCGCTAATAATGTTGTAATTACGTTCTGAAATATGAAATTGTAGCGTTTACTGAAATACGTTAATATGCAGACGAACAGTGCCATTTTAGTGCTACATTTAGTAGAAGTGTTCATAATAAAAATTGATATGATACTACTCGCACGCATTCTGAACTCGTAATTTCTTTTTTCGTCAAACCTATGTAGTTTTTAGTAACGTAAGGTACGTTAAACTGATTAGTCAGCACTTTAACATGCAATATAATAATATTAGGTTGTAATTAATAGATCACCAATGTAACTTCACGTAACCCACAAAAATGCTAAGTTAGCACCTAAAATAGTAGGTAATAGTAATATCTCAGTATTTTGGGTGCTTACTTAGTACCTAGTGTTTTTGTGGCTCAATTAATATTTGCTCCAATATATTTAGAAATTTATTCCTATTATTATGAAATCATACACCAGTAACTTTCAATAAGTACGTAGGTAGTTACATAAAGATATTTCAGGTGATGAACATTTTCTACTCTTTTATATTGTGGGACCAGATGCTGATTCACGAATCGTCGGAATCGCTCCGGACAGCGGAATGTATGCACTATCTTGGTCACTCACTATGGAATAGATAAAGACAAAGCACAGAATTCGAATCCGATTCCGTTTCCAACATGTTGTGAATCAGCGGGACCAGTCACGAAATCACACACACGCACATGGACACAAATACAATCATCTCCTAAAATGATACTTATTAAAAATTTGTGGTGTAGGTACGTATGTAGGTACAACGATTAAAATTCTGCATAAATATACATTTTAATGTCACGTTTATTTTGTATATTCACGTAGGTAAATATGTCAAGCAAAAAATTAAAAAGTCATTCACAATAATCTAGCGATTTAAATGCATTTTCCCTATAAAATTGCCTTAACCCCAACCCGGTAGACTAATTGTAAACATTCAGCGGATCCTCAACGTCTGCCGGCATCTGGGGTCCGGGCGATGACCGCTCGAGCGTTTAGGGTGACAGCGAGGAGCGCTAAGATGCCGCTTATAGTGCCACAAACTTATTTGACCGGTGTGGTCATTTTTGGGACTAGACAATCTTTTTCAGACAGACTGTCAATTTTTACAGCTAATTTTATATTGCAAGTGGTTCCCCCTTCACGGCACAACCATAACATAAACCACAAACACAGTACATAAACCAAAGTTAGTTAAAAATAAACAAAATAACAATAAAGCGAGTAAATTTATTTATTACGCTTAGTACAGCAAACGAGACCGACCGGACAGACCGAGGAGGTCGACTGGACTTCCTCGGTTGTTTTGATCGGTCGGATTTGAGCGACAAGCTTATTCTAAGTGGTATAAAAAAACAATTGTTTTTCCCAATACTATTATACGGTTTTCCTGCCAGGAAAATATGATGCTTCGGCCACACTACCTATGCTCCTCGTGCTGCTATTCGCATTGCCGCGAATATTTCTAAAGAGGCTTCACGTTTAATATACACATGTGCCTTCTTACTAACTCGCGTCGTAACGTTAAATTTTTCATACTTATTGTTAATTTGTAAATATTAGAACGTTACGTGCTTATCGTGTTTGCGTTAAAGGTCTTATTACTTCTCTCTTATTTATTTACAACTAGCTTTCCGCCCACGGCTTCGCCCGCGTGGACTACACGACGTTATCCCGCGGGAGTGTGATAATTTTCCGGGATAAAAAGTAGCCTATGTTCCTCTCCAGGCTACAAAGTGCCTGTGTCCCAGATTTCAGCCAAATCCGTTCAGCCGTTCTGGCGTGATTGAGTAACAAACATCCAAACATCCAAACATCCAAACATCCAAACATCTAAACTTTCACATTTATAATATTAGTAGGATTATGATATATTTATAATTATTACTGTTTGCACAAATAACAAACCACACTCTGCTTTTCGTTGAGTATTGATATCTGCCAGATGTAAAAGAAATCATAATTGAGTTAAGTATAGCGTCATTTTAGCCCCCCGCATCCCGTAATCCGTGTATTAATTTATATCGCTTACCTCTTGTTTGCGGTCAGCCGTGCTCAGGTGCGAATAATGTCGCTACAAATGTTCCCGACTTCGCCTGAATGACAAGTGACGGGGTCAGCAAACACATTTGTCATAGTAGCTAGGACTATAGGATCTTTTTTTTTATTTTGGGGTGAATAGAAGTAATAAACATTTCTTTCTATGGGGGCTTTTGTTACACCTGATGTTCAGGGGTTAAGGTTTAAGGTTTATAGAATATTTATTCTCATAAAAGACTTACATGTCACTTACTTGAGAACCAAAAATAAACATACAGTCATACATTGTGAACATACATTGTAAATATGAATAGTGCTAAATTATATAATCCAAAAATTCTATATTATAGAACTCCAGAAGATGTTCTCTAATTAGTAGCATCCGATAATATATGCTCTTTAAGTTTTGCTTTAAATACCTCGATAGTATCAGCCTCTTTAATAGTAGATGGAAGTTTGTTAAAGAGCTTTTTTTTTTTTTTTTTTTTTATTGGTTGATAGTCAAGCGCTTGTCCGCTATCACGCCTGATGTTAAGCGTTGATGCGATCTACGATGAATCGCGCTTGCCTAGAAGGTACCGGTTCACTCGCGACTTGAAGACCCCCAGATTGTACCTGTCGGGAAATACAGACTCAGGCAAGGAGTTCCATTCCTTAGCGGTACGGATAATAAAATTAGAAGCAAAACGCTTAGTCCGTGTCCCAGGAATATCCACTATAAAACGGTGGCGCTGATTCGTACGTCTGGTTGTCCGTTGGAAGAAGGGAGATGGTGGAATTAGGTTGTGCAATTCCACTGCACACTCGCCGAAATGTATCCGATAAAAAACCGATAAGCTTGCAACTTTGCGTCTATGCTCGAGGCTTTTGAGCTTTTTATCGAAGAGATAGTCATTGCCAATGAGCTTTCTGGCCCTCCGCTCAATAGCTTCTAGTGTCTGGAGCTGGTATTTGGCAGAGCCATCCCAGAGATGAGAACAGTACTCCATACATGAACGAATTTGCGCTTGATAAAGATTGAGCAGCAGTTCCGGCGTGAAGTACTTTCTCACCTTTGCCAGAACGCCAAGCTTTTTAGACGCTAATTGAGCTTTACTCTCAATGAAAGAGCCAAAATTGAGAGATGGAGTCAAAGACATGCCGAGAAGCTCTAGATGTTCAGTAATCGGCACGGATACACCTCGGAAAGTAGGAGACAGGTCAAAACTACTCCTTTTGGCAGAGAACAGACACGCCTGGGTCTTAGATGGGTTGAACCTGACCAGATTGGCATCGCCCCAATCGGAGACTGCCTGGAGTGATAGGTTCATGCGACTAACCATCGCCTCCCTAAGACACTGGACCTGTTCTGCACCAGCTCCAGCATCAGATATGTAGCTCTCTACAACGGTGCTGTCATCTGCGTACCCCAAAATACCGGGTATAAGCAGGTCATTAATATGCAGCAGAAACAGCGTTGCAGAGAGAACCGAACCCTGAGGGACTCCGGCATTGATAGCCATCTGGTCGGACGAGCAGCCGTCAATGACAACTTGAATCGACCGATCCCTCAGGAAGTCCGATATCCAGACACAAAAACCGATGGGAAGTCCGTATGCTGAAAGCTTACCAATAAGGCCATCATGCCACACCCTGTCAAAAGCCTTCGAGATATCGAGAGAGACGGCGAGTGCTTCTCCGTACTTCTCAATGGCTTCGCTCCATATGTAAGTGGCGTATGCTAGAAGATCTCCAGTGGACCGGTTTCGGCGAAACCCGTATTGACGGTCACTGAGAAGGTCGTTTGCTTCTAGATACAACAGGAGCCTATGGTTCAGTACACGTTCCATTATCTTACAGAGAATGGATGTTACTGAGATGGGCCTGTAGTTGGTCGAGCTTTACTCCCTGATGGGAACGAAGCAAGTTTATTCCCTATTCGGCTTATATGGTCGAAGCGAGCTCTTTTGATAACCCTTTTGCAGGACTTGGCGGCCTTGTTAAAGGCTTTCTTCAATTCGCGAATATTTCCAGCTTTACGGGATCGAGCTTCAACCCAGGCAAGGTATGCCTCACGTTTCGATGCAACGGCAACTCTGCATTTGGCATTGTACCAGGGGTGAGCTTTGCTAGAGAGCGGCACGTCAGAGAATGGAATAAAATACTCCATACCTTGACGAAGCACATCGGCCACAGCATCCGCGCAAGCTGATGGATCGCTAGAAGAAAAGCAAACATGCCGCCATGGATAAGACGCAAAAAAACAACGCATCTCTTCCCAATCTGCTGACTTGTAACGCCATATTCGCCGGGAGCCTTTAAAGCTTGGATCGGGCGGAAAATACACCGACACCGACTCCACCACACAATGGTCAGAACTACCAAGTGGTGGCGAAACCGATACGGAGTAACGGTCCGGGTCTGTTGTCAACAGAAGGTCCAAACAATTGGGTGTGTGCCCCTCGATGTCCGGTATTCTAGTGGCTTCCTGGACCAGCTGGGTGAGATCTAGCGTCAAGGCCAGTTTACGTATTTCACGACCAGCGTGGTCGGTTTTCACAAATGGGAACAGCCAGTCCTCGTGGTGGGCATTAAAATCTCCCAGAACCACTAGTTGAGCGGATGGGTACCGCTGTAGGGCAACATCACCTTTCTCAATGATGAGGTTGGTAAGCCTGGTTGTCTCGGCGTCTCCGCTGTGCGAACGGTAGACACAAGCGTAGAGAATTTTCTCTAAGCCAGTGTCCACTAGAACCCAGATGATGGAGAGGGTGGGGTCTTCAAGATCACGGAGACGCAGATAACAAATGTCATCGCGTGCATACATGCAAACACCGGCATGGGCCCTAAAACAGTGTTCCAGGACGTAACCCGGATATGTAAGGTATGCAGCGTCAGTCGGACACTTTATCTGCGTCTCCGTGAGAAAGAACAGGTGCGGTTTTCTTGTCTCGAGATGGTGATGGACGGGGTCGAGATTAGAGTGCAGACCTCTTATATTTGAGATGTGCACTAAAAAAGAGAGGACGTGCGACCGCTGTTTAACCGTTTTCCTATTCTTTTTTGTCATGGTTGTCGTGAGGGAAGGCAGAGAAGGGCGGAAGTAGACCGAGATGCTGGTTGCGAACTAAGAGAGAGTCGTCTAAGCCTCACACCATAGGAGAGCCAAACCGGAGACCGCGGGGACGCCCGAGCCCCCCCAGGAGTGTCCATCGGGTCCTCTCGTCCGGGCGCCAACCGGCACGATGGCGCACCCCCGGGATTTTTCGCTAGATGGCGGGGCAGCCTTTCGTGAGTGGCTAGCACACTACTTGGGCCCCCAACTATCTGCGGTCGGCCAGCGGAAGAACCGTGCCTCGGATCCCGCTGCTCTCCGAGCTTGGATATCCGATGTAAAGCCTCAACATATCCCAACAACCAGTCGCTGCAATCAGCACAACTGGCCTGACCCGCCCTTCGGAATGGCTTCACCAGCCATCAGCACTGGAACACGATCAGTTGGGACCGTTTGGCAGTGCTGTTTTTGACTGATGGGTGGTAACACGCCGCGGCCAAAGCCTACCACCTGGAAGGGGTTTACTCCTTTAGCACCACCCAGGGGCCACGTGTGGGACATCAAGGGCTAAATCCCACGGACGCGAGTAAACTTGGACCCCCAAGAAGAGCTGCGCCCCCACAAAAGTAATAGCCCGTTTTCCATAATTGGTACGAATTTTATGTAAGACAAGATGAGACGGTCTGCGTGTGCTTCTTTTATTAATTTGTGTTACTTGTTTAAATTTGACATTTGACTTGGTTAGACAAATGTAACTGCTAATCTGAGGTTAAGCAACTTTTACAATGGTCGGTCACGGGATGGGTGACCAAAAACTTTTATCTCGAGCTCCTCCGTGCTTCGGAAGGCACGTTAAGCCGTTGGTCCCGGCTGCATTTGCAGTCGTTAATACCCACAAATCCGCACTGGGCCCGCGTGGTGGGTCATAACCTCGTTCTCCTTATCCGTCCATAAGGAAGGCCAGTGCCCCAGAAGTGAGGATATTAAATGGCTGATGATGATGAACTGCGAATCTTAATAATATTAAAACTGGAAAAGTTTGGGGTAGGTACCCACGTCTATTTGTATTTGATAAGTGCTAATATTAGGGGTTAAAGTATCAAAACTGTCCATTAGGCAACTGTCATACAATGATCTCCTGCAAAAATTCAATCTCACAAGTCTTCAACTCCGGCGATTACATACCGATATTCTTTACCTTAACAAAATATTGAATTCACATATCAATTCTCCCGATTCGCTCTCAGCCATAAGTATCAACATCAGATACAGATACCGTAATCCTAAAATATTCACACTCGACGTCTACAAAAATAATACCTCCTATTATAACCCTATCGTACGCATGTGCAGAGTGTATAATGAGATAGCGGTTACCCTAGCCTTGATATCTTCGACCATCGGTTCCCTAATTTTAAACTATCTGTCAGGTCAACCGTTCTATCTGAGTGATCGCTGAGTTCCTGCCTTAGTTATTTATTACTGGTATTATTATTGTCATTTATTAATTTTAATCCAATTCCAATTTTTTTTTTATAATAATCTGTAAATAATTCAATTTCAATTTAATTTAACTCTACTTTTAATTTTATTCTATTTCAATCAACTTTTAATTATTTTATTGTTACTGACCCATTTTAATGTTTTTATTATCTTTTATTTATTAATTTAATCCAATGTAATTTTTTTTTATTAAGATTTTGATATGTAATTCACTTTAATTTAATTTAATCTCATTCAATTTTTTAATATATATTTTTTTTTTATATAAATTACCGATATCAATGTTTTTATTATCTTTGTTCACGATTCTAGTTATTTAACCTAAGTTAGTATACATATTTAATCTAACTGTGTGCATTGCTTTGGATTGCATCCCAGTTCAAAACTTTTATCTTTTTACTTTATAATTGGATGTTATCTGTTTATGTGCCTATTAAATAAAAAAATAAAAAAATGCCGTTTTGTATGGAGATTTTTGTAATATTTCTCTTTTTTCCATACTAACGTTTTTGTAATTTATTCAACGACTAATATTATGTAACTTTACACACGTATTTATGGACATTTAACTACCAATTGACACATTCGTTAAGAGAGAAAAAAAAATTTTCACTAAGTTACAACTAATAAGGTACGAAATTCTGGAAACAAAAATAGTCGTAACTTTCGGGATAAGTTTTTTCTATGTAAATAATTAAATATCGTGGTTATTAAACTATCAAAAGTTGCTCGATACGGTCTTAATGTAACGCAATATTAAAGAAATTATATATATTTCTAATATCATAAAAGTTGTTAAGTTATATGCAAAAGCAAAGAACGGCAATTTCATTCTTTAACCCCTATTATAATATGCCTTAACACTTAACGTTGTTTAAACGTGTAACTTTACGTTAAAACTCAGTCACCCCTTCGAGATAAGACAGCTACTATGTAAACATCAAACATAGCTACTGATGATATACACACAAAAGTACTTCTGTCTTTCTGTTTCATTTTCTAGGTTGAACTGTAGAACAATTTTTGGGGTGCGTAATGAATGATATAATTTCATTTGGTATAATTTCATTTCAATAACGTTCATATGACATAATAAACGTTTGTCATAACAACACTTCAACTAATTTCATTTTACATAATGTTTATTTCATATAATCATCATTTTACATAATATCATTTAACATAACGCTCATTTTATATAAAACTCATTTGCTATAACGGTCATTTGATATAATTTTATTTCATATAATCATCATATGTAATAATTTCATTTGATATAATTTTGTTTTATATAATCATCAATTTAGTCAATTAAATGTATAAGTAGTGTAGGCAAAGGAGCAGGGGGCACGGGGGGCATAGTGCGCTCGAAAGGGGGGCTCGGGGGGGCGAAGCCCCCCGCCATAATAAGCCACAACCGTGACAAAACAATTTATAATAGGTTAGGTTAGGTTAGAACTGTGAACAAAACAAAGCGCGAGCCGAGCGAGCGAAGCTAGCGGTGCCGCGGCAGCGGCCGGCGAAGCGCCAGAAATAGTTTTTTGTTGATTATACTAAATGAACGTTATATGAAATGATATTATGTTATATAACCATTATGTGTTTTAAATATTATACAATGTAAGTGTTATAGTAAATGTTTATTATATGAAACGTTTTTATATCAAATGTTCATTATACGGTTTAAAATTATATATTTTGAATTTATATCATTCGTTGATTATACAAAATGAACGTTATATGAAATGATTTTATGTAATGTGTTGTTATATTTTGTGAGTATTATACGAAATGTTGTTATATCGCAAAACAAGAAATGTCACAAACAGGCTTTTTGTTGTTTTTTTTTGTCTTGCATAATTATTTTTTATTAATTTACTGATAGGAACCTAAGTTTACTTTAAAAAAATCGGCTGTAAATACAAATAAACTTTTGACAAATGTTCACAAATATACTTACATTAAAATGTAAATTACACAAAAATCTGTTTTGTGACATCCCTTTTTTTGCCCCTGTACCCTTCATATATTACACACCCCAATTTTTGATGTATGGGAAATTACAGTGTATTGGGAAATTGGGAATATTGCGCTTTTGGGAAGGACCTAGGCTGGCCCTTTGCTAGTGGATAATAAAAGAGACATGATATATATTCAAATAAAACTTACAAGTGAGAACTTTCGAATCGTCATAATATTCTATAGCAATCATTATAGTCCACGCGGGCCAAGCCGCGGGCGGAAGGCTAGTTATATCTATTTTGATATTTCTTAAGTAAGGCGATTAAAACTGTATGTAGTGTATTGCTAAGAAATATAGTAAGTATGTTGCATTTAACACTTCTCGCGCCTCAATTTGTAGGTAAGTAATGAAGATTTTCTATTTTTCTTATTCTACTATGATGCTGAACACCTACTTGAATTAAATAAAAATGATATATCAATAATTGGGTATTTGACTGATTTTTTTTTATTGATTTAAAGTGTTTATTGAACTAGTAGCAACACAACATAGGTATTTATTTTCAAATATCTTGCATATTTTCAGTGATATAGAGCATCAAACTTTCTAATCAGACAAGGATATATATATATATATATATATATATATATATATATATATTATATAGTATAGATAATCCAGAACCTAGTTAACCTGATACCAAGTTTATCATGAGGGTGGAGAACCTGGTATTCTATATGACAGGCTTCGGCTTAGTGTAGATGTACCAGTCTCCTTACAAATAAATGTTCACATGATTGGATATTGTAATAATTTAGTTATAAGATTGTTATGTTTGTAAAGAGAAAATAAATTACTTTTTACTTTTACTTTACTTTTACTTTACAAGGAGAGCGCTATAGAAATGTGACGTCACATTTTTAAAGCGCCATACTCTCGCCATAGAAAATTTCGTTTTAGAAAGAGATAGCTAGTCACAATTAAGTAGCATAATTCGCTTGTTATTATAATACAGATTGAATTTCTTTTTTCACATTTGTTATTCAATAATGTTATATTTCTGAATGTCATAATTAAATATCTACATTTCCACAACAGTCAAATACCCAATTATGGAAACAAATCAACTTTGAAAAAATTAAAAACATTATACCTACTTAATTTTATTTCTTCCTTGTAATACGCCTTTTACGTCCGTAGTAGAAGTCAGACGCATCACGCGACTCGCAATTTGGCGTGCTACACTATCGTTGGAAGGTACGAGCAGCAAAGTTGCAGACGTCAAATCTTAAAAGTTATTAAACATAACATGAAGGACTGGGTCCGAGACCCATTAGCGAGTCCTTTAGTGTTAAATAAAATATAAATTATGTTCTCTTTCTTTTCTTTTAACAAAGCCTATCCTCCTAAGCCCCAGCTTTTTACATCATAGTAGGTGTCTTGACTCGTTGTGACTCATATGCACATAAATGTTATAAGCTGTCAGGCCCAGAGGTATTTTATCCATTAACTTAATTCGATTGTGACACTAACAGCTTAACTTTATTTTGTACACAATTTTGCCTCAGGAGGCTGTACAAACAAAGTCACAGGTATCCGCTAGCTTCGCATAACACCTCCTTCGTTAACAAAATCGTCACAAACAAAACTCCTTTCAAAATGGCGTCATTAATCCAAGAGCTAATGAACAGGGATGCATGCTTAATGATAATTGTGATTAAACACGTGGATATCGCGGTGACACCCCTGGCTTAGAGCCATCGGGAGTGATGGGGTTGATTAAAGTATACGGGGTTGATAAATATGTAAACAAGTGGAAATGCTTATGAGAAGGCTCTGTTAATATTGCATTGTTGATGAAAAGTCAACTTTGTTTTAGATAAGATCATTTAAATAAGTATTGTGAAAAAAGACATATATGTAGCTTACCTCCGCAATTTTCTATTTGGGGAAGTATGCTAGGGACATTTAGATATTTATTTTTTCACAATGGTTAGGGACTTCCGCTAAGTGACGCCTGATTCAATCAAATATTTACTTACTTACTTACTTTATTTCAATAGTGGTAGAGGAATATTGTAGGTAAGTGAGATGGCGCTATACATAGTGCATAGCTCCGTCTTGTAACCAACATTACTTCAATATTACGTTGTCAGCTGGCAGTAGGCCCCTAGGAAATAAGCACGAATGCTTTTTAGCATGTTGTAACAGCAGCGGTTTCAAAAAGTAAGGTTGAGACAATGAAGGCATCATGTTCATCATCATTTCAGCCGTACGACGCCCACTGCTGGGCATAGGCCTCCCCCAAGGATCTCCACAACGATCGGTCCTGAGCTGCCCGCATCCAGCATACAATGGAGGCATACAATTAAGTTATTAATTCTGAAAAACCTTTCCAGACTTTCCCAGTTACCCAAGCAAAATCTTAAAATCTTCATCTTTGAAGTCCCAAACTTCCGCCTCATTGTTCAAGCCCAAAACCATGTATCTGCATATTATTGCAGTACAATAACCCGAGTAGAGACAAGCTGCCCTATTCGTTCATACTAAGGCTGCGAGACATCCCTCGGCGGTCACGCTCATTTACCTCATAATTATACTCAAATACTTGCTACTTTGATTCTTCACTTGGAGGAATTGGCAACTGGAATTTTTTCACCTCTTAAATAAAACAATATTTAAATAATACGAGAAATGGTACAGCTCCCTGCGAAGATTATTATAATTCTCATTTCCAATATTCTCATCGTCACCTACGTGATTTTATGCCATGAAAGTGTTTTTACTGCATGCTGCAGTGAAGGTTTATGATATTTTCCAGCATTCCAAAATGCCACAAACATCATAAGAACTGACTGAATTATATTCTGTGAAATTATCCACGCAGGTGATGATGAGAACCCTATTGATGTTGTAAATATCTTCGTAAATTCTTATGCTCTCTCCAGAGGTACACACGGCGCCACATCAGACTATATATGTTGTCCTTGCGACCACCTTTATGCCCTACGTAATAAATAATAAATAAATAAATAAAAATAAAAATGTTTATTTATCAGACTACTTGATGGTCCATTATTGTTAGTTACAAGGAGAACTTACCAGCTATGTTAGTACTTAATAATTAATTTTTAGTTTGGAGCGAGTAATTTGGCACATGTGCTCGACTAGCGGACAGTCCCCACTACCGGCGATGGCCTGCAGGACGCTGTTGCTGCTACCGCGAACCCGCCGCAATAGTGAGCCTGCTTTTTTGCGTAATATGGTCGGGAAACTGTCGACCTCTGTGTACGCGAACATGCTAGAAGCGCTGCAATATAAAGGCTGTTATCGCAGTTCAACTGTTTAACCTGATGTGCTGTCGAGTGTACAATAGAAATTAACACTTTTATGAATGAATGCTTGTCGCGTATATATAGGTACCTATTTATTTTTATGAGTAATTTAATCATTTAGTTAGACTTAGGTACATACCTTCTTGAAAGGGTTTTCTAGCGATTTTTTTTTTCAAACAAAATATATGGACTGAAATTGCAATTAAGTAGGTACTTAAGTACTTACTTAAAATAAATTCCAGTTTTTTAATCATGGGTGATTTTGATTGTTTTAAAATTACAATTTTACAGACGAGATAGAATTATTTACCCTAATATTTCATTTGAATAATAAAAATTGTTTTGTGAAAGCAAAATAGTAAAATAATAAGATTGAAAATGCTAACTTTGCTAAACAATACGAATAAAAATAAATAGGTACCTAGGTATGTTGCAAAGTTTTAGTTCTCATCAAACCAAGTCTTAGAGGTAGCTGAATTCAGAATGTTTTGATTTCAATGACGGGACACGTCTAATAATTTTGAAGCACCCTTCCCAAATCCTTTTGCAACCACCCTCCGCAATAATTAACTCTAACACAAATGCCATAAGGTCTTCTCAAGAGCAAAATAATTCTTCCCTATGAAGATATTTCGAAGGTATTTGGAAGTTATTTAAATGGAAAAGTTTCGGAGTTGCAATGTAAGGGTATTTGCTAATTGAAACTGCTTTCTTGTTCGAATAACGTCGTTGCTTTTTCATTTTGAATAACTCACATTTAGGCTGAATGGCTAACATTGTGAGTTGGTGGCTGTTATTAATTAGGTACTTTGATTGAGTTGTATACTTCTTCTAAGTATTTAAAATTTGTTGAAGTCAAGTTAAAATATCTCTTTATTATCAATCAACCAACACAAATAATAAAGACTGTTTATTTTACACTTAAAAAGCCCTTGCATCACAGATTAATGTGATAAATAAATACTGACACTGTAGAAATAATACTGAGATACGACTTAAAAAATCTTATAAATATTAAAAAAGGCAAAGCATATCCTTATAGCTACAAAGTTTTGTAATATTGACTAAATGTTATCATCATAATCATCATCAGCCATTATATGTCCCCACTGCTGGGGCACAGGTCTTCTTTACGGATGGATAAGGAGAATCGGTCATGACCCACCACGCGGGCCCAATGCGGATTGTTGGTTGTTAACGACTGCAAACGCAGCCGGGACCAACGACTCAACGTGCCTTCCGAGGGACGGAGGAGTTCGAGATAATAAGTTGTTTTGGTCACCCATCCCATCATCCCACAGACTAATAAATGTTATACCCATTTTTTTTTCCATGATACAAAATGTATGTTTGTCAGCAAGTAGGTTTTTATTTATGAACCAACATTTATTAGTCCTTACAAAAATAGTTCCAATCAATTCTTGCCCTCTCATAACACCACTTCCAGAGGCTTCCCATAAGCCTGACAAACAGCGCCATCTAGCGGTCATAATCGTAACTGCTCCAACTAATCAAACTTGGGAGATTCAATTACGCATCACGCCATCAGATGACCCTCCCTTACATGAGACAAGATCTTTATGGCATCTGACCCTTGGTGTACACACTGGGTTAGTTAACCGCGCGTTTTTGGTGACGTTGAAGCATACAATGTATGTCACATGTCATGTTGCATGCATGCTGCAAGGGCAAAGGAAAAGTGATCTCATGAGTGGCTGTCGTAAATTTTTTCAATTTTAAATTTTACAAGAGTAATTATCAAAAGTGATCTGTCGATGTGAAATATACCGAATTAATCTCGGCTGATTTTAAACTACAGCAATTTGAATTATATGAAGCATTTTAGTAGAATTTCAAGAACTATATTAATTGCAGTTTCATTCAGGAAAATGATAATTAGGTGCGTAAGTTTAACTAAATCTGAACTTAGCAATATGAACGTTTTAAATAAAGGGCTTATTACACTTCCTAATATTCCAAATTGGGATCCTAATTAAGCATACATTGAAATGGAAAATAAAGTATTTAGAAAATTTTTCTATTATAAAAATTGCATTGTGAATGCAAAAAAGTAAAAGTTTAAATAACTTAAGCATACATTGTTTTCTTAGAGCTTATTTTTAGCAAGTGATGCAACCAAAACAGGCAATGTATGCTTAATAAGGATCCTAATTAGGATAAGTGTAATAAGCCTTTAAGACGAATAACTTTTTCATTGAAAATTCTGCACTTGACATAAGACTTTATGAAAGAATATTATTATGGATATAGGCCTGAGTTGACCAACAGTCGGTTACGTTAACCATTGGTTAGTTGGTTGGTTAACGCATATGATGAGTGTTCGTTATGTTTAAGTTAATCTTAAGACGAGCGTTTAAACGTTCCAGTGCGTTTGTCCAAAGTGACATATCTTGTCAGGTCTAATCTTAGTCACATTCTGGAGTTGTAATTGTTTCTTATTACCATCAGATGTATTAAAGGATGTGGAGGGCCCCTGGCTATCTATGGCACGTCCTATAAATTGAAATGGATTATTCTGTCGTTATGTTGGTATACATTAATTAGGTATACGTGAGGCATCCTACATTGTTGTTCAATACGAAAATAAGGATAGTGTTCTTGATTTTAACAAACAAGGTTGCAAAATCTGTACTTAAGCCTTTTGAAGCCTTCATCATTATGTTTACTGATAACTTTACAAATGAGATACAAAGACTAAATCTTACTTTTATATGCGAAAAAATACTCAGTTTTCAGTTTTTGTATGAAAGTTGCATGATAATCAATTTTCTCTCCAAATAAACCGGACGTATAATAAAACAAGAAGAAGCTAGATAATGTTTCTCCAAAAAAGCTTTATCTGCCCAAACCAAGGAGATCCACTATCTCGTATTTAACTCTATTCTTGTACTTCAAAGGGCTAATGACCGGCTTAAGTGTAAAACAAACAAATACTGGCGCTATACTGCGGCTTTGCTCGCACCTGCTCCGAATCTGTTCAGAGAATCGGCCCAATTTATTTACAAAAGAAACACGCAAGATTCTTTGAAAGTTTCTAGGTTAGTAGTGATTTTATGTTATACTAAATCCGTCGATTTAGTAATGAAATATTTGTTGTTTTTCGTCCTAGATATTTGGTTTTCAATATACTTACGACGAGACAGGACGACTATATAGACGAACTAAAATAAAAAGATACAAGAAGAAGAAGAAGAGAAGTAAAATATCAGTAACATATTTGATACAATTAATTTCTTAGATCATACAAATTACCCTAACTCAGGTTATATTCAGTCTCCCCCGGGAGAAATAAAAAGTTATCGTCAGTCTTCGATAACACTGTGTTATTACATCATCAAGAAAACCCGAAGCAAATAACTATTTCACTAACCTTCCTAAATAAAACCAAGCAAGGAAATCACTTTACCGCACATGACACACGCATCAAAACAACATGATTAACATCCACAGGTGCGCGGGAGCAATCAAAGCAAATCACACGTCCACAAATATTTAGGTGAGCAATGGCATCTTGGATGTCATCCAAGAAAACTGCAGCAACTACAGATCAAGCAAATACAACCCTTAAGTTATAGGCATTAAACACACGTAATCAATCACCTTAGTTTTGTATACGTACCTTTTGAATTTTAATGTCTTCAAAATTTGATCCATAGCAAACCATACCTTAATCTCATTGAATTACCAATTGATTTCCTTTGAATAAGTAGTGAAATATACAACGTTACCCCATTCAAAGGGTAAGTATGCGAAGTATCCGGCCCGAAGGACCAACTAATTGCGCCGGTCACGCGCATTCCCGCGTCTGCGCGCGCGCACGCGGCTGCGCGGCTAATTGCGAACGAGATTGATTCATTAGCGCGTTTCCTTGCGGATTCGTTGCGGGTAGTCCTTTGAGGTATTGATGGCATGTGAGATGGTGTTGCGTTTGTTCAATTAGAGCGGGGCGTATTTAGATCGGGTGCAACAGTAAGTGTTTGTTTTAACTTAACGTTTCACTATGCACAAACATTACAAAAAAAACAAATCGAAGAATAAGCGAAAAGCAATTGGTTGGAGCAGTGGATCGTAAATCAGATATCTTCCATATCCAGAATCAGCAAAAGATTCAAGAAGAAAACAATTCTTAAGATCAAGCTTAGTTGTGCGATTCTCTAAAATTCAATCAACAAACTCGACGTTCTTTTTCGCTTGACTCTCACTTGTTTGTTATGAATTTGACATAAAGAATCGAAGACGAATGATGAAGTGACGCTGTAATTTCGTTAGAGAATCGCACCCCAGTAGTGGGGTAGCAATAACATATCTATCTCATTAGAAACGGAGAGCTTTGTTTCATTTCCAGCAGTTCTGACAAGAATGTAGATGATAGGTACTCGTTCATAAAGAGCAAACCGAACCTCTTACGCCATTCTTTTAAAGCCCTTTTTTTATATAGAAGCAGCCATCACAAAACATATACAGTAGGTACCGTTAAGAGATACCGACAATGTATTCTAACAGCAAAATGCACGCTTAAAACTATGGAATGAGATGAAACAAGTCTTCGAACTAAAGTACGTATCCCGGTGTTCCCGGCGCAAGTTTAGCCATATATCGTCGGGACTTGATGCGATACAAAACTGCACCAAGATTTATACTCGTCTGAGAGATACTAATGAATTAGTTGTGAAACTAGCGCTTTGAAGTTTGCGTAGGTGAGTGAGAGTGTCGTATTTTAAGAAAAGGTACTCGGTGTCTGTGTTACCTCAAAAACTTTCAATAGGGAACGAGTTCTAACAATATTGAATATTCATTTATGTTTTAGATATTTTGTATTCTCCTACTGAACTATTAAAGTTTCACTTTGTATTATTTACTTGAAAATGTATGTTTAATATGTCGGGCTTGGACCACGGCGAGCAAGTTGGACGAAACGTTTGGAATTTTTGGCAGGAGTACAATTTGATTAAGAACCCATAATACCTATTGTGTTACAAAATAAACAAACTTGAAAAATACGTGTGGTTCTTCATTAATTCTTCTTCATTCGATACGGGCGTTTTCCCCACTTCGCCGTCTTATTGCGCCTATTTTGCGTAATAAGTACGTTTGGTAGGTCACAGCACATACATCAACTCGGAAAATCCTTCTTTGCTATCACAACAACTAAGCCGTAAGATGATCCTTCCCATCCTCGATATCCTCACTCCTATAATTACCTTTATCCTCAACACATCCATATCCACTGGAACGTTTCCGACTTCCTGGAAGGAAGCAAACGTTATTCCACTGCCCAAAAAATCCAAACCAACCATTTTTTCAGATTTTCGTCCTATTTCTATCCTGCCGTTCCTTTCCAAAGTTCTTGAAAAACTCATTCACCACCAGCTTACTGACTATCTTAACATTAGCCATCTCCTTAATCCCCTTCAGTCTGGTTTCCGCAAAGGCCATAGCACATCTACAGCACTTGTGAAGATAACAGATGATATACGCTTGGGAATGGAAAATCGACAACTGACAGTACTGACTTTACTAGATTTTAGCAATGCATTTAACTCGGTTGATTTTGATATCCTTCTCGGTGTTTTACGCTCTCTAAACATATCTCCATCTGTAATTGATTGGTTCGAAAGTTACCTGCTAGGGCGACGGCAGCGTATCCGCACTGGTGACACCTTCTCCTGGTGGTGTGATATCAATGCTGGTGTCCCTCAGGGTGGCGTCCTATCTCCACTTCTTTTTTCAATTTTTATAAATTCAATCACTCATTTCCTTTCAAGTCCTTATCACCTCTACGCTGATGATCTTCAGATATACACTCAGGCACCATTATCAGAGCTCTCACGTGCAATTACAGCTACTAATAAAGATCTCGCTCAAATAAGCTCTTGGAGTAAGTCATTTGGTCTGACTGTTAACCCAGCCAAGACGCAGTGTATTATCATCGGCAGTCCTCATTTTGTTTCGAGGATCGATTTTAACCAGCTTCCGGCAGTTTCCTTGGATGGTACTATTATTCCTTATTCAAGTTCTGTTAAAAATCTAGGTGTTATCTTTGATCAGCATATGTCTTGGAGACCTCATATTGAGGAAACTAGGAAAAAAATATTTGCAGCATATGGCTCACTTAACCGGCTTCGTAACTTTTTGCCGACCAGTACTAAAATCACTCTGTCACAATCGCTTCTGCTGTCTATCTTGGACTACGCTGATGTCTGCTTTACTGACCTGTCGGAGGGGTTACTTGATAAGTTGGAGCGTCTGCAGAACGTTGCCATCAGGTTTATATTTAATCTTCGTAAATATGACCATGTGTCTCACTTCCGTAGCAAACTCCAATGGCTCCCAATTCGCCGGCGCAGGGACTTACACACACTTAAACTTCTCTATTCTATCCTTTTCATGCCTACTTCCCCTCCTTATCTTAAAGACTGCTTCTCCTTTCACTCTTCATCTACGTCATGTACTTTGCGTTCCTCATCTAACCTCACCCTTGAAATTCCACGTCATTCTTCCGACTTTTTTTCCTACTCTTTCTCTGTCCATGCTGTCCGTTTGTGGAACGCGCTTCCTGAAGGTATCAGAAAGGCTCAGACTCTAAAATCCTTTGGAGATCAAGTTAGAAGTCATTTCCTCTCCCTTACTCATTAAAGTTTATGTATTATCTTATTTTTTTCTATTTGTCATTCTAGACTTATTCTATCCTTTTTATGCACCCTCTCCCCTCTGTTCTTTTGATTTATTTTTTTCTTTCGCCCAAGGTTGCCTGGAAGAGATTGCTATTTAGCAATAAGGCCGCCTGTTGTCTGTTTTCTCATAACTATGTCTCTTTCTGTTATTGTTTCTTTCTTTGTGTGCAATAAAGCTTTTTTTTTTATTTTATTTTATTTTATTTAACTAAGAATACCTTATTTACCTATTCTGAATGTGTGAAGGTTATTTACTACAAAAGTAACACCTACGTTGATAAAAAAATCTTTGATTTTTACCATTTCTAAGCAACTTAAAAAAAAGAAGCTTCTCAGTTTGATCTGTATGTATGTATATATGTATGTATGTTTGTCCGCGATTATCTTACGTTTTGCTGAATCGATTTTGATGCAGTTTTCAGAAAAGTATTTTGTTGCATTTAAAAGAAGGATTTGATATTTTAACCGACTTCAAAAAAAAAGGTTCTCGGTTTGACTAAACCCCATGGATTTTGACATTAAATATAGCTATTAATCTCTTTATAACACAAAAGCCAATCAAAGGTATGTTGGAGGGAGGGACGGGTCCCATACAAATTTGCCCATCATCCTATCACGAAAATCTTTTCCTCATCTACTTTCGACTAGAATTCCACTGGACCCTCTTCCTGGCTGCAATAGTGCCTCAACAGTAAAGTAAACTTAGACGGCGGCGCATCTGTTTGCCATTGCGCTTATCTATACTAATATAAGTATATTAAAAAGAGGAAAGATTTGTATTTTTGTATGTAACGAATAAACTCAAAAAGTACTGGACCGATTTAGAAAATTCTTTCACCGTTAGAAAGCTACAGTCTTCCCGAGTGACATAGGCTATATTTTATCCCGATATTCCCACGGGAACGGGTACCACGCGGGTGAAACCTAACCTAACCTAGTAAATAATAATACATCTATATTTTTAAGCAGTCTAAGCAGATGCGTCGTAGGTGTCTGATCAACCTGGAAACTGGCGTATTAGACGATTCAAATGTGCTTGGTATTGTATTTGAATCAAAGTTACTTTTTGATTCAGTTGTTACGGATAACAGCGTTTTTGTGACATGTGTATTAGTGTTGTGTTTGCATCAATTTCAACGAGTCTCAACGATTATTGAAAATTTCACATATCAGGCTCATAACTTCATCTAACTTAATCTAGCTGATGCAGAAAGACAAATACAACTAAAATAAATAAAAGCCAGTACAAATAAACTGAAAAAGTCTGGTATGCTTTAAATCAAAATTTCCAGTTCTCCTTTTGTTTTAAGTTTCCAGTTGTCCAGTGTGATAATCCTGAGGGAAGCACAGTCTATGTGACTGTTATTCCCTAGGGACTATCAATCACCTAAGGCACAATGTCTAAAGGTCTAAACACTAAAGTAAACGCAGACATTTTGCAAACTGACTAGCTATAATAATTATAATAATTTATTTGCTAATAATAGGTCTTTACCTATGAAATTGCCGTTTTCTATGGGGAAATTGTAGGAAGTTGGAATCGGCATACAAAGATATTTGGGGATTTCTTGGACATGTGAACTCCGAATTCAACGAAACTTTCGAGATATGATCAGACAAAATTAATCTAACTAGTTATTGCCTATAATCTCTTTTGATAAACTGTATTAGAATAAAAAAAAATCTGTTCAAATCTGTCAAATTGACGACAACCAAAAAGGGGTACTTTGGAGCATTTATAAAAATTTTAGACGCATGTTTAATTATTCTTTTCTTAGATGTTTAACATGACGATATACTCTATTTTCGAAACTGACTATTAATTTTGATATATTAATATTAAATAAAAAGTTAGAGACCAATAAACATGTGAGAAAAAGACGGCAATTTCATATGTAAAGACCTATTATTTAATAAAGTATTATGTTTTACCCCTATTATTATTTCTAAATGCTTTCAAACTGACGGTGAATGAGCTTTATTTAGTAGGGTAACCATATAATTTCTTGGGAAAATAGGAAAAGTATTTTGTGAAAACTATAAAGCAACTGAAACCCTCCAAATGTGTAATAAAAACGTAACATTGCATAGATACCCGTAAACGTAGTAGTGTAAATTATTATATTATGAATATAAAACTAATCTGTATGTGTATTACCGTTGATAGCACGGAGTTGATAACTAGATATACCTACTACCAAACTTCTTTCATTACATGTGGTATAACTGGATTTTGCAGACACAGGCTGCTTCTATCATGAAAATGAAACAGGTTATGCACAACAACGTCCTAAAAGACGCAAAAACCTAGAACTAAATATTCCTCACTAACTGCAGTTAGTCATCTCAATCACTAGTATTAGCAATAAGTCATTCACTTACTATTGTACTCGTAGTATGTCAACCAGACACATTGACATTGCAGCACTATCTCGTCTCGTCATGAGTCCCTCAAGTCCCGTCACCGTGACTGGCCACAATGCTAAGCAGTAAACTAAACACAGACAGCTCGCAAACTGAACAGACTAGTCTGGTTTACAACAGTCTGGCCCGACCTTTATTCTTCGTATTGATTGCAGCTTCGGAGATGGCGTCGGTTAAATATCAGTATTGGTATGATGTTGTTTAGTTACTTATGTTTTGTCGCGTCGGAGATGGCGCTATGTAGTGTCTGTGTAAACTGCAAAACTCATTTCATCACGACGACGCGCCCCGCAGCAGACGTGGCATATATCTAGATATATGCCACGTCTGCTGTAAAATCTACAAAAAGGAAAGAAGTATTTAACTAGAATAATAAATTGCTAACTCTAGTTGTCCCTTTACAAAATACATTTACGTGGTATCCCTACCTCATCGTGAGGCCCTCAAAGGCCTAATCAGACGTCCGTCACTTTTGTCCGCCAGACTAACTTAAAAAGTGGTAATTTTCGCCACGAACTCAATGCATATGTCGTTAATTTGATTCGTAAAGATCTAGCAAGGTGGCAGGAGCATAATGGGCAGAACAGTCTTCGTTGTTTACGTTACATTCGCAGCAAATGTTTCCACTTTTAGGTTATGTCGGCGGACAAAAGTCCCTCGTCTGCGCAGGGCGCAAGAGTGTCACCCTGGCCACAATGCTAAGCAGTAAACTAAACACAGACAGCTCGCAAACTGACCAGACTAGATATATGATATGCCGCGTCTGGCTGTGTCGCGTGTCGCAATAAAATCTAGAAAAAAGAAAGAAGTAACCTAATAATAAATTGCTAACTCTAGTTGTCCCTTTACAAAATACATTTACGTGGTATCCCTATCTCGTCGAAAGTCCCTTAGGAGCGCCATCCTGACGACAATGCTAAGCAGTAAACTAAACACAGACAGCTCGCAAACTGACCAGACTAGATATATGCCGCGTCTGCTGCGGGGCGCGTCGTCGTGATGAAATGAGTTTTGTAGTTTACACAGACACTACAAAGCGCCATCTCCGAACGCGACGAAACATAAGGAAACTAAACAACAACATATTTATACTGATATTTAACCGACGCTATCTCCGAAGCAGCAATCAATACGAAGACTAAATGAGATTATATCACCTACCAACTCCTATTCCCTCCTACTTCCAACCATAGGTATTTGGTTGGTGATAGGCCATGCTTAACGTCCACCTGGCTAGCTACCACCATCTTCTCTAAGTCTGACACCATAAAAACAATACTTCATTCAGCATTATTGTGTTCCGGCAGTTCTAGTAGAAGTAGAGTAGCCACCCGCGGTTTTGCCATAACAATCCTACATTCAGCATTATCGGTGGTTGTATAGTAGTAATAGGTAGCCGCCCGCGGTTTCACCCGCGTGGTTCCCGTTTCGCCGGAATATCAGGATACAAAGTATCCTATGTGTTATTCCAGCCTAAAATCTATCTCTGTTGCAAATTTATCAAAATCCGTTTAGTAGTTTTTGCGTGAAAGAGTAACAAATATCCCATCCATACATCAATACATCCATACTCACAAACTTATGCATCCTAATCTATACTATCTATACTAAATTATAAAGAGGAAAGATTTGATTGTTTGTTTGTATCGAATGGACTGATTTAGAAAACTCTTTCACCATTAGGAAGCTACATTCTTCCCGAGTGAAATAGGCTATATTTTATCCCGGTATTCCCACGGGAACGGGTAGGTACCACGCGGGTGAAACCGCGAGGATCCGCTAGTAATATTATAAATGTGAAAGTTAAGATGTTTGGATGTTTTAGATGTTTCGATTTCTCAATCACGCCAAAACGGTTGAGCGGATTTGGCTGAAATTTGAAACACAGATACTTTGTAGCCTGGAGAGGAACATAGGCTACTTTTTATCCCGGAAAAATATCACATTCCCACGGGATAACGTCGTGTAGTCTACGCGGGCGAAACCGCGGGCGGAAAGCTAGTTTATAGTATTAGTAGGATAGCAAGTAGGATAATAAAAATAGAATACTGTTTCTCAAAATAAACGCAACTGTCAACATCAACCTGTCCAGACATTTTCAAACAATAGCAAACAAGCCTTCAGGGGTAATTGGGAACCAATATTACCCCGTGGAGGAAATCCGGGAACATTTAGACTAAAATTCATCAGATGTCTGGAACACAATAAAAAGGAAAACGGTCAAGTGTGAAACTTTTAGTAAATGATGGGGTTCACTCACACAAATCCTGGGGGCCAAGCCTGCTAACGTTAAGTCATAATCGTGTCTCAATCGTGTTTCAATTGTAGTTCAATTGTAGTGCTTTTTTACACACTAGTTACAAGAATTATGGCAATATGATGTGATGTAAATGTAGTGTGTGGTATGACCATCAGTAGTATGGTGAAAAAGTACACATTTCTTGTTACTAGTATCTAAAAAAGCACTACAATTGAACTACAATTGAAACACGATTGAGACACGATTATGACTTAACGTTAGCAGAATTGGCCCCCAGATAGGGAGCTAAAATTTGAACACATTAATACTATCTATAGGTACTGATAGCATAAAGTAAGTAGTTTTAAAGTATCAATACTTATTAATTATTGAGTTATCTATCAGTTCCAGAGATATTAATGCGTTCAAATAAACAAGCAAATTCTTCAAAATTATAAATATGATGATAAATGCTAGATGACCAATGAACAGGCAATTAACAGTAATTTTTTTTCAAGTTATTCTGAAACTTCAAAATCGTGTGAGAAATTTGGCAAAATTTGAAGAATGCTTAAAGTCGCGAGGCTATTGGAAACTTAGTCTTCATATTATAGAGATAATATCGTGGTGGGTATGTCATTTGAAACCAAATTTGGTTTTGCAAGCCACATCCGTGCACACGATCGAGTTTTAGTCCTTTCGCCATTGACGAACAAGGAGAACCATTATGATGCCGTGGTTTTGTCATTACCCTTTGTTAACCCTAAAACACTAATCGATTTCACGCAGGCAATCCGAATGTTCCCTAAGGGTTGCGTCTGAAAAGGGATTCGGTAGCTATATTGAAATGTAAGTACAGACAATTTTACAAAGGACTACTCTTCATAATGAACGATCTATCGAGTTCAACAATTAGCCATAGTTTCCAGTTGCTTTCAACAAAACGCGGGTGAATATCCTAGTAGGTACATGTAACTACAGTAGTCTGACGACCTCCGTGGCCGAGTGGTGTGCGCACCGGTTTCAAGGTGTCGCTATCTCTAGAGGTCCCGGGTTCGATCCCCGGTCGGGTAAATGTTGAAAACAAACTTTTCAATATTTCCTCGGGTCTGGGTGTATGTGGTAATACCCGTCGTTGTTTCCAATTTTCATAATAATAGTGCTTAGGATACTATACCACAGCCTTACTACTCTTGGTACTGGAACAATGTATGGGATTGTGTCCAATATTTATTATTATTTATTACAGTCTAGTCATTTAACATAAATTATTGATAATGTATGTTCCTGAATATTATTGTTAATAGGAACTCTTATTTTTCAGTTCGGAATAAAAAATATCAGATAAGTATTCAGCTTGAAACAAATTTCAAAGATTATTAATGACTAATTTAAAAGTCGAAAACTTTTAAGCCAAAGCAATTATCCTTTCCAATAACAGTGAGGACAAAATACCTGCAAAGCTTAATAAGAATCCAATAGAAGTTAAAATTAACGGCATTTTCTAGTTATCGCCCGACGCGGCTGTTCGAATGTGCGCCGAAGCAAAAAATGTATTTCGCTGAATTTCACAAATACCCAATTTTAATTGAACAATCGCTAGGGTGGGTCACAGACTAAAAGTTTATTTACAGAGAGGTTCGCAGTAAAAGTAAAAGTAGAATTTGAACGCAAGTTATCCTCTAACCATAGCAACAAGAAAATAAGCCTGTATGCCTGTCTGTTACATTTTGAAGTTTTGTCAACTAAACTAAGTTTGTCCATCTTTCACGTCAAAACGGAGCAACGATTTTTGATACGGGGACAGTTTAGGGATATGGAGTCCCGGTAAAATAGAAGTAAGCTATTGAGATAAACCTACGTAACAATGTGCCTCTTCAATAAAGTTCCATATCTATATTCTACTTGTTCTTTGGACAAAAGATCGAGATTCTTCGAACAGTTCTGTAAAAGGGGAGGCTTTAATTAATAGAAGCCAAATATTGACGAGTGACTGACAATTTAAGGAGAAGTTTCAGGTAGGCTTGTTAAAGGGTTAAATTACTATGTTAGTAAGTTGATTCCAAATGTCGGTTTATTATTTTCTAGCTTTTGTGAGTTGTAACAAAACTTACTTTACTATTAGTAAGAAATATGTTACTAATAGTACAGTAACATAAACAGTAGTGGTAAAAAACCAATAAAGTAGGTATTTTTTTTTCAAAAGTATTTACTTTTGCTAGCTACAGTCAGTACTAGTAAGGATAAGTGATTCTACTTCTTTGATTTAAGCTTTGCTCTTGTTGGTGGAATATCTTCCATTCGTCTCTCTGTCAATGCCTTCACTTCTTGATAAGACGCGACATTAAACTTTTCCTTTCCTTTGATTCTTCTACGGAGATAAATTATTAATAATAATAACAATCTACTCGACAAGTATTTTACGGAAATAAATTTTAGAACCAAACAAGATAGTTTTTTTTAAATTATTTAATATGATGACATAATTATTGTATCATCATTTTTTCAATAGACATTGCCCTCTTAAGCAGGTAGCTACTGTCTATTACAAGTACAAAGCGACACCGAATAATTGTTTCAATGCTCAAGGTAATATTAATTGTCTCAAACCCTAAGGTAATATTTACCCCCCGACTGCTACCTCTCAGGATTGGGAGCGCGATCCAATACCAGACGTGATTGTTAAAGGGTTGAATGATCTGATTGAAAATATTGACAGAATAAAGAGGTTTATTATGGGAGACTTATGATGGAACGGAAATTATTTTAAGGTTTGATTAAAGATTTTACCTGTTGAAAAGGGTTTTGTAGAGGTTGATGAACTTGTCAAATATTTACTTTAATTATGAGACAAAATCTACGAGGCTTTTGCATGTTTTTGTACGGTTAAATGTACCTATACCACAATTCAAATGGCATAGTTTCAGCAAACAAAATTGTGGTACGTAGGCGTTTGGTACAGTCACGAGCAATAATATGTATACAGCATAGAACTTTGTCACATTGAAGTGTTCCGAAAGAAAACTATCAGTGTCACAGAAGTCATTCAATATTGTAATATTACATAGTCCTATGTTGTATAGGTACATATTATTGCTTGTGACTGTACGTAGGCGTACCAGACGACGACGTTCAGTGGGCAGGCCCCCTACAAGGTGGACCGACGATCTGGTCAAGGTCGCGTGCGGGCCAAGCAGGACCGATCGCTGTGGATATCTTTGGGGAAGGCCAATGCCCAGCAGTGGGCGTCGTATGGCTGATGATGATGAGGCATTTTGAGTGAGTCTTCTTCTTTTTGGATCAAAAGTACTGTACATATCATTACTTAAGTTTGCGTAAGTCGTATGAAACATCATCTGCTTTCAGGCTAGCTTCAAGTCGAGTTTGTAACTTGCCAAGAACCAAGTTATCTTTATCGTTAACAATAAATGCGTCTTAACGCTTTAACTTCAACATTTTCAACTTTGTTAACTGATACCCTCCCGCCTAGACACGAGTTACCATGGCCTGCTTGTAAGTCTCTAAATAGACTCCGGACGATGGTCGGCCGCAGTAAGGACAACCTGTCTAGGTGGGGATTCTTGGTCGACGCGGATTTAGCGTGTAGGTGTGGTGCTGTTCCACAGACGATGGAACATCTGACACCGTGCCCTGCATGTCCAACCAGCTGCACACATGTAGACTTAATAGAGGCTACCAATGCTGCGATCCGCGTGGCCGAATTTCGGTCCGACACTGTTTAGGTTTGTTTGCTAACGACTCGATAAGAAGAAAAACTTTTTTAAAAAATCACATAAAAAAATAAGAAATAATCCCTCACCAAATAAATAACGTAAGTACCTACTTTGAAGTCAGGCGTGAAACATGTACAATTTTTTGTTGTTTTGTTAAAACCCGCCCGACTTCAAGGTACTTACGTTATTTATTTGGTGAAAGATTATTTCTTACTTTTTTATGTGATTTTTTTAAGGCGGTTTTATTTTCTTATAAAAATAATTTTTATTTTACTCTTTTTAGTGCATCGTGCAGGCAATTTACGTGTATTCTGCTAAATAGGTATGTGATCAAACTGAAAACATCCTTTTTTGAAGTCGGTTAAAATACCTTGAGGTATCCCCTTTTTAACAAAACAAGAATCATCTAAATCGGTTTATAAACAAAGGAGTTATGCCTAAAGATACGTATTAAATTCACATAAAGTGGTAACGAAGACGACAGTATTTTCAAGATTTCCTGAAAACTACTGAACCGATTTCAAAATTTAAAAAAATGGGACCAATTTGGAAACCTACCTGATGTAATAACGTTTTAATCATTTCAATCAGTCCATCCGTCTCTGAGTAATCGGCGGACATACACAAAAAAAACATACATACAGACGAATAAGGAACCTCCTCCTTTTTGATTTTGAACTTTGTTAAGTATAAGATAAGACTCACCTTTATGAGCTTATTCTGCAGCTTGGTGACCACCATACGTTCCCGTTGGGTTTTCCTTCTCTCGTCGTCCAGCTGGGCCTCCAGTTGTTTGATTCTTTTCTCCAGCAATTCCTGTAACAAAGAGAATTTTTCAGAATTAACGTCAACTCTATTAGAAAATATGAAAAGACAAAAAAAGTGATAAAATAACAAGTATAAATAAAAGTGATAGGTACAATAAGTTTTAAGTAAAAGCTTTATTGCTGACTGTACCTACTTAAATATTGTATTGTCATCTACAGTCTAAACAAAACCTGTATACAAAATTTCAGCTCCATCGGACACTGGAAAGTGGGTCAAATTAAGCTTGCAAGATTTGTCCCCCACTAACTAACTAACTAACATGGCAAGTAAATAAAAAGCTTGTAAAAAGTAGTTTTTTGATTGTACAAATTAATCTACATGATACAGAAAGATACATTACTGCTAAAAGTTCGGTGCCATGCCATTCATTTCTTAAATAGGTACATATTGAAAATGAATTTAAAAATTTAATTCGTTAAAACTTCCCAAATGAGTTGTTTTAAGTATTTTCCCGCCAAAACGGCCGCCATTAAACGCCGCCATTTGTTTTTAATTATTTCTTTTCCGAAGTGCGCTCGTAACTCTTGGCATTTTCTTTATTTCAAGCTTAATGATGCTTCTTTAATGAGGAGTTTTTTTTCATTATGGAACGGGCTTGATTGATATGATAAGAATATTATCTGTTTATTTGCACGTGGTAATGTTGTTTTTCGGTTTCTTTAATGTGTCCTACTCCATAGGTAGTTATTGAGAGTTCATGAAAAGTCGTTGCTATTCGTTTTTTTGATATTATTGTTGACTAGCGGCCGCCCGCGGTTTCACCCGCGTGGTACTCGTTCCTGTGAGAATATCGGGATAAAATATACCCTATGTCACTCGGGAAGACTGTAGCTTTCTAACGATGAAAGAATTTTCTAAATCGGTCCAGTACTTTTTGAGTTTATTCGTTACATACAAAAATACAAATCTTTCCTCTTTATAATATTACTAGCGGCCGCCCGCGGTTTCACCCGCGTGGTTCCCGTTCCCGTGGGAATATCGGGATAAAAGTACATATAAACCTTCCTCTTGAATCACTCTATCTATTAAAAAAAAACGCATCAAAATCCGTTGCGTAGTTTCAAAGATTTAAGCATACAAAGGGACATAGGGACAGAGAAAGCGACTTTGTTTTATACTATGTAGTGAAGTATAGAAGTATAGACTAACGCTCCGCTCGCGACTTCGTCTGCGTCGACCCCCTTTTTTATCTCATTAGAGGGGGAATTTCCAAAAAATCCTCTCTTAGTGCTCCCTTACACTCTCCAATGAACATACATGTTAAACAGCTTCTTGCGCCCAGTAGTTTCGGCTGTGCGTTGTCTGTCAGTCAGTCAGTAACGCAACAGTTTTGTATGTAAAGTATAGATATAGATAGTTCATGTTTTAAGTTCATAGTTACCTAGTAAAGAGGATAAAACATAACTGGTTATTTACGGGATTTTCACCTGGGTGAAATGAAATGGAATTTTATTCCTAACCCTGAGTAAGGGCATTTGTGCACTACACTTAATTTTTATAGACTACACTTAAGAATTTATTTATTTCGTGTAGTTTCAATGTTTCAAACCCTCATCATCATCATCATCATCAGCCTATTAACGTCCACTGCTGGACATAGGCCTCTCCAAGAGTACGCCATCGAGCACGATCAGTGGCTGCTCTCATCCAGATCTTGCCAGCTACCCTGCAAAGATCGTCGCTCCACCTAGTCTGAGGGCGTCCTACACTACGTTTGCCGATTCGCGGTCTCCACTCAAGAACTCGCTTACCCCAGCGGTTATCGGTCCTGCGGCTTATATGGCCGGCCCACTGCCACTTCAGTTTGCTAATCCGGTAGGCTATGTCGAACCCTACACTACACGAAATAAATAAATTCTTACTATTATATATTATAAATGATTAATTATTAAAATACAAGCATCCGTTTTTTTCCGGATCGGTAAAATTCAGTGTAGTGCACAAACGCCCTAAAGATTAGTTAAATTTTTATTAAGCCTGCTGATATTGTGTGTGGAGTCTGTGGAGTTTCACTAAACTGCCATCCAGAACACTTGAGTAGTATTACAAATTACCTACTGTAACCTTTATTTTTTGGGATTTGGGTATATAATAGTTTCAATTGAACATTTAGTTACGACAATATTTTTTATCAGCTGTGTTGTTCTAATAAGGGGTCCATTTATCACCGTTTATGTTTATTACTTATCCGAAGAGTTTCATAAAAAGCTAAAGACCTTTCCGGCGCCATTTAAACTCAAAGAATCTCCCATTTAACTTGTCTAAAGTTAACATCGGGAGGAAATGGCTCGATCGCGCACAAAGCTAACCGGATGTGACGTCATTTATCCACCGTCATTAGCCGGAAATGCGCAGCGCCCTCTGGGCGGGCTTCACGGATATGCAACTAGGGGTAGCTGCTAAAACCTTTGTATCTTTGAATCCGTACTGATATGTTACAGTTGAAACTAGACAAGGATCATTTTTTTCCCAGTCTAGCTAACTAGAGTCCTAACACTTCCGTTAGTTTCCCGTTTATTAGAGCAAACGCCGAAAGGTTTTTTTTAGGGTTACGATACGGTAAACTAAAGAAAGTATTAATATGTGATACCAATATTTACACGCTTTAAATACAAGAGAAAAAAATATTTCCGTGTTCTGTGCTTTAAATATTCAAACTGAAGTACATAAAACGAAAGTTATACTTTTCCCATACACTTTGATTGGCTTGTCTTCTAAGTAAAAAGACATTTTTCATCTCTCAGATTCGGAAAGTGATGTATATTTAAACTGAGCAGCGGGTCCAAAACTATCCGTTTCACCCTAGGGTGGAAATGAATTTTAAGAATATAGAACTGAATTTGGTTACATTCAACCATAGAGTTACCTCATCGGCAATGAAAAAGTTTTCAACTAATTTTGTATGGGGACGGGACTCACGGGACTAGCAATTTTTTTTTTTTTTATAAAAACGAGAAAGTCTCAAAAACGGTCCGTCTCGTAGCGTACCTAAAATCTAACAAAATTTTCAGCCCCCCTATGGTACTCCGGAGATAAAGTGCTCGTCAGATAAGTCTGCGCGCGGTAAAAATCGAATACTAATCTTTTCTATAACATTAGAACAAAAAATGCACTGTAACTAGCGCCAAAAACGCGCTAGGCACGTGCAGAGTTATCTGACACACACTCTAGTTAGGAGGCATCCGATAGACATATAAAAAAAAATTTTTGGTACAAAAATTTTTTTTTTACAAAAAATTTTTTTTTGATCAAAACATTTTTTATTCAAAAAAATTTTTTTTTGTTCTAAAATTTGTTTTTGTTATTTCAAAACTTAAATTTTTTTATATACCTATTATAGAAAAAACAGAGAAAGCGAAGCCCCCCGCCACCTTTCTTTTATTTTTCTAGATAGTTTTAGTTGTCTTTATTGCTTTTCTTATAGAGGGAGATGAAAAGCATGATGTATTTACTTTCCTTATATTCGAAATGAAAAGTAGAGTGTATTACTCGGCCGCAAAATTATTTTCATCTCGGGCAACGTATATTAAATCCCTCGCTGCGTTCAGGATTCTACTTTAGAATCCCTCGCTGTGCTCGGGATTCTACTCTAGAATCCTTCACTACGCTCTGGGTTCAAAATAGCGCCCTCGCCGTAAATATGTTATTTTGCTCCCTTGTAATACAATCTACTATTGTATATAACTTCGAAAACGATTTCTAGTGTACACTTTACAGCCAAGCTAAATAATAAAAATAATCTTGCATTACATACCTACTGCAGATTTCACATGTTTCACGGCAACTTCGTACAAACAAACTAATATTCAAGCGACAATTGTCGTTTATTAGTAAACAAGTTTAATAATGATTGTTTCTACTCAATATTATTCACCCGTTCCCATTATTCATACAGAATGGAGCCTACTTCCTTTACAGCGGCTCATTTGCAAGGGCGGCGTTTAGGACAATGCATTTAACCAACCCTTAAAGCCTGTGACCTTAGAACTTTGAATATAAACCTTATTCAGTTGTGTTAGAGTCATATTAGATAAACGATGAGTTTAGGGCGTCATTTGAATGAGTAAGAACAAAGAGATGTGGCGACACTTTTGTCATAGATCAGAGAGTAAGGCCGTATACAGAAAGAAAGCTGGAAGCCGATGCCGTTCTACCGGCGCTTATAAGCGCTGGTCCATTCAGGTAACAGCTACATAAAGCAAGCCGATTGAAGCAGATACTCATTACAAAAGGGCCAAGCCAGCGCTGACCAGCGCGTGTCGGAACTTGTCTGCGACGTTCGGCGCTTATCGGCGCTTGTTCAGAGACTGCCTCGCTGGTTACCTGCGCGGACCAGCTCTTATAAGCGCTGATAGGCTGCCAGCTTTTTATCTGTATACGGCCTAATAGGCACGTTTCGTAGAGTAGGTATAAAATACATATATTGATGCAGACATGCGGTCAATAACAAATTAGAAAAGAACCACGAACGTCAAGTCGCGACTTTCTTCAAATCCCGTGTCAAGGAATAAAACTCAAATCATAGGTTTCTTGTTAAAACATTTTAAAATACCTAAAAAATAAGATTATTTTGGTCAGACAATCACTCACTCAACTAGTTTTTAAGTAAACAAGTACCTACTCAAAACTAAAGAAAAAACTCGTGTCGTATGTGTCCGCAGAAGTTTTTTTTTCAGTATTATATACATTGACAAGTAATACTTTAAACTCTAAAATAGTGTAAGTACCATACTTTAAAGTAGATATGGTAAAAAAATTATAGCTATTTTCCACTTCAAACCTCTCGACATTTTCGAAGGCTTTTGCCATTTCTTTGTAATATTTACTCTATGTTAAATCCAATGGCGCCTCCTCACTACGCATGCCTTATAAATAATAGTTATGTGAAAAGAGGGGGGGAAATCTTTCGGAATGATCGGCGAATTAATGGCTCAAGATATTGGAACTTGATACCAGATATATTTTCACTTATTCTCCTCGTATATTACCTATAAGACATTTTGACTTGCTAAAGGGAGAAGGGTCGTAGGTGACACCATAATCAAGTTAATTTTCACTGAATATTGGCTCATGGCTTGATAGCTGACTGTGCTGAGTCACATATAGCCACATCGAACATTAGTAGTTTACACATGTAGTTTTTGTACATGTAGTTTTTACGTAGATATTGCACAAAAAACAGTCCATGCGCCTAATTATCTTTATCTACTAATATTATAAAGAGAAAAGATTTGATTGTTTGTTTGTTTGTATGTTTGTTTGTTTGTTTGCATCGAATAGACTCCAAAACTAGTAGACCGATTTAGAAAATTCTTTCACCATTAGAAAGCTACATTCTTCCCGAGTGACAAAGGCTATATTTTATCCCAATGTTCCCACGGGAACGGGTACCACGCGGGTGAAACCGCGAGGAACCGCTAGTATTTTATAAAAAAATACTATAACAGTTTAAAATGCTAATACTGTAGAAAGACTAAAGACGAAAGTCAATACTTATTTAATTACAGAATGACATCCAAAATCATAACCATAGAAGACTTGAAGTGTCAAGTGCAAGTCACAGATCCACATTTAACATAAACAATAAATTTAATGAATCAATAAAATCACGTCGTACTCTTGTTGATCAAACATTCAACTTACGAGGGGTCTGTTAACCAAAACAGACCCCTCAGTATGCTGATCATTAGCCCACCAGAGACAAAACCACTGGAGACAAAACAAATGAGTGGCCAATCTCTCACCGATAACATCGGCTAACTGTGAATAATGTCCCGAGGCCTGAATGTAAGTTGGTAAATACGCATCCTACTATCGCGTTTGCGTAAAATTTTGACAGACAGATTGTAGCATAAAGTACAGCAATAAGATCTAGAATAGAATTCTTAACGCGAACACAATAGTAACGTTTGCATATTGACATACACTTGGGGTACTGAATGGACTCGCAGTGCCCTGATCGATCACAAAACAATATTGAAACGGTCACGGGGTCATTCTACATTTACAAAATAAAGAGACCTTATTATTTAGCCCATGACCAGACATGTTTATGCTAACTTCGGTCCTGAGGCATAAACAAGAGATAGCATAAACAAGGAGACACCTTTGCTAAACAGTGGGTTGAGAAGGGCTGTTGACGATGATGACGTGAAAGAACAAAATGAACAAAATCACAAATATAGACTTAACTAGTCCCATAAACATTCATCTGACTGTAGTGGAGACAAGCAATACAAAATTATCAGAATAGCTATCAGATGAATGAAAAGTCAGATAAGTGTGTGGCACTGTACTCCCAGATTCCCGTCATTAGCTCGACAACAAATGAGAGGTCGATCACTCACAGATAACATCGACTTAATGACGCGGAGGGAATCGCCGTGATATCTACTGTCAGGCGCATCTCACTCCGGTTGGGATTACTTCGCCTTCGTTGGGAACAGGAGTTTTAAATAAGTTTGTAGTAAACATTTCATTTTCATGACAAGCTTTTTTGCTGACTGTACTTAAATATTCTATTGTCATCTAAACGAAACCTGTATACAAAATTTCAGCTCTATCGGACACTGGGAAGTGGGTCAAATTTAGCTTGCAAGATTTGTCCCCCACTAATTAACAAACTAACTAACAAGGCAAGTTAAATAAAAGCTTGTAATAAACTTAAATGTTCCTTACAAATGCTATCGCGGGTCGAAGCCAACAATCTAGTTTTTTTTGCATATTAACAATTTTCTCAAAATTATATTGAAAATGTAATATCAGAATAAATCGACTATCTTCTAGCAGTTCCGTCGGGAATCGAACGCGGGACTTTTCACTGTCCAGGCGAGTGTTCCGACCGCTGAGCTACTAATATTTCATTTTCTAACCTAGCGAGCAAGGATTCGGTGTGGTTTGTTTTACCACATGCAACTTTGTTAACATTATGGTAAAACAAAACAACAATAAAAACAAAATGTAACAAAAAGAAAAGCCACTCGTCCTTGTCCGTGGTTGATCGATGAAAATGCACCTATTGAATAATATCGAGTTACGGCGTTATATGTGACCGATACTGTTGTCATGTACAATTTTATTATTATTTTGTGCCTACGGTAAGTAGCTAAATCGGTTGGGCAGTGTTAACTTACAGTCCCTTCCTGAAGCTTAAAAATAAAACATTACATGAACCATAAAAAAACTCTAAAAGCACGGAATAAAAACACGACCACCTAATCACTGCAAGACAAAAGACAAATATTTATCCTATCGTGTTCGTATCACAACGCGAACACCGCACTGACAGTGGGGTCCCGGGTTCGGTGCCTCGCGTCATTTTTCACCACTCGATAAATTCGTTCCCTTGTCGAGATGTCAACGAAGAATCGCTTTATTCCGTGTGCGTACGCACTTGGAGGATTTTCTTTTTTTTTTTTTCTTTTTTTTTTATCGACTACGGTTAGCACTTAGCCTTCATCACACCTGATGTTAAGTGGTATATACGAGTATTTTATAGTCACTTAACATTTTTTATATCATACAGAAATAAACATACTTTTTCAAGATTGATTGCTCTTATTATAAGCAGATAAATATTGAAAAATGGAAAATGAAGTATTTAGAAAAAATCGATCCGTATATACACAACTAGCTCCGATGGGACGATGCCTAATTGTGAGACGGGTCGATCTTTTTTAAATTCTTCATTTTCCATTTTTCAATAATAAAACTGCATTGCGAACGCAAGAAAGTAAAAATTTAAATAACAAATAAATGTTGTTAAATTTAATCTCTTTTTTTTTATAAATAAGTGGTTTACTTTTAATCTAATTCGTAATAAAACTTTTTTTATTTTAAACACAACGGGGTAGCACTTAGCCTTCATCATACCTGATGTTAAGTGGTGATAAGGCTAAATGAGTAAGCGCACTATTCCCGGAATCTTCAATTACTTAGGAACTGGCTATCTTATCCCTAACTGCCGGAACACAATAATGTCGAAAACATCATTGTTTTGGCGTCAGACTTAAATGAAATGGTGGTAGCTTGCCACGCGGACTAAGAGCAAGTCCTACCACCAACCAAACCGAATACAATATGTACCCCTCTGGGAATCGAACCCGGGATCTCTGGGTCTGAAATCGGTGGTGTGAACCACTAGACTGCAAGGCGGTTAGATTTTAGTAAGATTAGGTAATTTACTTCAAGGAAGACTTCAACCATTATTTTTGTAAATTATGAAAACTACTTAATGAAAGTTATTTCATTTACTTTTATTCATTACTAGCTTTCCACTCGCGGCTTCGCCCGCGTGGACTACACGACGTCATCCCGCGGGAGTTTGATATTTTTCTGGGGTAAAAAGTAGCCTATGTTCCTCTCCAGGCTACAACGTATCTGTGTCCCAAATTTCAGCCAAATCCGTTTAGCCGTCTTGGCGTGCATGAGTAACAAAATTTGGATAAACATCTAAACATCCAAACATCTAAAGTTTCACACACAGAACATGGAAAGAGATTTTTTTTTCCGTGTTCTGTGCTTTCACATTTATAATAATAGGTCTTTACATACGAAATTGCCGTCTTTTTCTCACATGTTTATTGGTCTCTAATTTTTTAATTAATATTAATATATCAAAATTAATAGTCAGTTTCGAAAATAGAGTATATCGTCATGTTAAACATCTAAGAAAAGAATAATTAAACATGCGTCTAAAATTTTTATAAATGCTCCAAAGTACCCCTTTTTGGTTGTCGTCAATTTGACAGATTTGAACAGATTTTTTTTTTATTCTAATACAGTTTATCAAAAGAGATTATAGGCAATAACTAGTTAGAATAATTTTTTCTGATCATATCTCGAAAGTATCGTTGAATTCGGAGTTCACATGTCCAAGAAATCCCCAAATATCTTTGTATGCCGATTCCAACTTCCTACAATTTCCCCATAGAAAACGGCAATTTCATAGGTAAAGACCTATTATTAAGTAGAATTCATAATAGTATGTACGCGCAGTATAGATTACGTTGTATTCTTTATTCCTCCGCCAAGTGTCCCATTGTGCGGCCTGCTGTCTTTCATTGTCTCGCCTCCATTTGTCTCCGCCATTGTACGCATTGTAATTGTTTTCGACCTGTCACGGTACTGCATTAGAAATTAAGAGAATGAGACTAAACATAGGTTGAACCCCCATTAATTGTCAGTGCACAATACAAACAGAGAAACCTACCGATGAAATAAGTGCTTAGAATAGGGTATCAATAAATCACTTTTTCTAGTTAATTGATCATTGTATTATTTTGTTTCTAGAGAGAAACATTAAAAAAACATGATTTTATGCTATTATTATTAAATAAAGGCGTTGTGTGCAATTGTAATTTTTTAAGTCCAAGTCAACTCTGAAAATGTGGACACTATCTTGATCATTTTAAATTATAGGTATAAACACATAGAAAACAAACTTTGATCAGAAGAGGACCAAAGAAAACAAAAATATAAACATATATTGGACAAATAAATAAGTCGAATAGAAGTAGAAACATCTCTTGAAGAATTGAAAATGAAGTATGATTAGAAAAAATCGACCCGTCTCACAGCTAGCTCCGATGGGACTCGAACCCACGACCTTTCACTGTCCGGGCGAATGCTCTAACCACTGAGCTACGGAGTCGTTAGAGAGGCAGTGTCAGTGGTTAGAGCATGCACCGGGCAGTGAAAGGTCGTGGGTTCGAGTCACATCGGAGCTAGTTGTGAGTTGTGAGACGGGTCTATTTTTTCTAATAGGTACTTCATATTCAATAATAAAAAATTGCATTGTAGATGCAAAAAGTGAAAATATCTCTTCAAGAATTCATAACTGTAAAGATTTCAAACGATATTATTATTTAATTGTTTGGGTGTATTGCGATTTGAAATTTTGGAAGTGCTCATATCCAGATTGAAATATCAAACCAAAACAGAAAGGACCCACTTAAACAGGGCTAAATTCATTAGTACGTCAAAATTCATACCTTCCGCGTCCATACAATCCCAAACCATTAATTCCTGAACGATGGCACCATTAAATTAAAATCTCTCGACGCACGTTGACAGCGTGACCGTGCCGGGTTCGAGTCCCGGGTGAGGCATAGACAATGGCGGAGATTAACCCCGGCGAATTAAACGAGACCCCGTGAAACCTTACAGAATTGTGTTTGGTGGTTAAGGTGGGAGAGGGAGCGAGCTTCGAGCTTCCTGACGACCGATTTGGCGCAGGAGTAGGATACCTGCCTTCTGCGCCAGAGGTCTCAGGTTCGATCCCCGAACAAGGCAAATATTTGTGTGCATGAACTGAACATGTCTATTTATCTTGGTCTGGGTGTTTTCTATGTATATTAAGTACCTAATATATTTACAAACAAAATGTATATATTTATCCGTTATCAAGTTTTCCATGACACAGTTTCTTAATGAAATTTACATGGGCTTAGACTCTAAGCCCATGTAAATTATAACTAAATGTAAATGTAAAAAGTTAGATATATATTTAGCTTCGTCTTATAAGGCAAATGTCCCCGTTTCTCATAGACATTCACTTAGTTCATATTTGTCACAACCCAGTTTCTAGATAAATCACATAATAATTATGACCCTGAAATTATTACCAACTAGCGGATCCTTCGCTGTTTTACCCGCGTGGTACCCGTTCCCGTGGGAATATCGGAATAAAATATAGCCTATAGTATGTCACTCGGGTCAAAGAACCTTCTAAATCGGTCCAGTAGTTTCGGAGCCCATTCGATGCAAACAAACAAACAAACAATCAATCAAATCTTTCCTCTTTATAATATAGATTATGTACAAATCTAACAATTAGTCTCTACACACGTTCCTTTCCGACCTCCGATTTGGTCTGCGCCCAGACCAAATCGGAACGTGTGTAGCGCAGATTTGGTCTGGGAGCAGACCAAATCGGCTGTCGGATCGGAACGTGTGTAGATACTATAACAATTCCTTACGACTGAAAAAAATACTTAAACTTTTGAAACTTCGTCTTTATGTCTAACTTTAAACCGACACTCTGGTACAGAAAACTGCTAGAACACTCTAGTCTAGAATGTGCTGTGCGTCGTACGGCTCTGATTGTAGTTTGTAAGTTGAGGCTTACCCGCTGTGATCTCGTCCCTTGCTCCACACTCCCGTAACTTCGACACACCCTCTTTCATCCATCATTAGCGGACAATGGCTAATCTAACGTGTAGGGGCACTTCATCACGGCGAGATCGAGATGATAATTAACGTGCGAGATTAGAACCCGCCCTGCCGATTTGTACGTAACATGTTTTGTTATTGGCAGGTTTTTACCTCGGCACAAAAGGATGATGGGCTTTTTCATATGGCAACTGGACGTAGGTACAACCAACAGAAATTAAATCTATCATAGTCTAAGTAGTAAGTACTCCATAGTAAGATAACTTTTTACAAGAATTTCATCTTCGATAACACTTGTGTTGAAGAACAGTCGAAGTCAGTCAGACAGTTGAAGTCCCAAAGATGGATAAAAGCTGGGGTCAAAACGTAAAAATAAAATTATGATATCGAATAAAAACAAGCGAACAACCACTGAGTGTAAAAGAGCGCTGTAGCGAAGAGGAATTATTGCAAAATAACATCAAAATAATAATAAAATAACTCAAAAGGTGAGTCAAGATCACTTCTTTCCACTACGATGATCCGCACATCTTTCTTTTACTTCATCTACTTTTGTCATTATCACAATCCTTCATAATACTTCCTTCACATACTTTGACAGCACATTTGGGTAAAGACCTGCATATTTTTTTTTTAAATCATCCATCACTACATAGACTATTCAAAGATTTATGTTTGGAGTTGCTGCCTACCTTCTTTAGTATTTGTTACAATATCTTTAATATTTTAAGTATATAAAACTAGCAGATCCTCGCGGTTTCAACCGCGTGGTAACCGTTCCCGTGGGCATATCGGGATAAAATATAGCCTTTGTCAATCGGGAAGAATGTAGCTTTCTGATGGTCAAAGAATTTTCTAAATCGGTCCAGTACTTTCGGAGCCTATTCGATGCAAACAAACAATCAAATCTCTCCTCTTTAATATTAGTAGGTATAGAAGTATAGATGAATTCTCGAATATAACGCCTAGATATGGCACTCGTTTATCTATAAAACCAAAACTAGATATATATAATAGTACAATCATAGAGTCATAGGATTGATTGTTGATTGATACCTCACTTGAATAAAATATACATATAGGTATAAGGTATCGTCACTCAAAAACAAGGTATTAGGGTCGTAAAGTATCGTCACCAGTTCAATTTATTTCGTCCTGAGAGCCCTTGTCCCTCGTCTCTGTCCACCGGATTGCCTGATTGATGGATTTGCACCCGAAACCCTTTTGTGTAATATAATCTTCTGTTTTCTATTTGATTGAACTCGGTTTTATCATTATTTATTTATTACATTTGCAATATTGCACCAATTTCAATGTAAAATTCTATTTTATCATCATCATCAGCTGAATGATGCACACTGGGCTTAGTTGTCCCCCAAACATTACCACAACGATCGGTTGATTCAACAATTTAACAGTTACAAATTCTTATGTCTTAAATGTTTGGGTTATACCAAAGCCATCTTCTATCTCACTCGTTGCACTTGTAACAAGCCATGCTCCTTGGAAAAGCGGCAACGTTGCAGTAGATGACGTCAACGTGTTCTGTTCCGGTGGCCAAAACTGGAACTAACGTGTTTTGTTCATAATGTCATTTTACTGTCAAGTTGCACTGTCCAACCAGCGCTGCTGTCACCGGAACAGAAAAGATTGTTGATCTATACACTTTACTCTTTGTTCTATATAAATAAACAATCGTGTAGTGTTGCCAGGTTAGGCGATAACTCTCAAATTATGTGGAAGTAAAAATCAACGAACACTCAAAAAACAGTATAGAGGTAAATGCTTGGAACACAATTTTTGACTTTGTAACTTTGTTTGGGCTAATAAGGAGGTAAACATAGCAAAAGTCCCCGCCCGTAGCCCTTTCATCCGGGGGGGAGGGGGCGGTTTGAAGGTCTCATTTTTTTTTCAACCCTATTTTAGGACAAGCTAACTTTTCCTAGGCCAAACTAGTTCATCGCGTTGACATTTCAGAGAGCGACTTTGCCTCGGAAGACCTGTAGATGTAGAACATGACACAAAAAAAATAACCACCATTTTAACCAATCACGTGTTCTACAGGACTTCCGAGGCAAACTCGCTCTCTGAAATGTCAACGCGATGAAATATTTTGGCCTAGGAAAAACTAGTTTGTCCTGAAATCGGGTTTGGCCGGTAAAATATATACAGTATTTTACAAAACTTTTAGCCCAAACAAAGTTCCAAAGTCAAAAATTGTGTTCCAAACATTTCCCTCTATATCTCTTCGTTGACTAGGCTAAACTTGATATAATATAATAAAAAAAAATAACTTTCGCCGTAATTCAATTCACATCTTAGATTTCTGCGCGAACTGTTCATTTAAATAAAACACTTTTTCGGATTTTGCACGCATTTATTTAACAACTTGGTTAAATTTGCTTGTTACAAAATAAAAAGAAAATCTATTATTTTTGCACATTTTGGATAATTTTTTTATCTGGATGTGGCAAGTCGGAATACTCTTTGGTCATGTCAAGAAACGTTGCTGTTTGATTTTCTTGATTGCTGTTTGGGTGTTTTAATACCATATCTATTGTATAATTAGTGCATACAAATACGTGATCATTGTTGGAAATTACTTATGAAACCTTGGATCTCGAAAGATTTGGATTCCCGAAGGAGGAACACTGCGTCAGCGATGGATTCGTGCGATACCTCGAGCCGTCAGTAGGAGTGTTTAATAAACATTTTCGTGACTGTGATATAGTTAAAATAAAACAACCCTTAGTTATGTACGCGTATTATTTGATTTTAAGGCGCTATAATCAGGAATTCATCTCATCTCATGCATACAAGAAATTAGGATTAGTAGACGACATTGACATTTATGACGTTGCCAATCCGAGCAGCATGGCCTGTAGGAGCGCAAGCAGCCGAGAAATAATAGCGGGCCATGGTTATACCCATGAAGTTTGACTTAATACTCTGAGGTAACTGGAGCTCTCACCCTGAATAAAAAAGTGTCGCCAGCAAATTTGACATTTATGTATGTAGTGGCTGTCAGCTGTCTCATATGACCATGAAGCTCGACTTAATACTGAGGTAACTGGAGAGTGCAGTACGAACAATTTTTTGAATACCACAAATAACACAGTGGCTGTCTTCCGTCTCACCTACACTTTAAAAAAATACGTATGGTCATATGAGACAACTGACAGCCACTGCCTGCCACTACATACATAAATGTCAAATTTGCTGGCGACACATTTTTATTCAGGGTGAGAGCTCCAGTTACCTCAGAGTATTAAGTCAAACTTCATGCATATGACCATACGTATTTTTTAAAAGTGTAGGTGAGACGGAAGACAGCCACTGTGTTATTTGTGGTATTCAAAAAATTGTTCGTACTGCACGCTCCAGTTACCTCAGTATTAAGTCGAGCTTCATGGTTATACCATTTAATATTTCAAACTAGATACGAGCACTATTTGGAAGCCTCTTTCTAACGATTATTCTCTGATCGAACCCTTAAAAGGACCTCCAGTTTTATTATAGACTAGCGGCCGCCCGCGGTTTCACCCGCGTGGTACCCGTTCCCGTGGGAATATCGAGATAAAATATAGCCTATGTCACTCGGGAAGACTGTAGCTTTCTAACGGTGAAAGAATTTTCTAAATCGGTCCAGTAATTTTTGAGTTTATTCGTTACATACAAAAATACAAATCTTTCTTTATAATATTAGTATAGATATAGAAAACGTAAGTAGTGAAGAAAAAGTTTACACAAGATATAATGCACATGAAGACATTTTACCAACACGACTCAGCAAAAAGTAGCGTAGACAGCCGCAGCCGGGAGACGAGGATAATTTATCCAGTCATCGCGCAGGTGTGTTCGCGAGCTCAACTAATGTGCGCCAATGTAGCGAAGTACTGTATAGCTGTAGATGTTGTTTATTGTACTTTTGTCTGTTCGGATTTCTTTTGTTTTCGTAAGTTTTGCAAGTTGGATTAGTATAGTACCTACTCGTATGAGTGATAAAATGTAGGAATAGTTTTTCATGGAGAGAATAAAACAGTCATAGATAATTAACATAAGTTGAGCAAAATATTCTCAATTCTTGGGCTCAAAAGAGAGACGTTAACTTTGATAAACTACTTCCGAATCTACATAACTAGGTATAAATTATATATGAAAAATGGAAAATGAAGTATTTAGAAAAAATCGACCCGTCTCACAATCAGCTCCGATGGGACACGAACCCACGACCATTCGCTTTCCGGGCGACTGCTCTAACCACTGAGCTACGGAGTCGTTACGAGAAGCGTCGAATTTATCCAATACTTCTTACTCGCTGTATAGTCAGCGTTAATTTCATCAATGTGGAGATATTACTACCCTCACACGCGAAAGAAATACCTTTCCAGGTATTTGGCAATCGCTAAAGATGAAATTACTATGGCAAGTTATTTTAATTTAGTTTTTTGCATTCACAATGCAATTTTTATTACTGAAAAATGGAAAATGAAGTATTTAGAAAAAATCGACCCGTCTCACAATCAGCTCCGATGGGACACGAACCCACGAGACGGGTCGATTTTTTCTAAATACTTCATTTTCCATTTTTCAGTAATAAAAATTGCATTGTGAATGCAAAAAACTAAAAATTAAAATAACTAATAAATTATATATGTTAAGGTCGACTAACTTTCAAAGAAAGGTACGGTAATGACTTGAAATAGAACATTCTAAATACATGAGAAAAAGTAGAGGAAGATATTTAAACAATACCTAGGAATGTGATTTAACTTCAAGCGACGACAGTGCGCTAGGAAGATCGTAAAGCAGGAGCACATTTGAAATGGTTAAAACAAAACGAAGATCCAGACACGACTATTGTTTTCTTGTAGTCGCTAAGAACGATAAATATATTCGTGGTGATGTTCAGGTGTGTTCAGGAGGCTAACAAATGGGGGGGCTTCGTCTGAGCGTATGGAGGGAAACAAATGAAATACAAGTCCCTGCGTAGAAGTTTCAAAACTAAAACAATTTTATTCATGTACGAGCTGTATATCTACAATTTGTTCTGTATCATAATTTTTATACCTACCGAACTAAATCTCTTTCAGAAGAAACTATGTAGATATAAAATAAAATTGTCTATTTGAACATAATAAAAATCAAGTGCTCATGTTAAATCTCTTAATATTTCATATCACCCATTCGTTATACTTACATAACATAAATATGACTGATTTGAGAAGAAAAAACATTATCAATAGGATGTTTGTTTGCGCGTAAGAAACAGACGTGGATGTCTTTACGCGTCAAGAAGGTCAAGACAGAAAAAAACCTTGGGTAATAATGCCTATTTTGTGGGACTTTTGAACGCCCATAGGATCTAGCCAGTTAGAGCGCTGACCGCTAATGTATAATGAACTGAATTGAGATCATTTGAGTGAATTGATGCCATTGTTAGTTTTGATTAAAAGTCATTGAAACTGGACCGTGAGTAGCTGCGACATTGTGGCATGCCAGAAAGAACATCATGAAAGCAAGTTTACTGTTATCTCAAAGAAGATTTATCATCACATTTGGACAATTAATACTAGCCTTCTGCTTAGACGAGACGTTATCCCGCGGGAATATGATGTTGTTTCAGGATAAAAAGTAATCTGTGTCACTCTCCAGCTCCCAAACTGTCCCTATTCCAAAAAGCACGTCGATCCGTTGTTCCGTTTTCACGTGAAATATGGACAAACAAACAAACACACTTTTACATTTATAATATTAGTATGGATTCTAACAAAAAAAATATTTGTAAAATTAAATAGAAAAACATACTTACCACTGATTTCAAGGTACACGCTACAAAACCAAATTGTTTTTAAAAACCATATTGTTTGTTCATTTGTTCAATTGTTTATCAATAGCATCAATCTCTAATAACGACTTCTCTTTTATTTAAATTGAGAAGATTGAATTAAACAATGAGCCTTGCCACGAGAATATTTGGTTAACAAACAAACATTTATGACTCTTATTATCATATTAAAATATAACACAAATCCCACCTTAGCGTAACTTCCATTACTGCTATGGTTATTGTACGAGTTATTATCATATTTATTTCTTCCAAACATTTCACTTCACTGAAAACACAACATTCAATCACCAAATACATAATAAAAGTTATAGTTATAGTTCATCTTGATGAATAAAACCATTTTGATTTCCACATTATCAAAAAAGAAATAAGTTTAGAAGTTTTTAAAAATCCATCCTCACAATTCACAATAGATGATGCTATCTATAGCAATAATAATAATTAATAAGTATTACATCAAAGAATAAAACAATAACCTGTTAGCGCAGATAACAAAACTGTTTCGAAACCGGCGCGCGCGCAAGACAGTCGCGCGAGTGAGGACGAAGACGATACTCAATTAATGAACGTAGAATAATAAGAAACAGAGAGAAAAAGGAAAAACAATTTAAACTCCTTACAACAACGTGGTACCAGATCTGGGAGAAAAAATGGAATTAAAAGTATCTAATGTCCTATTTCGGTTCATGGTCTATCTGTATGCCATCATCATTCAATTCTTTTCAGTTATTTGCATGTCTGACTCAATTGATACGATTTACTCAAGATTGTACTCAAGTTTGGTCTATTAATTAGAACAGCATCTCAGGTTCGCTCTCAAAATCAAACTCAGAGTTGAGAGCGGTTTATTAATACGGGCCTTAGACAAAGAAGCTTTTCCATAATTAATAGGATTTAAATCTTAAGAACATCTGTTGTTAACCACATTTTTTTCAAACCTGAACCATAAAACATTACAACATGGTTCAATGAACTTATTCATTAATTACATCCGACAGAACTGATCTTAGCTATAGAACCAATTCTGTATTAGATTTTAGTGTAGTTGTAGTGTGTAAGACTGTGTAATGCCGGGGCTTCACCTGCGTGACGCCTAACGGCATTAATAACGGCATGCGCGTCTTAGCGCGGTTATTGTATCAAATTAGTGAGCTAAGACCCGGCTACACCTGCGTATTATATCAAATAGCGCGCAAATTAATAGCATTAGACGCAGGTGAAGCTCGGGCATTAGACAGAAATAAAGATATTTCTTTTATTATCAATGAGTTTGCGTTTGATACTGATCTTTCTCAAAAAGTAATAGATAGAAGATAACCTACGATGGAGCGAGCTAACCTAGACAATGCCTGTGCACTCTAAGCTTACAAACAAGAATCTGTGACAAACTAAATAATAAAGATGATAGTAAAACAATGTAATGTTTGTCCAGTCGCTGCATCACTCTGTGTATATTTACATAATGTCCCTTTCATTCATTCCAGCGAAGGATTGTTCGACTGTCCGTCCTGTCATAAACAACATGCGTTAACTTATCGGGCGCGGACATAATGGCTTCTCATAAATCAGTGTTGATACCAGCACAACGATCAACTCACTCGTTCTTTGAGTAATCGCGATTAATATCTGAATTGTATGTGAATTAATTAAATCTATTTTGAAATTAGTTTAGGCAAGGAAGTTTGGAAGTATCATGAAGTGATGGAATGTTTAGAGATTTTATGGCATAGTGCTAAAGTAGTGGAATAAAATCTTCATAAAACAGTAGAAAAATGAATAGTGTTGCATATACCAGCGTGAAGAAAGTAGGTAAATGAAATGACGGGTGGAAGATAAAAAATAAAAAAAAATACGGGGATGTCGATAGTGAGTTGAGATTGAGAAGCACTTACTCAAATTATAAAATTGTTGAAATTTTAACCGGGCTATTTAGGAAATCGTACCTGAATTACCATAGTAGTCAATTTAGTAGCAGTAAATTCTACCAAATATAACAGAAGGAGGGGCATAGGTTTTCCATTTAAGGACCCCAATTGCTAATTGTCTATTGTAATTTAAAAACCCCAATGCCAAGTTTGCTGCTCATTTCCATTAAGATACGGAAAAAGAATATAAAGCCACTTCGAAACGCAAAAACCCATCTCTAATTACTGCACCCTAATCCAGAACGTACAGACAAACGGATTATACGCAACAAGACCGGAGGCATCAAAGGCCACCATTTGCCAAATTTGTTTTTCCATTACTCAAATTGGGTTCGGGGGTCGAGAGCGATGATGGACAGTACTGTGTTGTGATGTTGCTGCGTTCAGGTAAAAAGTTTTATAGACATTTTATTATTGCTGAAGTTGGTAAAATATGCGAGGACTGTTTTGTTACTGAGCGGAGAGTTAAGTATAGTGAATACAAAATCGTGAATCAACTGCTGTGGTCTTTCTTATCAAATAGTTTATTTCCCATTTTTCTTCTATCTAGCTTGTCAATTACCTGAATCAATTTAGTCATGAAGATGAAAATGTCTAGGGTACTTTATTTGTTCTGTTTGATAGATATGGAATATTTGTTTTCGTTGCTGGATATGGAACATAATAATACACTTCGTGCAGATAAGGCCCGATTCTATGCAATACTGAGTTACAGACATTAACTTATTTCAAATATTAGTCAACATTGATCAATATTACTATTTTACTGTATGATTAAAATTCTAAACGTTACTTAATCAGCTTTAAATTAATAATGCAGCACTGAAGCCGAACCATAATTAATACATCATCAAATTATCTAAATAAAACCACAGAGGCCATTATTCAAAAATCCAATAGATACCAACATGTTACCTTGGCCAGCCGCCAATGTATGCCCATAACGGAATTAATTACTGCTGCCAGATGGCGCTGATGGCACCTGCGACGGATATATCAATGTGTCTGCGCAACGACAATTTGATAAAAACCCGGGTGTATATCCAATGAAATATTTTGGGGTAAAAATTGTTTTATCTAGTTTGCAATAACACGTGCCATGGAAAATGTGCAGTTATTTTTTTGAGAAATTTAATGAATTTGTTCCTCTACCTGCTTATTGTGAGGGAAATGGAACGATTGTTTAATGTAAACGTTTAATTTATTCTCAATCAACAAACATCATGGCATGGACAAGCGCAACATATTTAGCAATTAGCAAATTTTTCAGAAAAAACGTTACTACTTTCCCCAAAAACTTTATTTTTATGTCGCATAAGCTGCTTATGCACTTGTAGATAAACTGATAAAATCTTATGCACGCATTAGTTTTCGCGCGTAGGTACTGTCATTGAAATAAAACAGAATTGAATCATGCATTATATTTCAACACTAAGAAAATCTATATATTTTGTGTTTTTAAGTTTTTTTTTTCATTTTTCTGGTATTTCGGCACCTTTTTCAGGAGCAGTGGTCTCAGGAGTACTAGCTTAAACTTTTACATAAGTAGTAAGTATAGTCAACCGGACATCGAGCTGAAACTTAGACTTTGAATATAGGCGATGTAGAGCACTCAGAGTCAAAACATTGAAGTAAATTACGGCAGTTCCGTCTGTACAACATAAAGCTTCGTTACAACCATTCTAAATAACTGATGGCTTACAATAGGGCCACCAACAATTAACAAGCAAAATTATTCATCGGCTTCAAACGAGTTTCAAGCCTCATCTATATTTCAATCAGGGATGTGACAGTGCGCTAGGGCAATCTGTTAAATGACAGTTATCTCAGTGATTGATAGCATTTGCATGCAAAAAAGCGGGCGGAATCCATCAAAGGACATCTATACAGGGTGACAGATGGAATGGAGACAACACTTCCAGCAGCTTCTAGGATATAGATCGAAAGAGGAATGTTTGAAGTAAAACAGATTTGGTTTTCATTTAAAGTTATTTTATATAAGAATTTCGCAAATTAAGGGCGACTTTCATCACTGATATTTAAACGTGATTAACGCTAAACGTGTTTAATACATAGTACTGTCTCTGTCATCTGTTTGAATGTGACAGGGACAGAAATACGTTTTAAAGACGTTTAGCGTTAATCGCGTTTAAATATCATTGGTGAAAACGGGCCTAAATTAGTAACCGTTCTGGCATTACGGCGCAGGGACGACTGGTATCCAACGCAGTCGAGCAGACGAGTCGAGGAGGCGTATCTTCCATACATTTTTATAGTGGTTCGCACACTACGCTACCAGAATCCGACTTGTCACTCACTCAATACAAATGAAAGGTTTCAGTGACTGAAGAGTCGATTTTATCGTATCGTAGTGTAAGAACGGGCGAACAGTTGTATTTGAAAATTCTGATCAGATAATAAAAACGGATCTAGATATAACCATAACGGTATGACAACTCTTTCACAATTTTACTGCCCACGCATAAAAAATATACAGCGTTCATAAAAATGACGTTTCATATAAAGCTATAAAGATAACAATCACAATTTCTCTTCAAATGGACACCGTAACTAACCCTGTCCATAAAACACGTATCTCATGGTCACCTTATCCTGTCACACACGATCGACCACTTTAGATAGAGCTTTATCATCCCCTGAATTTGTTCAACTACTTCAAAGCTACCAAATAGTAAGGGTTGTATTAGAGGTCTAAGTATGCTGGATATGGGGTCTTATAAATAAAAATTGTATACAAGTGCTTCGTTCATCGTCATATTTTATGCATTATTGATTATGGGCAGTTAACTTTTATTCGCCTTGTTTACGGAGGGGACGCGGAAGTAATTTCAATGTTAATTATTTCCGCTACGTTCTTGAGTTTAGATGAAAATATAATTCAGACAATTAGGTTTTCATCATTCTGTTAGGATTTAGTGGCGCATGGCGTATAAATTTTGGCACAATAAACTAACAAAGAAAACTCAGCAATAACTTTTTTCATACCTACTTACTGGCAGAAATGCGTTTTTTAATTTCTCGCTCACCTTGAGAAAATGCCAATTGACAAAACTATGTTTTAAGTAGCACATCATTTAGTTAAGGGATTCATTTAAATATTGATTGATATTTTATGAGCTCTTGGTCATACCCATAAACTTATTTATACTAGAGTATAATAAGTTTATGGTCATACCATAGAAAATTGTGACTGAATTGTCTGTCACTAATACCCTAATACTATACCCGTACGTACCGTCAGGGACAATTTCGGTGAATCACTCCTTACTTATTTTCATGTGGCTTGCAACTCATCGTTCACTTACAGTCCCTCTCTATCCCTAATTGTTTATGTATTGTACTACCAAATGCTAAGAAGGACCGAGCGTGAATGGCGAGGTACCAACCACACGAAAAGCAGTAATAAGTGGTTCACTGAATGTGTCCCTAACTGTACAACATTTAAAGAGACTTTCCCACTCTAGTTTAAAAAAACCAACAGTAATAAACACAACAGTGCTATTAAACATAATAAAACCACTGCTAACACAGTTTTAGTATGAAATACAATGAAATCAAATTGGAATTACGTCCAATAATAAAACACACAACGAGTTCCATGCATGCGCCGTCTCATTACGCTGGAAGTTCGCCGGAAACAAACTCAGCATGCTCTAGGACAGGGCTTCTCAAACTTTGCGTATGAAGTTCATGTTTGTCGTATTCTTCGAATATTATTGGTGTAATTTGGCTTTATTTTTGTGCCAGAGACTTTCAACTAACATAGGTTAATGATATTATAGCGGAATTTTATTAAGTAGGTACCTATAAATTAAACTAAACTAAAATTGCCTATATTAAATAACTGCTCGAATCGAGTACCTACCTGTATGAAAAATATTTGATTCATCTATAGCTGGTGAATTTAAAGTTTTACAAAAAAAAAGTATTAATTTATTAGTTTGTAACGATAATTGATTTCGATGATGATGATGAGATACCACATACTTAAGTCATATTATAAAATCATAGTGACATCTCATTTTGTATTTCCTTGGTTGGTCCATCTAAAGTTTATCAGGTTTGAAAATAAGAGAACCCTTTGAAGACACTTTAATGGTAAAAGCCTTCGTAATTCAAGGATGTCTATTAGAATAACTCCAGCATGCGATATCGTGGTCGTTGAAATGCAAACTTTCAGCACAACAGCCCGTTTTCTAGTCGTGGACAGTTTGAGAACTGGTGGCCTAGTCAAATGAATAGAGATCAAGATAGTATTCTTTACAGCCGTCGTGGAGTGCTGCCAAGGTATTACTTGCTGTAAAACGGTGGAACAAGTCGGCGCAAGTTCGGCTTGCTCCGCTCGCGAGGGTGCAATGCTGCTAGAGCTCCAATCAGTTGTTTATACTAACGTTATCTATACTAATATTATAAAGCTGAAGAAATTGTTTGTTTGTTTGAAAGCGCTAATCTCAGAAACTACAGGACCGAATTGAAAAATTATTTTTGTGATGGATAGCTCATTTATCACGCTACGATCGATACGTACTCGGAAAAATTATGCTAAAGCGAGATAGCAATGAGAAAACAAAGCGCGCGGGAGCGAGACCGATTTTGCCGATTACGCAAAAAAAACACAAAATCACTTCGTATTCAAAAACTATAGCGAGTTTAAAAAATGCTTCTATACGATCCTAAATATTATTGGTGTCCACTAATTAAACCAATTTTCAATAGTATGTGTATCCCCATTTAGTTATAATCTTGATAGTTCTTATTTTTCAGAGGTATTTACGAAAATAAAAAGTGTCGAGCCAAAATCATAAAATCGTGTTTCTGAAACTATACGATTCTAGATAAAGGTATGAAGAAATACATATCTTATTACCAGATTTGTAACAACTGTATCCATCCTATAGTTTTAAATCAAAAAGTCCATACTTTTTCCGAGTAGCGCCTTAAGGCGCTTGCAAAAACGGGTTTTTTTTTCTTTTTGAGTAGGTTTTTACCTTTTCCTCAAATCAATTTCAATTTATCTTATCTTATCTTTACATTTTTTCACCATTCTAAAGCTGCATTTTCCTTGAGTGACAAAGGCTATACTTTATCCGAATATTCCGTCGCGAACGGGTACCACGCTGCTAAAACCGCGGGGAGTCTCTAGTACAGATAATTTGAATTGGAACGTGTAGAAGATTATACTTAATGCTACATTTTAGGTACCAAATTCTCGAAGGCGACGAAATAGGAGATGAAATAGTCAATGACTTTTATCATTACTCTCTAAGGATACCTACGGCATGTTAGTAACGATTAATTGCATTGGCCACATAAAAATCCTGTCGTTCCAATATTTCTAAGTAGTGTTAATACAATACTTACTACATGAGGTTAACCCTACATACCTACTTCTACATCTACCTTACCTAATTTTGATGTCATACCTACAACCTACCTACCAAGATACTCACAGATTCTCTAGATATCCAAATCGATCGATTGAGCAATAATTTCGGCCCCACCAAGGAGACTGGCCGGAGCCTTTGATGCGGTATCCATTACCTGCTTTATGCGTCTGTATCGCCTCTCTGTGCCGGCAAATGGCATCTGGAATAGCCTCCTTAAGTACATTACGGCTTATTCAAACTAGTGTAAGCTTGGCCAAATGCTCATAGTGGCCATTGCGAAGACAGTAACATAATGGACAATTTTTTGGACAAATCTACGATTAATAGATTAGTTTAGACTAGAAGTGATAAATTAATATGACGATTTTTTCCCTCTTTGCCCGTGGTCCAGTTAGATAGTCCGGTCAACCGGACCACGGGTACGGTTTTTTTCTTTGTACAGTTCACAGGGCTACTACGGAACGAAACTTTTTTTCCTTGATACAGTCACGAGCAATAATATGTATATAACATAATACACATTGAAGCGTTCTGAAAGAAAACTATCAGTGTCACAGAAGTAATTCAATAATAAAATATGACATAGTCCTATGTTGTATACATTTTTTTGCCTGTGACTGTACAGTTGACCAGAGTTGAGTTAGTCAACCGGACCACCAATGGCAGTAAATAACAGTGATTTAATATTTGGTACCCACCAGAGGCATAATCAACAACCATTTTTATGACCCCAGCAGTGGGAACTAGTGGGACTAAGACCTTGCTTATGAATGGTCAGTGACAACGTGTCACTCGTCGTGATCAAGATCATCGTGAGACAAGAATTAATAAAATTTTATCTTGTTGACAAGGAATATCACACATGTTGATGATGACATCATCTCATAATCAACATGACGTGTGATATTCTTTGTCAACAAGATAAAATTTCTCCTCCCTCCCTCTACGAACTTTCACAAGTCTGGAATTTAAATTTTTCGTAGACCCAAAAGATTAGAAGTAAGAAACACAACGAACTTATTGTAACAAAATACTTTATTGGTAAATAGTAATACATGTAAATATCAAACATTTTTTACAAATAATCTGGATCAATGACAATGCGTTTTGAATTTATTCCTTTGTTATTCTCATCCCCATTACGTACTTTTAATCTGGAACGAATGAAATCCTTTGTCAAACAAAGTTTATAAAACAGCTAGAACGTAGGCGGTATATTTAACATTCTTACCTTAGCTTATGCTATATAATAGTACATTACAGCCGAGGACAGGTAAGTAAGAAATTACATTGTCGAGGATGGTTTGAAGCACGAGCCGCAGGCGAGGGCTTTAATCATTCGAGGCAAGGTAATTTGCTTACCGTACAAGGCTTGTATAGTGCTTTTCTCAAGAAATGCGAGGAAATAAAAAAAAACTGTTTAACTAAATAATATTTATTAAAACTTATATCACACCACACATGTTAGGGTGTGCGTTACCGCCGCAAAAACTTATGCTTTAGAGAGATGAGACCTTATCAGATAATTAGTGTGTCGTGAGGAGAAATTTGTTTACTAATAGCAAAATTTGTGTGAATTGTAGTTTTTGAGATATTTGACAAAAACAGTTTTTGCCAGGGTCACGTTTTAAACGTTACCCTGGCAAAAAAAGTTGTTTTAGCTCGGAACTAAATACATGAATAGATAGCTTTTGTTGCGTTGTAAATGTTAGCAAACAGCAAAAATTGTGTGTGTTATGGTTCTTGAGTTATTTGAGTTTTTGCTGGGGTAACGTTTTGAGATTTCCCATATCTCAGAAACGGTTCAACGCAGAAGTTTGAAAAAAATACCAGTAAGAGACCTGAATTTGTTTAAATTTTTTTAAACATTAGTTTTTGATTTGGTTGTCGTAAACCAACGTAATTAAATGTTTTCGAAAATCGGAAAAAACTGATTTGTAAGTAAACTATTACATTAACAACCAAACAAACAGCTGAAAAAAATACCCGTGGTAGACACTTATTATGTCTGGAATTTTAGATCTTGTAACTTTACACGATTTAAAGATAAAGATAAATTTGATTAATTTTAGACTGGTCGTACTTTAGAGATCGAATACACAGTTTCCATAACATTATGGCACAGGGCATACATTAAACAAATTTAAGTAATTCATGAACATTCGTTCCTGTTAATTTTAGCTTTCAATTACAGCTATCATGAAAGATATATCAAAAACAAGATTGAGACAGCAATTCTTTAATAAGCCGACCAAATTGTAAAGGTCACTTATAAGCGACCGCACCATACGTACGGGCTATCTTCGTAAATTAGCAGCTTAGGATCCGATGTTTTGTACAGTTACGCAGAAAAATGTTATTGGTAAAGTATTGATTCTACTAGTTTTCTATTTTATAAGTAAAAATCATGTTTATTAATAGTAGTTTTAAATAATTTAATGATTTACGATAGTTATTAGTTTAAAGGCAAATAAATAAAGGTTGGTCAGTAGTAATCTATATCTACCTAAGTAGGTAATAATCTCAGTAAGCAATTTATAGTGTGATTTATTTGTCAGTACCAATCATGTACCAATAAATACATTTATAGTAATTTGTTGTTTCTCTTTAGTCAAACCACGCCACGCTAAACTTTTTTTACTTTCGCGATGCAAGTCGGTTCTCGCCTCGTTCGCTTATCGCAAATATTTACCGTTTTCAAGTCCATTGAGCGTTTTCACATTGGATTGGACGATAACGGTAACGAAACGATATCGGCACGATATCGTCGGACTGGCAGTTTGATACAATCACTACTAAATGCTTTCACACTGTGTCGTTCGTTACCGTCAACGATATTGTCTGTCCTGCCGATATCGGTGTAGTATCGTGTCGGTGTCGTTATCGTCCAATGTGAAAACGCCCATTCGCTTAGATAATGTCGCCCTTTTATCGCACCGCATTGGCACGTGCCGCTTTTTGTCAAAGGTTGCCGCCGCATAAACAAAAGAAGCCGCGTGCGGCGTACACCCGCAATTGGATTGGATTTTGGGATTCGGCATTTATTAAATTATATTTTCTTAAATAAAATCTATGTTTATTATAAATACAGGTGGTAACGATGGTTGTGACTTGTGACAATTCAGGCGATGATGAGTAATCATAATAATCATATAAAAATGATTATTATTATTATTTGTAAATCACTTATTTAACTTCCTTTTATATAAAAACTAGCTTTCCGCCCGCGGCGTCACCCGCGTAGTATACCCGACGTTTTCCCGCGGGAATGTGATATTTTTCCGGGATAAAAAGTAGCCTTAGTTTCTCTCCAGGCCACAACGTATCTGTGTCCCAAATTTCAGCCAAATCCATTGAGCCGTTTTTGCGTGATTCAGTAACAAACATACAAACATCTAAACATCTAAACTTTCACATTTATAATATTAGTAGGAAGTAGGATGTACAAATTTTCATTAAGATTGACTTTGGTACCCAACTTGAGTGTATTATTTTATATCTGCATGCAAGAGCCACAATGCCGTGCTAACTTTACACAACATGTCAAGCCAAGCCATAGACATATTTTGACACGTGGACTGGAAGGTGACTATTGCTTAACCAACCTTGTCGTGAAAGTGGCACCAAATCACAAATTATATAGACTAGTCACCAATTTGTAACCTATTACGTGTTCTACAGGACTTCCGAAGTAAACTCGCTCTCTGAAATGTCAACGCAGCCGTGCGTAATATTGTCTTGACGCGAGACAAGATGGGAACGCTCGCTTTTCCTACCCAGCCAACGAATTAGTCTGTGTCGTAAACAATGAGTCACACCAACACATCAAAATATGACTATAAAAATTAATGCGCGTACTCGTGCAAGTAATAAGAGTTTTGGTTTCATCGAAATCTGTCCAGGATTTCCAAAGTTACAGCGTTGTAAAGTTTCACCAGCTTTTGTAAATTTGCTTTCCTTGCGCGCTATTGCGATGACGTCATGTCGCAGTGACATCTCCGATTGCGGCTGCTGCGGGTGATTTCCGTCCAACTGTACCTACATAGAGTCCGTCAGTGCGCAATTTTCGCGCAACTGGTGGTAAATGATTAGTATTCGATTTTGCGCGCGCGCTAAAACTGTCACCTACTGTCCATTCCACTTATCTGACGAGCACTCTAGGAACAGTTTTTACGGGAAAATGTTTTTTAACAATTTTCCACGCAATTTTTCCATATATATTTCTTACCGTTAAAAAAGGCCTTTGACACAGTTTCTATACCGCTTCTCATTCATAAATTAGAAAACATGGGCATTAGGGGTAAGCAACTCGATTTATTTGCTGATTACTTGACAAACCGCACTCAGTGTGTAAAAATAGGGTCATATGTTAGTGATGAATTACCCGTTAGCTATGGTGTTCCCCAGGGAAGCATTTTGGGCCCTACTCTGTTTTTATGTTACATAAATGACTTATGTAACCTCTCGCTAGCTAACTGTAACATAATATCTTACGCAGATGACACGACACTCACTTTCTATGGTGACACATGGGAAGACACCATATCTACAGCTCAAAAAGGTTTGAATTGGGTTTGTAGTTGGCTGACTGTTAATTCATTAACTCTAAATGCGGAAAATACTAAATTCATGGCTCTTTCAATTCGAAACGCCCAATGTGCAGTACTTCCTGCAACCTATCAAATTATTGCTCACAGTTGCATAACATTAAACGTTCCCTGCAATTGCCCATATATTCAACTTACACAAAATATTAAATACTTGGGTATACAATTTGACTATAAATTATCATTTCATGAGCATATATCTAAGATTGCCACTAGGATTAGAAAATTAACATATATATTTAAAAAACTGAGATATGTTGTCGAACCGGCAACACTAAAAAATGTCTATTACGCCTTTGTGCAATCAATAATTGAATACTGTATAACTACATGGGGAGGAGCTCCAAAAACTATATTGCTGAAACTAGAACGAGCTCAAAGGCTAATATTAAAAGTAAGTTTATTTAAAACTCGGCGCTATAGTACTGCTGATCTTTACAATGATGCAATGGTGTTGACAGTTAGACAACTTTATATAGTAGGTACAGTTTTACGACAACATAATCTTATTCCCGCTTTAACTCAAATAGATCAGAATAATCGCAGGTTTTATAAAGTTTGTGATATCACAAAAGCTAAAACCAGCTTTGCACAAAGATTTTTCTACTTTAGAGGTTGCAAATTATATAATATTTTAAACAAAAATCTGAATATAGTAAAGAATTGTAGCTATGAACTGAAAAATAAAGTTAAAGAATATTTGCTTAAACTAAACTATGACGACACTGAACATCTACTAGATACATAAAACCTAACATAAAAATAACATAATTTACACCCGATACTATTTAATATCTACCCATTATTTTAAACATAAAATGTAGTATAAGTATAATAAAATTTTTTACTAAAACTAAACATAAAATAACTTTTAACCCATTTACTCACAGCACTTACACATCTGCCACGAGTTAAATTATAGTGACAGCATTGATAACTAATATATATACATATATAATATAGATAATCCAGAACCTAGTTAACCTGATACCAAGTTTATCATGAGGGTGGAGAACCTGGTATTCTATATGACAGGCTTCGGCTTAGTGTAGATGTACCAGTCTCCTTACAAATAAATGTTCACATGATTGGATATTGTAATAATTAGTTATAAGATTGTTATGTTTGTAAAGAGAAAATAAATTATTTTTTACTTTACTTTACTTACTTTTTACCGTTAAATTAAACTTCCCCCTGGAATACGACAGACATTTTAAAACTAAAATCGGCCCAGCCATTCTTTAGTTTTGCGAGACTAACGTACATTTTATATTTAAAGATAATCTGACCAGCGAACTTTTGTACGCAACTGTACTAACAAAATATCCATAACATCCCGTTCATTTAAGATGGTTACGCTTATGTATGGCGCGGTCGCTTTTACGTGACCTCTACAATTTGGGCGGGTTACTAGAGAATTGTTATCATGTTCTTGTTTTTGATATATCTTTCATGATAGCTGTAATTGAAAGCTTAAATTAACAGGAACGAATGTTCATGAATTACTTAAATTTGTTTAATGTATGCCATGTGCCTTAATGTTATGGAAACTGTGTATTCGATCTCTAAAGTACGACCAGTCTAAAATTTATCAAATTTATCTTTATCTTTAAATCGTGTAAAGTTACAAGATCTAAAATTCTAGACATAATAAGTGTCTACCACGGGTATTTTTTTCAGCTGTTTGTTTGGTTGTAAATGTAATAGTTTACTTACAAATCAGTTTTTTCTAATTTTCGAAAACATTTAATTACGTTGGTTTACGACAACCAAATCAAAAACTAATGTTTAAACAAATTTAAACAAATTCAGGTCTCTTACTGGTATTTTTTTCAAACTTCTGCGTTGAACCGTTTCCGAGATATGGGAAATCTCAAAACGTTACCCCAGCAAAAACTCAAATAACTCAAGAACCATAACACACACAATTTTTGCTGTTTGCTAACATTTACAACGCAACAAAAGCTATCTATTCATGTATTTAGTTCCGAGCTAAAACAACTTTTTTTGCCAGGGTAACGTTTAAAACGTGACCCTGGCAAAAACTGTTTTTGTCAAATATCTCAAAAACTACAATTCACACAAATTTTGCTATTAGTAAACAAATTTCTCCTCACGACACACTAATTATCTGATAAGGTCTCATCTCTCTAAAGCACAAGTTTTTGCGGCGGTAACGCACACCATGTTAGGGCAATTATTAAATGTAAATGTTATTGTTTTCCCGGGCACACTTATGTATAAATCGCCCATAATAATATAATTATAACCCTTAACCACCTAGCATAGGTCTGACAGACCCCGACGAATTTATAATCGTGAATATTGTTGAGCCCGAGCTTCGTATAAACTTGTTCGTCCATGTACCTTTTCCTCGCGCCCCCCAGTGCCGCACAACCGCTTTTTGCAGTCGGATGTTTGCGCGTTTGTATTTGGTAATTAAAAAACTGTCGCCGGGTGAAAAATTTTCGAAAAATCTGTGAGTTTAAGTCCTGGTATTTCGTTTAACTTTTACTTTTTTGGAGATGTTTTATATTTTTTTTGTTTTTTGATTACTAAGTAATAAAAAAAAGTACAAAGAAGTACCTAATTATGTGGTTATTATAATGGACCTCATTTTCCTACTATGTCAGTTTATAAGTATAGTGTTGATTACTAAATTGAGATTTTCTTTTAAATGTGGCTTTTCATTTGCTTTTCTTTTTTTAACAAATAGTTTAATATGTTCCTAACAGATTTTTTTATTAAAAACTTAAACTTACCTCACACAGTTTTACAAACGAGAATCATTTAGCTCCGAAGTCTCACAGACGTATGCTAGGTGGTAGTGTGACGATAACTGATGCTAGGTGGTTAAGGGTTAATGATGTATCATTAAAATACGCCAACAACACAGATTCCGAAAACGTATGTGCCGTGTTTTCACTTTTCCAAATCAGATCGTAGGTTTTCATATATCTTTCTTTTGATTTTGCTGGCAGTACCTAAGTTTTCTGTAAGTAATTAATTTCGCTTCTGCTCTCATATTTGGTGGAGTAGGCACATACGATGTCTGTATATGTTTCATTGGCAGAACTCATTTTGATAATTTATTACACAATATAAACTGTATTGATATCAAATCAACCGCTGAAAATCATTCCCGCCGTTTTTTTAATATTGGTTTGTGAGGCCATGTGGAACGGTCATACAGCCTATTGATACTTTTTACTACTTGCTACTAAAATGCGCAACTTCAATACCCGCTTCTGGGCGGTAGATGGCGCTGTACATATTTCCCATACAAAATTACTCGTAAACATGGAAGTATTATTTAGGTAATACTTCTATGCTCGTAAAGGATATTTTGTCTATGATAAATCTCATTTTGTTTTTCGATTGATGTTCGTGCTAAGGGTACATAGCGCTTGTGGTACAATACGAAGTAATATACTCTGTGCGCACCGTATTTAAAAAAAGTTAATCTAAATATGATAAAATAATTACCTATAAAATAATAATAATAATGTGGCTGTATGGTGCAAATGTCCCTTTGCTTTTTCTGTTTTTATACACAGGAATAACGAAAGAAAAAATAAAGAAAAAAAGTTGGTAATAATATCTTTGGGTAGTACCTTTTCCGAGGTAAACATTCTAAATTTGAAAATCACTGCAGTAATGAATTTCAGTACTTACTTCATCATCATCAGCCATTTAATGTCCCCACTGCTGGGGCACTGGCCTTCCTTATGGATGAATAAGGAGAATGAGCCATGACCCACCACGCGGGCTCAGTGCGGATTGGTGGGTATTAACGACTGCAAGTGCAGCCGGGACCAACGGCTTAACGTGCCTTCTGAAGCACGGAGGAGCTCGAGATGAAAAGTTTATGGTCACCCATCCCGTGACCGACCATTGCGAACGTTGCTTAACCTCAACGATCGCAGGCCGAGCGCGCTATCCACTGCGCCACGGGCTCCTCCTAAAACACTAAAATCAGTGCAGTAAGTAAGTACTGAAATTCATTACTGCAGTGATTTTCAAATTTAGAATGTTTACCTCGGAAAAGTGCCACGTACTGCATTCTTTTCTCAAATATAATATTAACATTTCAGAGCATAAGTGTGAAAAGATATAAACAATCCCCAAATTGTAATTCAACTTTACGGTAGTAATTGGCTTTTCACAATTTAAGAACAATTTTCAGCATTTAGAACGACATCGCGCATCGTTTAGAACAATATCGACTTTAAACGTGTGTTCGTCTTTAAATGTTAAATAAGCGGACTGCGCAATAAAATTGATAAGTTTATTCTGCAGTCGACTGTTCTATGCAATACAAATAAATATTCAACAGAATCACCTATTTTTACAGCTTCTGTTCTCATCCAACGTCTTCGTTCCTGTCTCTTGCACCGTCGAAAGCCTCTTTACCCTCGGACTCATCGAATCCAAGATCAGGAAGATCACGAACATGATCCCAAGGAACGAATACACCAACTTATGATGTTCCTCCAACTGCCAAACTATGTACGATGCCAAGTTCATCGCACTCGAAGATATCACCTCTAAGTGATTTACGAAATTTAACTCCTGCTTGCCAACGTCCATTAGAAAATTTTCAACCGAACTGAGTCTTCATGGGTGATGGAATTATATTGATACACTCAATGTCATTTTGATTAATACCACGGAGCTCCTAGATTGCAACAGACGTTGTCACAATTCAGATGGAAGACGTCACTTGTATGACACATCAGATGTAATACTGAAGAAAAAAAATATAAACAAAAAGGTTATAACACTTTGCAAGGCCGATATCAAAACGTTTGATATTAAACTGTTTTATATACAACCTGTTTGGTTGATTAACATACACATTAGGAAGTCAACCTTGTCGTGTATCATACTACGCATTTTGTAAATAGTTATCGTTTCTTATCCTTAGAAACTTCTCTAAAAATTTTGATTTTAGTTCATATGCTATATCTATAAGTAGGTGTGTATAGTAGGTATTGACATAATATTTACTTACACGCGACTTCCATCCGCATTGAATCCGTCTTATCGCGCAACTTGAAGGTCATTTCAAAGTGTAGCATGTCGCTACAAAAAGTAACCACTGAATAAATTTTGATAGATTTGGTTAGTGAGTGATTAGAGCTTGGAAAAGATACGTCATTTTCCTACGACTACCTTTTGACTTAGAAATAAATCAGGAAAATGAAGTTCATGTTTTTCTTTTAAATCAAAATATACATAAAGAATAATTCAATATCAGTTTTTAGTACCCTTCATATTTTATTAAAGAACGTATTCCGCGCGAACTTAGTATAGCGGACAGTCACAACTTTACTAATGAATGTTTACCAAGACCTTTGATCTTTACTCACTCAATTCTCATGAATGATTCAACGATTCCGCGACGTTCTTTGGCAAATAAAAATGTATTAGACAGGCGCATCCAGATTCTAGCCTGGCCTGTCCAGACGGTATTAAAGTGGTTAAACTATCCCATTAATATTAATAAAGTGTCATAGTCCAGGGACATGCCCTGGGTCCAGACGAGAGATTTGCATAGTTGTACGCTAAATTTGAAGAGGACAGAGCAAAAACGAGGATCCCATTGCTGAGGTTAACTTTAAGGTTTGAGAGACGATTCTGAAATTTCGTACGTCGAAGTTTGACAAAATAGATAATACAACTATATAAGTTTTTTGTAAAAATTTAATTTTTATGACAAGCTTTTTTGCTGTTTTGTATACAGGAAGTACACTTCCTGTATACAAAATTTCAGCTCCATCGGACGCTGGGAACTGGGTCTAATTAAGCTTGCAAGATTTTTCCCCCACTAACTAACAAACTAACTAACTAACATGGCAAGTTAATTAAACGCTTGGAATAAATAGAGAACGCGATGGCAGGCACCAAGGTGTGCTGTGACACAACTTATGAGCCATAATTCAATTACCTAGTTTAAATGATTCTCAATTTTTAGATGTCAAAAATAACTGATTAAATCAGCCAATAAAAAGTAGCCGACCTTCTTCGTTAGTTTGTTTTCGTTCATTAAATCCTGCAGGTCTACTCTAATTCAACGAAAAACGAAATTTCTTTCGAAACTTCGCACATTTCCTACCACCGACTTCTTCGTTTCGAAACTTCGTTGAAACGAAAATGCTTTGACGTTTAAATTTTCTAAGCCTACTCTAATTCAATTTAATAACGAACGAAAATTGAAGTTTGGCAGTTTTTAGTTCGCAGTTTTGACGAACTCAAAAGCGTTACCTTTCTATTTTCGTTTGGGTCGATTTTTATTAAAATATTAACTGATATGGCTACGAGGCAGCTTTTAATCGCTGCTGCTTTGCGCGAAGAACGCTTGGAGAGGAGAAAGAACCGGCAGCACCTGCGAAATCAGTTATTTATAGCGAATATTCCCGATCTAGAGTTTATAGGACATTACAGACTCAGTCGGGAATTATTCGAGGAGCTGTGGACTGAGATAGTGCCTTTATTACCTCCAGGGGCAAGGCGACAAGAGTTCAAGCCAACCCTTAAAGTAAGTTTGTACTATGTAAACACGCCTTTCAATGAACTTTTCGATTTTACTTTTCATAAGCCTGGTTATCGCTTTTCAGATATAGATATTGACTTAAACAACAGCACTTAATGCACCGCATACAGGTACTAGCAAAGCACATAAGATTTCTTCAAAATCTCAAAAAAAGGAATCATATTAAGCGGAAATAAGTAGTAAATATAGGTACCTAGTGATAACCGATTAACGATTTTTTCATTTACTTCATTTTCAATACTAAGGTTCTATTTTATTTATTTTCAGGTGATTCTGGATATCTTCTAAGGGAGTGATGACACCCGTCGATAATGCTGTTGAGGACTCTCTAGAGGGAAGATACTGCCATCCAAAAACGTCCACGCTGCACCGTTGAACGCACATTTGGTGTATTGAAAGCTCGATGGTAGAGATGTCTTTTGTCTAGCTTGTCCATTACTGCCCAGAAACAGCAGCTAAAATTATAGTAGCCTGCTATGTGTATAGTACATATGTATAAGGGCTGGTATGGAGGTCCGGAGTTTTTTTTTCCCGAGGAGGGAGGTCCCTATTTGACAGAAGAGGATCACCAAACGGACAGAGCCAGGCAGATTCGCAGGGAAATTGAGACAGCCGCATCTTCGACTCGAGCTTTACAGGCAGGTCGAGGGAAAAGCGCTGTATTAATACAAACTTTAGAAAGGAACCAGGAAGATACATTCATACCAAACCAATTAATAAAATTGTAATATTGAAATAAAACCCACTTGTGTAACTTTTTTTTTGTCATAGGAGATAATCATCAGTGTCTCAGTTAAATGTACCTACGACAAGACGAGGAAATCGTTATGCATGCCTAACTGCGTGTTTGCTACATATTTGCTTGCTGCATTCTTATAATATCCAAATAAAATATAGCCTATGTCACCCGGGAAGAATGAAGCTTTCTAATGGTCAAAGAATTGTCTAAATCGGTCTAGTAGTTTCGGAGCCTATTCGATGCAAACAAACAAACAATCAAATCTTTCCTCTTTATAATATTAGTTTAGAAGACTAGCGGATCATCGCAGTTTTACCCGCTTGCTACCCGTTCCCGTAGGAATATCGGGATAGAATATAGCCTATGTCACTCGGGAAGAATGTAGCTGTCTAATGGTCAAAGAACTTTCCAAATCGGTCTAGTAGTTTTGGAGCCTATTCGATGAACAAACAAACAAACAAACAAACAATCAAATCTTTCCTCTTTATAATATTAATATAGATTAAAAAGACAATATCAATGTATTTAATGGTTTTTATTTCTTACTTCAATACATGATATTAGCTTACATTTAACATTTACAAAACAAGAAACATATCGTTACATATTACAACAAATTGGTTATAGGATAAATAAGCACTGATTATACAACATTATAGTACATTATATTATAACCTTTATGAGAAAAAAAATCTCATATAAATATTTGAATATTTTCCTTTTAAACAAATATAAAGTTGTAGGTTCCTACCTAAAACCTATAACTTTATATTTGTTTAGTCCTTTTATCCTTCGCGAGCAGTCGCCCGGATAGCGAAAGGTCGTGGGTTCGAATCCCATCGCAGCTGGTTGTGAGACGGGTCGACTTTTTCTAAATACCTACTTCATTTTTAATTTTTCACTAATAAAAATTGCATAGTGTATGCAAGAAAGTAAAAAATTAAATAACTAAGCAATAAGTTTGAGGTGCGAGGTTGGAGTTGGTTGGTAACAGGAGAAAATCTTTATTATTTAAAGTTGTTCTCGCAATAGCTCACACAGCTGCAAATGGCATGGCAGCCCTGATGCCTGCGAGCTCAGCGTTCCTTACTGTCTCTCTCTCTACGCGCCCATCTTCATACTGGTATTACTGATACAACCTGCATCTGACGTCTGTAGCAGGCAGGTAAGGCTGCAAAACAACATTCAAATAAGTTCCAAAATTGTATACCTACATACATTGCAGGGAATACTTATTATATTTTTTAGTGATACACAGTAACTTTCTTGTAATTGTAATTGTCTCCGTAGTTTAAAAGTATGTGGATCACAGAGGGCGGCACAGGTAGTTTTTGTATGGATTGTTAGGATGTAAGTATAATTAGGTACCTTTTGCCAATACTGAATCGTCTTTGTGCAACCACCCATGGAATTGAGAGTGTCGCACAACTCCTCCCACAGCCTCTTTGTCTGGACCTTTCCTTCTATACTCCTCAATCTGCCGCGAGCATGATCTTTATGTTCATCGAGTAGTACCTACAGTGATTTGCTGAGGAGTTGTCGAACAGGAATTTGGAGCCATACTGAAAAGATGTGGTGAAAGTAAATAATAGGAACCTATTACGAAAATATTATTTAAATAAGAATTAGGCGTGCAAAACATAAATATTAATACTTACTTTCTTTGGTAATACCGTATAAATAACACCAAATTATGCACCAAATATTTTGAAATTTTGAAGTTACGGCTGACGGCTCAGCTAATGTCATACTGCGGACAAGTTACGTTGTCATACGACGACAAGCATAAATCTGGGTCGGTGATAATCATTGGAACTAATTTTTCATACGAATGTTCATTTTGACACCTAATTTTGTACTGCAAGTGGCTCCTCTGTCACCGGAACATACAGGAATGTGGGACTATAGAGGTCAGTGGGGACTATAGACATCTTAACTTGGGCGGTTATCAGTCATTGAAAGGGTTCTTTTAGTGTCACTGTGTTTTTCGACATAAACTTGAATTTTAATTGCTCATTTATCAGTTTCTGGGTTATTAAACATAGTAAACCATTACTAATTAAATACATTCTTAAAATTATTAAACCAACGTTTTAATTTTAAAGTTAATTTAAAAACCGGTTATTTACCGTAAATGACATTAAAAGAACCTACGTAATGTTGTTCATTCCATTCGTTCACGAAAATTGTCTATTGATTCAAACTTTTCGTGCGCGTCCGAAAATGTTCAAGAGTAGCGGCAGAAACGAAACTTCGTTTAAATTTCTTTCGTTTCCGAAATTTCGTTTCGGAGAACAAGAGTAGAGCTCCTGGTCTAGATCGTTTTGTCTGTGATTTACGTTCTAAAGTGGCTATACGATCCCATTAATATTAATAAGGAGTCATAGTCCAGGGACATGCCCTGGGTCCAGACGGGAGCTTTTGCATAGTTGACCGCTAAATCTGAGCTGCGACTAAAACTTTATGAGGACAGAGCAAAAACGAGGCTTAATCGTATCTAGGGGGTTACTGTGGTTAAGTTTATGGTAGGAAAGACGGTTCTGGAATACAAGAATCTGATCTACCACGTGGAATAAGTAAATGATATGAAAATCAGTCATATTGTAAATATGACGTGCTTGAATCATCCCAATTTTTTCAGATCCGTATGTTCATTACTACAATATACACAACATTACAAGCTTTTATTTAACTCGGTCAAATCATGCAAGCTAAATTTGACCCACTTCCCATTGTCCGATTGAGCTGAAATTTTGCACACAGGTTTGGTTTGGTTTAATACAATATACCATCAGCAAAAAACTTGTCTTGAAAATGTAATTTTTACAAAAAAAATACAGTTCAAACAAACAATAACACTTTAGAGATGTGATGAAAACTAATAAAGGCTTATACATTCAATAGGTAAGTAAAGAATATAAGTAATAATCCCATAAATAATATAAATAATAAATAACTTCTTACATTCACACCAATTATCTAAGCCCATTTTAATTTCATTAAGAAACTGTATCATGGAAAACTTGATAACGGATAAATATATACTTAAATACTTTTTGTTTGTAAATACATACTTAATATACATAGTAAATATAGAATATGAATAGGTGTATAATTAAAATGTCTTCTCAAACTAACTTATCTACGCCGTTGATATTATTCACATTATCTTCAGCGGCAGCGTGAACCAATTAGTTCAATCTCTGCAAGTCTAGCCGAGTCTAGTCGAGTCTTTAGTTTGGCGAGTCGTCTCGTTTGTACTCGTTGAGTTTGAGATAAACTTTCACGGAGTTCCGCTCTTTGTCTCCGAGTCTGAGCTAGTGGTGTACGATTATTTAAGAAATAATGGACGTAAAAAATTACAATGGCGAAGTGTTATCATGAACGAGTAAATAAATGGTTATTCTGAGATCATGAACTCTGCAATGTGCCCAAAACGTCGGAAAAATGACTTTGGAATCCAAAATTGTACCGCATATTATTATACAAATAAAAAAAAACTGATAACATTTTTTAAAATATTTTTAATCAACATCCTTTTCTCCGCCTGGTCCGGATGAGGAGAGATTTTATCTGTCACATAGGGCCTCCTTGCACAAGGGCACAGAAAAAATAACAGAGACCAGTCTCTCACATACATGTCACCTTTAAATATTTATACTTTGTTGTGTTTGCTTGAACTTCCCAAAAAGTTTCCAATGCAAATTAAAAACGTGAAAATGTTATTAACATTAAATTTGTTATTATAACTCTCACACAAACAATTTTAAATTTAGGTTAACAAAATGATTATTAAGTAAGTATTTAAAGTTATTTTTTATTTTGTCAATACTTATAACGTTTTACCCGTGGGTAATGCCACGCCCCTAGTTGGTTGTTTAACTTATTAAAATTCACTTTAAACAGTGTCTTGAAGAACTTCTCTTTGATCATTTTATACCGTGTGGAGTTTTATTCAAAGTTCAAAATTCAGATTCAATAAAAAGAAAAATACTGCGATTTGATCTTTTATATTTTTACTTTAAAGAAATGTATAACATATTTCCCTCACTGACTCAAAAAAAAACAAAATTTCAAACTTACACAATCATACATAAATAAGTTGAAGACGTGTACGTGTAAAGTGTACAACACACTTTAGCTATCATTTATGAATCTCTATATTTTCATAGAGATAATAAATAAAAAATTTGTAAATAAATAAATAAGTAAGACTATCGTATTAATGAATTTATTATTGTTCCCCAAAGAAAATCAATTGAAGCGATTCAACTAAATACGGATTGCTTAAGATTTTCCTTAAACATCTTTCGTACAAAAGGAAAATAATTTATCCCCTAAATCTTTCTCTAACAATCTTCCTGAAGCTTTTAAAAACAATTTAGAATCGATTGAAGACGCATTAAGGTACTCAGCCAATTATAGTGAGTTCCCCTGGGATGTTAGGGAGAGAGATAACTAAATAATAACAAGTAAGGCGAACGATAAACAATTATGTGGGTAAGTATTGGAGGATTTGGGGAAAAATGCATTTTCTAGGTAAAGCTAATTTTTAATAGTTTATCAATTAAAGGAAAGTTCATTGTTACCGTCCTTAGAGAGTATAAGAAATAAAAAACTTTGTAATATTACGAAAAAATAAAGTGGATGAGGTTCGTAAATAACTTCCATAAAAAATCGAATTTTAGTTGGCCAAAATGTAATTAATGTAACAAATAAGTAGTCACCTAGTTTATATTACTGATAGGCCAGTCACCCTAGACATAAAAATCGGGTTAGGTCGCAAATAATTGCCAGGTCCTGACTTTTTGGCATGTTGTTAGGATAGATACATGAAGCTCGACTTAATACTGAGGTAACTGGAGAGTGCAGTACAAACAATTTTTGTGACCACAAATTACACAGTGGCTGTCTTCCGTCTCACCTACACTTTAAAAAAATACGTATGGTCATATGAGACAACTGACAGCCACTACATACTGAATGTCAAATTTGCTGGTGTTCACTTTTTTATTCAGGGTGAGAACTCCATTTATCATGGATAGATAGGTACCAATAGTGTTATACCAAATTTGCAACCTCGAAAGAGTGCTAACTTCATGGTACTCAAAAATATCGTTCTTCACGTCATCAACCGTTTATCGTCGAGTATTTTAATACTGGAAACTTACCTAAAGTGACCATTCGTTTAGCATGTAGAGACTTTGTAGAGACGTTGTGTAGAGGGATTAGAATAAATTTCGCGACAGTACAAAGAGTTTTCCCAGTTCCTCTAACATTTCCCTGCCAATACAACTGTCAAACTTAAAGAAAATCTTTTAAAATAAAACATCTGGCGCGGACCGCTGATCCCACATTTCAATTTGAACAAATCAAAACAAACTTTAGGAGCTAACGGACTGACCCTTGTCAAAAACAGTAGCAAACAGAAAGTTCTAAATTGACGTTTTTCTTCGTAAATATTATTTTACTATTGAGTAAAATAGATTTCACCTTTTTAATACTACGTTTGCAAGTTCTGTGTGCAGTTTTAGTTTGGGACGAGACTTTTCATAATACTTTTTCAGAAAAATATCAATATTTTCGGATTTTTGTAACTTATTACCTACCTAGTTCCAGTAATAAGTACTTACAATATCTAAGTCAAAGGTATCGAAGTAGTCAGCAGGGTGATCATAAAGATAAATATTTGTGGAAAATATTGGTAGGTAAAGTAACTAACTTAAATTCTGTAATACTTACATAATTTAATGTGGGTTTGTATTACATACTTAAACATCATTGATTATAATATTTATGGCAATTTGTATGTTCTTACGTCAAGTATGACGTTATTAACCTTATTTGTAACGAATTTAATTGAAATTTAATGATGCTCCGAAATATTAAAGGACCTCGCCCTTTACGATTCATTATAATTATATTGTTGTTGGGTTAAATATTGTTTTTGGCAATAATTTCAGAAATAGTGCTCTATGCTTTTTTGTCACAAGCGATGATGTTATTATTTAATTGATATTTTTGAAACCTACTTATAATTTGTATGATTAAATATCTCGCTATAGTTATTTTGTCGTTTATGTTGTCGTCTTTTTATAACACAAGAAAGCCAAACAATAGTTTTTCATAGTCTTTGCTGAAATCTACAGGATAATGTGTGAAATGATTATTTTTCTAAATTAAATAAATGCCACCTACCTTATCGCCATCGAACTTTTCCGTCGGCTCATCGTAACCGCGTAGTTCGCGTTTTTCCCGCGACCCGCGGCGCGCTAGCAGCGGCGTCTGCGGGGGCGACCCTAGCGCCATGCTACTCCTAGCGGACGACGGCGGAGACTTTATGAACTCGATTTTACCGCCCTCTATGCAGATGTTTGGGGTTAGTGGGTACATAGGCGACATGGCTACGTTTGTGTTCGCCAAGTGGTTGTAGTGGTTGTCCTCTAGAGGGAGGGTTTTGGGTTTGTTTTTCTTGCGATATGTAGAGTCGTAAGCTAGCATCTGGGTTTTCTCCTCGGGGTGCACTTGTCGGACCTTCCCGGGCGGCCGGTCGGGAGGCTCCGGGGAAACATTCCCATCTGTGCCTGGACTCTCGTCTCGCTCGTTATTTGATATCCTGTAACAAAAGGAAATATATGTTAATTATGATTAAATTCTAAATTCTTCAACGCAGTTTACAAATAAAGGTAATATTGGTGCTAAAAAAACCTGTTGCAGAGCAGTTGAAGATAAGTTGTTATAATTGTGTATTTTCAGTTAGCATTTTATTTTAGTTGAATAAATTATTTCTTTCGTTCTAATTTCTAATTCATAATACTATGGGTAATATACACCTCTAAATCTTATTAGTACAAAGATTTTAGGGAATTATGTATCTATCAATACGAAAAAAAATTACACTGGGGCCATCCACCGAATTTCGAAAAAAATCAGCTGTTCCCTTCTATCATATTATTATGCTGTTCCATACATTTGGGTTGAGTCGTTGTTGTACTTTTTTAAGGAACAGCCGGTTTTTTTTGCGACTCCGTGCGTGGTTGGCTCCATAGCTCCATCATCGTCGAAATTGTTCGTATTTATGGGCACTAGGTACCTATCATCCCCTTAAATCTTAGTACTAGTTAATAAGATTTAGAGGTGTATAATACCCACAGTATTATTAATTAGAACGAAAGAAATAATTTATTAAAATAAAATAAGCTAACTCGAAATACACAATAAAAAGAATTCGAACCTCAACTACTGTCACAACAAATTAGTGTTGACGCTGATTCTATTAAATATTTTTTTATCAATAGAAAAATCCTGCTTATTTCGTTTAAAAACATTCTGTATTTTTGGATTTTTAACAATATTTTTTATATAAATCAGCGTCTCAAATTTCATCTCAATCAAATTTAATTTTGTTAAATTATTTGAAACTCTGGTAAATGCAATTGATTTAACTTAATGTACACCCAGGGACAAATTCGGTGAACCATTTCTTACTTCTTTTCGTGTGGCTGGCATCTCACTATTCACTTGCAGTCCCAATCCATAGTTGCTAATGCATTGTACTATGCTAGCTTAATACATAAAAAAATAGATCTGCACGAGAATGGCGAGGCACCAGCCACATGGATAGAACTAAGAGGTGGTTCACCGAATTTGTCCCTGACTATACCCAATTAAAATTGAAGTAAAATACATATATTTTCATCCACAACGATAAGCAGTATTTTATCAATATTATTTAAAAAAAGTTTTATATTTTTAGAACAAAATGCAACTCGCACTTTGCTGCAGTCATAACTTATAAACGAGTCAACAGATGGCGCTAGCTGCGGGACACTAGTAATAATCGCATTGTTCAATTCATGTTTTCCTCCTTTTTCTCGTAAAATATGTGAAAATTTATATTTATTCTCATCAAAAACAATAGTGTTATTAAATTATTGAGAACAATTACTAAAACTTTTAGAAATTATGAACAAAGAAATGCTGAAAAGGACTGCAAAACTTGCATCGCGCCTGCAAAGTTTTCAGGTTTGCTTGATATATATACCAACAATTTCCCTTTACAAGTGGAAGTGTGTTCTTTAGTGTGATGCCACATCTGTTTCATAGATCGCTAGCGTAAGTTAGAAGGTCTTCAGTTCGTGACGTCACGCGTTCGTTGTCAGGCCCGACCCTTGTAATCTGCGCTGCGGACGATCGCCCGCGTGGCTGCGACGGCTGAGCAGCGCATGTTCCTTGGGCGGTTCGAACCTCTCGCGGTTTTAGTTAACTCGTTAGCTTAGCTCCGATTAATCTTTGAGCACTTCCATGTAATGGCGGCGAGCACTCTCGGTTGCCAGATTTTTGGCGCTTGTTTGTATGAAAAATATTTTTGTCATTGAAAATGAAGTAAGAATGAACGCTATCATTACTGATCCCTGGGTGCCTACCATCAACTCTTATTGCGGTTTTGTTTAGGACCTAAACTGATCTGCTTCGCTTATTCGTACCACGACAGCTTAATATCCATGACAGCGATTCAGTGATCATTCAATGACATTTCACAGCCGCTGAGCTGTCATCAACTCTTATTTGACTTAATAACTCGGCCAAGCTAACATGACACCTGCAGGTTATACCCGTCCCTTTCACTCTCCGGGCATGACAGAATCGAGTGAAAGAGACGGGTAGAAGAAATAAGGACACAAATTGTTCGGTCATTCACATTTAGCAATTCATTTGCGATCCAGTTTTTAGAAGGTCAGAGTATACGAAAGAAAGCAATTCATTTTAGGAACCTATTCTGCATCGCGCTATTTTTGAATCGCTGTCTTAAAGTTGATGGTAGGCACCCTGTTTACTCTCAGACCTACCTTACTTAACCAACTCAAGCAAACAGCCACTCCGTTGATTGCTTACATAATACCTAAGTAAGTTATAATTGTATACATAGGAAAATGTGAGAGTATAAAACCACGAGCCCTATATTAAGTAGCTTTCAGGCGGGATTCGAACCCGCGCCTCCGGGAATCCGGCCCGATGCTCTGACCAACAGCTACCGAAAGGCTTACACGACTCTTCGAATTTTGCTATCACTTGTTACGCTGTAGGCCAGCGTGAGCGCTTTCGGTAGCTTAGTTGGTCAGAGCATCGGGCCGGATTCCCGGAGGCGCGGGTTCGGATCCCGCCTGAAAGCTATACTTATAGGGCTAGTGGTTTTTTACCATCAAATTTTCCTATACTTACAAAAATTGCATTGTGAATGCATAAAAATAATTTAAAATCTTAAGTTATAATTGGTATAATAAGTACCTACCTACCTACCTACTTAGAGTATGGAAATTACTGTCGTTAAATATCTCTACAGTTACTAAGTTACAATCATACACAACTTAAGCAACAACGCTATCACTTAATCCGTGTTTACTGCCAGACCTACCTCACATAACAAAGTAGAGCAAACAGCCACTCCGCTGATTGCGTCGCCCTATCTCTTTATCAACGCCGGTAGCTGTAGGTAAGCAATAAAACTAACTTGGCTAAGCACCTCCTTACTTATGATAAGATAGAGTTAAGGCGATGAATCCCGACCGAAATAGGCTTACGCTTACGCTTGCTCGGCCGCGCGCGATACACTTCACGCGGACGCAGCGGCAGCCGGCAGTGAACTGTGAACTCGCGAGCGCCCCGCGAATCGAAAATCACTTAAAATTCAATTAAAAATTAAATAATAAAGTTTTACACTTATGACGGCCGGAATCCCTCGGCTAATCAAAGAAAATTATTTTCGTATATTTTTCATTAACTAAAACCAAGTATACTGCATGCAAGTAATACGATATTTGGATTACAATTAGAGGGATGTTTGGGATTTTATTTGACACAGTAAAATATCACCAAACGAAAAAATACGGCCGGAAGCACTAGATAAATAACTGTAAAATAACATATATTTTTTCCAAGTTTTAAGTACTTGTGATTTGCGAGTAATCCATAATTTAAAATAGGTACCCTATTTTGGGGAATGCCCGCCTTAATTCTTTCACTGTTAGAGCTGCGCAGCTCTAGAACAGACTTTCGTTGGACATCCAGGATAGTCGGAATGTCCAGTCTTTTAAAAAGAAACTCTTAATCATTATAACGTAGGTAATTACGCACACCTCATGTTATAGGTAAAATAAGTAAGTAGTTATTTAATTTATGTATTGTAGGTATTTAATATTTATTTCAAATTTATATAAAAATAGCTTTCCGCCCGCGGCTTCGCCCGCGTGGACTACCTACACACGTTATCCCGTGGAAATGTGATACTTTTCATGTTCCTCTCCAGGCTGCAAAGTATCTATGTTCCAAATTTCAGCCAAATCCGTTTAGCCGTTTTGTCGTGATTGAGTAACAAACATCCAAACATCTAAACATCCAAACATCTAAACTTTCAAATTTATAATAATATAAGGTCTTTACATATGAAATTGCCGTCTTTTTCTCACATGTTTATTGGTCTCTAATTTTTTAATTAATATTAATATATCAAAATTAATAGTCAGTTTCGAAAATAGAGTATATCGTCATGTTAAACATCTAAGAAAAGAATAATTAAACATGCGTCTAAAATTTTTATAAATGCTCCAAAGTACCCCTTTTTGGTTGTCGTCAATTTGACAGATTTGAACAGATTTTTTTTATTCTAATACAGTTTATCAAAAGAGATTATAGGCAATAACTAGTAAGAATAATTTTGTCTGATCATATCTCGAAAGTTTCGTTGAATTCGGAGTTCACATGTCCAAGAAATCCCCAAATATCTTTGTATGCCGATTCCAACTTCCTACAATTTCCCCATAGAAAACGGCAATTTCATAGGTAAAGACCTATTATTATATAATATAATAATAGTAGGATATGTATGGCGTTAAATATTTATTTATATTCTAGCTAAAAGTATGGCTTGTGTTCATTATAAAGGTTGTTCTGCACTTTACGTCACTTATCCATCCATCTCACACGTTGTGGGTTGACTGGTAGATAGGTTCTCTTTTAGAGATAAGACCACTCCACCTATGCTCACGTACATAGGTAGGTATTTCAATTAAATTTACCTACCTACTTCTCAAGAGAAAGGTTAAAATTTTCTTTATTTTAGAAAATACGAATTAACTATTATTTATTTTATTACTTTGCCTGTCTGATACATTAGACTAGCTGAGAGTGCTAATCTTTTTCAACGCTCGGTAGCTATGCGCAATAAAACTTAAGTTACTTAAGGCGCTACTCGGAAAAGTATGAACTTTTTGATTTAAAACAAAAGGGCGGTTACAGTTGTTACAAAGCAAGATGTTGTTAAATATCAAGATTATTCTTATACTTAATGGGGTTACATATAAGTACTATTGAAAATTGGTTTAATTAGTGGACACCAATAATATTTAGGATCGTGTAGAAGCATTAATAAAAAATCGCTATAGTTTTTTTAATACGAAGTGATTTTGTGTTTTTCTTGCGTAATCTGCAAAATCGGTCTCGCTCGCTCGGTACGTCGTTTTCTCATTGCTATCTCGCTTTAGCATATTTTTTCCGAGTATCGCCCAAGAAGCATTCGATTCATAATGTTTTTATAGTCTTCGATTATCATTAACTTATGTGATATTACGAATCACTTTCAAGCTGTAAATTATCCAATAAATATTTATGAAAATATTTTCCCTTTTCTTGTGTGAAATTGGTTTTAACATTTTGTACGAAAAGCTAAACCACGTCATTGTAACTTGCTCTACCACTCAGTGATGCCAAACCAAATGTACGGTAATTACCGTATTTGTACGGTATTTTTAAGCCTTTTACGGTAATCTATCGTGGTACGAAAACCAAACGGTAATTTCAAGAACATTGCGAAATTTCAACAAAACGTACGGTAGGTAATTTTAAAGTGGCGCCTAATCTCTGCAAAAAATATCGATAAAGCGATTTTTCATACAACCATCTTCCATCTTGTACGGTAATTTAGGGGTGCATTTTACGGTTATTCTGACAACACAGTCTGGCAAATAAATAAATAAATATTTTCTAACATACACACCAATTATCTAAGTCCATAGTAATTTTTTTAAGAAACTGTGTGTTATGTGAACTTGATAACGGATAAATTTATACTTAAATACTTTTTTTTTGTAAATACATACTAAATATACATAGAAAACGCCCAGACCAAGACAAATAGACATGTTCATGCACACAAATATTTGTCTTGTTCGGGAATCGAACCCGAGACCTCTACGCAGAAGGTAGGTAGTTTACCTCTGTGCCAAATCGGTCGTCAAAACTATTACAGTGTTGAACTGTTATTTGCACTTCTTGTAGAGAAAATCTATATTTCTCCTTTTACTTAGGCATCGACCTATATTTTATTTCAGGGGGGTGTACCAAGCAGCAGTGTGTGCATAAAAATAGAGAAATAAAGTTAAAACGACGACAACTTTTTTTATAAAACAATTTGAAAATCTTTGTTATATTTTTCCATCAGATACCTTCCGAGATATTCGAATTTATAAATCATCATAAGTACAGCTATCCACTTAAAAAAAATCAGTTTTATATTTTTATAAACATTGACTCAGTAAATTTATTTATATTTTGTGTTGGTATTGGTAGGTAGAAAAAACAATATGATTAACGTTAATTCCATGTTAGTACATTTTATTCGTTTAATTAAAAATTTCAATATTAAAAAGCAAGCTCATTTTCCTCTTTAAAATTACGCCTCACAAACTAAGTTACTTACATGAAGGCCGCATGACCCTCATATACGTACGAAAGCCCTCAGACAGACTTCAGAAGATCTTCAGCAACCGCATAATTAAAGTCCCCTTCAGTTTCAGCGAGTAAGTTTTATGCTAAGAGTTAAATTCTACGCCTTATTAACGAAGGGAATTCTGAAATTTCCGGAGAAATTCAGAGGCGATCTTTCAGAGTTGATTGTTGTAAATAGTTGGTAAAAGGGTCAGTTTGATAAAGGACAGTGGGCAATTTCGTATGGACTCCGTGCCCAACAAAAAAATTACTGTAGCATCATAAACTATTTATGTCGCTTTGTGATTCAAACTTTTGGTTAAAACTGCCCTCATGGAGTAGTTTAATCATTCTAAAAAGCCGGTCTGAATATAATTGGAGAAAAAGATATGAGCAGGTACTGAAAATTCAACAAAAAAGATATGATAAAAATATACTTAAGTACTTACTTTTATAAAATTTTCAATATAAGTAATATTTAATTTTTCCTCAAATAAAAAAAATTTACGGCCTCACTTTTCAGTATCATGAAAGTTTTTTGTGTATCACTTTTTATCATCATCAAAGTAGGTACTTACGTTTTTGTATTATCAAAGTAGATACTTTATGTGGGCAACAAAACCCGGCTCATAATGCTACAACCAATTTAGTTCTGGGGTATGTTGTTACCCCTCTGTCTCTATTTCATACAATACATTACCTACATCAAAATGGTAATGGTAAATACTATACTATGTGAACATTATATACAAACAAACAAACAAACTCTTCAGCTTTATTACTTATATTGATTTTCACTAGTTTTAACAAAAATCCGTAGCTGACGACTTACTTGTAAAATCTCATTTTCTCCTCAGCACTTCCACTGCCTATCTACTGCGTTAAACTTATCGCCTTATCTAAATCCAAAGGGAATCCTTCCATAACCATTTTTTCATTCATATCGGCCTTCCGACGGGCTCGGCTCATCAACGTTGTTTCCTCCTTACTCCATTTAGTTCACATCTAAATACGTCCCTGGGAAGGAAGAAGCTTCCTTTTCCCACAAAACGTCTTAAGGAAAACCCTCTTCAGGCAAATTTATACCCTATTCCAATACACTTACGATGCAATTTAGATTGACAGCATGCGGTAGTTTTAGCGCAAACAATTTTCACCGCAATATTTTCGTCACTTTCAACATTTTATTTCTTTTTTGACACTGCTGTTCCGACTACTAAGAGTTTCAACTTGTGCAAAAATTAATGTAGCACTAAATTGTTTTATAGCAGAAAACATCGAATCTTAAATAATTTACTATGACTGTTTAGAACTAAGAATAACATTAGTAAAAAATTTACATTTTGCGCCAAATATTGCGTTAATTTGTGTGGCTCGTATGAAAGAAAGCTTACAGCGGTAAATGTAAATTTTAAACTTTTGACCTAATAGATTTTTTTATTTATAACAAAAAATGCTGGTTGATGAATCGCACAGAACTATTCCTTCTCACAGACCTCCCCCGGACTCAGTCCCAAGTCCACGCGGGCGACGCGACGTGGTCCATTATGGGCCACTCACACGGGCGACCGACAGCTGGCGCAGCCAATAAGTGACACCAAAGACTGTGCCAAACGTGGGTCACCTGCATAATTTAATTATGAAACATTTAAGTTGTCCCAAGTCTACACCGTTTGTGGTACATAAGGAGCCACCCACACGGGCGACAGACGGTGACATCAAAGATTGGGCCAAATTGACTCGCATGGGTCTCCTGCGTAATATTTTACTTGAGAAACATATAACTGTCCCAAGTCCACGCCGTTTACATAGCCAGCTTGAAGGTCTTAGAAGTTCTGCCAGCTTGAAGGTCTAAGGGGCGGTTAAATTGCTACAAAACGAAGAAAAAAAAAATAGCGCCCCGCTGGACAGAAAAGATTGTCGATCTATCTATACGAAACATTTAAATTGTCTCAAGTCCTCACCGTTTGTGGTACATAAGGGGCCACTCACACGGGCGACAGCCGGCTCGGCCGAGTGACAAAGACGGGGCCAAATTGACTCGCGCGTGTCACTCGCTCGCTCGCACCCGGAACCACGGCAACTAAAGTGCGTGTTAGATAACTCTGTGAGCGACTGGGGTGTTTTTGGCGCTAGTGCCAGTACATTTTTTTGTTCTAAAGTTATGGAAGATTAGTATTAAATTTTGACCGCGCGCAGACTTATCTGGCCCGCAGTCTAGCGCACATTATTTGTGTGCTTGTTGAATACTTATCTTAGCGATGGGCAAACTAATAAAAATAAAGTTTCAGCTGCATAATGTTATTGTAAACTTTCAATTACTATAGGTAGGTATTTATTTGTTCCCAAAACTGATGGGTTCGAGTCCTATCGGAGGTTGGAGCTGGTTGTAAGACGGGTCGATTATTTTTCTTATAGGTACCTACTTCATTTTTAATAACAAAACTGGTTACCAATTTTTTAGGTCTCTGTTGCAATAAGATTTTAATTTTTTTTATTTACCATACGGGCAGGTGGTTTTTTTCTATAAGTAACAAGTTTTCCTATAATCTCTGGTGCAATTTCAAATCTCAGAATGAAAAAAAAACAGTGATTCGTCCCGATTCCAATCCCAAGGACGTAGGGCAAGGGCTTCAGAATAGAATAAAACACTGATTCGGAAATGTAACATTATAGGTACTTAAGCGCACTTAAAACTGATACCAAAGATGGAATACTTAAATAGGTATTATCAAACTTGTTCTTATGTTAATTATTATAATAGCCGTTTAACATTTACTTAATATCCTTAACGTTTAACTTTACTCACATCGGCCATTCATATTTACTTAATTTATAATAATCTCACAAGATTATCATGTCTCCTTGCTGGAACACCACTGGCGCCACACAAATACCTTTTTTTTTTTTTTTTTTTTTTGTTTATAGTAAGGGCAAATACAGTCTTTTCGTATACCGCTGACGGCATGTTGGACTCAGTCAGACAAGGCCTGTCTCTCGCCGCGCCCAGCCCTCCCGCCAAGCCTAATAGGCTTCGCGTCAGGGCTGGGTGGTTCTGACCCCTGCCCCGCCCCCTGACGAGCTCGAAAGCTCAACAGGAGGCGGGGCAGGAGGAGAGAGCCTCCTCTCAATCTCCCCATAAGGTTACCCACTCCGGGTGGGCTGACCAGATGGGGTGGTTGAGAGCAGGCACCACTACCAACTAAACCCCTCACTACTTGCTCTCCGCCGTCAGTTTTAAGCGCACCGACTGTGGGGGGGCCGTGGTGATATGCACCCCCTGCGCCACACAAATACCTGTCTCACAGCGACAAAACACTGCAATTAGGCAATTACCTTAATTCCTTTGTTTATCTTTATGCCAGAGTTCATTAAACTATGTATAACGTTTAGCGGGACGTAATCTGTTTAACGACGTAATTACCGTTGCCATGGCGACGGCAATCAGCTGATTATGACTCGGGTTAAACTATTTATAGATGGCGTCACTGGACTGGATCACAAGGATGTAAATGAGATAGGTACGGGGTTATTGCGTAATTTGTATTCAAATAACTGTGTACCTAGGTATTTGTAGAGACAGATTATTTTGATCTAAACTTAGAAAAGTAAATTGAGATAAGTACATACCTTTATTCGTAAAAAAACGAAGGATGCGAGAGCACGTGAATTAGTCTGCGTAATCAGTTTCCGACATCCATAAAATCCATTCTTCTCATAAAAGATAAATATCCCAATATTATAATATTTTAGAACATAAAATATACTTACACCAAAGAGTATTTTGATAATAATCCTCGGTTTTTTTTCTTTACTGTTCAATAAATTACCATTATGCAAACAAACAAAAATCTTCAGAAATGAAATTTTAATGCTGACATCACAATCGCTGGTTTTTTTTATACACGAGTTAACTTCGTGCAGTGACTTTTTCTTATTAACAAATAGGTACTCTAACGAGACAAGGGCCTAATGCTCAATTCGGAACATAGTTATATGCAAGTCATACTGTTTGATTTGAATGCAATCCGACTGAAAATTTTGATTTCACAACAGAGTCGCGATTGTTGAGTCATATAAAACATATTGAGTGAGATGTCGTTGCAAAGAAGCACTGTTTTTCTTATTAAGTATTTATTTCTGTAAGATCTGTTCCTGTTCTTTTTATTATCCACACAAAGACGAAGTCTCTATAGCGCTCTCTACAGGCTAGATGTACCTACCTAGTGTCCGAATGTGTCCCGCGTAAGAAATATCCCCAACTTTATTTATTTATTTATTGATTCTTTACTAACTTCCCTAGATATGACTAAGAACTACTTACACAAAAAAGAACTGCTTGATTACTCAAATAGTTATTGAGATAATTGCGTTTAAGACGAAAAAAGGGGTCTTGAAAATATGTTTTTTAGTACATTGTATTTATTTGATTCAAATAAAATTTAGTAACTTCCCTTCATAAAGAAAAGATCAATCACATATATTTTTTTGACAGACCTAGCAATGATACTTTGTCAGGAAATTTTATTTATAAAAACATTGAAAATTCTGAGTTCGAGCGTCGGAATAATAAGATCCCCTTAATATCAACGATCGCAAGCCGAGCGCGCTAACCACTACACCACGGGCTTTGCGATTCAGTTATGCTAATATTACACGGTTCAACCAAATTGATTCACTTTGGTTGAAAGGCCCAGAAATACAGGCACACATTGACGTCGAATGATTCACTTTTACGTTTACATTGTTCAATTTGGTTGCTTCAGGCGATACTCGGAAAAAATGTGCTGAAGCGAGATAGCAATTAGAAAACGAGCGAAGCGCGCGGGAGCGAGACCGATTTTGCAGATTAGGCAAAAAAAACACAAAATCACTTCGTATTAAAAAACTACAGCGATTTTAAAAAATATGCTTCTATACGATCCTCAATATTATTGGTGTACACTAATTAAATAAATTTCCAATAGTGTAAGTAACCCCATTTAAGAATAATCATCACTTTTCGTATTTTTTAGAGGTCTTTTCGAAAATAAAAAGTGTCGAGGCAAAATCATAAAATCGTGTTTTTGAAACTATACGATTCTAGATAAAGGTATGAAGAAATATATATCTTATTACCAGATTTGTAACAACTGTAACCGTCCTATAGTTTTAAATCAAAAAGTCCATATTTATCCGAGTAGCGCCTTCATCCAAAGTGAAAGGCAAAAGTGAACCGTGTATTTCCGCCATTATCCCTTACACAATATAGAGACGACAATGTCATTTTTTTTATCCACAACGTGCTAGCACTTAGTCTTCATCACACCTGACCTGATGTTAAGTGGTGATAAGGCTGAAGGTAGGCAGCGTACTACTGCCGGAATCCTCAGTCACTGAGGAACTGGCTGTCTTATCTCTAACTGCCGGAACACAATACTGCTGAAAACATCATTGTTATGGAGTCAGACTTAGATAGGATGGTGGTCCCATGAACAATGTGAAGAAGATATAAAACTATGCAACTACGAATAAACTATGAATATATGGATAATGGATGGATATATGGAATAGATATATGGAAAACTATGGATATAAACTATGAATTTCCACTCTTTTTCAGTTCAGTTTAACTACCAACCTATCTTAAAAAACTGTAAAGACTGAACCATGCTATTCATGTAAAAAACACCCAATGTTTTTGTTATAAATTTGTATGAAAAACTTGTAACTGCCAGCGGTTTTACCTGCATAGTACCCGTTCTCGTAGAAAATAACGGGAAAAAACATATATGGTTATCTACGGTCATGGTTCGTCTATATATATAATACAAAATTTCACACACAATTCTTACCTACAGCCGTTTACGCGTTATTGAGTAGCGAACATAGTGCACACTTTTTTTTAAATATAAGTACCTACCTAAGTTAGGATATCACAAGATAATTTAAATAAGATTTTTGTAAAAACTTCGTTTTATGACAAGTTTTTTTGTTGACTGTATAATTGTATTGTCATCCAAACCAAACCAATTTCAGTTCAATCGGACACCGGGAAGTGGGTCAAATTTAGCTCAGTAGCAATATTTGTCCCTAACTAACTAACTAACATAGCCAGTTAAATAAAAGCTTGTAATAAACTAAAGTTTTCAAATACATTGCTCGCTCGCTCGCTTACACAACTATCTATTTAACTAAACATCCAAAAACAAACCATTTAACCAACCCATTTATTAGCATAACTAACCGAGCACTTAAGCCAAATCAATTCGTCTTAATGCGCATCGAACATTGATTAATAACTCCATTGAGGCTTAAGCAAATGAATCAATAAAAATAACACCTTAATTGCAGCAAAGTGCATTGAACTGCATTATGCGCGTGTGCAATTAGCTCGTATCGCCCGGCAACACCGCACTCCGGTCTCGGACACTGGTTAACAGGCGTACGAAACATAGTTGGAGCTTGGTTCTTGATACTTGAACCAAAATTTTTAATTAAAAACTTTTAATGAACTTGAAATGTATTGCCATTCAAACATATTCTTCATATCGACTAAAATACCTCTTAGAGTATTTTCCTCCATAGTACTATCCATATTTTTTGCTAAAATTCATCAAACATCATCAAGAAGCATTAATGAAATTAATAAATACTAGCGGATCCTCGCAGTTTTACCCGCGTGGTACCCGTTCCCGTGGGAATATCGGAATAAAATATAGCCTATGTCACTCGGGAAGACTGTAGCTTTCTAATGGTGAAAGAATTTTCGAAATCGGTTCAGTACTTTTTGAGTTTATTCGTTACATACAAAAATGCAAATCTGTCCTCTTTATAATATTATATAAGTATATAAGTATACGGCTGAAATGATGATGATGATGATGATATAAGTATAGATAATAAAAACGGCGGCTCTGATCTGACGCTATTCTCAAAATACGCAAAAAAATATTGCTTTGAAAAAATATATCAAGTTTAAAATTGGCTTCAGTCTTGTGGAATAAAAGGTTGGGTTAGTGACTTGTTACACGTTTAACTCAATCTATAACTTTCCACTAATTTCAGCTCGTGCTAATGACTGATGGATTGGCAATAAGCCATACATTTTTCTCGTGCGTAAGTCAAATATCTTATAATTTTTCAACAGTCTCTATTTTTATATGACGCTTTAACGAACACGCCAGGAATAAACATCAACATACTATCAATCAAACACTCTTCTTTTGCAACTGTGACTAGCTATAGATTTAATTTAGTAATTAGTCACTTAGTTAACCGTAAAAGTTCTTTTATTAAATGTTTTATTTTAAATATTACAAACTTATTCTTTGCAGTTTATCGAAACTAAGACAATTGCGTTGATTTTGTTAGATTTGTACAGAAAACTGCAAAGGCCGGCTAAAAAGACCGCAGTGAAAGCAAGATCATTTGTGTTTTAAATTAAATAAAACTTGATTTCTATGTAAAATAAGATTCTGTCAATTATTGAATAAAGCATCTAAATTACAAGTCGCAGTCGAATGGATATCGGTTAACCGCTAAATTATTTTTACGAACATCGTTCTTAACAGATCCCCGGACCGGGCGCATTTCCGCTGCACTCACTACATCCCATTGCACTATATTTTCTATCAATAAAGTTGTTAATAGCTACACATTACGAAGAAAGTATTAAAATATGGACCTATAAAGTCTGGTAGCAACTACATCTTTGTGGATTTTTGTATTTCATGTATTAGGAATTAAAAAGCAAAAATTACAGGTATTGGAACTTTAATGAAGTTTTTAAAAGGGAGAGGAAAACTTTTACGCAGTCAACATTTAAGTATTAAGTGTTTTAAAGTCAGCCTATATTCTTTTGGAAATCCTTCACCAAAGTTCAATTAATTAAGTGTGAAAATCTGACAAACACTTTTAGATTTATTACGATCGCCCTACAATTTCATGCGTAACAATATTATAACAAATGACTACACCACTGACATTACTTATAGCCTTACAAGCGGCAATTTCCCAATAAATCTTGTTAGCTTCACAAAGTAATCTATGTTAGAGTACATTAAATCAAAATAATGTACTCGATGGCGAGTTTTGCCTGTAAGCCGATATCGCCGATGGCTAACTTTAACTTATCTGTCGAGTTAGCCACATTTCAACCAAAATAGTAACGGGTGTCCCAAAAGTAGGTATAGGATATATAAAGGTATAAAAGGTATATAAAGTAGGTCTCAATAAAACGCGAATGGATTGGAATTTCTTCGTAGTTTTATTTTATTTTAAAGAAGAGACTTGTACAATTTTATCTGAATAGAATATCTGCTAAATGGCCGCCACGCGCATTTTTGCTATGTGCAAGTTTTTCATGACACTTTCACACATTTCGCTGCTAATTTTACACATTTCGCTACTTATTTCACCAATAACTCGGCGAATATTTTGTCTATATTGTCTATGTTTTGTGGATAGTTGGCGTAGACTTTATCTTTCACGTAGCCCCAAAGAAAGAAATCCAGTGGCATCAGATGGCAAGATCTCGGTGGCCATTTGACATCACCTCTTTTCGACCTTTCGACGAGTGTTTGTAATTGATCGTGAATTTTCATTAAATATTTGTATAACTTCTATGCGCTGTTTTATTGTGAAACGCTCCACGATTAATTTTACATGTGTCAAGATGATATATGTCAAATTTCAACCCGCCATCTTGAATATTTTGGAAATAGCGCGAAATTCAAATCTTATACCTACTTTTGAGACACCCTTTATAACCTAGATCGTGTGAATCATGGCGGACTTGATCCTGATTTATTGTGGCAGTTGTGAATTATTATGCTTTTTGTAGGATTCGATTTTGAAATGATTATTATTGACAAATATCAGCTGGTGCCGGTACTCACTTAAAAATGAAAACTTGGGTAAGTTATACAGTGCCACTCAAACTTAAGGTGCCGATTCCCGAAAATAGGGTATTTTAAATTATGCATTACTCGCAAACCACAAATACTCAAAATTTGGAAAAAATATATGTTATTTTACAGTTATTTATCTAGTGCTTCCGGGCGTTTTTTTTCGATTGGTGATATTTTACCGTGTTAAATAAAATATCAAACATCCGTCTAATCGTAATCCAAATATCCTATTACTTGCAGTATAAGTACTTGGTTTTAGTTAATAAAAAATATACGAAAATAATTGACTTTGAATAGCAGAGGGATTCCGGCCGTCATAAGTTTAAATTTGTTTTTATTTAATTTTTAATTGAATTTTAAGTGATTTTCGATTCGCGGGGCGCTCGCGAGTTCACAGTTCACTGCCGGCTGCCACTGCGTCCGCGTGAAGTGTGTCGCGCGCGGCCCAGCAAGCGTTAGCGTGCCTATTTCGGTCGGGAATCATCGCCTTAAAGTAATCGCGATGAAATTTCAAAGAAACTGAATAACCAACTACTTCAAAGCTCTGCTGAAGGGTCATAAGCAGAAAGAGCTAAATACTGCCTTCAAAATTCTCTAATTAAAACCTTTTAAACGGCTTATGAATTTACATACCTATTCAAGCTACATACGCCTGTCATAACGATAAAAGCTGGTTTTAAAAAAGACATATTTCCCCCGACACAAATCGTCATAGATCACAAGATAATCCCGAAGAGCAGACACGGCAAGGTCGGTGATTGAACTTGCAAAATGGCTACACGCAACCTGCCATAAAGGGACGCGCGTGCGTGCGTGAAAAAACGATACTGTATCGTAAATACAGAGCTGTTGTGATTGTACTATTGTTGCGAATATAAATCTCATACTTGTGAGTAAGTTGTAAATTATTACTGGTTACGGTTTGGCTGGCTTCTTTGGCTTGGTTTGTGGTTAACATATTTTTGAATTTTAACCTTTTGAAGAAAGCATTAAAAAAGGAAAACACATTTGTTGAAATAAAACCTATAAGTATCTATCATAATATTTGCATTATTATTATTTCTCATCGTAAACATACGAATTTGTAAATAATAAATAATATACTTACATATTATATATAATAAGCGAAATAAATCTATTACCAAGCAAGCAATATAAACTTTTACAAGTATTCGAAATAACCGAAACTATTAACAGCTGAAAATCAGCGTCACACTAGCTGTGGCAAAAGCTGAGGTTGGGGCCATTTTGGCTAAAATTATGTTTTTTTATTTTTACTGTGTATTTTCTTTAGTCAAGTCAATTTTATTTCTTCTTTTTTTGCAATAAACAATCATTTATCGAATTTTTCTTCTACATTCTCAGAATTTGTCAATCGTTAGGCATCTAACCCAAGTGATGCAAAGATGATAATCTATGCCCTAACAGTCATGCAGTCTGCTGCCCAATGTTACGCAACCGTATTCGCATTCACTCGCCGTATAAGGACGGACCGACGCGAATGAGACCCTTTACACATTGCGCGACTGTTTGCATCGATACGTAAAGGCACGTGTGACAGTTGCGTGCATCGCGAGCGAGACTCCTGGGACTACCTAAGCCCGTTATTACATTACGAAACTTCCCGCTGAAATATGTATAGAGTTACAGGTCGGATACAGGTAACGTAGTTTGCTAGTCAATATAATAGGTATATTATTATGGGAGATACGCCTCGATTCGGTCGGTCCAATATTAGTCGTCTGTAAGTTACGAATACTTACATTACGAATGTAAGTACGGACTAAGGACCTGAAACTTTATTTGAATACATATTTTTGACTAGATATTGAAAAACAATCAACCGCTCGTTTGTATCGATGCCCATGGGGCGTATCGCGTTTTAAGGCGATAGATCCCGACCGAAATAGGCACGCTAACGCTTGCTCGGCCGCGCGCGATACACTTCACGCGGACGCATCAGCAGCCGGCAGTGAACTGTGAACTCGCGAGCGCCCCGCGAATCGAAAATCACTTAAAATTCAATTGAAAATTAAATAAAAATAAATTTAAACTTATAACGGCCGGAATCCCTCGGCTATTCAAAGACAATTATTTTCTTATATTTTTCATTAACTAAAACCAAGTATACTGCAAATAATAGGATATTTTCACCAATATTGATATTATTTCTTCATCTATTGGCAGATATAAAAATGAATTAAAGAAATTGCTCCTTCCCATTAATTAGTTATCTTTGTCAGCAAGGTGCTCATTATTAAGAAACTATTATTAAGTGTATTAAATGTGATTTTTCTCTATGCTAAATTGTAAATTGTACAAGTAGTTATAACTATACTTATTCCAAAGTTTTCATTCCTTTTCTATTATATATAATGGAACTCTAGGTCTATTTATAGGATTCTTGCCTTTGTATATATATACATTATAAGACTGTTTGTTTCCTTAAATAAATAAATAAATAAATAAAAATAAATATTTGGATTACGATTAGACGGATATTTGGGATTTTATTTGACACAGTAAAATATCACAAATCGAAAAAAAGCGGCCGGAAGCACTAGCACACTATAAATAACTGTAAAATAACATATATTTTTTCCAAATTTTGAGTACTTGTGGTTTGCGAGTAATCCATAATTTAAAATACCCTATTTTTGGGAATCGGCGCCTTTTTTTAATAGACCGTGTGTCGTCTCTTGTCTCTCGCTGCAAAAACTCGCAATGTGTAAAGGGCCTTAGTACGAACGCATGTGGAAAGATCGGTATCCTGATGCACCGACATAGAATAGTTAATTACGAAAGGCTCTGTAAAGTGATAATTAACGCAATCGGCCTATTTAGGTTAGGAGCAGTTTCCTAATGAGCCGATGACTAACTACGTCAATCTAACGATTTAATTTCCATTTTAATAAAGTTATAATTAATATCGCCATATATGAATAATCAGTCGCATTGCGACCACTTTGGTATTACAGAAAATTAAACAGAAAGGTTTAAAGGCTTCTGCCATACTATGCTTCTGTTCCACACGAGTAAACCTTAAAGATCACTTTTGACCGCCAATGTCTCCTATAGAAGACAAAATAAAAGAAAAAAATAAATTATTAGTTATCATCTTCATATTAAAGTCTTAGCGTGGAGGACACAAAAACGTTTGTCTTCTATAGAAGACATGGCGGTCAAAAGGTTAGGTTTGATAGATTGAGGGATGCTGTCCACACAACTATGTTAATTAAGTTAGTCGTAATATAATTATACTTAGGTAAGTTAAATAATAAGGTTTAAAGGTTAAATAAACTTCCTACTAATATCCATAGAAGGTGGTCATCGTTATTAAGTATATTTTATTTCTTTGTTTTATTCATTTACTTTATACAATTAAACGGGGTGAACCAATTATATTATACCTAATTATTATTACCTAAATGTCCATTCTGCTGTGAACATGCTGAACTCGAATCAAAGAAATTGTATTTTCACCATTAAACGATAATGACATTTTAATTCCCTCAGTAACAAAACAAGGAAACAAATTGCAACGATAACCATTCTCGGGTCATTCACAGGGTTGTCAACTTGAGTTTTTCTAAACTTGAATTTAACAATTTTTTTCATAAGCAAAATGGCTATGCAATAGCTCTAAAATATAACAATTAAAATTAAAATCTATCTCTTATGTAAGCTAATAACGTTTATTTTTATTTTTCAATTATTTTTCTGTTTCCGTTAGTCAACAGTCATGAAAGTAGTTTTTTATGACGACGTTTTTTCATTTTTTTAAAAGTATGCCATTTTTTTCTTTGGGACAATATTTTTATCTTTATAATAAAATAATAAAAATAAAAATAATAAAATAAATGTTTATTCAGTTACTTAGGATAAATACAATCAATCAGTGGCAGGGGTCTCCTTGTAAGTTAAACCCGTGTTAGGAGGCCCCGCTCCTTCTTAAGATTACAACTCGTAACATTTATTATTCATCCAAGTAGGTAACAACAAAACTTTCTAAGAGAAAAACAAAAAAAGAAAAAGATTAAGTACATTAAAATATTGGTATCTTATATCTATTTTCTTTTATGAAAAAAGATTAAGCTTTTATTATATTAATATTAAATTTTATGAGTGCGTATTATGTATGGGTAGATTTGTGTGTGTGTGTATGGTGTTTGCATTTTTGTTTGAATCATGTGGTTGTGTTGTGTGCCCTAAATAGTTTTGTATGTAGCTAAGCATTTTATATGTAATTGTACTGCAAGTAAACAGTAAGTGTAAATTAAGTATTAACTATAAATATTTTCAACATTCATGTAGCCCTTAGAAAAACATTTGTAAATACAATTTATTTTAGGATGGGAGACATCGAAATATATAGTAAGTACTAAACAAGATGAGATACTATGCATCTTAATACAATCATCCGCAAACCATGTCTTATATGTCCGTATAGTTTTTAGTCTTTAACCAATTTAAAATGGTGCTCCTGCAAATATGCAAAGTCTGTGCGTGAAAATTAAGAATTTTATTAATTTTGTTATAAATATGTGCTGATTGTGAGATGTACTGCCTATTCGCGTAAGCAGACTTAGCATAAGGAACAGGAGCTACACTCAAAATTCTTCTTTTATTTTGTTTTCTTGAGTTAAATGGTAGGTTTTTATGTAGTTTTAAGATCACGTGTAAAATATAAAGTTTCCTTACTGATAGGAGGTCACAATGAGAGTATATATAGGCTATCGGTTGGGAATCTATAAGGCTTAAAATAAGTTACTTTAAGCAAAGACCTTTGCGCTCGCTCCAATTCCAAAAATTTTTCTTTTGTGGCTCCGCCCCAGATTGGGATGCAGTAGCAGAGGACCGATTGAGCCAAAGAAGTGTAAACTTGTTTTAATAAATCTATATCAGCTACGTGTCTTAAAGTTTTGAAGACCCATGAGAGTTTTCGAATTCGGCCTATTAATAAGTCAATATGTGCATGCCAAGTAAGCCGTTGGTCAACCATTACACCAAGATACTTAATTTTAGCTATTTTATCTATCATGTCACATTGGCAGTTTTTGTTAGTAAAGTTGTTACAAGAGTGGATTTTAATATTATATGTAGAATCAGGTTGTGTACTGTCATACTTTGTGAAGCAAATATATTTGGTTTTAGATGCATTTAAAGTTAGTAGATTACTATCAAGCCATTCTGCTATTTGGGCAAGACCCTTTTGAGCAATGGTATGTACATCATCCCACGTTGAGCCTATGAAAACTACAGCAGTATCATCTGCATAAGAAAGATTTTGGCACTAGGTATGTGTAAATTACATAGGTTATTGATGTAAATTAAGAAGAGTGTAGGTCCTAGCACGCTTCCCTGAGGGACTCCATATGTGATGTCTACAGGCTTGCTAATGTGGTCACCGATTTTAACACATTGCTTGCGATCATGCAAGTAATCACAAAGCAACGACAGAGGAGTACCCCTAATACCTAACGATTCTAATTTATTTATGGGTAGGGGAATGGAGACAGTATCGAATGCCTTTTGCAGGTCCAGAAAGGCCGTAATGCACTTTTTATTTTTATCAACGTTTTCAGAAATGTGTGAAGTTAAGGCAATTATAGCATCTTCCGTAGATACTCCTCTTCTAAAGCCGTATTGAGAGTCGGAGATGAGTTGATATTTGTTCAAGAAATTAATTAGTCTAATGTTAATAATTTTTTCCAATATTTTTGAGATGGCTGTTAGAACTGAGATGGGTCTATAGTTGCTTACATCATCTTTGTCTCCACCCTTATGTATAGGAGTGACTATTGCCTTTTTAAGCGCATACGGAAAGACACCCTGTGCTATACAAAGATTTGCCAAATGTGCAATAATAGGAGCAATATCTTTACCAATTAGTTTTAGAAATTTTGTCGAGATACCATCCCAGCCCGCGGCACTTTCAGATTTTAGGCCCATTAGAATTCCGTACACTTCGTCGGGGTCTGTCTCTAACAGAACGAAAGAGGAGGCTTGTGTCGATGCATATATGTTATCCGGAGATTTGTTCTTAGTTGAAAGCCGCGATAATATATTATTAGCCAAGGAACTACCAATGTTTACAAAGTGATTATTAATATGATTTACTGATTCCTCAGATGTTAGTTTAGAGTTTAGCAATTCTAAGTTACTTGATTTATTTTCCTTTCGGTGAGTAATATTGTCAATAGATTTCCAAAGTAACTTAGGATTATTTTTATTTTTATCTAATTGATCTTTTTCATAATTTCTTTTTAATGCTTTTATCAAGGCGTTGCAATGATTTCGATAGCGTCTGTACGTTATTTTCAATATTGAGTTGTTTGGGTCCAGCTTTAGTTTTTTCTGCATATTGTTTCTGTTCCGTATACATCGAAACATGCCAACTGTAATCCAAGGTTTAAGTATTCGATTTTTACAAGGTATTTTAGTGGTTATTGTATTTGCGGAAATGCATTCTCTCAAAGGACTAATCAGCAGATCGGTTAGGGCATTGGGATCAGTATAAGATAACATCTCTAAGATGTTTATATTTTTAAAGGATTCAATGGCCCCAACAAAGTCTATTGATGTCTTTGTTTGAAGTGAGTTTTTTTCGTGTGTAACATTTGATATTTTCAGGAAAATCATGCTATGGTCGGTAATTGACGTGTTCAAAACGTTTATACTAGCTGAGTTTTTGTTTTTATCTAATTTTAACATTGTATGATCGAGACAGTTTTTACCTCTGGTAGGTAAAGTATGTCCAGGTAGCAAGCCATGTGTTGCTAACATATTTAAATAATTTAGTTTATTTTTCCGTTCGATTTGCGTTAAATTGTCATCATTAATTATGTTTAAATTTAAATCTCCCGTTATAATAATGCTTTTACTATTCCCTATGTTACAAAGGTGATTATCTAATGAGTTAATAAAACCATCACCATTTAAGTTTGATGGAGAACGATAGATCCCTAAAATGGTAAAATCATTAAGACTAAGTTGGAGACATGAGGCATCTGAAAGCATGATTTCGTTAACCCTAACTTTATGATAATTCCTTATGTAAATTATAACTCCGTCACAATGGTTTAAGTGTTTAGTTGTAGAAAAAGATGTGTAATTACTTAGTTGTGGTATAGGTTTCTTTGGGTCAATCCAACACTCCGACAAAACAATAATATCTATCAAAAACTTAAATTGTGATAACGTAACGCAAAGGTCATCAAAATTAGCGTAAATACTCCGTATGTTTTGGCATAAAACTGTAAGATCTGTATTACAAATTCTGCCCACTAAAGTAGGAAAAACTTGAATATCACATGTGTTAGAGGATGCTATATTAATATTATCAATTTCTGTAATTGTATGTAGTAAGGAATCCATAATAATGCTAATAAAATAATAAGAATTATAAAGAGATAGGTACTACCTATTTAATTTGTAGCACTATGATTTATTTTGAGGTTTGAACATTTAATACAGTTGTGGTAATTTAAGTGTTAATGTTAAGTTAAATGTTAGTAATTAAATAATGAACTATCAAAATATACGAACATAACAATGGTTTACACCATTGTTATGTTCGTACAAGAGAACCGAATTCATTAGGTGCATAGTATGACATGTGCAAATATAACGAATAGCCGATTCTTGTTTTGAGGTTAGAAAAAATAAAGCAAAAATGTAACTGTGTAAATATAAGTTGGCATAAAACCCTATCGTAGGATGTTTTTTATCTTTAAGCATTAACACGCTGGAAAACACCTGTGTATTAAGCAAAAAACTAACATGCTTATAAGTTTGAATAAAGGACATGAGTAGTAAATAGGTACACAAAATATTTAAAAAGTATTCAGTAATTGATCGTTGAGAGTGTGATGTAAGAATATGACATGAAAAGTTGTTTCCACATAATCTTACCTTACTAAAATTATTTAAAACTGTTTTTATTATCGTACAAAAGGGAACACATTTGATTTGTTTACGCACAAAAATAATCGTAGCATATAACAAAAGCACTAATGATAGTAGCAAATCAATTTGTAACACAACTATAAATACACTACGTAGTCAGGTTTGCTGCATTAAGTTATTTATTTGCGCTTCATTGTTTATAATCACTACCGGGGACTCAGCTGTTTTGCGCACGTATACACGTCCGTGCGATGTCCAACAGTATCTTTAAGATTTTTCGCTAAATCACGGGCGAGGAAGTATAGTCTAGCTCCCTTAGATGTTAATTGTTCTGATATATAAATCGGCGTATCTTCCATTGTTTTGAAACCAAGATGTTTTGCTCGCAACTTTTCCTTGTTTTTAATGTTGAAAGTCTTGCACTTTTGTAAAACCGAGGTCTTCAAAATATTTGAACATGTCTCCACTATGATGGGAGTATTTTTGGTGCCTCCTTTTTTTGTTTGCACTCTATAAACGTCGCTTATTTCTTTTTCATTCAAAGGACAGTCAATAGATCTTGTAAGGCATAAAACCATTTTAATAAGGTCCTCTCTGGTTTCTTTCATCTCAAGTTTAGGCGCGTTTTTTATTTCGAAATTTCTCTTTTGATTTTCTCTTTTTACATCCTCCAATTTATTTTCCAATAGCACTATGTATTCCTTGTCTTTTCTATTTTCACACTCCAGAATTTCAATTCTTTTCTTAAACTCTTCGTGCTGTTCAGCTAAAAAAGATACGGAATTTTCGATATTCTCGTTAGTCTTCTTGATGTCTTGAAGTATAGGGTAAATGTTTTTAAATTCACTTTCTTGTTTATGCATCAATGATTGAATAGCTGCCAACATTTCTTGCCTAAAAGTTTCCAACGTTTCTCCTTCCAAGTCTTCTCTGGGTCTTTTATTTTGAAAGGCAACATAGTTTGGAGGCGTAGTATTTTGATTTACGAAACTTATATTTGTATCCGAAGAAGATCGCTTCATATCGTTTGCCATGTTTGATATATCTGCAGATTATCGTAGCACCGTTGTAATATCACCTGTCTCGCTCACACGTGCAGTAAGTGCGGGCTCCGCTGCGAGATGCAGGACGCGCTGTTGTGGAATTTTTACGAGACACGTTCACGCGATTTTGAGTCTAATGACAAGCTACAGCATAAAACTACCGCAGATATTTGCGTTTACTTGAATTGGTATTTAGAAAAACAAAACGCGGCACGTCTGCTCACGAGTGGGTCTCGGACGAAAGAGGAAAAATTCTTTATGATTAGTAATCGGTTTGTTACAATAGTAATTGCTTATAATCAATTAAAATTAATATTTGAGTACTGCTTAAAATTATCTATGTTGACTGGCATAATAATCGTCAGCTAACATTGTTTTAAAAGATTTTACGAATTAAATAAAATCAAAAGCTTTGGACAGCCCTATAGGCAACATAACGGTGGTATAATTATTTTCAACGACCCATTAACTCCGAAAGCGCGTTTTAAATGCATTTTGTGCTGTGAAATCAGAATATTTCTTGTACTTTATATTATGCAGTGTTCAAGAAATCAATAGGTAGCAGAGAACTTAAGCAGCGTAAAATCAACCGTTTCTAGACATCAGTACTTAACTTTACAATCCGCTTGAATTCAATACCATTATGATTACGATTAAGTATAATTTTTGAACCGTTTTCGGGTTACTCAATGTATGATTTTGCTTTTCACTTATTACACTTACGTAACGTATTCAAAGAGTAATGACTTCACGTGCAGTGTTCCAAAAATAAGAAAATGTCGCGTCGGGAACCTGAATTTAGATGCAATCGAAGTCGGATGAAGAAAAGGACTTGGCGGCTTTTTGACATAACACTTAGGTACGCTATGTCCGTAACAGTTGGAGTCTTACGACTAGAATTGATAATGACATATCGCTAAGTATTCAGGTTACGGTTAAATTTCACAGCACCTGTTACAACCGCGATCCACGCGGATAATGAACAAAGAGACCGCTTCTGTGTCGGCGGTATTGTTTCCTATCTTTTAGCGGCATTAGGAACCCGACACCGTGACACAGGCGGAAGGGAAACCACAACACCTGCTCTTTATGGTCCAAATCTTGCTCAAACAACACTCTAACAAGATCCTGAGTCTGGCCGCAGCCATTTTTAATTTCGACGGAATTTAAAAAACTTCGTCGAAAGTTGAGTACTTAGTATGCCTACCACAGAAGTAGGTATAGGTATGGTTTGTCCTATTAAAATAAATTATTCGGGCATTCAGATCCAGGATTAAGATTTGGAAAGATTCGCTTAGGTGTCAAACAAATTTTAAAATATTTCATTACAGTACCCCCTGAGCACGAAAAGCTATGGTTATGGGAATTTTTTATTATCGTGATGTTATTTTGTATGAAAATCAGAGCAGCGCCTCTATCGGTTGTGTGTAGGTAGGAACTAAAATTCAATATATACTTATTTGACAAATGCACTTTGTAGAGCTTCTGAAGGATGGTAATATACCACGACGACAGATTTCAGACAGACGACAGTGTCAAAAGATTTTCAAAAGTAACTTAATTGTAATTTTTCAGGAACATCATGTCTTTGTCTCCAACAAAATAAGTAAAGTAATCTTTTTGTGACACCTTTTATTAAAAGCCCTACAAAGTCACTCAATCCTAGTCGTTAAGTTTTATTTTAAATTATGAAAGTTAGAATAAAATTAGTAAGGTCTTGGAAGTTTCCATTAAATTAGCCTTTGTCCAACCACAGATAATGCCTAAACAACAGTCAGGATGATAGCTCACAATGAAATGATACTCGTACCAAAGGTCTTTTTACTGCTCGCCGCGGATTCGTAATAAAATTCTAAACAAAATGGCGGATGCTCGCGAAATGGCGGGCTTTTCCTTTTATTGTCATTTTGTGAAATGCTGCCAGTTAATGCCCGCTCGTTATTAGGAGGCTTTTATTGTTATTTCGAACGATAAAGTTATGTAACATCTGAATTTATATTGTGTAACTTTGTACATAATTATTTATGAACTAGCCTTCCGCCCGCGGCTTTGCCCGCGTGGACTACACGACGTTATACCGCGGGAACCTAATGTTTTTCCGGGATGAAAAGTAACTTTTGTCACTCTTCAGCTCCCGAACTACGCGTTGATCCGTAGCTCTGTTTTGATGTGAAAGACGGATAAACGATGTAGGTACGTCAAATGTTTTATAGCTGGTTTGTATGGGAAAAGAAAAATGTTTTTTACTGTTTTCCACGCAATTTTTATGTTTTTTCTTTCCATAAAAACCTTCCGTAGAGCTTAGGAAACATAATGAAAAAAAAATATCTGAATTATTGGTCCAGCCGTTCTTGAGTTTTGCGCTTTCATTTTTATTTATATAGAAGAGAAGATATTAGATAACGGTAAATTGAATAATGTCCATAAAGCAAAGTAACAATCTTGAAATAAGTTTGATAAACAAAAAATAAAAAATAGTTTTATAATGTTGCGTTGATTACCAATTAATTTCCCCAAGATCTTTTTTTTGTGTAACTGTAGAGGTGTAGGCGTGAAAAGTTAACAGAGATACAGACAGATCGACTGAGATACTTTAGCATTCACAAGGCGCTACTCGGAAAAATATGGACTTTTTGATTTAAAACTATAGGACGGTTAAAGTTGTTACAAATCTGGTAATAAGATATATATTTCTTCATATCTTTATCTAGATTCGTATAGTTTCAAAAACAAGGTTTTATGATTTTTTCTTGACACTTTTTCTTTTCGAAAAGACCTCAAAAAAATACGAAAAGTCAAGATTATTCTTAAATGGGGTTACTTACACTATTGGAAATTGCTTTAATTAATAGACACCAATAATATTGAGGATCGTATAGAAGCAGTTTTAAAAAAACCGCTGTAGTTTTTTAATACGAAGTGATTTTGTGTTTTTTTTGCCTAATCTGCAAAATCGGTCTCGCTCCCGCGCGCGTCGTTTTCTCATTGCTATCTCGCTTCAGCACATTTTTTCCGAGTATCGCATTAAAGTTCGGATGGATCTTTGTGAATGTTCCCATATGTCTGCGCGGGCGCACGTCTCACCCCGTAAGCGGCAGATAAGCAGCCATTAGGAGCTTTCGCATAATTTATCCTCATGCCAAGTGGCTGATAAAACCTAAAGAGGTTTGTCACTAACCAAATAACATAAATCTTGTGATTAATTTTTGCATTCCAGCATTTTAAAAGCAACCCATTAAAAAAAGATTGGAAAACAATTTGATGCGTACTTTAATACAAATACTTACTAAAAATTAACATTTAAGCACATCTATTTCTCCGTGAACAAAACACTGAAAAAAATCTATAGAAACGAACTAAATATTGCTATGAGTAAGTATTTAAATAAAACCGCGTAAAATAATCCGAAAAAAGTGATTTAGTATTTATTTTTAGTAATTTTTCAGTTGTTTTATTCCATTTCTGTTTAGGTTCCGTAAATATTTTGTTTCACCATTCACGGGGGAACTTTTACCTGCAACAAAAATAAATTTCAATTAAATTGGTTTCGTTTGAAATGCAGTTTAATTGAACTCTCTGCAGAACTATTTTCTATTCAATATCTATATACCTATACGATCTATAAAACTCTTGCGTTACCTACTGACTGACTGACAAACAACGCACAAGCAAAAAGCTGAAATTTGGCATGTACGAGTATGTTCCTCGGGGAGTCTAAGGGTGTAAAATGGAGGTCGACGCAGACGAAGTCGCGCGTGGAGCGCTAGTAAATAAATAAAATTATAAGTAGTGATGGACACCATCACATAGGTACCTAGGTACATTGCGCTAATCCTAAGCTCAGTAGCTTATGACATTGGAAACAACGACGGGTAATACCTACCACGTTCACCCAGAATTGTGAAAATATTGAAATTTCCTTTTGAATATTTACCCGACTGGGAATCGAACCTGGGAACTCAGAGGGACCTTGAAAACCGGATACAGAGTTCTTCTTAGTCAATGCCATGCTAAAAGTCACTTCTTGTATCTTAAAGTCTGAACAGAAGTTAGATAGTTTCCGAATAGAATAAGAAATTTAACGAATCCAACAAGTATTTTATCTTAAACAAGAAAGTAACTAACATTTTACAAGATTTTAATGAAATGAAATCGCGTAAATTATAGTCTTGCTTTTTTGCTTACTTAAATGTAGCGAGCTACCGGTATAATCATTCTCAATGGAGATTTCTTAGTAAACATCCAGTAATAAAGATGCAATGCGCACTCAAAATAGATTCCGTCTAAAAATACACAACGCAGCGTGTTCACGAGAAACATTGAGAAAAGAGAATATTTCAGCGACATTATTGAGTAATAAAATATTACAACATGTTTATGTGACTTTGGGAAAACGCTCAATATTGTAACATTCCTGTAGTGTTTTTATATTACGTTGTTGTTGAGAGCGAAAGAAGCAGCAATCTGATAATCACTACATAGTATAAAACAAAGTCGCTTTCTCTGTCCCTATGTCCCTTTGTATGCTTAAATCTTTGAAACTACGCAACGGATTTTGATGCGTTTTTTTTAATAGATAGAGTGATTCAAGAGGAAGGTTTATATGTACTTTTTATCCCGATATTCCCACGGGAACAGGAACCACACGGGTGAAACCGCGGGCGGCCGCTAGTTAAATAAATAACTGTTAGACTTTTATAGCAACACTGAAAGTTGTTTTTTTTTTCAGTTTTCTACAAAGTTTTAGAGAAAAAAGGGTTTATCCAATTTATTGCAATATCGGCGAAATTTAGAGGCCATTTTGAAAAGCCGCGGACATTCAAGAGGTTAGATAAACGCAGATAAATAACTTTATATTTTCGATGTGACAAAGCTTTATGAAAGGCTTTGGAATGCAAGAGATAGTCTTATCACAGAATATATAATAGTAAATACCAAGGTACCAAGTACCAAGGTCTTATTAATTAAAGTTTTAAACGCAATTGTATGGGTTTTAGGTTTAGAACAATTCAAGTTAGTTTGGCGCGAAAAACTGTAATTGGATTGGCATTATAGATTACATATTTATTTTTAACTAAGTTTCCGCCTGCGGCTTCGCCCGCGTGCACTACACTACGTTATCCCGCTGTATTTGTATCGTACAGTCACAATACTCGTGCTGTTTAATTTGAAATAAATGTCACAGAATTTTCAAACTTATCTTTCGCGTATAGTTTAGCTTATTTACACACAATAATGACAAATTGAAAATAATTTATTACAGATTATCGCCTTTATTGTGGTGCAATAACTGCCACAACAATGAGCTATAATAGTAAATATTTTAATCTTTACATCCTCACTTAATGGCCTATGCGGGAATGTCAGATTTATGGTTTGCGGAGACATGCGCATGCGACGGACAACGAATATAAACGTCATCGCGAGATTATATCGTGTACCGCCCAGCGCGCATCGTTATATTTTATTGTTTGACAACAGAACTGGAATATGTCTTGAGAATCGTATTGTGCTGTACCAATAAAAATAATGCTAGGTATATAAAGCTTTATTTAAAAAAAGTAAAAATAATTAAAATTATAAAGGTAAGTATTAGGAAGGCTCGCTTAAGTGATCAAGTCAGAACGATTTTCCTTTCTTATTCTAAGTACTGCTTTAGTACCTATCTTATTTCCTCTCTCAATCCTACTATCTTTAAACTTTCTTTATTTTATTCCTATTTTTTCTTAATTATCTATATATATATAAAAATGAATCCCTATTTCCCTTGGTCACGACATCACGCGTGAACGGCTGGACCGATTTGGCTAATTTTGGTCTTGAAATGTTCGTGGAAGTCCAAGGAAGGATATAGGGGGGTAGGAGTAGGGTAGGGGTAGGGTAGGGGTAGGGTAGGGTAGGGTAGGGGTAGGGGTAGGGGTAGGGGTAGGGGTAGGGGTAGGGGTAGGGGTAGGGTAGGGTAGGGTAGGGTAGGGTAGGGTAGGGTAGGGTAGGGGTAGGGTAGGGTTGGGTAGGGGTAGAGTAGGGGTAGGGTAGGGTAGGGGTAGGGGTAGCGTAGGGGTAGAGTAGGGGTAGAGTACGGGTTGGGTAGGGTGGAGTAGGGGGTAGGGCCACGGGAACGAAGTCGCGCTGGGTCAGCTAGTATCTAATAATTATAATGTTTATCACATTGCACCCACTCCCCCTTCCCCTTTATGTCCTCAGACGATTATTACTTTTCCACTGAAGGTTGTCTGGAAGAAATTGCTACGTAGCAATAAGGCAGCCTTTTGTGTGCTTCTTTTGTATTGTCTTCTTTTCTTATGTGTTTCATTATTGTAATAAAGTGTTATTATTATTATTTTTACTTAACAATAATGCTTGTAAAGTTTGTTTGTTCACTTGTTGTGTTTTTATTATAATATGTTACAGTTTATAACAAGGATCGCGTGGATCATAAAGGTTAGCCGTGAAATGACATAATCAATTTATTTTTTATACAAAATCGAGCCAATATTTTTTCTTGACCAACGCCAACGAATGTATCGGGCGCCGAAAAAGAAAAAGTTAAATACGATTTTATCTGTGGTCGCCGTTTGACATTTGGCGCGAAATTTATTTTTTATTGCTCCGTGAGTCCACTTCGTGAGATGGGCCGTCGATTTCGTCTGAATTCGCTGAGTAAAATTGGGAACGGCACGATTTGGACAACTTTGTGTTTATTTACGACAACCGCTGGCTCTGAATTTTTAATTTTTTATCTGTGACCTTTCTTTATAACGTGTCGGGTTTATTGCTCGATTCAACGCTCTTCTGATTGGATACTCATAAGTTATGTTGTTTATGAGGAAACCTTTAGCAAGTATTAGCAGTTATAAACACATGATCGGAAGTTATATTATCGGTAATCATTGACATATTTTAGGAGCTTAATTTTGTATTGGTACCTTCGATCAACAATAACAATTGGTACTTACCTATCAATAATACTTACCTATGACCTTAGTCATACCATGTTAAGGTAATTTTTCAATTTGACGACTCTGTATGAAATAAAACAGGAAGAAAAAAACAACCCTTGGAGTTTCTTGCCGGTTCCTCTCCAAGGTCTCCCGCTGTAGGGTTTGCGAACCGATGGCGTAGCTTCTATGACGTTCACAAGTATTGTAAATAACAATCTAAATTAAATAAACAAATTTGAATCTTTGAATCTTGAATTTTTGAATAAGATTTAATAAGATTAACCGCCTCTGTGGTCTAGTGGTTTACACCACCGATTTCAGACCAAGAGGTCCCGGGTTCGATTCCCAGTGGGGGTACATATTGTATTCGGTTTGGTTGGTGGTAGGACTTGTTCTTAGTCCGCCTGGCTAGCTACCACCATCTTATCTAAGTCTGACGCCATAACAATGATGTTTTCAGCATTATTGGGTTCCGGCAGTTAGAGATAAGATAGCCAGTTCCTCAGTGATTGAGGATTCCGGGAGTAGTGCGCTTCCATCCTCAGCCTTATCACCACTTAACATCAGGTGCAGGTGTGATGAAGGCTAAGTGCTACCCCGTTGTGGATAAAAAAAAAAAAAAAAAAAAGAAAATTATGACGTTCCAATATTCTTCGAAGCTATCTAACTTCAAAAACGATTTGTACAGATCGACAATCTTTTCTGTTCCGGTGACAGCGGCGCTTATGGTTGACAGCAAAATGTAATTAAAAACAAAACACGTTAGTTCCAGTTTTGGCCACCGGAACAGAAAACGTTGTCGCACTGTAAGCGCGGGTTTCATTGCTATGCTACGCCAAAGAGGTTCTTTATCACCGCGAACTAGTTCTAGATCGTCATACCTTTAAGCAGATCGAAACCAACCTCTTTTCGCCTACCTCCCTAACCCCTATTCCATACATTGGAAATTTCTTAGAAGCGTAATACATCTCTCAGTTTTTCTGAAGCGATTCTCCTCTTTGTACCTTAAAGTATCGTGTAATGAAAGGCTCTGAGAACTGATGGTTGTTGGGCATTGTGCGAGACTTTCGCCACGTAAAAAGATCCTATTATGAGAGAGCTCGAGCAAGTCTTAATGAATGCGCTACAAGGCTCCGCTGGTAATGAATGTTTGCGGACTTGGTGCTGCAGTTACAACAATGCTGAGCGCGGAATGAGGTAGGGATACTGGATGGGACTCAAGTGTTAAATAAATTAATAAACTTTTTACAATCACACCAAATTATCTAAGCCCATGTAAATTTTATTTAGAAACTGCGTCATTGAAAACTTGATAACGGATATATTATACGTACTTAAATACTTGTTGTTTGTAAATACATAGTTAATATACATAGAAAACACCCAGACCAAGGACAAATAGTAGACATGTTGATACACACAATATTTGTCTTGTGCCAAATCGGTCGTCAAATGGATAAGGAGGAATGGGTAAAGAAGTAAAATTTAACCACAACGTGACATAAATGACAATAACTTTTGATAAAACCGAATTTAATTTGATCCATTCGTATTGAAGCTACAATACCACAGGATACGCTGACTTACAAGGTACCTAACGGCAATAAAGTTCTCTTCGAGATTAAAAACTTCTTGATTAAAACTGTCCTATTAGAAAAAGACAGATAATTTCATTAGACAAAAAGAAGCTCTCCATATTATTATAATTATTATAATCTCGAAACTACTAGAGAAAATAATAAACACTCGTTTGATTGACTACTTAGAACACAACAAACTTTTGTCGGACTCTCAGTTTGGTTTCAGAAGGGGCAAGTCAACCAATGATGCTGTCCATGAGCTTACGGATTACATTGTCAAATATCTTGATAGAGATAAAAAAGTTGTTGGCATATTTATTGACTTAACTAAAGCCTTCGACACGGTTTCAACTCATATTCTACTAAGAAAACTTGAACATATGGGCATTAGAGGTACTCAGTTACAACTTTTTTCAGACTACCTTAGTGATAGGACTCAATGTACCAAAATCGGAGATCTGGTCAGTGATGAGAAGGCCATTACTTATGGCGTACCACAAGGCAGTATTTTGGGTCCAACGCTTTTCCTCGTTTACATTAACGATCTTTGCAACCTGTCACTTCCCAATAATGGTAAAGTTATTACCTACGCAGATGACACGGCTCTTCTTTTCTCCGCCGAAAATTGGGAAGATGCACATACTTACGCACAGTTGGGCTTAAATAAGGTGTCGGAATGGCTTAAACATAACATCCTCACATTAAATACACAAAAAACTAAGTATATGGCCTTCTCCTATCGGTCCAATAATCCCTCAGTACTGCCTGCAATAATAGCTCATACCTGCTCTGAACACTCTAATTGCTCTTGTCAGGAAATAGAATTAGTATCTACCTTTAAGTATCTGGGTATCATAGTTGATAGCAGGCTGTCTTTCAGGAATCACATAGACTATTTGTGTGGCCGCATCAGAAAACTCCTGTACATTTTTAGAAACCTCAGACACATCACGGATTTCAAAGTTCTAAAACAGGTCTATTTAGCTCTCGTGCAATCGGTCATTGGTTATTGCATCATATCCTGGGGTGGTGCTTCTAGATCAGCATTGGGGTCTTTAGAGGTTGCTCAAAGAGCAGTTTTAAAAGTTTGCACTTTTCGCCCGTATCGATATCCTACCGAGTTGCTTTACAAATCATGTGAAGTTCTCACTGTTAAAAAACTATTTGTCTTATTCACCATCTTAAAAATGCACTCTTGTCTGACCTATGATTCTTCCAGGGCCCCTAACAGCAGACGGTGCCGTAAAATAAGTGTAACGTTTCACGCAAAAAAAACTGCTACACAGCGCTTTTTCCGCTTTTTAGGTGGATTTTTGTATAATAAAACTAACAACATACTTGATTACTACCCCATGTGTAAAGCTGCCTGTAAACGGAATGTGACAAGTTGGTTATTATCTTTAAATTTTGATGACACTGAGTCTCTACTGACTGTTGTAAAGTGATTTAATAATTTTCAGCTTTTAAGTATTCTTTCTACCTATAATAATTTGGTATTATTACACACCCTCTCAACACACATACATGCACTTCCACACATACACACTGAGAGATTCACTCCACATTATCATTTTTGTTACCTTTTTTTTTTTTTTATTCTTTTGTTTTGTCTTTCTTATAATATACTTCTTATATTATACATGCACTGTTTTTAAGTCCTACGACACAGCTGTAATAATAAATCTCCTTGGGGTGAGTGAGACCTGGCGACCCGTAACACAGGTTTTCCTTCTTCGGGCACCAGTTCTCATACTACATGTAACCAATAAGAAATGTTTATTGACACTTAATGATATGTCTGTGTATGTATGAGAAAAATAAAGATTATTTTTGTTTTTGTTTGCTTATAATGTTTCTCAAACTATTAGGTAAGCTCAAAAAGACTGCAACGCATCATTATTTGAGAATACAAATATTTGAACGAACTGAACATGAATTTTAGGTCTCTTCTTGTATGTCTAAATGAACTGTTCGATTCTTAGATTGGAATTTATTTTAAGGCAGTTTCACCGCTGCCACATCCAGTGTCAATACATCTTTGCGCACGCACATCTCGCCCGAAGGTGGTCCTTAGACACGCACGTAATGTTTGCGCAGGCTCGTACGTACACACAACACCATATCAAGCTAACCACTTACTCTACAAAAAACACTTTTCTTACATACATGATAAGGATACTCTTGAGGTCAAGATCATCAACCTTAGTAGTAGCACTAGGAAAATAGCTCCTTTCACGTAAGACAAGCTCGGTGTGCTGACTGTACTTTACAGGGCAGCAACACGAGTTATGACTATGTATGTATTATACAAACAGTTCCGTGTTGTTTTAAGTGTCCTCTGTTTACTGGTTGGTTTGAGTGCAGCTTTCATAGGTAAAATGCACTGAAAAGGTAGTAGTAAGTAGTTAAAGATAAGTAGTAAGTTAAGTAGTTAAGTAGGTAAGTATACCTACCTAATTATTTTGATATAAAGGAAGTGAAAAAAAGAGTTTGGAGCATAGTTTCAACCAATTATAATTTTTGTAAGTATCTATATCGGAAGTGAAAAAAAAGTTAATTGAACATTTATTTATAGCATCGAAATAATATTTTTTTAGTTGTTGTGCTTTTAATATAATACCTACTACTCAAATAGGGATTGCAATCCCGCAAAACGGGATCACGCACTCCCGCGGGATCCCACTGCTTTTATTAATCTGCTGGATCCCGCACCTTCAAAGCGCGGATCCGCGGATCGCGCAAATAAAAAATTTGGCGCTCAAACTTTCGCGTAAATTGCGATCCGATGGTATCAGAGGAGAGTACCTGACGCTTGCCTATGAATATATCCTGACGGTTCAGCCTACTAGCGTAGAAGCCGAGAGAGCGTTTTCTGCATCAGCGGATCGGAAGCAGATAAACTGGCTGGCTCGGAGATGATACAATAAATGCCACTTGCTTCTTAAGAGCATATTTTCAAAAGTAATTACCATTGGTAATATATCATAGTAATAGGTAACTATTTAGTAATCTGTGGTAATAAAGGGTTTTTCATTAAGAGCGCTCGAACTTTGAAATGGAATAAAACAATCCGTTTAAGTGACATTACCACAATTTTTATTTTATTTTAAAGAGCATTTGATGACATTATCTATGGAATATAGTTTCAGCCAAAGGTCACCGCCATTCCGCTGAAGGTGGTGTATCCTGATGGACCAATTTTGGACGACATTTTCGCATAAATGGGGCTCAACCTCATCAATAACGCGAGTTATGTTGGCCTTCAGGGCAGCAAATTGTCTGTGGTTAGTCAGCATAGACTCAGGATTTCACGTAGCCCCACAGAAAGTAATAGAGTGGAGTTAGGTCACACGATCTCGGTGGCTAGTTGATGTCACCACCACGCGAGATAACGAAGCCCTCAAACTTCTCGTCCAATAAATTTATTGTTTCCCGTGCAGTATGGCAAGTGGCGCCGTCCTTTTGCAACCACATGTTCCATGGTAAAATGTCACGAATAAATACGTACCTATTCCCGCCAAATTTGACAGCTATCGCTTTTCCAAGATGGCCGCTATCCACTTTCAAAGTTCGAGCGTCCCTATTGAAAAACCCTTTAGTATCTAAGAGCAAGTTGTGATCTGATTATTAGTCATGTATTACTTTACAGGTATTTAACCCTTTAACAATCCTACTAATATTATAAATGCAAAATTTTGTGAGTATTGATGTATGTTATGTTACTCTTTTACGCAAAAACTTCTAAAAGGATTTGGTTGAAATTTGGCACACAGATAGTAGAAAGCCTGGATTAAAACATAGGATACTTTTTATCTTGATATTCCCACGGGAACGGGAACCACGCGGGCGAAACCGCGGGCATCCGCTAGTGCAGACATAAAATCAACCGCTAGCGCATCTGTATGATCTGCCCATACGCAGACGCCGCCGCTTCCGCGCCACCTGTCCGTTCTTGCTTTGGGCAGACCCGTTACTGAATACTGACGCAAAAAGATATCGCAAAGATAACGCGAATCGAGGAATTTGTTGGTGGTCCTCCTGTGGAGATTACTTGGAAATTGAATGAGAAAGCACTTAAGAGGTAGTAAAGTAATGCTGGCAAAAGAATTATAAAGAAAATCAGCGAAAATGTCGCATTTAATAAACACATAAATCACAACAATAATTTAAGGTAGGGAAAATTAGTACTTTACTGAAGTGAAAGATTAACCTTTGGGAATAGTCTCTACATTTTCTTCTTTTCTTTGTTTTTTAAGTTGAACTGTTTGAGCACGGTTTAGGTAAGTACTAAAAAGTTGGGTTTAAGATACTAAACGTTCTAAGCGTCGACTAAATGCCCTGGACTAAAGATACTTAAAATTGCATAAGTACATACCTAGGATCATTTCACATTTCTATTGGCAATTGAGTACCTACTATCACAAGTACTATCAACGATTAACGATTAAACAAAAATGTGATTTAAATCCGGAACAATTAAAGAAAGGAGGTTTTTAATAAAAACAAAAATATATGATTAAAACAAACTAAACCGAAGTACCTAATCGAACAAAAGAGTCATAAATAGAGTTTGATTGTCGTGGGATAACTGTGTCGCACGCTAACCGTTCGGAATTCGAAGATTGAGATATTTTACGATCTTCTTTTTTTACAGGTGGACTCCGTTTAGGTGGTTTAGTGATTACGGAGAAGACAAAAAACGATCGTGCAGGAATAATCGGAAGAAAGGATCATTTAGAACAAGAAGCCAATCGTGTTTTTCACCCAATGTTGATTTTTAGTTTTTTGCTTATTTTTTCTCGCACCGGTTAGATTGCTGTAAATAAACTGAAACATTAATACAGAATAATCCTTCAGCCTTCAGCAAAAGACTTACTTTTGCTGAAGGCTGAAGGATGTTTATTTGAAATTTCGGACATCTTACGAACTTGCTAGGTAATAAATTAATAAATATAACGATGAGTATCAGTGTTTCCGTTCTGCGCAACGTGTTATGTTATCGCATAATGCCTCCAACGACAATGGTATGCGGGTTTGTATCGTATAAAGTTTAAAAAACCTTTATATATTTCAAATTAGATAAGGCGTACCTAATGTGTACAAAAACCTACCTTTTTAATTTTACATAAACTCACACTAAGACTTACAGTGTACAATTCAATGGAATAAAACGCAATAAGTCTAGTAAAACTGGAGAATAAATGTTTAATTCGCAACACTTATAATTCTTTCTTTTGGAAATCTAATCATAATCACTGAAGGAAAAACAAAAACCTACTTACCTTTTTAATTTTACATAAACACTAAGACTTACAGGATAATTTCAATTCAATGAAATAAAACGCTATAAGTCTACTAAAAAGGCTTAATTAGTAGACTTGATCCAGTGACCACAGCCTTGCAAAGGTGCCGAAATATAAGAAAAGCTCTTTAAATTTTAATTGACACAGTATACCTACAGTGCGTGCACTGTGCGTGCTATAGTTTAGAAATATTATTCTGTGCTATAGTGAACTGCACAATCAAGAGGAAAACAGTTAGTTACTAGCTATGTAGTTATTCTGAATGTAACAAGGAAAAAAGTCCAATACTTATTTAACGCACCCTTTAAAGTCAAGAATTTAACAGCTTGTTAACAGGTGTGCCAGTTTAACAAGAAAAAAACACTCAACAGCAAACACAGACATAAAATAACTGAGGGCGTTCAAATGGCTTAACAAAACGATGGGTTAGTAAATTTTTATTGGCCCTTATGAGAGCGTCGAAGGTGTACCTTATTTTTAATTTCATAATAAGATATGTACAGTCGGCAGCACATCAAGTTAAACAGTTGAACTGCAATAACAGCTTTTATTACATAAGGCATAAAGGCGGTCTCAAGGTCAATATGTGTGCCTGATGTGCGGCCGTGTGTACCTACCTAAGTACTTTTGGAGTACTTAATACAAACCTGCCGGCCTAGCATGAGCGGCTTATAATGAGCGATATGATATGGTACGGCAAGTTTTCTTGCTTACCCCACTAAGGTGTAAGCAAGACGGCATGCCGTACCAAATCATATCGCGCGTTATAAGCCGCTCATGCTAGGCCGGCTGGTTTAGGTTCATTGTCTATGGTAGATATATTTTAGGGTTTCCTAAGAAAAGGTGGAGATAATCCAGTATAAGGCCACTCCGTATACCGTCTTTCAGAAAGTCTAAGCATAAATAGGGTGGTTACCTTATTATTTTGTACCAAATGAAAGCCAATAATGTCCTAATTATCAACAAAGATTTCATAAACATGCTAATTTATTTAGTAATACTAAAAAATAGTACGCTTAAATTGCGAATGTTAGCATAAACTCAAACTTATTTTTGGGTAAGTTTTTTTTACCAAGCACACATTCACGTTTGGAACACCGCAGACAGAAGGAGACATCTTTTCGAAGAAGTTAAGTTTTTCCAACGGATGTCCCAGTTCAAGAATTCACTAAGTCCATTTTGAGTTTTTTTAACTAACAACACCAATAAAGAAAACACACCATTGTCTATGGTGTGGTGTATCTCATTTATTGCTAAGTTACCTATAAGTCATATTTTTGGCACCTTTCGAATTTACTAAGTCCCTCCAACTGAGTATAAGTCCTAAATATCACTTAGTCCATCTCCTTAAAGAAAAAATCACTATGTCCATCTGGAATTTGAAAGGTGAAATTATTTAAAAAAATCGTTTACCGTTAGTTTCCTTTGCAAGAAATTTTACTTTGAAACCATGGACGAAGATAAACTAAAATGGTAAGTTTATATTGATATTATTGGTATCAGATACTCAAAAAATCATTTACATAATAGCAACCTGCATAGTTTTTGCAAGTTTAGGCTAACTGAAGTTTGAACCATGGTGTTTGTAAAACAGAAAAAAATATTATTATTTGAAGGGTGTATGCAGTTTGTATTTCTAGACCGACTGGCATGTGCAATGGTTATGATACTTGATTGGTCCTGGGTTCGATAGTAATAAAAAAGTTATTTTGATTTATGCAAGTACCTATCAGTATTCAGTCAGAATGTTATTTTATTTCATAAAAATAAAAAATGGTTTTAATAAAAAAAAACAACAGCTGCAATATTATATTATTAATATTAAATAATATTATTCAATCCTACTAATATTATAAATGTGAAAGTTTAGAAGTTTGGATGTTTGGATGTTTGTTACTCAATCACGCCAAAACGGCTGAAATTTGGGACATAGATACTTTGTAGCCTGGAGAGGAACATAGGCTACTTTTTATCCCGGGAAAGTATCACATTCCCGCGGGATAACGTCGTGTAGTTCACGCGGGCGCAGCCGCGGGCGAAAAGCTAGTATAAAATAAGAATTGCACCTAAGTCCTTGCGTTTTATTAAATAAAACCCTAAGTCCATACAGAAATCACTAAGTCCAATGAAAAAATCACTAAGTCCTAACATTTGCGCTAAGTCAAAAATTTTAAACTACTGTATTTTTCTTCCATAAATGATTTTTTGAGTTAATTGTTTTCGATTGAAGAAAAGACCTTTTTAGGTACTTATTAAAATATTGTTTTCGGAAACAACATTTCTCAATACATTTCCATAAGGCATCCAATGTTACAAGTACGTAAAACTCAAATGTCAGTTTTTGGACTTAGTGAATTCTTGAACTGGGCCATCCCTATTGAGATGTGTATTTGGATAAGTTTTTGCCATATATCCCAAATCGAGACAGAACCCTAAACCCCGTTAGCATAGCATGCGCACGAGCACGAGCCACGCAGCTGCGCTCTGGTTGGTCCATTTTTTGTTCCATGATTCCGTATACAAAAGCGCGGACGATCGTCAGTCGGTGCTTAATTGTGGGCGGATGAAGACGTGTCAGTCACGCACCTGCTGCCGTAATTTATTGCCTTTAGAGTTTTTTAAAATGCAGCCAGCAATTAGCGGATGTTGCTCTTTTGGTTTAGCTATATTAAACTAGAAATAATAAATCTGAACTTTCAGACAATATGGGATGGGATAACTCTCTCCTTTCTTATGGTAGCTCTAGCATCTATTGCAATCAGCCTGTTATATGTCATAAACGATACCTAAGTGGTGTTCTTACCCATTGCTGTGCTACCAATATTAAACTTACCACGACCCCTACCTTTGTTAACCAGTAAAGGATGCGCACATATTGTCAGATTAAAAGAGATCGTAAAGTTAGTTACATTACAAAGTGGCCTGGTGCCAATAATTAAGTAAAAGAAGAATGCTATAAAAGCAAAATATGAATACTTACTGCAAAATCTGTTTAAAACTCATTAAATAACTTTAGCTTTCCGCCCGCGACTTCGCCCGCGTGGACTACACGCCGTTATCCCGTGGGAATGTGATATTTTTCCAGGATAAAAAGTAGCCTATGTTCCTCTCCAGGGTACAAATGTATCTGTGTCAACATACCAGCCGAATCCGTTCAGCCGTTTTGGCGTGATTGAGCAACAAACATTCAAACATCTAAAACTTTCAGATTTATAATAACTAAATTACTTAGTAGGATTAACTTGTAATAAAATCATGGGAAAAATAAAAGCTGGGTCGTCCTTCTGCCTCAACCCCACCGGCTGACTTTATGTGATAAATACTTGTGTGTTTTCAATGATTATTTTAACATTTTGACAAGAAGGTAACTCAATTTGTGTTGAAAATACGAAGAACAACATCTCATTATCGCATCGAAGCATTTTCAAAAACGCCACTATTATTTTACGCGTTAGTTCTTTTATTCCCAAAAAAATCGTTTCGCGTTGACACCCGGTTCTTTGAAGCTCAACCGAACGGGTTGAGATGAGACAGCCAGACAAGATGCACCTGCAGTCACTTCCTGCTGCATCGTTTTTGCACTCAACCGTTTCCTGCTGTATTTTTAATCGAACGGTTTTGTTTTTAAAATTATGTAACGTAACTGTGTAAGATGGTGAAAAGCGGCATTTTTAACTTAACGACGCTTTTTTGTTTTCTCGCAGATTTATAGCGACATTCATTGAGTTAATATTTTAACAGAAGCTTTTAATTAACATTAAAATACCGTTATTTATTTATAGCTACTTCAGTGACTGTTTTTATTTTACTTTGTGGCTATCAGCTGCAAGTATTGAGTGAAGGAGTTATAGTTTTGTTTTACATCGATAAAATCCGTTCCCAATGTTATAAAACTAATAACAATACTTAAATAGTACACTAGTCTTTAAAGAATATTCAATACTTATACAATGTATGACCGTAATTGCTTTCGTCTTTAAAACATACATTCAAACATTTTATTCACAGTCCATACAAAGCACCTACTTAAAAGGAAAAAATGCGTTGCTTTTAACAAGTCTACAAACAAAAGGCTTTATGAGATAATAAGCACTGCCGATATTGTAATACTTACTTTGTTTTTCATTGAAACATAAGTAAACGTAAAGTTTTTGTTAATTTGACGTAATTTGTTGCAACATTGTTGGAAATGAGATTCTGACTTACGATGATTGCTTTTGAAATTGATTGTTATTTGAGCCATCTTACCTTCTTAAGTAGATGTTATTAAACTTGGTTAGTTATTTTTGCAGTAATAACAAAGTAAAATAGGGGGGTCGGGCGGGGATTCACGTCCAAAAGCGCTGTTTTAACAAGCCATACCTATAATAACTGCCAATTTTGAAAAACATCGTTATACCTACATACATTGAAAGTGTTTTCTTTAATTTGTTATAATTTGTCGCAACATTGTTGGTAATGACTTGCTCATTTTTAAAGATGATTGCTTTTGAAATTGTTACTTTTGACACATTTTAACTCGTAATTTATTTGTATGTTTAAAAGTACATGCGTGGACCGCAAGACCAATATTTTAAAAGTGCGTAATTATGAGATAGTAATTTAACGTTTCCGAAAATGTAATTTGGTAAATAACAGAGTGGTAGCATAATAAATACACATATGATGTTTATATGATGAATAACTTAAGTCACAAAACTTTAAAAGTGCATTGCAAGCAACAATGTTGCAAGTTACAAACTTACTTTTTATACTTACAACAAAAAAATAAACACTTAACCCGTTTAGGAGAGTGTTTCTCTTGTTCATTCAAACTGGATTTAACGATTTTTATCAATAAGAAGGAAAAGTACGTATTGCACCGAATGGGGTACCTACCGAATGAAAATGCAGCCAGAAGCAATTCTAACCATTTTAGCGAAGCGATCTCACTATCAAGATCCTCGCAAATCATAATTACTAGTTAAAGCTAAGTACTTCAATATTTAACTATAGCAAATCCTTATCATGTAGGTACTACCACTAAGTACCTACATATATTTTTTCACTTCTCATGCTCGTAAAGTTCGTGTTTATGTTGGGTATAGGCTGCATAAAATCGCTTTTTATGCTCTAGTGCATAAAGTAAAATCTTCGTCGTCAGGTAAACAGTCACACACGCAATTAAACTTCGTTAAATAAACTTGTTGTTTCATTCTGTTTCTTAAATTTTGTACATAATCCATGTTAGATTACTTACTAAATTAATAAAACTAGGCAAAATTAATGAGTTTTCTAAGAAATAAGTATTTCAAGAGCACTATGGACTACGATCTATGCTAAAGTCACTGTGCTGCCACTGCCACATATTAAAAAAAAGAAAAAGAAAGTCTTCCCGCCAATATGGCTGTCTTTTTTTTTCTTTTTTGCAATATTGTTATTTATTTTCCTTACACTCGAAGTGAAAATCAGAGTGTATAACTCGTACATAAACCCATTTTACCCGAGACGTATATATATGGTCAATTCGAGGGAGGAGGAGGAGGGAGGGGTACGTTTTATGAACTTGTTGCACAATAATAATCGTTTACTAACAACATTTGACACAGTTGACACTTGCAGAGTTTTATAAACCTAGGTATTTAATTTAATTTTATCTTGTAAACAAAGCAAGGTTAATACATTACATTACCTAAACCAATACGTTAACCGCCTCTGTGGTGTAGTGGTTCATACCACCGATTTCAGACCCAGAGGTCCCGGGTTCGATGCTCAGTAAAAACATAATAAATATTGTATTCGGTTTGGTTGGTGGTAGGACTTGTTCTTAGTCCGCCTGGCTAGCTACCACCATCTTATCTAAGTCTGACGCCATAACAATGATGTTTTCAGCATTATTGTGTTCCGGCAATTAGATATAAGATAGCCAGATCCTCAGTGATTGGGAATTCCGGGCGGGAGTAGTGCGCTTCCACCTTCAGCCTTATCACCACTTATCATCAGGTGATAAAGACTAAATGCTTATGGGCTTATTAATCCCCGTTGTGGATAAAAAAACGTATAAAAAGTATTCAAGTCTCGTTAGCAAATATCACTAAATATCTGTGAACAATACCGTCGATCGCAACATGAATACATAAACAGCCACCATACAATTTTCCCACGACGTCGTTGCTGATAACAGTCTGTCTGTCCGATTGTCATTGTTCAACTGTCTTTATGCATTTTTACTATGAGTGCAATGACCGCATTTTGTGTTGCATTCTTTGTTGTTAAGTCGCTAAGGTCAGAGACTATTCGAATAGTTACACTAAGGTCAAATTCTATCCGAGAAATCGTTTTTCTTTAGCAAGCGTCGTTCGTTTAGTCAGGTGTTCATTCAAAAATTTCTAAAATGCCTTTTGAGTCCCGCCTGTGTACCGATTGCTATATTGTGGGATCCCTAAACCATACAGATTAAAAGTAAAACACGAAAAAATTGAATATAATAAACCGACCGACTCTCTCTCTCTCTCTCTCTCTCTCCTCAGCATTATTATTCCCATCTGATAGTGGGGTCTGCTTTACAGGTCATTTTCTTCCACTTTGCTCTATTCGACGCATCTGTGTCGGACTAAAAACTTACCGACCGACTAAAAATTACTAAATTTACTGACTAAAATACTAGGTTTTGTTGCGAAAAAAAAGGTTTGGGTTAGGTTAGATTGGCGACTTAGTCGCTCCCTAGTATTTTTGTCGGTAAAAAAGTAATTTAGTCGATTAGTCGATTTTAGTCGAGTATTACCCCGAAACTTACAGACGAGAGGTACCTATACGACATAATAATGTGGCAGACACAAGTTCGATTTTTTCTAATAAGTAAGTACTTCATTTTCAAGTTCGATCAACAATGGTGTTACTTATCGTTGATCGAAGATTTTCAATAATAAAATTTTATTGTGAATGCAAAAAAGTAAAAATAAGTTTGTTTTAATAAACAGGGCGACGATTGACATGATTATCATACATAACATTGCCTTTTTCGTGTCTTAATAACAGAAACGTTCACATTGCAATATTTAAAAGGTATAATGGCTTATTTTCGAGCGAGTGATGTTTACCTACTGTTATTACTTCTTATTTGGCGTTGCTTGTGAAATCATTAAAAAAGAAACAAAGCTTACAAGTGATTAATTTGCAATTTGTTATCATAATTATTATGATTTCAGTTTTAGGTTCATATTGTTACCTACTTTATTTTATTATAAGTATAAGTAGTAGATAAATTTATAACTTACTAAGACCATTATTGCAAAAAATTATCTACTGTATCAAAAAGCAAGAGCCGAACACTTCATATTATGTTAAAGTAGAATTATAAATAAAATAAAATGTATTGTCTAAGTCATGTCTAAGTAATAATTATTATGTCTGTCAAACATAAAACATACTAAAATAATTTATCACTTTTGACAAAATAAAAATCATCTATTATTAAAACCATCGCTCATAGTCATAAAGCCATTGTTTAAAATATATTTTTAATAATATAACGTTTCATATTAATTTAGCGTTCGCAACCAGGGAACAGCATTCAACTTTATCAGTGCAAATCTTCTCAGTCGCTGATTTCACTTAAACCGCTCGAAATATGGAGAGCTTCCTGTTTTTTATAAAACGCTATTGTTCATAAAATATAATAGTTTTGTGTCAAGAGCTGTAATATGACCCTGCGACGTAGACCGTGAAGTGGCGTGTTGCTATGTAACCGGAGAAAGAAGTCATCTTTCTGGTGTTGAAATGTAATTTATGTGGTATTGTAGTGTCAGGTATATTTTCTGAACTATTGATAGTCAAACAAATAAAATAATAAGTCATCATCATCATCATCATGTCAGCCGAACGACGCCCACTGCTGGGCATAGGCCTCCCCCAAGGATCTCCACAACGATCGGTCCTGCGCTGCCCGCATCCAGCGGCTTCCCGCGACCTTGACCAGATCGTCGGTCCACCTTGTAGGGGGCCTGCCCACGGAACGTCGTCCGGCACGCGGTCGCCATTCAAGAACCTTACCGCCCCAACGGCCATCGGCGCTATGTGTCCCGCCCACTGCCACTTCAATGATGCAATCCTTCGAGCGATGTCGGTTGTTTTAGTTCTCCTGCGGATTTCATCATTTCTGATTCGATCGAGCAGGGAAATACCAAGCATCGCTCTCTCCATTGCTCGCTGGGTGACTTTGAGCCTTCTTATGAGACTCATAGTAAAAGACCACGTCTCACTTCCATAGGTCATTACTGGCAACACACACTGGTCAAAGACTTTCGTCTTGAGACATTGAGGTATTTCGGACGCGAATATATGTCGGAGCTTCCCAAACGCTGCCCATCCGAGCTGGATTCGACGAGAGATCTCTTTCTCAAAGTTGGACTTACCTAACTGGACCGTCTGTCCTAGGTAAACATAGTGGTCAACAACTTCGAGTGTAATGTTCCCAACATTAACTGGAGCGGGTGCAACATGGGCATTGGACATGATTTTCGTCTTGTCCATGTTCATCTTAAGACCCACTCTTTGCGAAGCATTACCGAGATCTTCGAGCATTGTGTTCAGGTCTTCCAAGGTCTCAGCCATAAGAACTACATCATCGGCAAACCGTAGAGGTGTTAGGTACTCGCCATTGATGTTGATGCCGCATCCTTTCCAGTCCAGCAGCTTAAAAATATCCTCCAACGCAGCTGTGAACAGTTTGGGAGAGATGACATCTCCCTGTCTCACACCTCGCTGTAGTTGGATAGGATTAGAGCTCTGGTTCTGTAATCGGACCGACATGGTGGCGTTTTGGTATAGGTACCTCAGCACCTCGATGTACCTGAAGTCTATTTGGCACCTCTGGAGAGACTGCAGCACGGCCCAAGTCTCGATCGAATCAAAGGCTTTCTCATAGTCCACGAACGCCAAGCAAAGTGGCAAGTTATACTCTTCGGTCTTCTGTATAACTTGCCGCAGCGTATGAATGTGGTCTATGGTACTGTAGCCTTTCCGGAACCCGGCTTGTTCGGGAGGTTGGAAGTCGTCGAACCTGCGAGCGAGACGATTCGTAATGACTCTCGAAAACAACTTATAGATATGGCTCAGAAGCGAGATGGGTCTATAATTCTTCAAGAGAGTTTTATCACCCTTCTTGAAAAACAGCATCACATCGCTTCTGCCCCATGCCTTTGGCGTTTTGCCCTCGAGGATGACAGAGTTGAAGAGCTTCTGGAGGACCTTAAGTATCGGCTTACCGCCCGCTCTTAGAAGTTCTGTTGTGATTCCGTCATCACCCGCCGCCTTGTTGTTTTTGAGCTGCTTGAGAGCCATTCTAATCTCGTACAGGCTGACGTCCGGGATATCTTCGGTATAGTGTCGGGTAAGCTTGGCTCTAGGGTCTTTAGCCTTGCTTTAAACAGGTGTTTGCGTGGAATATAGCTGTCCATAGAAACTCTCAATCTCCCTCAGGATTTCAGGTGTTGACGAAACGATGCTACCTTCCCCAGTTTTCAGCCTCGTCAATTGACTTTGCCCGATAGACAGATCTCTCGCGAACACTTTGGAGCCTTTGTTCCGCTCAATGGCTTTTTTAATACGCTCGGTATTAAATTGGCGAAGGTCGCGCGTCAAGGACTTAGATATCTGTCTATTGAGCTGCCGATAACGATGGGCATCCGCTGAGTTCTGCAGCTTCATTTCGTGTCTCTGATCCATGAGTAGGAGAGTCTGACTGGAGAGTTTCTTCAATTTGGGACGGCGGGTTTTATAGTACTTAGACCCTACCGTGCGGACAGTATCCACCACCATGTTGTATAGATCGTCCACGTCTATGCTGTTCTCAAGGGCTTCGAAGCGGTTTTGAAGCTCAAGCTGAAAGCACTCGGGGAAAACACTAAATAATAAGTAGGTACCTTTAATTGTTGTGAGACGAGTGGATTTTTTCAAAATACTTCATTTTCAATACCTTTTTGTATGTTTAGTGTTAAGGGGCTATGGCTATATTAGGCTATGGCTACTCGGAAAAAGTATGGACTTATTGATTTAAAACTATAGGACGGTTACAGTTGTTACAAATCTGGTAATCTATAGGTATCTTTACTTAGTGAAACCGCGGGCGGCCGCTAGTAAGATAGGTATATATTTCTTCATACCTTATTGATACATAGATTCGTATAGTTTCAAAAACACGATAATATGATTTTGCCTCGTCACTTTTTCTTTTCGAAAAGACCTAAAAAATACTAAAATTCAAGATTATTCTTAAATGGGGTTACTTACACTATTGGAAATTGGTTTAATTAGTGAACACCAACAATATTTGGGATCGTATAGAAGCTTTTTTTTTAAATCGCTGTAGTTTTTAATACGAAGTGATTTTGTGTTTTTTTTTGCCTAATCTGCAAAACCGTTTTTTCATTACTATCTCGCTTCAGCATAATTTTTTCGAGTATCGCCTTAAGTAATGATAGGGCTGAAGGTCGAGGCGCACTACTCCCGGAAACGTCAACTACTGAGGAGCTGGCAAAGTTATCTCTAACTGTCGGAACACATAACACTGCTGAAAACATCGTTGTTGTGACGTCAGACTTAGAGAAGAAGGTGGTAGCTAGTCAGGCGGACTTAGAACAAGCCCTACCAACAAAACCGAAAACAATATTTACCCCTACTGGGAATCGAACCCGGGCCATCTGGATCTGATATCGGTGGTTTATACCACTAGACCACAGAGGCGGTTAAACGCGGTACCTACTTACGTTTTTCTCTTTTAATAAAGTTTTAAAATATACAGCATCGATTAAAGGCTTACCTGTAACAAAAGATAAGAAACATTTTAGTTATGCACACAAAATAGCTTACTTTATTTAAAACACTTATAGTGAAGTAACAGTTTTTTTTTAATCAAAAATAAGAGAAAGCTTCCACATACATAAACCAGCAAAATAATGTATCGTTCATACAAGAATTCATCTACCACTTATACTTAAAACTGCGAAATATTGTATCTTAAAGATTCATACAATACAACTTTTTGCGAAAATCGAAAAAGAACAACGCACATAATGGATTCATTCAACTTTTTTTTTCTTTAACCTGCCAGCGCAGCGCGTGCTCTCAGAGAACAAAAACCTCCCACATTGCTTTTGCCCCGGTGTCACATAAATATAGCAATACTTGTATCGAATGACGACATTAAATCATCGTGATCGTCATTCGATATCTCAAGCGATGCGTTGATGTTATAACGATATTTTTATCGAGTAATCGATTTATTAGCGCATAAACATGTCAAAAGCACAAAAGTTACTTATGAAGCTTGCGTCAGTATCCGATTGTAAAATATTATAGTTCAGAGTATTTATATTAGGTTTATGCATTCTAGTGTGAAACAGTAATAAGCGAAAAATGGACGAACAAGTCGGAATAAAATTTGAAGTCAAATTTTTTACGAAATTATAAAAATATATCTTGAGAATGTACCTACATTTCCAGATTAAAATTGTCCTCCCCTGAACCACCCGCGCTGGATCTACCTTACGAGAACGCAACCTACTCTTCATGATTAAAAGTTTTCTATTGGTTCCTTTTCTGTTAAAATTCTCTCATACCGTGTTTGTCGTAAGATGACTAAGTAAACTCGACTGTTAAAGTAAAGATGGAACCATGTTAGGATGCCCAAGTCCCAGAAGCTTTTATTTGCTACGTTTCTACTTGGGAAGCCCACGCGTCTATCTCCTTTTGAAGGGGACCTATGCCCAGCTATGGGCGTAGTACAAATAACGTGACGGGGTCAAATACTTAGGATTGGCTCGTGTGAAAAACTGCTTTCATCGGGATATATTCAAATTGCATTCTGACTAACATAGTCAAAATATAAGTAGGTCCTTTAATAACATGTGTTTGCTGGAACTACGGTTAAAAAGCTTCAGGGTAATTCTCATCGATCGCCGAGACTCTCATTTTCGTGGACAATACTTTCATGGCATAGCTAAGTGATTTTTTGCCATCATAGTGGTTTTTTGCATGCTGTAGTAAAGGTTTTTAGTATTTTTCAACCTAGATCTTTTATTTGCTGATTATTTCACACACAAACAATTTCAAACAAGATAATCGTAAAAAACAAAAAAGCAATGTAGATACAGAAATATTTTACGTAACAAAAGAATTGTCCGTATATGCAGCAGCAAATTGGGCCAATGCTCAGTGTAGTTTTTGCCATTGAGATAAAAACACTGATTTTCAGCCACCATCCACAACAAACACCACAAAAACGCCGTGAAGTTGTCCACGCAGTTGACGGTGAGATTCTCGACGATGAGAATTACCCAATCCGTAAATTTTTGTTGAAATTGGTGACCCAATTAATAATCACGCAACGATACTTAAACTCCATTTGGTCAAATTGCAGACCGCGCGAGTTCAAAGTGTTTTTATTTGTTTGTTTCTCTGTCTTTCACGTCAAAACGGAGCAATGTATCGACGTGATTTTTGGTATGGGGATAGATTGGGAGCTGGAGAATAACAAATGCTACTTTTTATCCCGGGAAAATATCATGTTCCCGCGGGATAACGTCTTGTAATATACGCGGGCGCAGCCGCGAGCGGTAGGCTAGTTTTACTAATAATGTTCAAAGCACAACTATAAATCGTTCTAGGTACTTGGCTTTAGGCCGGATACACCATGTTAATCTTACTCCATGTCAATAACCGATAGGAAAACAGCGACATCTACCTATAAATCAATACTTATCATTCAGTTGACATTATTTATAACATGGCATTGGTATGTCCCTGTAATACTGGCGCATGTTATATTTACTGCTGGTGGTAGCTCGTTATTGGGATATTTGCATAATTAGCCAAGGCAATGAGAAATATACTGCAGTCATATAAATGTAATAGATTTGAGAAATAATATAGTAATAAATACCAAGGTAAATATATAAAATACAGCGAAAAGAAAAAGTATTCTAAATGTTTAACTGGGTTAGAAAACTCTCCAATACAATAAAAAAAAACTATATTTATTATGAAAAAATACATTTATACAACCTGTTAATGAATAATGTGGTGATTCTGCTCATGAATATGAACAACTTTTACTATGGGGCCAACTCTGCAACTCAACAAAAAAAACAGCTGTTTCGTACAAATTTTTGCGCTTATTCATTCACACGTGGTTTATTCTGAAAAAAGGTTGAAAACAGCAGACTACAATTAATTGAAATTAGTGATTATAATACACATAATTACGATATGTAAGTATACTTAAGAGTAGACGCATTCGATGGGTTCGCTTGCAAATAAATAAACCTATCGATACGGAATAGGAATCAATCAGGTGCACAATATAAGGTCACATAACAAAAATAGATGTATGCCCTTCTAACCCTTCCCAGCAGAATTAACCGAACAAGTGACACTGTTCAACCGAGAACAAACCAGGGTGCCTACCATCAACTCTTATTGCGGTTTTGTTTAGGACCTAAACTGATCTGCTTCGCTTATTCGTACCACGACAGCTTAATATCAATGACAGCGATTCAGTGATCATTCAATGACATTTCACAGCCGCTAAGCTGTCAAAAACTCTTATTTGACTTATAACTCGGCCAAGCTAACATGACACCTGCAGGTTATACCCGTCCCTCTCACTCTCCGGGCATGACAGAATCGAGTGAAAGAGACGGGTAGAAGAAATAAGGACACAAATCGTTCGGTCATTCACATTAAGCAATTCATTTGCGATCCAGATTTTAGAAGGTCATATAGTACGAAAGAAAGCAATTCATTTTAGGAACCTATTCTGCATCGCGCTATTTTTGAATCGCTGTCTTAAAGTTGATGGTAGGCACCCAGATAGGCATCGGCCTGTCTGGTCGATGACTAAAAGGACCCTTTGCTCTCGAGCTGACCCGTCATCCGATACCGGGGCGCCCTGCTGAGATTGGTCAAAGTGACCAGAGGTCATTGATATTTGCTTCATTAAAAAGTAATAAAAATGTTTTTAATTAATGTTGATTGCGCTGTAAATAGTGAATTTTTTAATTGCTACCTTTATGAGATTTGTTAATATAGGTACTTAAAAATATTTTATAGCGAAAGACTCGTGTGCGGTCGTGGAAGCTGATGTTATTTTTTACGCAATAAAAAATAGCAAATACAAATAAATAGGTATGTAATCGAATCAGTCTTCGGTTCGATTATATTTTAATCTACTAGTTTGTTGTGCTGGCTATGAATAAATTGAAGTGCTATGATAAAACATTCGAAAATCTGCCTGAATATATTTTACCAGACCTTTGATTAAATCTTTTATATGTATGTTACTAAAAAATCTTTAAAAATTATCTACATCACCAAGTTCAACCTAGTTCGTGTCTTATAGTTCATATACGTCTTAATCACTGACGTGTTTTTACTTTTACGTCTAATGGACGTACCTACGTTTTTTATCAGTAATAAAGGGCAAATATCACATCTTATATAACACATCTAATTAAAAAGCTTTTCAAACTTTAGAATGAACGCAAGTCTTTAGGTACTATTCTCGGTTATAATAATATCATCGATCTACCGGCCTACTCAGAAATAAAATTTTGTACAACGTTAATTTATTTATCCTATACGACATTAAAAGGAGTTTTTAATTCACTTCGCTTGAGTCTACCAACCTCTGAATTTATAGCTTCATCCAGCAAGGTAGGTAGTTTTATCTGAAGTAATATCTACCTGAGTTCTCCGATCATTTTGCAAGATTATAGTTTGTGCCTCTAACCTATAGGGCTTTCAAAATCCCGCGACTATAAAACATTTAATATCATAAAATATATGGAGCTTCTAAGTGTTTGAATAATCTTAACAACTCAGCAGAAAAAAATCATTTTATTATTTACTTAAACATTTCACACAAAATATTACTTATGTGTAATATAAATTTTAAGTGAGTATCTACTATCTATCGAAAGAACTACAACCCCAAATTTTTTATCACCTATCTATCCCGACCAACTGACCATCCCAACAAACATTTCAGTCGTAATAAGTGAAAGTTACGTGACTGAAATTGCTAAAAACATCGTATTGAAGTAATTTACGTGACGGAAAGTGCTTAAAACATCGTAAGTATTGAAGTAATTTTAGGATTAATACAACTTAGAACTCATTACCTTTATACAACCTCTAAACGACACTAAAATGGTGTATTCGACCGCTACTTGACTCTATCACGACACTGAGTCGCCATAAAGTGAGCACTACGATACTAGTACTAATAGCGACGTCGCGGCGACCAACAAAATATGTTTGTTGGGATATCGAATTTGCTTAGCGCCAAAATCGTAGATCAGTCTACTCCCACTGAATCACTCAATTACTGGTTGAAATGAATGTTAATAAAATGTTCTAAGTTATACTGTTTGTTGGCTCATGGTGGTTGGCAGCCCTGATTGCAAAATCCGCCATACATTACAGAGCAGCCAATATCTAGAATGTATTGCCAACATTTACTCTTCACTTTGATGAATGCCGCAATCATCGACAGGATTAAATGCACCTATCGAATCATGGTAAATCGTTTCAACAAAGCATTCAATGTTTGAGAATATACATAAAAATAATTAAAAAAAAAACCGCCTTCAAAAAAATCACAAAAAAGTAAGAAATAATTCGTCACCAAATAAATAACGTAAGTACCTAAGTACCTACCTACTTTGAAGTCGGGCGTGAAACATGTACGATTTTTTGTTGTTATTGTTAAAACCCGCCCGACTTCAAAGTACTTACGTTATTTATTTGGTGACGAATTATTTCTTACTTTTTTGTGATTTTTTTGAAAACGGGTTTTTTTTTTTTAATAATTTTTATTTCACTCTTTTTAGTGCATCGGGCAGGCCATGTACTTGTATTCTGGTAATAGGTATGTGATCAAATTGAAAACCTCCTTTTTTGAAGTCGGTTAAAATACCTTAAGGTATCCCCTTTTTAACAAAACAAGAATCATCTAAATCGGTTTATAAACAAAGGAGTTATGCCTAAAAATACATATTAAATTCATATAAAGTGGTAACGAAAACGACAGTATTTTCAAGATTTCCTGAAAACTACTGAACCGATTTCAAAATTTCAAAAAATGGGACCAACTTGGAAACCAACCTTATGTAATAACGTTTCAATCATTTCAATCGGTCCATCCGTCTTCAAGTAATCGGTGGGCAAACACACAAAAAAAACATACATACAGACGAATAGAGAACCTCCTCCTTTTTGATTTTGAATTCGGTTAAAAATACGATTTTTAGTGCCGGTTTCACTATGTCCGATTAGGAGTTTTTCACTTACTTTCCAGTTTAATTGACAGTTTTGTATGGACTATTTGGCAAGTAACAGCTAATAAAAACTTACTCAGACATTGTGAAACAGGCCCCAGATTATTATAAAAGAGTTTTCACACTTATGCTCTGAAATGTTAACATTATACTTGAGAAAAGAATGCAGTACGTGGCACTTTTCCGAGGTGAACATTCTAAATTTGAAAATCACTGCAGTAATGAATTTCAGTACTTACTTACTGCACTAAAATCATTGCAGTGCAGTGCAGTAAGTACTAAAATTCATTACCAACTTTTTTCTTTATTTTTTCTTTCGTTATTCCTGTGTATAAAAACAGAAAAAGCAAAGGAACATTTACACCATACAGCCACATTATTATTATTATCTTATAGGTAAATTATATATCATAATTAGGTTTTTTTTAATACGGTGCGCACAGAGTATATTACATCGCATTGTACCACAAGCGCTATCTACCTTTAGCACGAACATCTATCGAAAAAACAAAATGAGATTTATCATAGACAAAATATCCTCTACCAGTAATTTTGTATGAGAAATATGTACAGCGCCATCTACCGCCCAGAAGCGGGTCCTGAAGTTGCGCATTTTAGTAGCAAGTAGTAAGCATCAATAGGCTGTATGACCGTTCCACAAGGCCTCACAAGCCAATATTAAAAAAAACGGCGGGAATGATTTTCAGCGGTTGATTTGATATCAATAAAGTTTATATTGTGTTAGAAATTATCAAAATGAGTTCTGACAATGAAACAGATACTTACTATGCGATTATTATAAGAATAGGACGGGTTGTTGACAAACTTCACTCTGAAAAGGTACAGTTCGCAAGAAAGTACAAAACAAAATGAAAATAGTTTTTTTTTATTTTGGCAGAACGTGGTTTGAGTATTGCCACTTTCAAAACGAAGTTTTTTTTTATTTTTTTAATCCTAAAACATAGCACAAACATTTGAATAAAAGTTTGGACACATGTGTAGCACGGGTATTTGAGTATTTGTTCAAAGCTTTGATAAAATACTAGAGCATATTTCTACAGTACTTTGCAATGTCAGAAGGAAAAGTCTTTAATGTCTTTGTAGCAGTAGCAGTTCAGACCAGCGGGACGAAGATTCTCAAATGAATGGAATAGAAGAGGTGGAATAGCATTAGCAAGCATAATGTGTTTTGATTTACAATTGGCGGATTCACGAAAGGCGCCTCCCCAAGTGGCTTGATTGAATCGCTCCCCGTGATACCAATACCTGGCGCACCCTGGTAACAGCTAGATTCTGCCGAATCTAACTTCAATCAACGTGCATAATCTAGCTGGCCAATCCTTTTACCATGATAGACCAATACAATTTTTCACTAGACCCCCAATTTACCAATTTTATTGTAAAGTTGATTATTAAATTATTTTCATAACTTGAATTCCTGTTTAATTTAAATATTAAACCAGTAAATAGAATCAACATTCAATTTATTCTGTGTTATTGAAGCATAGTATTAAAGTACCCCGCAGAACAATAAGTATGAAAAAATGGGTTCAGCAGTTAAATATCACAAAAATTTAATTTGATTGAGATTCAAATTACCTGATCATTTTCGTAAAAGCATACTTTCATGAGTCCTATACTTTTCGAAAAAATCAAGTTAATGATTTGTATTTATCTGCAAATTATTCATATATTTTGGTTTGCACGAACATCATTATTAATTTATCGTAAGCTATGACATGATCAGCCCCCTGATTCACGATTTAAATTTCTTTTTTGCACACCATACTGAAGTGAAGTGAAGTTAGTTTGACAGCACTTTGACAGCTTGACGTCACAACATGGCGGCGTCCCTATCCTATTCTTATAATAATCGCATAGTACAGACATTGTACCTATGTACCTACTCCACCAAATTTGAGAGCAGAAGCAAAATTAATAACAGAAAACTTACTGCCAGCAAAATCAAAAGAAAGATAATTATATGAAAACCTACGATCTAATTTGGAAAAGTGAGAAAATGGCATACGTTTTCGGAATCTGTGTTGTTGGCGTACCTATTTTAATGATACATCATTAAAATAATATTATTATGGGCAATTTATACAAAGTGTGCCCGGGAAAAAATAACATTTACATTTAAAAATTGCCGGAACATGGTGTCATATAATTTTAATAAATTTTATTATGTTAAACAGTTTTTTATTTCCTCGCATTTCTTGCGAAAAGCACTATACAAGCCTTGTACGGTAAGTAAATTACCTTGCCTCGAATGATTAAAGCCCTCGCCTGCGGCTCGTGCTTCAAACCATCCTCGACAATGTAATTTCTTACTTACCTGTCCTCGGCTGTAATGTAATATTTAATGCTTCAAATAATGTTGGAACTTTGCCCAAAAGACTTATTTTTTTCTTCTCGGTCTCTGGTTACCGATTGGTCGGGGGGGTTGCTATGACAGTCGGGCCCGGTATCCGGTATTCCGAGCTTCCTCGCGGCTGAAAGATGGCCGAGCAAGCGTGGCCATCTCCCCAAAATACTACCAAAGTCCTCTAATAAATCATCACATCATCATGATTACGCCTTTGCATATTACCAGATGATGATTATAATAATTACAGAACAAAGAAGTAAGTAATAGAAAGCGCAAGAAAATGTTCGCACATGTGGGTAATTTAGTACCTACATGAATACTTTATTTTAGCAATCCAACTCAGTCTAAAGTGCCTGTTAAGTATCTTTTTCTGGCTTATTTACAATTTAATAAAATAAAAAAAATATTGCTACATATGGACTTGTAAATATTCTTTATCGAAGTTTTAATTTTTATACATGAAATAAAGATAATAAAAAATATATCGTAACAAACGGCATGACGCCATCGTCGTATTCTGCCCACATTTCCATGTCCAATACTTTATAACATCCCACATATTGTTGTTTTTTTAACGATAACTGGTTATAAATATGATTTGACACGCAAAAAGGGCAGAGCAAGTTTGACCCTTGGTCACGTGACCTGTCACAGCGGGGAGTCAGATGAAGATCAAATTGCAGTTGATAATATTGAGATTGTACTTTGGCGCCTTTGAATAAAGAGTTTGTACTGTTGTAGCCAAAAAGCTTAGACTAAATACTGAGGTAACTGGAGAGTGCAGTACTAACACTTTTTGTGACACTGTCGCTGTCTTCCGTCTCACCTACACTTTGAAAAAATACGTATGGTCATATGAGACAACTGACAGCCACTACGTACTAAATGTCAAATTTGCTGGGCACACTTTTTTATTCAGGGTGAAAACTCCAGTTACTTACTACCTCAGTATTTAGTCTAAGCTCTTTGGACTAAATACTGGGGTAACAACTGAGCGAGGGATACAGCCCTCGCTCCAAAAATTGCCGATATGGTAATCGAATAATACCTAAACTTTATTTCCTGCAAAAGCTGTCTAAGTGCTGCTGTCAAAAATATATTGAATTTTAGTTTCACATACTACCGAAAGAGGCGCTGCTCTGGTTTTTATACAAAATTATACCATTACTTTATACTGTAATTATCTTCAAAATCTCCGCACAAATTATTATTAATGTAGTTCATTAATTATAATTAAGTATTTTGGTCCTAAACTTTAGTCGTAAACGCCTTACGGCTGCCATTCGTCATTTACAACGATTGGTCGCAGATTTCAGTAAATCACAACATGCGATCCACTAACTGACTGATGGAGAAGGCAAATGTACTCCATTTTATAAAGAAGAAGCAATATTTCACTATTTAAATTTAATAATTATTTATATTAAATACGCTATAATAGATCTACTTTGGATCCTGCATTTTGACAGTACAGTCTTGTTTCTTGCAACAACTGTGTGCCACAGTTTATTGAACAACATAACTTTTGTATGAAAAGTTTTCATCAAGCTCTTCAGATATAGACACTTATTTTCAGGAAAACCTTTACAAAGTATTTAATTTCAGGAAAACATTAATAAAAAATAAATAAAATAAATGTTTTTTTATCTCATACCTACTAGCTTACATTATACATAGCTTTTTATAAATTAGTGATATTCCGCTTTTTCTTTTCCTTTCTTGACGAGCGACGCAACGACGACGCGGGACGGCACCTCTGCCGGCCTAGCATGACATGAGCGGCTTTTATCGACTATTGACAGAATATAATAAAGAGCCTATATCTTGCTTACACCTTAGTGGGGTAAGCAAGACAGCATGACGTATCATATCATATCGCGTGATATAATGATGGTCATTCATGCTAGGCAGGCTGGTCGGAATAATTGAAGTCACATCCATTTCGACGGCTTTTCATAGTTCGTTGTTCCTGTATCGAATCGTTCGTACTGCACTGCCCTCAATGGAGGCAGCTTGCATCAGATTTATCCATTCACTGCACAACAGGTCGGTCGCTTAATAAACTGCATTGTTCCAACCTGACATGCGGTGAATAGGGTTAATAAAAACAAAAGTGGTTACCCTATTGTGGGTTCTATTAACGCTTTTAATAATATAGTATTTTATAGAATGTTGAAATGTCAGAAAGCTTATATTGATCTTATTATTGAAATTTTACCGATATCATAAAATAATAAGGTACTATAAATGCGATTAATTGTTCATCCCTCATTGGAGGATCACTACCAAACAAGCCATGGGGCTTGTAAAATAAATGTAATATTTAGTAACTACGAACACTTTTAATAGTCTATAATTTATATACTTAGTTACTCGAATATTTGATTCGAAGTGTGGGGTATTTAAAACTAGTGGCTCTTCGCGGTTTCACCCGCGTGGTACCTGTCCCCGTGGGAATATCTGGATCAAATATGGTCTATGTTACTCAGGAAGAATGCAGCTTTCTAATAGTGAAAGAAGTTTTAAAATCGAATGCGTAATTAAATCATTATTTGGCACTGTGTTGATAGTACACAAGCTATGTTACTCGACTCAGTACATGCCCTGAAAAAATGACAATGCCAGCGTGATAAAACAACCATCGTTTACCAAACCAAAACCGAATCGCATCTTTCACATCGGAAAAAAATGATACGTATCGCAAGACGCACGTATCAAAAGAAAATATTCAGACAAAACGAAGGGAAAGCTTCAAAGGGCGACCGTTAATTTCATCATGAATGGCGGCAATCTGGCGATCGCGCGATCGGGCGATCTCCCATCGCACGACTCGAGCGCACGCCGCGAATCAAGGAAACAATCACACTAAATTGGACACTCTCGGGAGATATGCGCACGATTCTGCTGAGACTACTAAGGTCGGTATGCACTGTTCCTAATAATATCTTGGTACAATATAAATGGTAAGTTATTTATTCACAGTAAGCCTAAACGCGAGCTGTAAAACTTATCGGAAGTTTATGTGTGAATATTACCTAAATGATCCAGAGAGGATTGATTCGCGCCATTTGCAACGTTACTTCCCATGGGCGTAGCTCCGCTAACGATCCATAATAGATCTGATTTAAAATGAAGATTGTTTGTTAATTGGGTTAAATTCGCAGGTTAAATTAAATCGCAGAAACACAGAATAATACTAGTGGCAGAACGTCGCAATCGGCCATGATACTCGGTGTTTGCATGTAAAACTGGGAATTTGTGGCCGATTGCGGTCAACTGACAGACCGTTCCCTGCTGGCGAACTGCGGGCCAATCGCCGTAATTCTATGCAGCGCGTCTTCATCGCGTTTGGGTCTTGACGTTTGACTTCGTATTGCCGTGCCGTAATGACATAACGACGCACACGTCACGCAAACCTATAGTCCTACAACCCTGCCTGATCCGGTGACATCCGTGACAGAGGAACCACTTGCAATACGAAATTAGCTGTCAAAATAGACTGTCGTATGAAAACTGTTTAAGTTCCAAAGATTATCACCGGAACAGAAAACGTTGTCGCACTGTCAAAGCCGCGCGTTATCAAAAACGGTTTTGCACGTCAACTGCACGTATACACTTGACTAATGCGTCATAGAATGTCACTTATGGGCTAATTAAACAATTTAATCGTCAAGTCTACAATACTTGTGATCAAATGCAATGAAATGCGAACGAAACAAAATGCGAATGTGATCGCTTGCGTCTGCGTAATATAATAATACTAATTGGACGAACTGCATTGATCTATTCGGGCGCGTTTGCTTTAGTCGCCAGTGTGTACAGCCCTTAAATGATCCAGTATGGATCGATTCGCGCCTTTCCCACGGGCATAGATCTCTAACGATCCATGGATCTGATTTAGAATGTGGACTTGTTGTTAATTGGCGGAGCAGAATGTGCGAACGGAATGATTAGCGATCTTGGGTGTGATCTAGTTAGAATGTTTGAGCTTACTTCCCATAGGAACTTCATTGTTTACTTTAAAGTAACTTTTAAGGAAAATGGATGCGCTCTGTACCTATTATCAGTTCTGTATTTAAAAGTTTAGATGTTTGTATGTTTGTTACTCAATCACGCCAAAACAACTTAACGGATTTGGCTGAAATTTGGGACACAGATACTTTGTAGCCTGAAGAGGAACATAGCCTACTTTTTATCCCGGAAAAATATCACATTGCCGCGGGATAACGTCGCGTAGGCCACGAGGGCGAAGCCGCGGGCGGAAAGTTAGTCCTAAATAAATCATCTTCAAAGCGTAATCTTAACACGTTACACAACGAACCTGACCTTACTCCTGTCGGGCAGGCTGCTCTATATGGCAACACCAGTTCTGCTTAGAAAAACATCCGCGACAGGTAGTAGTGAAGGTTAGAACTCGTAAGATACCATCTTTGTTTTTACGAGAGAGCGTCACTTGAGTCACGAGCGGTGTTGCCAGGTTTAAGGATTCTAAGCAGATTGGTGTTTCATCGGTGTAAGTGTTGGTTGGAACAATATATCGGAAGAATATATTATGATTGCTGGAAAGGGTTTTTTATTTTCTTACGCTGGATAGGCTTGTTGGTTTGATTTCTAGGATATAAACGATACTCGATAAGTACCAAGTTCTGACATAAGAAGACTGCGCCAGAAAATGTAAACAAATTCTACAGAATCTCTTTGAATAATTACTGCAGAAATGCAATGTTCAATGTGTGTGCAATGTTCTTGATTACGCGCAGGGGTAGGATACCTGCCCTCTGCGAGAGGTCTCGGGTTCGATTCTCGAACAAAACAATAATATTTGTGTGCATGAACATGTTTGTTGGGTCTTTGTAAACTCGCCACATAAGTTAACTTGTCACGATTTGAACAGTTCCATACATTGAAAGTAAATTCGCCACTCCTATGGAATGTTTGTTTTAATTCGTCAAAGTTATTGTAAACTCGTCACTATTATAGATATGATATCATTTGTCTTGGTCTGTGTGTTATCTATGTAATGTAATGTAATTAAGTATGTATTTACAAAAAAAGTATCCAATTAGGTATATATTTATCCGTTATCTAGTTTCCATAACACAGTTTCTTAATGAAAACTACGTTTAAGCTTAGATAAATTATTGGTATCATTGTAAGTTTTTTTTTGTTTTATATCTTTTCTGGACCATTCTTCTTCACCTCCAATCACTAATAAAGGGCTAGGCTCTGCTAGTAAAAATACCAATATACTTCGACCATTGCGGACCATGTTCTTCCTTTCACTTGAAGTAATAAAGATCATGTACGGACACGATCAGACAGAAAATCAGTCATCTACGCAGGCCATAAAACTTCATTCGATATCTTGGATCTAAAGGTCACTACAACCGCAAACTCTCGGCGATAAATAAGTTCCCCACAACATCTAGAGATTACTTCCCGAAACAATAATTTCACACTATCAAAGCCAGCCTCAATAAATTGAGGAGACCCCCCAAAACGCATGGTACGTAAATAGTAAGTAGGAACTGTTTCATATGCAAGGAATGATAAAAATTTAAGATTAATGCATGTTGAATTTCTCCTGAAGCACGACGAAGAACCTTCAACCGATCACTTTTCTGCCAAATTCGCTTGCACATTATCAACGTACAGTATTGCACGTCGGGATGGAGCTCAAAGAAATATAGCCTTAATGTAGTCGACCGAAGTCCCCGAAGTTTACGGCCTTCGCCTTGAGCGGCTCGGGCGCAGATAAACTCGGGATGTCAAAGCTGCCGGTAATGAGAAATTAGCCGGGAGGCAGATGAGTCATCATGCGTGGGGTAAGGTGACCATGAAATCGTAGAAGTGCAATACTTTTAAGCCAATAGAGTAACTAAGGAGGTAGGTATATACGTACGTATTTCACAAACATGCATGGAAATATTGACATTATTTTCGAAAAAAGAATTGCAGGAGTGTCTTTTGAATTTGAGACATTACAACGCTCCAGCAATGTAATGCAACATTTAATATTAATTAAATAAAAAAAATATATAGCGCATAATTTTTACAGAATATTTTGGGTGTGGCCAGAGGAAGGCGTTATCAAAGTGAAGTGGATTGATTCGTGAAGGATGAAATGTGCTGAGTGCTTGCAGAAATGACCGATGATAGATATGAATGAGAGAAAAATACATTTTGCACCGACCACAAATAAAAGGCTATTTTTTGTCTATTTTAAGTGTAAGTGCTATTAAAATCTACATGCAACATTGCTTGAAAAATAATAACAAATGTTATTCTTAGGCATTAGTTTACGTATTTTAAGGTGTATCTATTATATACATACCTATACACGTATAGTTTCCAATTAACTGAACAGTTAAGAGAAAAATTCCTTTTGTTCCCTTAACAATTTAATTGGCTGTGTTAATAAAACGAAATATATTATCGACAGTAACTCAAGTCACTTCGTATAGTATCGCTAATTAACCAGCACTTAAACTAACATTAAACCCAGGGATACATCAGATCTTAATCTAGACCGGTCTAGCAAATTCCAGACATATTTATCACACGTCAGTTCGCTTAATTGAAAAGTCAGATGTCCTTTACCTGACGTGACGTGTTGTCACAGCATTAGCAGTCTCTCGAGTTTAGTGTCCAACTATTCCGGTTTGTTGGCACTATATTTACAGGGACAGGTAAAAAACTGACGCAGTACCTTCTTTTTTTATTTTATTAAGTTTAGGTTTAGATTCGTTTTCCATAATATTTTTATAGCCGATCATTATGCCCTATAAATAATGTACTGTTACTTTGTTATTTTTTATAAGTATTTAAAGTTGTAGCCGATCATAATAATTCACCAATTAGATTAGAAACGTACCTACCTACCTAACTTAAACTATTGCCCTATAAATGTATTGTTACTTTTTTATTTTGTTTTGCTTTGAGTTAGGTATAAGTAATAATAATAATAATAATAATAATAATAAGCCTGATATTGTATTGATAGATCGACACGAACGCCGCGCGATAATTGTTGATGTCACTGTTCCCCATGACGACAACCTTTTGAAAGCTGAAAAAGATAAAGAAAACAAATATCTTGATTTAGCTCACGAGATTGTTGACATGTGGGACATTGATTCAGCAATTATTGTTCCGATAGTCATATCTGCCCATGGGCTGATAGCCAAGAGCCTCGATAAACACCTTAAGAGGCTTGCGTTAGGTGGATGGATCGGGAGTCAGATGCAGAAGGCAGTACTTCTGGACACGGCCCGTATAGTGAGAAGGTTCCTGTCTCTGGATCCTTAACCATCGGTAGCCGGGACCCTGATCTTGCTGCCGTTGGGGAACTACATTTTTGTATTTTTAAATGTTATATTTTTTAGTGTTATACATTGTAAAAATTTAATGTTTAGAAATATAATTTTGTAAGTATTTAAAATGTAATAAAGGGAATAATAATAATAAAAAAAAAAAAAAAAAAAAAAAAAAAACAACGTGACAGGTTATTCATTTCCCATTCTATTGTATTTTATTAAATTATATTTTATCCAAAGGTCAAAATTCACATTTACTGTATAATATTTATTACCCTGTAACAATAATATCAAAAACAAAAAGAAGATACATTTACAACAACATATTATAAGTATTAAAAATGAATCTGTATGCCAAATGTCATCACTATGACATATCCAATATAAATCAAACAAAATTAAAAGGGATATGAATGAAGAAATCTGTAGAAGAAGAAGTAATAAATGTTGACGAGAAGCCAAACAGCACGCTTACCACCTCCGGGCTCGTCACCTCGCTCCGCCTCGCAGTTGTCGGCAACTACCTCTGTGCCGTGTGTTCAGCTGACTTCTGCAGTTGCGTCGAGCGATAGTGACGAGTACTTCTCTCCGCCGACGTCGCCACCACCTGTACGCCGGAGGAGGGGCCGGCCACCGAAGAGTTTGGGGCTTCTGGGGCAATCGGCTCCGGTCAGGGCCCCCGCTCCCGGTGGAGTGCAGCGCATGCGATGGACAATTACCATCAATGAAAATGTCATGCGCGCATATTTTGAGGCAACAGAGGCAGGAACTAATTTTACTGCGTATCGTGTTCGGATGCTTTCTCTGTTTCAGGCTCTTGAACCATCAATCAACGTTTCGGCTCAACGACTGTCGGATCAGGTGCGAGCCATTCAACGGGGTCACTTGTTGGATGACTCGGTACTTGATCGGCTCCGTACAGAGGTGCAACGTAACCGTATCATTACTACTACATCGCAGGCGGCAACTCAAGCTTCTGCCGCGGCGACATTGCAAGCTGGCGTTGCTGATAGTGATGGTGGAGATGATATGGTTACTACTGTAAGTCCCCAATACAATGATATATTGAGGAGTACTCTTGAAGATGTAGTTCGGGAATTTCGATCGACCTCGGTTCACCTTAGACCTCGGCTTTCGCGTTTTCCCATGCACAAAAAAAATAGGGCGCTGATGTGTGCTTTAGATTTGCTACTACCAAATTACTTTGATAGTAGTGAAGACCTGGCTGATACTCATTCGATCCTGTACTGTGCGGCTATTACAGCTTGTCGTGTTGCTCATGTAAAATTTCCAAATACTGACCCAGCAACACGCCCTCGCCTGGCTGTACCAGCCTGGCAGTGTAGGATTGAGCGTCGTATCAGTGAGGCTAGGGTACTCATCGGTAAGCTCAGCTGCTTTAGGGAGGGCAACATGCGCCCTAGGGTCATGCGCTTTGTGAAACGTGCATTCTTGGGGACTGGTATTAGTCCTCAAAATTATATTTCATGTGTCACAGAGCGCATCGACTTCCTGAAGCAGAAAATTTGTGCATGGGCTAATCGTATTCGAAGGTATAGGGTGCGAGTCGATCGCTTTACTCAGAACCGCATGTTCGAGAGAGATCAACGATGTGTTTATGCATCCTGGGAGCGATCGGATCAGAGTGATACTGATATGCATCGGCCGGATGATGATGCCATGATTTCTTTTTGGCACAACATCTGGTCCGTGCCTGTCACTCACTCTGAAGGCACGTGGATGGAGGATGTTGAGCGTTCGTGTGAGCTTATACCTGATATGAATGAAGTAACCATTGACTACCAAGACGTAGTTTGTGCAGTTCGTTCCTTACCCAACTGGAAATCTCCAGGCCCGGATGGACTGCACAATTTCTGGTATAAATGGTTACCTAGCTCGCACGTTCGCTTAGCATCTCAATTTCAATGTGCTTTATTATCTCAGTCGCTTCCAGAATTCATGACAACAGGCATAACCCATCTGCTCCATAAATCTGGTAGTACTGCGGACCCCAAAAACTATAGACCTATCACCTGTCTGCCAACAATTTATAAAATTCTTACGTCCATTTTGAGGTCGAAGATTAATAAACACATTAATCAAAATTCTATTATGGTCGCCTCTCAGAATGGATGTAGGAATGGGGCCCGTGGTACTAAAGAGCTACTCCTCATTGACATGGCTATTAACCAACAGGTTCGTCGAAACCGAAAGAACCTGTCGACTTCCTGGATAGATTATAAGAAGGCCTATGATTCCGTGCCGCATTCGTGGCTCATGAGGGTGCTGGAGTTGTATAAAATAAATACAACTCTACGCACTTTCTTGATATCGTGCATGCGAAAATGGAGAACGGTCCTTTTCTATCCAAGATCTCGACGGATTCTAGGTCATGGCGATCCTATAAAAATAGAGCGAGGAATCTTCCAGGGTGACGGTTTGAGTCCATTGTGGTTCTGTCTGGCCTTGAACCCTCTGAGTACATTTCTCGAGAGTTCAGGGTTAGGCTATCGTTTACGGAGAAATGGTCAAGTAATATCACACCTGCTGTACATGGATGACCTGAAACTATTTGCCCATAGCAGCTCTCATTTGACAGCGTTACTGAAGGTTACTGAAGCTTTCAGTAATGCCATTAAAATGGAATTTGGTGTGGACAAATGTGCAGTCATGCATGTAAAGCGTGGTCAGATAATGGAATCTACGGGTATACAACTCTCGGATTCTATTCATCTTAGATCTCTCTCCGTAAACGAAACCTATAAATATTTAGGTATGTCACAGGCATTAGGCATCAACGATGCTGACATGAAACAGTCGTTGCGTGAGCGTTTCTTGGGGCGCCTTTCAAAAGTCCTTAAAAGTCTTTTGTCTGGCGGAAACAAGGTTCGCGCATACAATGGATGGGTCATGCCGGTACTGATGTATTCCTTCGGCATACTTAAATGGACTCAAACTGAACTGGATGCCCTGGATAGAAAAGTTCGTACATTGCTAACAGCACACCGCATACATCACCCACGTTCATCGACAATGAGATTGTATATCCCGCGGAAGTGCGGTGGTCGTGGCTTCTTAAATGCTAAGACATTGCATAACCGCGAGATATGCAATCTTAGGGAGTATTTTCTCCAAGTCGATATGGGATCTCATAGAGATGTAGTTGCTGTTGACAATGGACTGACTCCTCTATTTTTAGCAAAAGAAAACTGGCGCAAACCTGTAGTACTTAGTACTTCCGACCGCAGCACTGTGTGGCAAAGCAAGGAGTTACATGGCCGATTCTACCGGGCTCTCCATGGGCCCGACGTAGATTTATTAGCCTCAGTATCCTGGCTCCGTTTCGGTGACCTTTTTGGTGAAACCGAAGGTTTTGTCTGTGCAATTATGGATGAGGTTGTGATGACGAATAACTACCGAAAGTATATCCTAAGGGATGGCACAGTGGATATTTGTCGAGCGTGTCATCGTCCTGGTGAATCCCTTAGGCATATAATCTCCGGTTGTTCTCGTCTCGCAAACGGCGAGTATTTGCATAGACATAACCAAGTGGCCAGGATAATACACCAACAACTTGCTCTGAAACATAGTCTTGTGGCATCCGAGGTGCCGTACTACAGGTATGCACCAGAACAGGTCCTTGAAAATAGCCATGCCACATTGTATTGGGATCGATCTATCATTACAGACAGGACTATTGTAGCTAATAAGCCTGATATTGTATTGATAGATTGACACGAACGCCGCGCGATAATTGTTGATGTCACTGTTCCCCATGACGACAACCTTGTGAAAGCTGAAAGAGATAAAGAAAACAAATATCTTGATTTAGCTCACGAGATTGTTGACATGTGGGACATTGACTCAGCAATTGTTGTTCCGATAGTCATATCTGCCCATGGTCTGATAGCCAAGAGCCTCGATAAACACCTTAAGAGGCTTGCGTTAGGTGGATGGATCGGGAGTCAGATGCAGAAGGCAGTACTTCTGGACACGGCCCGTATAGTGAGAAGGTTCCTGTCTCTGGATCCTTAACCATCGGTAGCCGGGACCTTGATCTTGCTGCCGTTGGGGAACTGCATTTTTGTATTTTTAAATGTTATATTTTTTTAGTGTTATACATTGTAAAAATTTAATGTTTAGAAATATAATTTTGTAAGTATTTAAAATGTAATAAAGGAAATAATAATAATATAAGTAGGTGTAAAGGTGTGCTATTATGTTATATTCGTATATTATAGCATATCAATTCAATTCATTTATTCCATTTAACAATAAAATTGTGTAGGAAATACATAGATGGGTATAAAACATAATTATTAACAAGGAAAATTAATTTAAATCACATTAAATTATGTTATGCTACATTAAAATATTAGGTTATTTTTAATGCTATAATATATTAGTATTAAGTACCTAATATAATAAATAACCTATTATAACCTATGTTAAACTAAAAGTATTTATTAATGCTTTTTACACTACTTAATGATCAATTACTATTAATAAACCAATTTTTGGTAATTGATAATTAAGTAGTATACTTAGTACTTTATTCATTTTTCCACTATTTTACAAATAACAACACGAATAAATTCATATTACGCTATTAAAAACAGAATTCTTAAGTACTTTTTAAGCCCCGAGCGAGCGTGAGTTCGCGATCAAGAATTCCACAGGACAGCATTAGTTAAATATTCTAATAACAGTAATAAATATTAAAGCAGAAAAATAACATGTTCGTTCAAATCGCATGTCGTACGTGATTTATGATATTAGTCCTTATTGATAAGACATTAGAGTCTGTCTCAACTGTTTCAAATATAACGCGTTATTTGGTTTTCCAACTTTCAAAATTTTACTCTATTTCTATTTGATAGAGTTGAATTTTGATAGATTTGATTACCAAGAATAGAGAGAGCAATACTTGCATCGCGTGCGGCTGGATCAAGAAGCTTAAATAACGGCTGGATAGAGAAGGAGAACACAGTTCATTCGTTCAGTTCTGTCATTTCATTTGTTCATTTCGAATACACTAGATGGCGGCGTGCGGCGCCCTGCTTGATATAATTTAATATAGCAATAGCAGAATAAGTTATATTTTTATATTAGTTGCGATAGTTATATTTTTATAACGTTATGCTATATGCGTTATCGAATATAACGCACACCTTTAGGTATAAGTATTAAAATCGTTGTTAAACTCGGTAAAAATTTAAAACATGCCCAATATGTTTGTTCCAACATCACGCATATTTCTACAGCAATATGAAAGACTTACTTACTTATTATATTCTAGACTAAAAGGATGTAGGTACCTACTGCCCCGATCCCAAATAAAATTGTGACAAGGAGAAGAAGATGATTCTACATCGTGAACAATAACCCTACAACTAGCTTCAGTCATGCGACAACCATTTACAATCTACTCTATTTAGGGATAAGTCCACCTTTGCCTTATAGATTTTAAGACTGTAAATGTAAATGATGTTACTTGTGCAATAAATAATATATAATAGTAGGTATTTTAGCAACACAGAAGGTTAAAAGGAAACAATTGAAGTAACGTAACATCTAAGTGTTAAATATAAAAATCTGAGTTACTTCTTGACAATGTACTGTGTCCGCGTCATAAACACATTACCTACACTTAATTTTTTTTACACTTTACTGCCCCGGTGGCGCCAAGGCGAGCAATTTTTGCGTTCTTTTTTTAATTTTAACCAACAAGTTTTTGTATACGTGTTTAATTAAAAATATAATTTCAGGCCGAATGCGGAAATTTGATGACCCGGATTGACGCGACTGATCCAACCGTTTTGTTTACACTTGGAACGGTAATTAAGTACAGTTGTTTAAGACAACGTAAACAAAGCTGGGATTGATTGTTTTTTTTTTTTGTTTTAGACCTTTTTGGCCCCTTTTTACGTAGGTAATAGTCAAGATCGTAGGTAGTAGCTACAGTCAAGCTCAGACCAAATAATTGGTCTGAGCAGTCAAGAGAACCATTGTAAAAAACGAAATATACGTAGGTAGCTTAACTTCTAAGCTACATACCTATATTTCGTTTTTCACAATGGTTAGGGACTTCCGCCAAGTGACGCCTGATTCAATCAAATAGTTAAGAGAACATCAGGCTTAATAAGTTTACTACGTCCATAACAGGAAGATAATTTAAAAGATACTTCAAATTATTTTTTTATTTTTTAGCATTAACAGTGCAATTTTTATTATTGAAAAATTTAAAATGAAGTATTAGAAAAAGTCGATCCGTCTCGCAACTAGCTCCGATGGGGGTCGAAACCACGACCTTTCACTGTCCGGGCGAATGCTCGGAAGAAGAGCAGAGAGAATACATAGTATTATATTATCTGTGATACTACTAACAAAAGCAACTAGCCCCCAAGTAACCCCAAATGGGATAGGAATCGATCCCACAACATGGAATAGATTTGATAAGATAAGATAAGATAAAAATATTCTTTATTCACTTAGACATAATAAATATGTACTTATGAATCGTCAATATTTTCCTAATTATCATACTGTTGATAGAGAAAAAAGAAATTCTCCCGCTTTGTTAGTTCAAATTGTTACCTAAATGTGGCACTTTAAATTTAAACTGTAATAGACTATTCACCTTACAAGAAGCCGTTTTGTGTGACTATGTTTATTCAGCTATTATGCTAAAGCTATAACGATGTAAGTTTACACAAAGTCTTTACAATTATGTTGCAATGCAGTAACGGTAAAGTAAACTCTTTGAAAATAAAACATTAATACATTCAGGCAGCTAATTTGTTTGTTACGAACAAACCGTTCTATTTGCATCGTTACCTTACGTAAATGTAAAAGTTATATATTATTCCCTCTTTGAGAATGTTAGGTTTACTCACATATGTGCCACACACCAGACATCCAATGTTTTAAGACCCTTCGTACAAACAGAAAAAGCGTCAGTGAAAATTTCAAGCTTTTTTGGTCATACATTGTCACACAAACTTGTTTATCAAAACTGTACAAATAGTTACAATACCGTGTGTCCAATGGGACATTCTCATCCATATAGTAAATGTAACCTCATTTTTTTATTTAGACAACTGAGTTTGGAATTCTTTTCAAGTACTATTGCACCTTTCGTCTAAAAGAACCTTGAAATTATTGTCATAATTAAATTTAATAGTGTTTTATTATAGAGTTACTAGCGGATCCTCTCGGTTTCACCCGCGTGGTATGTACCCGTTTCCGTGCGAATATTGGGATAAAATATAGCCTATGTCACTCGAGAAGAATGTAGCTTTCTAATTGTGAAAGAATTGTTTAAATCGGTCCAGTAGTTTCGGAGTCTATTCGATGCAAACAAACAATAAACAAACAAGTTATTTTAATTTTTAGATTTTTGCATTTACAATGCAATTTTTATAATAGAAAAATGGAAAATGAAGTATTTAGAAAAAATCGACCCGTCTCACAACTAGCTCCGATGGGACTCGAACCCACGACCTTTCGCTTTCCGGGCGACTGCTCTAACCACTGAGCTACGGAGTCGTTACGAGAAGCGTCGAATTTATCCAATACTTCTTACGCGCTGTATAGTCAGCGTTAATTTCATCAATGTGGAGATATTACTACCCTCACACGCGAAAGAAATACCTTTCCAGGTATTTGGCAATCGCTAAAGATGAAATTACTATTGCAAGTTATTTTAATTTTTAGATTTTTGCATTTACAATGCAATTTTTATAATAGAAAAATGGAAAATGAAGTATTTAGAAAAAATCGACCCGTCTCACAACTAGCTCCGATGGGACTCGAACCCACGACCTTTCGCTTTCCGGGCGACTGCTCTAACCACTGAGCTACGGAGTCGTTACGAGAATAAATAAATAAATAAATAAATAAATAATAAATAAATAACTTCTTACATTCACACCAATTATCTAAGCCCATGTTAATTTCATTAAGAAACTGTATCATGGAAAACTTGATAACGGATAAATATATACTTAAATACTTTTTGTTTGTAAATACATACATAAAATACATAGTTAACACCCAGACCAAGACAAATAGACATGTTCATGTACACAAATATTTGTCTTGTTCGGGAATCGAACCCGAGACCACTGGCGCAGAAGATGGGTAGCCTACCCCTGCGCCAAATCGGTCGTCGAAGCGTCGAATTTATCCAATACTTCTTACGCGCTGTATAGTCAGCGTTAATTTCATCAATGTGGAGATATTACTACCCTCAGTTAGTTGTGAGACGGGTCGATTTTTTCTAAATACTTCATTTTCCATTTTTCTATTATAAAAATTGCATTGTAAATGCAAAAATCTAAAAATTAAAATAACTTGCAATAGTAATTTCATCTTTAGCGATTGCCAAATACCTGGAAAGGTATTTCTTTCGCGTGTGAGGGTAGTAATATCTCCACATTGATGAAATTAACGCTGACTATACAGCGCGTAAGAAGTATTGGATAAATTCGACGCTTCTCGTAACGACTCCGTAGCTCAGTGGTTAGAGCAGTCGCCCGGAAAGCGAAAGGTCGTGGGTTCGAGTCCCATCGGAGCTAGTTGTGAGACGGGTCGATTTTTTCTAAATACTTCATTTTCCATTTTTCTATTATAAAAATTGCATTGTAAATGCAAAAATCTAAAAATTAAAATAACTTGCAATAGTAATTTCATCTTTAGCGATTGCCAAATACCTGGAAAGGTATTTCTTTCGCGTGTGACGGTAGTAATATCTCCACATTGATGAAATTAACGCTGACTATACAGCGCGTAAGAAGTATTGGATAAATTCGACGCTTCTCGTAACGACTCCGTAGCTCAGTGGTTAGAGCAGTCGCCCGGAAAGCGAAAGGTCGTGGGTTCGAGTCCCATCGGAGCTAGTTGTGAGACGGGTCGATTTTTTCTAAATACTTCATTTTCCATTTTTCTAAAACAAACAAACAATCAAAACTTTCCTCTTTATCATATTAGCATAGAAGAAAGGATTATATCTCAGTAAATTTATCAACTAGCTAAAAACTATAAAAAAATAAAGAAGGATATAAGAAAATGGAACAGTAAAACAGACATCACATTAACACCTTGTCAATGCGCTCTTATTCGTTCGGCCGTTTTTAACACTCCAACCATTATCTAGTGCTTCGTTGATAGCACACCAAACTATAATTCCTTGAAATATAGGTCTTAAACCAGTATTCAAGTCATAGCCTCCTTGTTTTATGACAAAGTGTTCGTAGAAGCAGTCTGTGGGAACGGTGTCGAAACAAGAGAGGTAGCGGGATCTGATAACATCTTTGTAAGCACTGACGATGACGACACACAGCTTAATGATGTCGTCACTGTCGTCACAACGATCCTATTAGACTTGAAACAAGCAATGGTTATGGTTTAAGAGGCAACCCTGATTTTGAGGACAGATTACAGTTTGTTTTGAGATATCTTATCAAATGTAAAGTTTAACGTCAAGATTCGGTAATTCCGGTGAGTACCGACTCACCGGAACATTCGTTTCAACGAACAAGCGTTTGAAGCATACTCGAGCACATCCTTCGAGAATCAAACATTTTGGTAAGTACGTTATAAGTTATAACGAATATCGAAAGTCGTGCTCGCGTAGATAATGCCTGTAATTCGTCCGGTTAATTTTCATTCATTATTATCATTGAAAATGTCGGACGAGGCGGTGCTCTACGCTGCTGCCGTATTTACTCATGCGATATATCTATATATGTACAAGAGGCCCATATTCACACAACTATGTGTTTGCAACGCGAATGATGTGTTTGCGATGGAAGCGAATATACGCCGGACGATTTCTAGGAGTTGTGCTCGCGAAGAGAATGAATAAATTTGCTTATGCATCAAACAAAACAAAACACCAAATTTATTAATGCTTATGCATCAAACAAAACCAAGACATAATGATTTTGATGCATAAGCAAATTTATTCATTCTCTTCGCGAGCACAACTCCTAGAAATCGTCCGGCGTATATTCGCTTCCATCGCAAACACATCATTCGCGTTGCAAACACATAGTTGTGTGAATATGGGCCTCTTGTACATATATAGATATATCGCATGAGTAAATACGGCAGCAGCGTAGAGCACCGCCTCGTCCGACATTAAACGAATGCTCTCGGTGTAGACTGTACTCACCGGGAGTACAATTTGGACGCCGAATTCTCAGCTGTAGTTATGTACTCATTAGTTTCTTAATGAAGTAAATTTATCTTCAATGACATTTATTTTAGTTGTGTGCCAGTTGCTTCATTATTCAGAAACTACTTGTGATTTACTCACAGATAAAGTCGAAAACTTTATCTAGGAAGTCTAAACATTTGAAATAGCTTTTTACTGGCCAACACATTATCTTCATCCAAATATCTAGGCCAAATTACACAGCTTCAAATGGTTTCTCAGTATTTGACTGGCAGTAAACTAGTGTTGGTTTATTGGTGTTTTATTGTGCTCCAGAAGTGCAGTGCGTGTGCAAGCGCAACGATGACGTGCCGTTAGATGCACTGTAGCAACAGCCGTTACCTCCCAGCCACAGTATTATGTGACTGAAATGCGAGACGTGAGCCGATGCAAGAGCTATTGTTAAGCAAAATTGTCTTTATCAGCAAAGAAATAGAGTTCAATCATTGCATATACATTAATCGTGTCTGGGTCAAAGTTAGAACTAAAAATAACCGCGCCAATTTTATGTTATGGAGAATGAAGGAAGGAAGATACTCATATTATGATTAGGTATGAACATTATCTATTTCATGTTACTGCTTAGAGACTTTTAACTCTAGAATATAATATACTTATCATTTCATCAATAAATCTAACCATTAAAATCCTGACGATATTTTGCTTTATAATATCATCTATAACTAACATCAATCATCTCGATTGGTGGGTAACTAAAATTTCCGCATCTAATCCATTGACGTCTCAATCCACGTATCGTATTATTTTGATCTTAGTGAACGGATCAGGGTCACTAAACAATGGCACATAACATCTGTCTGGTCACAGAAAGAACAATGCTTATTGATCTTTTATAGGCGGGTTCGTGTGAACTGATCATCTTCGCGATCACAATGGGACTTTCACTAGAAAATTACACTTTTGATGACAGCAAGAACTCCAATGACGACGCTAAAGTCAATCTAGATAGCGCTTTTGCCATTAGAAACTTCAGTAACTAACTAGTACAATAAAAATTGAGAAAGTTTTGCACAATCCTAAATATTTCTTTAAACCAACTCCAAATATAGAAGCAGCTCTAAAAAGATCTATCGAAAGTGTTGCTCAAAAAGCCAATCACAAACCAGTTACAACGATTTAGCTGGCCATAAACGAAATAAGTATCAACATTGAAACAGTTTACAAAAATAAGGATGTAAAGTCAAATGCTGTAACAAGGAACACATTTTATTTTTATTTTTACCAGCAGTTTTATAGATCAGCCGTTAATGCATTTTGTAGTACAGCCTAATGCACCGATAGCTTACGAGAACGGATCAACCATAAATGTCTTCTATTCCCAAATGGGCAATGAAATGTTTTCTATCGTTCGTTTTGAATAAGGTACATAGGGACTTTAATGTATTCGTCATTGCTCTACAATTTATTAATTTTCTTCATTTGAAACGATATCATCTGATAGGTTTTCACCTTCATTGGCGCTTGAAAATTTTGTATTTGTATTTTAAATTTTTAATGTAGCTTTGTGAACCATGTCTTTGATAGCAACTTTATTGGTCGACGATATTGCTGATTGCTGAAACAAACAATTACATAATATTAACTTCTTATTCAATACTCAATACTCAATACTTTATTGCTTTTTCACAATGGGTGAAAGGATGTTATGATAAATTATGAACATTATGGACCCTGTAGGGCACAGCAAATTAGAATTATTCTACTACGGAAGCAGTTAGATACTTCCATATTTTACTGATTTTAAGCACAACTAAAATATTCTTAGAGCAACTTAATCGTATATACATACATACAAAACCCCGTTATTTAATTCATTCGGAGATACAAGTTGCAATAGAAATGCGATGTTTAATGTCAGATCGTAAATTTTACTGTTAATTGGATCCCTGTGTGGAGTTACGAGCTCTGGGATTGATGAACTAGTTCAAACTATGTTACAAGTAGATAAAGATTGGTTTGGCATGGTAGGAGAAGGATATGAAAATAGAAGAACTGGGATCCGAAGCAGATTTGATTAATTCTGCAGCTGAAAGATAGTATCTTGCATGCAAATGGGAAGGACGTAGAATGTTGCGCAGGGTTTCAAAATAACGAAAATCTCACTCCCTCGATAAGATTTATTGAGGAAATAATAACTTCTCGCAACTTTCCTTTGGGCTAGATAATTGGTGTGATTGTGAGAAATTAATTTATTTCCTCACAAGTGTCTGCCTGCTCTTACTTCACGGAGGTTCGAGCAGGTTTAGGGTCGGCTATAAAAAATAATTAATTATAATAAATAGTTAATTCAAATCAACAACTCTGCAATAATAATAGCAGTCTCATATTGACTTTATTTTATTAAAATTTCAAGAATCTACTTTTTGTAATGGTTTTCAATAAATTGTTTAACTTGAATTCGGCAAGTCGAGAATCAATGGGTGTTTAAGGGTTACTATTGTCTAAAGCCTTAGGCGGATTAAGCCCTGAGACCTAGTTAATGTACTTACAAAACCATATTATCATCCATATTTACCTAGTGTATTGTCGTGAATTGAAGTCATTGAGTACGTTCTTAATCAGAAGTTAAAATCTTAGATACAGGCAATTCACGATAGTGATCTTATACAGTGAAAATCGTTATCAAACTTTATATCCAACCTGCGAATCATATCGGCATAGAAAATCGTTCATCTACTTCTTATAAGCTACTGCCGACGTCTAAGTATGTATCGAATCGAATAGTGATTACCTCACTCGATAGTTCGATACATCGTGCAGCACGAGAACCCATTCAATCGATAATACCAATTATAATGAGAGTGATAGCCTTTCCAAGGCAATCGAACAAGACATTGTAACAGTAAATAATATCAGAAGCAGTATCTCAGATAAATCCTTTCTTGATATAATAATTTATCAAAGTTATAGTGATAAGGTTGGAATTGAGAGTCTTATCATTCATGGCAGTGCTGGTGACATGGGTGTTACAAATTATGAAGTGAATGACTAGTCTCGTACGCGCACCAACTTTTCTGCGAACTTCGCTGACAGTTTCGAAGCAAACATATTGCTTCGAAACTGTCAGCGAAGTTCGCGTCGCGTCGTTCTGAATGCGTCGTCCCGAACGCAAAACCTCAACAGCCACAACCAGTTATACATACACTTGAGGCACAAGGTTCCCTTACAGATGGATAAATACTAATAAATAGGCCAATTGTTATACTCTTCACGTGTACTCTATTCTCGTTTATAAACTGAAGCCTTAGTATTCAACGAAAAAGGAAACTTCGTTAGCCCCGCCACTTTTACTGGATTCTGTCATGCCCAGAGAGTGAGAGGTACAATACGGGTATAACGAAGTTTAGTTTTTCGTTGAACTACGGTAGGCCTGCAGCTCAGACGAACGGCAACGTCACGTGTTATGTGGTTTCTGAAGAATGGAGAAGTAGTAAGAGCTCCCTTAAAACTATTATGTTTTTTTTTTATCTGTTTCTTTTGAAAATCAAGGTTTATATATTGGATATACATGTACCTACGGTGTCACTGATTTGTGACATTACGGTGTCGCGGATTTATGACATCAGAACTTTAGAGCAAAATGAATAGATTTAACAAATAAATTAATAATAAAGTAGCTAAGTAAGTATATATGTTTCTATGTATTGAGCAAAAACAACCTGTTCTATTATTTTTATTGCACTTTTTTTTATCTACGTAACTAAGTGTGTATGTAAGTATAAATCATAATATTTGTGTTAATGATTTGCACTCCATTGTTTCATTAAGGAAACTATAGGTCTTATGTAAGATGCTATTTAAGATTTTTGCTAATGAATGTGTACGACCGTTTGTTTCTTAATAAATAAATAAATAAAAATAAAAAAACGCCCTTAAAACTATTATGCAAGACGGGATTTTTACCACGTTTAGATTTGTTTTCGGATTCCCGATATTTCGGTGCAGTTGCACATGCCATAATCACGGAGTAACTCACGGATGGAGTAACTGCGTGATCATGGCATTCCCGTTTATATATTTATTATGTTATTATATTAGTTATAAATAAATAAATTTCTTACAATCCCACTCAAGCGAGAGCCTTACACACACGTACCAAGTTGGGTTCAAATCCAAAGTGGCTTAACCAAACTCGGTCGCTCCTTGGATGTGTAATAAGGTGCGATGCTTCTTTAGCACATATGTACAGTGAAAATAGCTTTAAATGAGCTCTGACCGCGAGTAGGTGTTTATAGCTTAGGATCGAGACCCCAGACCACTTAGTTGTCTGTGCCCCAGACCCACGCGACCGAGTCGACCATCCCGGCCGTAACTACATTTATGGACGCAATCGGTTTTTTTACAACACGAATCGGAAACAAAGATGGTAACTTAACAGCTGTGTAATACTTACGTAACTTGTGTGTAATGTGTATTCAAATGGACGTCAATAAAGCTTTTATTACTTTATTCAGTGTAGGACTTACCATACAAAACATTTTCGACATTTTGAAAACACGGACTTTTATTTCTTTATTTAATTTTATGCATATTTTGTCTCTCAGCTATTAACTATGATGTGTTTTGATAAAGTTGCATTTGATATATTATGACTCGGGCGAGCTAACTTGAAACCTGCAAATTATACCCGTCTCTTTCACTCGATTCTGTCATGCCCGGAGAGTGACAGAGATGGGTATAACCTGCAGGTGTCAAGTTAGCTCGCCCGAGTTGGTTCTTATTGCCAAGTCAACAAACAAAGATACTAACATCTTTGTTAATACTAATAGCATTAATTGGAGCTACGGGCTTGCCTTTACTTCATGCCTTAGGTTAGGTAGGTCCCTTATACCACTAACTAAATTTTAAGTGCCTGTAAGCCCATCTGTTATTTCAGCTTCTGTTACTAAATGTATTGTTCCGATGAGTGTGTCACTTTTATAGCTTTATTTTCGCGGCAAAAGATAGCTTACGTCTATTGATTAATTCGGACAGATAAAAAGTCAGAAACATACAGAGTTAGTTAAAAGTTTTTGAACGTTAACGATTTCAATTCGCGATCGCCATTCCTGACATAAACAGACGGATATAGGCAATTCAGTGCGTGCGCGCGACAATGCGATGTCACGACAATATGAGCTTCCCTCTTTAATCTCTTGTCTCCAATAACAAAGCCCTAGTGACACTCCACACTTTAGGGACTTAATTCAATCAAAAATGCTCCTTGAAATAATATTAACTGGGTTTGAATTTGCCTGTAGGGTAAAAGAGGGTGGACCACGTGTGACAGTATTGCTGGCAGAGATTATGATATTGATTTGTGGTTTAAAAATTATGTAGTAGCAGAGCGCTTGCAATGTTTTGAAAAAAAAAACTAAGTATTAGTTATAGGCTTATAGGCTATAGGTATAGTGAATACGAGTATTATAATAATGTTTATGACTATTTGAAGGATCAAATCATCAGGATTACAATGCGTGGGATTTATGACAACCTAATCTAACATGATAGGATTATAAAAATTGTTGTAAATGTAAACGGTATAACTGTCGTTACTTCAAATCGGATTATTTTTGGCGCCTGTCCCTGTAGACAAGTGGCTTTCTTTTATCTATATCGCCAAGATAGAAAGACAAATGTATGGGATTGACATTAGCGATCGAAGTGTCACGTGACCGCTAATGTCAATCCCATACATTTACTTTCCATTCTACTGGCAATATCGATAATAGAAAGTGTCTCGGCCCTATGTTCTTCTTAAGGTTTTAAATAGGCGGTAGGAAGATACTGAAGATTGCTAGGCAACACCTAGCAACAACCTGGCAACTGTCGTTAATTCTATGTTAATATCAAGCGTTGCTTAACAACTAATCTGGGTCGCACATATCCCTATCCGTGGATAGGTTATTAATTCTGGCCGTAAGTCAACTTAAACAAAGTTTTCTTTTTATTTTATTTATTGTTATCCGCAAATGCCTATTATTAGCTTTAAAAGTTGTAATTTTATATCTTGCTTAAAGATTCTTGACACAACCTTCAATTAATTTTATTGATATGAAGATTATGTCCTTCTAGAAGCACAAAAAATCCGCAAGTGCTTAATCGATAGAGATTAGTTCACCACATCATTTTAATCGTGAAAAAAGTAACAGACCAATTTATATTCATTATATTACCATTCAAAGTTAATCGAATAGACCTAATTATTCGTAAGAAAAGTAGGAGCTCCAGTAAATCGATAATTAAGTTAATAACACCTTGTCGCATTGAAATTTGCAACTCGCAGTTATAATGCAGTCAATCATAGGATGACACGTAGTTTAACATGGTTGCAGAAGCGCGTCGAATCCGTAATGCGTTTATATTTAGCTGTAGGTTAATCATGCCTGCCTCAGCCGAGAATAAAACGTGTCGCCTATATTTATAGAATGTTATTACGATATGTAAATCTTGGACCGACAAGTTTTGCTAACGACCGGACCTTAGAGAAGGGAAGGGACTTTTTTTAAATCCAGTTGTTGGATAGGGGGCCCTTTCTGTCAAAATAGACCGTGTGTGACACTCTCACCTTCCTGAAACACTACCTCGGTGCAGCCAGCCTTTCTCGATAGCCGTTCGTATAATAGCAACACCAAGACTTAGCAAGCTTGTAGGTTCGGCCTTGCTTTTATCTCAAACTTGCCCAGATCTGCCCTTTGCGTACTACCCACCCTCCTCTGTCAACGTAAATAGTGTTTGATACTCGCACCTTCGTGAAACACTACCTCTGCGCATCCTTCCTACCCGCTAACGGACACCAGGACCAAGTTTGTAGCTTTGCGTTTACTCTTCTTTAGCTTTGGGTTTACTCTTCTTCTAACTAAACCTTGTCCGAGCTACTGCCACCTGCCTTCCATACCTACAAGAACACTCATCTACTTCCATGACAGAATAGCCCGCGTTGACACTCACACCTACCTCAAAGACTACCTCTGTGCAACCAACCTTTCTCACTATCAGGGAGTAAAGTAACGCCAAGTTTTGGACATGCCTCGCGTTCAAATCTTGCACAAGCCACTGCTTTAGGTACGTGTACTCATAAGCCTTGCATACGGTACTACTTTATAAGTGCTCTCATACAGTTCCATGTCAGAATAGACAGTGTTTGGCACTCGCACCTTCTTGAAACACTATCAGTGCAACTAACCTTTTCCGCTAACGGTGACTAAAGTAACACCAAGCTTTGGACATCCTATTGTCAAAACCTTGTGCAAGCCACTTCGTTACATGTAAAATCGAGGACAAATTCGGTGAACCACATCTTACTTCTTTTCGTGTGCCTGGTTATGTACAGTCAGCGTCATAGAGTGGGTAGCAGTCAAGATCATTAAATAATTGGAAACATCCAAAATGGTCATTGTCAAAGACTCGGCCAAAGCGATCAAATCGTTATGTTCGAATTTATCGGAGCACGCAAACGTTCAATATTATTGGTGATTGTCAAAATTCAAAATTGAGACATGAGCTACCTAGCCAAACCTAGCTCAAATGAAAAATAACAAATTTTTGTCATATTTCGACCTATGTTTCTAGGAGAAAGTTTTTCACTTACCGATTCTGAGTCGATCCTAGAAATTTGTGCACTGATAAAAAAAAATATCCTGTATATATAAAATTCAAAGTCCTGACTGACTGACTGACTGACTGACTGACTGAGATATCAACGCACAGCCCAAACCGCAGAACCTAGAGACTTCAAATTTTGCACATAGATACGTAATACAGTGTAGGCATCCACTACGAAAGGATTTTTGGAAATTCCACCCCTAAGGGGGTGAAATAGAGGATGAATGTTTGTATGAAAGTCCGTCAGTTTTGAAGTAAGGATCTTCAAATATTGTATTTATTCTGGCAATTGAAAATTAATATATATTTACCTGTGTCAGCGTTTTTGACAATTCCACCCCTGAAGGGGTGAAGAGGGGGATGAAATGTTGTATCTGGAAAGTCCTTCATTAAATTTATTATTTAGGCTTATGGTCGGAAAGTAAAACAAATAAGCATATACATATTTCGTATTTTTTCGAAAATGAACCTCAGAGGTTAAATGGGATAAATAAACCTAAATATGGATATGGATGTCGTTATTGAGGTTTTATGGGAAGATGATTGCAAAAATGGCATTTATTTTGATGTTTAACACGCTGAACATAATTCAACCCCTAAAAGGTTGCAATAGGGGTGAAATTTTGAATGAAAAATCAGGGGTAAAATAGACATTTCAACTTGAAACTTTGTAGGCTTACTTCTTAAAACAAATAGGCAACACATTTCGTAATTTTCCCAAAATCAAACCCAGGGGGTAAATAGGGTATAGAGACCTAAATCATCTTAAGTACCCTAAAAGTTCGTGGTACCTTAGCTACTCAGAACTAACTTTTTGGTTGTGAAACAGACACTTATTATTTACTAGCTTCCGCCCGCGACTTCGTCCGCGTGGACATTCGAGACAATACTTAGGGGACCAATAACCAGGATAAAAAGTATTCTATGTTTTAATTTCATAAAATTCCGATCAGCTGTTTTTACGTGATTAGGCGGGTCCTCCCTCACCAAGCGAGCAGCCTCGCGCGAGGCAGAACGTTTGCAACGTGCGGCGGGCGGCCCGCCGCACGTCGGGCCTCGCACGAGGCTGCTCCCTGGTTATTATTGGTCCCCTAAGTATTTTCTCCAATGTCCACGCGGACGAAGTCGCGGGCGGAAGCTAGTCTATAATAACATACTTTATGACCCGAGATTAAATGTTATGTCTTGTAAAATAAAGCTGAGTTTTCTAATGTGTTCTATACTTTTGAATACTTTGGGCGTTTGTGCACTACACTGAATTTTACCGATCCGGAAAATTTAGTGTAGTGCACAAACGCCCTTTGGGTGCTGCGCTAGCAGTGGCGGTGTTGCTGTCGCGGTATACTAATTTCGGGTTAGATGTTAGTTACTACCAAGTATTAAGACATTTGCGTGCTCCAGTTATTTTGAATAAGGTGGATGGCTCGAACAATTTGACCGCTTTGGCTGAGTCATTGTTAATGACCACCATTTTGGATGTTTCCAAGTACCTATTTGGTGATCTTGACTGCTACACTTCTATAGTATTATATTATCTGTGCTGCTACCTACTCTATCACGCTGACTGTACTAGACTAAGGTAGTACAATGCATAAGCAATTAGGGACAGGGACTGCAAGTCAACGGTGAGAGGCCAGCCACACGAAAAGAAGTAAGATGTGGTTCACGGAGTTCGTCAATGAGTGTACTCACAATCACTAGCCCTACATACGGTACTTCTTTATCAGTGCTTTCATACACTTCCATGTCAGAAAAGACAGTGTTTGTCACTCGCACCTTCCTGAAACACTACCTTGGTGCAACCAACCTACTCGCTAACGGTGAGTAAAGCGACACCCAGTGTTGAGTTGCGATGTGACACCGCGTTCGCTTCCTGTCTCAGGCTGGTGGGTACAGAATAGTGTTACGTGCAGTTACGAGCCAACAACATGGAACTCTGTCATATTGAAGCGTTTCGAAACGAAACTGCCTGTGCCAAAAAGTCATTCAATATTGTAATGTGGCAGATTCCTATGTTGTTTACATATAATTGCTCGTATAAGGTTGTAGGTACAACTTGTATTCTTTAATTTATTTGCCTGCTCACTGCTGAGTACGCTTTGATATTGTTACAGTGAAACTTTCAGAATTTATTACATTCAGTACGCACATTTTCCATTACATTAATGAAATTCATTCTGAGATCATAAAACAAACCAAAATCTATCAAAACCAAATCTTTTTTCATAAAAAGCTTATATTCTAAGGAATGTAACGAAATATCTCTGTATAACAGTTTAAAAAAACTAACTTATCGTTAAAAATTCAATGAAGTCCCAACTAGGTAGTAGGTAGTTATATAAATTTCAAGCCGAGGTTGACTATTTTAGTGATATCCATCCATAAACTTTTGGGATAGTTTAAATAGCAACAATTTTTAAAACCTTTATCTCTCGGGAATTGGGATAGTTATAATAGCAAAAATTTTTCAACTTTAGCTTACTTTGTTATGGTGTTATGTTGCGTAATGCCAACCTCACAAGTTTGAAGTAGATTACCTGTAAACAAAAAAAATGCATTAGAATAATACTTTCATTTTTATATTAGTAAAATACTACACCTATTAATAAATGATGATCGGATAACTACGATACAAAATGCCTGTTTTATTAACAGTGACAGCTTTCTTTCTTTATCGATTTAACTGGCAGTCGATGTTCCCATTAAAAATATCACAGACCACTTCTATTATTGAATATTTATTGGAATATTATCTACCACGGCGCCAAAGTGTAGGCGTTTTTTTTAGTCAAGTCACATAAAACCAAATTTGGTGCGGTCATTTGTTTTAAAAGTGTCAAATCGTTTTAAGGTTACGAGACTTTTTAATATATTTTATAACTTTATTCAATTTCATAAGTTTACTAAATTGGAATTGAATAAGTTATTTTGTGTTTATGTATAAAAACGTACGCTTTTTATGTTTTGCTTCCATTTTTGTTTTAAGTACTGCGTTTTTTTGGCATTGAGACCACCCACAATTATTAATTTTATTATATTAAGCTTACAAAATAAGAAAGAGACGGAAATGCATGAAAGTTTAGAAATTTTAAAATTATATACATAGAAAATTATATGCATTTTACAATGTGAGTCAGTATTAAGACCTATTGGGATCTAGGCTTTCCACACCGCGAATATCTCTAACGGGCGTCTGTGACTGTTTCAAATCTACTTTTGTTGTGTGTGATGATTAGTCTCACAAATGTATTGTAGAACTTTTTGTTTTTGTTTTAATTTATCGTATAGTAATTACGAGTATATCCTCTGTAATTTAAGGTAGGTAGGAAGCAAACTGATGTCGTTTCATTTGGCTTTCAGGCATGTGCGCAACACTTGATGTTTTTATTCCGCTGTTACAGACTAATTTAATTTGGACATGACTGTGTTTGAATCCTTTCTGCAGGTAGCGGATAGCATACTTTTCTACCTTTACCTTTTTCAGCGTATACCAACCGCAACGCTCCGTTCAAAACGGAAAAACCATTTCCTTTTTTTTTTGTTTTCTGCGGAGTAAGTCAATCCCACACGACCCGCATTCGGTTGAAACAAAAGCATCCTACTTGCAATTTTTTTGTAACACAATTGTTTTGCATCGCAACTTAACAACTCGATAAATAAAAAAGGAAACCAGTATCAATGGTTGTATATTCCATTGTGTTGAACAATCTGTTGTTGAAGATAATCAATTCTGGTCCGATTTCGATTAATTTGCTTGTAGCTTCTAATGGGTTTCATGTTATTTATCTCGTTTGAGAGCAGTTAGCCTTGGAGCTTGTTATATTGGCTTTTGTTTACATAATTGGCACATTTGGCATTTAACCTTATCACCATTCTGTAAAACATGATTTAGCTTAAATTGAGCTTTGTTTTAGCTCTCTATCAATGTCCATTGTCCAGTATACCTGCGGCTAAGTTTAGCAAGTAGATGATGTTTGATTTAAACGTTTTGATTTAAATAAACATTTAAAAAAGGAAGAATTAATTCTGATCAATTTCCAACAGTCGTTCAGCGGTTATCCATTTCCTGAATGTGTACCTACACTACGTTTAATTATATTCATCGTAAGAAATAAAAAATAGAAAAGCTATTTGACATTCAGCTATACCAAGCGGATGATATGTAGGTCGGTCGCTACCTCAAATATAAATGAACGAAATAAAAGATTGTATAACAATAGCAATAGCAGCTTGAATGAACTCGCCTTGACTGTGACCTACAATGCATTTGGCGCACTTCACTGCTGCCGAGTGATGTGCCGCGTCTGTCGTCGAGTGCAGTAATTATCGATAAAATGATTGCTGCCATCTTATCTATTGAGTTTATTAATAAAAGATTGTAAAACAACAGCAGCTTGAATGAACTCTCTTTGACTGTGACCTACAACGCATTTGGCGCACTGCACTGCTGCCGAGTGATGTGCCGCGTCTGTCGTCGAGTGCAGTAATTATTGATAAATTGATTGCTGCTATCTTATCTATTGAGTTTATTAATAAAGGATTGTATAACAATAGCAGCTTGAATGAACTCTCTTTGAGTGTGACCTACAATGCATTTGGCGCACTGCACTGTTGCCGAGTGATGTGCCGCGTCTGTCGTCGAGTGCAGTAGGTAATTATCGATAAATTGATTGCTGCTATCTTATCTATGGAGTTTATTAATAAAAGATTGTTTAATAACAGCAGCTTGAAGAACTCTCTTTGAGTGTGATCTACAATGCATTTGGCGCACTGCACTGCTGCCGAGTGATATGTCGCGTCTGTCGTCGAGTGCAGTAATTATCGATAAAATGATTGCTGCTATCTTATCTATTGAGTTTATTAATAAAAGATTGTATTACAACAGCACTGCAGCTTGAATGAACTCTCTTTGATTGTGATCTACAATGCATTTGGCGCACTGCACTGCTGCCGAGTGATGTGCCGCGTCTGTCGTCGAGTGCAGTAATTATCGATAAAATGATTGCTGCTATCTTATCTATTGAGTTTATTAATAAAAGATTGTATTACAACAGCACTGCAGCTTGAATGAACTCTCTTTGATTGTGATCTACAATGCATTTGGCGCACTGCACTACTGCCGAGTGATGTGTCGCGTCTGTCGTCGAGTGCAGTAATGATCGATAAAATGATTGCTACTATCTTATCTATTGCGAGTTTATTAATAAAAGATTGAATAACAACAGGAGCTTAAATGAACTCGCCTTGACTGTGACTTACAATAGTTACAATGCGCTATTGCTGAGTAGTGGTGAGTGGTGAACTACCGGATTTTACGCAAGCTCTGATGTGTAAAGTTACTGGACTATAAAAGGCATTTATGCTATCTTTTGTAACATGATTATTGCACAAGGTACTTATATTAAAATCAAAGAGTAAGTAGCAAGCGAGAAAAACTTACAATAGCTGGATTTACATAGCAATCTCTTCTAAAAGCCTACGTTAAATAAACATAATCGAAGTTCAGCAATAGAGTTGAGAACATAAAACTTAACATATCGATAACAAACCCACTGTAACTCTGAACCACGAGCGAACAATTGAGTCGATAACGATAAACTATCGATGAAATACGCTTCCCTTTCGGTCTCGACATATTTATTGGCTATTAATCGAACGCCTACTGACCAGAGCTGTGTAAAGTAAATAACCTGCTCTATGGATTATTTTAAGGTTATAAGTAAAATAGTCAAAGGATGAGAGGCAAGGCGAGGCAGTTCGGAGTTTTAAACAAATCTATCGATATTTCACACTGTGGCTTTTTCATTGGGTTGTACCTAATTAATTGATCATCAAGCTAACCTTTCCTAAAAAAAAACATAAAAATACTGAAAGGGACACTATGCGTACATTTAAGGTGCTTAATTATTTCTCTTTTTTATTTTCAACGGGGCTTAGAATATCTCATCACACTCGGAATTCTCAACCTTTAAGGAACTGGCTATCTTATGTCTAACTGCCGGAACTTAACAATGCTGAAAACTTTATTGCTATTGTGAAGAAAACGCAGACTCCTGGGTGCCTACCATCAACTTTAAGACAGCGATTCAAAAATAGCGCGATGCAGAATAGGTTCCTAAAATGAAACGCTTTCTTTCGTACTCTGACCTTCTAAAAACTGGATCGCAAATGAATTGCTAAATGTTAATGACCGAACGATTTGTGTCCCTTTTCTTCTACCCGTCTCTTTCACTCGATTCTGTCATGCCCGGAGAGTGAGAGGGACGGGTATAACCTGCAGGTGACATGTTAAATCGACCGGGTTATAAGTCATATAAGAGTTCCTGACAGCTTAGCGGCTGTGATATGTCATTGATCGATCACTGAATCGCTGTCATTGATATTAAGCTGTCGTGGTACGAATAAGCGAAGCAGATCACTTTAGGTCCTAAACAAAACCGCAATAAGAGTTGATGGTAGGCACCCAGGTAACACTCACATAATTCTTGGTTACTACTTACATAGATTCAGATACAACAATCGATACAGTCGTCTTAGAGATCTTATTTTCTCGAGGCCAGCTATGGAATTGCGTAAAGTCAATCGTATTCATTTGACAGTTCATATTGTATCTTATTAAATGTCATTTCATACAAATTGCAGCCGATTAAATACGATATGAACTGTCAAATTAATACGATTACCTTACGCAATTGCTCCCCAGTTTGAAGACTGAGCCCGACTAGTCAGGCTATCCCCACCGATTTTACCACACAGATTAGCCTATTAAACTTAACAATCAAGAGACAGCCATTACCAGAGTTGCCATAAAACATTATGAAAAACTTTGTAGAACCATGACTCTATGGCAGCGGACTCTGATGATGGTGGTAGGTAGCATTAGCTAGTCAGGAAGAGGAGAACAAGTCCTATCATCACCAAACCAACCAACTCTTTTTTCAATGGTTTATTCAGCACCAATGTTTCGTTTCAGAACATAATATTTTTTTTCCCCAAACAAAAAAAATTATGACGTCATAACTCCTCTCCTAAGTGACGGAACTTCCGGCTCTGTGACTCGAATCGCTCTAATAAGTCTAGGGAACAAGTGTACGAAGTGGCACAAATTGTAATACGAAGTGCCGTTTACTTCCAGTATTTGCCACTAACCTCTTCCACTATTCCGGCAGAAGACGAAAATATTAATTAAATATTTTATACAAATCTTGGGTTAAGGTTTTTGTGTAAGGTCAAGTATATTAATATAATAAATAAATATTTAATAATATAAAATAAATAAAATAAAATAAAGTATAGACACGAATTAACTATTAAATTAAATATAATTTGTATTACGGTGTATGTTTGAAATACAGTTTCATTGTTTTTGCATTAAAAGGTGTTGTTTGATGCTGTGATTTTTACAGTCAAATACATACGATAAGTCACAACATACTCATAAACCAAGGTTTTTTTTATAAAATAGGTATGTTACCTATGTAGCTATGTTAAATGTCTAAAATTGAAGCTTATTAATCAATTAAGTTAAAGTATGGTAGGTTAGGTAGGCTCATCTAGCTCACCAAGAAACCATTTCTCATAGCCAAATCACCATTAAATTACCCTTCAAATAATTTTAAGATACGCTTACTCTTCGAATGGATTTATCATCATCATCAATAAATCATTTTAATAATCTTTTCGACAAGTTTCTTAACAATTTCTTAATTCAAATATAATACTTATAGGTACCTACTTACTTAATTGACAGCTTCACCATAACTATTAAGTTAATTTAATTGCGTAAGTAATTGAAAAATAAACGCCGGTGCATACTAAATTGAGACTACGTAGACACCTTCGATCGCACAGGCGCTGATCATCTCCATTGTGCCTGTCGTAGGTTCGATTCCCATTCGGGACAAATATTTATGCGACTTAGATTTGTGTTTGTCCTGTGTCTGTATAACGCCGTCCGTCGGTTCTAATATCCTTATCATATCTCTATTCACCAGTAGCTCCCCGAGGTTTCACCCGCGTGGTTCCCGTTCCCGTGGGAATATCGGAATAAAAAGTATCCTACGTGTTAGTCCAGCCTATAATCTATCTCTGTTGCAAATTTCATCCAGATCCGTTAAGTAGTTTATGCGTGAAAGAGTAACGAACATCCAACTCACTCACAAACTTTCCCATTTATAATATTAGTAGGATCATAGTATAGATAACTTATCTCAGAACCAGATCAATATGTAGGTATGATTTTTATTAATTTTTGTAACTATACCATACCTAATAGCCATTACGTTAATTAAATTACGTAACTAATTGAGAAATAAACTGCAGCGCTAATTGACCTTACGCAGACATGTTGACATTAAACCATTAAACGAATTAGTTTATTTGGCAAATGTTTTAAATTATATGTTTCTACAACAACGTATAATTTGTGTAATCTCTAAGAATATAACGTTATAACTATTAGAAGTATGATTATGGATTAAACCTTAGTCTAATAGTCTAATGACTTTAATCTTATTTTATTACCAAAGTATGCATCCATTTACATAACTAAATATTAGTCTTGGGCATAAAATATGCTATTGACATATTTAACGAACAATGTAACTGGTTATAATTTAAAAAATATCTCATGATTAAATATTTTGAAATAAAAAGATTGTTTGTTAGTTTTGCATAGGAACAAATCAGTTAAATTTGTATTTTTACTATTCAATATTATATACTCGTACGTATAATTGCCATTTATTGACTAATAACATTTTAAACGTTCTTGGTTATTAACTTTATAATGATTAATACCAAAACGAGTTTTACTATGTTTAACAACTTCTCAGCAAAATAATCACGTTTGTTGTATGGAAGCCCCCCTCAAATATTTATTTTGTTTTAATTTATTTTTTATTTTTAAAGTTAATATACTTACAACTAAAATTTAAAGTGACAGGGCGATGTTTGAGACGCTCCCAAAGATAAGTAGCATACGAGTATTCGGGCAACAGACAGACAGACGGACAGCGAAGTCTTAGTAAGTAATAGGGTCCCGTTGTTTACAGGGTACAAAACTTTAAAACAGGCAAGAAATGTTCTACTGAAATAATAAATTCTTTATTTGAATTAAATCCCTTCATTGTTTGCTTACCATAGTAGCTAAACGTATAGTTGTATGTAATTCTATTCCAATCAGGAACGACTCGAACTGGCCAATTATGCTAAGTGACTTGACCTTTCAGCCCGCAGTAACTTTCCTTATTAGACCAGCAAATAGGTAAAATAGGTTGGAGCACAGTGGGATTGACATTTATCCAAGTATTTAAATATTAATAAAACAAAAGTACGCATTTTAATCAGGACTTAGATTTTTATGCCAAGTATTTAGTAGGTTTGGTTTGAATTTAAACAATTTGAGAATTTAAAGAAAATAGTCTGTGAACAGTCTAGGCACAGTACTTAATAATTTCTCACTTCAGTAGTTGCAAGGGACATCATACATACTGCAAGGGTATGCTAGCAAATCACAGGCATTGTTGGCAAACCACAGCACTAAGCGCGCAGTCGCCGTATAACATCACGTTGCAACCGAAAAGTCAACTGTCAACAGTCTGGCAGCTAGCTGCAGTACTTTCGTCCCACTGCAGTTGCAGTTATCGCAAGTGAAATCAATACAAAGCCTCTGCAAGGGTATGCCTGTGTTGTCAGCCGTGGGCTTTACCGGCAATAGGCACTTATGATCAAAGTGCCTACCATCAACTTTATGACAGCGATTCAAAAATAGCGCGATGCAGAATAGGTTCCTAAAATGAATTGCTTTCGTTCGTACTATGACCTTCTAAAAACTGGATCGCAAATGAATTGCTAAATGTGAATGACCGAACGATTTGTGTCCTTATTTCTTCTACTCTTCTTTTTCACTCGATTCTGTCATGCCCGGAGAGTGAGAGGATCGGGTATAACCTGCAGGTGTCATGTTAGCTTGGCCGAGTTATAATTCAAATAAGAGTTGATGACAGCTTAGCGGCTGTGAAATGTCATTGAATGATCACTGAATCGCTGTCATTGATATTAAGCTGTCGTGGTACGAATAAGCGAAGCAGATCAGTTTAGGTCCTAAACAAAACCGCAATAAGAGTTGATGGTAGGCACCCAGGATTAACTCCATCACGTTGCATCGCAAAGTCTATCGAAAAATGCGGATAAGACTAAATGCGAATGGGACCAAATGTGAATGAGACCACGTTGACCAAATGCGAATGGAACAAACTGCGTCAAACCCAGCAGAGGTAGGTTCTACCAGCGTTGGCACCCGTGGGCGTACGAGCATGTAGGACTGTAGGTACTTGTACAGTTACCGGCAATAGGTATTTACTATCAGAACAAGCCGCACACCCACGCCTGTTCTCAATGGACCCGCCACTGACGCAACGACACCTGGATCAGACTGTCTTGATAGTTAACGACAAGGGGATTAAAATTCTATTTTAAATGACAGTAGGTGTCAATGTGCATTGTTTTTCAAAGCTAGAGATTTAACTGTAGAAAATATACTCAAAATACAAACTAGCGGATCCTCGCGGTTTCATCCGCGTGGTACCCGTTCCCGTGGGAATATTGGTATAAAATATAGAGATGTCACTCGGGAAGAATGTAGCTTTCTAATGGTGAAAGAATTTTCTAAATCGGTCCATTAGTTTCGGAGCCTATTCGATGCAAACAAACAATCAAATCTCATCTCTTTATAATATTAGTACCTATAGATAATTACTGCTAAAAAAATCGGCCAAGTGCGAGTTGGACTCGCCCATGAAGGGTTCCGTACCAACTTAACGTACCGATTGCCTATACCTATCCAAAATACCACTATCATTTTTCGTCAGCAAAAAATAACTTTGTTTTCCATAGTGTTTGTGTTTCCATTATATTATTATTCAACTCTGATCTAACTTGTGAATGAATTACTATTTAATTGATTGTTTGAACCACACACACCTCCATTTTACTGTTTTTCGCTTGTTTTACATGTTGTAAAACGGAATAAGTTAGGCATTGTAAATTTAGTGCATTAGTTCTTGCACCAGCCATGCAAAGTCAGTACTTATACCTACTTTTGTCAAAAAAGGCTTATAATATATTATAATTCAGTGTCAAATGTATATTTACATTTTTTATATTAAAAAAAGTTTTTTTTATTAGTAACAATATCGTTATACTTAAAGAAATGAATAATTCATTAAACATAGATTAAATTCTGCTAAATTTACCTAAACTCTATGTATTTTTTAAAACTTTTCAATATAGCAATAGTATCAAGTCACATCGGCCGCCATACAATATTCGCGCCAGTCAGTCTAGGGAAGTGATTGTTGTTGTGTGCTCTAATGTTATAATCTGCGGTTTTAGCTTACCATATATTACTAACGAATTTCATTCATTCAAGAATCTTTTAAAGGGTTACATAGTTATCAGATTTTATGAAGTAGGTAATCATTACCTACCTAAGTAGTTATACACGGTAATTTTTTTATCATCCCGGATAATTTTAGGGATTATTCTACTCATGAAAAAAAACAACTTTTACTTTGGGATCAATACTGAAATCGAGAAAAAAATAGCTGTTCCAAACAAAAGTGAAAAAATATTTATTTAATCAAAATGTATGGAACAGCTGATTTTTTTATCGCGGTCGCGATTTCTGTGTTGGTCCCACAGACATTGTGGTTGGTCCCATAATAAAAGTTGTTTGAATGCATTAGTAGAATAATCCCTCAAATTATCCGGGGTGATAAAAAAATTACCGTGTAATGTTATTTTTCAAATTTCGAATTCAAACTATTATAATAAACTCCTAACCTAGAATGAAGTCAAGCCAAAATCACCGCTATTATAGTTTGTTAATAATAGCAATTGAGACGTATCAAAAAAGATCTTGTTTCGTGGCTTAGAAAGTCATGGGCTGATTGATAAAGATCTTCCAATTACGTCATCTCGGCGCGTGCGCCGTAGGTATTAAGTGCCTAAATGTGTATAGAAAAGTACACAAAAGTTTTGCATGTTTTCAGTCGTTCAATCTTATAGAATACCACTGCCAGACTATACACGTTTATAGGAAAAATGTGATAGTAAAAAACCACGAGCCTATAAGTAGCTTCCAGGCGGGATTCGAACCCGCGCCTCCGGGAAGCCGGCCCGATGCTCTGACCAACTAAGCTACCGAAAGGCTTACACGACTCGTCGAATTTTGCTATCACTTGTTACGCTGTAGGCCAGCGTTGTTTCATCAATGTGAGGAAACCCTCGCATCCGAAAGAAACATTTTTACAAATGTTTAACAGTCGATTAAGATGAAACAGCCATTAAATAAGATTTTAAATTATTTTTATGCATTCACAATGCAATTTTTGTAAGTATAGGAAAAATGTGATAGTAAAAAAACGCCTGAAAGCTACTTATAGGGCTCGTGGTTTTTTACTATCACATTTTTCCTATAAGTACTTACAAAAATTGCATTGTGAATGCATAAAAATAATTTAAAATCTTATACTTACACGTTTACATAAAATAAGATTTTCATCTCCACAAAAACCTACCTACATTTTCCTAAAGTTTAAAAGAGTGTTATTTTCCTAAATCTTAGAATAAAAAAGACGGAAGGTTTTTTTCCGTTTTCGTTTACCATTAAGATTAACAGTTTTCACTGTAGTTAATACTTAATGTAATCTGGGGGCACGGTAGTGTCCCCGCCAAGTCGAGCACAAAGCAAACACTGCCGTAGGTACCATCCTTTACTGGATTCTAATTATATCTTACAATTCACAAAATCACATAAGCCCGAAAAGAACGAAACCAATTAAAAATTAAAATAACGCTACATGGACCAAACAAACATTGAACTATTGAACCGTTCGTTTCGTCCATTGAATGGATATGACGGCATTGAAAATTTAAAAGACTTGTCAATCAAATGGCAGGAGTTGATTTTTTTGTGTTATGACTGTGATTTTTGCATTAAGGAGCTACTCGGAAAAAGTATGGACTCTTTGATATAAAACTATAGGACGGTTAGAGTTGTTATAAATCTGGTAATAAGATATATATTTCTTCATACCTTTATCGAGAATCGTATAGTTCCAGAAACACGATTTTATGATTTTGGCTCGACTCTTTTTATTTTCGAAAAAACCTAAACCGCCTTCAAAAAAAAAAACATCAAAAAAGTAAGAAATAATTCCTCACCAAATAAATAACGTAAGTACTTTGAAGTCGGGCGTGAAACATGTACAATTTTTTTGTTGTTTTTGTTAAAACCCGCCCGACTTCAAAGTACTTACGTTATTTATTTGGTGAGGAATTATTTCTTACTTTTTTGATGTGGTTTATTTGAAGGCGGTTTTATTTTTTTATAAAAATAATTTTTATTTCACTCTTTTTAGTGCATCGTGCAGGCAATTTACGTGTTTTCTGGTAAATAGGTATGTGATCAAACTGAAAACCTCCTTTTTCGAAGTCGGTTAAAATACCTTGAGGTATCCCCTTTTTAACAAAACAAGAACCATCTAAATCGTTTTATAAACAAAGGAGTTATGCCTAAAGATACGTATTAAATTCACATTAAGTGGTAACGATAACGACAGTATTTTCAAGATTTCCTGAAAACTACTGAACGGATTTCAAAATTTCAAAAAATGGGACCAACTTGGAAACTAACCTGATGTAATAGCGTTTGAACCATTTCAATCGGTTCAGCCGTCTTCGAGTAATCGGTGGACATACACAAAAAAAAAAAAGAGAAAAAACATACATACAGACGAATAGAGAACCTCCTCCTTTTTGATTTAGAAGTCGGTTAAAAATAAGAAATATCAAGATTATTCTTAAATGGATACATAATACTATTGAAAATTGGTTTAATTAGTGGACACTAATAATATTTAGGATCGTATAGAAGCATTTTTTTAAAATCGCTATAGTTTTTGAATACGAAGTGGTTTTGTGTTTTTTTTGCGTAATCGGCAAAATCGGTCTCGCTCCCGCGCGCGTCGTTTTCTCATTGCTATCTCGCTTTAGCATAATTTTTCCGAGTATCGCCTTAACATTGCTATTTTTTAATAAGAAATATGTCATACAGTACCATGCGATAAATAATTCACATTGACCTGACGTAAAAAAAATTGTTGGTAAATTTGAAAAGTTATCTTTTCCGTGGCCATCTTACCACAACAGGTGCCTCAGATCTTACTTACAATTTGATAGACACAAAGGTACGACCTGAGTAAGAGAGACGATGACAATCAACGAAGATTAAGCCAAGATGAGTGAAATAAATCACCTAATCAACCAATAATCTTGCTCTTTTGCTCGATGATGTGCATTCTTTATCACCGCGTACTGTCCTTGTGACCCCAAAAACTTATCAATTATGGCAAAATTCCGTATACTTAGCAAACATAAACAATTGCAAATATTGCAAAAGTATTATACCTACCAATCGATTACATTATCTGTGCTCTTGACCCGCATGTTACGACCTTGGTTAAATTAATCAATTAAAATTGTATATTTTAAAATTACATTGATTAAAATGCGTCGTTAACTATTTGTCGTACCTATAATGTGTGTGTGAACAATACGTTTCGTAATGTTCTCGATACATAAACAATTTTTATTAGCGCCACTTTTTTACGATGAGCTCTCACATAGTAAAGCGGTTATTACTTTTAGAAACACGTACGAAAATATAACGATGAATTTCTCTTCATAAATCTTATGTTGAAATCATTGACATAAAATGGTTAAAATGCTATAAGTTAAACACTGTACTGGAAATTCTCACTCATTGCGAAAGGAGATACTTATAAACCTTTTTTTTCAATATTTATTTTGCTAAATTTCCAAAAACCTACGTACCTACGTACGTATGAATTATGTTAAAAACTTGACATCTTTTAATCCCGAATTAATATTACAAATGCGAAAGTAACTCTGTCTGTCTATCATGTCTGTCTGATACGCTTTCACGCCCACCTAAACTACTTAACCGATTTTAATGACGTTTTGTAGGTACTAATATATATTCTGTGGTTTTGTACACATAAAGAGTTGACTTTGGGAAAGGACATAGACTAATTTTTATCCCGGAAAAACTTCATATTCCCGCGGGATAACGACGTGTAGTCCACGCGGGCGAAGCTGCGGGCGGAAGGCTAGTCAGTGATAAATACTGAGGATATACTAAAGGTAAATTAATCTACAATAAAATTTAAGATTTTAAACTTTCGCGTTCCATTATAATTATAAACAATGAGTAACGGGACTCAACGCGACATTTATTATGAAGTTGTAAGGGCGTTTGTGCACTACACTGAATTTTACCGATCCGGAAAAAAACGGATGCTTGTATTTTAATAATTAATCATTTATAATAGTAATTAATTAAATACAAGCATCCGTTTTTTTCCGGATCGGTAAAATTCAGTGGTAGTGCACAAACGCCCTATGTACATAATAATATGTACTTCATAATAAATGTCGCGTTGAGTCCCGTTACTCATTGTTTATAATTACAATAAAATTATTGTTTATTTGTATCACCAATAAATCCTACTAATATTATAAATGTGAAAGTTTAGATGTTTGGATGTTTAGATGTTTGGATGTTTGTTACTCAATCACGCCAAAACGGCTGAATGGATTTGGCTGAAATTTGGGACACTTATACTTTGTAGCCTGGAGAGGAACATAGGCTACTTTTTATCCCGAAAAAATGACTCATTCCCGCGGGATAACGCCGTGTAGTCCACGCGGGCGAAGCCGCGGGCGGAAAGCTAGTAATAGATAAATTTTCCTACAAACATCACGCCACTAGTGACATCAAAGCAGATAATACGCCAACCATGCGCGTGCGCATTGATATATTGCATGTTTTGATTTCGCTGTGCGCATTCTAATACAGTTCCTTGTTAATTAATGATTATGTTGATTAATGGTGGATTCAACTATAAATTAAGTAGAACTGATTGAACTGCCAGCGATTATTACGGAGTTACTGATAGTTTTAATTTTAATATAGGTACAATAAAGCGCAAAATCATTATTTTGATGAATGTGTTGTGCTATAGTAAGTACCAACACGAGAGTTTCCTGAGTGGCAAGTAATGTCCCGATGATTAAAATCGGGGAAACAATAATGCCACAAAATTCTTAAATAGTAGGAGTACTTATCTATACTAATATTATAAAGAGGAAAGATTTGATTGTCTGTTTGTTTGTTTGTGTGTTTGCATCGAATAGGCTCCGAAACAACTGGACCGATTTAGAAAATTATTTCACCGTTACAAAGCTACATTCTTTCCAAGTGACATAGGCTATATTTTAACCCAATATTGCCACGGGAACGGGTACCACGCGGGTAAAACCGCGAGGATGCGCTAGTAATAAATAAATAAATAAAGATCATACATACATATTGAACAACACCATATAATCTACTTACATTGTTCATTGTTCCAATACCAAATTATGTAAGATTAATAATTATTCTGTAACGAATGTTTTGGAAGTCTGACTAACGACGGATTACTATTTACTACATACACCCTAACACGAGGAAATATCTAAAAGTTCAGGTAAGATCTAGTTAATCTAACTGACTGTCTTCCAAAAGATTTCATCAAAACAGAGGCGAATGCATTTCCCTCGCATATTTACGGTGTTTACAAAAACTACTGAACATCTTCACCTCTCGTTCTATTTAAAGAGCGCAGTGTGTATATCGCATTGCGCAAGCGACGGCCCGTCCCTCTGAAGTTTGGCGGCGGTAAATCAGTGAAATGCCTGCGTATTTTATGCCGGGATGCGTTGGTGGATGACAATTTGACGTATTGGGTAGTGGGTACGAGTGACCACGATTTCAGGCACGTTTCAATCCATATTTCGTACGTTTTTATAGATTTACTGGCTGACCCGGCAAACGCTGTTTTGCCATATAATTATTTCTAGAGAAACCGGGGTTGGTGGTAGAAGGGTGAACACTAACGGTTAAATTTATGTATTTTAGTGCCAAGTCATAAAAAATTATAAAAGGTGATAAGGGTGGCCCTTATCACATACTAGCCTTCCGCCCGCGGCTTCGCCCGCGTGTACTACACGACGTTATCCCGCGGAAAGGTGATATTTTTCAGGAATAAAAAGTAGCCTATGTCCTTTCTCAGGCTCTAGACTATCTCTGTACCAAAATTCATTTAAATCGGTTCAGTAGTTTAGGTGTGATTGTGTAACACACAGACAGACAGAGACGCATTTATAATATAACTAGCCTTCTGCCCGCGGCTTCGCCCGCGTGGACTACAGGACGTTATCCCGCGGGAATGGTATATATTTCCTGGATAAAAAGTAGTCTAGGTCATTCTCCAGCTCCCAAACTATCCACAAACACACTTTCATATTTATAATACGAGCCTTCCGCCCGCGGCTTCGCCCGCGTGTACTACACGACGTTATCCCGCGAGAAGGTGATATTTTTCAGGAATAAAAAGTAGCCTATGTCCTTTCTCAGGCTCTAGACTATATCTGTACCAAAATTCATTCAAATCGGTTCAGTAGTTTAGGTGTGATTGTGTAACACACAGACAGACAGAGACGCATTTATAATATAAGTAAGGATAAAGTAAGGATTATAAAAAATATTTTAACTCTCAAAACTACCGAACACAACACAAAAAATCATCAAAATCGGTCAAGCCGTTTCGGACTAGCTTTCCGCCCGCGGCTTCACCCGCGTGGACTACACGACGTTATCCCGCGGGAATATGATATTTTCCCGGGATAAAAAGTAGCCTATGTTCCTCTCCAGGCTACAAAGTGTCTGTGTCCCAAATTTCAGCCAAATCCGTTCAGCCGTTTTGGCGTGGTTGAGTAACAAATATACAAACATCCAAACATCTAAACTTTCACATTTATAATATTAGTAGGATGTTATACCAATTCTGTATTTATAGAAACAGATAGGTAGTATTTGTGATTCTAGTTAAGTATATGATTTTTTAGAAATACTTACAGTTTTAACTCTTTATCTAGCTTTAAGGAAAATTTATGAAAGCTTTAAATTGTATTTTGTTGCTGTGCCCTAAAAATAAAATAACATAAAAAGTAAAACTATACCTAAACCAAACACATAGAAGCGGCTTAGTTTAACAGTTTTTTAATTCGTGTCACCACCGGTGTAATTTGGATGACTCCATAGATTTCACTTTTACGACGGTGATTTAAGGCTTATAGTTAAAACTCAAATATTAAAATGGCTGATCTCCACTTAAGATTTAAGTGGTTTAGCTATGACATCTATGGTCAGACCAAAATAGTACCTGAACATAAAAAATAATCTTAAGTGCCGGAGTTAATAATGTTGTTTTAAGAGTCTACACCTCTACGTCTAATAATGTGGACGATTTCGAACTCATATAAAGCCTATCCAACTTTGTTTTTACCAAAACGTACCTTTTTTACTTAATGACCTTACTTATATTATGTTAAAGTCACTTTTCAAATTCAAATAACAAATCGCTTGTGAAGGGTTCCTTACCTACCCACTTAACGTGCAGCTACAGATTACAATACACCTAGCCAAAATACTACTACCATTTTCCGCCAGCACAAAATAACTTTGTTTTTTCACAGTGTTTGTATGAATTACAAAGTTACATTTGCGGATTTTTGAAATAACTTTGTTTTTCATATACCTAGTGTTGGTATGAAAGACAACTACTGACTATATCTCGTTCAAACCAATTTTCGTTATAAGTACCTAAGTGTTTTTTTGAGGTCTACAACATATATTTATTTTAGATTTTTCACTCTGTTACTTTAAAAGTTAGAGGGGTGGGGGGGTGGGGGGCAAATTTTACCACTTTGGAAGTAAAATAGGTTTATCTCGCAAAATATTGGCTATGAAAAAAAATAGGGAATACTAGGAAGTAGGTCTTTGTAATATTTGACCCGAACGGACATACAATACAATTACTGCTAGTTAAATAAAAGCTTGTGAAATGTATGGGAGATAGGCTTCAGCGACTCGACTCCGCTACTGGCGTATGATACCAGTGGTCTGTAAGTATCGTAACGCGAGACCCGACTAAGTTTGTATAGTAAATTGCTGACGTCACTTCTTCCCCAACGTCACTGCTTGGCAGTTTGGCAACTCGCTGACAGTTGGCTGCCGAGTTCATGTTCCACGACTCACGATGCAATGCCAAGGTCGGCACAGAGAAAGACAGTTTGTTTATTGTAGAAGTATCAAGTGCGACTAAGTGCTCGTTCACAAGAGACGATTCGTGTTTTTTGACGTATTATGTTTTTATAAATTTTTACGGCATTAAATATACTTACGTTTAAATGTCAGAAAATTAATGCTGAAATACACGTACGTTTGCAAAAAATACTTGACTTTTTGGTGCCAGATCCGATGCCGTGCATGTTCGGTAGTTCAGTTCATCCAAGATTGAACTTGGAATCATGAAGCGAATGTGAACATCGATTCGGACTTTCTTGCTAATCGGGCTTAAATATTGTATTGTCATCCAAACCAAACCTGTGTGCAAAAATTCAGATCAATTTGACACTGGGAAGTGGGTCAAATTAAGCTTGCAAGAAATCTTTCCGTGTTCTGTGCTTGCAAGATTTGACCTGAGCCGACATAGATACATACACTGCAATTTAAATAAAAGCTTGTAAAAAAGACCTGCCACCCAAGTCCGGTGTTCGGCGAGATTCGAATACGCAAACTTTCACTGTCCGCGCGAGTGCTTGGACCGCTTAGTTAGCTAATCGTCATGAAGTACCATAGTACCATGTTTTTGACAAATCTTCAATTACGGATTCCGTGTGAACGAGCCCTAAGAGGTATTCAGCATCAGTGACATATACTTGGCACTTTAGCACCATTTTATCAAATTTTAGCCGTGGTCGTAAAAAGAAACGGGGACGATTGAAAAGGTTTTGAACTGTTGAATATATGAAATATACCTATAAGTGTTATTTTTACAATGGAATATGTGGTGAAAGAAATATGAAAGCAAGCGATCAATGAACTTAAAATAACCTGTAAGGTGCATTGGGGTAATTCCGAAAGTGGGGATATTCCGATAATTCAAAAAATCTACCAAATGCTAGCGATATTGTCTTAATGGCCACATTAAACCAGTCGCCATCTTCTTAGTACTAGTCGCATCAGTTGCCAGGAGCCTGTAATGTCAACAGCACGTGCACAGTGTCGATTTTCGCCAAACAAGTTTTCTCAGGATTCTGATAAGTTATCTTGGTTTGTGTTGATTTTCATGATATATTATTGTTTTTTCTGAGTGTTTAAGAGGACGAGAATGTAATCGCTGTGGTTTTATTATTTTTTGGAAATACCCCTAGGGGGTAATTCCGATAAACAAAACATTCGGAATAACCCCGTTACGTTTTGGAAGGCATCCCGCAGAAATCTGCGCCTATTAACGAATCTAGATAATGCTCGTTAATTCGCTTTGTTTCGCTTAGCTTCATGCACACGAATTTTTTTACCCTTTAAACTTAACTGTCATGTTGAGAACCACAAACTTTTGTTGGGGTAAATTCGAAATAAAAGTGTTACAAGAAAAATATTAGCGATACCTTTAACAAAATTAATGTTATTTTGTGTGAGGGGTAGTAACGACTGAAAAAGAAATTTAAAACTTCGGTCAAAGTGCAAAAATATAGATTTTTCAATTACTTCGGAATGACCCCAATGTAGTTCGAAATATTCCCTACGTCCAAAAGATATGCATACGTATTTCAGAATTTTAATTTTGAAACGCCAGTAACATTTAATGATTCTAATAAGCATTCAAAATAAATCGTTTTATTGACTTTACATAGGTAAAATAATTACAGGAGTTGATGATATAAATTTTGAACAATCAACCAAAACATAAGTCTCTAGTCAACTCGTAGAAATTTCTATCGCAATTGTCCCAATGCACCTTAAAGTCATAATAATCAACCATGCATGAGCCTTAATAAAATAGATTTCACATAGTATATAATTAATTGAAAACCATTATTGACAAATTTCACGTAAGTATCAACTTTTTGATTGCACCACACCACGGGGCTTGAACCACAGAAATTGATTCAATCATTCATAATCGAACCCTTTACAATGATTCATTAGATATGATACGAGCGGTCAATCAGACCGGTATCAACGTAATGGGGGAACAGACAAATTGACGCGCTAGATATTATTAAACAGAAACACGACAGGGAGATAAGTTCCCCGTTTATTGTAAACTAGCGGCCGCCCGCGGTTTCACCCGCGTGGTTCCCGTTCCCGTGGGAATATCGGGATAAAAAGTACATATAAACCTTCCTCTTGAATCACTCTATCTATTAAAAAAAAACGCATCAAAATCCGTTGCGTAGTTTCAAAGATTTAAGCATACAAAGGGACATAGGGACAGAGAAAGCGACTTTGTTTTATACTATGTAGTGATACCCTGCTAGGGTTGTCGCAAGGCATTAAAGGACAACCATTGATGGAAAAGATAGAGCTTAAAGAAGATAATGGCTGGGTGTTTCTTATGACTTATTTTCACACTTTATATATTTTTCTGACACATTTGGTGCAGTAATTAGTAAATTTATATGTCCTTGAGTATTTTTTACTTGGAACTTACATGTCAAAGATTTGTGCATAATTTAAATTAAAATGTATAATAATCTTCGACTGAAGATCTCATACAATCATCATCATCATTTCAGCCGTACGACGCTCACTGCTGGGAATAGGCCTCCCCCAAGGATCTCCACAACGAATGGTCCTGCGCTGCCCGCATCCAGCGGCTTCCCGCGACCTTGACCAAATCGTCGGTCCACCTTGTAGGGGGCCTGCCCATGGAACGTCGCACGGTTCTCGGTCACCATTCGAGAACTTTTCTGCCCCAGCGGCCATCGGTTCTCCTCGCTATGCGATCTCATCATTTCTGATATAATACTCATCATTTCTCATAATAATAATAAGTAGTCATAATACATTTCTTACAATCACACCAATTATCTAGCTCATAGGTAAGTAGTTTTCATTAAGAAACTGTGTTGAGGAAACTATAAAATAAATATATAATTATATTTTTTTTTTGTAAATACACACTTAATATGCATAGAAAACACCCAGACTAAGACAAATTGACATAGGAAAAATATAAAAGTAACAAACCACGAGCCCTTTAAGTAGCTTTCAGGCGGGATTGAAATCTCGACAAATAAACATGTTCATTAAAATATTCAAAATGATTTAGATGTTGGAAAAAATTTACACGTCTCACAGCTAGCTCCGATGTAACTCTTCACTGTCCGGGTGAATGCTCTACCCACTGAGCTACAGAGTCTTTCATTTTCAATAATAAAAACTGCATTGTGAACGCAGAAAATGTAAAAATAATAAGATTTATTGATTTAATTAAGTACCGATACGTTTAAACTTTAACTCCCGTGTGTCAATGTCAACCCTGATCGTTTAGCGTAGGATAGGCAGTATCTCGCGACCTGAATTTGTCTAACATTGTAGCTGATAACAAGAGCAAAGTAGATTGCTGTTTCACATGAAAACACAATGTTACTAAATAGGTACTAGTCCTATTTTATGTATTTTAATACACTAAGTAGGTAGATCGGTATCTGTTATGGTGGTTATTTAATACCCAAGAAGAGTGATTGATTGTATTGAAATTTAGTTAAAGTGGTTATTACACCATCCGTAATATCGGATTAAACATAAATATTGCTTGTTTTGATTTCATCACTTGCTAAAACTGAGCTCAAAAGAAAGCAATGAAATTGGAAGGTGCCAATTATTGAAAAATTTGAAAATCAGCGTCGGGCATGCATGCTATGCCTGATGTATGCTAACTGGCCACCTGTTTTGGCGCAGTCGTGAGACAAGTGTTTTAATATAATTGATTGTTTTTATGCTGATGTACCCTTTTTTCTTTTGCATTGTTATTTTTTAGTTCAGTAGTTTTTTTAGGTTTTTCAATGTTGTTTTTGTATTGTCTCGTGTCTGTGTCAAAATAATCATTTTTTCTTTCTTTCAATGTATGCTTAATTAGGATCCTAACTATCCGATATTTAGGATGGTGTAAAAACCTCTTTTAGGTGTATTTCAGTGTGATTTAATTTTTCTATCCGTTATACGACTGTTATTTTTTCTAAAATTAAGGCTAGTCATCACGCTATTGTCTGTTCCCTTCACGCCAAGTGTTGATACCTACTTACTCATAACTTTTAGAGGGGATAAGTTAATAGTTAAGATGGTTCAGCAAAACTTTTTCACCTTTGTTTATTTGAACACTTAAATAATTTTTTACGTTTACATATAATAATTTATTAACTTACAAATGAACCGGTACTCCATCGTAAACATAGTCCAAATTCAATTACTGCTCAAACAGTTTCTAGCCTCAATATCAGTTACGAATCGTGTAAGTACAACATTTATAACCGCCTCAGTTTACACAACAATAATGAAGTACTGTTCATATTTCACTCGCGAATTTCACATTGCAGCGATCTTCGATGTTTGCTCTTGTAACGAGCAATAAATATTGATAAACAACGCCAAATTACAGGCGTCGTGTTAGAGTAATTTGTACTTGGTCAGGTATCGGGATTTGATTTTGAGCAGAGAAGTTACGCAACTCTCAATAATTTTAGTTCAGAATAATGAAGTAAGTGGACTTATCTAATTAATTCCTCTAAGGCTGCATTCGACCAAAGTTTTATTCCAAGAATAACGCTAACTTTCGGATAGTAATGTCAAAACCCCATACTACATAGTTTGACATTAGTAGCCGACTGTAAGCGATATTCTCGGAATAAAAGTTTGGTTGAATGCGGCCTAGTAAAACAACTTTTCCACGGATATTTTCACGCTTTATTTAACACATTTATTTAGTTATTGGTTGTGTTTTTAAAAGGATTTTCAGTTTTTTGCCTTGCTTTAAATAACTATACCTATCCTAATTACTTAAACAAATCAAAATATTAGATTAATAAATCATTCTTGTTTTAATTAAATACCTATAGAGTTAAAATAATAAATACTGTTTCCGAACGAAAAACAAGACAGTTAAAGTGGGTTATTCTTTTATTAAATTAAAAAAACAGTAGGTAGTTTCCGGGACCACGGCCCCTGGAAAGGCGCCGAAACGTCGGAAAAAACTTTATATCTCCGTCCGTGCTACTCCGTGCTACTCCGTCATGGCACGTACCTACGTATTGCCATGACGGAGTACTTATTGGTTGTAACGAGAAATTAGCACTAGGTCAGGTACCAGGTTTTGATGTTGAGCAGACAAGTTATGCAATGCAACACGTGTAGCAATCCTAACTTAATGATGAAGTGAGGGCGTGAGAGATTTTTAAATATTGTTGCCTATTATATCAGTAAAAATAAAGTAACTCTGTCAGTCTGTCTGTTACGGTTCAGTCAATTTTGACATAGGGATTGATTATTTAATACCTTTTTTTAACGTGAGGAAAATGCTTTACGCATCCCCCGGCTTGCCAGGGGTATGTGGGACTCTCCACTCCACCCTAGAGAAGAAGGTCATTTTTCTCCTTGGTGTAACTTAGGCTGACAAAGTTACATTCTCATAAATAATATTAGTATGGATCAATTCTATTAAAACGTGTAACTAGACATATTTATTTTGGCACACCCCAAACTCATTTTCAAAGAGCACCGTTATCTCCCATTTGATTTATGTTTTAAACAGTTTAAATGTCGTTGAGTCACATCTGATAGAAATCGAAGGTGGTTGCTTAAATGTAAGCCTCCATTTTGTTTACGTAACATCAAGTAAAGCTTTTGTGGTGGGCGGTGCAGAAAACATTATTATATCGTTCACATTGCTAAACTGATAGCACGCATCAGTAGAGTTAAAAGGCTATTTAAAGGGACAAAGGATTTTGACATTTTTTAACAAGACGTAGTGTAGTGTTGTAACCTACGTGACGTGTACTCGTATACAGGGTAAAATTTTTTCATGACACTTTGAGGGATAGTACCTAGTTACTCGCAATAATGAAGATCAGAATTTCAGTCAAAGGAAACACTCCTTTATTTTGGACAAGAAATAAAACTGCATTCACTTCACATACTTACATATCACTACATAGTATAAAACAAAGTCGCTTTCTCTTTCCCTATGTCCCTTTGTATGCTTAAATCTTTGAAACTACGCAACGGATTTTGATGCGATTTTTTTAAATTGATAGAGTGATTCAAGAGGAAGGTTTATATGTACTTTTTATCCCGATATTCCCACGGGAACGGGAACCACGCGGGTGAAACCGCGGGCGGCCGCTAGTTTTTTATAAACTCATCCCTTCCATATAAATGTACATACACATCGACTAGCTAGAGTCGACATATTCTGTAACTCGACATCGAATCTATGATGATGTCTTTCATTCTTATCCTTTCATTTGATTTATGATGTTTCTAACAGAGATTTAATCCATATGTGTTACCTTATCTATTGACGTCATAAAAATACAGGCTGTTGTTTTTTTTTTCGAGTTTTGACCCTCGATTCCAGATTACGGCGAACGTATTTTTAAAAATCTTTGAATGCTGTTTTGTTTAATTTCAAAAATAAAGGAATGTTTCCTTTGAGTGAAATTTGATATCTCCATTATTTGTAGTACTTTTCCTCCAGGTATTATGAAATGATTCCATCCTGTATATAAATGTTTGTCCCGGTTGGGAATCGAACCCACGACGACCCCATGACTTAGAAGGTATATCTGTACCACGGCCAGCCCGTCAATATTTACCTTTATTAGTATACTAGCTGATCCTCGCGGTTTTACCCGCGTGGTACCCGTTACCGTCGGAATATCGGGATAAAATATAGCCTATGTTACTCAGGAATAATGTAGCATTCTAATTGTCAAAGAGTTTTTGAAATCGGTGCAGTACTTTATGAGTTTATTCGGTACATACAAATCTTTCCTCTTCATAATATTAGTGTAGAATAAATGAGACACAAAGATTAACAACATAATTATTATACTCGGTTTAACCAACAATATTTCCTAACTGGACTGGTATTTGTTTGTATAAACTGTGTTCACTAATTTATTTGCAGAGTAACCCATATTTCAGTTGGACGTTTTCCAGTCATCAGATAACCTCCGGGGATGTTCAGAAATCCCAATTCTCATGGCAATAGGCCAAATACCCCTAAAAAGGTACAGGGACCGTACTCCGAAACTTCGTAAGCCCCTTTCACTCGATTCTGTCTGTCATGACTGGGAGAGCGAGAGGGACGGGTTAAGTTACGGATTTTGCGTTTCGGAGTAGTCTCCCAGAATTAAAATTTGACAATGTTATCGGAAAATCGTTGATTCAAGACAGTCTGAAGTCACGATCTCGCTGAATTTACTCTTTTGAAAGTAGTGTCGGTATTTAGACTATCTGGTCGTTCCAAATGAATTACTTAACTAACTATCTAGATGTTATTTAACTATAAGGTTTAAGATACAGTTAGCCCCACTGCAGCTGGCGCTAGCTAAGGAGCCGAGCGATGTGACGTTTCACCTCTTTTCATACTTCAGTTCACACCACAAGCAACATTGCTTGCCTTTCTCTATCTCTCTCTCTCTATCTATATCTCTCTCTCACTCTCTCGCAGTATAAAAATACGTGAAACCTCGTTTAGCTCGCTCATCAGCTCTGCTGGCAATAGGGCTTGCGCTTTAAATGTTGACCTTGAGCGAGCCCTTTTCATAGATGAGTCAGTCATTTGTCTTTGAGTCCGCGCCACATAACTTGGCATATTTTATCAGAGGGCGCTGATCATCGTGGTCGATCGGAAAAATAACCCTTATTCCCATGCCATAATTTTAGTTCCAAATATTGACACGCGCCAAGTTATAAAGCGCGTACTCTACTTACTCTGTTCTTAACTTCTTCAATACCTCCACCAGTGTTAAAAAATTAAAGCAATTTGAGATATTTTTATAACAGTCTCGTATTAGTTTTGTAAATATATTTAAAACTAACTATCTGTTAAAGTCTAAGCATTTTTTTATTTCAAGGTCAACGAAGTTAAAGATTAAGTTTCAATTTAAAACCTGTTGAATAGAAACATCACGATTAGGGTAGGTATCTACATGACCTACCTACATACTGTTACACTGTAACGAAAATTATTTTCACTTTTGACGCGGAAATCGAACGATACCAAAAGTGTGTCCAACAAATCGAAAACCACTATTTACGATCTCTCCTAAAGCCCCAATTTCCCTCAGGGATACTATGGGATACGGTGACATTACGACTACCCGCGACAAAAAAAATGCTTTTAAAACCATGTAGGATTCCCGATAAATAAACTTGCAACACTAAATTAACGTTTATCTCCAAAGAACATAATGCTATTTGAATTTGGAACAATTACCTAGCCAATTATGGAGGATCTTCTACTGTTCCCGCGCTTCCTACAAAACGCTTGCAAGCAAAGACACCTAGAATGACATCGCAGCTCTTTTTAAAGTGGCCGTTGAAAACATTGGATTCTAACATCGGTTTGGCGCTTTTCCAAAATGGCCGTTGTTACGCCACTTTATTATAATCTTTATTACTGCATTTACGGGATACACGCTTCATAAGTAATTATTGCCATATGAAAATACTTTTCCGTATGAGTACGTTTTGTAACGGCGCCGTAATATTTGATGGGCTTTTGTTTATATTACGACTTTTATCGTTTGCCGGCAAATAACGTGTAGCTAAGCATTGTGACAATATCGTTTATAAGTGACCTTTTTCTAATACTTATTGCTGTACAGATATAATATGTGATTCAGCCAAATATATAGAAATAATGTGTTGCTCATTAGACTCAGTAGGTACTGTTTTATTGTATGATAGTAGTACTTACCTATTACTTCAAATATTCAGATTCATAACAAGATGACATAGTTATAGTCATTACTTCACAAAAAATAAAAGTAGTATTGGAAATAACATACAAAACTAAATATAAAAAAACAACACAAAGCATTTAAGAGATGAAAGAATGTAACTATGCAAGATATTTAACTTATTTAAAAATTATTAAATGTTAATATAGGAAATTGCGTCATACAAGTATCGAATCACTAACAAAAACTGAGACAAAAACTGTGTGTCGATAGATTCTGCTTTTCTTTGAAGACCAAAAGTAATTGCATAAATTATAAGGGATTAGTGATGTAACGAATATTCGCATTCGCATTCGCATCCGCGAATATTCGCTTAATTTCTTGATATTCGCATTCGCATTCGTATTCGCAAACACTGTGCGAATATTTTGCGAATATGAACGCAAGAAAAAATATCCACTTTTCAGAAGTCGGTTGGGGTTTTTTTTGTGGATTCGTAAATTCGTTAAGACTCCTGGACTTCCAAAAACGCTGTAATATATAAAAGTTGCTGTTCCATCTAGAAAGACAGCCTTGTTTAATCTTGAGACGTGCCTATTCTATATTCTTCTCGTCTTGAGTAGAATTCGAGTGATGAAAAGGTGTTCTGATCTTTGTACATTTTGTAAGGCGACTGTGACAGTTTATTGAGAGTTTTGAGCCTTTCTTTCAATACGTTTTGAATCTTGTGTAAATCATTCGCATTCGTATTCACATTCGCGAATATCAGCGGCAGATATTCGCAACCGCATTCGCATTCGCGAATGTTTAAAAATTAACGGGATACGATACGTGACCATTACCGCAGCATACCAGTTTCAATATTCACGAAAAAACAATTAAATGTTACAAAATTAAAAAACACCGTAAAAAATAATTAAGCTCCAAAAGTTGCCAGTGCCAAAAACAAATTAAAAAAGGCGGGAAGCAAAAAACACTCTCTCTCGAAAAGTAAAAATTAGGTCGCGAGTATTTTAGCACAGTGACAAGGTACTTGCTTTAGAATCGCAATACGGCTAACTACCGTTTGCATCGCGAAATGAACAAATAACTGTTGCCGGTTAACTGTTATTCTCAACGCGTAATTAACCTGCAAAGTTTGAGCCTTTGGACAACCACTATACAAAGATCTCTCGACGTAGCACTTACATTTTTTAACTGAGTTCTTAGAAAACTGGTTGTACAGTAGTATGACTCACTGGGTCCGCAAAATCGATTATTTGAACATAGGTTGTTGTTTTTTATTGCGATATATAGTAACCTGATAATAAAAAAACGGCGTGCCATTCATGGTCTTTGACACTTGACCTAGATTTTTCATGTTCTTTGTATATGTGGGAAAAAATTTAGCGCTACTATTTCAGAATGTTATTATGTAGGTATGGAGAGTAGGTAGAATTGCATTCAATTTGTGGCTCTGAAAAATGGTTTAGAAACTTTCGGGCACAGAGATGGGATGTATGGGATCGGGTATGTATCATAATAACTCGGTTGCTTCGACTATGGGCGAAATAACTACGGTCGATTCACATATTTTCATAATGACTATTGAACAAATCAACTACCTACTGGTCATTTCACCAACGGTTGATTCAACTATAGTTGATTCAAGTAATGGACGATTGTTCTTATGTTCATTTCATCTACTGGTTATTTCGACTATGGACGACTCGTCTACAGCAAGCCGTTTAATTAATGTTTTTTTTTATTTTTAAATTAAATTTTTGTCTTTTTTTTTGTTAATGGGTACTTACTTACCAATTAAAAATATGTTGCATGTTAGGTTAACATGAAGAAAACGCGCGAGCCTAGCGAGCGAAGCGAGCGTGCCGCGGCGTTGACTTCATACTCTCCCCCTACCCCCTAACATTAAATGTACAAAGTCGTAGTATAAAAACAGTATTAGTAAAAAATGGACATACTATCTATAGTAGCATATAAGCTTCCATCCTAGCTATGTGCTAAAGCACTGCTATATACATTATAACTCAACTAGCGGCCGCCCGCGGTTTCACCCGCGTGGTTCCCGTTCCCGTGGGAATATCGGGATAAAAAGTACATATAAACCTTCCTCTTGAATCACTCTATCTATAAAAAAAAATCGCATCAAAATCCGTTGCGTAGTTTCAAAGATTTAAGCATACAAAGGGACATAGGGACAGAGAAAGCGACTTTGTTTTATACTATGTAGTGATGGTCAGATAAAAAAAATTGGAAAAGAAATACTTAGTCAAAAAACGTTTCCTACAAAGTCACCCCACGAATCAAGGTACCCAGTTTACCGTTACCTAAGCTAATTTCTAGAGTTGGTATAATAGGGTCATTCCCATTAGCCATAATCACAATGAGCGATTTTCTGAGAGGCCATTTAAAAAAAAAAAGCTTCCAATTGCTTCACTAGATGGCGTTGAATAAGTATGTACATGTCTATGGTATATTTTGGTATGAAACATATTTAAATTAATTACTTTTTAACAACCCAAAGGAAACTAATAATATATTAAATAAGTACTCGCTGTGAGGAACAGAAACGAAATAGGTACATTTAAAGATTTAGGTAAATAAATAACATCTGTCTGACGTTCCGTTTTACGTAAAAAAGTCGCGTCAAAGTAAAATTTATAACGTTCCGTTCCTTCTAACTGCATAGGTGGGACAGCGCCATCTAGTGACTGAGCTTTCAGAAAATCGCCCATTACTCATTATTAAGTATTGTAAAACACTCTTCGAGCAAAGCTACTACTTATTAACTGAACGGTGAACACCGTTACAGTAACAGACCACACGCAGTTTCAATGAGTTTTCACAACTCATTGTTATTGTACCCAAAGACGATGCTTAGACTCATCTTGTCATGCAAATCGGTTAAATTACTGAAAACGAAACGCGTTCTAGATTTACCATTTCACTTCGAAGAATGCCAGTGACAATTTTTAAGAGTTCTTTTGAAAGTGAATCCGATCTCTATGGTTTCTTTCAATTGTTGAATTTTAGAGGCAAACTTTTTTCGGTTCTGCAATTCACCGTTCTTTGCCATTTCACTTCCAAGAATGCCAATGACAATCTTTCTTTTGAAAGTGAATCCGAACTCTATGGTTGAATTTTTTCGGTTCTGCTCTTTTTGCAGTGTTGAGAGTTGGTACTTAAGGCGATACTCGGAAAAATTATGCTAAAGCGAGATAGCAATGAGAAAACGACGCGCGCGGGAGCGAGACCGATTTTGCCGATTACGCAAAAAAACACAAAATCACTTCGTATTCAAAAACTATAGCGAGTTTAAAAAAATGCTTCTATACGATCCTAAATATTATTGGTGTCCACTAAATAAACCAATTTTCAATAGTATATGTATCCCCATTTAAGAATAATCTTGATATTTTTTATTTTTTAGATGTATTTTCGAAAATAAAAAGTGTCGAGCCAAAATCATAAAATCGTGTTTCTGAAACTATACGATTCTAGATATAGGTATGAAGAAATATATATCTTATTACCAGATTTGTAACAACTGTAACCGTCCTATAGTTTTAAATCAAAAAGTCCATACTTTTTCTGATTAGCGCCTTAACTTAATTTACTTAATTATTTTTATTACTTTTTTCATTTGCAATGTAATTTGATTAATGTGTAGGTGCTTTAATTAAGTAGGTAGGTACTAGAAAAGGTTGCTAAATAGGAAGGCAGGCCGATTTTTTATACTTACTACATGCTTACTACTTATTTATCTTACGCTTTGTTTACACGGGATCCATTTGATCATAATTGTTTTAGACTACCGTTAACTTTTTTTAAATGCCCGTGTTCACACGATGACGAATCGTGAAAAATGACGGAAGCTAGAGACAGTAGGTAGTCGTATTCGTCAAGAAACTTTTTGCTTGCTGTATTTACTTTAATCAAACTTTACGCCTATGAAAAGAAAAAGAAAGTTCTACCTTTCATAAATATCAAGATAAAACAAGTGTTTTTATTGTTTCAAAAATAAATCTGCCTAATTTGCTGCGTCATGTTGCGTTCGACACGTGCCAAATACTTACCTACTAGCAGCGTAGAAAAACGACCAAGGCCAATTAATAAATTAAGTAGGTAGGTAGGTAAGTACTTACTTACTTTTTTAAGTAATTATCAAATCAGTAAAAAACCAAATCGTGACATGGTTTTTTTAATTATTATTATTATAGAAAAGCAAAGATAGTATTGTGAAAAAAAAAGTTAATTTCCTATTAAAGATGTTATTATTAGTCACAAAAAAGTTTTGTTTCTAAAAACTAATAAATAGTGTGTAACAAAACTTTGTTCTGTACAAAGTTTTGTAATGGAAAACAGATATTTGAACACAATAAAAGTATCCCATTTGTCGTTAAAACTAGTTACTTACTTGCGTATATACTGAAAAAAACGAAAAGGCAAGCATAATACAATTTCAGCTAGCATTCGGATGCTGCGTAGTGGCTTCAGTAGTGGCCACTGAACTTCGCAATAATTCAAGCGATAAACTTCGCGATGTTTTTCGCGATAATTCTCGCCATAATTCAAGCGAAGTTGAACATCGGCATATCCCCATAGTGTGGCCACAGCATCGAGGGATTGACGTCGCGCACTACTGGAAAAATATCATTTGAAATATCCGTAGTAAAATTATCGCTTTAATTATGGCGACAACGTGGCCACACTGTGTTGGAATTTTGGCAAATCCCGATGTCTATTGGCATATTCCCATAGTGTGGCCGCAGCATACACGAAAAGAAGAAGAAGCTAGCATTGTTTCGTTATATACCTACCTACTTATATCATTTCCACAAACATTTGTATGTTTTGTATGTACCTATGGTAGGTACATTTATAACGAGTTAGTAAAAACCGTTACCGCAATTTATTATTGATCCAACAAAATTTAATTAAGTTTAAACTACAATTAATATCTACTCTATACTGTCCTACTTTGCAAATAAAGTTTAAAACTGTTCAATCGCTAAACAGTAGTTTGAAATTCACTAAAGTAATTATAATTTAGAACATAACAATGAAATATTACCATAAAATTATGGTTTCTAATATGCAATAAACGTTAAAACAGAATTAACGGTTAAAGCAGTGAACAAATTCGTTGATAGCGTAACCCGAGCTAGCTAGCCAGCTTACCTAATCACAACATTCTCTAGCCTGTACTTTAGACACTTAATTTGCATATTACAAAGAACTTAGTAGATATCAAAATGTTCCGACGTTAAAGTTAGCTAATAATTTTCGTTCCATAATGTGATGTGGTGTGATGAGATGAAGAAGATAGGTAAGTAAGTACTGAATTATGTATTTATTCTCTATTGTACACTATTGTACACTAGCACTAGCGGTTTCACCCGCGTTGTTCTCGTTCCCGTGGGGGAATCGGGATAAAAAGTAACCTAAGTTACTCCTTATTACATCAGCTATCTGCCAGTGAAAGCCCCGTCAAAATTGGTCCAGCCGTTTCAGAGATTAGCCGGAACCAACAGACAGACAGACAGCCAAATATGTAAAAAAAATAGTTTGGTATATGTACCGTACATATAATCATATTCATGTAGGTAGTAAAAAGCGGTTATATTACAAACAGACACTCCAATTTTATTTATTTAAACATACAAATGGCGGACTTACTGCCTTAGGCGTTTGTGCACTACACTGTGAATTTTACCGATCCGGAAAAAAACGGATGCTTGTGTTTTAATAATTAATCATTTATAATAGTAATTAATTAAATACAAGCATCCGTTTTTTTCCGGATCGGTAAAATTCAGTGGTAGTGCACAAACGCCCTACGGCATTCTCTACCAGTCAACCGGAAAAGATGTGAAGAGAGGTTACGACGGCAATAAAAAAAAATGTGTTAAACAGAAGAAATCAATTTTAATATGGATGTGGATAATATTTGAATGTGGTTGGACATGCGGGGAAAGGAAAATCAAATTATGCCTGAACGTTAGGTTTATGTGTAAGTAATGGTCAAAGTCAAAGTCAAGTCAAAGTCAATAAATTTTTATTCATATAAGTAGATTAAATAAAATTAATGCTAATGAAATTAATGGGTAACTTGATAAGTGCCGTGCCGTCTCCTTCGATCATAAAAAGGAGGAAAAAGGACGTAGGTAAGTTCGTCAACGACCCTAAATAAATAGGAAGAGGGCAAGAAGCTGAAAACCTGAAAAATTACCATACGGCAAAAATCGCAGCCGTCGTCCTATAAGTACTCGTATGAAATTATAACTTGCACTAAAGAGCACTGCACACAGCGTGCCATTAAAACGAAGTTAAGAAACTAAATAAAAAATGGAATGCTTAAGAAATGCCGGTCCTTTTATATCCACAAAGATTGCAGCAAATAACTGCAGTAGCAGACGAAAATTATTTAAACATTTCTTAAGAGTACGGGCGCACAGACATTTTAAAAATTCTAACAAGCTATGGCTGGGAAAGAGCTGAACTTTCCGTTTTCTTTATTTTCGATAATATTTTCGTTATTAATAAAATAAATAAATAAATAACTTCTTACAATCACACCAATTATCTAAGACCATGTTAATTTCATTAAGAAACTGTATCATGGAAAACTTGATAACGGATAAATATATACTTAAATACTTTTTGTTTGTAAATACATACTTAATATACATAGTAAACACCCAGACCAAGACAAATAGACATGTTCATGCACACAAATATTTGACTTTTTCGGGAATCGAACCCGAGACCTCTGGCACAGAATGTGGGTAGCCTACCCCTGCGCCAAATCGGTCGTCAAATTCGGTTCATCGGTTAATGTCCTAGATTTGTCCATACGTTTCATATATGGACTACGTAAATACGACCATATTTCCCACTACCGTCAGCAACTCAAATGGCTTCCTATCCGTGAGCGTAGGAACCTTAGAATCGTGTGTACTCTCTTCAACCTTTTATTCGATCCGCTTACCCCAGACTATTTGAAATCCAGGTTTCAGTTTCTGGGTGACTCCCATCAAAGAGAACTTCGCTCCAGCAGCAATTTTCTATTGAAAACTCCCTCCCATTCTACTGGCTTCGTCTCCCACTCGTTCTCCATTACAGCAGTACGACTCTGGAACTCCTTGCCTCTGAACATCCGTAGTGCCCCCAGTAAGTGCGTTTTCAAGAGATTGGTTCGAGAGCATTACTTGAATTCGTTACTCTAGGTCCTACGTATCTGACCTTTTTATTATATGTTGTTTTTATTATTTTATCAGTACTAAGTGTTATCATTTAATTGTATGATAGGATATTATGTATGTATGTATATGTTATATTTATCTTAATATGTATCTAGGTATATTATTATCATATATATTAGTATTATGTAAATATCTGAGTTTTTATTTTAACTGTAAGTATATGAATTTTATTCAATAAGTATCCCTTTTTTTTTGACTTGACCATGACTTCTCCTTTACATTCTTTCCGGTTGACTGGTAGAGAATGCCTAAGGGCATTAAGTCCGCCATTTGCTGTATGTGCTGTATGTGCAATAAAGAATTAATAAATAAATAAATAAATAAATTTAATTGTTATATTTTTGAAGTGTCACATTTTTGCCTTTGTAAACGTTTTTTGAAATGATGATGATGATGATGAATTGTTTTTTATTAAGGTAAAGTAATAGCTAAAGGTTAGTGTTAATTGTTATTCTTCCTGGTATACGTAAGTATAAGAAAAAGCTTTGCCACCCAGTTTTGCTTGCTTTGTTTCCATACGTTGATTTCGCGATAAAAGTTGTACTGTATGGTAGGAATTAGGGTGCGTCCATTAGTTACATTTTTTTTTTTTTTTTTTTTTTTATATATTATTTCTTCTTTATTGCGATCTGTTTAATACTTTAATACATTTAGCAATATGTTATGAATGGGCAAAATATCATGCTGGGTCCACATCCAATGATGTGCCCTCTTCACTTAATCAGAGTAGGTCTTGAGGTACTCTTCTCTTAAGTCTACGCCTTGATGGTCCTTGTGCATCCATCAGGTGTTTCGCCAGTATATTTGGGTGGGACTGCAATCTCTTCTGGTATGTTTGAATGTAATTTTTTATTTCTTGTTTTACTGTCTTCATATTGAGTTCGCGGTGCAACCTGTCGTTTGTGACATACCAGGGGGCATCTACTACCATTCTGAGCATCTTAGATTGGAATCTCTGAAGGATCTCAAGATTTGAATTGGCTGCCGTGCACCACAGCTGGATCCCATATGTCCATACAGGCTTGAGTATGCATTTGTATATAAGTAACTTATTGTCCATCGATAGTTGGGATTTTTTATTAAGTAGCCAGTACATTTTGCGCAGCTGTTGGCCTAAGGCCAGGCGTTTAGTCATGATGTGTTTCTTCCAATTTAGGCGTCTATCGAGATACATCCCAAGATATTTTGCGTGTTCGGCTTGTGGGATTTGTAGCCCGTTTAATGAGACCGGTGGACAATTTTCACGTCGTGTAGTAAAAGTCACTTGCACAGATTTTGTCTCGTTGGCTTTGATGCGCCAATCCTGGAGCCATGTCGAAACTTTATTGAGACTTCCCTGTAGTTTATGGGATGCATTTTTCGGATCTTCATCATCTGCCATTATCGCGGTATCAACGGCAAATGTACCCATTACCACACCCTTAGTTATTGGTAAGTCGGCAGTGAACAGCAGATAAAGAGTAGGGCCCATGACGCTACCCTGCGGTACTCCAGCTCGAGTTCTGTATAGTGCTGAGCTTTCATCACCTTGTTTCACGGTGAAGTATCTGTCCAGTAGATAGGACTCTAGCAGGCGGTAGAAGTTATGTGGGAGGGATATTTTTATTTTGAACAATAGACCATCGTGCCACACTCTGTCAAACGCCTGGGATATGTCGAGAAATGCAGCGGTGCATTATTTCTTGCTTTCGAACGATTTATTGATCCCATCCACTAGCCTATGAATTTGTTCAATTGTACCATGTTTACTTCTGAAGCCAAACTGGTGGTCAGGAATAAGCTTACGATTTTCTATGATGGGGTTTAATCTAGGAGTGAGGCGTATATATCGGAACAGGCAAATAAAACAGGTTTCATATAAAAACAGCTTGGAACTGTTCTCTATAAAGTCAAAAAACTGTTCCTCCTGTTCCACATGTTCCACAACAGACCGATAACAGCTAGCACAAGTAACAGTTCCAGTTCCACCCACAACAGAAACAGACCGAGAACAGATAGCACTCGTAACAGGTTGACTGTTGTGACAGTGCAACTGTTTCGCGCAACAGGCTGGTGGATTGGAACATGCTCTTTCCTATTCTGACCTATGATGGTTACAGTTGTTGGAAAGAGATAGTGCGAGTTCCTGTTCTCTACCTGTTCTCTAATTTGGCGTTCGGATACACATCCACATATTATTATGTTAAACTTTGAACTGACAATGACAATACAACAAAAAAAAAAGATGTTGTAATTATAATATACACTAGCGACCCGGCCCGGCTTTGCACGGAGTCCTTTAAACAATTTTTTGGTGCTTTGACAGTGATAGTACTTTTAAATCTGTCATTACTTTTAAAGTATTTATTTAAATGAAATAAGGTCCGGGACAATTTTTATCTACATCAAATGGCCAAGGTAACTAATTTATTTATTTGGATAAGGATTAATACTGATTAAGAGAAATTAACTTTACAAATAAAGTTATATTTTTAAAAAGTTAGAAATGGTTACTGTAAATTGACTATAGGAGATAGATATATGCTATTGCGGACTTTTTTGTAGACCTTACAATGACATATAATTCCATTCCATAGTACATTATTTTGATGTACCTATTTCATACGGTTTAGCCAGAGCGTTCGCAATGAAGGCGCTCGAAAAATCGTTTTTTTGACGGCTTCATCACAAAACATGGAGTTTTCTCTATTATACAAATACTTAATTAAAATGTTTTGTATGTATTTATAAACCTTCGGGAATAAGTTAGTTTGTTAGTTAGTGGGGGACAAATCTTGCAAGTTTTATTTGTACCACTTCCCAGTGTCCGATTGAACTGAAACTTTGCATACAGGTGTGGTTAGGATGACAATACAATATTTAAGTACAGTCAACAAAAAAGCTTGTCATAAAAACAAAGTTTCTACGAAAAACTTATACTATGTAGGCAAGGTAGCATATAATGAAACTGAAGAATGGTAATAAGTTACAAAATATTCGTTAGTTAAATTAGTAAATAGTAAATTAGTTCTTTTATCCGCTACATTAGTTCTTATCACATTTAATGTCTTTTGTTGATTACTAAAGTTATGTTTTAGTATAAAAGTCACATTAAAGTGTACAATCGAGCTGTCAGTCCTAAGCCTGCAAGTATGAAGGATGGTTTTCACTTCAGGAACTTGTTTCTGAAGCCATTTTATGAGTTTGTTGCTTTTGAATCATGATAGTTACTGTTCTCTACCTTGATTGTTGTAATATAACAGGCTGTTATTTTGAAACAGGTTTCTGGAACTGTTGTCTGGCTGGAACAGGAACAGGTGGAACAGGTTCGGCAATTTACCTGTTCCAACCCACCCCTAGTTTAATCTTTTGAGTATTAAAATCTCCATTACTTTAGATGGTATCGGAAGGAGACTAATAGGTCGGTACGATTTAGGATCTTCTGGCTTTTTTCCTGGTTTGAGAATCATTATTATTTGGCCCACTTTCCATTGTGGAGGTACAAATCTTAACCGCAATATAGAGTTGAACAAATGGGTTAGAAAAGTCATGGCTTCGTCTGGTAATTCTTTCAATATGGTCGCCGTTATGAGATCGTACCCCGGTGCCTTTTTAGAGTCCAGTTGTCGGATGACTGATTTTATTTCCCCTTTACTGAAGCTTTTATTTACATGTTAGCCATTAGTTACATGAGGCATATTTAATGGTCCAGCCGAATCTCATCTTTTCTCGCGTGGGGGAGAGGGTAGAGTCTTAGAGCCAACGCTCACTTGTGATGTTTAGTCGGAATCGTAAGACGATCGTGATTCGTGTCGGTCGATAGTTGGGCCGTTGGGCGATAGTTTAGTTGAATGCAGTGCGCGTGCTCACATAGTTCTTCATGCACATTACCGACCGGCCGATAGTTGTGCATTGCGATAGTTTGATCGAACAACTATCGTCCGATAGTTTGATTGGTCGATTTTTAATCGTCAGTGCGCGCACTGCCATTTAGCTCTGTACTGAATCCGAGAACGATCAATCTATCGCCAGATTAAAAATCACAAGAGCGCGCTGGCTCTTAGCAAATATCTCGTAATTTTTTTCCGCAAGAAACAGTGTATGCGAAAGAACTGGGTTAAAATAAGTAAATCATGTTAAGCCAAGCTTATACAATAAGCTTAAGTCAGAGCTATGACTATGTTTTCATGTAATTACCTAAATCTTTTGGCATGACTATGTAAAAACATCCATGTAAACTTTCGCATCTACACTAATATTATAAAGAGGAAAGATTTGATTGTTTGTTTGTTTGCATCGAATAGGCTCCGAAACTACTGAACCGATTTCGAAAATTCTTGGACCATTAGAAAGCTAAATTCTTCCCGAGTGACTAGGCTATAACTTTATCCCGATATTCCCACGGGAACGGATACCTCGCGGGTAAAACCGAGAGGATCTGCTAGATTTTTTTTTTATCCACAACGGGGTAGCACTTAGCCTTCATCACACCTGATGATAAGTGGTGATAAGGCTGAAGGTAGAAGCACACTACTCCCGGAATCCTCAATCACTGAGGAACTGATGGCTATCTTATCTCTAACTGCCGAAACACAATATGCTGAAAACATCATTGTTATGGCGTCAGACTTAGATAAGATGGTGGTAGCTAGCCAGGCGGAATAAGAACAAGTCCTACCACCAACCAAACCGAATACAATATGTACCCCCTTTGGGAATCGAACCCGGGACCTCTGGGTCTACAATCGGTGGTATAAACCACTAGACCACAGAGGCGGTTAAAGTTTATAATATTAGTAACACTAGGACAGTTGAGCTAACAACATAACATTTTAACTAGCAAGGAACGAAATTATTTCTTCCAGGAATCATTGATCACGCTTTGTTATTTATTGAATTAGGGCAGTGCAACTTTGTATACAGTATGCAGTATACTGTCAGTCCGGTGGCGGTACTATTTTCACGGCGCGTTTCGCGTCTCAATACGGTTTATTTGGATCGGTACCAAGATACACTCTGTTCTGTTTATGTAAACATTGCGTTTGAACATCTTACATATACAGAAATACTTAATTCGCTCTAGATGGTTCAGATGATGGAGTTACAGTTTTTGGCTCCTGTATCCCATGTAAGGTGAGTTCCATTAGAAAAATAAATTGATGTCCATAATCGTTTTGTTCAAAGAAGAAAAGGTTAAGATTGCATTTTATTTATATTGGGATATGACACGCATTATAGTTAGATATCAAATAATTTCTATTTAACTAGCTTTCGGCCCGCGGCTTCGTGGACTACTTACACGACGTTATCCCGCTGGATCTGATATTTTTTCGAGATAAAATGTAGTTTATGTTCCTCTCAAGGCTACAAAGTATCTGTGTCCCAAATTTCAGTCAAATCCGTTTAGCCGTTTTGGCGTGATTGAGTAACAAACATTCAAACATCCAAACATCTAAACATCCAAACAACTAAACTAATCTAAATCTAAACTTACACATTTATAATATTAATAATAATCATCTTTAATAATAAGTTACTTATTATTTATAATTTTAGTAGGATTTGTAATATCTAGTTATAATTTCCGGAGAAAGAGATGGCAAATTTGAAATTGCACGCTTTACACTAAAAGTGCCAGATGAACCGTCTGCTTTCTCAGAGTAAATTGTTTGGACTAGTACCTACCTATCTATGCAACTTAACATTTCGTTTAGTGATTCTTAGTACCTAAGTATTATGTCCCATTATTTCCTGGAACTGCAATGCTGCAACTAAAAAGTATAACCAATCGAACAAAAAAACAACTATTAAAATCAGATCACTAACGCCAGGGTAATCGGTATACATAGGTACATCAAACAAAAAAAAATACGGGTTGAATTGAGTACCTCCCTCCTTTTTTTGAAGTCGGTAAAAACATAATAAAAGAAAGAGTAGAGTATCTTCAAACCAACCTTTTTGGTTTCCACCTTCTTATAAAGACTCCGAACATGTTGACAGAATCAATATTCATTCACATCACTACCACGTATTCACTAACTATACTGCACGGGTTCACATCACCAAAACCATCCAAAATGTATTTACACAAAACAAATGAGCGCGGGCGGACACCGAATATGGAAGCGAATCGAATGTTTACAAACAATCGATTTCGAAATGCGGATTCACACGTCACTATCGCTGTCACTAGATTTGGCGGGAGAGGAGCATTCGGATTTATTTTTAAAGTAAAGTCGTCACACACGCGCGGCTCGGGCGAGCGGTCCGCGGAGACTGGTTGGCTGGCTGGCTCCCTGTTGCAGTATGCAGCTGCCGGCAGCTATATATTAATAAATTTCAGATGTCAACCGTTTTGCATACTACTTGAATCAGCTGAATGAATTCCATTGACCGATTTAAGAACATCGATTAGATAACACACTCTGCTAAATATTGCAGGCTCTCAATTGTATGTAACACATAATAACTTTCATATCCGAATACATTGGGTTTTGATTCTTATTGCGCAGACGCGACGGTTATTTTCGTTTTTTAATTGTGATATTTGATAGTCACATCGCACGCTATGGGAAGCACTTGTTAATTAGCCGTTATCGTTATGCGAAAAATATTAATACGCCTTTATATTTAATTAAACTTGCGAGTATTTTCACACTTCTCGTACTTACCATTAAAATTAATTTGTGAATTCTGTGAAAAATGGGGGATTGTGTGAAATCGTAAGTAGAACTAGGTAATTAGTTTTAGTTGGAAAGGGGCTTTATCGTGAAGGTGAAAATTCGGTCAAACGACATAACTTATCGCGTCCATCAAGCTTGGTAAGGGCGATAGAGTACTTTTTTATCAGGACTCAGAGATGCTATGCGCAAGTATCGTGTAGTAGGACCTTTAAATTTTTACCCTTTTTACAACCTTTTTTATTAACTTGCCATGTTAGTTAGTTTGTTAGTTGGGGGACAAATCTTGCAAGCTTAATTTGACCCACTTCCCAGAGCCCGATGGAGCTGAAATTTTGTATTAAAGGTTTTGTTTAGATGACAATACAATATTAAAGTACAGTCAGCAAAAAAGGTTGTCTTGAAAATGAAATTTTCACAAAAAAACTTGTTACAAGCGTTTTGTTAACCTGCCACTGCCATGTTAGTTTGATAGTTAGTAAGTGGGGGACAAAACTTGCAAGCTTAATTTGACCCACTTCCCAGTGTCCGATGGAGCTGAAATTTTGTATACAGGTTTGGTTTAGATGACAATACAATATTTAAGTACAGTCAGCAAAAAAGGTTGTCATGAAAATGAACTTTTTACTTTAAGTAAAAAGTTCAAGTTTTTAACTTATTCGACTCTAGAAGATAAACCACAGAACATAGAAAGACTTCCTGCTGCCCCTCAATGGCTGTCATAGCTTGTGAGTTGTGCGCCCAAATAATGGCACCTTTTAACCAAAATCTTGTAACTAAACTACAAATGCTACTTGACTACACTACTAAATTCACCGCATTCAAATTTTAGCCATATCTACGAGTGGGTATGTATTGCTTTAATAACGGGTAAAGTACGATAACTCATACTAAACACACGCAGGTGTATCATTAGCAAAGTGTGACCGCATCAAAACAAACCGATACGTAACCGCGTCCTAGTTCCGTGTCCCTACAGCTCCTGAATCCCTCGGGAACCGCGTCGTGACCTCCTTCGCCACTTCCTTCCGAATTCGCAAAGAATCGGAATAAATTCCCGGCTTACCTGACGCGGAGGGATCGGATTTACCTTTCCAATTTGATGAATAAGCCCACTTTGGTAATGCAGACGGTGATATTTCACATCACCCAGCATTGTTGTCTCAGTTGCTGGCGCTGCACAAATTTTTCTAAGTAAAACAGCAGTGTACTTTATAACACTTTCCGGCAACCACTTTAAGGTGCTTGTAAACTGGGCGTACGTACTCTACACACACAGTGTAGTTGTAGGAATACACTATGATCGAAGGAATAACACTGATCACGCACAATTGTGATGACCACATCTACTGTGTTCCACAGTTTATTGAAACGAAGGTCTCTCATGCAAAATTAAGTAAATTAAACTAGTCCTACCTTACTAGAAAATAGTGTCCGTAATCCAGGGGGGCTGAACGTTGTCTCGCCGGCGCGCGCCGGGCAAAACGATCTCCACACAACCCCCGATGGGATACTCTTACAGCTAACACTCTTATACTACACAATGCCCTAATAGGCAGCTAAAACTTTCCCGGCGCTTTTCAAAGCGAACACACACGGGTTACAAGTCCGTACCCCGACCGGAGCCCTAGTAGGTGCAAAACGAAATCTCGGTCCCAATATGGGTAGGTAACTTGCGCGGCACGTCGCTACAGAAACACACGAACTTGTCTCACGGCTGCTTACGGCCAACTGGTCTGCACGCGGCCCGAGCGCATTGCGTGTCGCCCGTGACCTTGACAATGACAACGCACCGCTCGCAGCGCGGCGCGAACATCCCCCCGTCCCGGACAGTAGCAAACTGTCCGCCAACTCAATCTAAGGGCAGGCGAGAGAGGGTAGCGATCGCTCGCTTCAAAACAGAGTCCCCCACCAGGACCTCGGCAAACCTGGGCACACCATCCGACCCCGGATGAAGCTGAACAATGCGTCCTAAACGCCAGCGGAGGGGCGGCAGGTTTGGATCCTTTACCAACACGAGGTCTCCTGTCTTGGGTGGGGTCGTCCTATCCGACCACTTAACGCGTTGCTGCAAAATGTGCAAATACTCCAGATGCCAACGGCGCCAAAAACTCTGCGTAAGCTGCTGGAGCAATTCAAATCGCGAGAGCCGTCCGGAGGCCACTTCGGAATAAGGATATTCTGGCAAGGCGTTAAGCGGTCTGCCAATCAAAAAATGGCCCGGCGTAAGGGCCTCTAAATCATTCGCGTCCGAAGACAACGGACACAACGGACGCGAGTTGAGGACCGCCTCAACCTTACAAAATACGGTCGCGAGTTCCTCAAACGTGAGGACCGTCTCCCCAATAACGCGACGAAGGTGAGTTTTAGCGGCCTTTACAGTTGCTTCAAAAATCCCTCCCCAGTGGGGGCAGGATGGCGGGGAGTACTGCCATCGTACCCCTCTGCGAGAGAGTGTGGATCCGATCTCAAAATTATTCCTATCCAAAAATTCACAAACTTCCTTTAAATACCTATCGGTGCCCTTGAAATTGGTTCCACAATCGGACCTGATTAACGACGGCATTCCGCGGCGAGACACAAAACGATTCAACGTGGCTACAAAGGCTTCTGTGGTGAGGGCACTAACCACCTCCAGGTGGACCGCTTTAGTGGCCAAACAAACAAATACACACAAGTAAGCCTTTTCCGTTCTAGCATTACGAAGCCGCGATGTCTTAACGGTAAATGGCCCCGCAAAATCCGTTCCAACTCCTGAGAAGGGCATCGATTCGTTCACTCGATCGGCAGGCAAATCACCCATCTGGGGCTGCATCGTATCGGCACGCAAACGATAACACGGGAGACAACGAAAAATAACGGATCGGATTATTCTCCGCGCTGACAAAATCCAGAACTCTCGTTGGAGGAGCGCGGTCAAAGCATTACAACCGGCATGAGCATTCTTTACATGTCGGTCCGTAATCAACAGTCTAACTAACGGTCCATCCTTGGGGAGCAACAAAGGGTGGCGTGATCCGTACGGCAGGTTGGCATGTCTGAGCCTACCTCCGACACGCAGCAATCCGGTACTGTCCAAGAAGGGATTCAACCGCACCAAGGGTCCCTTCAACTTGGACTTACTTGAGCGCAGGGCTTTCAGCTCCGGTTCAAACTCTCGCTGTTGCGTCACTTGCAACCAATGCAACAGAGCGTCTTGCCGCTCTTGTGGGGCGAGGACCGGAGACAACGATTTCTCCTGAGGCTGGCGACAATTTCGCACAAAGCGCCTCATCCAAGCAGTCACGCCGAGCAACTTATCAAGAGAACTGTAGCGGTCTAACAAAAACTCCATCTGCGGAGCCGCCACCGTCTCCACGGCGTGAACACGCATGCCTAGGTCTGGGACTCTGGCCACAGCAGGGGTGGCAGGCCATGAGCGCTCAGGCCGTAACAACCATGATGGACTCCACCATAGGTGGTGGTCCACTAACTCAGGCGCCTCGCAGCCGCGGGAGGCACAATCTGCGGGGTTCAGTTCGCCCGGTACGTGGCGCCAAATCAACGGGGCCTTTGAAGTCTGAATTTGTGAGACCCGGTTGGCCACAAAAACCTCAAGGGTGTGGACTGAACTCTTCAGCCAACAAAGGACGACCTGGCTGTCAGACCACGCAAATATCGACTCCAAGTCGACACCGTTTCCCAAGGTGTCGGCAACATGATTGAGTAGCCGTACTAAGAGAGTGGCGCCGGACAACTCCAACTTCGGAATGGTTAGCCTAGTCCGAAGGGGGGCGACCTTACTCTTGGCCGTAACTAAGTGTACGGCGACAACGCCTGCTGCATCCACCGTTCGGATGTAAACGGCTGCCGCGTATCCGCTTTCGGACGCGTCACAAAAGCCGTGCAGGGAGGCTTTAAACTTTCCCGAAGGCAGCATTTGCCTCGGTATACAAACCCGATTGACGTCGGGTAGGGATGACACGAACCTCACCCACTCTCGTAGGAGGCTACCAGAGAGGGGCTCATCCCATGACAATTCCGCAGCCCAGAGCTCCTGTAGGAAGCACTTCATCGAAAACACTACAGGGCTGAGCCAACCGTTCGGATCAAAGGTACGGGCTACAGTTGACAGCACCGTGCGTTTAGTCCAGACCTTTGGGTCTGGCAGTTCCAATCTATATGTGAACAAATCCGGGACTGGTCGATACTGGACTCCCAAAACAGACAGCATGTCTGGAGTCTCCGGATTTTCAAAGAGGAGCGGCTCTTGCTGGTGGTCCTTAGGCAAATCTGCCAATAGGTCCGGTGAGTTAGACAGCCACTTCCGCAACTCATAGCCACCAGCCCTCAAGAGCGCAATCAGCTCATCACGTAAGACGAGAGCCTCATCTAAGCTCGAGGCCCCCGTGCAGATATCGTCGACAAATAAGGCCCCCCCCTCAATAAGAGCAGATGCCCGGGGATAGCGTAGCCGTTCGCGCTCTGCGAGCTCCAAAAGCGAACGGATCGCCACAAAGGGGCTCGACCGCAAACCATAAGTGTTGGTGTTCAGCTCGTAAGCCAACATCGGATCCTGGGGATCCTCACGCCAAAGGATGAGCTGGTATCGTCTATCCTCCGGGTGAATCACGGTCTGTCTGAACATCATGCGGATATCGGCCACAAAGACGACAGCGTGCCGGCGGAAGTTGGTCAAAACATCACAGACATCGTGATGCAACTTCGGCCCCGCATGCAGACACTGATTCAACGACACTCCGGTTGACGTGGGCGCTGAACCATCAAAGACCACGCGGATCTTCCCATTGGAAGTCTTCAAAACAGCGTGGTGTGGCAGGAAGTAATGTTCCACATTACGCCAGTCCAACTGCGAGATGGACATGTGCCCAAGGTCCAAATACTCCCGCATGAAGTCTATATACTTCTCCTTGAATGCGGGATCCCTGGCCATCCTACGCTCCATGGACAACAATCTCTTCTCGGCCATCGGTCGGGAGCTCCCTAAAGGAGGGCGAACCGCCAAGAAGGGCAAGCGGGTAATCAAGCGACCCGAGAGGAGGCGCCCAGTGTTGTTCTGGTAGAACAATTCGCACTCCTCCGCTAACGGATCCAACCGCTTGGCAGTGGGAGGTTCCTCCACCTCCCAAAACTTTTGGAGAACGTCGGACAAAGTAGAACCGACAATGGTCTGGCGGTCTACCGACGGGGTCTCTGGTGTCTGTGGTACCTTTCCCATCACCACATGACCCAGCGACGAGGACAAGGCGACAAGATCGGCTGTCTGCAAAACTCGCTTGCTTCCACACAGTACACGACCGAGGACATCCGCACCAATCAACAAGTGTATTGGGCCCGGTCGGTGGAAGGAAGGATCAGCCAAAGCCAGTCCAGACGTCAGCTCAATCGTGGATGGCGGCACTCGCACTTGCGGGAGTGGTCCAACCACCTTATCAAAAACTATCGCCGAAGCACCGATCTTCGGCCTTGGCGTGAAGTGGGGGGAGAAGGAGAACTCAACTCGACCAATCGGATCAGGGATCCGCGAGTCTCCCACCCCCCGTACCGCTTCGTGATGCGGCACAAGCAAAAGACCCAGCTGTCGGACAAGCCACCTGGACATTATGCACCCCTGGGCACCTGAGTCCAAAAGGGCACGCACCGTGACAACATTGCCCTTAGGTCCCCAAACATTCACGGAGGCTGTTGGCAACAGCACAAGCTCCGGAGGGGTGGTTGGGTCCGACAGGGGCGCCATTAAAAATTTTGGGGGGGTACTTGTCCCCCTCGCGCCTGAGTCGGCGCGCCAAATGTGGGACGCTCGTACCGGGCGAGCGGGTCCCAATCGGGTACATACTGGCCCCGACCAACAGCACTCCTAGGTGCAGGGTAATACCCGTGTGGGGCGTGCCTCGGTACATAGTACCCCAATCGAGGCCTCTCCATTAGGGGGGGGGAGTAGCAAATAGGGCCCGTGCCCATCGCCACCGTGGCGTACTCTTGTGGTACCCCCCTACCCCCGCCCGTGGCGGGGGCGTCTCTCCTATAGTTCCCCCTCTCCGGGGGGGACTGAACGGGGGGGCTAAGCCCCGCCGAATCTCTAGGGGACCGGTTCCGGGCTGCCGGGCCCCCGCCCGTGCGCGAGGAATTCGAACCCCGGTCGCTCCCGGCGTCCTTGCGGTCCAAACAAAGGAGGGGGTGATGCCTCCCTCCGCAAAGACGACAATCCTCGGTCTGGGGACACGCCGACTGCATGTGTCCCCCCAAACACCTATAGCACCATTGGCGCTGTTTCGCAACGGCCCTCCGTCCCTCTGGGCGGAGGCCTCTAAATTTGGCACATTCATGCACCACATGCCTATCTCCCCTGCAATACCTGCACCGCTCACTCGGTGCGGGGGGAGGGGACTGCTGGAAGGCAGCATAGCGATTGGTCGGGCGACGGGGCTGTTCCCTCGCCGCCACCATACGACCAACACCTGGAACCGGGGCGGGCTCCAGGTGGTCCGTCACCCTACATTCGTCCTCCAAAAAACGAAGGAGGTCCGCGAAGGGCGGGAGATACGAGGCGCTGTCGCCTCCGTACCTCTGCTCGAAACGCCCCTTCATTTCAGCGGGCAATTTGGCGAGGACTATGTGCAGCAGTACAAAGGACCACTGATCCACCGGCAGGTCCAATCGCCTTAGGGAGTTGACCGCTGACAGTAGCGGGTTCAGCAACTCCCTCCGTAACAGGTGTACCCGCGTGATTCGCGGGAGGGCCAAAATCGTGGCCACGTGGGTGTCCGCCAGTAACCGGACATTCTGGTACCTGCTAACCAGAAGCTGGCGAGCCACCTGGTAGTTGTCGTCGCTGATGAGCAGGTGCTGGATTACCGAGCTGGCCTCTCCTCGCAGGGAGGAGCGCAAATAGGCCAACTTCTCACTAGGGGATAAGTCCCGTCGTGAATCCACCAAACTGTCAAACAAATTAATGAAGCCCATCCAGGCTGACAGATCCCCATTAAAAGTGGGAATCTCCAATGTAGGCAATCGGCCTAGCAACCCCGTCGGGGTAGGTTTGACCTCCCCGCTCAAAACCGGCTCCCCCTTCCGAACAGCCAGGGCCCTCTCAGCCGCCTCCGTGAACTGGTCAGCCAGCTCATAGGCCTGGGCTACATCCTGCTCCAGCTGTTCCGACACGGCATCATCAGCTGGGGGGTTTTCCAAATAATGCGCGCGACACTCCATGGCGTGGCGCTCCAGGTCTTGCAGCCGAGCTGCCAGCCCGCCATACCGAGCTAGCAACGCGCCTACCCGGTCGGCTCGGTCTATTAATGTGACCGCACAAGCAAGCCAACGCAAAGCTCCTTGGATGCCAGCCCTGGATACGGCGGTCGGATTCGTAGGAGCCATTTATAAGCCGTTTAATAAACAAAGCAAACAAAGAAATATAAAAGTGGTAAACATCAACAAAAAAACAATAGAAATAGGTCGCGTCACGATAATATAAAACACAATTAAAATTCGGACGACATACACGGACCCTACTATTTTCATAAATTATTAACAACTTACCAATTTCAAGGGCTAACAATATAACGGTATAAACAAAACGTATAGGATTAACGGTATGGCATACACGGCACGGCCAAGTCAACCTCGCAAATCAACTACTAAACCGTTATCAACAAACAAAAACAAAACTATTTTTAATAATAATACTCGTAATTTAATACTACTAATAATTAAAACTAGTTCCACTTTTTTAACTAGGCAAGCGGACTCGGAACAAACACTAGTATGTGGTACTAATAAACAACACTTTCGAACGAAACTATTCGTCAAATAAATCCGGACACACAAAAAAAAAATATACACATCTAGGCGAGTAAACTCGTATCAAATCACTAGTATGTGGTACTAATAAACACACTTTCGAACGAAACTATTCGTCAAATAAATCCGGACACACAAAAAAAAATATACACATCTAGGCGAGTAAACTCGTATCAAAACACTAGTATGTGACAACAATTATATAAGTGTCTATCTATTATCGGATCCACCAAGTGAGAAACATTCGCTTCGAGAATTTACTAGAACAATTTCTTAGTACTTCTCGTCTCGGATCGGATCGGATCGGGAATCGGATCGGATCGGGAATCGGATCGGAAATACCCTTTTTAACAAAAAAAAATAATTTTATTTTTACTATGAAATTTTATGTACCTAGTTAATTTTAATATGAAAATTAACTAATTATATCAACTAACTACGCTCTGCTACCAAAAATATGATCACGCACAATTGTGATGACCACATCTACTGTGTTCCACAGTTTATTGAAACGAAGGTCTCTCATGCAAAATTAAGTAAATTAAACTAGTCCTACCTTACTAGAAAATAGTGTCCGTAATCCAGGGGGGCTGAACGTTGTCTCGCCGGCGCGCGCCGGGCAAAACGATCTCCACACAACCCCCGATGGGATACTCTTACAGCTAACACTCTTATACTACACAATGCCCTAATAGGCAGCTAAAACTTTCCCGGCGCTTTTCAAAGCGAACACACACGGGTTACAAGTCCGTACCCCGACCGGAGCCCTAGTAGGTGCAAAACGAAATCTCGGTCCCAATATGGGTAGGTAACTTGCGCGGCACGTCGCTACAGAAACACACGAACTTGTCTCACGGCTGCTTACGGCCAACTGGTCTGCACGCGGCCCGAGCGCATTGCGTGTCGCCCGTGACCTTGACAATGACAACGCACCGCTCGCAGCGCGGCGCGAACAAACACCATTAATTTAATCCTTTCAAGGAATGAAGCCATTATTTAATACAAACAGCATAAACTTTGCCTTAAATAAATGATTTTAATTTAATTAATTAACTACGGAGCCAGTCACGAAATCGCCAAAAAAAACTGTTCCATACCTACATTTTGGTTGAGTCCGTATCCTGTTCTATAGAACAGCTGTTTTTTTTTCGCGATTTGGTGGCCTCCTCAAAGCGATTTTTTTTTCATATTGATGAATACTTTGATCTCCCGAAATGTTTATTAAATAAGGTTGTATTGTGTGCAAGCGGTAGTTGCTAAAATATTTAACTTTGGGAAATTACTCGCTTACCAGGATTAACTCCGTTTCGAAGTAGGTAGGCTTTTAAATTCCGTCGGGCAAGGTAAACGAGCTTCCATAACAAAGGAAATAAGGTCGAATATTTAATAGCGATGATTCTGCGAAACCTAGCGCTGCCGATACGATTATTATCATTCAAATTTATGAAAAAGGATTTGGATTCCATTTGATTTTTCAAGATAAACTTTATTTTCGATTAAGAAGGTACTTTTCGAACTCGATTTATGGTAATTTTAAGACTAGCGGGGAAAAGTAGCTTCCTTTACTTTTTATAGTAAGTATTATTAGTGTTTTTACTTGTTTAATTAGTTTTAGTAGGTAGTTATCTATATAAATAAAACACTTTCACGGATTTTTTCACGCAATTTATTTAACAACTTGGTTAAATTTTAGTTGTTTTTAGAGATATTTTGGTTTATCCGACGTTTCGGCACCTTTCCAGGGGCCGTGGTCACGGAGGTACCCAGTGGGTAGTTTTATTTATATGGACAGTTCGCACAGAAATCTAAGATGTGTTTATAGTTAGCTATACTTAATATTGTAAAGAGGAAAGATTTGATTGTTTGTTTGTTTGCATAGAATAGTCTCCGAAACTACTGAACCGATTTAGAAAATTCTTTCACCATTAGAAAGCTACACTCTTCCCGAGTGACATAGGCTAAACTTTATCCCGATATTCCAACTCCACGGGAACGGCAACCCCCGGTTGCCGTTCCCGTGGGAAAAACCGCGAGGATCCGCTAGTTATTATAATAATAATGATCGTATTCCTTTTTACAAACAAAGATAATAGTCTTTATTCACTTAGAATTCGAATTCTCGAACACAAATCATCATTGGGAGCGTCTCAAACATCATGGCATCTCTTTCATACGTTTGACATTTAAAGTGACAGGGCGATTTTTGAGACACTCCCAAAGATAAGTAGCGTCCGAGTATTCGGGCATAAATCTACTCGAGACCCTTTTGATTTTGTTGGTGCTTATGAAACGAAAAAGACTTAAAACTAAAGTGCAATAGATTTGCCGGAACAATTAAAAAGGCTATTAAGGGCTCGTATAATATAAATACTTCGCAAATATTTAATTGTCATCCATCACAGAAAAATAGTGTGCAGAAGAAATTCGGATAATCAGTAAGAAACTTACCCCCAGTTTATATTTTGGATGCAATGCAATACAATCATCATAGGACACACAGTAGGATTTTACTTTACTTATCATAGGAAAATTCGCTCTTATTACGTCTCAATGTCTGGGTCTTTGTAAACTCGCCACATAAGTTAACTCGTCATCATTTGAAAAGTTCAATACATTGAAAGTAAATTCGCTACTTCTATGGAATGTATGTTTTAATTCGTCAAAGTTATTGTAAACTCGCCACTATTATTGATTTGCTATCATATTTGCAAGAAGTAGCAAGCCAGTTGGCCGCTAATAAATATTTATTTGGAAGTAATAACTTTAACAATGCTAATAGTACCAGGGCAATATAGCTTACGAGAAGTTATTTTGGTTTCGTACCGCTAAGATATATCTTAATTCCTTTTAGCTCTTTAATTTTTCAAACATATAAATTGAAATAGCTCCTTGTTGTTATGTTGCCCTGGTACTTTTGACTGAATATAAATATATTATAAAGTCTGTGATTTTTTTATTTAGATATAAAAGTAAGTTAAATGACTTTATTTACTGTTTTTTATTATTTAATGTTTCATTTTTCTGCAGTCCCTACGCAAACATCTATAGTGGCGAGTTTACAATAGAATAAAACATATTTATTTTTAAAATGCTACCCGTGACGAGTTTACACCATAAACTTATTATACTCTAGTAATAGACGGACAGAGTTCGCTTGGTTGTGAGACCGAAAATGACATGAGCTAGTGTGTGTAATTTGCAAACGTGTGTGTGAGTTTTAGAGCTGCCCTCAAGCCCATTTTAGGTTGTCGATAACAATAATGTAAATAAAACACAAACAAGATTTAATAATTCATATGATATGAAGTGTACTTCAATGGACATGGGAAAATAAAAATAAAGTTCATTTTATTTAAATTTTTACTTTTTTTGCATTCACAATGCAATTTTTATTATTGAAAAATGGAAAATGGATTTTATTTTCTAAATACTTCATTTTCCATTTTTCAATGATAATGGTCATTTCACTTCAATACGATAAGTATTTACAAAGTTATTGTAAAAATTAATTTGTTTAAAACACTATTGCCTCGGTTGTTCGCTAACAATCGGCTTTTACCACGTTCGACGTCATTCCTCCCGACCGCCCGTATACCGCACCGGCCGGTCATACTTACCTACTCGCACAGCTGCACTGGTTGAAATCTTGTTTTTTAATAAAACTAGTTCTGGAATTTTGGAGTCCCTTTTCATAGCATTGCACCAAATATTTAGATTTTTTACGAATAAATATTTTTATTCTGCGTTTTGATCGAAGTATTCGTACATAGAGGCACAATACAGTATTTAAATACCTTAGGTACTTTGTATAGACATGTTGATAATTTTCTTGAATAATACAATCAAGCACGCATAGTGGCTGTCACGAAAACACTAGCACGTGAAAAATAAAAAATGAAGTATTTAGAAAAAATCGACCCGTCTCACAACCAGCTCCGATGGGACTCGAACCCATGACCTTACGCTATCTGGGCGGCTGCTCTAACGACTGAGCTACGGAGTCGTTAACGACGACGACGACGACGAATACAACGATCAATGACTCCGTAGCTCAGTGGTTAGAGCAGTCGCCCGGATAGCGAAAGGTCGTGGGGTCGAGTCCCATCGGAGCTGGTTGTGAGACGGGTTGATTTTTTCAAAATACTTCATTTTCAATTTTTCTATAATAAAAACTGCATTGTGCATGCAAAAATTTAAAAATGTAAATAACTTGATGGTCATTTTTACGAATTTTTAAAAATGTGAAGTTTTTTGAAGGGCTACGGTAAAAAAATTATGACATATTTTAAGTTAAAATGTATATACTTCAAAAATAAATAAATAATTATACCTTTCCCAAACCCATTGAACATTTAGGTACTCATTAATTATTGTCCTCTGAAGAGAACAATTTTATTTAAATAACTAGTTTTCCGCCCGCGGCTTCGCCCGCGTGGACTACACGACGTTATCCCGCAGGAATGTGACATTTTTCCGGGATAAAAAGTAGCCTATGTTCCTCTCCAGGCTACAAAGTATCTGTGTTCCAAATTTCAGCCAAATCCGTTCAGCCGTTTTGGCGTGATTGAGTAACAAACATCCAAACATCCAAACATCCAAACATCCAAACTTTCACATTTATAATATTAGTAGGATTTCTCAAGGTTTCTTTGCAGTTTGCTTGAAATATTTGCTGCACACCACAGAGTTTTAGCGAAGCTCCCAGTCTATTCTATTTATTAATTGGATTAAATTTAAACTGGATTTACAGGAAACCTGAAAATATTGTTAAATTGGTACTGAAGTAGGTATAATTTCTATTTAAAAAGTGTCGGTTAAAATCAGCTTTTGAACTATCAATGTTCACAAAGACAAACAAAGTTATATTGGAAACCATCGACATGAGTATCGATAATAATATCGATAATTTTTGATCAACCTCTACGTCATATTTTCTCAAGTTCACGGATATAATATCTTTTTATCTAACACATAAAGTTGAAAAATCAGCCTTTTTTTAGAAAATAGGCAGTAAATAGTATGATATTAATGTGGCACTTAGTGTATTTGGGAATATAATCAACTAAAATATGAACTATGAAAATGGCAATTGTACAATCCTATTTACCTGTGAAATTAGTGTTTATTTGGTTTATTGTCGTAAGTAACATTACAATTCAACACAGAACACTACACCATTACTGATTTATATAGTTATAAGAGCCAAATCGACGCGATCGCGATAAAAATCACAAAATAATCGAGTGGACGCTTTTCATCAAGATGATAAAAGACGCTAAATAAGTCAAATCGGGTTCTGCTGTCATTTTCTTCCAACTCTTTCTCGCACATAGCTTCTGCCGTAAGGACTGGTTTCTCACTCGCACCATTGTCCGTCTATTACCCCTAGTATAAATAAGTTTATGGTTTACACATAATTTTTTTGTGATTTTTCTGATGACGAATTAACTGTTATGGCGAGTTTACAAGGACCCTGTTATCTGTGCCTGAAGTTTGGTGCGCTCTCTAATGTACAATTCGAGTGGCAGTTCCGTTCCATTGGTGAGAAATTGGAGATCCCTCTTACTCGGCGAATAACGGCTTTGTACGGAACCGTGGAGGCTGAGCCCTTGAAGTATTGAGGGCGAGTCTGCTTACCTGTGAAGAGAAAATTCGTATTGGTATTTCAAAGGGATGGCTATAGAGAAGGTGGTAATAAAATAAGTCGCTACTGCGCTCAACAGAATATCAGTGCAGCAAGCCCCCTTTCCTATACACCACTAAATTTTTAAATTAGTGTTATATATATATACAGGGCGTCCCAAAATTAACTCACATGGAGGGAAAGTACCTTAAATACTGAAGATATAAAATTTTACTGAAAGGAGACTTCATTTTTATTTTAAAAAGAAAACGAACTGCATTCAAAGAATTTTAAGTTATCAACTGTCTGAACTGGGAATCGAACCCGCCGGAAGTAAAAAAAAATATTTCTCTAATTTAATTGTCCCGATCGAAAGGCTCGATCATACCTTATCATTTTTTCTTAATAACATAGCATCTTAAATAAAAGGAAGACTACGAAATTTAACATTTAATGTTGAATAACAAGTTTGTGCAGCGTTATGAATAGCCTTTTCTGTGACTGTCGTGCTCAATACAGACTTTAACATTTCAATGTAGGTATTACTAATGAGTGAAGATTGGAGCAATTATACCTAATTCCCTATCATAAGTGTTTGATAATGTGATAAGTAACACCACCTCGATTGGTTTTAAAAAGTTTGAATAATTTCGTGCGGGTTCGATTCTCGGTTTGGACATGTTATTATTAAAAAAAAAATTGAATGCAGTTCTATTGTTATTTAAATAAAAATAAAGTCCTATTTCAATAAAACTTTCTATCTACAGTATTTGGTGTGGTCTATGCCACCATGTGACATAGTCATTGGAAGCCCTGCGGGCGTCCCACGACTATGCCATATGTTGGAATAGACCGCACCAAAGTAACTATTCAAACATTTTTAAACCAATCGAGCTGGTGTTACTTAACACATTATAACTTTATTAAACACTTTATGATAATTGCTCCAATCTTCACTCATTAGTAATACATTGAAATGTTAAAGTTTTGAGCACGACAGTCACAGGAAAGGCTATCCATAACGCTGCACAAACTTGTTATTTAACATTAAATGTTAAATTTCGTAGTCTTCCTTTTATTTAAGATGCTATGTTATTAAGAAAAAATGATAAGGTAATAAAGTAATAAAATGATCGAGCCTTTCGATCGGTACAATTAAATTAGAGAACTATTTTTTTTTACATTCGGCGGGTTCGATTCCCAGTTCAGACAGTTGATTACTTAAAATTCTTTGAATGCAGTTCGTTTTCTTTTTAAAATATAAACGAAGTCTCCTTTCAGTAAAATTTTATATCTTCAGTATTTAAGGTACTTTCCCTCCATGTGAGTTATTTTTGGGACGCCCTGTATATATATAAAGTATGAAGCCCCCGCTTGCTGCTCTTGCTGAGTTGAACGTAATTTTGACATCACACGTCACTGTTTTATCTTTTTAACCGTCTTCTAAATCAAAAAGGAGGAGGTTCTCTATTCGTCTGTATGTATGTTTTTTTTTTGTGTATGTCCACCGATTACACGAAGACGGATATTATATGGACCGATTGAAATGATTCAAACGTTATTACATCAGGTTGGGTTCCAACTTGGTCCCATTTTTGACTTCAAAGTAGGTACTTACGTTATTTATTTGGTGAGGGATTATTTCTTACTTTTTTGATGTGATTTTTTTTATATTTTTTTTTTTTGCATTAGTGTTAATTTTTTATTATTTCTGTATTTGTGATCTGGTTTTATGAAATATTGTTGTTTTTGTCGTGTGATGTCGAAATAAGTAAATTGCTTTTCTTTCTTCTTTCTTTCCTTCTAATAGATAGATAGAGTCGGTGATTGATAGACACCCGGGTCCGATAGCGCAGTTGTACTCCTAGCGTTAAGTGCCCGTAGTGTAAGTTTTTATGTCAAAAAACGCAAACTATTTCGATTCCGTATTTATGTCAATTTGTATGAAAACTGTATTAGCGCCTCTAGCGGCGAGTAGCGCGCTTATATAGTTTTCATACAAATTGACATTAATACGCATTCGAAATAGTTTGCGTTTGCTTGACATAAAAACTTACACTAGGGGTACAGAGCCCGTAGTGTAAGTTTTTATGTCAAAAAACGCAAACTATTTCGACTCCGTATTTATGTCAATTTGTATGAAAACTGTATTAGCGCCTCTAGCGGCGAGTAGCGCGCTTTTATAGTTTTCATACAAATTGACATAAATACGGAATCGAAATAGTTTGCGTTTGCTTGACATAAAAACTTACACTCGGGGTACATGTTATTAATATCCGGACGATAAATTAACGTGATAACGTCATAATATGAAAACATTGATGAAAAAGTGCATACTTTTATGAATAGAATTGAATAATTATCACTGAATTATCACAGAAGGAGTTAATTGCTAGTCACATTACATTTTTGGTCTAAGTTTATAATATGGCAAAGATTAGCTTTCGATTGACTCTAGTAGGTACCCAGGAAGAAATAGCGGTATAATTTCGCGGCAGAACACACGTGTTTTACCAATTGCAAAATTGGTAGGTAATATTAAACACTAACTAGTGGACCTGGGTGAACTTCGTATCACCTACATTTAGTAAAGATTTTATCCACTCGATCGTGACGAGGAGGGCAGAAATGCATTAACGCATTTCTCCAGTCAAAAAAGATCATAGAAGTACTTAGTAAGAAATGCAATCTATATTTTTCATGCACTAACATAGAAACACGGTTAAAATATGTAAACGCACGTAGATAAACCGAAACGTTTTTGCAATAGCAATAAAACTTAGATAAGTTTTTCCACCATCTACGTTCTCAGAATAAAATATCCCACTCGCCGCCCAAGGCGACTCTGTATGGATGCCGCAGCCGTGCGTAGTTATCATCAATTTTCCATGGGAATGCAACAGCTGATTCGAGCGAACAACATGGATGTAAATAACCCCCCTAATTCGCGGTTGCCTGACTGAAGAATAGGCAAGGGGTGATGTACATGCTGACTTTCTGACTTTGTTGTTACTTAGCTGTAGGTAAGTAAGAAACTTTTGATTTTCAGAAATTGATAGAATCTTGGTAGAGTGGGTAGGGATTTTTATAATATTGGGTTCTAAGAAATCTATATATAAAATAAAATAGCGTTATGTATGAATAAAAAGTTGGCTAATATCGAAAACGTCAAAGAAACTAGAATATTTCGACAAGTCTTCTATTCTAAAGTATCGATAACTTTGAAAGACTATTGGCTCGGAACTTGAAAGTTTAAACGACTTTTTGACATCCAATTTCTCCTGATTGTAAGGAAACTCCTGTAGCGGACAAATAGCCATAGCGCATTAAGATTTAATTACTTAAATTACCATTTCACAATGCGCAAGCTTTGCGATCAAAGTATATCTGTCATTTTGTAAACAATTCCTTTATTATAACCTCACGGAGGCTGTCCAAAGCCCATGACATGTGCGACAAGCTTTACTCCTTCAAAAGAGCGGGCAGCACCTGACATTTTCGTAATCGCTGCGTGCCTGCCGGCGCGCGCGCACCGTAATAACGCCAAGCTCAAACTACACGGCGACGTACGCAATCTTGCGCTGTAACTTCAACTACAGTCTTTTGTTTCAAGATTTAACCACCATTAGGGACGTGTGTCTTTTGTTTTATATTTATTTTATTGAAGAAAATGTTTTAAGCTAAGTCAAATTACACGGCGACAAACGGACAAACGTAAGCGAATGTCAATTACTCTGTAAAGGCTATTGTTTTAAGATTTAGAATCCCCATTTAGAACGTCTGTCTATTGCTTCTTCCTACTACTTTTTATTTAAGGAAAAGTTTTAGCCCAAGTTCTATCTAATGACACGGCGATGTACGCTATCTTGCGCTACAACCTCAACTAGTCTTTTGTTTCAGGATTTAGAAATACCATTATAGAACTTTCGAGAAAGGTTTAGTTGCTCAATTACTAACTTAGGTACTTGCCTATAGAAATGAAGTTCGGCAATACTTTGAAAAAATTTAGGTTTGACAAAAATAGCTCTAACTCTTAAAATCACTATAACGTCCGACTGCAACTTCGGCTGCGTAGATTACTTACATTTCCTCAAAGAAGCATAAAAGGTAGAGCCGAGTTCTTTTTCTTTGATTCATTTTTCATTATAAATTACAATTGAAGTTTCTCTTAAGCGTGGGAAGATAAAAATCAAACAGATTCTCTAATTTTTATAATTTACTGTAGTACCCAGAATGCTGCACACGTCAAAACAAAAAGCGAACCAGACTTTATAAATCACAGCACGCTCACTGTACTTATATATCATTAAAAGGCAACGTTTCATAAAATAGAAACTGCACACAAAAAACCGCATCGCAATCCCACATAGTGCGGCGGAATGCAGCTAGAATGCTGCGCAGACGCATTGTGACGCTTCTTGCACGCTCTGGATGTTACGGCTTGAGAAGTAGCTGAAGTCAGTGCTATGTCGAATTAAGTATGTATTACGTTCATATCATCAATAATGACCAAATAGACAGATCACGCGTTGGCTGGAATATCCGTTTGTTTACACGCAAATACTTTTTGTATGGAATTTAGATAAAAAAAACTTTCAAAATCTGATATTGCGCATTTTTGTCACAACTTGTATTGTATTTGTTAATTTGTGTAGGACTCAAGTCCTTTGAGAGTATTGAGACACGTTTATTACGTTAGCATATCCATGTCATGTTACGGAAACTGATTGTCTTTTGTTCACAATAACTTACGTCAATTTCTTACAACTTTATTTCATAATTGCACCTATTGTGTTTCCTCGTTTCCCCGTTTCTGGAATATAGTTGATGGCAATATACGAGGGTATGTATCATAATAACTACGGTCGTTTCGATTATGGTCGAAATAACTACGGTCAAAAGAACTACTGTTCAAAATAACTACTGAACGTTACACCTATGTTTGTAATAACTAATGGACGAAATCACTACTGGTCATCTCACCTACGATCAACTCACCTACGGTTATCTCACCTACGGTTGATTGAACTACTGATCATTTCACCTACGGTTTATTAAGTTTAAAATAGTGACTCACGTACTCCTCATAGGTGCGAGGAGCGAAGTGACGAGCATGTTAGGTTTACATGAACCAACAGCGCGAGCCGAGCGAGCGAAGCGAGCGTGCCGCGGCAGCGGCCGGCGAAGCGCCAGAAACGACTTTATACATATTCCCATTTCCTATTAAACTGAAGTAGGGGGTACGGGGGGTGTATAAAGTCGATTCTGGAGCTTCGCCGGCCGCTACCGCGGCACGCTCGCTTCGCTCGCTCGGCTCGCGCGGTGTTTTGGTCACTGTTCTAACCTAACCTAACCTAAAACGTCTGTTACATTTTGTTGGGTGGCGGGGGGGCTTTGCCCCCCGTCCCCCCTTCTGTTTTTCCCAAAATATATAAAAATTTTGAAATAAGTAGGTAAGTAACAAAAAAATTTTTGAGTAAAAAAAAAATTTTTTATATGTCCATCGGATGCCACCTAGGTATCGGGGATAGGGGATCGAATATTTGGTTAGATTTCAGCTTTGACGCACCGTTTTCGAGATATTTTCATTTTTATAAAATTCATTCTTGAAAATTTTACAAGTCCCCGCTCCATACAGTCAAAAATTGTATTAGTCCTATCTCCATACAAAATCAGTTGAAAGTCCTGCACCCCCTTTGTGACACCCTAACCAAAAAAAAAACAATCCAACGCGCCCAATTCCATTTAATAAACTTTCCAATTAATAAGCTTGTTGTAGCCGAGTCGTTCATAGTCGAAACAACCAGTAGATGAAATGAACACTAGGACAATCGTCCGTTAGTTGAATCAACTGTAGTTCAATCAACCGTAGGTGAAATGAACAGTAGTTGAGTCGTTAAATAGTCATTATGAAAATATGTGAATCGATCTTAGTTATTTCGACCATAGTCGTAATGACCGTAGTTATTATGATACATACCCATATACAAACTTCTTTTTATTCCGTCGAATAAAACCCTTTTGATTGATAAAAATAACCTTTTAAGCGAAACTCTTTAGAATTAGACATTGTATGTAACTCAATGTTTATTACACGCATACTAATGTCAGTAAGAAATAAAAAATAAGGACACTTTTTCCATTGTAAAGACATTACGAAAGCTAATGAATGGGTGGGAGTATCTGCAGAATTATGTCATAATGAGATGCATCGGTGATTCGGTGCATGTAATGCAGTTATCGATTTTTTTTCAAACTACTCATATAAGGAGGTTATTAAATTGATTGTGAAATGTAAAATGAATGTAACCATAAAATACTTATTCATAAACGTATTCATCTCACTCAACAAAATCCAATATAGGAAAAGCATAAGAAAATACAAATTAACATCACACAGCTGTCTCAGAAATTATGAACTCGTTCTCAAATACTTCTGATTTAACTACTATAGATACCTATATTGAAACCCATTAAAAGTAAAAAAAAAAAGTGCTCCTCATGGATCAATTCAAATTTTCGCTTGAAAGTTGCCGATGTCCTTATTGTCCTTGCCCTAGGTTCCTAAATAAAAACTAAAGTAAGTATTTTATGGATGGATACCTTCGATCAACAATAACACCTACTTCATGGATACAGACTACTATCAAACGTTAAATCGTCTTTTGTTTCTCCACAGATACCGGCAGCCCGCAACCGTCACTGAAATCACAACACCATGCTAAAAATCTTGTTTATTTTTACAACGAACGGAAAATTTCCTCAAAAGCATTTTATGCCTGCCAATCACCAAGTTTATAGCTGGTCATGATCAATAAATAGCCTTCAGCTAGTACCGAGTAACAAGCCATAAAACATGTATTTTTCATTTAACTAACGAACTTTTACTGTTAGAAAAGTAAAAATTAAATTGTAGATTGAAATTAACTTTCAACCGTAAAATTGATATCGACTCTATCTAGATTTCTAACATAAATAGGTACTCGTAAGTTCGAAAGACGTAATTGAAACAAACAAAAAGACAAAAATATAACTTGGGTATGTAATGATTTCTTCAGAGGTGGAATCAAAGACAGACATTTAGTTGAAGCTTATAGAAGAATTCGATATCTTAATTTACCGAGCTTACCTTTGGAATTAGCAGTCGTATTAGGAACGATTCATTTTAATAACATACCTTGACATGTTAAGATACCTAAAGACGATAGATAGATAATATATTTTGTCGTGAAATTGTAATTAGAAGAATTAAATGCCACTTCCATTTCGAGATATTATTATGTACTGACGAAAAACCATACGAAATTGTTGTATGATGAAGATAGTTTGAACGTGCCAATAGCTGGATACAGTTTTACAGACTACCTAGGTAAGTACCGTCGGAAAATTAAACCATACAGAGAAAAAAGTTTGTACGGCCCGTCTGGAAGACTCAAGACAGACTCTCAGCGCAGGTGAAGTGGTTGCACTGTGTATTGAAAATTTACTATGGGACTCTGGTCACGTACGAGGATATCCAGGTGAACCCCAGGGCAGTCTCCCATCTTTCCAATGATTTCTTTTGTACCGGAGATATCGGGAATCATAGACGATTGTAGGTCAAATAAAACATCACAAATGCGGGATCTTATATGAAAGTCATACAATTTTCCAATTAATAATATAATAATAATAAATAATTGGAATTAAGGTGATGACTGACTGTTTAGGAGAAGGTGGCAAACAATTAATATTTATTTTTAATTTTATTTATTTCGAAACTCAACCGCTTATTTACAATTTACATTACACAGAGTATCTTAGTTAAATAATCTTAAGCTATTACAGAGTTTCCCAACGTGATCAATTGAAACATAAAAAGACAATAAACAGATTATACGCTGTCTTAAACTTATGTGGCATCAATACAATGATAAAAAAAGAAAAAAGGAAAGGAACACGGCAAACTTCAACGCGATAGTAGACTGTGATGATGATAATACTAGGTATATATGTAGATATAGACATAATAAAGGTAAGTCAGCAAACCGAGAACCCAAAACAAATGCCAAAGCGCCTGAAAACATTGTAAAACTTCCGAGCCCAACTTTCGATCAATTCCATCGTAATCCATCTTCAAAAACATTAGAACCCACTGCAGATGGATTCGATACTTCGCCATCAAATATTAAGCTTCAAAGCGTCCAGGAAAAATAACGCTCCGCCAAGGGAATTTAAATTTTATCGCCAGGGAAAAGGATACAAATTGGGATAGTGGGAAAGTAATGCGGCAATATTTGCTGGAACTGGGTCGCTCGGAAGCCTTCCCGGGAAATGTCAAGGAGAATTAGGTAGGGCTGGTGAAATGCAGTTCTGCAATGGCAGTTTTTATTAGTTCAGCCAAAAAAAAATTTTTTTTAATGTCGGTAGTAAGGATGCTATTGCCGTAAACAGTATTGGAGACTATGGATTAAATGCTATTAATTTTGCAAGAGTTGATAAGGGCGTGATTAAGGTCAAAATAATATGTAAAGCCGACTTTACAAGTCAAGAAACTATCAAACAATAATTACAAAGCTTTGGCAAAATAGAATCGAAATACAATATACTTACTTCGTAAAGAATTGACAAATTAAATATTAATAAGTAAGGATGATTAGTCACTCTTGGCGAAATTGAAGTTTTTATATTTTTTTTCACTCATTTGAGTTGAGGGACGTAAATTAAGTGCTACTAAGCAATTTGTTAAAATACTAAACAGGTCCCAACTGAGCGCGGGCCGTGTTTACACGACTTACCTAATAAATTAGTAGGGGTGTGGCGATCTGACATCATATCTCTAGATTACAAGGTCTTAGAGCAGATAATATTAGGTAGGTAGGGCAGGCGTACCGGTTTTGGCCACTGTACCGGTTTTGGTCACTTTTCACTTTAAAGTTATATAAATAGGAATTAAATAATTATTGCTTATATTTATTAATGGCGAATAAAAGATTGGACTTTTAGTTAATAATTACAGCACTTAGCTTTTTTATGTAGTACGATATTTTAGAAATAAACACGTGTTATGTTTCAAAGTTAACATTTTGTAAAATTCTTAAGCAAAATGTTAAGGGTAAAGGTTTTGTAAAATCATTTTTTTTTCTACAATAAAATTATTTTATGGTTATTTAATATTTTATATCATATTGGAATATGTTTCTTCTAGATGGATTAAGTGTTGTTTTTTCACTGTTCTTACAAAAAGTTGGGAAACAATAAGTGGCCAAAAGTGGGGCTAGAAATTTTAGCATTGTGCCACCTTTGGCCACTTTGGCATTAGTAGAAAGTTTCCAACCTATCATAAAGTTCATTTATTTTAAAAGACTCACAACTCACTTATGTTAGCTAAGGATTGAGTCTAGTGTAGGCACTAGCCTACACTAGACTCAATCCGCTAATTTTCTTTTAATCAAGTGATAAAGGTATACTTATAAAATTGTAGGATGGAGCTAGCTGTGATTGAAATACTATTTCATGTAGTGTTTTAGTCCAGAACTCTAAAAAGACATCAATTAAGCATAAACTCAACTTATAAATATAGTAATTTTATGAAAGTGGCCAAAACCAATGCAAACGGTGTATTTGGCCCCCTCCGCAGAATTTGTTCTAAATAAAAAAAACTATTGTTTTTTTTTTACTTTGTAGATTGTACCCTTAAAGGTCGATAAATTATCTATAACTCTACATTATAAATTTTCTCTAAAATACTTAAGATCATTAAGCACTTAGCGGTTAAAAGTGAAAAAATCCTTAAAGTGGCCAAAACCGGTACGCCTGCCCTACCTACCCCAAGCACGAAAAACTGTCGTTACCGTAATCTTATTATTTTGTATGAAAATCAGAGCAGCGCCTCTTTCGGTCGTATAAGGAACTGAAATTCAATACATGTTTGACAGCAGCACTTTGACAGCTTTTGAAGGACGGTGTAGTTTACTATTCCATTACCATACCGATAGCTTTTTAACCGACTTCTAAATCAAAAAGGAGGAGGTTCTCTTTTCGTCTGTATGTATGTTTTTTTTTTTTTTTGTGTATGTCCACCGATTACTCGAAAACGGCTGAACCGATTGAAATGGTTCAAACGTTATTACATCAGCTATGGAATTGCGTAAAGTCAATCGTATTCATTTGACAGTTCATATTGTATCACAATAAATGTCATTCCATACAAATTACAGCCGATTGAATACGATATGAACTGTCAAATTAATACGATTACCTTACGCAATTGCCCCCCAGGTTGGATTCCAAGTTAGTCCCATTTTTTGAAATTTTGAAATCGGTTCAGTAGTTTTCAGGAAATCTTGAAAATACTGTCGTTTTCGTTACCTACCACGTTATGTGAATTTAATACGTATCTTTAGGCATAACTCCTTTGTTTATAAACCGATTTAGATGATTCTTGTTTTGTTAAAAAGGGGATACCTCAAGGTATCTTAACCGACTTCGAAAAAAGAGGTTTTCAGTTTGATCACATACCTATTTACCAGAAAACACGTAAATTGCCTGCACGATGCACTAAAAAGAGTGAAATAAAAATTATTCAAAGTACTTACGTTATTTATTTGGTGAGGAATTATTTCTTACTTTTTTGATGTGGTTTTTTTGAAGGCGGTTTTATTTTTTTATAATCATGCTAACAGACGTTTGTTTTTACATAATTTCATTAACCTACGTACACACGCAAACTTACGCAATGAATATGACTGTATAACTGTAGTTAATCTAAGTAAGTACTTAGTTATTATTATCAGTGAAAACTGGAATAAATTCTGATTCTTAAATTAAAAAGAAAAAAAAGAAACAATACAAATGATTTCTCTTCTTAATATTAAAGCTAGTATGGATAAAATAAATACCAAAATACTATTTTATTTAGTGGCAACCCTAAGTTCTAGAGGTTTCTTGCCGCTACTTTAATGCAACTAGGTACCTGGATGCGAAACTCTCATAATTTACCTCTACTCCAGTTTTAAATGTAGATAGATACCTATATATTTTCTTATCCACTCTGCCTTAATTAGCCTATTTCTCTAGAAACCTTAAAATAATCTTCTTCATGACATCTTGACAAAAATTAAATAAGTAGAGTTATATTTGTTAAGTCATAGAGGCTGCGTGTAGACAACCTAATTTGTTTATTGGAAAAATACGACTCAAAATAAAATTCTTTTAATTTTATCACGAACAAAGTGATTGTCACGTGCATAGAAAGTCTTATAACCAGACAGATAATTTCAAATTCTACAGCATCAGCATCGGTGGTTCAGTGGTAGAATGCTCGCCTGCCACGCGGGCGGCCCGGGTTCGATTCCCGGCCGATGCAGTCTTTTTAGTTCAACAATATTTTTTATGCTTTTTCTTTTTTTTTTTTTTTTTTTGACGACCGATTTGGCGCAGGGGTAGGATGCCTGCCTTCTGCGCTAGAGGTCTCGGAACATGAATATGTCTATTTGACTTGGTCTGGGTGTTTCCTATGTATATTAAGTATGTATTTACAAACAAAAAGTATTTAAGTATATATTTATCCGTTATCAAGTTTTCCATGATACAGTTTCTTAATGAAATTAACATGGGCTTAGATAATTGGTGTGATTGTAAGAAGTTATTTATTTTTATTTATTTATTTATTTTATTTTTTCACCATAAATAAGTAGTATATTTTTAAATGCATTCATAATGCATTTTTTTATTGAACTTGAAAATTAAAATCGTTAACGACCCAACGACTCCTAGCTCAGTGGTTAGAGCAGTCACCCGGATAGCGAAAGATCGTGGGTTCGAGTCCCATCGGAGCTGGTTGTGTGTGAGATGGGTCGATTTTTTCTAAATACCCATATATCATTTTCAATTTTTCAATATTTTAACCTTTCATTTAAAAATATTTCCAATGTCAATAAAACTGTTTATCATAATTTATAGTAGTATTTTCTCCTGATTTAAGTTGTTTGAATGGTAATTTATTCAGTGATCGAATATAACTTCACTGTAAGTTATAATCAATGAAAACTAGTTTTAAGTAAGTATTCAGATTTTTTATTACGACATTAATATTCATTTTATAATCCGTTAATTTAATTCAACAAGATAAATGTACAAAAACAGCAATAATAACTGTTGATTAAAAAATAATTTAAATAATGGCGTTATTTATCATAGACTAGTTTGGATTACGTATTAGCATTTGGAATCACTGCATATCGCTCATTTTTCAACTTTTTGTTAAAATAACAAAAAAATTTTTGTTTGTGTACCTACTGAAGATACAAGCGAGCGGAGAAAGTAAAAATCTTCTCATGATTTCTAACTTTATGTAGGTACTAGCTTTCCGCCCGCGGCTTCGCCCGCGTGGACTACACGACGTTATCCCGCGGAAATATGATAGTTTTCCGGGTTAAAAAGTAGCCTATGTTCCTCTCCTGGCTACAAAGTATCTGTGTCCCAAATTTCAGCAAAATCCGTTCAGCCGTTTTGGCGTGATTGAGTAACAAACATACAAACATCCAAACATCTAAACATCTAAACTTTCACATTTATAATATTGTATAGATTCACAATGCTGTAGGACTAAATTTATAGTAGACAAAAAACCACGATCCTCGCAAGCAGAATTTCAGTTTTCAGTCCAGCACTGGACCGGATTTCTCGGGTTGCGGGTTCTAATCATATAGCTGACGATCTGCGGCTAAAAAAATCCTTTTTTTAAGTCAGTTAAAATCGAAAACAAACAATCTTGGTAAATTCCCTAGCAGTAAGTACAACCAGTATTATACTGTATCGCATAGTCTACGCATGTATCAATTTACTGATTTGAAGGTACGTATTCGTAGGTACGTTACGTATATACGTTGATAAGGTCAATCTGCGGTTCATACGAGTATTGCTCTGATTGCAGGTTGCGGCAAGTAGATGTACCTATAGGTACTATCAGTTATATCTTCGTACTTGCAGATTAAATGCAGATAAAACTAATATAGGTACTTACACGGTAATTTTTTTACCACCCCTAATAATTTCAGGGATTATTCTACTCATGAAAACAAACAACTTTTATTATGGGAACAAAACTGAAATCGCGAAAAAAAATCAGCTGTTCCATATAAAAGTGCATAAATATTTATTTAAAATGTATAGTTTTAGGCCTATATTAAAAGTTGTTTGTTTTCATGAGTAGAATAATCGTGGTTGATAAAAAAATTACCGTGTTACCTACATAATATTTTGCAAGATTTTGAATCGGACGAACACCATTTCCTGTAAGTACCTACTCCAAATTATTGCAAATAAATATATATTATATTATAGTATCATTCATTCATTCATTCAACACTTTTGATCGAATCATCATGGTTTAGAATGTTTATATGCATGAAATATGTATTATTTGCATTGTTACTAAATTAACTAAGTGACCGCCTGCGGTTTGCACCAACGTGGTCCCGTTCCCATAAGGATTTTCAAACAAGATGCATCATCTAGACTTTCCAGAGTTTTGCATGCGCTTACCAACACACTTGGGGATTCATTTTTTATCAAGAAAAAGTAAAAGAATAATATCAAAATTCAATATAAGTACTTTACTTAAACCAATAATAGAGTAGATAACATCACTATAAATTAATATGATGATTATACTCATTAATCCGCTAAATAAACAAAATCTTTGCACACGCACTAACTAATAGTTAATTCTGAACCGTTCTAATTCTAAATAAATCGCTGACGATGACGATTCATTTAGGTCAACTCAGTAGAGCCAGGGGCCGCCTAACTGCCGGTTAATTTTAACTGGAGTGACACATAACTGTTACATTAAATTGAAATGTAAAATTTTTATGTACCGAACCAACTGAAAATAAAATTTTACCAGCATTGCGATATCGATGATGACGTAACATAATGGCCGCTTTTGAACGTTGCGTGGTTATTGTACGCGTATTTCGCATCTTACTTCAACATCCGATATGGTCTAGTGGCTAGGATACCTGGCTCTCACCCAGGAGGCTCGGGTTCGATTCCCGGTATCGGAAAATTCCTTTTTGGTATTTCCGATTTTCATTTATGAAAAATTAATTAGATATTACATTAATTTTCTTTCACTTTGAATAAACATTCAAAGTGAAAGAATACGTTTATAAATATTTATAAAAATAAATTCAAGATTTTATGGCAAATTTTGTTAGCATAATTTTTCAAATATTTTTTTAAGAATTAATAAAAAATAATTATTTAATTTAAATGGGTTCCAAAACGTATACAATCATTCCTCAATGATGCATGACATAACATCATATTACCCGATAGTGATGTCATTTGGTACGCTCAGGGCAAAGACCCCGTTACTGTTTGGACAGCTTCTTAATAAAGACTGAAAACAATATTTTTTCCATCGCCAAAGCAATTCGTCACAAACGTCACGCATATTTTGCAGCGGTCTACGTCAGCAGTGTAATTTTTTAAACGGCTGTACGTACGTGCACGTTTAATTTAAGCCTGACCGCACACGGGCCACCAGCCACCAACCATAACCAACCACCAATCGCCACCACCGATCAAACTAGTTATATTCGTTCACTGCACCCACAGATCACCTGCAGTAGCAGCTTATCTGCCCGATCTATTTCCGACCTGGGTGCTTACCATCAACTCATAATGCGGTTTTGTTTAGGACTTAAACTGATCTGCTTCGCTTATTCGTACCACGACAGCTTAATATCAATGACAGCAATTCAGTGATCAATCAATGACATTTCACAGCCGCTAAGCTGTCAGGAGCTCTCATTTGACTTATAACCCGGTCGATTTAACATGACACCTGCAGGTTATACCCGTCCCTCTCACTCTCCGGGCATGACAGAATCGAGTGAAAGCGACGGGTAGAAGAAAAAGGACACAAATCGTTCGGTCATTAACATTTAGCAATTCATTTGCAATCCAGTTTTTAGGAGGTCGTAGTACGAAAGAAAGCAATTCATTTTAGGAACCTATTCTGCATCGCGCTGGTTTTGAATCGCTGTCTTAAAGTTAATGGTAGGCACCCTGTAGTTTTCAAAACTCGCCGCAGACTGTTGACTCCGTAGTGGTAGTCGTCACTTGTTTTGTTTCTTCAATTAGCTTCAAGTGGTAGCGTTTGTAGCTGTTGCGTGTGTGTGGCTCGTGTGCGGCGACTGTAGTATTCCCACAGAATAATACTGTACCCAGTGTAAGTTTTTATGTCAAGCAAACGCAAACTATCGCGATTCCGTATTTTGTATGAAAACTGTATCAGCGCCTCTAGCGGCGAGTAGCGCGCTTATAAAGTTTTCATACAAATTGACATAAATACGGAATCGCGATAGTTTGCGTTTGCTTGACATAAAAACTTACACTAGGGGTACTACTGAAGGCGCTACTCGGAAAAATATGGACTTTTTGATTTAAAACTATAGGACGGTTACAGTTGTTAAAAATCTGGTAATAAGATATATATTTCTTCATACCTTTATCTAGAATAGTATAGTTTCAAAAACACGATTTTATGATTTTGCCTCGACACTTTTTATTTTCGAAAAGACCTCTAAAAAATACGAAAAGTGATGATTATTCTTAAATGGGGTTACTTACACTATTGGAAATTGGTTTAATTAGTGGACACCAATAATATTGAGGATCGTATAGAAGCATTTTTTTTAAATCGCTGTAGTTTTTTAATACGAAGTGATTTTGTGTTTTTTTTGCCTAATCTGCAAAATCGGTCTCGCTCCCGCGCGCGTCGTTTTCTAATTGCTATCTCGCTTCAGCACATTTTTTCCGAGTATCGCCTGAACTAAAGTGTGGAAGCAAAATGATTATTCTTTAGACTCCTTTTTCGTATTTTGAATGCGATTAAAGCGCCATTCTCACATGTAGGTATTCTTACGCGAAAACGACTAAGTACCTGCGACAAACAAAAAGGTACTACCTGCAGTGATAATAAAATAAACAAAAGCGTAACGGCGACGGGTAGGCAAGACTAAGGGCGTTTGTGCACTACCACTGAATTTTACCGATCCGGAAAAAACGGATGCTTGTATTTAATTAATTACTAATATAAATGATTAATTATTAAAATACAAGCATCCGTTTTTTTCCGGATCGGTAAAATTCAGTGTAGTGCACAAACGCCCATAAGGCACCCGATACGTAGTAGTTTTTTTTACCCTGTGTGCCCGAGCTGCTCGCAAGATATTTACTTTGTGTCAGTCCGCAAGTGCCGCAAGCTACGCTCGGTTGCCCGGACCCGCACGGTCGGCTGCCCGCACCGGGCAGTGCCCAACCCACGCACCGTGGAGCGTGTACCCTACTTATAAATGGGGTAGCAAACCCCATGCGTTAATAAAAACACTTGCTTTATTCACTTCCATTTTGATCGAAGTATCGGCATTCGGCACCGTGTCAGCCCAACCGGAAGAAACACATGCTCCATTCACTGCGTTCTAACTAATCTGTATACCTATCGGAATCCAACTCAAATTTAATTACTAAAGAGGCCTACAGACTATCAATTTTTAATGTAAAACTTTAAGTACCTATATGGTTGTTTGTAGGCAACTAACAGGTTGTTGCCTTCAGGTTGACTGAAAGTCTGTGGGGCCCTTAACACAGGAGTAAAAAAATGCTGTGTAAATTCTTGTCCTGAGGTTTTTAATGAAATAAAGAGGAATGGGAGTAATATAGTTAATTGTATTTTATTTAATTGCTTTTCCATGACCAAGAAACAAGAAACTTTGGCAAAAATAAACAAAACGGCTTTGCTAGTACACAACCGGTGTGCAAATGTGGAATATTCGCATTCATCCGCATTCGCATCCGCATCAATATAATGCGTAGCTTTTACAACTTGCAGATTCATATATCAATTTAAAAACTTTAAAATGCTACTTAATAACTAAGTATGTAAGTATAATAAAATATGTTAAAAAGAAACGTGTGTATTCAATTGATTTTCCTTCATTTATTAACCGACTTCAAAAAAAGGAGGAGGTTATCAATTCCACTGTATATTTTTTTTTGTACTTGAAATTGAAATGTCTTAAAATCCCAATCAGCATCTGCATTCGCGGATGTTTACCTACAAAAATCCGCATCCGCATCCACATAGGTAATTTGCATGTCATAATTTTTGCATCCACAACAACCGTGATTTGATTATAGCTACGAGTACATCACCACATTGCAATAATTAATCACAACACGCAATATTATAATAAAGCTGGGCCTAGCAACGTTTTTGCAATGCAAAACAATCTAGAATAATAAACTGAAATTGGACACGGGCTCTATGCATGCCGTGACGCAATTATGCAAATGTTTGACCGTTTGCAATCTATTGTATGTATTTGACAAGTGATAATTTGGTCTGCGAAAGTGAAATGTATGAATGAAGCAAACATGGAAAGGTATGGGCGTGTTGTCGCGTTTCGCGTATTTCAGACCACAGAAATACCAAGCTTATTATAAATCGTTTCATTTTCCAAAACTTGTTTTGATAATAGGTAGGTAAGTACTACTTACTAGTTAGTCATAATAAAATTTATACTAATACAAGTGAAGTTGAAATATACCGAGGAATTATAATATCCCTAGTCAAATTATTACATCACTCACGGCTCACTTCTCACATATCCCTTTTTTTTTTAACTGCATGGTCCTTAAGTATTATATATGACGACCGATTTGGCGCAGGGGTAGGCTACCCACCTTCTGCGCCAGTGGTCTCGGGTTCGATTCCCGAACAAGACAAATATTTGTGTGCATGAACATGTCTATTTGTCTTGGTCTGGGTGTTTACTATGTATATTAAGTATGTATTTACAAACAAAAAGTATTTAAGTATATATTTATCCGTTATCAAGTTTCCATGATACAGTTTCGTAATGAAATTAAAATGGGGCTTAGATAATTGGTGTGAATGTAAGAAGTTATTTATTTATTTATTATTTATTTATTATATAATATTGCATTTTTTTAAGTACCTTAGTAAAGTGGATATGTGTTTTTACTCTAGTTTTCGACAAAAGCAAAATTGCAATAGCTATCAGAAAGTAGTTTTGATTATTTTCTTTCCCTTCTATCTAACCTAACTTTGAAACCTTAGAATAATTACAAAGTTTAAAACCTTAAGTAAGATCATAAACATTGAAGGTCTGCTTTTAACAAGATATAGGGCAGGCGTACCGGTTTTGGCCACTGTACCGGTTTTGGTCACTTTTCACTTTAAAGTTATATAAATAGGAATTTAAAAACTATTGCTTATATTTATAAATGGCGAATAAAAGATTGGACTTTTAGTTAATAATTACAGCACTTAGCTTTTTTTATGTAGTACGATATTTTAGAAATAAACACCATGTTATGTTTCAAAGTTAACATTTTGTAAAATTCTTAAGAAAAATGTTAAGGGTAAAGGTTTTGAAAAATCCTTTTTTTTTTCTACAATAAAATTATTTTATGGTTATTTAATATTTTATATCACATTAGAATATGTTTCTTCCTGATGGATAAAGTGTTGTTTTCTCACTGTTGTCACAAAAAGTTGGAAAACAATAAGTGGCCAAAAGTGGGGCTGGGAATTTTAGCATTGTGCCACCTTTGGCCACTTTGCCATTAGTAGGAAGTTCCCAACTTTTCATAAAGTTATTTTATTTTAATAGAATAGAATAGAATAGAATATATATTTATTTGCACTTGATTGGGGTTACATGTTACAGGTCAGGTGTCATATATTTTGTAGCTCCTCCCATTCAGCCAACTATCATAGCATGCAAATCTTACATTATAATATGTGTTGCATTGCAATAAAATTATTAACTACAAACCAATTTTTTTACATTCAAATCATTAACAAATAAAATCATGAACTACAAAAATTCTCTTGTGAAGAACACACCTTAGTTTTTTTTTTTTTATTAATTAACACAGTTCTATGGTTGTGTTCTGTCAAACTTAGTCTGTGGTTAGTTAATTTTCTTTGCGTCGTCGTCCATTTTGGAAAAAGAAAAGTTAAAGTTTTCTTTCCCATTGTTAGTAAATTATTTAGAGTTAAAAATGTCAACCTTAATTATATAATTAAATTTAGAATGTCAAGTGGAGAGTGCAAAGAAAATTACAATTAGAAATTATTTTGGATGTCAAAGTACAGAGATAGTCAGTCACATAAACGAACAAAACATAAAAATTAAAACCAAAGAAAATTATCATCATTTAACTGGTACAGTTTTTACATTGTTTATGTTTAAGATATTCTTGTATGGAGTAAAAAGTATGTGCGACAAGCCATTTATATAAATGGCTAATGAATATCTTATAATTAAGTTCTTTAAACTTTTCAGGTAATTGGTTAAAGATGACTACACACATCCAGGAGCAGTTGTTTTGTAAACGAGTACTTCTTGGAGTAATAGCTGACACCAACCTATTTCCATTTCGTGTGTTCCGTGGATATATATCTGTAGCCTGCTTGAAGTACTGTCTGTTTTGCTTGGCAAATTTGGAAATTTCATAGATATACAGACATGGAAGTGGTAAGATATTTAGAGATCGAAATAATGGTGCACATGGTTCGTCACGTGCAGCGCCACAGATCGCTCGTATACTTTTCTTTTGAGCAATAAATGCTTTTTGCATGTCGGTACTGTTTCCCCAGATAATAAGTCCATATCGTAGGATGGACTCAACATAGGCAAAGTATGCTGTTATCGCTGTATTTTTTGAAGCCACTTTAGTTAACTTGTACAATGCATAATTAAATCTGTTGATTTTGTTACAAACTTTTGCAATTTGATCTTTCCAGTCCAATCTACTATCAATTTCTATACCTAAAAACGTTGTTACATTTGAACTATTGAGCCTTAGTCCCTGATAGTTTATATTCAATGTTTGATGTAATATATTATTAAAATTTAAAAAAAAAGTTTTATCAATATTAATTAATAAATTATTCCCTTTGAGCCACGTTATAATTGTATTTAATGTCTTATTAATGTCATTAATGTGTTCATTCAATGTAAATTTTTTATCAGTTGTCACTATAATAGAAATATAAGAATAATAATAGACTCACAACTCACTTTTAAATTACTTACAGCAATGCAGAGCGGACTGTTTCTGCTTCGGAATCTCGGAATTCGGAATTCGGAATCTTCGGAAGTATTGGTTAGGGCCACTTTTCACTTAAAAAGTTATAAGTATAAAACTCCGTGCTTTATAGTGAAACGGTAGAGGAAGTGAAGCGAGCAACTCAAGTGAAGAAGCGGAGTTAGGAAGCCGTGCTTGCTTGCCCCGCTTGGCTCTCTCTCTCCGCATCTCTGCTCGGTTTCCTCACTCCGCTCCTTTTTCATTCTTCTGTTTCTATTGTTTCATAAAACCCTTCTTTTGCTACCTCGCTCCGCTCGGCTACTCACTCCGCTCGGCTACCTCACGCCTTTTAACTCCGTAAGGCTGCCTGTCCGCTGAAGTAGTGGAGTGGAGTTGCGATTCCATACTTTTGAAAGTAGAACCTAACTCCACCTTGAAGTCAAATGTATGAAAACACAGCTCCGCTCCGCTTCATTATATGGAAAGTTACAAAATTTTGTATGTATGTGTACCTACTAGGTAAACACGGCGGCATATCAGACTATACATGTTAACCTTGAGAACGCATTTATGCCCTACGTAATAAAAGCTGTTATAGCATTTCAACTTGATGTGCTGTCGAGTGTACTTCGGAATGAGTGTATAAGAATAAGGTTTAAGCTCCGGTTTGACTCCTTGGAACTTCAAGTGTCTCTTAAAGTTAAGTAACACTTGAACTTGACGTCGATCGAATCGACGTGTTTCTGATATCAAAGATAGAAAAAACCGCGTGGTTGAGTGCCCCTTAAAGCTGAGTATCCCATAAAATTAAGTAACACTCAACCGAACGTGACATTGACGTGTTTCTAATATCAAAGATAGAAGACCCTATCATGCTTAAGTGTCACTTAAATTTAAGTGCCCCTTAAAGTTAAGTGCTGTGACATTCATATTAACGTGAAATCGGCGTGTTTTGATGTCAAAGATAGAAACCACCATAGTAGTTAAGTGCCCCTTAAAGTTAAGTGACACTCATACTAACGTGAAATTGGCGTGTTTTGATGCCAAGGATAGAAACCAACATAGTAGATAAGTGTCCTTTAAAGTTAAGTGCCCCTTAAAGTTAAGTGACACTCATGTTAACGTAAAATCAGCGTGTTTTGATGTCAAAGATAGATACCACCATAGTAGTTAAGTGGCCCTTAACGTTAAATGACATATTAACGTGAAATTGTCGCGTTTTGATGCCGAAGACAGAAACCACCATAGTAGTTAAGTGTCCTTTAAAATTAAGTGCCCCTTAAAGTAAGATACTCTTATCTTAACTGAACGTGACGTTGACTGACGTGTTTCTGATGTCAAAAAAGGTAGAAGACGCCGTCATGGATAAGTGTCCCTCAACTGATCCCTCATTAAATGATAAATAAATATTTTTTTAACAATCACACCAATATCAACATAATCGCACATAGTAAATTTCTTAAGAAACTATGTCTACGTGAACTTGATAACGGATAAATATATATTTATATACTTTTTGTTTGTAAATACATATATAATATACACAGAAAACACGCATACCAAGACAAATATACATGTTTATGCACACAAATATTTGTCTTGTTCGGGAATCGAACCCGAGACCTCTGGCGCAGAAGGCATGTAGTTTACCCCTGCGCCAAATCGGTCGTCGTAGATTGATTTGATAGGTTGATTTTAGAGGTGAAGACTACAGACATAATGTTTAAATGTCCCTTAAAGTTATGTTCCCTTAAAGTTAAGTGACACTTATCTTATCCAAACATGACATCGACGTGTTTCTGGTGTCAAAGGTGGAGGCAGTATTGTTTTATTGCCCCATCTACCTAAATTAGCGGATGGAGGCTAGTGCCTACACTAGCCTATATCCGCTAATTTTCTTCTAATCAAGTGATAAAGGTATAATTATAAAGTTGTGGTAAGAAGCTAGCTGGGATTGAAATACGTTTCATGTAGTGTTTTAGTCCAGAACTCGGATAAGATAGCAATTAGGCTTAAACTCAAGTCATAAATATGGTAATTTTATCAAAGTGGCCAAAACCAATGCAAAATGGCCAAAACCGGTGTATTTGGCCCCCTCCGAACATTTCATTTTATGTAAAAAAAACTATAATTTTTTTTAAACTTTGAAAGTTGTAACCTTAAAGTTCGATAAATTCTCTATTATTTTAGATATAAATTTTTTCTTAAATACTTAAGATCATTAAGCACTAAGCGTTTAAAAGTGAAAAAATCCTTAAAGTGGCCAAAACCGGTACGCCTGCCCTACCTAGTATATACTTATTGAGAATTTATGTTTTAGATTTTATTTAATCTTTAACTTTAATCTTGTGTACTTACCCAATATTTTGTAGATACTAAGTTAAATAACTATTATTATTCTGCTGTAGTGTAGCATACGACTGAACTGAAGGTTTTTGCAAAAACAACAAACAAACAGCCTGACGGACAGTGTCAATACGTCCGCATGTCATCAAACTTATAACAAGGTAACAGGGTTGTCAATTTTATTAAAAATAACAAAAGTGCATCTGGCCTTTTTTTGAACTAAATATATTATCAAATAATTCATCATGTACGTACTGAAACAATTTACACAAATAATAAAATTAATGGGTCGTAATCAGTCGTAATGTACGGAACTTTTCAAATCGTGACGAGTTAACTTATGTGGCGAGTTTACAAAGACCCCATAATGTAGAGCTCAGAGTGGAAGTTGTCAATGTGTTACCTATTGTATTGTATCGCTTTCAAATTATCAAAACACTAGCGTTCCGCCCACGGCTTCGCCCGCGTGGGCTACACGAACGTTATCCCGCGGGGATGTTTTTCCGGGGTAAAAAGTAGCCTATATTCCTCTCCAGGCTCCAAAGTCTCTGTGTTCCAAATTTCAGCCAAATCCATTCAGCCGTTTTGGCGTGATTGAGTAACAAACATACAAACATCCAAATATCCAAACATCTAAACATCCAAACTACCACCACCGACCTAAATGGAAATAGGTAACAATAATTTAATTTCATTAACAAATACTATAAGTAGTAACATTATCACATAAATCAACTATTAGGTAGGTACTAAAGGCATTGTGATAAACGTGTGTTCTCTTCTAAATTAATACTTTTTTATTAGATTGTTGGTGTTCATATTTTATTTATTATTTCACACTTAGTGCCTCTTTTAATAAACGAACTTTTATTAAACACTTAGTGCCTCTTTTAATAAACGAACTCCCGAAAAAACTTAAAGATGAACTCAATGAAAAAAACTTAAAGCATAAATTAAAACTATATTTTCTCAGTAATTTATAAATAACGCCAAAAGCTGTGAAATTATTTTACTCAATATACTAATGATATGTATGTACCCATATATATAATTATGTGGCTATCCCATGTGTATGTATGGGTATATAATATACTACCCTAACTAATTAATATCTTGTTCTACTAATAAAAAATATTTTAACATTATGAAGTTACTAACTAAAAAAAAAACATCCTGTATTTATTCAACGTGGAAAAAAAAATCTTATCATAACACGATGTGAGTAATGCGAATGGCGACCGCAGCGCCGAACGGGCGCGCTGTCGTCCTTCGACGGAGAGCGAACTGTCTTATTACTTACGACCTACCTACCTACAAAATAATAATTTATCATATCAATCATTGTTGTGTTATGTGTACGTATGTGTTCCATAAATATATTGTGTTTAATGTTTATTATAGACGACGAGTTACGGTGTACAGAAAAACCCTCAAAGGTTTATGAGACACCGTCTTTGCATAAAATTAAATTGTAAATGTGTTTTACTAATAAATAATAATAATAAAGTAAAAAAAAGCTAAGATATAAACAATGTCTTGCTAAACTGTTCTAGACACTGTGTCTGCTAAATCGATTATTTATTTTAGCTTACCATTTTTAAATAGTTTGTCAACCCTATGGAAATGACACAAAAACTGACAGCACAAGCTCATAAGTGGCAAATATACTAGACTAGCACGTCCAACTTAAATAAATTGTTCTTTCTAGAAATAACGCATTGCCGCTAATTTGTAATATTTGCCTACCCTCTACCTCTGAGCTTATTTATTTTAAGTTTGTGCAAAGGCATGTGAACTTCGAGCTTACATAATTATATTTTTTTATATTTTATTAGTCAGTACTTTTACAAATTTTATTCAATGCATGCAATTATTATCGTAATTCATAATAAATGCGTTCATTAATTCTAAAGAATTCAGCGTTGGACCGCTTGCATTGCATGTGTTTTCTCCCTTTTTGTGGTGCTTCCTAAACCCATAAGTATTCAGTAGCATAGACTTTCCAAATAATCACAGCTTTATTTTCTTTCCCTGGTTTCAGCCCTATGCGATGTCAAAGAATAAGTGACCTCAATTCACTTATTATGCCTACAAGTAGTACAATGGCAAAGTGTCATAGGCGGTCGTTTCCCCGCCTGAGGAATGCAATACATCACGTAAACAACCCAGAAAGCAGTAAATGACCTCGGAATTATCTGATACTTACGACAATTTTTACCTTATCGCCCCATATCCAACCTATATTGGTTGGACGACCATAATATGGCACTTATACGCTGGTTGTAGTGTTCAAAATAGCGTGCACGTTCTTTTGGCCCATAGCTTTGTTATGGTAAGGTGGAACTGTGACGAAACATTTTATCAGCCTATTTATTGTTAGTATTGTTACAAGTATTGTTATTTACAATGCTACCAATGTGAGCTTATTTCGTTGAAAGTCGATTATTGAAATCACGATTCACAACACCAATATTACTAACATTAATAATAATAATATACTTCTGATCTGACTGATCAATGCCATCATAAGATCATAATCATAGCTATGATTCATGTTATTACCTAAAATTATTGTTTAAAAATTTTAACCCTCAAATGTTAACCCATTGTAAGAGGACAAGACGTGCCGAATTAAATATCTACTCAGCAGTAAATATAAAATTGAAATTGAAATGTGTCAAAATCTGTCCGTGTTGCTAAGCAGCCTAAAACAAGATGTCAGTTGCAACTTTTTACAATCAGATGTGAATTAGCAAAGCCTAGTTTTTCATTATACTTTTTTTTACCGAACGATGGGGTTTCGGTTCAGCAAGTACACAATGGAGTAACTAATCAATTCACCGGGACCGGATTAAAATTAAACCTGACGTAATAGTGAGAGACAAACGCCTTGAACCTTCGACTAAACTTTAACTACTGCGAAAGATTTACGCAAATTCATTTAAAGTCACCAAGGCACCAGCAATTATATGAGTTAAGTATAGAACTTTGTCACATCAGAGTATTGAGTAGCTTCTTTATAGTTACATCTCTATTTCTGAATGTTTCAATGTGACAAAGTTCTTTGTTGTTGTATTTACTCATGACTGTTGTAGAAGGACTTAACACTTTGTCGTCTATACTTTGTGTGTCTTCCTACTTCAAATACACTTTGCATAATTATGTTTACCTTAAACTATGAAGCTTACTGAGAAAACAAACCAATAGAAGAAAAAAATATACGCTCATCATGACAACACAAGTAGTAACGATTTCACATAACGTTTAGAGAAACGACAGCGTTTTCTGTGCTTAGTGACATATCAATGTAAAGTCGATAAATACGAAGCCTGTTTGTGTTAAAATTGGTACACACAGTCTACTCAATGACATTGCTCAAATGTCATACATTCGTTGACATACAAACCCAAAATATGACGTTTTGCAAAGTCACGTGCCAGTGCCATACCAATGTCTTGTCCACATTAATATCATCGTGAATTTCGACAGTCATTTTTATTAAAACTAACAAATGACAAATCTATCGTATCGTATTCTTTAGAAAATAATATATAATAAATTGTAACGCTTCGATGATTGCAAATGATACCTCTACATTTCGTTCCCACATTATACTCCAAAAGAGGGATTGGAATGAATAATAATACGCCAAGGAGGTAACTAACCTATAGTTATTTGAATATCGTATTTTCGATATGCTAATTTATTGTTTATATTCTTAATTTGGCCTTGTTACCATGTTGAAAATGTTTATCTTCACTTCGAAATCAAGATATACATATTCTTAGATCATTATGAATTTATGAAGGTTTGAAGGTTTTACGTAAACATTTGACTTCAAGCTGTTTGTTTAATGACAAATTCTAAGTCACGTTACTTATTGTTACCTTGTAGGTGCTGTATAATTTATTTGGTGTCGTCGTAAGTTTAAATTTTTATTATACTGAAAAAAATGGATAAACGGTAGTAGTGTCTTCTAATGTGTATACAGTTCAATAATGTTAAATAATTAATTGAGCCAAAAAATACTAAGTAAGCACCTAAATGGATACTTTGCGTCCATTACAGTATTCTTCTTCTTCTTAGCGTGTCGATCAACTTGACTTCAAATCCGTTCAATAGAGAGAACCTCGAGAGCTGATCTAAGTGTTGGAGTTTCAGCCTCTCGCCGCTTAGCTCGTGGTAAAGTATTTTTAGTTGCTCACTTAGTATTTTTGTGGGTTAGGTGAGGTTAGTTTGATGATCAATTTAATTACAACCCTTTAATAATTGTAGGTACAATTGTATCTACAATTACTACTGTTCTAACATTAATTAAATTATTATGCGATCGAAATTATTTGATGACACTATTATTTGACGCAGCAAGCAAATCAGACAAGTTTTATTACTTGCAGGTATATATTATTATAGCCTACCCTACAAACAACTTAACTTCACGAACATAATTCGTCGTTATCAATTTACTTACAAAATGACTTTCATATAATCCTAACTATTGAAGATATTAAAACACTGTCAGTGGCTCTCCGCGGTTTCACCCACGTGGTACCCATTCCCGTGGGAATATTGGGATCAAATCTACCCTTTGTTACTCAGGAAGAATGTAGCTTTCTAATAATGAAAGAATTTTTAGAATCGGTTCAGAAGCTTTTAATTAAAATACAAATCGTTTCTCGTTAAAACATTATTATGGATGACATATTTCAGTCATATCGATCATAAATCCCAAATTTTTACTTAGTACTGAGACTTGATGCAAAGATAAGTGGTAGAAAAATGAATCATCTATGAAATGACTACAAAGTACTTGCAATTTACAAAATGGGAACCTGCCTCTATATGTTGTTCCCCGAGGCATGATGCAATTTTACGTTTAGCAAAGATAAAAGGGAAGGAAAAAGCCCCGATGGCTATGAGTAATGAAATCAGGGTGTGTGTACTTTATTTTTCATACGTGTTTTAATAAGTCTAAAAGGAGAATATTAAAAGAATTTAAGACCGCCTCTTATTGTTCTTGCCTAGTAGTGAGTAGAGATAAGGTTTCCAAAATAACCTACTTGTTTATTTTACATTTGTTTTTAGATGAAAAAAGCCGCTTTCCATCTTCATAATCCTTTCATACATAATTACAGTTTAATTTAAAGTAGTAAGTATAAATTCACAGAACACCACACAAATTAAACGACAATTCAATGTAATATTAAATTATAAGGTGTTAATGAACTATCGAACCGTTTTATATCAAAATATGATTTAAAGACAAGGTTCCGAGTTTCTAACTAACATTCAGATTATTTAAAATTTATAAATATGCGAGGGTGACCACCCAGCGTGAAACCCTACAAGGCACTGAGCATTACAAATAGAGGGCCAATTCCCAATTAAAATCACTGCAGGTGGTCCGCCAGAGGGCAGCAGAAAAATAGATTGGTTCGGTCGCTAAGACCCCGGGCTGCATTCACGGGTTAAACTTCAAAAACTAATGACTTTATCAAATCAGAAATGCTCATTATGGTTGCGCTCAGCAATGATAATTTTGAATGGTAAAATTTTTTTTTTTACTTTTTCATGGCAACGGAAATTAGTGGTGTTAAGACAACTTTTTTTTCCAATACTGCTTTTTAGACACTCAAATGTTATGTTGGTCATCATTCTTAGTTTTTATAGAGTATTGTATGGCGTCAATACAATTAAAATTTACTAGACATAATATGCAAAGGTAGGTAGGTGTACCTACTCAACTTTGAACTTTAGTATGATATCGACATTGAAACACGAATGTATCAAGATTAACATTAAAATAACTTTTAACCGCCCCTCTGTAGTCTAGTGGTTCACACCACCGATTTCAGACCCAGAGGTCCCGGGTTTGATTTCCAGTGAGGGTACAAATTGTATTCGGCTTGGTTAGTGGTAGGACTTGTTCTTAGTCCGCCTTTCTAGCTACCACCATCTCATCTAAGTCTGACGCCATATAACAATGATGCTTTCAGCATTATTGTGTTCCGTCCGGCAGTTAGAGATAAGATATAGCCAGTTCGTCAGTAATTGAGGATTCCGGGAGTAAAGCGCTTCAACCTTCAGTCTTATCACCAGCTCAACATCAGGTGTGATGAAGGCTAAGTGCTACCCCGATGTGGAAAAAACTTTAACTACAATGAAATATTGAGATTTTAAATTATTTTTATGCATTTACAATGCAATTTATAAGTAGGCCAGGCGTACCGGTTTTGGCCACTATACCGGTTTTGGCCACTTTTTGCTCTAAAAGTTTTCTAAACCACTTTTAGCCATTTTTGATAAAGGCAATTAAAATAAAGTATTTTAAGGTATTAATAACCGTTAGAATTCCTTATGTCATAAGATTTTTTTCCAATAATTTCCCTTACAAATGTTTTGTAGAAAATTTTAAGAAATTTGTTTTGGATGAAATACTTTATAAACGTTTGTTTTTTACAATTAAATTGTTCTTTTGCAATTGACTGGTTTCTAGCGCATTAGAATATATTGATTTTACCTGGGTTTGGTTTTGATTTTTTGCTATACTTACAAAAGTTTAACTATCAGTAAGTGGCCAAATCCGGTACATTTGGCACCTCTCACACATTGTGTCTAATATAAAAAAAACTATTTTACTTTTATAAATTTGAAAAATGTACTTACCTTTAAAGGTCTTAGATAAATTATCTATAATTTAAGATATAATTTGTGTCTTAAATACCTAAGACCATTTAGTACTTAGTGCTTAAAAGTCAAAAAATCCTTAAAATGGCCACTAAGGGTACCTACCTCTGCCCTATATAGGAAAAAAGTAAAAAACCGCGAGCCCGACCTGAAAGCTTCTTAAAGCACTATTTAGTCATCTTGTTTATAGGGCTCGTGGTTTTTAACATCACATTTTTCTATACTTACACAAAATAGTAACGGAGCCAAAATTATAAGACGCACAACCCAAATAGCGGATGCAATAAAATAAATAGGTACTTAGGCTACTACGTAATAAAAGAAATACTTATTACTTCCGACTGTTCTGCCTGATTAACAAACAACAATAAAGAATGTATCCATCTGAATGTCAAATTAATTTCAGTTACTATCTTCAAACAAGCACAATTTCATATCATTGTCCTTTTTGTATAAATTTATTTATACCTACCTAAGGTACGTATAAATTCAAGGTAAATATTTTTTCCATAATTACAGACTTTCAAGACCGGACATCTCGAAAACTATACAAGATATCGAAAAACTTGACTGAATAGAACTTGTAGCAAATTTAATCAACTTTTATTTTGCATAATAGTAAACATGTCGCTGGGATGCATAGTTTCTGAGATATAATTCAAAAATAAAAAATCGGCCAAGTGCGAGTTAGACTCGCCCATGAAGGGTTCCGTACACACTTAACGTACCTACCGATTGCCTATACCTTGCCAAAATTCCAACATATTTTTTTGTCAGCAAAATATAACTTTGTTTTTCATAGTGTTTGTATGAATGACAACAACAGTTACATTTGCGGTTTTTGGAAATGTGTTATATCTCAAAAAGTACTCACTATATGTATCGTTCAAACCAATTTTCGTTAAAATTTTTTATTAAAATTTACAGCATATATTTTTTCTAGATTTTTCACTCTTTTATTTCAAAAGATAGAGGGGGGGGGGGGGGGAGACATACATTTTAAGGCTCTATCTTTCAAAATATTGAGTTTGAGAAAAAATAATTTGAGAAACCTCCATGTTATTTTCAAAGACATCTATAGACACCCCACACGAATATATTTGATTAAAAAAATATTTTTCAGTTTCAGTTCTATGTATGGGGAGCCCCCCTTAATTTGTTTTTATTTTTAATTTTTGTATTAAAATCGTAAAGCGGTTTACGGAATACATCTACCTACCAAGTATCAACTGTGTAGTTTTTATAGTTTTGGAATAAAGAGGCTGTGACATACGGACGGACGGACAGACAGACAGACAGACAGACAGACAGACAGACAGACAGACAGACAGACAGACAGACAGACAGACAGACATGACGAATCTATAAGGGTTCCGTTTCTTGCCATTCGGCTACGGAACCCTAAAAAATGAGACCTTCTTAAGTATACTTCGGGCGTATGGATGGACCCATAACAGTCTCGAACTATCGGCGCCCTCACTTCGTTCGTGATGTATGGCTGTGCTGTATGGATGTATGACACCCAAAACACTCGACTGTTATGGGTGCCATACATCCCTTGCTAAACAATCTACTATTAGGTCGCAGTGACTACATCTCTTACGGGAGATGCATAGCCCCTTACATTCAAATAATAATATACTTAGTCAAGATTTTTAGTGGCACTAGTTTACCTACTACTATTACTTATTCTGTGGTGCCACAAAGGTTCTTACCCGGTGCCGGTGATAGTAGAGGGCCTCTCGCAATATAAAATTTAACTGTTATTTTAATTTTTAGTTTTTTGCATTCACAATGCAATTTTTATAATAGAAAAATGGAAAATGAAGTATTTAGAAAGGTCGTGGGTTCGAGTCCCATCGGAGCTAGTTGTGAGACGGGTCGATTTTTTCTAAATACTTCATTTTCCATTTTTCTAAAATTTAACTGTCAAAATGGTCTGTCGGCAGTCAGCAGTAGCTGTCCTAATTGTTTTTTACTTATACTTATACTCGTAGGCTTCACGCCAAAAAGAGGATAAGGAAATGTTATGGTTTTTTATAAGAACAGATTATTTTTGGACGATTGCCATTATTCCCTTGTCGTAATTACTTACAGTCCCACAGTGACAAATTATCACTTCCAGGGAACAACCTAACGTAGTCGATGAATACAAGCCTGTTGGGTTTTATTTTATCGCCTTGATAAGTTGGATAAGATAAGATAAGCAGTCTCTACGTCACCTGGAAATTGGAATACTCGTACTTTGATCCGCTAGGCCTAATAAATAATGTTTGGTATCAGAAAAATATTAATATTGCTTCATTGACGGAATCATATTCAATGGCATAGGCGTAATATGAGCATTTGACACTTCGACAGTTAAATCAATAATATCTTGTAATAATAGTAAAGCTGATGTGGGTAATATCAATATCATGGAATGGACACTAGAGGTCGAACCTGTTTCATAAAAATGCTAATAAAAAAAACTTAATTTAATACTTATTTGGATTCGTGGTACCTACTTACTGTTTATGACTTGAACTCTTGAGGACATTAAAATTGTGATCACATAAAATAAAATTCTTGATGTATTTTGGCATGCCTTCATTTCTAGTAGGAGTCCTGAGTAACACCGATTTTCTTGGCAATTATAACACAGCTCAAACTACCTTAGACGATAAGACGGTAGGACGGTAAGCTATGCAAAAACAAAACAAATAGTTTAGTAGGTCGATTCTCTGAAATTCGATTACTAACTTGCTCGTATAAATCTTCGCAGTTGACTTTCACTTGTTTTCGATTCAAAAGGAGTCGTGTTCGAATGAGAATAAGTTTTAGTAAAAATTTCATTTTTATGACAAGCTTTTTTGCTGACTGTACTTAAATATTGTATCGTCATCTAAACCAAACCTTTGTGCAAAATTTCAGCTCCGTCGCACACTGGGAACTCTGGGAAGTGAGATTTGTCTCCCACTAACTAACTAACTAACATGGCAAGTTAATAAAAAGCTTGTAAAAAATGTGAAGTGACAGCGTAATATCCGCATAGAATCGCATCCAAGCTATTAAACTATACATATTATTATACATATAGTCTTATACCTACCTATACAATGTGGTAATACACTCACAGTCACAATAACACCATGATAACGTCTCATACATACTCATAAAATCTTGTAGCTATACTACTCTTACGTTACTCGGTAGCACACTACTTACTTTGCAGAGTTTGCAGACTCAGGAAATGATTAACTAAATCAGAGCACAAAGAATGCACCCATTAGGAAGTCAGCAGTTTGTCGAGCTGCATGCATGCAATGCGGCTTGCAACAATTGCAACACGTTACATGTATGAGGAAAAAGGCATTTTGAATGTACCTACTACGTGGTCACAATCACAACACAACATAAGAAAGAGGTTAAGACGAGCATGTCAAGCATTTTATACTGGTACTCCCGCAGGAATGTGATATTTTTCCGATATAAAAAGTAGCCTATGTCACTCTCCAGGGGGCCAATTCTGCTAACGTTAAGTCATAATAGTTTCTCATTCGTGTTTCAATTGTAGTTCAATTGTAGTGCTTTTTTACACACTAGTTACAAGAAATGTGTACTTTTTTCACCACACTACTGATGGTCACACCACACACTACATTTACACATCATATTGTCATAATTCTTGTAACTAGTATGTAAAAAAGCACTACGATTGAAACACGATTGAGACACGAAAATGACTTAACGTTAGCAGGCTTGGCCCCCTGGTCCAGTCACCAAAAATCCCCAGACCAAAAATCACTTTAAAAATTTCATTCAGATTACCCTCCTTTCCTTGGGGAGGGATTTTCGAAGCTGCTTTGAAATCAGCAAAGACTCACCTCCGCCGCACTATCGAGGAAACGGTTCTAACCTTGATAGCCTTAGCGAAATTTTAAATGTATGGGAATTGTTAACGAAACTGATAAAGCACTTTCCTGGTCGACTTTACGTTAAACCTGCTAAGTTGTAGTGGCAGTACCCTTCACTGCCTCTACTTCATTAGAGAGAAGAATTGGTGCAATAAAGGAAGAACTTTGAACTTTGAAAATCATTCGGGCTAGACGATTCTGCTAAGACGATTGGCTCCCTGGGTACTGCAAAATTACTGGATTGGTGCAATAAGAAAGAACTTTGAACTTTGAAAATCATAGCCGAACGATTATGCAAAGACGATTGGTTCCCTAGGTCTTAAAAAATCAGTCTTTACCCAGCAGCAGCCTCGATTCATCAGCATCTGTTTTTATAGAGTACGAAGGATACGCAAGACTATTTTCACGTTTAAAGGGCCCAGACCATCAGTCCACCTGCGAGCAACGGGCCGCAATCGCCCACACACTCACAGTTTTACATACAAAAACCGAAAATGCGGACTGTTCTCTCGAGGACTGCAGGGGGCCTGCCGGCAGACTGATAGTCTGTGGGCCTTAATAGTGCCCTAATACCATCGGGTCCTGGCCTGGCAGTAAAGGACGAGGGAGTGAGTTTGCACCAGCGCAACTGTCTACTCACTATAAATTATCTCACGTCACGCGCAGATGAACCTTGGCTTGATTCCGGTCTCCGATATATAATAGCATAAAATTTCTAGGTATGTTAGGGACACATGTCGATGCTTAACGCAACTCGGAACTCAAAAAAGCCAGTTGGTCAGGTCAGGTTGAACCTAACTTTAATCCGTTTAGATTTCCGGATCGAGGTGTTAATAAGATTTGTTATGACAGCTTCAAATCACTCGCCTAACGAGGTATGACGTCACGAGGTGAAAGTTTATAACTCTGTTATATCTTCGGTAATGCACCCATAAACCGCAGTCGTAAATGCAAGACTGTTAAGTTGTTACAATGTTGGAGACTGAGAGATAAGGTACCTAATGGAGGCACTTTTTGTAAAGGGGATGCAATATTACAGTTCGGCCCCGAGGATATAATAAAGATATAGGACTGGACTTTAACACAAAAATCATCAGCAGCAGCAACTTTTGACGACTTCGATTTGTCTTTGACCTGCTGCGTTCCGTTTTGACAAATTCCACTTAGGGGGCCTGGATATCCAGCAGTAGGTTAGGTTCTCTAGTTTCTACTGCTGTAGACTGTAATAATAATGCTGAAAACTGATAGCATCGTCAACTTAATTTCTTATTTTTATAATTTGACCTAATTAAAGAATGATACATAATCATAACGAAACATCTATACATACAAATAAATAAAATTGGAGTGTCTGTTTGTAATATTAAAATAATCGCTTTTTACTATATGCATATGATTATATATACGGTACATACACCAAAATAACATTTTTTACAATTTTTGTGTCTGTCTGTCTGTCTGTTTGTTCCGGCTAATCTCTGAAACGGCTGGACCGATTTTGACGGAATTTTCACTGGCAGGTAGCTGATGTAATAAGGAATAACTTAGGCTACTTTTTATCCTGGAAAAATATCACATTCACAACACACAAATTTATATACATACACAAAATTATCCGGGATTCTGAGTAACTACGTACCTCGGTGTCAAATTATAAATTAATCTTGCTGTATTTCAATGCCAGCAAAGATCGATCAAGTCCACTTAAATTAGCCTACGTATTTCTTAATTGTTTACAGGCCGCAGCACTTGTTTTTGCCCATTTCCTGTTTTTGTGCTTGTGTTCAGGCAATATGGCAAAATTGAGAGTCACTTATTTGCTATGTCCTTATCTGATTCAGATAAGTCACATTAAGTGATAAGGTCTAACTTATAACTATAATCTAGTCTAGTCCTGAGTTTTTTGAAGGAATCGGTTAGGTGGATATTTTTATCAATTGCAAATTGTGTTATAGTGGATTTTGTGACTCAAGATAAGTGTGGTTTGGTGCCCCAAGTGTCTACGCAACCTATCTCGGTAAAGTGATGCCGAGTGTTTTATTGCAGTGGTGGCTACCTCAGCAAGAATTACCGAGAAGGCTGACTCGACATACTTGACGCCAAATACTCTAAGAAGCATTGGAATGTACCTAACACACCTACATTCTTCTGAAAACATATGAAACTATCATAATACTCAAGAATCGGCAGTATGGCTAAATGTCTTTGCCTGTCCTACAAAAGGACGATGTATTTTACTACTAGGTACTACTACAGTCCAACTGTCCAATCATCCACTATTAATTAGTGTGCGTTCTAAAGTCGTATTGCTGAAAAGTAAATGAATTTAAAACGAAACCAGTACCTACAGTGACAATGGGTGCGATGCGAAGAGTAATGGGTAGAAGAGTTATTTTCATATCTGAACGAACCAGTAGTCCAGTATTTGGGAACGAACAGTCTCCCAAATACTGGAACTTGCACTTCAGATACCCAGGAGGACGAAAATGCAATTGACAAAAACCCTCATCGAATTATTTTATGCACACTACTAGCGGCCGCCCGCGGTTTCACCCGCGTGGTTCCCGTTCCCGTGGGAATATCGGGATAAAAAGTACATATAAACCTTCCTCTTGAATCACTCTATCTATTAAAAAAAACGCATCAAAATCCGTTGCGTCGTTTCAAAGATTTAAGCATACAAAGGGACATAGGGACAGAGAAAGCGACTTTGTTTTATACTATGTAGTGAAGTGATAGTGATAGTGATTATGGAGCCAAATCTAAAATTTTACGGTTGGAGAGGCACTCTACCAATCGTTTTATGAATAGATACAGAAATATGCTAAAGGATAGTGCATTTATTTACACTTGACTGAATTCAGTAGAACCCTTGTGATATGCTATTAATAGATGAAATTGTTAGGCTTTATATGATTGTAGCATAGACTAGCGCCAATGACTAGACCCTGGCTGAACCGATGGACTGTAAGTAGACCGAAGACGTAGGTAGGTACTTATGCGATGACAATAATTAATATCATTGCCTGAAAAGCCAATAACTCATTCCTAGGTATATCACAGTCTAACTTCTGTAGTTAGACTGGGCCTATATGATGTTACTGACGTTAATTGTTATGTACCTAAACATGTTATAGCTAACATTATTTCAGTACAAAATGTGTTACCTACAAATCGCGAATGCGTATACCCTACTCAAAATGACAAGTAAATAATCGACTCGCTTAAAAATTAACAAATGAACATGAACTAAATGAAAACAGAAAAGAAACAAGTCAGCCAGCATCAAAGACGACCTACCTTTTAGGTTTCCAACGTTTCATGAAAACTCCAAACATCTTCGTTCAATTTCCCAATCACAAACGTTATCTACGCAGGTTTTATCACCTTATAAAACACTAGAACTGGTAACACTACAAACACTAATTGAATTGATAAGCCATTGACTTCCGTTTCACTCACAAATCACAACAATAATTGCACGGTAGGAGGTTCTGATAAGATACAAACAACACAATCGATTCTTAGCCCATGCCGAATTGGTTGACCTAGACACAGTGACTGCGAAAATCTGTTCTATATTTTGTGTAGCATCCTTTAATCGATAATGTTTCTTGTTGATAAGGTGATAACGATCACCGGACAGTCCCGAATCCAGATTTTATTGCTCTGAATTCAAATTTTGAGTCGATGGAGGAGATTTCGAATCATTCGCTCGTAATCTACGTTCCATTTATAAATAAACATGGATAGCGCGATGCGCGGTGGCCGTACGTCGACACGCCATGCAGCGCGTTCCGCGACTGAGGAGTGAGTCAAGCAAAAAGCAAAGCAATGTTTTATCGAGTTGATTCCGCGTCGAGCGACTGGGTGACCGACCGGTCGGCGGGTCATGATGCGTCAGGTGCGGTCGATCAGCTGCTGGGAAGGCGCCATTTTCTATCGCGTCAACGCCATCGCCAACGCCATCTAGCTGGTAAAGATTTTTAAATACTTACATAAAAGGTAAAATCATAATTAGTTAGTAGATTTCTTCCAATTTATAAACCTTGAAAAAAGTGGATCCAGAAAAGGATAGTGTTAGCTTCGCGCTCAACTTGGCGGGGCGCGGGCACTACCGTGCACCCAGATTTTAAAGTTAAAACTGACTTCAAAAGAAAGTAACCGTTAATTTCAATCTGCTTAATATAAGCATCGGTGGTTCAGTGGTAGAATGCTCGCCTGCCACGCGGGCGGCCCGGGTTCGATTCCCGGCCGATGCAATATCTTTTTTAACTTATTCTATTGATATTTTTTAGCAATTCATGTGTGGCCTTCATTTAGGTTAAGTACTTAATTTTTAAAAAGTCTTTTTAGTATTTTTTTTAACTAATATTTAATTCAATCCGAGAACTCTACAACCAAGTTTGGAATAGGTTTCACATAGGTAACTAATATTTTTGGATAATTATTTTACTCAATAATATTTTTTCCAATTGGATTTTGAATGCATTAATTTAGTCAAGAAAGTATTATGTGTAGAAATGAATATAGCCATCACTGAAAACCAAACCAAACTTAAGTTGCTTAAGTCCGCTTTTTTATGATCTATCTCCCTCTCTCCAGATGCCCAGTTACAAATCACCGACCCTAATACCTAGGGGTGCAACTCCCCTCATAATCGCTATTATAATATTCAGCCCTCGCGACCTTGACCTTGGGGGCGGGGTGACCTTGAAACGAATGTCCCTGTTCTCCTTACGGATAGGAACTTTGGAACTATCATTTAGGAGTGTTGATAAAAATGCTTATTATACTTATTTTCAATTTTACTACAAACACAAATCATACCTACTAAACAGTTTAGAGTATTTGTAAAAAAATTATGGTTTTCCTACATACATACTCTTTTTTAACCGACTTCTAAATCAAAAAGGAGGAGGTTCTCTATTCGTCTGTATGTATGTTTTTTTTTTGTGTATGTCCACCGATTACTCGAAGACGGCTGAACCGATTGAAATGGTTCAAACGTTACTACATCAGGTTGGTTTCCAAGTTGGTCCCATTTTTTGAAATTTTGAAATCGGTTCAGTAGTTTCAGAAAATCTTGAAAATACTGTTGTTTTCGTTACCACTTTATGTGAATTTAATACGTATCTTTAGGCATAACTCCTTTGTTTATAAACCGATTTAGATGATTCTTGTTTTGTTAAAAAAGGGATACCTCAAGGTATTTTAACCGACTTCGAAAAAGGAGGTTTTCAGTTTGATCACATACCTATTTACCAGAAAACACGTAAATTGCCTGCACGATACACTAAAAAGAGTGAAATAAAAATTATTTTTATAAAAAAATAAAACCGCCTTCAAAAAAACCACATCAAAAAAGTAAGAAATAATTCCTCACCAAATAAATAACGTTAGTACTTTGAAGTCGGGCGGGTTTTAACAAAAACAACAATTAGAAGTCGGTTAAAAAATTGTACATGTTTCACGCCCGACTTCAAAGTACTTACGTTATTTATTTGGTGAGGAATTATTTCTTACTTTTTTTATGTGGTTTTTTTGAAGGCGGTTTTTTTTTGTTCTGTGGTATTTCCCGAGTTTCTTTTGTTCTAATTTAGCTTAAGTTTAATTTTCTTTTTCGCATGGAATTTTATACCTAACTAAAAACTTTTAAAAATAATTAAAAAATCATAAAGTGCAATCTTTTCGACGCCAAAGTTCATATAAGTAAGTATGTAATCCATAAAATAACTAGCCCACCTGCAGGAATGTGGGAGTTCCGGGATAAAATTAAAAAGTAGCCACTCCAGCTCCCAAACCATCACCATACCACTTATAAGCTAGGGTTAGTTAATTGATAAGAGTTACTTAAGGGCATATCGGCGATCAAACTCAGAATTTTCAATTTTTTTAAATTAAATTTCCTGACAAAGTATCATTGCTAGGTCTTCCAAAATAATATATGTGATAGATCTTTTCTTTATGAAGGGAAGTTACTAAATTTTATTTAAATCAAATAAATACAATGTACTAAAAAAATGATTTTCAAGACCCCTTTTTTCCGTCTTAAACTCAATTATCTGAATAACTATTTGAGTAATCAAGCAAATTTTTTTTGTGTAAGTAGTTCTTAGTCATATCTAAGGAAGTTACTAAAATTTTTTTTTGTTATATTTATAGTCAATAACTAGTATCCCAAAATGCATCGTGCACCGTTTCTCAGCTAATTCTTCAGTCTCCGCCTGGGATTGGCGGCGTTTGGACGTGGAGACTGTATCACTCCGATTGCGCCAAAATTGAAAAGTAAAACTCACACTAGGATCCTAATTTTTTTCAATGATACTTATTTTGCTAGGAAATATTGAACTAGCGCTTCAGGATTGGGTATAGATGAGTGCTTTGCCATTTATTGCATAACCATAGACCTATGTAACCTAGGACAAGTTATTTTACTCATTACCTAAAGCAAACATCAATAGTTTGAAATAAAAGTGACGGATAATATTGCCTAAGATACTTAAGAGCCCATAAAAGTTGTACCTATTTGAGTACCAATATTTTGTTGTGTTGTAGGTACATAATTAGTCTAAGTTTCTAACTTCTACTACTGTATATTAAATTTATGTTCGTTTTAGGTTCCTCAAAATTGAAAATGTGAGAAACTTAAGATAGGTCGGTGTAAAAAATTGCATCAAGAAATAAGAAATTCGCTTGTTGAAAAAGTTTTTTACAGAGACATAATGTAAAAGCAATTCTTAAAATAAAACCGACGTAAGAATTTTATATAGGTACCTAGTTGATCTAATATCACCATTACACCAATTTTATGAGACTTTGAGAAGTCCAGCTTCTTTCCTTTGAGTGAGGAACATAAACCGCACCATTTTGTGTAAATTCCAGGTTCAAAACATTTTTATTACTAATTCTCTTATCCATTATTAGTACAAAATAGAGCATGCATACAATTTCTTGCAAGAAATGCTTTCGCGGTTTTGAAATTCGAAATTCGAAATCCCCACAACAATATCTAAAACCGATGGTTGAGGCGCCAGTAGCAATAAAAAAGAATGAAAGGTCTGTCAGCTGTATTGACAGTTTAAACTCTCAAATTTAACCAGCGCGTCAGATAAGTTTGCGGAGTTCTGTAAGGAGACTTGCATAGTCGGAGTAAAATTTTTGATACTCTAATGAAATATTGCATAGGTACAAGTACTTCCGAAGGAGGAATATTTATTTCATTATTTAAATTTCATTGCACAAAGTATAAACAAATGGCGGGCTAACTTTAAACTGACTAACATATTATATCAAAGATAATAAACTCATAAAAATAAATAATCTCGAAGAAGTTTTATATACACTCTCTGCCACAAATGTCATTTATTAAAAGTAGGTGGCTAAAACGTCAGTGATTAGATTACATACCCTTTGGAAGCGGCCATGGAAGAAATTACAGTTTTGTATAAGTAGTACAAAACCAAACCGTTTCAGCTGCTCGACCCTGATGTTGTCAGAGCCAGCGGCTTTACTTTCTTTGAGCTTATCAAGGGCAAACTTGAGCTCTGTTTCTGTAAAAGCCTCGTCCAAGTGGTTAACCACTTTACCAGGGTCTCGTGTAAGTTTCTTCTGGAGACTTTTCGTGGAAGCTTTCCCATTTTGGAGTAAGTGGTGAGCGATCTGGTTTGTGGTCACATTGGAATGACGATCAGCGATTTTAGGGTCATTATTTAGTTTCCTTATAAAACACCATGCCTTCTTGCTTTTATGCGTCATATTTACGCCTTCGATTAGCTTGTTCCACTTTTCTCTCGTTGTTTCGGATATGGCTTCTAGCAATTCATTCCCAAATCGATGGTGTCCTTTGAGAAGGGATCTAATTCATACTGGTCTTGGTATGTCATCCTATCATATTATATTTAAAAACATATTTTTGATGCTTGGGAGAGCAAGCGAGATGTAGTTGGTATTTATTGTGACCTCTCCAAAGCTTTCGATTGTGTTAATCACCAAACGCTTTTAAGGAAATTAAAACATTATGGTGTCTATGATAAATCGATTAGCCTTATGCAATCATATCTATGTGAAAGAACACAGAAAGTAGTTATCAACAAAACTGAGTCTACTGGAGCCCCTATCAACATGGGCGTACCCCAGGGGTCAATACTGGTCCCTTTTGCTGTTTTTAATTTATATAAATGACCTTCCTTTTTAAGCAAAGAATTTATGCGAGACAGTGCTATTTGCTGATGACACTTCCTCTAGTCTTTAAAGTTGACAGAGGTAATCATTGTTCTGACGAAGTAAATAGTACTTTATCGAAAGTTGCGCATTGGTTTCATAGCAATAATCCATTCCTTTACCCTGGTACCATTAGACAGTACCATTGATGGTACTGTGGCAATTTCTTTTTGCCGGTACCATCAATTAATCTATCATTACACTCGAAAAAAAAACAAAATGTGAAAAAATTTTCACTGCGAAATGTAAGACAGGTTGATATTCACATAAAATTGGATGATAATGTAGTAGAATTAATTATCAGTACTAAATTTTTTGATATAACATTAGATTATCGACTTCAATGGGACCCTCATATTGAAGATTTGGCCGGTAGACTCAGTTTTGCGGCATTTGCTGTTAAAGAAATAAGGCTCTTAACCGATATTGAAAAGGCAAGGTTAATCTATTTTAGCTATTTTCAGAGTGTATTGTCCTACGGCCTATTACTTTGGGGTTCAGCAGCTAACATCGAAAGTATTTTTGTGCTTCAGAAAAGAGCTATTCGCGCCATATACAAACTTCGGCCAAGAGATTCTTTAAAAGAAATCAACATAGTAACTGTTGCAGGACAATACATATATGAGAATATGGTATATGTGAAGAAGTATCTCAATACATTTGTAAAACGTAGCAATATACATCAATTCAAGATAAGATTGCCGTTCCAAGGATTCGACTTAAAAAAACAAGAAGTTCGTTTTTGGGGAAAAGCGTAGCTAGTTTTAATAAAGTTCCACAGAATTTAGTAGAGCTGCCTTTGCACAAATTCAAAAGTCATGGCAAAAAATCGCTCATGGGCAAAGGATATTATAAAGTAGACGACTATTTGAAAGACCGTAATGCGTGGATTTGATGTAACACATAACCTTAGCTGAACTAATGTAATATTAGAATGAAAAAGTTGTAAAAGTTAACGATATAAATCTTTGGAAATTCAAAAGAGCTTATTTATTAAGTCAAGTTGAATAAAGATATTTTTTTATTTTTTATTTTATCCTTCAGGTCGTAAGGCCTGGCACATAATTGGGTCCTCCGTATTGCACCACTTACTGTCTTCACGCACTGGTGATCTATGTGATCACTGGCAAAGATTAGATCAGGGTTTTAACCCCTTTTCCAGCGACCGCTGTTGAATGATGACGGAAGTTTTGGATCATGGATCAAAGATAGTAGATATGTGTCCATCAACCCATTCTTCAACCTTCACTCCGTTGTCATCACTGGTTCTGTATCCCCAGTTCTCGCTATGGCTATTAAAATTACCAAGGACGAATCTAACCGGATGGGCGTTAAAGTTCGGCGGACAGCTGAAGTAATACGGTGCATTGGGAGGTTTGTAGACTGAAGTGACCGTACAGTTACTATGTTCGGTAGTAAGGATCTCTATGTTACTGGTGTTAGTCTGATACACAGTGCGTACCTCTTTATCTGGCCTGGCGAATAAGCACTCCCATACTGTCGATGGGGGACTTCAGCTATGAGTTCCATCCCCTGAGTCACTTGTCAGATATGCTTTAACGAGTGTGCATCTGAGTTGCATAATCTCATTCCGCCCTCTCCTTTAAACTCAGAACCAAACCTCTTAAAGTCGCAAGTGAATAGGCATCTTCTAGGTGAATCTATTCAAACAAAATTTTATTCAAGTACTATAACCAACCACATTATAAAACTACCTTTGTGAGTTTACTCAATTCACGCGACTAATTTAATAAACATTGTTTAACTGTTTAGAATTTTCCGAATATCAGTCAATCACTTTACAATGCAATGGATGTACCCATTATTGTCTTTTTTGCTGTCGCCTTTGGTTGTCATGTCACACATACCACAAAATTGTCTTGAGATTCATGTTAATGAATATGACAAAATTTTAACATATAGTTGTGTTGCTGTCGCTTCGGTATTAATTTTTAATTAGTACAAATATTTCAGCATATCGCATTGTAAGGGGCTATGCTTAAGCCGTCTCACACTTATAAGTTTATGATAATTGATAAGATGGAACGATGATGATATATGATAAATAAAACCGCTCCGTTAGAGTGTTAAATTGTCACTGATTTATTGCATTATAAAATTGAGTAATTTACAAATTGCACGCGTTTACGAATCGCGGCGTCAACGACCCGACCTACTAAATATTATGCTTATTATGAAAAACTATGTACGATGGACAACAACTCGTACATCCTGCGCCTCCAGGAGAAAGGACAAAATGACATTTAATAGGTTGCTAGGAAATATACTCAAACATCCATACAAAATATAGTAGTAGTTTCTATGATAATTTGATAACTACTCATATTCAAAACAAAGTACACAATTATCTTTAACATTAATTGTAGCTTGTAGACAATATTGAACAAAATTACTAAGAGCTTATAAACCTTCGGCTTCGGCTTCGGCTTCGGCCGAAGGTTGTGGGATTGCCGATTAATCGGCTTCGGCTTCGGCTTCGGCCAAAAATAGACCTTCGGTCGGACACTAACAATTAGGTACCAATATAAATTATAATCCAATGTTACTACAATATTATGCTACTTGATATTATGCGAATGCAATTGTATAATTGATGATAAAATAAAACTAAGAATATAAAGTAAATAGTAAAGTAAAGTGCAAACATTAAAGATAAAAAACACAACATAAGTGCAATAAAGAAATGATAAAATGTAAATGAACAATTTTTATTCATCCTGAATGTCAAACCGGATCGAACGATTTGTCAAAGGCGAAATAGAGGTAGCCTTATCAATACTTAAAACTGATTGTCTTATTTCACTAGGCGTATTTTTAATACCCGGTGCGTTATCTACTACTTCACTAACTTCGCTTTTACGCGGCACATTCACAAACACTTCACATGCACTAACACTTTCATTTGCTGACGTATAGGCGGCGGCGGCGGCGGCTGCGGTGACAGCCTCTCGCGGTCCGCGAGAAGCCTCCGCGCCCGCCGCACGACGACGAAGCTGGAACCATCGAACCCCGATACAGCCGGCAGTTAGGATGATCAGGCCGACAATGATATAACCAAGACTGTAATGATGAACGTCGTGTATACGCCATTCGGTGTTTGATTGTTCCTTTACTTCCGCTATCTGTGCTTTTAATAATTCCCAACTTTTCTCATTATTCTCAAGCTTCGGTAAGTCAATGGCTGATGTATTCATGATATCATTTAGAACGGAGAAACGCGGAACATGAACCTCTTGATTGATATTAACTTTATTGTAGTAGTAATTATGTGAGTGTATTAGGAAATCATTGCCCTTCAACGTACACATAGGGCCTAAGTGAATGACCCCGCTACCTGTCATAGCTTGTGACGTAATTCCAGCTGGACAAATTATGCGCACACTGCATTGCTCGCAACATGTAAACAACCATTCATTATCAGCGTGTAACTTGATCCAGCTCTCTTTACAAGTTGATACCTGCGACTTGCACGGCAATGAATCACTGCCGCCGTCAATTAAAATAATATCACAAATGGATTGCTTTATTTTTGTGCTGTAGATAGGGCTATTTAAATAGCATAGAAGTTTTTCTGTAGAAAAATGTTTACAAGCTTGGAGATCTAAATATGATAAGAATATAAGCGAGTCTTTATTAAAGTTGAATCCTATAAAAGGAAATTTCGGAATCAAATGATAATATTTTTCATCTCTTTTTTGAGGGATGCTGATGATCTTGTCAAATTCAAATACTTCATTATTTAAAATGGGTATTTTTATTTCAATGATAAGAAACTTGTCGGTAACTCTCGCGGCAACCTTTAGTAACTTATAAAAATGAATGATATTTGAGCCGTCTAATGGTAGTACGAGATCCCTTTGTAATCGTCCTGATATTATATTTATTTGTCTCTGCAACAGCTCTGGCGACAGAAGGTTTGGATTGATACGACCTTCATTGATATTAGTCACCGTACTAATAAGGGTTTCTTGAATACGTCGAATACTCGATATGATAACATGTGCTGCTAATGATGAGTACGTCACGTAATTTGCTTGTGACGTAACAAAGCGAACCTTGTTTAATTCTGAAGTAACATTATTTAAATGCTGTTGTATGAGCGTAAACTGCTTCTGCATTACATTTTCATGTCTCTTCAAGATGTTATACTCAGCTTCCATTACGATGGTCTGATTATGAAGAAGAGCTTGGAAATGATTCTCATTTTGCTGAATATGTTCGATGTCCTTTTGATATTGATCGGCAAATCTCTGGTCTAGGATACCGAAGAATTCATTAGCAATGTAACCAACACCATTCACTAATCCCCTTTTCACTCTTCGACTTCCTTGATTTCTTAACAGCTGATTGTAGTGACTTATTTCATCGAGTTCATGTTCGAGTTGTAAAATGACACCTTGATTGTCGTCGGACGAACAACCTTTCTTGATGTGATTTAAATATGCTTGTATATTATTTAGACCGTCCCAATAACTAGTCATGTTATAGTATATAACGAGATTCCACTCATCTCGTATATGCTGAATTTTTGATATTTTGTCAAAGTATATGCTCTGACTGATATTAATTGGCGTGATAGTAAAATCCTTTTGTGTTTGTTGTAGACTAGGTGATATAAAAAATGATAAAAACATGAAAAGACTCAAAAAGAAATTTTTCAGGTTCGCACGTCTGGGGCGAGTACGACGAGATACGGGTGATACTGGGGGTTCATTGTGTCTTGGAGATGATGATGACGTCGGTTCTTCACTGAGGTTTCGAGATACTAAGGGTACTAATTTGATAACGGGTCTTTTTATGATATTATTTTTTGTTTTTAGTGATACAACCCTGATTTGACCGTCTTTTCCCGGGTGTACCTCTTGGACTCGGCCCATAGCCCACTTCCCAGGAGCGAGATTATCTTCCTTAACCAACACAATGTCATCAACCTCGATGTTTTTTCTAGCTGTTCTCCATTTTGATCTTAACTGAAGCTGCTGTAGATAATCTGTGGACCAACACTTCCAAAATTGCTTATTGATGGCCTGGATAAGCTGCCATCTTTTTGACAATGATATTGATTCGGGCTCTGTTTGAGGTCGAGAAAGCAGTGTGCCACCTATTATGAAGTGTCCCGGGGTAAGTACGGGATCTTCAGGATTTTCAGTCAGAGCGCAGAGTGGTCTCGAATTGAGGCATGCTTCCACTTGGTGTAGAACAGTGATAAATTCCTCATATGTGAGCTTCTGATCGCCTATTACCCTTTTTATATGATATTTCATGCTTTTTATGGCTGATTCCCACAAACCTGAGGCATGGGGGTAAGAAGGAGCGTTGAAGTGCCACTCAATGTTCATCTCTGAGATGTTGTCAAAGAAGTCCTTGTTGATAGTGGCTTTTATCTCCAGATATTCCTTTTTCAACAGTTTGTTTGCGCCTACGAAATTTGTTCCGTTGTCGCTGTAGATGTGACTTGGTGCACCGCGACGAGAGCAAAATCTTCGGAACGCAGCGAGAAAGGCTGGTGTGCTCAAGTCCGAAACGAGCTCAATATGTACAGCTTTCGTCGATAAACAGACAAAGATTGATATGTACCCCTTTGTGGTGCGAACACCTCGACCTTTATTGATCTTGAGGTCCACGTGCCCAGTGAAGTCGATTCCACAATGAGTGAAAGGTCTGGATGGCACGACTCTAGGCTGTGGTAAGTCGGCCATGATAGGTTGATATTTATGCTGACTAAATCGACGACATCTGACACAGCTTCTTAACTCTCTTTTAACTGTCGACATCCCACTAATTATCCAATATTTGTTGCGGATAAATGCAAGTGTAAGCCGCGGTCCACCGTGCAACGTAGTGATATGGGCTTGGCCTATGATAAGCTGAGTGAATCTATTATGACCACCCAATATGATAGGATGCTTAGCAGACCAATTGATGTTCGAATTGTTCAGGCGACCGCCGACTCTTAATATTCCATGCTCATCTATAAAAGGATTTAAACTTGCTAATTTGCTGTTCTTATGTACATGACCCTTTTCTCTGATACTTGATAAATCTCGATTAAAATCCATAACTTGAACCGTTTTAATGATAATATTATAACAATTATTTATTTCCGTCGGTAATAATGCCTTATCTGTTGATATGTTACACCGGTTTCGTATTGCATTAATGAAACGTAGCATTCTTGCCATTATTCTTACAATTAAGGTGATTGAACTGTACTTATTTAATAATTCAATTATAAGTTCAGACTGACTTTGATATAAAGCTGCATTTACACTGTGGGCGATTTTCTTTGTTTCTATAGTAGGCTCTTCGTATGACTGATCTTGAATGATGTTTTCTGATAACGATGATAAAAGCCATTCTGGCCCTTCCCACCACAAGCGATGCTCTGATAACTGTGTGATTGTGACTCCTCGGGTGGCACAATCTGCTGGATTGGATTCTGATCGTACATAATTCCAGTTTGTAGACGGTATGATCTCCTTTATTTGTTGTACCCTATTAGCAACAAATTGCTTCCATCGGGATTGATCACCGTGAATCCAACCTAACACAATCATGGAATCAGTCCAGGCGTGAATGTTGACATTTTTGCTAGGTAATGCATCACGTACTTTAGCCATCAGCTGTGATAATAACAGTGCGCCACATAGTTCAAGTCGAGGGAGCGACACTGTTTTACTTAGAGGTGCTAATTTAGTTTTCGCAGCTAATAAACGCGATGTGTACTCGCCCTTATCATCGGTCGTGACACAGTATATGGCGCAAGCGTAAACTTTTGCAGACGCATCACTAAAGCCATGTAAATGATATTCGTGTTGAATATTACCTAAATAACGAGGTATATTTATATTGTCGATGTTTTTAAATTCGTTGCGCAATTCAGTCCATTCTTGAATGATAATTAATGGTAATTTTTCATCCCATGATAAACCAGTGACCCACACCTTTCTAAATAATAGCTTGGCTTTGATTGATAACGGTGATATCCATCCAATGGGATCGAATATTTTCGATATATCTGATAAAAATTCCCGTTTGGTATGATATTTAAGTTCAGATGTTTCAAACTTGTTATTATAGGTAAATGAGTCAGAGGATGGATTCCATTTCAGACCTAAGGTTTTCCGTGATTCAGAACAACGGAATTCAAAGGGGCTGTTTAACTGACTGCATGATAAATCCTTGACAAGCTCCTCCTCGTTACTAGACCATTTACGTATGTTCATCCCGGCCCCACGTAAAAGGTCAATTAATTGTGTTTGGATTTCCTTCGCAACTTCCAAGGAAGCGTGACCACCGAGATAGTCATCCATATAGAAACAGCTGTTCAGAGCCTCAGCGCCGAGTGGATATTTTTCGGCGTCATCTAACGCCAGCTGTTTAAGCGTTCTCATCGCCAGAAATGGTGCGCATTTGGTTCCATACGTCACCGTCGTTAAACTATAATTTCGAAGTGGCTCATCACAAGACTGTCGCCAAACAATTGATTGTAGGTTTTGATAATCATTATTTACAAAAATCTTACGGAACATCTTTTCTATATCAACTGTCATCACATAGCGATGCTGACGCCAAGTTATGATAAGGGATTGCAAATCAGCTTGTAGGTTGGGTCCTTGCTCCATGACGTCATTCAAACTCAGACCTGATGACGTTTTTGATGACGCGTTAAATACTACCCTTAACTTAGTCGATGTCGAATCTAACTTGAGGACTCCGTGATGAGGTAAATAGCAAGTAGGCCCGTCATCACTGGTGCTGGGCACCATGTGTCCTAAATCCTGATATTCTTGCATAAAATCCTTGTAACTGTCCGAAAACATCGAACTGTTGGCCATTTTACGCTCTAGTTGATAATATTGTGCTACGGCCTTGGGTCTAGATGAACCGAGCTGATTCTCAAAGTCAGGTTTCATAGGAAGACATACTTCATACGTGCCGTTTTCTAAGCGTTTTGTGGTTGATAAATAAAAGTCTTCACAAAATTGATCACCTGACGAAATATTTGTATGTGAAGTTGATATTTCTTCTATTTCCCAGTACTTTGATAACTCTGAAACGTCGTTAATAACTACATTACAGTTGAACGTCTTAACATTTCCTGATAAAATCCACCCCAATCTAGTCTGCTGTGCAATAGGAGACAGTGGTGGGCCCCTGATAAGTCCATCCATTAATATTTGTGAATAAACACTAGCATCTAGTAATAGATCGATTGGCCCGGAGATGTTGTAGTCTCGATCCGCTAAGTTAATATGTTGCAAGTGTGACCATGATTTTTTTGTAAAAGTATTGTTTGGCAAGTTATTAATAACTCTTGATATAACTAAAGCATCTGTTGTAAAGCTATAATCTCCGTAGATGGAATGGCACTCTATATTAACTATCCCCCTGCTTTGCTTGGAACCATGACCTATTCCGGACACGGATGCGTGATATTTATGTCGTTGCAATCCTAACATCTGTACTGCATTTTCCGATATTAAAGAAATCTGTGACCCTTGATCTAGTAGGGCCCGTAAAGTGATAAAAGTGCCGTTATCTGCCATGATCTTTAATAAAACTGTAGTCAGCAATATTTCTTCATTTTCACCTGCCACATAATTTACATAATGTTGTTTGATATTTTGTTTATCTGATAAATTATTTTCGGGACACGTATTATTGATATAAGCTTCATGCAATAATGAATTGTGGTCACCCTTGCATTCTTTACAACGTTTAATTGATAAGCATGGATTGTCGTAATGTTTGTACAAACAGTTTTTGCAGACTTGATATTTTGATATTATTTTTAACTTTGCATCGGGTGACATGTTAATGAACTTTCTGCATTGAAATAAATCATGATTAAAATTACAAACTGGACATTTCGTTGATCGAGTATGATAAGTTTTGCCCTGATATTTATCGCGATTATAGTTCTTGGGCGAATAAAATGATGACCTTGGGTTGGTTACATGCTTTGATGACGTTGATGGTAGAGTATTCTCTCGCTCTTTCTTATGCATAGGCTCGAGAGCAATAAACTTAGCCTCCAAGAATGATATAAACTCCTGTAACTCTGGCAATTCACGGGGAGCCTTTCTTGCCTCCTTGTAATCCTTTAGCGTTTCGCTGTCTAATTTCTTGGACAGTAAATGGACGAGTAGGGGATCCCAGGTGTTAGTATCCACGCCTAAGTTGTGGATGGCGTGAATACACTCCACGGACGTGTCGTGCATCCTTTTGACCTCATAGGCTGACTGCCTTTGGATGCTGGGTTGGTTTAAAAGCATCTCAATCTGGGTAGTAAATAGTAGCTGTTTATTTTCATACCTATGTACTAGGATATCCCATGCCGTGATATAATTTTCGGATGATATATGGAGATGTTGTATGAGTCGCTCCGCTTCACCCTTAACCCTCCCCTTCAGATGCTGCATTTTTTGAGAGTTTGTGATGGAGTTATTATTGTGAATAGCTTCACTAAAAAGGTCGTAAAAGGTTGGCCACTGAGTGTATTTTCCCGTGAAAATTGGAATCTCTAGCTGCGGAGTCGATTGATGATTATGAGATGTAGATGACAACTTCCGGTTAAGCGCCCGTTTCATACTCTTGAATTCTTTTTCGTACTCAGCAAATTCCGCTTCATATTCTAAATCTTCACCTTGCAAAATTTCGTCTATATCCAAATGTAAGGTCTCAATGATATTCCAGCGGCTCTGTGTTTTACGGATCTCATCTTCAAGTTCCCATTTTTCTGTTATTTCGCCAAGGTTGATGCCGTTTGTTAACCGACTGAAAGCTCTAAAATTAGTACGTTGTTTTGATAATAACTGGGTCACCTTTTCATGAAGTGGAGACACTGTAGGTTTGTCTTGTTTCACAACACCGGATGGAGTAGCTGTAGCTTTGTCTTGTTTTTGATAACACTGCAGAGACTGCTGAAGGGCATGATACATTTCTTTAGATTTCTCATAATGATTTTCCTTGAAATACACCACATTTTTGTCATGGAGCCCCAATAATATATCTTGGTGATTTTGCTCGAATTCTTTCCAGAGCTCATTAAGTGCGTTTTTTCTCCGTTGTAAATAGTCCGGCGTTTTCCTACTTGCGGGATCCTTACCGAAATTAGTTTTAATAGAGATGATGGAATCAATGATTTCATCTTGACGGGTCAATAAACCTTCCATGATGATAAGAGATAATCAATAAAAAGGAACAATCTTACTTGGTTCAGTAGCTGCAGCTGCGATGTGATAGTAACCTGGTTACGAGCAAACCTCCTGGTCGACTCGTACATGATGTGCTAGTAGCGGGCTTCCGCTGACGATGATAGGGATGGCAAGCCTCCTGGCCCGCCGAACGATGATAGGGTAGCAAGCCTCCTGGCCCGCTGAGCGATGATAAGGTAGCAAGCCTCCTGGCCCGCCGAACGATGATAAGGTAGCAAGCCTCCTGGCCCGCTGAGCGATGATAAGGTAGCAAGCCTCCTGGCCCGCTGAGCGATGATAAGGTAGCAAGCCTCCTGGCCCGCCGAACGATGATAAGGTAGCAAGCCTCCTGGCTCGCCAAGTGATGACAAAGTAAACCAAAACTCTTCACTTTAACTGTAGGTATGATCACTAGTTACCGATCTATTCACTTCGACTTTTCACGCACAAAACCAAGTGTAGGAAAATAACTAATTAATAGTATACTTGATATGGTCCACACAAGGTCCTGCCTTTATCAAAACCGCGCGAAAAATCAAAAGGCCGAAGGACCAAAAAAAATGTAAGGGGCTATGCTTAAGCCGTCTCACACTTATAAGTTTATGATAATTGATAAGATGGAACGATGATGATATATGATAAATAAAACCGCTCCGTTAGAGTGTTAAATTGTCACTGATTTATTGCATTATAAAATTGAGTAATTTACAAATTGCACGCGTTTACGAATCGCGGCGTCAACGACCCGACCTACTAAATATTATGCTTATTATGAAAAACTATGTACGATGGACAACAACTCGTACACGCATAATATTTAAACAGAAAAAAGAACCTGACGTTAGGCAAGTTTTTACGTTTTTTACCCATTTTTAGAGCACAAGGGATATGATGCGTACATGGCGAAAAATAGTGACAGTGAATAATAAAGATATTTTAAAATGAGTAATGAAAAAAGATTTTTTAAAGTGGCTGATTTATAACCTTACGTGGCAAGTTTACAGTAGTAAACAAAGTATCAATTATTTCAGTTGCGCTACATTCTGTTTAAACAAATTCGACGATCTCCGTGGCCGATTGGTGTACGCACCGGTTTTCTAGGTACCACTATCTCTGAGGTCCCGGGTTCGATTCTCGGACGGGTAAATGTCGAAAACTAACTTTTAGATATTTTCTTGTATCTGGGTGTATGTGATCGTTGCTTCCAATTTTCAATGACACAAGTTATTGTATTATTTGATATTATCATTTTTGGTATTGGAATAATATGTATGTATGTACTTAAACAATATTTTTATTTAAGTGTTTTTTTATATATTGATTTATATTATAGATTGATAGCGTGATTTTAAATAAACGGTATACTTATTTAAATATTGATTAACTAAGTAGATTTATTTTGTAAAAAAAGTATTAGATGATTGGCTAGTATGAGTTATTTATATTTTTTCATATTAAATTATAAGTTTTATTAACTTTATTGGAATAAATCTGAAAATGTACCTACTGGTTAGAGCAGTATAAATTATTTATTTTTTTCAGTGTAATTTGTAGCAAATGTTGTAGTTTTGCCTGGGAAGATCATTTCGATAATGGATATATTATCGAAATGATCTAGAGATAGAAAATAAAAATAGCTGCTGCTGTGTTCTGCATTTTGAAGAATTGTTTGAAGTGACTATCTTTGTTAAAAAAAGCTTTTTTTACTACATACGAATAATATCTAAGATCTATTCTTCCTACAAACCGACGTTTACAATAAATATTCATAATAATTCTTCTTGTATTCTACATAATATAATGTCCTTAGTAAAAGCGCACATAGGTGATATTTTAGATGTAAATAGAATGCGCGCTGCATGCCGCGTCTACACGTATTTCTCAGTCTACGAGAGTGCCGCGGCCGGAGTCTTACCGATCCCAGCAGCACCCCCTCGCTTGTGTAAGCAACGGCCATCGACGATATTTTTTTTTACCTATGCAATATCCTTAAAATGGAACAGTGAGATAAACTTTGTCATTATTAAGTAGGCTGTGCGTGCATGTACACAACCAACTTAACATTGACAATCGCAGGCCTCGAGCCGATATGGACGCTGTTCCAGTGTCTCAAGATAGGACAGCAATAGCGACTCCCTATCGCCGCCAGGAGGCTGTTGGAGCTGTCTCCCCACGCGGAGGCAAATCCGCTTGCGTAAGACCACAGAATAATATTTGTAGCAGAAGGCTCACTTCCGAAACAGTTACAATGAATGATCAATCTTTTCCACGCGACAATTAGGTCTAAAATAATTTGCACCCGCACGCCTGCCTAACTTATTTACCGTTCATTACAAGCGAAATTGAACCGTAGCTGTACGTAATACGGTTCTATTACTCGGAAACGCTTAAGCCAAATTGGTTTTGGGTGGTCTTGGTTGCCGCACTAGGGTCGACTCAACTGCAATGTTACGACGAAGTAAGTAAAAGGAATAACAAATAGCGCAAATGATTTTTAAATACAGAAAGCTTAGAATTTTTGTTTTTACTTCTTTGCATTCACAGTTCAATTTTTGTTACTTACTTACTGAAAAAATTGAAAATGAAGTAGGTAGGTATTAGAAAAAGTCGACCGTCTCACAACTAGCTCCGATGGGACTCGAACCCACGACCTTTCACTGTCCGGGCAAATGCTCTAACCACTGATCTACGGAGTCGCTAAAAAGTCGACCCGTCTCACAACTAGCCCCGATGGGACTCAAACCCACGACCTTTCACTGTCCGGGCGAATACTCTAACGGCCTGGCAACGAACGAATTGCGCATCCGTCGGTGCGTCTCATTGACTTATTTCATTAGGCGTCTGTTGCGAGCGCGCAATGATTGCGCAATTCGCTCGCGTTGCCGTGTCGCCGCCGCGCATTTTCGTGGCCAGTCCAGGCCGTAACGACTCCGTAGCTCAGTGGTTATTAGAGCATTCACAATTCACAATTATTATATTATTCTAAGACAGAAAGTAGCTAGGTATATTTTGTAATTTGGTTGGTAACTATTTTAAAAGTGCTACAGCTACTCGAACGAAATACTTACGTATATTAAGTAGGTAGGTACCTACCTTAGTTTAGTGTACATATTGTTGATGTTAGCGTAGTTATTCGATAACGTCTATCGTAAAGTGAGAACAAGCTAAGGTAAGTAAGTAGGTAGTAACAGCGCGGGCGCGGCGCGCGTCCGCGTAGTTCCTATGTGCGCCACGGCACGGTTGCCACGGCGATGAGCGCTAGCGTCACGCTGCAAAGCGAGAATCACTTTCACTTTGTCGATTTTTATTTTCGTCGTAATTACCTATGCTAAGGTGGGGCGGGGTCCTTAAATCAAATATTCGGATCATTTAGTATTATAGATACTTATAGAATAAGACAGTATAGTCACACAAAAAAACTTCTTTCAGGTTTTCTAAGAAGATTATGAAATTTTAAATCCGGTCTCTTTCTGTCGTCGTTAAGACAACCGAAGGCCGCACAATAATAATGTTTAATATTACGCATTTTGCTATGGGTAAAACCACAAGGTAACACACTTATGTTTTGGCGCGAAAGTGTGCCGAAAGTAAACTACTTAAGGTGACTTCTTTCTCGCGTGGCGTCCGTCGCGTCCGTCGCATGCACAACTGAGCGCGCGTGACACCCGTGATTTCTCTACCTCGCGGTAGACAGCGCGTAATCGATTGAATTGCGGAGTGAGCCCCCCCTGGTAAGACTGTAACGATGTCGATTCGTACCAGTCATTATGGATGGTTAAAAACTCTATGATGACTGGAAACTCCATCTAGTTCTACATACTGGCCATTAATTTTATCGAATCCTATCCTGTTCTTTCAATTCAAATTCAAAATCTTCGTTTCACGTGTCCTGTTCATCATTTTTGATTCAGTTCTACTAAAATCACCAAGCCGTACAGAGCTCTCGGAGCATTACCAGTTTTTATATCAGTTTGAGTTGTTTAATTATAATATTAAATAAGTGGAACCCTTGACCCTTGGAAAGGGGTAAGTTTTCATCATCATATCCATTACTACCTACTTACCTACCTACTTTTTGTTATTCATGCATTTTTTATCATTTTGTTACAGTTCCTATGCTTCCTATACTTCCTATTCTTCCTATACGTTTCTTTATTACTACCTTTACAATAAAAAGTCAAGTCCCTATAAACATCATCTTTTTATTCATTTATTATCTACAAATTAAATACTGGGTGGTGACTTCCGACGTTCCGGCTAGTGTACCACTGGCCGACGAGGACGTCCCGTCGCACTGGCTCTCCGGCAAACGAAGAATCGAAGAAGGATCTCTCTCCGAGGCTAGGACTCCGGAGTGCAGATAACCATATCCCTTTCCCATTTTAACGTTCCCATTCTCCATTATCTGTAAAAAAAAATATTATTAGGACTTTTGTGTTATGTACTAATTTTGCCCACTTTCCTTTTTCTATGTTTTAATTTTAATATATTGTATTATATCAACCATCCCCATTTCGACACACTATACCGTACAATTTCACAACTTAATACACTTCAATCACCCTAACACACATTTTACAGACAATAAAACGATCGGCGCTACTACTGCTGGTTACAAATGTAATCGGTTCCCGATGCTTTAGTAGCGAAGGCATTACATTCATAAACTAATTACCCATTTCTACTTATTATCACAAAAATACTTTCAGTACCCTATACTAATTTACACTACAGCCCTACAGACATCACCTACTCTACGGCTTGTTTAACCGACAGCTACATAAACACTCGAGGTTTTGGGATTTAAACCATTGGTTATTCCAAATCTAGTTTGTTAATACATCCTCGGCTTTGGAGAATATCCAGACCCGGGTTACTACACTCTTAGCTTGTAATTCTATAAGCTAAGTATACTCACAATCACTACATACACCAAACAATCAAAATTTTTACATAAACTACACGACTGCACAGTTATTTTTTCGTACTTACCATCAAATTACTATTTTTTGTATTTGTTTCATAATATTGTTGTGAATTTCGGATTCACGTACCTTACTTTTACGTTTTATGTCAATAATTTTTCCAAGTTGACATTATCGGACGTTGTCACCATATTATTTTCAAAAAGAACAAATTTCCTTTTTAAATCAAGAAAAAGTTTTATACCATACGATTTTTTAAAACGTATTGATTAAATACTCATTGCTTATTTTGTCATATTTAAATATTGTACCATAGTTCCACAAATTATTTACTATGGATATTTTACAACTAAACAAACCTGAAATTATTTACGAACTTAAATTACGTAACGCAAATTTCCAACCGACTCAAACTGCCGTTGAATTGCGTGAACTTCTAGCAAATATTTTATTGGAACCTAATTTATATCCACCATCCACATCAAGCCCGTATACATTTACCCTTGATATGGATGAAATAAAAAAATGTTTAGACGTTATAGACGTAACGCTTTCTTCTTACCCCGCTAGAAAATCAAAAATTATACCTTATATCACTCACATTCGGAACAGATTATCGTTAATAGAAATAAACACAGAAAGTACACCCCAAGAAATTCAAATTTATAAATCTCTTTTGGATCAACTTAAAATACATGAACAGCATTTCAAAACTCTCGAACCATCTCCATCTACATCTACTTACCATTCCACGGTGTCTCTTCAGGAGACTACTATTCCAAATTCATTTTTTGAAACTTTAACTCAAACTTTATCTAATATAGCAAATACACGACCAAACACAGAGATTAAAAAATTTTCTTTTTCTGGCGATGGTTGTCCCAGGGAATTCATTCTAAAAGTAGAAGAATTTGCTACTGCGAGAAACATGAGCCATAACACATTATTTAACTACATTTACGACATACTTTCAGGAATAGCTTTAGATTGGTTTAGAGCCAACAAAGATTTTATTAGAGATTGGGAAACCTTTAAAACATCCTTATTTAAATATTTCGAAATTACAGACTATGATTACAAACTTAAAAAAATTATAGATTCACATAAACAAAAAAATAATGAACGGGTTATTATTTATTTTGCCACAATGGAGTCTTTATTCCGTAAACTTCATGAACCACTCACAGAAAAACAAAAAATTGAAATTTTACGACGAAATTTAAGACCAGAGTTCGGTCAAAGATTATTACCTAACGATTTATCTTCATTAAATACATTATTAGAATCTTGCAAATGGTTTGAAAACTGTTTGGAAGTTTCAAATACTAACTCTGAATTATCTAATATTTTACCTACCTCATCGAAACAAAAAAGTTTTCCTATATCTAACAACTCCGAAAATATACATTCACATACCTACACACCCTCTACATCTATTCATGCAGTTTCGACCACTCAACAACGGAAAATATTTTCTTGTCCTCGTTGCCGAACAGATGACCACAACTTAAATGATTGCACTAAAACTAATAAAGTTTGTTTTCGATGCGGAAAACAAAACGTTATCTTTACTAATTGTCCAAAATGTAACATTACACATTACTCCAAAAAACCAATAAGTGAGGATCGTGGAAAATCGAATTTCGACAAGTCAGATTGGGATAACTGGCTAAATACTATTAAAATATTTTTTAAATCTTATAAAATTTCTACGCTCCTCTTTACAAATACTACTGATACTGAACGTCCCTACATTAATATTAACGTCAACGGTTTATTATTAGCCGGACTATTAGATAGTGGTAGCGCAATCACTATTTTGGGCAATAACTCACATAAATTATTACTCCAACATGGTTTTAGGATAGAACACGACACTATTATACACGGTACGGTTGCAAATGGTCAACCTATACGTTCTATTGGGTATATTAACTTACCTACTATATATAATAATCAATTTTGTAATACTATTGCTCACATTATACCTAGCATCTCAGAATCATTTATACTAGGCATTGACTTTTGGAAGAATTTTAACTTAGCTCCCCAGATTCTTTCCAAAATTACTATTCATAAATCCTCAAACGCTCCAACTTTCTTAATTAATACTACTAATATTAAATTGAATAATTATAACAATCTTTCGGAAACCGAGCGCGTTATAACCGATACTATCATTCAAAATTTTAAAAACATTTCTACTGAAATTTTACCTCTTGGGAAAACTCATTTAGCTGAACATCACATTGACACCGGTGATCATCCTCCTATACGTCAACGGTGCTATCGTTTATCTCCTGTGAAACAAAAAGCTCTTTGCGAAGAAGTAGATAATATGCTAAAACTAGATGTGATTGAGCCTTGTGAGAGCCCTTGGCTTAACCCCGTTATTATTACCCCTAAAAAAGATGGTACTTGGCGTTTCTGTGTGGACAGCCGTAAACTAAATGATATTACCAGAAAAGACGCATATAAATTACCTTTTATTTCCGATATTATTGATAATCTTAAAGATGCTAAATACTTGTCATCTATTGACATTGCTAAAGCTTTTTGGGAGATTCCCCTTCGTGTCGAAGATCGTCCCAAGACTTCTTTTCACGTTCCGGGTCGCGGAACATATCAATTTAAAGTTATGCCTTTTGGTCTCACCAATGCACCCGCCACTCAGCAAAGATTTATAGATAATCTTCTTTGTAACATCGACAGTAATGACGTTGACAGCTCTGTTTTCTGTTACTTAGATGACATAATAATCGTAAGTAAAACATTTGACGATCATATTACCCAATTAAATAAAGTTTTCAATAAACTAAAATCGGCTAACATCACTATCAATTTTCCAAAATGCGCGTTCTTTCGGAGCGAACTTAAATATTTAGGTTATGTAGTTAACGACAAAGGTTTACATACCGACCCCGACAAAATAAAAGCAATTCTGGAAATACAACCACCTAAATCTAGTAAAGAAGTAAAAAAGTTTCTTGGTACAGCGAGCTGGTACCGTCGCTTTTTACCAAATCTCAGCACTTTGGCTGCCCCTCTCACAAAGTTAACTTCAACCAGCAAAAAAGCACCTCCTTTTAAATGGACTTCTGAGGCAAATGATGCATTCAATTCAATTAAACGAGCTTTAGTTTCTACTCCAATTTTAACTTGTCCTGACTTTTCAAAACCTTTTGCTGTTCATTGTGATGCATCAGCATACGGGTTGGGAGCAATGCTTACACAAGAATTTGATGGCATAGAAAAACCTATTGCTTACATGAGTAAATCCCTTACTCAAACTCAAAGGAATTATTCAATTACTGAACGTGAATTATTAAGTGTCATAACTGCTCTAGAACATTGGCGTTGTTATGTAGATAATGGCCAGAAATTTACTATCTACACAGACCATTCTGCCCTTCAATGGTTTTTACGTCTCGATAATCCCACAGGTCGATTAGCCAGATGGAGTATTCGTTTATCCATGTTTAATTTTGATATAAAACATAAAAAAGGTAAAGAACATCTTGTACCCGATACCCTATCTCGTATCAAACCCATTAACGCCATTAATATTAATATGTCCAATTCCAATGACGATTGGTATAATACCATCTTATCAAAATGCAAAACTAATCCATCTTCTACCCCTGATTATTCTATTAAAAATAATAACTTATATAAATATACAAGATCTAATACTCCATATCATTCTGAATTTTCTTGGAAATTAGTTGTTCCTTTGGAACTGCGGGATTCCGTCATTACGGAAAACCATTCTACACTTACAACAGCTCATTTCGGTACTTTTAAAACATATCACCGCATTAAAAATAGCTACTTTTGGCCTGGCATGTATAAAGACATAGCAACATATATATCCAAATGTGAAACTTGCCTTGCGTACAAACATCAAAACCAGCATACAATTGGTTTGATGGGTAAACCTAAACATTGTTCACGTCCTTTTCAATGTTTATCAATTGATTTAATTGGACCATTACCATTATCTCGCAAACTTAATAGATTTATTTTAGTAGCAACTTGTTGTTTTTCCAAATATTGTTTATTATATCCGATTAAACGTGCTACATCTTCAGTCATAAAACATATTCTTGAAAATCTAGTTTTTATGACATATGGTATTCCTGAAACAATTATTTTGGACAATGGCCCACAAATGATAAGCAATGAACTTACAGACTTATTTAAATTTTACAATATACCCAAGGTACACTATACTCCACGCTATTGCCCACAAGTAAATACAGTAGAACGCTACAATAAAACTATAATTACCGCAATCGCTTCATTTGTCGATGACGATCATAGAACATGGGATATTCACCTCAATAAAATTCAGTTTGCAATTAATTCTGCCGTAAATGAAACGACCCAATTCACGCCATCCTATCTAGTGTTTGGTCGTGAACTTGCCACATGCGGTTCCATTTACAACGCCGACACAACTGAAGATTCTATTCTAGCACCTAAAGATAAATATTCTGAGAACATTGGTTTACTTAGCCCAATATTTGCAGAAGTTCAAGCTCGTCTTTATAAATGTCACCAAACTAATGCTCATTATTATAATCAGCAACACCAACAGTTAGAATTTAACCAAGGTGATATTATCTGGAAACGGAACTACCCCATTAGTTCATCAGATAAATATTTTTCGGCAAAATTAGCACCAAAATTTATTAAATGTAAAATATCAAACAAAGTTTCACCTCTTATTTATGATTTATCGGACATGTCCAATAAACCTTTAGGTCGTTGGCATGTCAAAGACATTAAACCCATTCCTAAGTTAAGGTAATTACCCTACTCTTTAATTAGAAATTTTATTTGTTTAACTACTTTAATTTGTTATTTATTATTACTTTAAGTGACATGCACACTTAGTCTTATGATTTATATAGGTACTGTTTTTATATACACCTCCATCCCTTCGGCTGATCCATCAACTACTTTATCAATACATAATTTTGTACATACATATAAGATAATTACATTTTTTTTAATTTAATTACAATATTACGTCGTATTTACGATTATTATAATAAGTTGCCTACTGCAACATATTTAATTTTAAACTATAATATTACTTATTTATCTAAATACTTACGCGTAAGTTAGTAATACTTACTTAATATAGTACTTTAACAAGTACCTACTTACCTATTAGTCTCTAACGAGATTAAAGTCTTATTTTCTAGCCATTTGTTAAGGCTACTAAACTTGTAAATTTTGAAGACACTTTACACAAACATTTACACATGACATTCATCACACACATAAACACTAAACGTGATCACCAAAAGCCAGCGGGTTGTGACTGGCATATTTAAATAAGCCTGCACTAATCTGGGTTGGTTTCATGAGAAACATCTTCTATTATAAAAGATTTCTCTACGTAACTGATGCCTTAATTCTAAAACTTATGGAATTAAGACTTTGTTAGATACGACGGATGTTAGTATTTGTATGGAACCGAAACCAACCTAGTGTAAATTTCTCACTGTAAAAACCATTCATACACTCAAAATTCTATCATGCACTTTCATTAAATTAGTTAATATGTTTTTATTTGATCTGTATTTACTTTTATAAGGGACTTGTTTGTAAATACCTACCTATCTTCTAACAAAAAAAAAATCCTTAGAGATTTTTTTGCCCCGGCCGCCCCGGTATTGTAACGATGTCGATTCGTACCAGTCATTATGGATGGTTAAAAACTCTATGATGACTGGAAACTCCATCTAGTTCTACATACTGGCCATTAATTTTATCGAATCCTATCCTGTTCTTTCAATTCAAATTCAAAATCTTCGTTTCACGTGTCCTGTTCATCATTTTTGATTCAGTTCTACTAAAATCACCAAGCCGTACAGAGCTCTCGGAGCATTACCAGTTTTTATATCAGTTTGAGTTGTTTAATTATAATATTAAATAAGTGGAACCCTTGACCCTTGGAAAGGGGTAAGTTTTCATCATCATATCCATTACTACCTACTTACCTACCTACTTTTTGTTATTCATGCATTTTTTATCATTTTGTTACAGTTCCTATGCTTCCTATACTTCCTATTCTTCCTATACGTTTCTTTATTACTACCTTTACAATAAAAAGTCAAGTCCCTATAAACATCATCTTTTTATTCATTTATTATCTACAAATTAAATACTGGGTGGTGACTTCCGACGTTCCGGCTAGTGTACCACTGGCCGACGAGGACGTCCCGTCGCAAGACTACCGGGAAACTGTCTATGCGAGCCTCAGTGAACATCGCTGACGCGCTGCAGTACCGAGGCAGCCCCATCAGCATCCTGAACCCGTTATTATATTGGACGCGCAGGGCTGAAACTCTGAAAGCGTCCTCTGTGTGTACTTATAGTCACTCTCAAAATAATGATCTAGGTAGGTAGGTAATGAAGTAGAATACCAAGCAGTTCACTTTTAAAATTGTGACAGGGTTACCACCTCATAAAAAAGTTATAACATTCAATTAAATTCAGAAGTAAACCTAAACAAACATTCACCAATACAACAAAAAAATAATCTCAAGTTTTACTTTTTAATCAGTTGCAAACACAATGCAATGCACACTCTGTCAGTGAGAATGAGAACTGGATAGTGTTATAAAAAAAACCGTTAATTAAAACGTGTCACTCTTTGTTTATCTGCGTAGGCACAGCACAGCAAACGAATCTGTAGAGCTTCCATTTAAAACTACATCAAGTATTTCGCACTCTATGTTTAGCAACTTAAGGGCGTTAATTTTATATCAACATCTCCTTTGATTTGGAGGCTATGCAAATATTTTAACAACAACGACTCAGTGAATACATCACTTATCTCATACGGCATATTTCTGATTGAATTTTGACTGTCAGTTTAAGGTTTATTGTACAAACGATTGCTTAGCAGACTTTACGGATAAGGAGGTGGCAAAATAGGTAGAGGAGGCGGGCGGTGGAAAGGGGAAGTTCGTCGTCCATTCAGACCCCCGTGGTGGAAAGGCCACACTGGAATAAGGAGTGGACAGAGCGTCGAAGGGACGCAGGCACAGGGCTGAGACACGCTGACTACCACACATGCCGCGTACCTAATCCGTCCAAGTGCAGAGGGAGCACCCTGGGGGTTTTTGTAGGGTTCACGTCCCACATAGCCCCCTCGTCTCCCCGGGCGGGGGGGTACGCGAAGGCGTTTACGGATTGACCTTAATAAAACCCTTTACGTCGCTATTGTTACGGTGATTTTCAAGTTGCAAGTGTAAAGCCTGTCGTGCTGCTGGTTGTACCGACGATGGGAATTGGACTGCATGAATATGATCACACATTACTCGCGAAGTATCACACGAAGTATGAGATCGAATGACAAGATAATAAAGGTCTGAGAAAGGTGCCACTAAAAGGTGCGTTGCTCATATTAAAATCACAATTAAGCAGATAGATATACTCGTACCTCATTGCACACACAATGATAGAAATGTTACATGTGAAGTTTTATAATAGGGGCAGCATTGGCAGCCCATATTAAGAAGCGGTACGAGAAAAGGGCAGGCTGTGCGTAAATAAAAATAATGAAAATGCAGAACTCCTCAAAACTAGTGGTTTAAAAATGCAAATATTGAATCATTATTTTTATAATTTTAAGAATTTCAATACATTATCCAGTATACAAAGGACGAGAATGTGAAGTGGACGTTGAAACAGTGAACTCATCAAATTGATCAACCTTTAGGTGTTACCTTCTTGAAAAATAAATAATAAGCCTCTGTGGTCTAGTGGTTCACGACACCGATTACAGACCCAGAAGTCCCTTGATTCCCAGTGGGGGTACAATCGGGGACAAATTCGGTGAACCACATCTTACTTCTTTTCGTGTGGCTGACGTCTCACCGTTCAGTTGCAGTCCCTATCCGTAATTGCTTATGCATTGTACTATACCCTAGTTTAATACATAACAATAGTAAAAGGGTCTGCGTGTGAATGGCGAGGCACCAGCCACGTGAAAAGAAGTAAGAGATGGTTCACCGAATTTGTCCTCGAGTGTACATATTGTATTCGGTGTGGTTGGTGATAGGACTTGTTCTTAGTCCGCCAGGCTAGCCACAACCATCTTATCTAAGTCTGATGCCATAATATGATTTTTCAGTATTGTTGTGCTCATCAGTGATTGAGGGTTCTGAGAGTAGTGCGCTTCCACCTTAAGCCTTATCACCACTTAACATCAGGTGTGATGAAGGCTAAAGTGCTACACCGTTGTGTATAAAAAAGCCTAAGTAAGTACATATAGGTATAAGTATGTAATTCACTGTGTCTTTGGGAATAACTTGAATCCTACACCGCGAAATATTTTGAACACAAACTATTCCAATATGTAGGTAATTAATACTGATTAAAGTTAAATTGACCTGAAAAATACCTTTAAATTTTCTCGATAATGCAGGTAGATTAAGATCGGCTTATTAAGGACTTAAACATAAAACATAAATCAGTTATAAACTTAAGAAAGCTTTTGAAACTTAATTGCCGGTCACGGCTTTACGAACGCAGTTATAATTTAAGAGGAAAGTTATAAATTTCATGTTAATTGTCTCATTAATTTTATAATGATGATAATAAATCAATAAATTACAACCGTAGTGGTGATTAATCTTTTGATGATAATTTGTGTAAACTAACGTCAATAAGCAAAGCCGAATAGGTTCGTCTTTCTTTATTAGGAAACTAGCTTTCCGCGCGCAATTTCACCCGGACTAAGACACGTGCCCAGCAGTGGGATAAAAAGTAGCATTCAAATGGTGAAAGAATTTTCGAAATCGGTTCAGTACACGTTAGTACTATTATATATTCTGTGTCAGTACCTAGTTCCGAAGTTTATACCCTACAACCACACAAACTCACAAACTTTACCTCTTTATAATATTAAGAACCTATACATAGGTAGATAAGAACAGATAAAAAAGTAATCTACAAAATCTCCGAAAACAAAAACCCTAATAAATTTAATAAAATTTTACCCCCACCCTTTTATTGTGTTCTGTCGTTGGTAAGCTAGGTGCTAAAGTACGACCAGGGTGCCTACCATCAACTCTTATTGCGGTTTTGTTTAGGAACCTAAACTGATCTGCTTCGCTTATTCGTACCACGACAGCTTAATATCAATGACAGCGATTCAGTGATCATTCAATGACATTTCACAGCCGCTGAGCTGTCATCAACTCTTATTTGACTTATAACTCGGCCAAGTTAACATGTCACCTGCAGGTTATACCCGTCCCTTTCACTCTCCGGGCATGACAGAATCGAGTGAAAGAGACGGGTAGAAGAAGTAAGGACACAAATCGTTCGGTCATTCACATTTAGCAATTCATTTGCGATCCAGTTTTTAGAAGGTCAGAGTACGAAAGAAAGCAATTCATTTTAGGAACCTATTCTGCATCGCGCTATTTTTGAATCGCTGTCTTAAAGTTGATGGTAGGCACCCAGACCTTCCAGACCTTCCAGACCCTCCTCAAGTTTAACAATTGCACTATGAAACTTGTTATTGTTATCTACGGAAGTAGTAAAAATAAACATATCAAATTGGATGTATTGCAGACTGTAACATTCTAATGCTTTTTGTTTTAAGAAATCAGTAGACCGTATCGAGGCCGTGAAATTTGCATCGAATGGCGGTGACTCAGTGACTGGATTTCGAAGCTAACTGAATGGATGCATGCCTATGGTTTTTTGCTTTATTGTCAAAATATAGGTCAGCTTCTGCAGTTCCTGTTGACCGCAAATGATGTCGTTTGCTTCAACGTGGCTTCAACCAATCAATCACACGGTTTTAATGTAATATTTTTTTACTAAATGCTTTATCATTTCATTTATGACAATTTCTCAAGTGGGTACTTCATTGTCATCTTTCTGACTCCATTCTATTTTGGGTTGGCGCAGAACTTCCATTATTTTATGCACAACGGGGTAGAACTTAGCCTTCATCATACATAATGTTAATTGATACTACCGTACTACTCCCGGTATCCTCAATTATTGAGGATCTATCTTATCTCTAACTGCCGGAACACAAATATGCTGAAAACATCGATGTAATGGCGTCAGACTTACAAGATGGTGGTAGCTAGCCAGGCAGACTTTGAACAAGCCCTACCACCAAACACATCTGTTCCATCTTCTCCACTTTACTGTATCATACCACGTGCCATCGTTTTAATAACTTCGTTTTCTTTGACATTATTACACTGACAATCATCAACCTTCTCATAACATGACTCTCGGGCCTAAAGACGGTTTCTTGACAAGTTTTCTATCACAAGTGCTACCTTCAAGCTTCCTTTCAAGCCGGATTTACATCAAACGAGCGAATGCTCATTCTATCCTCTCTCCATCAAATTCTGTTAGTGTAAACAGAGATTTAACATTCCCTAGTTGTTTTATAGATGCTCGCATAGATTCTATGGAACATTCTAAGAATGCTCGCTCGGTTGATGTAAACGGCACTAGAGCGCGCGAACAGGATCTTTTCATGTATTCTTATGTTCGTGGTTCTATTCCTTTTTTTTAATGTCATTTTGCTGTCAAGTTGAGTTACCAGTGAGTATTCGCTTGGGTGATCTAAACACATGAAGCTCGACTTAATACTGAGGTAACTCAGAGTATTAAGTCAAACTTCATGTCTAAACATATCTGCGTTCTAGGATTCAGTTCTTAGTTCTCATTCTTGCTCGTTGTTATTTTGGTGTAATCGTTGAACACTAAAAGTTGAAGTTTAGACTAAAAGATCAAGAAATAATGCTCTTGTTCTAGCTCTAGCTCTAGCTCTATGTTCGTTTGGTCTAAAACCCACCTTCATATAAATACTTTTTTTTATTACTGGGACAAATGCGTATATGCATCCCTCGCCCCTGGGCGAAGGGGATGATTCGAAATGTTCGACTCACTTTGGGGCTACTACCCACTAAAACTCCCAGTACCTTCTTGCTCTCGGCCAGGCCATTGGTCATGGGGTATTGGGGTGACAGTCCTACCTAACCCCTTTCAGGAGCCTACTACGAACTGCCAATCAATCCTACTAATATTATAAAATTAAATGCGAAAGTTTGTGAGTATGGATGGATGTATGGATGTTTGTTACTCTTTCACGCAAAAACAACTGAACGGATCTGGATGAAATTTGCAATAGAGATATATTATAGGCCGGTATAACACATGATACTTTTTATCCCGATATTACCACGGAAACGGGAACCACGCGGGTGAAACCGTAGGCGGCCATTGCTCCACATTAACAAAAATTTAAGTCAATAACTCGCTTTGTGCGGGAAAGGTAAATCTAATAGGACCGTCTCAATGGTCTCAAGAAACTGGCTTTTCTGAACTTTAAATGTCAGCAGCTAAAGTGCAATACATCTAAACTGACAATTCCACCTTTTGTTGTTTTCCGTATCATTAGCGTGAATAACAAACGTTACCTTTCAAATTAGTGGAAATATTCAGCAAGAGTATAAAAAAGAGATAGTACCTAATAATAATAATCCTCCGCGTACAGTAGTAAGTCTTCGAAGGCACCGAATGACTAGGTAGTTTTTAAACGAAGAAATATTTAAGTTACGAATCTTACTCAAAAATGACTGAAAATAAGATAAGTAGTAGCTCTTATACGCTCCGCCTTTTTTGACGCTGCAACTGCAACCTATTATCTAGTGGTATTCTTGATCGAAAATTTTAGTGCACTTTTTAATTTTTTTGACGAATATAGCCTCGCTGATGAAAACCTTTTCATGTTTTATTTATATTTATGATTGTACGGAACCCTCGGTGCGCGAGTCCGACTCGCTCTTGACCGGTTTTATTTAACAATGTAGGTATGTCCATGTTATGCTTGCTAACTTGTTTTTAATGTCTGAGATTCTGCTCTGGCTCGGAGACTTTGAGGTCTTTTTACAAAGCTATTTTTGCGATCTCATTGTCTTAAAAACACTATTAGTGCGGGCGCACATTGGGCCTAGTCGCGGTCACCAAACGCGACCACAAGCTGCGGACGAGAATTTTCATACATTTTGTATAGCATCGGCGCAAACCGAGCGATCGAGTGGCCGCGTTCGAGCCACAAGCCATAGTAAAACCAAATAAGTACGTTGACTTCATATACCATATATCATACTACATTGACGTCTAGGTCGGCGGCCTACTGTATGAAAAAAAATATATTGGTTATACTGTGGTAGTGGCTCAGTGGCTGCGACAGGTGGCCGCTACTAAGCCACCCAGTGGTCGCGATTAGTGGCCGCGATAGTGGCTCAATGTGCGGGCGCTTTTAAAGTTTCGTATGCGGTAAGCCAATAAGAAAATATTACACTACACACTGGTCTGAAACAATACTCTGATATAAAGCAAGTGGACAGTTTTACCATTATTGTGTCAATTATTGTTGGAAATCGATATAAGACTGCCATTGCGATCTTATCGATATTTTATCGAGATCGTTTCGAAGAGGCATTGAAAATGAGCATAATATTGCAGCAGCGGAGTCTCATCGGTTCCTATTAGTCATTTAGTAAAGCGTTACGACTATTTTTTGTTAGTAACATAACGTCATCAATATATTCTTTTAATTACTTGCGTAGAAATTGCTTTAATTACAAATGAGGCACAGTTCATAGACCTAATGGTACATACAATAAGCAAGGAGCTTAATAGCCCAAGAAAATTAATAAAATCAGAGGAAATAATTCGTGCAGTTTTATAAATTGGTACATTTACACCTTGCGGTATCCAGATGAACATACTAAAAGTCCTCAGGGGTGGAGGTGTGCTGAGGGTGTAAGTAGGGGTTTAAGGTAACTTTTTTCAGGTTTTCTCATATCTCGAATATCTGTACGATTATCATTATGATTTCTTCTGACAAAAGTTTCTACATAAAATTTTCCAACAGGTCATTTTTATTATTGCTCTACGATCAATTCTTTAGGAGCTTCAACAGGATGTGTAAGTCTTAACAGAGAGACAAAACATCGATACTAGCTTTTTGTTAAATCCAGCACCAAGTCCAAATATGATAATTCTCTCCTATCTCCCTTATTATATTCTTTGCCCATACTAATAGACCGATAGCGCTAAGTTTTGAGGTTTCAAAAATACTAAAGTTGATGGTTTTTCGCATATAGTTTCCGGACCATTTACCCAACCTTATACTTTATTTTGTGTAACTTTGGGTACATGCTTAAGTGTAAATTTAGGTATTTGTCTTTTCGATCAGTATTGGACGTAAAAGAAAATTCAAGATGAAAATTTTACATTCATGATACTATCGAATTAGGAACTGACTGATGTACATAGGCATTTTGTGTCATCTCTGTCCACGAGAATCATGATATTTAACCAAAAACTAACACTTCGCTCTTCTAGCTCTAAAAGAATATTACAATAGGTTAAATAGGTGTTACGTGTTTAGAGTACTGATATCTTTGTTCAAAATATTTTGTGTCAAATTCATCCACGACTTTTATAGTTTTTTTTTAATACAACACCCTGTAAAAGCCACAATAGAAAATGCAAGTTATTAGAGTTTACGTGTTTTTGATTATGATGGTGTAACAAAACACTATTCATAATTTGTGTCGTTTTTATCCACGAAATCTTATAATTTGGAAAAAACAGACTTCTTCGCACGAAGGGCACTGTTTTCTCATACTGACTCTATGTCAGTTTGCAATGGCCGAAGATGGCACAAATTCGGTTTGCACACTCTTCAGGCTATCCAAGACTATTACCATAATTATTTTGAACTTTAAATTTATTTTGCCAGTTTTGACTGTAATAAAAACAATCAACCACAAATCAACGAATTGCTGAAAATGCAAGTGGCAGATGTGACACAAAACGCAATAATAAGCTTCATAGGTACGACTGTACCCACAGTTAAGAAATTAGCAACTTTAGAGTTTTTGAAAATTATGACCTCAAAATAGTTCAGCGCTATCGGTCTATAAAGGGTCAGCAAAATATCACGCAATACGAGTATTCCACCAAGTACCTACAAAAGTGGCTGGATAACGAAATGCCTCCTGAAATGTGGGGTTGGAAGCGTGGAGCTGTGAGCTGATGGAACCCCCGAACCAATTCCCAACACTGATCCACCAGCTCCTGACACCCGTGCTGATTTAAATTTTTTGTCGCTGCAAAAGTGGTTGCACTAGAAAATAGCACTGCTTTTAGGAAGTGAGGTTTTGTTGGCAGTTTTTGTTTGAAGGTGGTTTAAGTTTTTTGAAAAAACAAAGGTTATTTTTCCATTTTTAGTGTAAGAAATCTACCTTAAGAAATTGCATAATGAGCAAGCGCAGCGCAATGTGCAACGTTTAAAACTGTAGCCCATATTTAAATTAGAACACTCAAGCCAGCACCACCCTCCAAGTCTTAACTGTAATGCAGTTTTTTAATACTCACAAATTTTAAATTACTTGAAAGAATACAACTAAAGGTCAATTCGTGCATGTGGTACATAAAGAACATGCTTTAACTCCTAAGCGTTAAGGAGTTTTACCTTCCATCATCATCTCACCTAAATAACCTGAAAGAATACAACAAAAAATCTTTACGTATCAACGATATTTAAATAATTAACCTCTAACTCCTAACCATTGAAGAATTATACCTTCCATCACCAGTTCATCATCATGAGATGATGAGTAACATATGCAAATACTTGAAAAACTTTAGAAAATATAATATATAAAACACGTAAACAACCCTTAAAATTTGCGGGTTTTCCTCGATTTTCCCTGGATTCCACCATCAGATCCTAACTTGGTAACCTCAGGAGTAAACTTTTTCGTATAGGTACTTAAAAAAAGGATAATTAAAATTGGTCAATAGTTCGCGAAGATATTGACGCGTAAAGCAGGAACCACCTGTCGACAACTATGTGTTTATTCAGGATTCTGAAAAAGCTTCTGGACTGTCTAATGTAAATTATGAATGGGACCCAATTGAAAATTTGGTTTATCAGATAAAAAAAGAATTATCAAAATCTATTATCTAGCATAGTTATATTCTTCATTAGAATTAAAAAACAGATGGGGGTAGATATTTATTATACCGAATCGAATCTTAGACAATAACAAATATGCTGAAGCTATGCCTTGTTTTTTAGGAAAATTTATTAGGAATCTTAACAGCCCTTATACAACACACACATGCTTAAAATAATGTTAAAAGAATTACGCTTAGCCATTAATAGCGTTTCACTATGGTTTCACCACATTAAATGTAAACAATTTTTTTATGTATACCTGTGTATTGTCATTTATACACTTATTGCTTTCTTTCTCTTTTTTATAGTCGATTAATTGAATTTTATCAGGCAAATCAGTAGTATGTGCGTTACTGTTTATTGCAGTAAGTTGTATTGTCGTTGTTGGAAGGTACTGTTGTACCTATGTGTAGCTTGTGTTCGTTCGTTTTCTCGTTCTTATTAATCATAGTCGATTAACTGAATTTCATCGGGCAACTCAGTAGTTGTCGATGTTGTGGGTTCAGTTATAGGTTCAGTTGTGGGTTCAGTTATAGGTTCAGTTGTAGGTTCAGTTGTAGGTTCAGTTGTAGGTTCAGTTGTAGGTTCAGTTGTAGGTTCAGTTGTAGGTTCAGTTATAGGTTCGGTTATAGGTTCTTCAGTATCAGTTGTAGCTTCTGTTGGTATTGTTGTAGAATCCTGTGCCGTAGGTTCTGGTGAAGGCAGTTCTGCAGCTTCTGTTGTAGATACTGTTGCCGGTTTAGTTGCAGCTTCTGTTGTTTTTTCTGTGCTTGCTTCAGTAGCTCGAGTGGTGGTCTGCTTTTCAGTTATATCGTCTTCAAAAAGTTGCGGCTCTTCGCCCTTAAGTTGTTTTGGAGCTACCACATCGTCAAGCATTTGGTCGAGTTCTTTTGCGTCACCTTCAGAGATTCCATCGAGTTCTTTCTCCCATTCGGCCATATTATACTGGTGGTCAGGTATACAATACTTCTGGCAGGTGGTTTGATCAGGGAACTTGTTGACGGTAGGACACCCCCTCCATGTTTGGGTTACGCACGTTTTTATAGCTACATCGTATGTGTAAACGGTCTTTTCGTCATCAGTACACTTGTTTGTGTTCAAAATGTCTACACAAGAATCTGTGGAAAGAGTTTGTCACAGAGTATTGATTCTGATAAGGATTTTAATGTTAGAAAAATTGTTTTCTGAACTACTTAAATATCAAATGCAGTCAGCAGATTTCAGTGACATTTATTCAAAGCAAGTTACAAAAAGTATTGACATTAAATCACGAAAGGTATCCGACATGCTCCAAACTCAGTAATAATTCTTATAATCCTAGGATTTACAAAATAACACTCACATTCTGAATTTTTAAAGATGTGTGCAGGAATGACGGTGTTATCCTCGAATCTGTTTCTTAACATTTTGAATATGCAGAGGTCTACGCATTCGTACTGGTTGGGGAACAGGTTCAGGGTAGGGCATCCTCTCCAGAAGGCCATCTCGCATCTCGACCCTGGTTTGTAGTAGTAGAAGACCGGGGTCGGCTTCATTTTGCAGTCACTCTGGTTGAGGGGGGGCAGGCAGTACTCTGGGACCACTGAAATGTGGTTGGTATGTGTTATTAGTATCTACAGCCCGATTCAAACTGTCAAACGTTTTCGTATCTGAACATCACGCGAGACGGCGAGACGATGCGCAGTACACAATATATGTAGAAATTAGCCTTCCGTGAACTACACGACTTTATCCCTCGGGAACGTATATTTCCGCGATAAAAAGTAGCCTACGTCACTCTCCAGCTCCCAAACTATCACCATACCAAAAATCACGTTGATCCCTTGCTCCGTTTCGACGTGAAACACGGACAAACATACACGCTATCACATTTATAATACTAGTATGAATGCATGTGAGTGGTAGATGCAAAATTTGTGGTAGATGTGAGGTTGCGGAGTAGGTACAAGTATAGCGGCACGTAACGTAAGTCTAGCGCTGACCGAAACGTGGAGGGGATGCGCAGAAGTAAAAAATAAGGTATTTTGGGCTTTGCGCCATACCATAAACATGCGCAGCTATCTCCTCCACGTCACGGTCTGCGCTAGACTTACATACCGCTACTTGTACTTGCAACACCTTGCGCCTAACTTCACGACGGCGAATAAGATTGAATCGGACTGGGTTATGTTATGCCCGACCTTCACCTGCGTCTAATGCCATTAATTAGCGCGCTATTTGATAAAATACGCAGGTGTAGCCGGGTCTTAGCGCACTAATTTGATACAATTTGCGCGCTAAGACGCGCATGCCGTTATTAACGCCGTTAGGCGTCACGCAGGTGAAGCCCCGGCATTATAGTGTTAATCCCTAAAATGGTAATGAAAAATGACCCTTGAGCACTCATAAATAGGATCTAAGAAAATCTAAACTACCTATAGGTAATCCATGCTCTCTTTAAGTAGATACTAATACTCATATTATAAAAAGGAAAGATTTGATTGTTTGTTTGCATCGAATAGGCTCCGAAACTACTGGACCGATTAAGAAAATTCTTTGACTTTTAGAAAGCTACATTCTTTTCGAGTGAAATAGCCTAAATGTATCTTATCCCGATATTCCTAAGGGAATGAGTACCACGCGGGTAAAATCGTGAAGATCCGATAGTAATTATTATAAAGAGGTTTTTTTTAGTGCTTTGTTTGTATGCTTATAATGCATATAAAGTTAAAAAACTCGTCTGACTTATTGCATTCTTTAGATAACAGTGAAATTTAATTTCTTTTGAAAACAAATACACAAATATTATGGCAATATTGGAATTTATCTCATCTTACTAATATTATAAATGCGACAGTTTGTAGATGCTTGTTACCCAATCATGGCGAAACGGCTGAACGGAACTGGATAACATTTGTCACATTTTTTTTTTTTAAGTTTTGCCATGGGTAAACCTTACGCAGACAGAGCAGAGAAATAAGCTAGCAATTAAATTAAATACTTACCCGCCACAGATAAACTCATGAGATCAACAAAAAATAGAACAACCAAAAATAATTTAAAACTACATTGAACCTCTGTAGGTCTCATTGTGGTTATTAAAGAAAATCAGTGATTTAGCAATTCGAATAATTACAAAACACACTTTATTGCCATAATTACCGCGAAGTCAAGCAGAAATGTTATGAGCCCTATTAAAAAGAAGCAAATTGATTTTTTAATAGTCCCATCCAATCCAATAAACCTTTATATGGACGCATACTTGGAAAAGTATGTTACACTACTATAATTACGCTCTTAAGGCGATACTCGGAAAAATTATGCTTAAGCGAGATAGCAATGAGAAAACAACGCGCGCGGGAGCGAGACCAATTTTGCAGATGACGCAAAAAAAAAACACAAAATCACTTCGTATTAAAAAAACTATAGCTAAAAAATGCTTCTACACGATCCTAAATATTAGTGTCCACTAATTAAACTAATTTTCAATAGTATATGTGGGGTTACATATATTTAAGAATAATCTTGATATTTCGTATTTTTAGAGGTATTTTCGAAAAGAAAAAGTGTCGAGGCAAAATCATAAAAGCGTGTTTCTGAAACTATACGATTCTAGATAAAGGTATGAAGAAATATAATTATATCTTATTACCAGATTTATAACAACTCTAACCGTCCTATAGTTTTATATCAAAAAGCCCATACTTTTTCCGTGTAGCGCCTTAAAAAAACCTAAGCTTACAGATCGCGCGGCGAGAGTTTGGCTTTGACCTTCGGGTGGAGGGGATTACTGCGCATTTTTATGGTATGGCGCAAGGCCCAAAATACCTTGTTTCTGATTTCTGCGCAATAACGGTCAAAGCCAAACTCTCGCCGCGCGATCTGTACCTACATACCTCACTTAACATGGTGTTCTCAATAATTTCAAATTTGACAAAATGTTTATTTGGTTAGGTATTATAACAGAGGCAGAATGTTTTTGCTAGGTTCATTTTCTAGTTCTTTTTAGCTTTAGGCTGCTTGTCCATTGACGCAGAGCGAGGTAGCGGAGCGAAGAAGCGAGGAAATAACTAAATAACCAATAGGATTGCATACAATTTCACCTCTGCAGATTTTATGAAATCCTATTGGTTAATATTTCCTCGTTTCCGCCGCCACCGGGCGCCGCGTTACCTATATTATAATATCTTTGGCGCCGCCTCGATCCGCGTCAACAGACGGACAGACAGACAGCCTTATGATTTTGCACACGATCACGGCCACGCATGACAGGAAAAAGGCACTTGCTTAACATTATTATTGATCAGCCCCCTGATTCACGAACCGTCGGAAACGCTCCCGAAAGCTGCGGAATGTATGCCCTGTCTCTGTCACTCACTATGGAATAGACAAAGACAAAGTACAGAATTCGAATCCGATTCCGTTTCCGACGATTTGTGAATTAGGGGGCAGATTTGAATATTTTGAATCCCTTCGACGTAAAACAGAAGAAAGATAAATAAATGCATTAAGTTAGGCAAAAGAATTGCATCGGCCGGGAATCGAACCCGGGCCGCCCGCGTGGCAGGCGAGCATTCTACCACTGAACCACCGATGCTTATTAATCGATGTTGAAATTATAAATAACTTAGTGCTTTAATACTATTTGAATAAAAGAATTTTATCTTCAGTCTCGTAGTCAATTCAATTTAATAAATAAAAAATAACAAATTCTACACGTTGCACATTATAATCTAATAATCGTCTTTGTTGGCGATCGCAGTGCTCATACTTATAAATACGCATCTATTGTACTTGGTAACATAAGATAATACAAGGATTATATTCCTTTTTTTTCCATCAGTCACATTATCATCAATTTACAATAAATTAATTCGTTGTTCAATTCCATTATAAAAAGGTTCCTGCGCCATCTATCTACATGAATTAGAAGCTTTGAGAAAGCATTACTTCCAGCCTTTTTATCAAGATGTACACATTCTCCAGCAGATGGCGCTGCTTGGTAAAATTTTCAAGTTCAATATAAAATTGTTAAATCAATTATTGGGCTGATTGATGTAAAGAAAATAAAATTAAAATGAGGACTAGAATTTTACTCTGGTACTTTATATTATATTATGCTGGCATATGTGTTTTGATTTTGAATATCTTTGTTTGAATTATTTTTCGTTCTCGATCATGTTGATAGATGGCGTTGCTCTACCCAATTCACAAATTGGTTATGGTTGGCTGTTTTTGTCTTCTTTTTCTTGTGTTTTGCGTTTTTTCATTCGTTTGTGTAATATTCCTGCCAGAATGGATAAAATGATCTGAAAATAAAAATGTTCCCTTGAACGTTTATCCATAAGAATGCATCAAATAATTAAGGCGATACTCGGAAAAATCGTGCTGAAGCGAGATAGCAATGAGAAAACGACGCGCGCGGGGCAAAAAAAACACAAAATCACTTCGTATTAAAAAACTATAGCGATTTTTTAAAAATGCTTCTACACCATCCTAAATAATTATTATTGGTGTCCTAACTAATTAAACTTATTTTTGTAACCCCATTTAAGAATAATCTTGAATTTTCGTATTTTTAGAGGTCTTTTCGAAAGTAAAAAGTGTCGAGGCAAAATCATAAAATCGTGTTTCTGAAACTATACGAATCTAGATAAAGGTATGAAGAAATATATATGTCTTATTACCAGATTTGTAACAACTCTAACCATCCTATAGTTTTATATGAAAAAGTCCATATTCTGCCGAGTAGCGCCTTAAAATATTATAGGTATTATGCTCAAAAAGTTTATTATTCCGACATAGTATGATCTTTCGTAAAGAGAAAGATTGGAACACAGTGGAAAGGACAACAAGCTTTTAGCCCTTTACAATGAAAAATATCTTAATGGTTTTGAAATAAGCGCTAAATAAAGCTCTTCAAATGCAAGTTAGAGATAATAAACTAATTCATCATCATCATCATCAACTCGCAGTGTCCACTGGTTGCCAAAGACGTCTTCATCAGCCCAAACAAGAAAAAAACTGCAAATGTCCTTCCAATGACACTTACCTCCAAAATCATAAGACTGATCGTCAAACCGAGCACCAAATCCGAAGTAGTTTTCACGACATCGAATATAGCCTCCCTGCATCCCTCGGTGTGGAACGTCCGTCTCAGCTTGCACGCCTCTCTGTCTCGCTCTTGCACCAGTTCGGACCGCGAGGGGTCGTAAGAGAGGCAGCAGGCGATGGGCACGTTGGGAGGGAAGAGGTCTGGGAGTTGGCGGGAGCGGTAGTCGAAGGGGCCTTCGAGACCGCAGCAAGTGAGCTGGAGGGACAAAGAGTGTATCGTTAACCTTACTTCAATTCTGAACATAAAATTAATAAGTAATTACTAGTTATTTTAATTTTTAGTTTTTTGCATTCACAATGCAATTTGTGAGACGGGTCGATTTTTAACACACTTTTATTAGCTTCACTTGTAACTAAGTCACAATGTAAGAAAATCTAGGAATTCAATTTTAACCTACTTCTAATTGTCGTATTGATTTGAAGCTTTGCAAGTCTATATGAATCCGATGACAATACAATAATTTGCTACCATCGAGCTGATCTGATGATGGAGTCAAGAGGTGGGCAATAGAACTCTTCAATGGCTGCTAAGAAACCCCTCGAGTTTAGGCTCATTTGTTTCGTTCTGATGAGACATATTCGCTACACTTGGTGGTGAGGGTCTGATGATGGAGCAGGGAGGAAGCCAGTGACACTCCTTAATGACTAATAGGAAACCCCTCGAGTTTGGGCTCATTTGTTTCGTTTTGATGAGACCTATTCGTTACACTTGATGGTGAGGGTCTGATGATGGAGCAGGTAGGAAGCCAGTGACACTCCTTAATGACTAATAGGAAACCCCTGAGTTTGGGCTCATTTGTTTCGTTTTGAAAATACCTATTCGTTACACTTGGTGGTGACGGTCTGATGATGGACCTGGGAGGAAGCCAGTGAAGCTCCTTAATGACCACAAGAAAACCCTTCGAGTTTGGGCTCATTTGTTTCATTCTGATGATACCTATTCGCTACACTTGGTGGTGAGCGTCTGATGATGAAGCAGCGAGGAAGTCAGTGGCACTCCTTAATGACCACTAGGAAACCCCTCGAGTTTGGGCTCATTTGTTTCGTTATGATAAGATCCATACAATCACGCCTTTGAGTTGTAATGTTTACAGGGTGGGCTGACATTCATGAATGGACTGTGAAATCCATTACAATCCATCCATGGCTTGCCATTTATTAAACTAAAAAGTAAAAAATAAATATGTAGTTTAAAAAACTATAAAAAACACTTGCAAAGCATGCATTTCAAGTACCGCGCACCACGCTTTTTAATTTGAGTTAAGTACTGAAAAGACGGTTATTTTGTACTTTTTAGTCTGTTCCTATAAAAGTGTGTTTTTTATAGTTTTTTAAACTACATATTTATTTCTAAATACATCATTTTCCATTTTCAAGTAATTACTATTGAAAGTAGAAGTATGTATTATAAGTATGGTTATTACAGTGTTCAATACATCGCCGTACTTAATTGAAACAAAACCCAGATTTAACAACTTGAAGAAAGTTCAATTTGTTTAGGTACTTGTTCTATTTAAAATGACGTTTATTTACATAAGTGTCAAACAAATAGGTAGACACGATTTTCATTTTAATACTGTAATATATGTAAAAGTTATGTGGGCGTCGTTCGGCTGACATGATGATGATGATGATGATGATGTGAAAGTTTAGATGTTTGGATGTTTGAATGTTTGTTACTCAATAACGCCATAACGGCTGAACGGATTTGGTTGAAATTTGGGACACAGACACTTTGTAGCCTGGAGAGGAACATAACATAGGCTACTTTTTATCCCGGAAAAATATCACATTACCGCGGGATAACATCGTGTACTCCACGCGGGCGAAGCCGCGAGCGGAAAGTACTACCTAATTGTTTATCATAATTAAAACAATCGATTTAAAATATAAGGTTTCGCCAAAGGCGCTCGCCAAGTAAAAGTACGAAAATGCATCAATGTGAATATCATTGTAATGAGAAGTACTGAATAAAGCAATCAGTGGAATTAGCGGTTATCTCCACTTACGCCGTGCTGAGTGGCGCCCCACAAATTCACGTGTCGCGAGTTCTCCTCCCGGACGCATGGACGGCTCCAACACCTTTCTGTCGTGCTGGCTGTTCCTGACCGCCATTGCTAGCGCACTACTGGCACTAAGAGTACTGGAGCTGCCTAAAGACAGCGATAAATGGAAATAGCTCCAGTGTCAACTTACGTCGTGCTGAGTGGCGAACCACAGCTACACTATCTGTCTGTTACCCTCACCACCAGTCACCACTGCTAAAAAGAACACTGTGATGAGAAGAACAAGAGCTGCCGGAAAAGTGCAATGAGTAGATCACCCCCGATGTAATGAATGGAACTACCGCTAGTGACAACTTACGGCCCATAGCTGCACGTGTCGCGCGTTCTCCTCTCGGGCCAGGCTGAAGGACTCAAGCATGGACCACTCCAACACCTGCCTTTCGTGCCGGCTGTTCCTGACCGCCATTGTTAGCGCACTACTGACATAAAGATCACTGGAGCTGCTTAAAGAGAGCGATAAATGGCACCAGCTCCAGTGACAAGTTATTTCGTTTTCGTCGTACTGAGTGACGGCCTAGAGCTGCACTATCTGTCTGTTACCATCACCACCACTGCTTAAAAGAACACTGTGATGAGATGAATAGATCTACCGCTAGTGACAACTTACGTCATGCTGAGTGGCGGCCCACAGATACACTATCTGTCTGTTACCACTACCACTTCCATCTACTACCATCTGCTACCACTGCTTAAAATAACCCTGTTATGAGAAGAACAAAAGCTGCCTGAAAAGTGCAATGAGTGAGATCACCCCCGATTGTAGTGAATGGAACTACCGCTAGTGACCACTTACGTCATGCTGAGTGGCGGCCCACAGCCACACTATCTGTCTTTTACCCTCACCACTGCTTAAAAGAAAACTGTGATGAGATGAATAGAACTACTGCTAGTAACAACTTACGTCATGCTGAGTGGCGGCCCACAGCTGCACGTGTCGCGGGTTTTCCTCCCGGACCAGGCCGAAGGACTCGAGCATGGACCACTCCAACACCTGCCTGTCCTGCCGGCTGTTCCTGACCGCCATTGCTAGCGCACTACTGACATAAAGAGTATTGGAGCTGCTTTAAGAGAGCGATAAATGGCACCAGCTCCAGTGACAAGTTACGTCGTACTGAGTGGCGGCCTAGAGCTGCACTATCTGGCTGTTACCATCACCACCACTGCTTAAAAGAACACTTTGATGAAAGAGAACTAGGTACTGCTAGTGACAACTTACGTCATGCTGAGTGGCGGCCCACAGTTGCACGTGTCGCGGGTTCTCCTCCCGGGCCAGGCCGAAGGACTCGAGCATGGACCGCTCCAACACCTGTCTGTCGTGCTGGCTGTTCCGGACAGCTACACCCAGCACGACTGCTTGCAGGACTGCTGTGATGATGAGGACTAGAGCCGCCTGGAATGGGGTATAAATAGAACTGTTATAAATAAATAAAATATATTCAAAATTCACTTCTTCATATAAACATAATAAATAAATATGTCAAGCGCATTTTCCTACCGCCCATTCAAGACGTTTTTTACAGACAAGAAGAACAGGCGTAAAAAACTTGCCAGCGTTTCTTAGGTATCGACATTTACAAAAAAAACTTATATCGTTACCTACATTGTTAATAACAGATTAAACAATATTTTGAAATAACATTTTAGAATAATGTTTTCTCATACCCAAGTAGAAGTTAATGTATCTAGGTGGTACATTTCAAAGCCAAGCGTGGTAATCAACTTCTTTCTTAATAACCTTTGCTCATGAGCCTATTTAACATTTTTTTAAATTTATGCTAAGGCAATTTAGTTACATCTTGTGGAATAATAATAATAATACTAAATATTTTCTTACAATCACACCAATTGAAAACTTGTCGGATAAATATACCTATACATATAGTCCAGTGAATAGAGGGTTTTTAGCTTACAAGTGGTCCGGTAGTTTTGAATTTTTGATATGTTGTCTAGGATGGTTAGTGAGTAGGTATTTAAAATGCAGAATGCACAATTCGTCGGCCTCCGCCCCCGCCGCCATATTGAAAAAAGGGCAATTTCTTAAGGTTTTCGCTTAAATCTTCGTTTAGGTGCATATGAGCCAGAGCAGAGTCTTCACAATGTTGTAGAGAATAAAATTTTCTATAATTAACTCTTTAAATTTTGTTACTAGGACAGATAGTTACCGAGATATGCACTTTAAAAAAATGGTTTTCCAGAAATTTGACAAACTTTTAAAGAACAAGGTGCAAAATGGGCCCAGAGTCGTAGCACTTTGAAACTTTATTAAATATATATAGGTACTAGTGAATGATTACAACATTTTATTATAAAGCGACGAAGTTAAGTTGTAAAAAATTACAAAGTTACAGTAGTTCAAATGGTCTTAAATTATGCTAAAAAAAGGTTAGGCTTAGGTACTTAAATACTTTTTTGTTTGTAAATACAAACTTACCTAATATACATAGAAAACACCCAGACGTGCCCAGACCAAGTTAAATAGACATGTTTATGCATTATTAAAGAAGCTTTTCAAGAAATTTCTCCAAAAGGGAGCGTCTAGTTTATTCAATTCAAATCTTGGAACGGCAAGCAGTAAAAAGTACCTAATTAATTTAGTCGAATTTGGAAGATGATGGGTATATATACTCATAGATTTTGTACCAGGAAAAAACATTAGCTAGTTTCTCAGAATGGACACGATCTTGTACTCAAAGTTTAGGTAAATATTTTTTTTAAATATTGATAACAACATACATAAAGATGCATCCACACATGTAACATTTTGGCGTGTCCGATCCGAACCACTCCAAACACCGTGTCTTTATCATGCATCGCTAGTTTTGTTGGGCATGCGCTGTGGTAATACTGTATCAAAGAGACAATGTATTATAAAGACACGGTATTCGGCCAAGCCAAAATGTTACAAGTGTGCGCACCTTTACATGACAATAAATACAAAGGTAGGTAGCTACAATCTTACAAATTATTGTTTTAATTTTAAATTGTATTTGAAGATTTTACTATTTCATTTCTTCGCACTTCATTTCATTTCTACTTAGGTATAATAGGTACTTGTTTGAAAGGAATAACTCAACGTCTAAGCTAAACTAAAGAAATTACCTATTTGGGGTACTGATTATGATATTAAAATAAAGATGTTTTGCATGAAAAAATTAATTTGATTGGCTAATTAGTTTCTTAGAAGGAATTTGAGCTGTCTCGTGTTCAGCAGTGTAAGGGAAGGAAACCTATTTTTGATTCAAAAGTAAGCAAACAAATATTCTTTGTTTTGAGCAGATAAAAATATTTTTTGAAGTTTCGTAAACGGAGGAGCCCGTGGCACAGTGGATAGCGCGCTCGGCCTGCGATCGTTGAGGTTAAGCAACTGTCGCAATGGTCGGTCATGGGATGGGTGACCAAAAACTTTTCATCTCGAGCTCCTCCGTGCTTCGGAAGGCACGTTAAGCCGTTGGTCCCGGCTGCACTTGCAGTCGTTAATACCCACCAATCCGCATTGGGCCCGCGTGGTGGGTCATGGCCCATTCTCGTTCTCTCTCCTTATCCATCCATAAGGAAGGCCAGTGCCCCAGCAGTGGGGACATTAAATGGCTGATGGTGATGAAACGATCTTGATTCGTATCTTCACTCGTCAAAAACAATTTTCTTTGAGAAAATATTCATTATTAATATATTTTTTGGATAATATACTTAGAATATGAATCTCTAATTTACGATTAATATACTTAAAATACAGCAGGTAGTGACATATAGAAGATTATTAGTACTTAAAAAAAAAGTGAATTTATGCTCACCTCAAATACCTCAAAATACGAGGCCTACCTACTTCAAAATATTATCAAAAAGATCGAAAAAAATAAAAAGTGCGCTTATTTTCATTACTCTTCAAACATAAAGAAAAAGACAAAGACAGAATTTTTGGAAGATTCCTGCCCTTAATTGGTACCATTTTTATTGTAGAAAAATACCAGAGACGGAGTTAGGGAAGGACGCAAAATGGTAAGTTCTCAACATTTAGTTAGCTATAAAAATGGGTATAATTTTTCAAAAGGAGGGTTTTGTATATGACTTGAATGTATGTGTTAACTACTAAAATAGATGAACCGATTTTGATAAATCATACAGTTTCCTCTAATGGGGCAATTGAAACTAAGAACATCAGTATTTAAAAAAAAAATGGCGGCTTTTAGGCTTATTCTGTGCATTGCAAAAAAATCATTTTTCAATCTCATCGATTTGTATTTTTGTATGTAACGAATAAACTCAAAAAGTACTGGACCGATTTAGAAAATTCTTTCACCGTTAGAAAGCTACAGTCTTCTCGAGTGACATAGGCTATATTTTTCCCGATATTCCCACGGGAACGGGTACCACGCGGGTGAAACCGCGGGCGGCCGCTAGTACCTAATAAAATGCAGTACCTAGCAGGGGTTTATAACCAGAGCACTAAATAGGGAAAATCATCTGCTTGGAACTTTTACTTCGTTACGAGTCCGTGGCTCAGTCAGAGGTTAGAGCAGTCGCCCGGATAGCGGTCGTGGGTTCGAGTCCCATCGGAGCTGGTTGTGAGACGGGTATAGATTTTTTTTCTTAAATACTTCATTTTCCATTTTTCAATAATAAAAATTGCATTGTGATTGCAAAGAAGTAAAAATTTAAAATAAAGAGTAAGGATAGGTACACCTAGGTTTAACCAAAAAGATTGCTTAGCAAGTTTCAAAGCGTCGTATTCCTAAGCAAACTTTCGGAAAAATTATGCTAAAGCGAGATAGCAATGAGAAAACGACGCGCGCGGGAGCGAGACCGATTTTGCCGATTACGCAAAAAAAACACAAAATCACTTCGTATTCAAAAACTATAGCGAGTTTAAAAAAATGCTTCTATACGATCCTAAATATTATTGGTGTCCACTAATTAAACCAATTTTCAATAGTATATGTATCCCCATTTAAGAATAATCTTGATATTTCTTATTTTTTAGAGGTATTTTCGAAAATAAAAAGTGTCGAGCCAAAATAATAAAATCGTGTCTCTGAAACTATACGATTCTAGATAAAGGTATGAAGAAATATATATCTTATTACCAGATTTGTAACAACTGTAACCGTCCTATAGTTTTAAATCAAAAAGTCCATACTTTTTCCGAGTAGCGCCTTAAACCTAGGTGTAAACTTATTCTTCGTTTATTAATAACTAGCGGCCGCCCGCGGTTTCACCCGCGTGGTTCCCGTTCCCGTGTGAATATCGGGATAAAAAGTACATATAAACCTTCCTCTTGAATTACTCTATCTATTAAAAAAAACGCATCAAAATCCGTTGCGTAGTTTCAAAGATTTAAGCATACAAAGGGACATAGGGACAGAAAAAGCGACTTTGTTTTATACTATGTAGTGAAGGGGTTAAAGTGTTTTAACTGTACAGCTGCTGATAAACAAACATTGCAGCCCAGTGAATGGCAATTTTAAATCTAGCATACTCGAGCTAAAATGTGCTTCTACCCGGTATTTCTTCAGCCGGCACTGTAAGGTGGGAGCACGTATAGGTAGCTATACTTTCATGTTATAATCAGGCAGCTATAGGGTCGCGTGATAGGCCGCCTGAACAACTTCTCCAAACCACTTGAACCTGAATATATTAGCCTCCAAGGCTGGTGGCTATCGACCTTGGTACTGGGTGCTTAAGTGCTTAATCGCCTTTTAGGTTTGTAATTAAAACGTAATACCTACCTTTCTAAACTGGATTGAAATGAAACAATTGAATTATGGGGTTGTTACCTGATGAGCGGTAAGGAGGACAGTGACATTGCCACTTATAGATCCACATGAACTGGATAAGGGATTCTATATGCTTGAAGAAGACGTGACTGTTTCTGTTAACTTTGGCTTCTACTGCATGCATGTATTTAGTCTAAATATATGCATGCAGTAGAACTCGACAAAATTCGCAACGAATACGTGCGCGGTAGTCTTGGTGTACGCGATATTGCCGACAAGCTACAAGAAAGCAGACTGAGGTGGTATGGCCATGTAAAAAGAAGACCTCCAGATCACATAACCAATTTGGCAATGAGTCTGAATATACCTGGGTCGAGAAGAAGAGGAAGACCGAAATCAAGATGGACAGATATCATTGCCAAAGATCTCAATGACTGCAATGTTTCCGACACAGATGCGTCGAATAGAGCGAAGTGGAAGAAAATGACATGTAAAGCAGACCCCACTATCAGATGGGAATAATAATGCTGACGAGAGAGAGAGAGACATGCATGCAGTAGAAGTCAACAGAAAGGGTTTAACGTCAAAAGATTTAACAGGTAAGCCATTAGCGAGTATGAAAAGATTTTCTGCTGCCTGAATAAGTAAATTGATGAAATCATCGCAAGCAGAAGTTTAGCCTATCTCAGTGGGATGATGACCGCTGACAGCAGCCCTAACAGCACCACGCCCACCACACAAAAGACCGGTGGAAAAAGTACTAGATCGTGACACGTATTTTTTTATTTTTTTTAATATTAAAAAGGGGCAAACGAGCAGACGAGCCACGTGATGGGAAGTAGTCATCGTCGCCCATGGACATCTACAACACCAGAAGGGTTGCATATGCGTTGCCAGCCTTTGTGTTTAAGGGTCCTATTTACACGCTTTTTGAAGAACTCCATGTCATAGCACAAAGGGAACACCTCTCCTACTAGTCCTACTTAATATTATACTTAAATGTGAAAGTTTGTGAGTATGGATGTGGATGGATGTTTGTTACTCTTTCACACAAAAACTACTAAACGGATCCAGATAAAATTTGCAACAGAGATAGATTATAAGCTGGAATAACACATATGATTCTTTTTATCCCGATATTCCCACGGGAACGGGAACCACACGGGTGAAACCGCGGGCGGCGGCTAATATTATAAGTGTGAAAGTTTAGATGTTTGTTACTCAATCACGCCAAAACGGCTGAACGAATTTGGCTGAAATTTGAGACACAGATACTTTGAAGCCTTCATAACGTCGTGTAGTCCACGCGGGCGAAGTCGCGGCCGGAAAGCTAGAGTTCTTATATGACAGCCTCGCAGCATGCACAGGTTTGGTCTGCTTCTTTAGGTCTGCGATCATGGCAAAGATCAGTATGGACATGGTGACAGCCAGCGAACAGTAGCCCCAGCAGACATGCCTGCCATCCAACCCAACTCAACAGCAGTGCAAAAAGTACTTCTTCTTCGTCGTTTCGTTCTTGGCAGAGTGGTCGTAATCACGTTGAGGCGTGAGGCGAACACAGCTTTCCGCACGATCTCCCGCCATCTCTCCCGGTTAGCACACTGCCTGGAGCAGTCAGACACACGGTTTCCAACTGCGGATTTCACTTGGTCGGTCCAGCGCATCGGTGACCTGCCACGTGATTTAAAAAAAGTACAAAAAGCTCCAGATGTTTCAGAATACATTGATCGACTTACCGCATGCAGGGGTTTGGCTTGCTTCTTGAGGACGGCAATCAACGCGTAGATCAGAATGGAGATGGTGACGGCGGCCAGAAGAGCCAGTAGCACCATGCCCACCATCCGGCCTGACTGCTCGGCGCTGAACAGCCGCGTGGATATAGCCCCAGATATCGATACGCATATTTCGGCTAATGATTTCAACTGAAAAGTTTATACAAAGTGTTAAGACAAGAAAAGTAACCCAATTAATATTTTAGCAAACTTGTCATTCATCTAGTTATGAGTTAATAATTAATAATTTCTGTAATCAAAACTGCAATGCGCTCTGCTTTTAATAAAGTAACGTGGTGATTGATTAAAGTAACGTGTGATTGATTGATTAAATAATTTATTTGGCAAAAATAAAGATACAGGCAATGTAAGAATGTCATCATTATCATTATCAGACGATGTAAGAAGTATTATCTTAAAGTCTATGTTAGGCTGATGTGCGATTTGAAGCTGCAAAATCATGTTCTGATTTTTGCCGTTCGTTGTTACTTATTTAAAAACATTACTATACTCGTAATGTTGCCCATGATCTGTTAACCGTTCCAACTAAATACTCGTAGTAGATACAAAAGTTTTAAACCAATTAGTTATGTGGCCAAACACCATTTAATCTTCATTTTTAGCATTCCTTTACTCAAAGGAAAAATTGTGCAAAAAACAATCCACCAGCCCTGCAAGAAACTTTCATGCGGGACTTGCAGGGTTGGTGGATATTTTTTTATAACAGTTTTTCCTTTAATTACAGAGTAGCATTGTGAATGCATAACAATCATTGAAAAATCTTTATTCCCTTACTCACCAAAGCCACAATGCTAAGTATCACGAACACCGCTTCACAGCACCAGGCGCAGCATGAGCAGCTCTTTCTCCTGGGCTTTTCTGGCTTTACGTGGGCGAAGGGTGGTTGATCCCCTACGGTCGTGGAGTCTTCGGGCACCCGCGGTGGTTCCCCCTCCGTCACCGCTTGTGGCCCCGTCTCTGCAAATGAAAAGAGTAATGCAAGAAACGAAACAATGAATTTCTCCATGAAGAATGTTTAAAAAAAATGAATAAAATTGTAGTCCGAATATTTTAGAGAAATAATTATTTTTAATTTAAGATTTTGGATACTATCACATACACTGTTCCAATACCAAAATTTTAGTAGCTATGAGCACTAGTCTATAGGTACTAATATTATAAAGAGGAAAGATTTGATTGCTTGTTTGTTTGATTGCATCGAATAGGGTCCGAAACTCCGAAAATTTCGTTCACCATTAGAAAGCTACATTCTTCCCGAGTATAGGCTATATTTTATCCCGATATTCCCTCGGGAACGGGTAGCACGCGGGTGAAACCGCGAGGATCCGCTAGTATTATAGAAATTGGAAACAAGGAGCGGATATTATCCTGGATTACCTTTTTGTTTTCTTTTTTTTTACCCAGGGGAAATGCCAGACCCTGGGAAATATTGAAAAGTTCATTTTCAATATAATTATGACCCTTCTCTGATCAATAAGACCTTTAAAGGTACCTAAGTCTTATTATTGATAAAAGAACCTCAGATATTGGTGAATCGGTGACTCCACTATACCACTAGTAAAACACTTCTTTCTTTTCTGAAACTGCCTTTGGATTTTAATATTTAACATAAAACTTGAGCTAACGATGACGACTGCAAATGCAGCCAGGTGCAGGGTTTAACATAGGTGCTTTAAATGAGCAGAGTTGCTAAAAATGTTTGGTAACCCATCCCAAATTCCACCATTGCAAAAGTTGCTTAACCAAAAGGGAGCATTTACCTTGATTGAGCCATGGTGTTGCCCATCTTCTTAGCGGCAGGCGTAGACGGACTGTGCAGCCTAATGTTCGGATGAATGAAGAGAACTGACCATTGGACGGTTCTCTTCCGAATAACGAGGGCGTTAAACCGCAAATTCAGCAAGGAACAACGACTTAGTATGCCTTTCAAAGCACGTCAAGATCTATCTAATTGTTTGGTCACCCACCCCATAACCGGCCATAGAAAAACTTGCTTAACCAAAAAGGTACCTATATATTTACCTTGAGCCATGGTGTTGCCCATGTCTTCCCAACGGCAGGCGGGCGTAGACGGAATGGCACATGCAGTCTATGTTTGCATGAATGAAAAGAATGGACTATAAACCTTCCAATCCAAGAGTCCAGTGAATAATGATGGCGTTCTGATTCAGCAAGGACCAACTATTAAACATGCCTTCGAACGCATGTGTAGTAGACCGAATTGTATGGTCACTCATCCCACAACCGACCATAGGAAAACTTGCTTAACCAAATAGGTATATTTACCTTGAGCCATGGTGTTGCCCATATCTTCCCAGCGGCAGGCGGGCGTAGACGGAGGACTGTTCTATTCAGAATAATGACGGCGTTAATTCAGCAAGGATCAACAACTAAATATGCCTTCCAACGTATTAGACCGAATTGTTTGGTCACCCCTCTCATGACCGACCATAGAAAAACTTGCTTAGCCAAATAGCTTTATTTACTATGAGCCATGGTGTTGCCCATGTCTTCCCAGCGGCAGACGGGCGTAGACGGAATGGCACATGCAGCTTAATATTCGGATGAATGAAGAGAACTGACCATTGGACGGTTCTCTTCCGAATAACGAGGGCGTTAAAACTGCAAATTCAGCAAGGCCCAATAACTAAACATGCCTTCCAAAGCACGTCGTAGACAGAATTGTTTGGTCACCCATCCCACAATCGACCATAGAAAAACATGCTTAACCAAAAATATGTATTTACCTTGAGCCATGGTGTTGCCCATATCTTCCCAGCGGCAGGCGGGCGTAGACGGAATGGCCCTCGCATCCGGCAGGCCTGCGAATAAATACAAATAGTCAACAGAGATCGGTACAGTCGACAAGAGAGGAGATTATCTCAATTAAAAATTTATCAAAACACTAGCTTTCCGCCCGCGGTTTCGCCCGCGTGGACTACACGACGTTTTCACGCGGGAAAGTGATATTTTTCCGGGATAAAAAGTAGCCTATGTTCCTCTATAGGCTACAAAGTATCTGTGTCCCAAATTTCTGCCAAATCCGTTCAACCGTTTTGGCGTGATTGAGCAACAAACATCCACACATCTAAACATCCAAACATCTAAATTTTCACATTTATAATTAAACTAGCTTTCCGCCCGCGGTTTCGCCCGCGTGGACTACACTACGTTATCCCGCCAGAATGTGATATTTTTCCGGGATAAAAAGTAGCCTATGTTCCTCTCCAGGCTACAAAGTATCTGTGTTCCAAATTTCAGCCAAATCCGTTCATTCAGCCGTTTGGCGTGCTTAAGCAACAAACGTCCACACATCTAATATTAGTAAGATATAATTATGTGGTTCACATATAGCACAGCTTTGCTATACGTAGTATAAAGAGGAGTAATGGAAAGTAAAATATTACCAATGAGGTAGACAGTCAGATGTAAGGTATGTGTGTAGGAAGTAGGCAGTAGCAGATATGGTAAACATCTTAGCATAATATATGAAAAGTGTAATCATAGAAGTAGGTACGAATATGTATGTAATTAATTAAAATGTCTGAACATCACACCAATGTATCTTTCCCTAGTTTGCTTCCCAAAATATATTTTTTTTCAGCCATTTCAATTTCCCCGCTGCTGAGGTATCGGCCTACCTTACTGGAAGGTATAATGTGAATGGGTCATGACATGACTCACCACAGGGGCCCAATGTGGATTGGTGGGTGTATTAGGCAAGTGCAGCCAGGACCAACGCCTTAACGAGTCCTCAACACGGAGGAGCTCGCGATAACAAGTTTTTGGTCACCCATTCCGAAACCGACCGTTGTAAAACTTGATTTAAGGCTTACACACACCAAAAAGTATTGCAGACGCAATGCAGCACGTGTCTGCGATACTTTTTGGTGTGTGGCAGCCTTTAACCTCAACGACCGCAGGCTTTGAGCTAGCCAACTTCGTCCGCGTGTGTAGGGAACACCCCGGGGCGGGGGTTTTAGTGGATTCGAGCCCCACATATCCCTTCGTCTCCCCAGGCGCGGGGGGAATGTGACGGCATTTCCCCCGGGTCAAAAAAAAAGGTTTAGAGCTAACCACTACGCCACGGCCTCCTAAAAAAATTTATCAGGCTAGGCCTAATTCATAACATTCTTTTAAGTCGAGGACACAACCTGTCCCCGACTGTACCGTCCAGCCCAACAATCGACAATGTGGCATGGGCGTACGCGCGAACGCATCACTTGGCTCGCATAATGGCATTCCCCTGCTTATCAATTTGGTCCTTGTTATTTGCTTGATGTAATGTAACATGATTTTTTATACGGTTTTACATAAGAAAAATACTGACATACCTAGGTAAAAATAGTAACTAGTATATCATTAAGTACCTAACTAATCAATTTATAACTAGGCGAAAAGTATAATTGGCTATTTCCAATAAAATGGCTGATTTTCTTCTACTATAAATACAATATTAACCACCACTGGGAATCGAACACGGGCCTCTGGGTCTTATACCGTAAGTCTGACGCCATAACAATGAAAAATGGAAAATGAAGTAAGTATTTAGAAAAAATCGACCCGTCTCACAACCAAAATACTTAACTTCTAAAAACTTACTTCACTTTCCATTTTTCAATAATAAAAATTGCATTGTGAATGCAAAAAAACTAAAAATTAAAATAGCCATAACAATGATGTTTTCAGCACTATTGTGTTGCGGCAGTTGGAGATAATAAGCCAGTTCCGCTACGTAGTAATATTATAGTATTCTTTGGTTCCGCAGTGATTGAGGATTCCGGGAGTAGTGCGCTTCCACCTTCAGCCGTAACACCACTTAACATCAGGCTGTGATGCAGGCTAACGTCGCTGTCAGTTCAAAAGGATGTATATCAGAAGGACGTATAGTCCCGACTACAAGAGAAAAAAATCTTTCCGTGTTCTGTTCTGTGGTCCCGACAATTATGTTTCAAGTGAAATTTGTTACCAGGCACCTTACAAATCCATATATTTGTTTAATTAAAGCTTGTTCCTGAATATCTAGCATATGAATCCAAATTTACATCAGCTTTTTTGTGTATCCTGACTGAAAACCTACAGTTTTAACACAAAGGAAAAGGAGTTACTTTAGACTTGAAGGATCAGTTGGGTCTCGAAGAATCATCGCACATACCTACATGAGATGCACAGCACATTTAAGCACGAATTTAGTATTCGTTTTGTATAACCACATACAGTAATTGTAGTAAACGATTAAAATACTGGAATCCATCACGTAGGTATACCTATACATTAACCACCTGTGTTATGGAAATCGGAATCAAGTACGGGTATAAACACTCAGACACGATAAAATACCGAAAGGTTAGATTTCGGCGTTTACCCGACCGGAAATCAAACCTGAGGTCCTACTCTGAAACGCAAAATCAAAAACATCGTTATGTCCCTTCCCTCTCACTCTCCAGTGGAACGGGTTATTCCACTTATCCCCATCGACTTCCCCCATCAATGGGGGATTGTGAACTTTTCTTCCACAAATCCCCATTCAGTACTAAACAAATTGACAATGGGGATTTGTGGACAAAAACAGTTCACACAACCCCATCAGTTGAAAATAAAAAACTATTTATTATAATAATCAGATAAACAATAATGTTAATTACTTATATTGATGTTTGCTGCTGTGTATGCATTTAAAAAACATTTTAAATAATAAAATGAATAAATATATTTTGACACTCACATCAATTAGGTATCCAAATTTATGTCATGTGTAATTTACACGTTGTCTTTAAATTGTGCTTTCAATTAAAGAAAAAAACATGGATACTAGACAACGGACGTTTTTAATTATAATAGAAGTATAAATATTTGAAAATATACTTAACCCGGCGTCATGGGGGTGGAAAATTTTAACATGGACGTGGGGGTTGGGTCATTATTACCCATGTAGATACTGTTATAAGTAGCAGTATATATTTAAGAATATTGTAAATATTTGTTTTGGGCCTCATTTTAATTTTATTAAGGCAATAAAACACAGAAAAAATAAAATGAAGACAGTTTATAGTATAGGAAACAAGGCTTTGAAACAAATACTCTAAAAATCAATAAAGTTTTCTTCATCTAGCTAACTCCAAGTTATTTCTTTGTATAAACTTCCATGACTCGTTTACACAAAATATTAATCTGTAATAATAACAGGTAAAAATACCGGCCCACCCGTAACAATATGTCATAAATAAAGTAGCGACACTTTGAAATACTGATCTTAAGGTAATGACAATAAGTACCACAATTTCTGTACGAAACAGTTACTCCATGTAACTAATTTAATGGAAAATGGAAAATGAAGTATTTAGAAAAATCGACCCGTCTCACAACCAGCTCCGATGGGACTCGAACCCACGACCTTTCGCTTTCCGGGCGACAGCTCAGTGGTTAGAGCAGTCGCCCGGAAAGCGAAAGGTCGTGGGTTCGAGTCCCATCGGAGCTGGTTGTGAGACGGGTCGATTTTTTCTAAATACTTCATTTTCCATTTTTCAATAATAAAAATTGCATTGTGAATGCAAAAAACTAAAAATTAAAATAACTTGCAATAGTAATTTCATCTTTAGCGATTGCCAAATACCTGGAAAGGTATTTCTTTCGCGTGTGAGGGTAGTAATATCTCCACATTGATGAAAATAACGCTGACTATACAGCGTGTAAGAAGTATTGGATAAATTCGACGCTTCCCGTAACGACTCCGTAGCTCAGTGGTTAGAGCAGTCGCCCGGAAAGCGAAAGGTCGTGGATTCGAGTCCCATCAGAGCTGGTTGTGAGACGGGTCGATTTTTTCTAAATTACTTCATTTTCCATTTTTCAATAATAAAAATTGCATTGTGAATGCAAAAAACTAAAAATTAAAATAATTTTATGTATACTGTATATGTATGTATGTGGCGCAGGGATTTTATCAAAGCCGTGATATTATAATTCCACTAGAGAAATTATAATTTCGCGTGATATTATAATTCCACTACTTAAATTATAAATAATAATAATAAATAATAAATAATTTCTTACAATCACACCAATTATCTAAGCCCATGTTAATTTCATTAAGAAACTGTATCATGGAAAACTTGATAACGGATAAATATATACTTAAATACTTTTTGTTTGTAAATACATACTTAATATACATAGTAAACACCCAGACCAAGACAAATAGACATGTTCATGCACACAAATATTTGTCTTGTTCGGGAATCGAACCCGAGACCTCTGGCGCAGTAGGTGGGTAGCCTACCCCTGCGCCAAATCGGTCGTCAAATTATGAATAGACAATGAAACAATCCATAAGTTGTATTGATACAAAAAAAATAACCACGAAATTTAAGGCGATCGCTTCGCTGCGCTTCTTCTAAGCTATCACGTGTTCTATATGACTTCCGGGGCTCACAGCCGTGTGCATACTGTCTCGTAATGTCTATTATTCATAATATCACGCGAAATTATAATTTCACTAGTGGAATTATAATATCACGACTTTGACAAAATCCCTGCGACATATGCATTGTATGATAAAATAAAAGAATACCTTTATTACTATTTATATAATACTAGCTGTGCCCGCGACTTCGTTCGCGTGGAATAGTGACTTTCGGCAGCATTTTTAATTTTTTTAGCTAATAAGGTTTTCGTTTTTTGTGTATTTATTTTATATATATTAGTTTAGCGCTATGATACATATTAACACATTAAAAAAATATTTCACATTGCCTTCCGCCCGCGGTTTCGCCCGCCTGTACTACACGACGTTATCTCGAGGGAAAGTTATATTTTCCCGGGATATCAATTAGTCTTTGTCACTCTCTAGCTAAGATGCTATCTCATATAGTTTTACCTAGCTGCTAGGATTCCACATCAGCTGGCCTAGCATGAACGGCTTTTATCATACGATATGATATAGCACGTCATGCTGTCTTGCTTACCTACCCCACTAAGGTGGAAGCAAGACAGCAAGACGTGCTATATCATATCGCGTGATATAATGATGGTAATGCTAGCCAGGCAGGTGTACCAAGACCTTCAAACTTTGTACGTCAATAGAAAATGCTCATCACAATTTTCCATAAGACGGTATTTTTATATCTCTCATAGTTTGGCTGGACTGCTATGGTTCCACATCGGCCCTTTCGATCTTCTAAATAAATTATAGCCTACTTATAAGTTGGCGACAACTAATAGCTATATAACAAAAAAAGTTTCATTAAAATCCGTTCAGTAGTTTTTGCCTGAAACGTGGACAACAGACAGACAGACAAAAATTCAAAAACTATATTTTTGGTATCTGTTCCGTTTAAGAAGACTCTTGGTGGTATTTTTTTCTATTTCTTTTCAATGTATACAGCCCCTGTACCGGCAAAAAAATATGGATATGGACATGGGCTTCATTTGACATTTGATGCCCATATTTTGTGCTTTTAAGGGCATAATATGGGCTTCAAATGTCAAATGAAGCCCATGTCCATACCCATAACTTTTAGCCAGTAGCCCCCTGAATAGAATCGCATATAGTTTTATAATAAGTATGAATAATTTTTTTTATTTACTTAATATACACGGTAATTTTTTTATCACCCCGGATAAAATTAAAAGGATTATTCTGCTCATGAAAACAATCAATTTTTATTATGGGACCAACACTAAAATCGCAAAAAAAACAGCTATTCCATACAAAAGTGCAAAAATATTTAATCAAAATGTATGGAACAGCTGATATTTTTTCGTGATTTCAGTGTTGGTCCTATAATAAAAGTTGTTTATTTTCATGAGTAAAATAATCCCTAAAAATATCCGGGGTGATAAAAAAATACCGTGTATATTACATAAACAGTACCTACGTATTAACACATTAAAAATTTATATCACATAGCCTTCCGCCCGCGGTTTTGCCGCGTGTACTACACGACGTTTTTCCGAGGGAATGTGATATTTTTCCGGGATAAAATTAGTCTATGGGACTCTCTAGCTCCTAAACTATCCACATGCTAAAAAAAAACAGGTCGATCCGTTGCTCCGTTTTGACGTGAAAGACGGACATACAAACAAACACACTTCACATTTATAATATTAGTATATATTGTAAGTATGTCAAAAGAAAATACTTATCACGCTAAAAAACTTCTCTTAAGATGCTGTATTTGTATCTCTTATAGTTAAGCTGGGCTGCAAGGATTCCAAATCAGGAGTACCAGACCTTTGATATTTTTCCGTCAATAGAAAATGTCCATGACGTTAAACAACTTTTCTTAAGACGCTATGTTTGTATCTCATATAGTTTAATCTGGCTGCTAGGGTTCCACATCAGGTGACCCAGACCTTCAAACTTTGTACGTCAATAGAAAGTGCTCATCACGTTTAACAATTTTCCTTAAAACGGTATTTTTATATCTCTCATAGTTTGGCTCGACTGCAATGGTTCCACATCAGAAATTGCGATCTTCAAAATAAATTATAGCTATATGTTGGCAAGGACCAATAGCTGTATAACAAAAAACTTTCATCAAAATCCGTTCCGTAAACGTTTTTGCCGACGTCATCACACGAAAAAATTCATCCCCTGTTTTCACCCTCTTTAGGGTAGTTTTTTTACAAACTTTGAATGTCGTATTTATTAATCTAATCAAAAGCCTATAAAATAATTTTGAAGCTTCTAGCTTTAAAAATGACGTAATTTCCATACAAACTTTCATCCCCTATTTCAACCCCTTACAGCCCTTTGTTCACATAAAAAAGTAGCCTATGTCCTTTCTCAGGCTCTAGACTATCTCTGTACCAATTTTTATTCAAATCGGTTCCGTAGTTTAGGCGTGATTGTGTAACACACAGACAGACAGATTCGCATTTTCGCATTTATAATATAAGTAAGGATTATTTAATGTATTTCATATAAGAATATAATATAAAAGTAACACTTAAAAAATTCAAAGACTGGTTATTATAGAAATAACTTGGATTTAGCTAGATGAAGCAAACTTTATTGATTTTTAGAGTATTTGTTTCAAAGCCTTGTTTCCTATAGTAAAAAGTGTCTTCATTTTATTTTTTCTGTGTTTTATTGCCTTAATAAAATTAAAATGAGGCCCAAAACAAATATTTACTATATTCTTAAATATATACTGACTTATAACAGTATCTACATGGGTAATAATGACCCAACCCCCACGTCCATGTTACAATTTTCCACCCCCATGACGCCGGGTTAAGTATATTTTCAAAAATTTATACTTCTATTATAATTAAAAACGTCCGTTGTCTAGTATCCATGATTTTATTTTATTATTTAAAGCACAATTTCCAGACAACGTGTAAATTACATGAAATAAATTTGGATATAATTGACGTGAGTGTCAAAATATATTTATTCATTTTATTATTTAAAATGTTTTTAAATGCATACACAGCAGCAAACATCAATTTAAGTAATTAACATTATTGTTTATCTAATTATTATAATAAATCGTTTTTTATTTTCAACTGATGGGGTTGTGTGAACTGTTTTTGTCCACAAATCCCCATTGTCAATTTGTTTAGTACTGAATGGGGATTTGTGGAAGAAAAGTTCACAATCCCCCATTGATGGGGGAAGTCGATGGGGATAAGTGGAATAATCCGGCGAAGGGCGAAAGGGCGAAACGGGCGGGGCTACCGAAGTTTCAGTTTTTGTGTTTCAGAGGAAGTTACTCCACTCGACCGTGGAGGTCGTCAAATTCTGTAGGGTAGAGAGAACACAACACACAATTTTTACTCATGTGGTAGAGAGTGTAACTAAATGGCACAGTTTGGGTTACTGTGATGGGTCACCAAAAGTTATTGTAGCTTGGTACCTACTGAGTTTTTCTGCACTTAAAACGGCATTTAAGGATTTCCTACTATTAAAGTCTGAATAATACACCGCTAAAGAAGACGTTGGACTTTTTATATTATTTACATACCTTTACGATAATATTGCAGTGAAACACTTAATAACTTCTCTATCGATTGCTGAGCAATTAGTGTACGCAAACATCAGAACTTCCATTTCCACAAAAAAATGTATTCAAACTTTAGACACTTTATAAACGCAAACTTACATAATCAAAGCCAAAAATTTTTTTCATAAAGCTGACAGAATTAGTTGAAGGTATGTACTGTTTTTCATTTTTATAACTGCGATAGGTACTTAGACTATTTTATACGTAATTAATTAACGTCTTGCTTGCGGCAAGAACCGTGTTGCGATGCATACTACATGTTAGATCAACAGGTATGTCCGATTGTCTTTGTTTATTAGCATATTGGGCGTAACTGTGTGCTAATTCAATATACTTTAATTATTGACCCTGAAATTGAAATAGTTGGTGATAAAATCGCTTTTTCACTTCTGTTTTTTTTATTATAGATACTTAGTATTAAAAAAGAGGAATCTAAACCTCGTTTTGCTGATTCAATTTGTTTTATCGTAAATAACTCATCTTATATACCTACTTACTAAGTAAATTTTCGATGACATCCATTTAAAATGTTTTTAAGAATCTTTAGAAGAATAAAAAATTCCGAAGCGTGGGTAAAATAAAATAAATATCCGAGTTATTTATAAGACAAGAAAACAAAATAGTTCAATAGTAGGCTTAAAAAGTAGCTAGGTACTTAGTCATCTTGACTGTGCCCACAGGACTTCTTCAAAGATGCCAAAACGTCATCGTCAGGGAAAAAATGGAGAACCAAATAAAACAAAATTAAGAAACAAAAGTGAGAATGCGATTGTAAAATTTGTGACCCGAAAAAAGTGGTTAAAACTGTTTTCATTAGAAAAAAAATCATAATAAATGTATATTACCGTATAGATAGATCTATTAGTTGCTTAATTATTATAATTAATTATTTCTATTAGTTTATTAATTACACCATGATGGCGATTAAAACAAAATACATAAGGCAGAAACAAAGAGGAGGTATTAAAGGTAGTAAGTAAGAGTAAAAGCTAGTACTGTTAAATGGAAATTTTCACTTTTCATAATGTCGGAAAGTGTAAAGTTAGTCAGTAAAAGTGTAAGAGCCGAGCTTTATGTGGGCAAAAGTTCTTCGGAACCATTAGTGAAGATTTATGGATCCACTACTTGGGTTGCCACAAAAATAATGTTTCATTTCGGTCTTCGTACTGTGGACGGAAAAAGTGTTTGCATGAAATTGGTGAAAGTAAAGAAAATCCTCCTGCTATTTTCGTCTGATAAAAAGTTTGAGGATCAACTTTAGCTATGGGCTCTATGGAAAAAGATCAATAAGTTATTAAAGATAAAAATAAAGATAAGTATTTTTATTTGCTTGAAATGCGGTAAAATACATGTGGTAATTATAATTAAATAGATCAAGACACATTTCGCTACGTATAGCGTGCAAACAGTTTTCGTGGTGAATTTATTGAGTTGATTTCACTACATAGTATAAAACAAAGTCGCTTTCTCTGTCCCTATGTCCCTTTGTATGCTTAAATCTTTGAAACTACGCAACGGATTTTGATGCGTTTTTTTTTAATAGATAGAGTGATTCAAGAGGAAGGTTTATATGTACTTTTTATCCCGATATTCCCACGGGAACGGGAACCACGCGGGAGAAACCGCGGGCAGCCGCTAGTCCTACTATATATAATATTATAAATGTGAAAGTTTGGATGTTTGGATGTTTGGATGTTTGTTACTCAATCACGCCAAAACGGCTCAACGGATTTGGCTGAAATTTGGGACACAGATACTTTGTGGCCTAGAGAGGAACATAGGCTACTTTTTATCCCGGAAAAATATCAGATTCCCGCGGGATAGCGTCGTGTATACCACGCGGGCGAAGCCGCGGGCGGAAAGCTAGTATATTATAAATTAATAGTGAATGATTATACAATAAATTAAAAATACAACAACAATAAACTCTTAGGTATTATCCCATTTGTAATAAACAACTTTGAATCATTGAAAAAATCTTGCAGATGGTTGGAAAGTTTGCGTTTGGTTAAATTAAACTGTTGTACACGTTTAGAAAAATATATAAAAAAAATAAGGTCTAAGTAAGTTATGTTAATGCCAACAGCCATTTTATTTCAAAAAGGTCTTTTTTTTAATGGTGTATTACTACAACAAATACAAATAAGAAGGTTTTGTCATGCTGCACTGTATTTTATAATAATAAAATAAAAAAACAACTGTTTGCACTCCGGAAGTGCCGGCAGAAGTGAAAAGGGCTCCCTAGACTTTTTCACAAAAAAAAAGAAAGTTGTCAAAAAGAAAGAAAAAAAGACTGGATTTGAACCGGGCCGAGGTCGTCTTCGACCGAAGTTTTCTTACTTCAAAAACTCAAGATTTTTTGACCTCATTTACCAAACCTCCTAACATTTCTTTCCCCACCAGTACCACCATAGGTCATAGCCATCACCATCGTGGTACCACACACCACCGGTTGCCATGGCGACGCGACCACAACACCACCACGCACAAAGCCAGTGACCACAATCACACCATACCAAGGACGGCGATTCGCGATTGTATGACGGTTATTATTATACACAAACTAATGTATTAAAAACTTGTACAATTGAAAACGGTGACTTGTCAACATACTATCGATTAGTAAGAAATATTAAGGCTAGCATTTTGTAAAAAAAAAAGGTTATGAAATACCTACTCCGCTTATTTTTATGCAGAGACGACAGCGCAGAAGAGCCTAAGAACACTGCGTTTTCTACTTTGTATTTGTATCGAAGATGTGCCTACAAATTGAACACCGCTATTTTTAAAGTCGACGGATGCTCCAAAAAACGCATTGTGCATAACCTAGGTGCACTGAAAAATGTGCTCTTAAATACGAACCTAACGTCAAAATGAAAAAGCTTTTATAATATACATAATTATAAGTATATCATATTATGATATACTTACCTACCTATAGAACCATTGAAACATCAGTAAAAAGGAAATTCATGGTAAATTTCATATTCATAGAAACTTGATAGAGGGGTAAAAAGATTAATGATTTCGTTTTTCACATAAACATAACTATATCGCGTCCTGATACGCGATATAGATTCGAAACACAACAAATTTAATAGTGACAACATCAGAATCATTAGTGTATTGAAATAAGCTTTACGAATTCCAACACACATTGTTTGTTTAATATTATTACCTATTATTAACTTTATGGTTTCATCTTTAATACTAATATTATAAAGAGGAAAGATTTGATTGTTTGTTTGTTTATTTGTTTTTTTTGCATCAAATAGGCTTCGAAATTACTCGACCGATTTAGAAAATTCTTTGACCATTAGAAAGCTGCATTCTTCCCGAGTGACAAAGGCTATATTTTATCCCGTTATTCCCACGGGAACGGGTACCACGCGGGTAAAACCGCGAGGTTCTGCTAGTTTTTAATAATAGCGTAAATAAAGTTCAATAATTCCGAAATGCTTGTTATTATTAATTTAAAACAATAAAGTGAGAGTGAGTGTGTGTGTGTGAGAGAGAGAGAGAGATATTTTTTATTTACACAAAAAATCACACATATACATACACACACATACAACAAAGATATCAAAAAGACAACAGAACAGTATAATAAATATTTTAAACAGAAGCAAATAAGTATGTATGGCCTTTAGGTAAAAAAAAACCACTAGTACCAAGGGTTTGATACAAGGCAAGAGAAAAGAAAAGTAGGTAAGTAAGTTTTCTTTCTTGACGTGGCGAGCTTCAGTATAGTCCATTCGCTTAGATAGTGTCGCTCTGCCACAATGCCGTGCGGGTGTACCGACACTATCTAACCGAACGGACTATACCCCTGCCCGATTCTTAAATTGTCGGAAACGGAATCGCATTCGAATTCTATGCATTGTCTTTTCTTATTCTGTTCACACATTCGGAAACGTTTCCGACTGTTTGTGAATGAAGGTTAGCTATCATTTTAAAGGAATTATTTACAGTTGATTGTATTGGAATGATGATGGAATTCATAATTCGGAAATGAAGTTTTTTTTGAGGAAAATTCGGACTTCTTGATCGATCCATCTAAAAACCACTGCACAAAATCTGTAACATATTTTTAGAGCTCTGTTCTAATTCTTTCTAACAACAGCAAATGAATTATATAACGATTCCCAGTGGGGATACATATTGTATTCGGTTTGGTTGGTGGTAGGACTTGTTCTTATTCCGCCTGGCTAGCTACCACCATCTTATCTAAGTCTGACGCCATAACAACGATGTTTTCAGCATTATTGTGTTCCGGCAGTTAGAGATAAGGTAGCCAGTTCCTCAGTGAATGAGGATTCCGGGAGTAGTGCGCTTCCACCTTCAGCCTTATCACCACTTAACATCAGGTGTGATGAAGGCTAAGTGCTACCCCGGTGTGGATAAAAAAAACATTCTATAAATAATTCTTGTAAATACTGGCACTATTGAAGTGCAAATTGTATTTCCGTTGTTTTCGTGTCCAAAGTTTCAAGAAATAAGGTTAAATCAGATAAACGTTCAACTGAAACGGACTTGAGCTACAGGGTAAAATGGGGTGTCGTTAGTCGATTTCCTTCGCATAGAGTTAAATAAAACGGGTTACTTATAGACACGAAATAAAAAGAAAACTTGCACATTTGCACTCAAATGCTATTTTTATGAAAAGTTTATGTCTTAGCTTTTATTTAACGACCTCCGTGGCCGAGTGGTGTACGCACCGGTTTTCAAGGTGCCGCTATCTCTAGAGGTTCCGGGTTCGATTCCCGGTCGGGTACTTAAATATTGAAAACGAACTTTTCAATATTTCCTCGGGTCGGGTCTGGGATGGGTGTATGTGGTAATACCCGTCGTTGTTTCCAATTTCCATAACACAAGTGCTCAAAGTACTATAATTTGGTATTGGAAAAATGTAGGTATCTGAATGGTATTGTAAATAAATATTGGGCACCATCATATACATTGTTCCCATACCAAGAAACAACGACGGGTATAACCTTATACACCCAGACCCGAGGAAATATTGAAAAGTTCGTTTCCAATATTTACTCGACCGGGGATCGAACCCGGAACCTCTAGAGATAGCGGCACCTTGTTAACCGGTGCGTACACCACTCGGCCACAAAGGTCGTCATTAATCAAAGCAATCAATTATTCTCTGTCATTAGCTGATGAACTTAACTGACATTCACTGTTCTATGGTATCAATATGTATTGAGTCCACGGAAGGCTGTACCGGAAGTTGTGAGGAAGTGGCAGCCATTTTGTTATGTAGGCCGATGTCCTGTTAACTACTGAAGGAACTTGTAGCCGATACCTTGATTACGCCTTTGAGGGTTGAAATGACGGACTGAAAGTTGGACGATGTGGTTGTGGTTCGAGTTCCCCATAGTAGGTAGGTACTCAAATACTCAAATAATTTTAGATTGAAAATTAAAATATTCAAAATAAGTTTTTAGTAAGTAAAAATTTCATTGTAATGACAAGCTTTTTTGCTGACTGTACTTAAATATTGTATTGTCATCTAAACCAAACCTGTAAACAAAATTTCAGCTACATCGGACACTGGGAAGTGGGACAAATTAAGCTTGCAAGATTTGTCACCCACTAACTAACTAGCATGATGGCAAGTTAATAAAAAGCTTGTAAAAACCGACCCGTCTCACAACTAGCTTCGATGGGACTCGAACCCACGACCTTTCACTGTCCGGGCGAATGCTCTGACCACTGAGCTACGGAGTTGTTAGTCAGTGTCATATCAATTTAAATGTAGGTATATATTGAATATTAAACTGAAGTATTGTAATAATCATCTCTCTAATCTGCATAAAAAATGTGTATTAAAAGTAGGTTGACGGATCCAGCTGAAATTTGGCACGCAGATAGGTAGGTGTAATTAGTTAGTCGATAAATTAGAAAAACGTTAGTGTGGGAAAAGAAATGTACGAAAATTTCCATACAACACGGGAATTTGATACTTTAACCCCAAATATAAAGGATTACTTACTTAACTAATTAATAAAAAAAATCCGTCTTCAAATATAGGTACCTGTATTTTATATAAAAATTTGTGTTAGTCCAAAACCGACTTGTACCTAATATTTCATAACTGCCACGCGATCTAAGGTCTAGGGCACCAACTTGGTTTTATTCAGCACGTATCTGCTTGACCTGGGACCTAGGTCCGATAAACTTGGCTGTGTCGTGTCGTTGCCTTTGCCGCCGGAAACAACTACTAAAATCGATCTAAAAATTAGGGTTCGGTCGGCAAATCAGGTGAGAAACTACAATACGTAAACAAAAATTAAATCTAGGAATTACACAAAAGGGTTTAATTTGAAAATTTTTTAATGAATTATTTAGAAAAAATCGACCCGTCTCCATCATCAGTGGACTCGAACCCACGACACAGAATAATATTTCGCTATCCGGGTGACTGCTCTAATCACTGAGCTATCTAATCGTTACGAGAAGCGTCGAATTTATTTATTCCAATACTTCTTATATACGCGTTGTATGCCAGCGTTAATTTCATCAATGTGAAGATATTACATACGGCACACTGAAAGTTCTGCGCTCCTGCATAAATGTTTGAATTTCGAATGTTAGTTAAGCAAAACTTTCAGTGTACCCCTCTTACTACCCTCACACACGAAATAAATACCTTTCCAGATATTTGACAAGCGCTAAAGATGAAATTATTGCTCTATTTCGGCGCTAGCATTTTGCGTATTAGTGAATGGAAGTGAGCTTCAGTTTTAAACCACGTCAAGTTAATTAAAACTAAATAAAATAACTAAGGAATAGTAACCCTTAAATGTTACTAGTGCAAAGTAAGGCGAAGACGTTGAACCGTGAATTCTTGCAAAGACCCACGACCCCGGGTTAAAGCACCCAAATGGTTGAACCACCGTCGCCATAGCAACACACGGTTTCCACAAACTGTATCAATTTATGAATATTTCATATTTCCTTTAACACGTTGGTAAATAAAATTAATAATGGTTTTACTTCAGATTGAATAATGATATTTATTATGGTGTTTTTAAAATCATCAAAGTTGTTAGGTAAAATGGACTCATATTAATATGGGGGCAAGTGCACCAAAGGTCTGCATTTGTTGTACATTAGCACTAGCTGTGTTCCCAAGTTTCACCTGCGTGAATTTGAGGAAAAGGAATAAAACCTAGGAAAAAATGTGATAGTAAAAAACCACGAGCCCTTAAGTAGCTTTCAGGCGGGATAAGCTACTCATAGGGCTCGTGGTTTTTTAACTATCACATTTTTCCTATACTTACAAAATTGCATTGTGAATCATCATCATCATCATCATCAGCCATTTAATGTCCCCACTGCTGGGGCACTGGCCTTCCTTATGGATGGATAAGGAGAATGAGCCATGACCCACCACGCGGGCTCAGTGCGGATTGGTGGGTATTAACGACTGTGAATCAATGACTGTGAATGCATAAAAAAAATATAAAATCAAAAAAAAGGCATAAAACCTACTAAAAAGATATATTTTCCCGTTTTTGCTACACTTTTCATTAATGCGCTCCTCTTCTGTTGGTCGTAGAGTGTTGTTTTATAGCCTATAAGCCTTCCTAGATAAATGGACTATCCAATACAAAAATAATTTTTCAATTCGGTCCAGTAAAAATAAATAAATAAATAAATATTTTCTTACAATCACACCAATTACCTAAGCCCGTAGTTAATTTCTCAAGAAACTGTGTCTAGTAGTTTCTGAGATTAGCGCGTTCAATCAAACAAACTCTTCAGCTTTATAATATTCAAAATCAAAATCAAATCAAAATCAAAAATCATTTATTCATTTTAGGCTGATACAGCACTTGTGAACGTCAATGAAGCTACGCTATCGGTTCGCAAATCCTACGGCGGGAGGCCTTGTAACGAGAAGAACCGGCAAGAAACTCGCCAAGGGCTATTTTTTTCTCCCTGTCATATTTCATACAGAGTCGTCAAATTGAAAAGTGACTTTAACATAATATAATATGAAAAGTCACTTTCCAACACAAATTAATCTTAAGTTTAAAAACAAAATAAATAAAACCGCCTTCAAAAAAACCACATCAAAAAAGTAAGAAATAATTCCTCACCAAATAAATAACGTAAGTACTTTGAAGTCGGGCGTGAAACATGTACAATTTTTTGTCGTTTTTGTTAAAACCCGCCCGACTTCAAAGTACTTACGTTATTTTGGTGAGGAATTATTTCTTACTTTTTTGATGTGGTTTTTTTGAAGGCGGTTTTATTTTTTTATAAAAATAATTTTTATTTCGCTCTTTTTAGTGCATCGTGCAGGCAATTTACGTGTTTTCTGGTAAATAGGTATGTGATCAAACTGAAAACCTCCTTTTTTGAAGTCGGTTAAAATACCTTGAGGTATCCCTTTTTAACAAAACAAGAATCATCTAAATCGGTTTATAAACAAAGGAGTTATGCCTAAAGATACGTATTAAATTCACATAAAGTGGTAACGAAAACAACAGTATTTTCAAGATTTCCTGAAAACTACTGAACCGATTTCAAAATTTCAAAAAATGGGACCAACTTGGAAACCAACCTGATGTAATAACGTTTGAACCATTTCAAACGGTTCAGCCGTCTTCGAGTAATCGGTGGACATACACAAAAAAAAAAAAAACATACATACAGACGAATAGAGAACCTCCTCCTTTTTGATTTAGAAGTCGGTTAAAAACCCGGTAATCATAGCAGTAAATAATTTTCAATAACTAAGAAATAGACATCCAAAAGGTAGTTTCTTTAAAATACACACCAACCAAAAATGTAGCAAATAAAATAATAAATATAAATGCCAAACAAGGGTAATAAAACTTTGAATAGTTTAAGAACATAAGAGTCAATAATAAACAGAGCCATACAAGCCACGATAAAATAAAACTAATAACAATAAAACATTAAAAATATTAAAAAATCTGCATATTTTGAGACAAGAAGCCAGGAGCAGACCCACTTCACTGGTGGCACCCGTTCACGAGCATGACGCATGAACCAGCCATCGCTTCGCTCAACCATATTTTAGGGAACGTAACGACGAATACGTATTAGTATTGATAATACCTAAGCGTTCCGCCCGAGACTGTCCGCGTGAAATAAATAATAAATCTTGGATACCATCACATAGTACATTGTTTTTAAATTAAGAAAAAAAATACAATGTTCCAAAACCAAACTTTAGTAGCTTAATCACTAATGCCATGGAAATTGGAAACAACGACGGGTAGTACGGGAGATGCCGTTATTTATCACGCTCCTATTTGGGAATCACTTCTTTTTTGTGACATAATAAAGGAAAAGAATTGCTCTATATCCAGGAAAATCTAACTCTATGAAAAAATCATTAGTTACGGTTGTTTAAGCGGAAAAGGTACCAGACAGACAGAGAGTACTTTCGGATTTATAAAATAGGTAGAGTCTACACCTATTTTATAAATCCAGCCTGCCTAGCATGACCATCATTATATCACGCGATATGATATAGCACGTCATGCTGTCTAGCTTACCCCACAAGCAAGGAATAGGCTCTTAAGGCGAGGAATCCTCTCGGCCGCGCTCTATACACTTTGCGCGGACCCAGCGGCAGCCGGCAGTGAACTGTGAACTCACGAGCGCCCCGCGAATCGAAAATCACTTAAAATTCAATTAAAAATTAAATAAAAAGAAATTTAAACTTATGACGGCCGGAATCCCTCGGCTATTCAAAGTTTGGGATTTTATTTGACACAGTAAAATATCACCAATCGAAAAAAGCGGCCCTAAGCACTAGATAAATAACTGTAAAATAACATATATTTTTTCCAAATTTTGAGTAAGTACTGAGGTTTGCGAGTAATCCATAATTTAAAATACTTACCCTATTTTCGGGAATCGGCGCCTGAAAACTAGTACTAAACTGGTGCTGTCATTTTCATTTTCCAAATGAAAGACAGAATCTGCATCAATTTTAAACCAGGTCTTACTTTAGTCCACGATTTGGAATAAGGGGGTCTATGTCTACACTGTAGAGTCTACAGTGTAGACCTATAAGTGTGCATGGAGGCATGGATTTCGTGTTTGAAACAATTAAGACCTCGAAGCCCGAGAAACGGAGGCGAAACACAGAAAACGTAGTAACTTACTGAATTTTTTATTAATCAATGAAATTGCAGTATTTAATTGATATTATGAATTTCCACAATATTGACCGACTTCTCGAAATAGTAGCAGTTTCTATAATATTTTTTATTTCTCAGAACTTAGTAGATTGTAAAACGATTAGATAAAGGATCTCTAGGAGACCACATGAAAGAACCCTTAAAATTTGGGATAGGTGAAAAATAAATATAATGCAGGTTTTTTTTTGTAAAGTTTCGTACTTATTTTTGTTGCATATAAAACTTTCAGTATTTTCATTAAAAAGCTTTGATGCATTTTCACTTTCACCCCTCCTGTATCGTTTGATGTACGTACAGTCGCGGAATTTGAATGTTTAGCATGTAGAGACACACTTACAGTAACTATTATAATAATTCTCTATGAAAAAGGTACGACTGATGACGTAATGAACGATATTATGAATTTTCGTATAAACCTATCTAAAGAGTCTCGTAACTCAAAATAGAACGTTCGACTTTCAAAAGTATTATTAGGCAACTGCCTTCATATTGCTTAAAGAGGAAATATATAAAAAATTGTCATTGATAAAATATTTTAAACTAGCTTTCCGCCCGCGGCTTCGCCCGCGTGGACTACACAACGTTATCCCGCGGGAATGTGATGTTTTTCCGGAATAAAAAGTAGCCTATGTTCCTCTCCAGGGTACAAAGTATCTGTGTCCCAAATTTCAGCCAAATCCGTTCAGCCGTTTCGGCGTGATTGAGTAACAAACATCCAAACATCCAAACATCTAAACTTTCACATTTATAATATTAGTAGGATTAATTTCAATGTGACAATTTCCTGTTTGCATTATTTTAAGTTCAATTAATTAAGGATTCCAAATCCAAAGAAAAAAAACATTAGTTAAGGTGGTTCGATCAGCTCAGTAGCGCCACCAATGGAAATAAATCAATTACATTTTATTAAAGTTTAATTTGATAGAAAACGCCTACAATATTATAATGGGCAATCAATGGATTTGCTACACAAGCGCTGAAGCGCCACTGTTCAGCAACTCGTGATCTTTTAAAAACCTAACAACATCAAACACCTGTTTACATCCACCTAATCCGGTCTTCATATTGTACCAATGCAATCTATCTTGAGGACCCCGTCACCCGTGGCGCAGTGGTTAGCGCACTCGGCCTGCGATCGTTGAAATTAAGCAACTTTCGCAATAGTCGTTTACGGGATGGGTGACTAAAAACTTTTTCATCTCTCAGATTCGGAAAGTGATGTATATTGAAACTGAGCAGCGGGTTCAAAACTATCCGTTTCACCCTAGGGTGGAAATAGTAGATTGTTTAGGGATTGTTAAGGGATGTATGGCACCCATAACAGTCGAGTGTTTTGGCGCACGAACGAACTGAGGGCGCCGATAGTTCGAGACTGTTATGGGTCCATATACGCCCGAAGTAAACACTCTACTTTTCATTTTGAATATGAGGAAAGTAAAGATAATGAGAAATAATCTAAAAAATATTTTTCCTATGGCCGCGGAATTTTCGAAAGACTAAAACTTTTTTGTTCATTTTCTCTGTTTTAGGGAAGGCAAGGGAAACTAAGTCCATACCTACAGCCTAGTTTGGTGTTTATGTACTCTATGCAATTCCACGAAATTAATAGCCTGATTTTTTATGTTACAAATAACTTATTTGGTTTATTTTTTTTATTTAATCTGTTTCTAATAACGCATTCTTAAAAAAAAACAATGTTTTAAATATTAAATTAATAATTCTGATTTTAAAAATTCGTTTACTAGTAAAAAGCTACATAATTCGATATTTAAGCTATACTATATCTCTCTATCCTCAGTGATTGAGGATTCCGGGAGTAGTGCGCTTCCACCTTCAGCCTTATCACCACTTAACATAAGGTGTGATAAAAATGCTACCCTGTTGTGAATAAAAAAAAAAAAAAAAATTAGGTATCCCGATACTGCCACAGGAGACGTACCACGCGAGTAAAACCACGGTGAGCCATTGTGTAACACACAGACAGACAGAGACGCATTTATAATATAAGAAAGAAAGTGCACTTCCTTACTTATATTATAAATGCGTCTCTGTCTGTCTGTGTGTTACACAATCACACCTAAACTACTGAACCGATTTGAATGAATTTTGGTACAGAGATAGTCTAGAAAGTAGCCTATGTCCTTTCTCAGGACAGGACTTTTTATTCCTGAAAAATATCACCTTCCCGCGGGATAACGTCGTGTAGTACACGCGGGCGAATACGGCGCAGGCGAATAAAAGTGGAATAGTCAAGTTTTGAAAAGAACCTCCTCAGGTAAGAAGCATTTATATAATCAGTATGGACAGGAAATAAATAGAACTAATAGTATGAACAACTTCCTTTTAAAGAAACCTACTCTTACCTACTCAGAAAAAAAACCATTCTCAGTGTAATAGCTCAAGCACAGATTAGCAACCAAGACCGGCCCCTCCACCTCGCAATCTCCCAGTACGGCTTGTCACCGCGGGAGATAAAGACTTCAACCCTCCAACTCTACCACAATCACTCTACATTTGTTCCCACAATGTAAAATCACTTTTATCTGACGAGAGGCTACTTGATTACAAAAACGCGATATCGGAAATTAAATATGATATTATAGGCCTGGCAGAAGTAAGAAGGACAGGGTATAATATTATAGAAGATGAAGAGCATATCTTTTGTTACTTTGGAGAAACGAAAGGCCAACATGGTGTGGGTTTTCTTATTAAAAAGAAATATAAAGCTAATATTGTAAGCTTTATAGGAGTATCCGAACGTATCTGCATTTTAAATTTAAAATTCACAAATACGAAAATCACAATCATACAAGTCTATGTACCTACTATTGACGCAAATGATCACGAGATTGGTATCTTCTATAATCGGCTTCAACAAGCTTATAGCCAATATACTAACCATACATTTATAATTGGTGATTTTAACGCTCGTGTTGGCCAGCAGTTAGCAGGCGAAGAAAGAGTACTGGGCAAATATTGTTACGGGCAAAGAGACAAAAGAGGCGAAACCTTACTTCAATTTTGTTGGGAGAACGATTTGTGTATTATGAACAGTATGTTCAAAAAGAAACCAAAAAATATGTGGACATGGCAGTCACCTAAGAAAACAAAAAGTCAAATAGATTATGTATTATCTAACAATAAGGATAAATTCTCAAACATAGAAGTTATAACCAAACTGTCATTTCCTAGTGACCACCGCCTCGTAAGAAGTACTTTAAAAATACCAAGCCTAAAGAAAAGTAGAACAAAGTTTAAAAATAACAAAACAAAAATAAATACATCAGATGAAAAAGAACAATTTCTGGAAACATTAAGTGATAATATTTACAAAATAAAAATAGAAGAAAATGTAGAGTCCTTATACGCCATGATCAAGAAATCAATATGTGATAGTTTGAACTCCATCAAAAGAAATACATCAACAAAACGCGATATCATCTCTCCTGATATAAAATGCCTTATTGCAAGAAGGTGTGAATTAACAAGGAAGAAAAACATAACTCAAGAAGAAAAACAAGAACGAACATATCTGTTCAGTACACCCCTGCCTATACCGCGGAATCAGCTAGCGCAGTGGAAGCTGGTATTACTAATATAGACTCCGGACAAAAAACTAGGTTTCAGCGGGGATGTAAACTGAACAATTGGACTGCGATACACAGCGGAGAGAATGTTAAGTAAGGTGAGGTTACATACGGGTCTGTGTGTCGAACGTCTCCAAGGCAGAAGTGGTGTAAGGGAGCGCGCGCGCCCCTGGGGTCCTTTCTTCTGCAGACCTTACCAATTAGTCACCTTACTCACAACACAAATAACAGCGTTCCCAAGGCACTGGGCGCTTCAGCAATAGATACACAAAGACACACACGGGGGAGCCTCTTTTATTACGATTTACAGTCCCGACAAAAAGCGCGTGGTGGACAATTATCTTTCTTTCAAAACTCCGCGACCAGCCCGATGGATGGCGTCAAAACCTTGGTCGTACAAAACGGGATCACATAGATAATTTAAGATTTTATTCAAACTCGATATGCCAGGCACATTCAACGCGAGCGATTTTTAACAAATTCAGCAAAATTAATCCGACATTTTTCTTACAAGAATTCCAATCAAGTGTCACTGTCAACTTCAAGTGACAGCCAAATGTCAATTTGACGTGACATTAGAGACGCGTTCAGAAACGTCGATCTTTTCCGAACATCCCCCCGCCCCGGACCGTTAAGAACGGTACGTCAATCTACGGGTAATCGGGAGAGCCCACTAACTGCTCTCTTCAAAACCGAATCTCGAACCAAAACCTCAGCAAAACGAGGAACTCCGTCAGTTCCGGGGTAGAGTTTAACAATGCGCCCCCTTCGCCAACATAGGGGCGGCAGGTTAGCATCCTTAATCAACACGAGGTCGCCAGTCTGGGGTGGGGTGGTTTTATCTGTCCACTTCACGCGCTGTTGTAGGATATGCAAATACTCCATCGACCAACGTGCCCAGAAGTTTTGGGACATCTGTCTCAAAAGTTGGTATCGCGACAAACGATGGGATCCTACATCCTGAATCGGATATTCAGGCAACGCCAAAAGGGGCTGTCCGATCAAGAAATGACCTGGGGTCAACGCTTCCAGGTCATTCGGGTCCGAAGACAACGGGCACAAGGGTCGCGAGTTGAGGACGGCCTCAATTTTACAAAATACCGTATCAAGTTCCTCAAACGTGAGAATAGTTTCTCCAATCACGCGACGCAAGTGTGTCTTGGCAGCCTTTACACAAGCTTCAAAAATTCCTCCCCAGGTCGGACAAGCTGGAGGGCTAAACTTCCAGATTATCCCACGCCGGGAGAGGGTGGTTCCAATGTCTATTTTATTATCAACAAAAAACTTAACTACTTCCTTAAGATAATTACACGTTCCCTTATAATTAGTACCACAATCGGAACGTATCAATGTCGGCAGTCCTCTACGGGAAACAAATCTGCTCAAGGCGGCGACAAAGGCTTCGGTAGACAATTCCGAGACAATTTCCAAATGGACAGCCTTGGTGGACAGACACACAAACACGCACAAGTACGCCTTATAGGTTTTAGCATTACGCAGTCTCGAAGCCTTTACAGTAAAGGGACCGGCGAAGTCGGTGGCGACTCCGGCAAAAGCTCTACATTCCGTGACGCGATCAGCAGGCAAATCACCCATCTGGGGCTGCATGGTCGCGGCCTTCAATCGATAACAAGGCAGGCAACGGAAAACCACAGTGCGAATGGCTCGACGAGCAGACAAAATCCAAAATTCACGCTGCAAAATGGCCAACAAAGCATTACAGCCAGCATGTTGTGCATTCACATGGCGATCTGTTATTATCAGTTGAGTCAAATGTCCGGCTTTAGGTAACAAAAGGGGGTGACGAGCTCCATACGGCAGGTTCGCATTTCGAAGTCTTCCGCCGACTCGCAAAAGCCCACTCTCGTCCAGGAAGGGATTCAATCGCGATACCGCGCCCTTCAACTTGCGACGGCCTAAAAGCAAAATTTCAATCTCGGACTCAAAACTATCAGCTTGTACTCTCCGGACCCAAAACAAGAGCGCGTCCCTACGCTCGTCCGGAGTGAGAACCGACGAATCACGCCTCGCGCGTGGGTTTCTGCAATTGTACACAAAACGTCTGATCCAAGCGGTAACACCAAGCAGCTTCTGTAAGGAGCTGTACCGATCCAACAACAAATCCTTTTCCCCGGCGGGGTTAGTCTCCAGGACGCATGCCCGCATATCAGGAACGGCTACGTTCGACAACGCTGGAGAGGGCGGCCACTCCGACTCAGGCCGCATCAACCACTGTGGGCCCCACCAGAGGGGGTGGTTAATTAGGGTTGGGGCTACACAACCCCGAGACGCACAATCCGCGGGATTCATGGTTCCCGGCACGTGTCTCCAAATCAACTCGATGTCGGAATTACAAATCTGCGACACTCGATTGGCCACAAACACGTCCAAGGTGTGCGCCGGAGCCTTCAACCAACAAAGGACGACCTGACTGTCCGTCCAAGCATAAACCTCTTGTATCGCAATAGATCGACCTAATGTGAGCCATACGTGGTTCAACAAACGCATTAGGAGGGCAGCTCCACACAATTCCAACCTCGGGATCGTATGACGAGTCCGAAGGGGAGCGACTTTGCTTTTCGCTATCACCAGATGCACAGCAACAACTCCGTCAACAGTAACGGTGCGGAGGTACACGGCCGCAGCAAATCCACGTTCGGAGGCATCGGAAAAGCCGTGAAGAGTAACTTTACAATTTTCAGAAGGGAGGAATAGCCTCGGCAAATGCACTTCATTAATCTCGGGGAGGGATGAAACGAAGCTCGACCAATCTCGGAGTAACTCGTCCGAGAGGGGTTCATCCCACGACACACCCGAAGCCCATAACCGTTGCAAGAAACACTTGGCCATAAACAGCACGGGGCAAATCCACCCATTGGGGTCAAAGGTACGTGCGACAGTAGACAATACTAAACGCTTGGTCCAGACTTTCGGTGGTCGTAAATCCACACAATAAGTGAACGTGTCAGAGACCGGTTTGTACTGTACGCCAAGGACGGTCACCACATGGGGATTATCAACATTTTCGAATAGGTGGGGGTCCTGCTGGTGCTCTTCGGGCAAACCTACCAGTACATCAGGCGAGTTGGATATCCATTTCCTCAACTCGTAACCTCCCGACTTCAAAAGGGCGGTGAGTTCGTCTCTCAGGACAATCGCCTCTGAGACAGATGAGGCGCCCGTGCAAATGTCATCCACATAGACGTCACTGGCCAAAATGGCGGAGGCGCGAGGGTATCTCAAGCGCTCCTTCTCGGCCAACTCCAACAAAGAACGAATCGCAACAAACGGGCTCGAAGCCAAACCGTACGTATTCGTATTCAATTCATAAATCAACAAGGGGTCCCTAGGACTCTCTCTCCACAAAATCAATTGGTACCTCCTATCCTCTGGATGGATGACCGTTTGTCTGAACATCATCCGGATGTCAGTCATAAATACAATTTGGTGCCGCCGGAAGTTGGTCAAAATGTCTGAGATCTCCGTGTGCAGCTTGGGACCTACATGCAGACACTGGTTCAAGGACGCTCCAGTAGAGGTGGGAGCCGAACCGTCAAAGACCACCCGAATCTTTCCGGATTTCAAACCGGCGTGGTGCGGCAAAAAGAAGTGCTCAACGGAGCGCCAATCCAAATCGCTCACGGACATGTGCCCTAACTCCTCATACTCCCGCATGAATTCAACATACTTCTGGCGGAAGACCGGATCCTTGCTCATGCGACGCTCCATCGCCACTAGCCTACGTTCCGCTAGCGGTCGGGATTCGCCCAGAGGAGGTCGGCCGGCACGAAAGGGGAGACGGGTGATCAAACGACCAGAGCGGAGGCGACCAGTGTTATTCTGGTAATACAACTCGCATTCATCCGCTACTGGGTCAACCCGCGGGGCTGGTGGAGGTTCCTCAACCTCCCAAAACTTCTGCACCACTTCGGAGAGAGACACATTAAAAACAAGACCGCGATCCTCATCAAGGGAATCCAAAACGCGGCGAGCAGGGCCCATCACAACTGTACCGAGTGTCGTCTGCAGAGCTACCAAGCCATCTGGCTGCAAAACTCGCTTCCCCGTCAACAAAACTCGCCCCAGGACATCGGCTCCAAGGAGAGCATCAATCGGGCCTGGGCGGAAGAAATTTGGATCGGCGAGTGGGGAATCAGACACCAAAGACAACATACTCGGTCCCAAGTCAACTGAAGGTTGACGGCCAACAACTGTGTCCAACACAATCGCCGAGGTCTTAATGCCTGGCGTGGACTTATTACGTGATGTAAATGTGAAGTCAACATGCCCTAACAACCCGGGGACTTTCACATCGCCAACACCTCTCACGCCTTCCGTGTGGGGGTGCACCTTGAGGCCCAACCGCCTAACTAACCAAGATGACACAACACACCCCTGAGCACCGGAATCCAACAAGGCGCGAACTTCCACAAGGTCGCCATTCAATCCCCTGACCAGCACAGAGGCCGTGGGCAACAAAACGGTCTCTGGAGGGGTGGCTACAATCGACCGTAAACACGTTGATTGCTAGTATGTGGGGTCCCCAGACGTCCCCCCATGGTAAGGGGGTCGCTCATAGCGATCCAGTGGGTCCCAATCTCCCACATACTGCCTACGTCCAATTCGCCCGGTATCAGGCGGGTTATATCTCCCGGCCCCTTGAAGACGGGGCGGGCGCCGCTCCAAACGCGGGTATTCGGCGAGCGGCGGCGAGAATCGGTGCCTAGCATCCACCGTGTACGTCGCCCCATAGTCGCGGGGGCACGGTGACCGATTTTCAGAAGGGGGGTCCCGGGGACCCCCGGCTGTGCGAGGCTCAACACGTTGCGGGGGGCTTCTACGACCTCCCGCATCGCTCGCAAAATCGAACCCCCTAGTTGGGGACCGATTTCTCATGGGGGGGTCCGTGGGACCCCCGCCCGTGCGAGGCTCAAAACGTCGCGGGGGGCCTCTACGACCTCCGGCAACGCCCGCATAACTCATCCCCATCCTTGGGGATCGGTTTCCCATGGGGGGTCCCTGGGACCCCCGCCCGTTTGAGGGTCCAAACGTGGCGGAGAGCGTCTGGGGCCACTCTGGTGGCCACTAGAACTGCTGCGGGATGCAAACACCGCGGGGGGTCCGATACCCCCACCCATACGCGGTGATCCTGCAGCGACGCGCTGCGGCGCTCCGCCGCCCTCTGGGCTGTTCATGCAGAGGAGGGGATGGTGGTTGCCCTTACAAAAGCGGCATGGGTGCGCTTGGGTACATTCGCGCTGCATGTGCAGGCCCAAGCACGAGTAGCACCATGTCCGTTGTCGCGCGATCGCTCGACGGCCTTGGACGCGCTGGTCGAGGAACTTATCACAACGGGTCGTGCTGTGACCCGGTTCCCGACAGTACAAGCAGCGGGCGGTCTCCTGGACGGCGGCATAGCGGCCGGGCGCGCGAGGGGCCATACGCCCCCTACGGGGGGGTCCGGTGGGGGATCTACTCTGTGGCACAGGTCGTTCGGGTCCCATAGGACCGGCCAGAGAGGAATTATCTGCCAGTCTACTTTCTCCTTCCAGGAACGTCAAGAGGTCCGAGAAGGGTGGCAGATAAGTCGCACTATCCCCACCATACTGCTGCTCAAAACGGACCTTAACAGAGTCCGGCAACTTTCCCAGGACAATGTGCAGTAACAAAAACGACCACTGCTCCACTGGGAGTTTTAAGTTTTTCAATGCGTTGTAGGCAACCAACAGCGGATTCAACAAAGCCACTCTCAAGTGCATCACGCTGGCAACGCGGGGTAAATTCAAAATGGCGGCAACATGGTTGTCCGCCAGACGTCGTACGTTCTGGTACCGACGGGCAATCAAATCCCTAGCAATAGGGTAGTTTTCATCCGAGGGGGCCAAATGTTGAACCGATTCAAGGGCCTCCCCTTCCAACACGGATAACAGGTAGGCCAACTTCTGGCCCTGGGTCAAATCGTCCCGGGCATGTACAAGACTATCAAAAATATTAATAAAGCCCTCCCAGTCCTCTAGACGACCAGCAAAACGCCTTAAGTCTAAGGGGGCCAATCTAGCAAATAGAGGGGGCATACTCTTAGATGTGACCGGGGACGGGCTCGGTTCATTCTCTCTTGCCACTTGCAAAGGTCGAGCCACCTGGGTAATTCTGTCCGCAAAATCATAACACTGGTCCACATCCAAATCGACTTCTTGTCGCATTTCCACATCGGCCTCAACAGTCCTTTCCAAAAATAAGGCATACTGTTCATCAACAACAGCCAAACGTACGGGCAGATCTACGTATCTGTTCAACAAGGCCTCCGTCCTATCCGGTCGATCCAATAATGCAACCGCAGAAGCTAACCACCGTAACTCAGAACGTATTTTGGCTTTAGCAGAGGAGGCCGTCATTGTAACGTCACAAATTTATCAACAACAACAACAAATTCAAAATATTCACTATAACACAAAATCTCCAATATTTGGAGGTTATTACTAACCACAAAATTCCAATATTACAACAACAAAGTATTTATAATGACACAAACTCTTAAATATTTGGAGGTTATCAGAAAACAACAAAACTCACTGACTATTGAAATTCACTCAAAATCACTGACTATTGAAATGAGGAATTTTCCAAAAGGTATCGTAAGCTTATTTCAAATAGGTGCAAGAGATGGCGCTAGCGAAACTTTTCTTTTTTTTTTTAATAACAATAGGTACCTTGGACGTTTGTCAGCCTACGCAAAACAAAATAAAATTTTAAAATGTAAATAAATATGTAAATAATCTTGTTATATAAGGTTTTATTTCTAAATTACTACTTTAAGGATATGACTTAAAGTTCAACCGTAGGTTTTTATCCATACTTCGCTATTTTTGTTGTACCTATAAAAATGTACAATAACTGTCAAGTTGAAAAGTTTGTTCAAGTTTGTTTTTGCATCTAGAGAATGAAAATTCAGTACATAGGTACTAACTTCTTAATTAATTTGAGCTATTAATTTCAACTTTTTCATGAAAATGCCAAATTTTCAATCAATTTTCTTTCTGACATTAACAGTTATTTAAATTAAAATATAATCAAAATCAGGTAAAATAAGAAAAAACGATAACTCAATAATATATATACGCAACAAAATTCGTGAAACAATACATTCAACTTTCCCGTAAACTGGGGAACGCAAAAAAACATACCTTATAGTGTACCAATCTTTTCTGTTCCGGTGATTCTCTTTGGAACTAAAACAGTTTTCATACGACAGTCCATTTTGACAGGTAATTTCGTATTGCAAGTGGCTCCTCTGTCACGACTGTCACCGGAACAGAAAAGCTTGTGGCACTATACATGAAAATTAAGAAAAAAAAGAAAAGTGGTCGCAGCGACATCTATTGAGCATTATAGAACCTACTGGAAAACTTCTCATTCACTTGGATATCAACACAACAATAAGTTAATTTCAATTATTTCAAAGCACAAGTTTCAATGAGTTTCAATGTGTAAACAATGTCCCAAATCATTTAAGTTTCACTAAGTATTGAGTGCAAACTTATTAGCTAACCTTTTATTAGCTATTATTTTAGCAACAAACTTGTCAATATTCACAACTCAAATTTGCTAACAAACTAAATAATAATTATTATGAGCAAAGAAAGGCATCTGTTTACACTTTGGAACTTCAATACATGACAATTAATTACAAGACATGGAACCAATAACAAAGGAATGCCCTTTACTTTTCAAATGCAAGCCAATTACCATTTACAAGTACAAATTAATCTAGTCCGGACCAGACTGGGTCATCAAAACGGCACTGATTAATACAAAGTTTTGGCGTGGGCCTCTCAGGCCTTCAAACTACGCTCTGCTACCAAAAAATGTTCAGTACACCCCTGCCTATACCGCGGAATCAGCTAGCGCAGTGGAAGCTGGTATTACTAATATAGACTCCGGACAAAAAACTAGGTTTCAGCGGGGATGTAAACTGAACAATTGGACTGCGATACACAGCGGAGAGAATGTTAAGTAAGGTGAGGTTACATACGGGTCTGTGTGTCGAACGTCTCCAAGGCAGAAGTGGTGTAAGGGAGCGCGCGCGCCCCTGGGGTCCTTTCTTCTGCAGACCTTACCAATTAGTCACCTTACTCACAACACAAATAACAGCGTTCCCAAGGCACTGGGCGCTTCAGCAATAGATACACAAAGACACACACGGGGGAGCCTCTTTTATTACGATTTACAGTCCCGACAAAAAGCGCGTGGTGGACAATTATCTTTCTTTCAAAACTCCGCGACCAGCCCGATGGATGGCGTCAAAACCTTGGTCGTACAAAACGGGATCACATAGATAATTTAAGATTTTATTCAAACTCGATATGCCAGGAACATTCAACGCGAGCGATTTTTAACAAATTCAGCAAAATTAATCCGACATTTTTCTTACAAGAATTCCAATCAAGTGTCACTGTCAACTTCAAGTGACAGCCAAATGTCAATTTGACGTGACATTAGAGACGCGTTCAGAAACGTCGATCTTTTCCGAACAATATCTCTACAAAAATATCCACAAAATGATGAAAAAAGAAAAGACAGAACACAGAATAAAAGTAATCGAAAACCATCTTAACAAATCAGGTAGCCTAAAGAAAGGTCTCAAAACACTGAATACTAACAAGAAATGGATACCATGTTTAAAGGATAAGTCAATGAAATCTTCAGACACAACGCAAAAGGGTTATAAAACTTTTTCAAGAATAGGAATAATGGAAATCGCCACAACATTTTATAAAAACTTATACTCTTCGAAGGAAACGACCGAAAAAACTCTACCATACAATCAGAATACTGCTACCACTATAGACCGATTTTCGACCTCTGAAATCATGAAAAACATCGAAGGCTTAAAATGCGATAAATGCAATGGTCCAGACGGCATTCCTAACGAGGCAATAAAGGCAGGCAAATTTCTGCTAGGACCCTACATAACAGTTTTATTTAATAAAGTATTAGATGAAAGAAAAATACCTGTGGAATGGGCAGAATCAGATATCGTCTTACTCTACAAAAAAGGAGACCCTGCCGACATTGAAAACTACAGACCAATTAGCTTGCAACCAAATATGTACAAATTATTCGCTACATGCCTAGAGGAACGTCTGGCAGTATTCACTGAAAAATTCCAGCCACCGGAACAAGCAGGATTCAGGAAAAGTTTCTCTACAATAGATCATATTCACACTCTAGATTTGATAATAGAAAAGTATACGGAACATAAAAAACCACTCTACTTAGCATTCATAGACTATGCCAAAGCCTTTGACTCTATATCTCACGAAAGCATGTGGAAAGCTCTTAGGGATTGCCAGGTACCAGCAGAAACTGTAGCTCTTTTAAAATACATATATAATAAAAGCAAAAGCCGTGTCAAACTGGAAAAGCAAGGCCCTGAAATAAAAATATGTAGAGGTGTCAGACAGGGTGACCCTCTCTCGCCAAGAATTTTTATAGCTGTTATCCAAAGCATCATGAAAAACCTAAAGTGGGAAAAGAAAGGCATCAATATAAACGGAAACTTTCTGAGCAACCTACGCTTTGCTGACGATATAATATTATTTTCCGAAACAGCAAGTCAACTAGAAAAGATGATCGGCGAGTTACATACTGCAAGCAGCGAAATCGGTTTGTCACTAAACACGACAAAGACTAAAGTTATGACTAACCACCTAACTATACCCATAAAGACCAATAATAACACTATAATAGAATACGTTGATCATTACGTGTATTTGGGTAAACAAGTGTCTTTCTCCCCGACCCGTCACCACGACGAAATAAATAGACGAATTAACATGGCATGGAATAAATTCTGGAGCAATAAGGAAACTCTAAAATCGAATTTGCCTTTAAAAGTAAAGAAAAAAGTTTTAGATTCATGTATACTGCCATGCCTTACCTATGGTTGCCAAACATGGATATTTAACAATTACACCAAAAATAAAATACAGATATGCCAGCGAGCAATGGAACGCAGTGTACTCAACATAAGAAGAAAGGATAGAGTAAGAAACATCGATATAAGGAAAGCAACGAAAGCTATAGACGCTCTGGTACACTGCAAAAAAATGAAATGGAGGTGGGCTGGGCACATAGCACGCATGGACAGAGAAAAGTGGGCACAAAAGGCTACTTCGTGGACAGGACCGTCTTATAAGAGAAAAAGAGGTAGACCAAAAGAGAGATGGACAGATGAGATAAATAAAGTAGCTGGCAAGGACTGGATTACGAAGGCGAAGGATAGAAGTATGTGGATAAAGATGGAGGAGGCCTTTACCCGTTGAGGGGTCCTTAATTAATAAATTTTAGCTTTATTTTTTTATATAAGTACACAATTTATCTTGATTTTATATTATTCAAATTTTATATTATTTAAATTGATTGAATATTATTTGCATGTAATTTTATAATGTATACAATTTTGTTTTTTATCATTCGAAATGTAAATTTATTATTGAGGAATAAAGAGGCTATAATAATAATAATAAATAATGGACAGGACAGTATACTAAGTTTATATTTTATGAAGGTTTTCTTTTACAATTTAGACGGGCACCAAAACGGACTTTTGTACAGTGTAAGTAAGGAAGTGCACTTTCTTTCTTATATTATAAATGCGTCTCTGTCTGTCTGTGTGTTACACAATGGCTCACCGTGGTTTTACTCGCGTGGTACATTCAACAATACCACCAGGTATACACCGTAAGACTCAACGCCAGTTTTAGTATACTGCACTAAAGACCTTTTGCAACGGACTGCCATCTGGTAAATCCACCAATAGTGTCACAGATGGGCAGCTCAACCAAATGAAACACAAATAATATTTTTATAATGTTTTTAAGACTAAGGGTCATTTGGGTTGACCAGCAGCTACCTGGGATCTAAAACTTTCAAAAGTACGAAAGGAGCATTGTCGTCCCTTTAGAATGGGCGTTAAATGGGATAAAACAACAACAGATGGGTAATGGTAGTGAGTGCCCAAAGCAATAAACTTTTAAACAAAAAACAATGCCACCTTTTGTAAAATCCCAGACAACGCATCTTATTGAATCTTCGTTGGTAAAAAAAACAAATGGGGCGGGGCTAAGAATGGGCAGCCCTTCTTGTCCATGCAAGCGAAAAAGTTTTGTAAGTGTATATCTGGTGGTTTTGTTCATTGTACGTCTCCTGTGGCAGTATCGGGATACCTAATTTTTTTTAATTTTTTATTCACAACAGGGTAGCATTTTTATCACACCTTATGTTAAGTGGTGATAAGGCTGAAGGTGGAAGCACACTACTCCCGGAATCCTCAATCACTGAGGATAGAGAGATATAGTATAGCTTAAATATCGAATTATGTAGCTTTTTACTAGTAAACGAATTTTTAAAATCAGAATTATTAATTTAATATTTAAAACATTGTTTTTTTTTAAGAATGCGTTATTAGAAACAGATTAAATAAAAAAAATAAACCAAATAAGTTATTTGTAACATAAAAAATCAGGCTATTAATTTCGTGGAATTGCATAGAGTACATAAACACCAAACTAGGCTGTAGGTATGGACTTAGTTTCCCTTGCCTTCCCTAAAACAGAGAAAATGAACAAAAAAGTTTTAGTCTTTCGAAAATTCCGCGGCCATAGGAAAAATATTTTTTAGATTATTTCTCATTATCTTTACTTTCCTCATATTCAAAATGAAAAGTAGAGTGTTTACTTCGGGCGTATATGGACCCATAACAGTCTCGAACTATCGGCGCCCTCAGTTCGTTCGTGCGCCAAAACACTCGACTGTTATGGGTGCCATACATCCCTTAACAATCCCTAAACAATCTACTATTTCCACCCTAGGGTGAAACGGATAGTTTTGAACCCGCTGCTCAGTTTCAATATACATCACTTTCCGAATCTGAGAGATGAAAAAGTTTTTAGTCACCCATCCCGTAAACGACTATTGCGAAAGTTGCTTAATTTCAACGATCGCAGGCCGAGTGCGCTAACCACTGCGCCACGGGTGACGGGGTCCTCAAGATAGATTGCATTGGTACAATATAAAGACCGGATTAGGTGGATGTAAACAGGTGTTTGATGTTGTTAGGTTTTTAAAAGATCACGAGTTGCTGAACAGTGGCGCTTCAGCGCTTGTGTAGCAAATCCATTGATTGCCCATTATAATATTGTAGGTGTTTTCTATCAAATTAAAGTTAAACGTAGGACCTTTCAACCTATGACAGGATTTACTTATAATTATTTAATTTAAACAGATAATTTTTATACAATTAACAAAATACTTTCTCTATCTGACAATTTATAGGGCTCTTTTATCGGGCAATATATTTTAAAACCTACCTATAAAATAACTTAGCTATAGATACCTACTAACTATTTTGACATAACTGACCAGGTTTTAGGATTGAATTAATACAAGAAACTTTAGGCTGGTAAAATAATAGGCAAGTTACTTAGAAAATAAATTAAAAAAAGCAATCAGTCTTCCTTTTTTTCAACGCAAGAAGTTCAACCAGAAAGACCAATAACCGATCGGTTGTCAAACCGTCCAATTAATTGTGATCTGTATCGTTATTTTACGACACATAATTTGGGGGTCGAAGTAATTTGGGGGTGGCGATGTGCGTGACTCCAACCCTCGCACGCCACTTCACACCGACCAAGTCTTCCACTACTAAAACCGTAACAGCCCCGACGGAGCCGCATTAGCAAAGCAACACTGGCCGCTACCCATAACGCAACGAAACGCTTCGGCGCGCGAACGTGTTTAAAAAAATAAACTCCGATCTCTTTGCTTGGACCTCTGCGGTGTAGCGCGGGAAAAGTTTTATTCTTTAAAAAGTTTGTGTGTGCTGTGAAAATTCAAAATGGAAGGTTGCGGAATGAACTGTATCAAATACCTGTTGGTTGTCTTCAATGGACTGTTTATGGTAAGTTGTTTATATTATTTTAATTTAACAAACTTGTTAATTAAAAAAGAAAGAAGCGTAAATATTTATGGGAATTTAGGAGGATTATCTCACACTTTCTGGGTCTGGTGTGACATGTGTTTCGATTACGGAGAATTCTATTTTTGCTTTGCTCATTGGATCGCACGCGACGAGGGACGCGATCTATTTTCATTCACTATTATTGTTTACATACATCATGCGTTATTTAATTTCCTTTAACTATTCCAAATTGCCGATGTCTATCAGAATAGACAGAATAAATATAAATAAATAACTTCTTACATTCACACCAATAATCTAAGCCCATGTTAATTTTATTAAGAAACTGTGTCATGGAAGACTTGATAACGGATAAATATATACTTAAATACTTTTTGTTTGTAAGTAAATACATACTTAATATACATAGTTAACACCCAGACCTAGACAAATAGACATGTTCATGCACACAAATATTTGTCTTGTTCGGGAATCGAACCCGAGACCACTGGCGCAGAAGGTGGGTAGCCTACCCCTGCGCCAAATATTACTTACTTATCGTTTTTAGGGGTGGGTCATTGTTTAATAAATTATTTCATTACCTACTTAGGAATACCTTTAGATGCTTTGCCATGTTCAATGTCAATAAATTAAACCGGTTTTTGTCAATTTATGAATGAATTGTAAGTATTTTTCTTTAGTGATACACTTGTGATATGACAATAGGCTCAGATGAATGGGGCGTCGTTGTCTTACATGAATATTTATGAAATGCTTTAGTTAATATAAAATATATGAAGGAGGTTAGTACTTTAAAAGGAGATAATATAATTTGACATAATATAACCTGAAACCGTTAACAGGGTTTATAAACCAGATATGGCTCGATTTAAATCAGCTGTCAGCGCGTAAGGCATTCGAGGCCCGACACGTTTTTGCGCTGCCACAGCTGCTCTCCAAATATGTACAAATTCTGGGACAAGATTGATTTCGTTTGTTTAATAATGATGACCTACATACAACAGCCAATAATCCTATGCTAATATTAAAGCTATAGCTGTACACAATCTAAGACATAGTCTTATGAACTAAAAAGCGTCTCATTTTTATACAACTGAGACATTACAAAAAATCACGTTTATTTTATTCAAAATGTGTGACTCAGCGTTGCCAATAAAGTAGCCATTCATATCTTAATATTCTTTAGTTTTATTCATTTTTTTGTCTATGCGCTATTATTTCATCCGAATATCAAAGGGCTTTTAGGGCGAAACCAAATTTATCACAACCCGAACAGAAGTTCCAGAGTTTAAAAAAAGACAAGACAAAAAGACATTTGTTGTGTGTGTGTGTATGCAAATAAACAAATTTTTCTTTCTTTCTTTACATTCAGATCTTTCTATTTTCCTTGATATCTAAATTCTTGGGAACGCCTTAAAAATATTATTGAATTCTTTTTCAAATTACCTACTTGTAACATTGACCAACAACTTTACTTATTAGGATGTTGCGAAGTTGTTTAGTAATTTATGCTAATTTAAGAAGGTCCGTTTGATTAAAGATGAAATCCTTAATGAATCAATGAATAAATTATTAAACATAGTTATGACAACAGTTAAGTCAAAGCCAGGATACTTTATGAGAAATAAAGCGTAGACATGTACAACATGCATGCTTATTTTCATTACATTATCTGGCCCGGAGTTTACGGCAGCGGCGCCCGGCGGACGTCTGTGAAGTTAGCATCTCATTTTTTAACCGACTTCAAAAATTGTTCAATAGGCGATTTTAATAGGTAAATCGACAAAAAATCAACAGAACTATTGTTGACACTTGTTTAGAACGTAGAACTTAACGGATTTTGACTCCTGTGTACTTAGATGTTTGGAATTCGATGAGATGCTATGATGTATTTGCGAAGTTAGCATCTCATTTTTTCAATACGCGATTTTAATGGTTTAATCGACGGAACTATTATTAAAACTTATCAAGAACTGTAAAACTATGCTGGATGCCATTATATATTGAGTTTATTTGTGAGATGCTAACATTTGAGATGCTAACTTCACAGACGTGCCCGGCGGGCCTATGGAAAATATGAAATGTTTTATATAACTTTTCCATTTATCGCTTAGGCACCTATAGGTACTACTTAATTGTTTGTACGCAAAGTTTCGTTGAAATCCATTGAGTAAGAGAATTTGAGGCAACAAACAGAAAAAGTGTCAACCATTATAATAGTATAGACTTTGTTAATAACCTATTCCGACAATATTTTATTTAGATACATATTTGGCTGTGTTAAGCACCATACTATTTTAATTTAAAAAAATGTGAGTGGTACTCAAACATTTTTTTTGTTGGTAATTATTTTATCTTTTTGCAACTTAAATTAATTTAGGTTACATTACATCCTTAAAGTGGCAACAATGAAACAAATAGATATACCTATATATCACAAAATTATTATCAGGTATTTTAGCTTGTTTCTATACTAAGTATACCCATCAAAATACCTATCAGTTCAATATCTGGAAATTATCAATTAAAAATTAGCTATAAGTATGTAAAGAAAATTTCAACTTACCTTTCCTCATTTTAAAATCACTTTACTTTTGTACAACACAAGATTTCTAAAACACTTATCATTTTTATTACTATCCATTGCGATAACTAAAATACAAATTAAATTAAAAATAAACTTATAATTTGAAGATGAGTATCGGTTAGTAATTACTGATACAATTTCCTTATAGCTTATTGTTCTCTCGTGTTATAAAGGGATTTACACAAATGTCCTGATTTTCCTCTGCACGTATGAATACGGGTATTTTTTGGAATGAGTATGTCTTTATGTATGTACAGGTGTGTTTTTTTTTATAGCGTTATAATTTGTATATGATTACTATCAGCAAGTCTTTGTCGATCCGCAATTCTTATCAAGAATATTTACCTAAACTATATGTTTTATAAAAGAATCCATGTCAAAAATCAAAAGATATAGACAGTGGTATTTTTATTAATTTATTAAAGAAATTCGGTCGCCGATTCAAAAACAGTGTCTGCGTAAAATTTGTAGTTTTATTGGTATTTTTCTTCGCTTACAGTTTATGAACAAGTTCGGCTTTTTCGTCTTCGTCACTGGTTTCTCCTATTTTATAGAAATAATATATAATAGGTTTTATTAACCTCTTCTATATAAGGTAATATTTCGCATATCCTACGAAGTGTGGCTCCATATTCTGACACCTAACTGCGTTCATGACATACGAGTAGGTCGTCATAATGTAGTCCCGTATGTGCGAAGTGATCCATGACGTATGTCTACGCGTTATTAAGAGTCAGAGATTTGGTTTACGCTCTGGAGTTTTCGCATCATTGACGTAACGATCACCATAGTACATCTATATAGCTGTAATAAAACGCAGTTTTCATTATTGCCCATTCTTTGCGTCTTCGCAACTCCTGATAACAATTCTTTTTCTCCTTCCTTGTCTTGCTCTCTACTACTGGAGGTTAGCGGGTATAGCTTAGCGAATTTCCTTCTGTGTTGAGCCAAACGGAAAAGATGATCAACGCTGGAGATCTTAGTTCTCTCCCGGATGTTCCACAATCAAGATTATCTTCTGCCAACGCTTCGCTTTCCCATTACTTTTTCCATCATTTTGCTGGAGCTGGAGCCTGTGGCTGGAGCAGATGTACCTCTCGTGTCTTAACACGTGACCGAGGGGGTAATTGTCTAACTCAACATCAATCGCAATCGCTTTCAGTTTGACATCCATCACTTGTTGTTGAAGAAAGTTGTCAAAATTTTAGTTGACAAAAGCAGCAATGGCCGTACAATATCTTTCAAATTGATTGCGATTGCGATTGATGTTGAGTTAGACAATTACCCCCGAGTTACCCAACCTTTCTGCGTTTGTTGGTTCCCAACAGTTTGCAAGTCCTTCCTATGCGCTGTAGAACTCTCTCACTTGAAACCGTCCGGTTCTTCATGGCCAGGCACACCTTTAAACTTCATGTACTTTGTCCAGTAGGGCTTGTAAGTCTTGCTCTGTTGAGGCTATACGTACAGTGTCATCGGCGAATCTGAAGTTGTTAATTACTTTGTCACTGATCTTGACGCCGACTTCCACGTTTTCTAAAGCTTCCGACATAATGGCTTCGGAATAGAGGTTGAATAGAGACGAGATGAAACCTTGATACACGCCGGTTGTCGATCTGGCCAGAATCGGAATGTTCCACTCTTATTGTTGCTGTTTGGTTCCCGTACATCTTTGCCATCTAAGTTGATTTCCATCAAGCGCTTCTCTAGAATAACAATAGAACAGGAATAGAAATTGCTTACTATAATTTAAAACTGAAGTATTAAATTACAAGTTTAAGGTAGTTTTTATCACAGAGTAGTAAGTATTGTGGTGAAATAATCTAATGTCGTTTGCTGTGGGTATTCTATAATATAAATATTTTTTGGGAAACATGGTTATGAGGATTTTTATATTAAATGTATTGTCTTGAAGTCTTTAGAATATTAAAAGAGAAATCAGGGACGTGTTGTATAACTATATACATTTTAAATTTATATTTCTGATAAAAGAAATATCTTAAAATTCTTTTGTTTCTCATCAGACAGTTAACGTAACTATTGAGCTTCTAGAAATTAGTTCTTCGTATCACTTAGTCGAATTAACAGTTGTTGGCCGAACAAACGCGAGCAAATTACCTCTGTTGTAATTGATGGATTGCTGGACAGAACTCTATTTGGTGACGTCACGGCTCTTGACTCATTTGTACTAAGCAGCTGACTTGCTCATCAGAATAATACTGGCAGGCAAATGGATTGTGGAATTATGTAATTAGTTGTCTATGTATAACCCATACAAACATGCCTAACAGAAGGTTGTCTGCGTGGGCTAAGGACCGTGGTGTGATTTTCTTTTTTATGTTAGCCAGGAGAGGGTACGATGTCTGCAAAGTAGAAAAAGACATCTACGAAATCGCAATTTTACAGGAGAGCACATTTAGTAAAAAATAGTGGTCATTTAGAGAGTTATAGACCGATTAACATGAAATTTTGAAAGATACATTTAAATAACATTCTTAATTGATTTCATTATATAACAGGCTATATATTATGATATTTGTACATTGTTTTTTACTGAAATAATGCAGATGTCTTTTTTTTACTCCTAAAAAGCTTTGACGTAGGTATAAGAAGATATTATCTGCCAGATATATGTTTACATTGTAGTAGTAATACAGACTTGTAGATAAGGTTTATTTAAAGCTAATTTTGAGAAAAAAAACACTTTCGTGTACACACAATGTAGATGTCCGTATCTACTTTGCTGCCATCGATATTTTGGACTTCGAAAGAGAGATAAATTCGCAAAAAATATTGGTATACCTACTGTTAAAATATCCACTTTAGTAGAAACGAAATTATTCAGCAAAAATTCATGTAGATTTTTCTCTCTGAGTCGTAAAGTCTAGAATGAGCTAATAATGATGAAAATAGTTTGGTTTTTTACGAGTACCAGAGTAAAATCAACACACGTGAAACATTCTAATGTAAGACTATATACTTACACAACTATTTAACATACAGTCAGGTAATAAACATAAATAATAAAATTTGCTGTGACGGCAATAAAGACAAGAAAAATATAGAGCTAAAACAAAATATTTAAGAAAAATAATCAATGTGGAAAAATTATAGCTCACTTCTGCGGCCATGATCATATCGACGGTTTACCATGACGCGAGCGAATAATAAATAATGTCTTCAAGTTTCGTAGCTCTCTATGCCTTAATATCTTTAGTGTTTCAGGAAGGAACAAAGAAAACTTGTATTATATAATAAATTAATAAAATTATAATGTAGATAAATGAACTAATCATCATAATAGTAAGTATAACCTTTACTCTGTAGGTACATATTTTTTCACAGTTTGCTGTCTCATGTTTTTCAATATCACGCAAAATAGGTAGAATAGGCAATTTCCCCCATAGAATAGACTTGGAATGTAATAAAAGAAACCTCAACAAACGTGTCTCATGTTGATTAATTATCACCCGCCTTTAGGTGCTAAAAATCAGGGACCTTAACCCCCCCTTTTTTAATAACGCTGACTAAACTAAACTTTTATGGTTGGAAAGTTCGGCTATGAGCTTTATTAGCAAGTTTTAAGGTCGCGAATGGCAATTGCTAGATATACAGTCACGCAAGGCCACAATCAAGTGGTTAATGTATTCGTGTTTTATTGTGAGAACAAACAATAGCACAAACAGTATACATATGTAGACATCTGCACTATAACTGCCTGCACTATCATGCACGTATTGGCCGTCAAATGTTTGAATGGAAACAGTCAAATAATAAATACATACAAAAAAATAGGAGAAAGAATGCATGCAAATCAGCATGGAAAATAATACACCAAGAGACTAATACTAAATTGACATGTAACAATTACATTGAAACTATTAACTATAATCACCAAAATATAAATAATCCAACAGAAATTGCCAATATATTTAATGACCATTTTACTAATATTACAAACGACTCTCTTTCGAAAAGACAAAATGACTCCTCAAGCAACTTAATAAATTCTATATACTTGACTCCAGTTGATGAGTATTGTATTAAAAAAACAATTAAATCCCTAAATAATACAAATTCTGAGGGATTTGACAACATCAGTACCAAAGTTTTGAAGGCATGTCAAAATGAAATAGCCCCTATCCTGACATTCCTTATAAATTCGTCAATGTCTTCTGGAACTTTTCCAGACAGGTTAAAGTATTCACTAGTCAAACCCCTGCATAAAAAAAATGAAAAAACCACTGTCGACAACTATAGACCAATAACTTTGATATCTATTATGTCTAAGATATATGAAAAAATTATCCTGGAGCAACTCAGATTGTTTTTTGAAAAATATGGTGTACTTAAAAATGAACAGTTTGGATTTCAAAAAAAGAAATCGACCACCCATGCCATTTTTAACTTAGTAAATGAAATCCTTATTAACTTAAATGATAATAAATACACAACTGCAATATTCCTCGACATGTCGAGGGCATTTGATTTTTGTCGGCATGACACATTATTGGATAAGTTGGAAAACAACGGAATAAGGGGTCCAGCACTAAACTGGCTTAGAACTTACTTAAGCGATAGGATGCAAGCTGTTGAAATAGTAAAACTTGATAAAAATAATAGTACCCAAAAATTTTATTCGGAGCCTAAGGTAAACAAGTTTGGAGTACCGCAAGGGAGCGTTTTAGGCCCTCTACTCTTCCTTATTTATATTAATAACTTGCCAAACCTGACAAAGCACCGCTGCATCTTATTTGCTGACGACATCTCAATCATAGTGACTACAAATAAAAAAATGACATTAAATGACCACATAAATGAAATTAACAATACAATGAACTTAATAATAAATTGGCTTAAAGATAATAATTTACATATAAATATTGACAAAACTTATTTTATGAATTTCAACAAAATACCCCATCAAACACTAAAAGTACACTATCAAGGACTAGGACTACACGGTACAAACACAACAAAGTTTCTGGGTTTAGAGATAGATCATAAGTTGGACTGGAAACAACAGATCACAAATATATGCAACAAAATAAACAGATTCAGTTATGCACTTTATAAACTCACCAAAGTTGCCTCTCAGAATGCAGCACGTACTGCATACTTTGCGTATATTGAGTCTGTCCTCCGATATGGTCTTATCATATGGGGTAATAGCACAGATATGAGTAAGGCATTTATTGCTCAGAAGAAATGTGTTAGGGCAATCTGTGATACGGCACCTGATGAGCCATGTGCACCCCTATTTAAAACATTAAATGTTCTACCTTTGCCATGCCTGTACATTTTTGAAAGTGCAAAGTTTGTAAGACAAAATCATCACTATTTCCAATCAGCTCAAGATGTTTATCCTCGAAACACCAGAAATGCACATAGGTTGGCGGCAGCCATTGTTCCAAAAAGCACTCGCATACAAAAAAATTGTTTCTGGATGTGCATATGTATATTTAACAATTTACCTGAAAAAATTAAACCACTTATTGTAATAAAATTTGAAAAAGAATTATACAGATGGCTAATGGCACACTTATTTTACTCAGTACAAGATTTTCTTAGTCATAATAAGTGTAAATTGTGTACCTAGTAAGGTTAAGTTGTCTAATTATTACTTTAATTGACTGTTATGTGAAAATTGACTTGTAATGCCGATCTTGAAGGAAGTTTTTTTATTGCACTTGACATTTGTACAGTTCTTAATAATTTTAAAATAATTTTTCATTGATAATGCAACATATTTTAGTTTTTTCTTGACATGAATGAATATTATTTTATTATTTTGTTGTTTGACCTTTTGACTTTTTATAATTCCATGACAGTGACATTTTAATTGACAGATGACATGACAGTCTTGCGGGCTGCTGGATCATGATCTGCCATAGACAAGAGCACAGATTAAATGTTACTTTTTTGTTTTTAATTTCTGCTAGGAATGGATTAGAATTTTAGTGTTGAGTGTTAGTTTATGAATGTTTAAAAATATTTGCATGCTACTTTGTAAGCTGTTAAGGAGAGGCTATGTCAGTTATAACACCATAAAATGTTACCCTTTTCATGAGCAAATAAATTATATTTCATTTCATTTCATTTCATGGAATCGGCTTTATGAGCACAAGAAATTCTCTTTTTTTCCATTTTCACCACAATTCCCGCCGTTATTTGCTAAAATAGCAGTAAAAAAAAAAGAACGCAGCTTGTTTTAAATTTGACAGGAGTCAACTGAAAGATCCTTGTGACAGGAGGAGTATTGCATTTCGAGTAAATAAGTGGGAATATAAAAATGTTACGGATTTATTGACCCGCCCCGTCGTACTAAGTAGCTGAACTTTTATGTTCTTTGTCGTAGTTACTACGATGCCTATTCTGTTACTTATAGCTATATTATAATCAGCATTATTAACGTGATAAAGTACTAAATCGTTCAGCTACATCTAGTGCCTTCGTACTACTAACTAATGCGTGAAGGACACGCTTTATGTGAAACAACTCTGCCAAGAACTATTTGTATGGGAGGCAGAAATTACGATATTGTAAAAAAATATTGGCCTCATTGTTACAAAAGTTCAATAAACTAATTTGTTTGAGGATTTAGTGCAGGAATTTGGACTTTATAGTCGCGTTATTACTTAGTATTTTGTTAGTGACGCGGGTTATAGGCATGCTTTTGTACCGCGGAATAGTATTTGAGGCCTTTTTTAAGGAGCGCGACGAATTTATTATATTATCCACAATCAATCACGAATGTTCAAAGACTACTAAGTAGAAGATTACTAAGTGCTGTTGAAATTGATGCTCAAAATATGTCTACCCTCCTGAGACCCAGGATATATAATTTGGACAGATTGAGTTATTGTTTAGTTCAGGTGGTATTTAGAGTATACTTATTCGGAGAAAAATAAGGAAAAAAATCCTAACCCCCCCACAGGTGATATTATGGGACTGAATGATACCAAAGCGTGACGTGGTTTATGATTTATTCGGAAATATTTATGACAGTGTGAAAGTCATAAAAGCAGTTTCTGTTAACATAAAAATATAAAAAAATTTGCATGTGGAACATTTCACAAAAGTGAGCTGGGTACAATTGGGTATTTGACTGAATTTTTTTTATTGACTTAAAATGTTTATTGAACTAGTAGAAACACAACATAGGTATTTATTTTCAAATATCTTGCATATTTTCAGCGATATAGAGCATCAAACTTTCTAATTAGACAAGGAGCTAGAGCGCTATAGAAATGTGACGTCACATTTCTATAGGGCCATACTCTCGTCATAGAAAATTTCGTTTTAGAAAGAGATAGCTAGAGGCACAATTAAATAGCTCATAATGCGCTTGTTATAATACAGATTGAATTTCTTTTTTCACATTTGTTATTCAGTAATGTTATATTTCTGAATGTCATAATTAAATATCTACATTTCCACAACAGTCAAATACCCAATTCTTCAATCGACACTTCGATCGATTGTTTTGGTACGCTTTGACACAGACAGGTAAGTCTTGTGCCTCCTTTATCCTCTTGGAAGTGTGGGGAACAGGTTCCACAAGTCTGCGCTTCCTAGAAGAAGACGTAGGAAGATCTTCTTCTTGCACTGCAAGCAAATTGGCCTGGGACTTAGAGGTTGAACTGCGCTTTCTGTGGAAGCTACATGAATGGGCTTACTGTCGAGCCACTTTATGACAGCCATCTTTTTGTCTTGCCTAACCACGCAGTCATGCTACCTCGGCCTTTTTTTGTAACATCTTGTCTGTTTTTAGTAAAGCTCTTGCTCTTTTCTTCTTCTTATGATTAGGACGTGAGTAATGAGGTACACGTACAGGTTTTTCTGGAGCGTACCAGTTCCATTTAGATTGCTGTCTACTAAATTGTCCAAAAGAGGAATATAAGTAAAATAGCAGTCAATGTAGATCGATGTTTTTTTATGGAGTACCTGTGCTATTGGCAAGTTTTAGTACAACACGACCTCCTAAGTCTATTTTCTCTGGCATTGGATGTAAGGCAGAATAGATTATATCGATGTACATTGTCCTTGGTAAATGTACAAAATATCTAAAGGAAGACCACTAGGGTTCGCCATCAAAAATACTTTGATTCCTTCAGGATTAGTCTTCCCTTTAACTACCTGCTTCTGTTTGCATTTGCCAGTAAAAGGAATCATTTGTGATTTACCAGTTCGGTTGACGCTTGATACATTTGTATTATTTGAAATTGATTAAAAAAATGTGAGATGAATGTATCTTGAGAAATACTCATGAGAACTTTTGACTAAAGCCTGTTCTTCTAATGGCGGATCGGTATCTAGCGTAGGTAGGTATTGCCGAAGTTTTCTGAGCGAATCCATGTCAAAGGCCGATTAACAGCTCGTCTAACAGCAGGATTACGAGACGAGTGAGCAACGTTAGAAAGGGGCTCTTCATGCGACTCCTCCCACTCGCTTTCAGGTTCCGGAGCTCCCACATTTTCAACAATACCATCCACGTTCATCAGCAGATCTTCATCCACTTCATCTTCATCAATATCTTCACAATCTGATACATCAGGGTTCACTAGGAAGTCCGATATTTGATGATCTGTCAAACCTGAAAAAGAATGAATTTTAAGTGCTTAGTGTCCAAAGTATCATAATATGATATCATGAAAAAAATCCTTTAATTTGTTATTAAAATAGCAATTTTTCATCACGATTTTTATCTTTTACTTACACAATCAACATTTATCACATTGAAAAAACAAAAAAAACACCAAAACACAATTAAAACTAATATTTACCTCGTTGGTTTTCCGCCATGTCGATGCTCACAAAAACAATCTAATTCAAATGTGCGTAAACAAAAGCCAAAACTGCACAATCGAGCAATAGCCACCTTCATGTGACACGTGGTACTATCTAGTTTATAATGCAGTAAACAATTTTACTATAGACCGTTAGAAGGCGCAGAAATAAAATTATTTGTGCTAGTATCATAGGTGATACCGAGGGTCTCAAGAGGCTATTATTTCAAGACTCGGACTATTTCTTTCCAATTAAGTATTTTCTCCTACCTCTCAATCCCCAATCGGTGCCCGGGCACCGGACCTGAGGGCCTACTCTGAAACGCAAAACCCGAAACTTCGTTATACCCGTCCTTCGCACGCTCGAGTCATGACAGAATCGTGTGAAAGGGACGGGGCTAACCGAAGTTTCGGATGTGCGTTTCAGAGTAGGCCCTCTGCATCGCGCCTTTCGATTCGCGCCATTCCGTCAAATCCTAAGCGGTCGCCGGTAACCGGGACTTAAAATGATGTTTGCATAATGTTTTAAAGCTTTTTACACTTCCTTTGCGTTATTATATTATAATTTATACAAATTACTTAGTGAAAAAATCGCATTAACGCAGAAAAAATCTTTCCGTGTTCTGTGAACACGATAAATACTAAACTACTATTTTCCAAAAAATAAGCAATGTTTTCATTACATAACACATATTTACCTAGATTAATCATTCCAATATTACAGTAAACCGAAGCTCGTAACGATACCAAAAGTTGATCAAAATAACAATTTTAGTCTTCAGTCGGTCAATAAAGCTTTTAACGTAAACAAACTATATACCGAATCGTGGTCTGTTATTATACAGGAAGTGTTAATATCAGTTTTGGGAACGCGTTCGTTTTTTTAACGCAACGTGGACTCATTACGAATTCTAATCGCGGCACATAAACGAATTGTTATGTAAGCCTTGTGTACGAAAGTATGATTTACACAGAGTGTACCTACTGGGTTTATCCCTTATTTACAGTCGACATTATGTGGTTTTTAATGTAATGTGTTACCGGCCAAACCCGATTTTAGTACAAATTAGTTTTTTCTAGGCTAAATTAGTTCATCGCGTTGTCATTTCAGAAAACGCGGTTACCTCGGAAGTCCTGTGGAACACGTGATAGGTTAGAAATTTTGAGCTTTTCTTTCTTTCTTTTTGGTCATCAATAATTACATACTAATTACATGCATATGACTTGGGCTAAACCCAATTTTAGAACAAACTAAGACGATCGCCTTTAAATATCGTGTTTTTTTTTGTGACGTGTTCTACAGGACTTCCGAGGCAAACTCGCTCTCTAAAATGTCAACGCGATGAACTGATTTGGCCTAGGAAAACCTAGTTTGTCCTAAAATCTGGTTTGGCCGGTAACATATGCATGTAATTTTGAAAATTATTGATGACCAAAAAGAAAGAAAGAAAAGCTCAGTAGCTTTTCAGTCACTAGTTTACGCGTTCTTTTTTTTAATGAGCCAGAGATATTATCGTGTCCATTGGTATTGCAACCAAAGGTAAATAAAATACGTCGGAAAACAAAAACAATACGAAAAAAAGGATAACACAAAAACATGAAGTGTGAATGTGTCACAAATAAAAAACATGCCATGCCAATCTTATTAAATATTATTCATAAATATAATTTTGTTTATGTAAATCAAAGAAAATGATTATAGGAAGTGTAAACTTTCCACAACTTTCCTTCAGCGGGTGAATTTACCGAGTGGAAATTCACCCGTTGGGCGTCGTTATAGCCATGAATAAATAAACGCCTTGTCGATCAACAAGCGATAGCGATCGTATTGCCATCGACAATTCGATACTATTTCCGTAAACTCGACGAAATCGGTCGTAAACTTATACATATTACCATAGTAAAACAATATATTACGCTGATTGAGTCATTTACATTTTCAGCGCTGCGTGCGATACACGTAAGAGAATAAGTATGCAGGGTGGTTTAATTAGACATAATGGAACTATTGATTCGTTATAATTATAAATGTTAACGCAATAATAACTAGCATGTTTTGTATTTCGTTTTCCAATATCACTAAATTAAAGCCACTAAATTATTACTGAAATAATTCAAATGGACGTCATTCCTATAAACAATAAATGGTAGAAACAAAACAGAAATTGAAGTATTTGTAACGTCAAAAATAATAAAGACAAATTATTTTTTTGGCCTAATTCCAACGATAGTGACAGCATTAGTTAATTACTTAAGTTTTGTATAATAAGTAGGTAACATAAGTATTTTACACATGAAACGCATGCAACAGCACACGCGTCGTTTGTCGGCACGGTTTTATAGTTATCGTAACGTTTAGAAGCCTAATAAAGTGTTTTTGTCACGTATATCCCGGTTTAGATTTAACTAAGTCTTGATTATGATACGATACGACAGTCCTATGTTTAATCCAGGCCTTCTACTATCTGTGTGCCAAATTTCGTCCCAATCCGTTTAGTAGTTTTTGCGTGAAAGAGTAACAAACATCCATACATACCTATCTCACAAACTTTGGCATTTATAATATTAGTAGGATAATTCAGTAAACTTTTGAGTGAAAATAGTAAAATTAGTCACCTTACCCATTTATGCAAAAGTATAAAGTAGGTAAATCTTCCAAGGAATAAATAAATAAAATTAAATTGTGACAGATTTTCTAAAATGTTAGAAAGAAAGAAAGAAAGAAAGAAAGACATTTATTGACACATCACAAGCTTTCACAAATTACAAAACCAAAAAAAAATAAAAATACATTACAAAATACACAAATAAAAAATATATAAAAAAACACTGTTAAAACTCAAAACAACAAAACACAGTTTAAAACAGTGGCTGTGATGGGCCAATCAGGACCCTGCCTCAGCATAATGTTGCTGCAGGGTGAGAGGTCATCTCATCCCACAACAACGCTGTTATTCTGGCAGGGCCTGTGCGAGTAACGTTTTCTGAATACAGATACCAATACCAAATGAAATAAAAAAAATTAAAAACAATTTGTACAAGCACATTTACAGTGCCACAACCTTTTCTGTTCCGGTGACAGCGGCGCTGCGTACGGTTTTCTTTTTTTTAACAATTTAAAAATTAACAAATTAAAAATGTTACATGTTGCTTTACTATTTAGTACTGATTTCATCTTATTAATGATTACAAATTACATAAGTTAGCTAACCACTAACATTATTCAAGCAAATAAATAAGGTATTAGAAAACAAATCATCGAAATGCATGATACCGGACAATTAGGTAGGCCATTAGTTGCGGCCGCGCGGCAATATGAATGTTGAATGACATGGAATCACTCCGGCCGGGCCTGGCCTGGTCATGGAAATGGGGCAGGGATGTGGACGGTCGATACAGTTACTGGGTCATGATTGATTGCTTCAGCCTTTCATGAAGAAGGTGGAACTATCAAATAGGTATTATTAAATACCTAAATAAGAAACTGCAATCCTAATAGTGATAGTTGTCGGCAAATTTTCTCAAACCACTGAAACGGTTTTTGAATATTCTTTGATTCTGTATTTTGATTCTTTGATTCTAGAATCTAAATCGCAGTCTTGACCTTTACAACGGAGAGAACTAACTATTTTTACATCTTGATAATAGTTATTATTGGAGAGTTATATCAAGAACATTAGTGGATATTCCTTATAGTGATAGGTATAGTAACATAGTATAAATGTCTCAGTACAGGTATATTTCCGAGTGTGCTAAAGAGATCTTTAGTCATACCTATCTATAAAAGTGGAGACAGAAACAGTGTCATGAATTACAGACCTATATCTATTCTACCCTCGTTTTCGAAAATTCTAGAAAAAATCATCAATAATCAATTAGTTAGTTATCTTAACAAAAATGGCATTATTTCCGATAACCAGTTTGGTTTTCGTCAAGGTAAGTCTACAAATGATGCTGTTTTTGCCTTGACTGATTTTATTGCAGATAGTCTAGATAAAAGTAAGAAAACAATTGCTATATTCCTCGACTTAGCGAAGGCTTTTGACACTGTTTATGTACCACTTTTACTAATCAAGCTTGAGGCCATAGGAATACGGGGAATTCAATTGAAAATGTTTAAAGATTACCTTACAAACAGATACCAGTGTGTAAAAATTAATGAACATGTAAGTGATGGCCTTCCGATTAACTATGGTATCCCACAAGGGAGTATACTGGGGCCCACATTGTTCCTAATTTTTATAAACGAATTGGCTAAACTAGAACTCTCCCACGGAAAAATAATTTCTTACGCAGATGACACTGTGCTGATGTTCTCAGCCAACACCTGGGATGAGGTATTTCAAGATGCGCAAAAAGGTTTAAATTTGGTAACAATGTGGCTCCATAATAATATGCTTACCTTGAACACAGGGAAAACTAAGTTTATTAATTTTTCTATTTACAAAAGCAATCTTGGTAATGAGCACAAAATTTTCGCCCATGACTGCTTGCTCTCTTCACCAAATTGCTCATGTGAAAGCTTGGAAAACGTTAACAAAATTAAGTACCTTGGGGTTTCTATTGACGAACATCTAGATTTCCAAAGTCATGTTAATTTAATTGGCTCCCGAGTCCGGAAGTTGATGTTCGTTTTCAAAAACCTGAGACATATATTGGAACCTTGTAACGGTTCAGAATCGCACCTGAACTATCTCGAATATTTCTTAAAGATTTAAAAGTCAAAATGTATTAATGTTACTTACCTCAATAACTTTTAATAGTATAAATGGATCCTGGTGTGGGAATAAATCACAAAGTCAAATTGGGTTGTGTCAACTGGGTTGTATTGAACAAAATTAGCCATTTACCATGTTGTTGCGCTGGGAATTTGCTTCATACTTTGTCAACACAGTGTATATGGGAGGGAGATTCTGTCTATAAGGCTTGGGGCTTGTTTAGTGGTTTCAGATTGCTTGAGGTAAACACTGAAAAAGAAACGGGTTAATGGTAGCGGAGCAGTTGTGGTCATTTGCATTTAATTTGGAAGTTTTATGATTAATCTGAGGAAGTTAGATACAGTAAATTTGTTTGAATTAGCGAGAAAATATAGTTAATAAATACCTGAGATTCAGGGATTGAAACAATGATGTTTCACAACAGTTGGACTCTGTGACAAATTATTTCATATAAGAAGATGCACTTTGTTGAGGGTTTTGTCAATCGAATTTGCTTCACGGGAGTGTGGACAATACTTGTATTTCGATATTGGTTCACGAAATAATCGACACGAACTGTTATTAGTTAGTAAAATTATAAATCTTGTTGTAAACAAATGTCATGTCAAAATGGAATAATCCTGTCCAAGTGCAGCGACAACTAGCGGCAGAGTTGAGAACTAAGACAAGTCAAATGACATCACATAAATATAGCGAGAAGGTTTTTACTCACAGAATGTTAAATTAACATTATGTAAAACTTAAATAAAAATATGGGTTAAATAATCAACAGTACAGAATATTGGTTTCTATCTTAGATAAGGTTCAAAGTTTCAAATATGTTTCTTTGGCTAGAGGTGATACGTTCGGAAATTATGTTCGAACAATTACCATTTTGATAATAGTTTTCATTCATAAATAATAAAAAAAAGGGATCATACAAAATAATGTGTTTATATTACGTGAGAAGGTAATATTTTGAATAGTTTAGTAAATTCTATAACTTGATATAAAATAGTTTTGTAACTATCAAAGGTTTCTGAACGAAGGCCAGGCGGGGCGTTCGGGATGTTTGAAATGGGTTGGCGTGAGACGCTAGAGGGCGCTATGACGAGAGAGTAGGGATGTGGGACGCTAACTTTTTGGCGCGTTTTGGGTAGGTCTATATAAGAAAAAACGACGCGACGCCCGCTCTTATTTCTCCGGGATCGACTTCGAGGCAACACGTATGGAAGACGAAACACTTTTTGAAGAAGTTTCCATTTTTAATCAAGCGAGAAGTAGTCTTCAAGCAAGTGTACAGTGAGTCCTTGCACCATAGGGCGTTTATTGGGTTCGCGATCTTTTAAACGTTTTAATTTTGGAATTCTGACTGGTAAATTGGATCCGAAATTAAAAGGTCTAGTTTGTTTACAGAAAGCATTTCAATTAAAGTAAATTATTCCCAAGTAAAATCCTAGAAAATGGGCTTAATTTGAGTCAGAGAGGGTTGGAAGCATAGAGTTTGTTTCTTCAGGAGTACATTTTTATGTCTCCGGGCTCCAGGCAAGGCTCACGGGAGGTCGCTAGGTAAAGAAAGTCTGGCATTGTGGAGTGTCAGATGAGTGTTCATTGGATAACGCTTAGTAATTTCCACATGGTTTGATCAGGCGGGCTGTTTTCATTGACAGTTTTTCAGTTAACACGTCTGATGGCGCGGGGCGTATGCCCCAGATTTGGAGGCAGTTGCGGCCTGATTGAACCATACCTACCTGTAGGGTGTCTATCTGTTCCCTTCCCAAGCAGATGGACCACGGCATGAGCGATAGGATTTTAGGGGGCCCACTCACCCAAACTTGACAGAATTGGGGCGTCAGAACTGGCGATACAGGCGCCAGGTTTGTGTTTGTTAGGAAAGTCGCATTTAGTCGGAAATTAGGCAGGTAAGTACCTACTTAGAATCACGAGCTAGGTAACTCGAAGACCTTTGTTCTGGCAGAAAGGGGGAGGTCTGCTGGGGCAAGGCTACGAGGGGAGTCTGGTATACAGAGTAGGTAGAAAGAGTAGGGTCGCTGTTAGGTCTATAAGTAGCATTATGTGTTATCACAAATATATCTACGATCAAATCCGAATTTTGTTGACATCCCTAGCCATAGATACTTGTGATAGACGAACAAACCCGGGCAATTTGACAGAATGATTATAGATAGTGGGGAAAAGTCCGATTGACAGTTTCCAGAAAAATGGCTGTCTTTATCTAACAAAAATAATGTTACATCTTAAGAAGAGAGATTAGGTCAATGATTAGTGCGTTGTAGCCATGTAGTCTACAAGTTATATGATATTCAGTGAGGTATGTAAGAAATTAATAGATTTGAAAAGGAAAAGGTGACCAATGGATACCTAGTGCTTTCAGTATTTGGGAAACGATTTGTGAGGTAACAATACTAGTGGAACAGTCCAAAGAGCTTGATTAGTGTAATCTTTATAGGTTCACGCATTGCAAAGATATGAAGGTTGAAATAATCTATCAAACATAAGTGGAGAATCTAAATTTACCTATATATTTGGCTTGACAAAAGGTAATATATTCCTATGATGCAAAAGGCACCTATAATAATCTATAAATTGAGCTGGTTGCGGAAGAGTTCTCTGGATCAGACTACTGCTAAATTAATGTATGAAGAGGATTTTGTTCGGTGGCGAGAGAAGATGTTTAAACTCGAAGGAACTCGGTGTAACGTTGACCAGTGTCTTATGGAAGCTGATGTGGATTCAAGGTTTTCCAGATACTAACCTATTGAGTTGGAACATGATTCTATTTTAGCCATAAATTATGTAAAGCTATCGGGGTGAGGCGAAAGCTTCTGTCCAATTTGGTTGGATTCTTAAGTTATTTCCAAGACCAGTCCAATGGTGAGATTAAGGATATATTACCATGAGCGAGATTCTTTAGAGACAAATTTTAACCAACAAGTTGCAAAAGTTCAATAAGATCCGAGTCAGACACATAGACATAACTAGGGAATTTAGTTCTACGGGGAAACTTGGTCATAGAAAAGGTTAGGAGAGTCTATATTTATATGTACTTACTATGAATTAGAATTGAGACTTGTTAGTGCTCCTAATTTAAGCACTCAACCTGTTGGATTTATCCCAATAAGGATTATTCAACAAAAGGAAAAGGATATATCAATTAACGTTAACTTTAACTGCTGCTGCCATGAAGGAGAAAGATCTCTTCATGTAGACTAACAAGTCGCTTTGAAGCATTTAGCTTGGTCCTCTTTTATTTATATATACAGAAAGAATTGACGAACATGACAGCTTGACTTTATATGTTGAAGTTTGTTTCTTATATAAAAATTAAATAAAGCAGCGCCGGAGGAGGGATGTCCAAGTCTGGTGACGAGTTCCACTGTTATGGGCGGCGGAGGTGCCCTGACTTTACCGGTTAAATAATATTGCTGGAGCATTTGTATTAGGCCAAGATGGTGATTAAGATCAATAGACTCTCTTCACCCTAATGATTATACCAATTTCCATCTCTGACTTTGCAAGCAAAACCATATGCTGAAGCTAATAGGTACTATTATAGATGTAGTGTTTCCATCTTCTAATAGATATAACAAATTTTCATCTCTAACTTTGCAAGCAAGGCCATATGCCTAAGCTAGTAGGTACGGTTATAGATCTGATATAGTGACTCAGTTTTCCAATAGATATAACAAATTTTCATTTCTAATTTGCAAGCAAAACCATATGCTTAAGCTAATAGGTATTATTATAGTAATTGTGTCTCCATCTTCATATAGGAATATCAAATTACATTTCAAACCACACATGCCAATTTCACCTTAGACCTTGCAAGCAAATCCGGATGCTGTTACTAGTTTCAGTTCCATTGTAACCTAAATTATTAAATTCCACCAGTTTTAATAGACAGTTAACCTTGGGTCAGTAACCAGAAAATTAGCATGGTGGACTCAGCAAAATAACTCACCAGGTTTTCAAAGTATATTGGACCTAGGAATCGGTTAGGACCTAACTGTTAAATGTCCAAGCAATGTAGGGGTAAACTAATGTTAGATTTATACAAGAGTATTAACTTGTTTTGAGTGTCTTTGTCGCTATAAATGAGGTTAGAAAATTAGAAGCAACGGCCTTAGAAATATGAACAGCTGTTAAGTTGATGTAGGCATATAGGCAGTTCAAAGAATGTGTTAGTTAGTAGTAAGGTTAGTCTCTGTCGCTTCATTTAAAAGATCATGGGTCTACGCTTTACAACCAGGGTTCTCCATTACGACATCACAGGCCACTTCAGATTTGATTCAGAGCATCCATAGTAGTTATCTATATATTAATCGGACAACAGTTAGGTATTACAGCGTTCAAGCTAGCTAGGTATTTTAGTAACTAATAGAATTCTTGACAGAGGTTCAGTATTAGCTCAGAGTAAATACTAGAATGGTTTGTTAGTATATTTAGGTCATCTATTAGGTTAGGCTAAGCGATTAGAAATCATAGGTAGGTGTTACAATAGTAGTGCCGTTACCAGGATTAAAAATTAACACATATTATAGCAAATCTTGTATAGGAATAAGGAAATAAGACAATACTTACAAACCTTTTTAATGAGTTTAGCATATAAATTACATTGGAGCTCTGAGTATTTCTGAAGGTAAGTGGCTAGTTTACATTGAGTTGGAATAGCCACAATTTGTTGTTTAGTGCAGAAGGAAAACTGAAGCGACGGGGTAATATGAATTATTTAATTAAACTTTTGTGTTAAGCGTCCCCGGGCAGGATGTTTCTTAATAAGGGTCTTTTGAGAACTGTTCATAGGTCTTGATTAGGTTTAGTTAAGTATAGCAACTTGTTTTCTGAAATGGAAGAAATAATTCATTATTGTAATATGCTAGCAAATTCAAAAATAAGAAAATGTTTATCTTTTCAGAGATTTCATAGGTAGTAATGTTGAATTTTAGTTAGATGAAATGCTAAGTTGGATTGCATTCTGTTAGAGAATAAATAATTAATCACATAATTAAACAAGTACTTACTATTAATTGTCTTTTTATTAAAAAGAACAATAGTTATAATTCTTGAGTAACATCATATTGTGGTTTCATAGATTACCAATATTATCTCTGTTGAAATTCGTCAATAATTAGGTAATTTAATTGTCGAAAGCCGGGCAGGTGAATTCACAAACTTGTATAGCACAATTGTATAGTTGAAAGACTTTTGAGTAGAGGTTATATGGAGCTAATCAAAGAGCATGTATGAGGAACACATGGAGAATGACATTTGTCATTGACAAGGTTGTTTCTCTCCTTAGTGTTAGCTCTGGGTAGGCGAACGGAAAAATTATGGGAAACTGTATGGACCTTGTTAAGTACAAACTTTGTATGGGCTTGCATATTTGTATACAAATAAATTATAGAGACACGTTATATGTCAAAGTAGTACGGTTTTGATGTTTAGTAAAGACTTTGGGAGCTACCGCGTAACTTTATGGGTATGAACTTCATACGTTTTTGGAAACTTTGAGTCAATTTATAAAGAAAATAGTCGCTATCGGTTCCTTGTTTTGTGACGTCGGGTATAACGATAACTAGCTAGCAACGTTCAACAGAACAAAGCAGCAAAAATCTATCAGAATAAAGAATTCAAATGACAGTTGAAGCCCATACCCATATCCAGATTTCTTAGCCGGTAGCCCTCTATTCACAAAATTAGATTTTGAGGTTGTTTCTTGGAAAGGTCGATATTTAAGAACATGAGTGACAGGATAGATTTTCTAGCTTCCAAAAGCTTCGCTAGATGGCGTTGAACGAAGTGTGTAGCGGCTAGTATATTTTGGTATGAATCATATTTAAATTAAAAACCCAAAGGAAACTAATAATAATTTAAATAAGTACTACTGTGAGGAACAGAAACGAAATAGTTAAATTTTAAAGATTAAGGTAAATAAATAACTTCTGTCTGACGTTCCGTTTTACAAAAAAAAAAAAAAGGGTCAAAGTAAAATTTCATGTTTCGTACCTTCTAACTGCATAGATAGGTGGGACAGCGCCATCTAGTGATCGAGCTTTTAGGAAATCGCCCATTAGCACGGCATCACAAGAAAGTTAGGGCAGTAGTTACATTTTTACTCAACGGAGGTCGCCACGGGTATTTTCGAACGAGTGGAATTTGGTTAGTAACTTTAATGATAATAATAAATAAGGCAGAATGTTATTGATGAATGAGTTCTAGCAAACACTTGTTTTGTTTTAAAAGGGGCAAATTCTTTTAGCTAACAGGGTAATTACGCTACTGCGTGATAGATGTCGCTACCGGTAGGTTACGAAAAATTGTGGTTCTTATTAATGTTAATTAAAATGGGTTATGTTATGTGTCAGAATCAGGTAAATTAATAGACTATGTGATGTGCGGTCCGAGATTGTAGTTTAAAGGCGTGTTTAAAAATGTTTGGGATAGATAATGACATACATTAGGTGAATTAGCGGGTCTGCCTTCCTTGTAAATAATAGTACACACCGGGGCGTAATACTTAACGGCGTTGATAACGGCATGCGCGTCCTGGCGCGTTTATGGTATCAAATTAGTGCGCTAAAACCCGAACGCATCTACGTATTATATCAAACGGCGCGCTAATTGGTGGCATTATATGCAGGTGAAACCCGTGCATCAGTGTGAGACCATAGTTTGGCACAGATCAGATATTAGTTATTGGTGTCAAAGTGACAGATGACAGGTTTGTTGAAGTTGGGAGGGGGGCGATCACGTTGTTCTGTGGTGCGCTATTTTTATTGTTGTTAGGATATAAATCCAGACATGGCTTAAAGAACTCGCATCCAAGCCAAAAACATGAAAAAAAAAAAAAAAAAAAAATTGTTGTTAGGAATGTTTTTGTTTTCATCAAGAAAATTTATGAATTATTAAAGGTTGAGTGTCATCTAAGTTTGTGAAATTGTTGAAAATGCTGAAACTGTCTGAAGGATAGATCTGTGGTTGTGTTTATCATTATTGTGAAAATATAACCTAAAAAAAAAAAAAGGACATTAAATAGTTATGCAAATAGGTTTTAGTGTAAATCATTGTAAGAGTTATGAATTTGAAGTAAGAAAATAGTATTTTAGTTAATTTATAGTTTGTACAAGGTATTTCAAAGGGGTAAATAATTAAAGAGTTTGGCTTGGTTGAAAAATGTGTCTTGATGAGAGTGATTTCTCATGGAAATAAGTGGATAATGAAAACTGAAGAAGTGTTATGAGGTCTGGCTTTTCATGGTGTACATAAGAGAGGGAAGACCCTTTCTGACTTATAGATTGGATAACAACCACTTTGGTAAGTTAATCAGAGATTTAGTTTTAATTAAATTGTTGAAAATTTTTAGAATTAGACACAATTAGTACCTACTTGTTTGTGGACAGTTTAGACTCAAAGAGGGTAATTTTGTTTGAAGGGAACGGTATTTGCAATGCTAAATAAGTCAACGGATAACTTAGTAGGGGACGGTTTGATTTTTCAAACGCTCGGTTAACCTAAAAGTTGAAAATAGTTCAGAATTAAAGAGAAATCTTGTCTCGATGAATGATAGAACTATTAGTTTGTATTTTGGGGTCGGTGATAAAGGTTTAAAGAAAAAAAAAATAGATATGTCAGTGGGTAATAATTAGATTCCTAACTTAGTGGAAGAAAATTATATTGCTACAAACTAAAATAATGTTAGCTTAGCTTGTTAAATGTAGTTATGGATATATTTAAAAGGTAAGGTACCAATATTTAGTGGGTTTTGTATCAAGTTAGGACAATGAGGTAACATTACTTCTTACTTCTTAAAACTTGAAAAATAGCTATTTGGGTAAAAGAATGGTTTCTTTTACTAATAGTTAGGTATTGGAATTCATGAAATATGAACCAAAAGGAATTTGTTAGTGAAGATTTTGGATTGGCTAGATTAGAAACATTAGATTCAATGGGTTCTAATTTGAACAGCAAGTAGAGAGAATTTCATCTAAAATGGTTCAGTGAGTTTGGAAAAACCATAATAGGATAATTTCATAATTATTAAACAATCTAATATATGAACAAGAAGGGAAAAATTACTTGGTTTAGGTAAGTAATCAAAATTTTCATCCGGGAACATAAAAGAAACTTAGATGTTGGTTATAAGACTTGCAGAAATTTTATTATAATTACAGTGGTTTTGATTTCAAGTAGGAGTTGTTGTTTGGATGGATAAGTAGTGTAGACTAGGGTGGGGTGGTGTGTTAGTCCGGAACATTATAGATAAATAGGTACTTAACAAGAATAAAATAGGGTTAAATAATTCTTTACCTTTCGTTGAAATTTGAGTTAGAAAATTCAACGACGGTTTAAGAAGGAATACAACAATGTTATAAAATAAATCAAGTAATTATTCTTATGTCAATGAGAATTATAGGAGATTGCTTGCCTAACTAATATTGCTTCTCTTAGGTATCCAGTTAAGTTTTATAGGTTGCAATGTCTAAAAGTAGGTAGTAAATATTACAAATTAGCTTAAATAGGTAAATAATGTAAGAACCAAGTGTGTCTGACAGTTTGGGGTCGCTGGCGTGATGTAGTGAACAACTGTTGACTATTTATAACTAGTTATGGGTACCACAGGTATGCCGGGAATATTCATAGACTAATTGTATATTCTCTATATAGAAAAAAAAACAGATGGATTTAATTGAAACATAGTATGCCAGCAGTGGTCCTCGTTCACTGGACATGATGATGTTGAATAGGGGGTGGTGAATGGAGAAGGGAAAGAACTTTCATACAGGCGACGTGATTGGTTTGTTGTTCTTTTTATCAATCTTGGTTCTATATTAGTAATTAAATATACATTCTTAGTTGAACCATTGGTTAATCTTAATAAATTACTTTGTGATAGGACTATAGGTACGTTATGTTTGAAAAGAAATAACATATGGTCGAGGTTTGGGCGTTATTAGGGATTATTATTATTATTATTATTCTTATTTATTCGGACAAGCAGTGAGACAACTGAAAGTTGCTGGTAGTAGAAATAAGGAAATTGTTGCTATGCTAAAAGTACCATTGTGGGGAATATTTTATTAGAATGTTAGTTGTACATAAAATTATTAGATTAAAAATTTACTAGTTGCATTGAGAGAACATCATACTCGACTATCATCCATAGGGTAGAGATTGGTACTTGCAATTATAGGGAAAGGAAAAAAAAAAAAATATGATGGCTCCAGTTTAGGCAAACGATGAGACATTTGAATTGATGTAACGAATTAAATGTTATTAGGTAGTTAATCTTTTTTGTAATTTATAAGTGTATGATTTTTAATACAAAATGATTATAGCTAGAGGATTGTTACGGGTTCCGCTAGTGTCGTGTTGGGACTGTTCCAGTGGGGTTTGGGAGGTAATTTATGTCACTTAATGGTCAAGGAGAGTTTTGTTGGTTCGGTCTAGCTGGGGGGTTGCGGACATGGTTATCGTAGACGAACGAACTAGTGGGCAAACAACTTTGTCCTTTTATAATATCAGTATAGATAGTGCAGTTAAATTTTATAGTATGTTGGATTGGGGGTCGTGGAAAAGTGTAACTACAGTTACAGGTTAATCATTTAGTAGGGTTTAGAATTAATGTAATTAAAATTACTAGGAATTCTATTTAGGTTAGTATTAAGACCTTAGAATTAAATTAGCTATAGAAAATGATATTAAGTGGGACGTCCATATGATAGGTTAACGACCACTGGGGTCGAATGGGTTGGAAGTCACTATATGTAGAGGTCTCGGGTTCGATTCCTGCCCAGGTGATTGTCGTAGACAAACTGTTCAGTGTTGCTTTGGGGCTTGGAAGTGTGATGATACCCGTCGATGTTTGGTATTTATGATATAGGTACCTACTTACTTTGTAACATAGAAGTATATGAGCGGGATAAGTGAAATAAACGTTATTAATTAATATCATTACCAAAGTTAGAGATGGATAACGGGGTTTATAATGGGGAAACTTATTTACTAATTTTGAAATATGGTGTATTTTTCAATTAGTTAAATGAGTTAAAAATAAGTTTTACAGGATAAAGGCAGGTTATAGTTATAGGAATCTTAAAGGAACCAATATAGGTTGTACTATAGTGTAAAGGTTGGTTGCGAATTTGAAGTAGAAGGAATTTAATTGTTAAACAAATACGCTTCTTAGTAGAAGTCAATTCTCATGCTCTATACTTTAAAAATTAGGGCATAAGGTCAGGTACTACTTAAAAGTGGGGGGGGGGTCGAAAGGTTAAAGTTGAATTCCATGAATAAACTTTGACCCTAAATTAAATTAGACGTTAACACCAAACGTGAATTGGAGTTAAAACCAAAATTAGGATAAGCCAAAGCCAAATATGTCATTTGAGGGAATAAGTATTGTTATAGTTTTTTTATAGGCATAGTTAAGGAAGACACTTAGTAGAACTTTTGAAAAAAAAAAAACTTAATATTACTTATCAGGATTAAAATGTCAAAGTTATGTTAATAATGTGAATTTTACAATTAATATTTAAAAGAGTTATATAGGGATGTTAGTTGATTAATAATTTAATTTTTATGTACCTAACATGAATTGAGCTCTGACACGTAATGGACTTAATAGATGGTAGCAAGAAGGTGATAAGTGTTGATAGGTTAGCCAAATTCGCTGATAGTATTCGGATAGAGAGTAGTGGGAATAGACTTTTAGTAGTTTGGCTAGGTTAGGGAAATTGTTAGATGGAAAAAAAAAGAAGGTAAGCGTTGATAGGTTGGTCGGTACTGCGGTATATACCTATATTAATATATATTGGGGGTATTTATATATTTACTTAGGTTGGTTTATAGTTCGATGCAACAGTGATGGTAGTGATGTGTTTCAAGGTTGAAATTGTTATTGTTATTACGTTCTTAATTATGGTAAATGTTAGGATTGGGTTGTTAAATTTTGTTAGAGGTTTAATTCAATTGGTGTAATATTGTCATGTTTTAGGTGGACAATTGAAATTTGCTAACGGGTAGGAAATGTTGGTCTAACATGTACAGTTGGCTTTGGGTCATTATTAGCAAAGGAAAGGGAAAGTATTCGGTCATGGTAGATAGTCCAATCATGTGTTGGAGTCAATTCATGCATTTTCAATGAACCGATTAACTATAAAAAAAAATAATATATTAATTTCGAACAAATCTGAGCGTAAGTTTTTGTTAATAAATTAAACAAAAGAGGAGTTCTTATATATATAGGGAGGGGAAAGGAAAATAGAAGAGGTGACAGTATTATGAGGATCGGTAGTATTAATTTTACAAATTAATGTTAATAGCTTTTAGGGCAATATACTACAAGTAATCAGGTGAAACGTTGGTTATGTTCATGGTGGCGCGGATGTGAGTTTGAGGAAGGACGGAATTGTTAAAAAGTGACGAAGAGTGGAATCTGTATATATAAAAAAAAAAAATGTAAGTGTATATATATATATATATATCTATTTTATATATGAAAAAAAAAAAGATGGTGATAATATGAGGCCATGAGTGTAAACAAATTGGGAAGCCTGATTACAACCATTATTATTAACCCAAAAGATAAGATCCGCACACAACAGCACGTGATAGGGATAGGCGTAGAGCACGTGTTAACAGACTTGAATTTTGTACAGTGGGACTTTGGTGTTAGGATAAATAAAAAATATATATATATATATATACAAACAGTGTTTATGTTTGTATCTTGTCCCGGTGTAAACGCCTGTACAAAATTTACACTTCCCGTGGGTCAGGACGGGCCATGTTTAACTCGACAACTATACATTCTCCAAAGTGATATCGGAGGCTATTCCAGAGTTTTGAGTAAGCTTTTTGACAAAAAGGTCTTTGTATATGCTTCATTTAGAAGGGGGCGTACAGAGATATGCAGGGGCACTTTGGGAGTATAAATTGCTGCGCTAGAACGCCATGTAATCGTAAGGTTGGATTACTCTTTATACACCAAGGCGAGTTTATTCTAAACTACGGATTCACAACCCGTACCTTTCACCATGCTTTGTACGTCTCTGGTGTCGGATATACATACGATGAATTTGGATAAAGCAATAAAAAAACACTTAAAGCTCGCTTGATAACTTTTGATATTATTTTGGTCTAAATACACTCTACACTCTTAATTACATAATCACTAGGGCTCACTAAAAATTGATTCGATAGGGGTCGGAGGCCGCAATGTCCTTTGGTAGGACAAAGAGCATTGTGTTTTTCTTGGTCCAAATTGATTCAATTCTTTGATTTTGGGAAAATAATAAGAGAAAGGGATATATATATATATATATATAAAAAAAAAAAAAAAAAATATATATATATATATATTGATATAAAAATAATAATAATATATATATATAGATATAAAAAAAAAAAAAACATGTCTATATATATATAAATATATGTGTAAAAAGAAATATTAGAGATTTGGATAGAAAGAAAAATTCTACTCCGGATCCAATACTTGGTACTGTCACCTTTGAAGAATTTTGGGGTCGGCTGTAACGGTTCAGAATCGCACCTGAACTATCTCGAATATTTCTTAAAGATTTAAAAGTCAAAATGTATTAATGTTACTTACCTCAATAACTTTTAATAGTATAAATGGATCCTGGTGTGGGAATAAATCACAAAGTCAAATTGGGTTGTGTCAACTGGGTTGTATTGAACAAAATTAGCCATTTACCATGTTGTTGCGCTGGGAATTTGCTTCATACTTTGTCAACACAGTGTATATGGGAGGGAGATTCTGTCTATAAGGCTTGGGGCTTGTTTAGTGGTTTCAGATTGCTTGAGGTAAACACTGAAAAAGAAACGGGTTAATGGTAGCGGAGCAGTTGTGGTCATTTGCATTTAATTTGGAAGTTTTATGATTAATCTGAGGAAGTTAGATACAGTAAATTTGTTTGAATTAGCGAGAAAATATAGTTAATAAATACCTGAGATTCAGGGATTGAAACAATGATGTTTCACAACAGTTGGACTCTGTGACAAATTATTTCATATAAGAAGATGCACTTTGTTGAGGGTTTTGTCAATCGAATTTGCTTCACGGGAGTGTGGACAATACTTGTATTTCGATATTGGTTCACGAAATAATCGACACGAACTGTTATTAGTTAGTAAAATTATAAATCTTGTTGTAAACAAATGTCATGTCAAAATGGAATAATCCTGTCCAAGTGCAGCGACAACTAGCGGCAGAGTTGAGAACTAAGACAAGTCAAATGACATCACATAAATATAGCGAGAAGGTTTTTACTCACAGAATGTTAAATTAACATTATGTAAAACTTAAATAAAAATATGGGTTAAATAATCAACAGTACAGAATATTGGTTTCTATCTTAGATAAGGTTCAAAGTTTCAAATATGTTTCTTTGGCTAGAGGTGATACGTTCGGAAATTATGTTCGAACAATTACCATTTTGATAATAGTTTTCATTCATAAATAATAAAAAAAAGGGATCATACAAAATAATGTGTTTATATTACGTGAGAAGGTAATATTTTGAATAGTTTAGTAAATTCTATAACTTGATATAAAATAGTTTTGTAACTATCAAAGGTTTCTGAACGAAGGCCAGGCGGGGCGTTCGGGATGTTTGAAATGGGTTGGCGTGAGACGCTAGAGGGCGCTATGACGAGAGAGTAGGGATGTGGGACGCTAACTTTTTGGCGCGTTTTGGGTAGGTCTATATAAGAAAAAACGACGCGACGCCCGCTCTTATTTCTCCGGGATCGACTTCGAGGCAACACGTATGGAAGACGAAACACTTTTTGAAGAAGTTTCCATTTTTAATCAAGCGAGAAGTAGTCTTCAAGCAAGTGTACAGTGAGTCCTTGCACCATAGGGCGTTTATTGGGTTCGCGATCTTTTAAACGTTTTAATTTTGGAATTCTGACTGGTAAATTGGATCCGAAATTAAAAGGTCTAGTTTGTTTACAGAAAGCATTTCAATTAAAGTAAATTATTCCCAAGTAAAATCCTAGAAAATGGGCTTAATTTGAGTCAGAGAGGGTTGGAAGCATAGAGTTTGTTTCTTCAGGAGTACATTTTTATGTCTCCGGGCTCCAGGCAAGGCTCACGGGAGGTCGCTAGGTAAAGAAAGTCTGGCATTGTGGAGTGTCAGATGAGTGTTCATTGGATAACGCTTAGTAATTTCCACATGGTTTGATCAGGCGGGCTGTTTTCATTGACAGTTTTTCAGTTAACACGTCTGATGGCGCGGGGCGTATGCCCCAGATTTGGAGGCAGTTGCGGCCTGATTGAACCATACCTACCTGTAGGGTGTCTATCTGTTCCCTTCCCAAGCAGATGGACCACGGCATGAGCGATAGGATTTTAGGGGGCCCACTCACCCAAACTTGACAGAATTGGGGCGTCAGAACTGGCGATACAGGCGCCAGGTTTGTGTTTGTTAGGAAAGTCGCATTTAGTCGGAAATTAGGCAGGTAAGTACCTACTTAGAATCACGAGCTAGGTAACTCGAAGACCTTTGTTCTGGCAGAAAGGGGGAGGTCTGCTGGGGCAAGGCTACGAGGGGAGTCTGGTATACAGAGTAGGTAGAAAGAGTAGGGTCGCTGTTAGGTCTATAAGTAGCATTATGTGTTATCACAAATATATCTACGATCAAATCCGAATTTTGTTGACATCCCTAGCCATAGATACTTGTGATAGACGAACAAACCCGGGCAATTTGACAGAATGATTATAGATAGTGGGGAAAAGTCCGATTGACAGTTTCCAGAAAAATGGCTGTCTTTATCTAACAAAAATAATGTTACATCTTAAGAAGAGAGATTAGGTCAATGATTAGTGCGTTGTAGCCATGTAGTCTACAAGTTATATGATATTCAGTGAGGTATGTAAGAAATTAATAGATTTGAAAAGGAAAAGGTGACCAATGGATACCTAGTGCTTTCAGTATTTGGGAAACGATTTGTGAGGTAACAATACTAGTGGAACAGTCCAAAGAGCTTGATTAGTGTAATCTTTATAGGTTCACGCATTGCAAAGATATGAAGGTTGAAATAATCTATCAAACATAAGTGGAGAATCTAAATTTACCTATATATTTGGCTTGACAAAAGGTAATATATTCCTATGATGCAAAAGGCACCTATAATAATCTATAAATTGAGCTGGTTGCGGAAGAGTTCTCTGGATCAGACTACTGCTAAATTAATGTATGAAGAGGATTTTGTTCGGTGGCGAGAGAAGATGTTTAAACTCGAAGGAACTCGGTGTAACGTTGACCAGTGTCTTATGGAAGCTGATGTGGATTCAAGGTTTTCCAGATACTAACCTATTGAGTTGGAACATGATTCTATTTTAGCCATAAATTATGTAAAGCTATCGGGGTGAGGCGAAAGCTTCTGTCCAATTTGGTTGGATTCTTAAGTTATTTCCAAGACCAGTCCAATGGTGAGATTAAGGATATATTACCATGAGCGAGATTCTTTAGAGACAAATTTTAACCAACAAGTTGCAAAAGTTCAATAAGATCCGAGTCAGACACATAGACATAACTAGGGAATTTAGTTCTACGGGGAAACTTGGTCATAGAAAAGGTTAGGAGAGTCTATATTTATATGTACTTACTATGAATTAGAATTGAGACTTGTTAGTGCTCCTAATTTAAGCACTCAACCTGTTGGATTTATCCCAATAAGGATTATTCAACAAAAGGAAAAGGATATATCAATTAACGTTAACTTTAACTGCTGCTGCCATGAAGGAGAAAGATCTCTTCATGTAGACTAACAAGTCGCTTTGAAGCATTTAGCTTGGTCCTCTTTTATTTATATATACAGAAAGAATTGACGAACATGACAGCTTGACTTTATATGTTGAAGTTTGTTTCTTATATAAAAATTAAATAAAGCAGCGCCGGAGGAGGGATGTCCAAGTCTGGTGACGAGTTCCACTGTTATGGGCGGCGGAGGTGCCCTGACTTTACCGGTTAAATAATATTGCTGGAGCATTTGTATTAGGCCAAGATGGTGATTAAGATCAATAGACTCTCTTCACCCTAATGATTATACCAATTTCCATCTCTGACTTTGCAAGCAAAACCATATGCTGAAGCTAATAGGTACTATTATAGATGTAGTGTTTCCATCTTCTAATAGATATAACAAATTTTCATCTCTAACTTTGCAAGCAAGGCCATATGCCTAAGCTAGTAGGTACGGTTATAGATCTGATATAGTGACTCAGTCTTCCAATAGATATAACAAATTTTCATTTCTAATTTGCAAGCAAAACCATATGCTTAAGCTAATAGGTATTATTATAGTAATTGTGTCTCCATCTTCATATAGGAATATCAAATTACATTTCAAACCACACATGCCAATTTCACCTTAGACCTTGCAAGCAAATCCGGATGCTGTTACTAGTTTCAGTTCCATTGTAACCTAAATTATTAAATTCCACCAGTTTTAATAGACAGTTAACCTTGGGTCAGTAACCAGAAAATTAGCATGGTGGACTCAGCAAAATAACTCACCAGGTTTTCAAAGTATATTGGACCTAGGAATCGGTTAGGACCTAACTGTTAAATGTCCAAGCAATGTAGGGGTAAACTAATGTTAGATTTATACAAGAGTATTAACTTGTTTTGAGTGTCTTTGTCGCTATAAATGAGGTTAGAAAATTAGAAGCAACGGCCTTAGAAATATGAACAGCTGTTAAGTTGATGTAGGCATATAGGCAGTTCAAAGAATGTGTTAGTTAGTAGTAAGGTTAGTCTCTGTCGCTTCATTTAAAAGATCATGGGTCTACGCTTTACAACCAGGGTTCTCCATTACGACATCACAGGCCACTTCAGATTTGATTCAGAGCATCCATAGTAGTTATCTATATATTAATCGGACAACAGTTAGGTATTACAGCGTTCAAGCTAGCTAGGTATTTTAGTAACTAATAGAATTCTTGACAGAGGTTCAGTATTAGCTCAGAGTAAATACTAGAATGGTTTGTTAGTATATTTAGGTCATCTATTAGGTTAGGCTAAGCGATTAGAAAGCATAGGTAGGTGTTACAACCTCATCGGTTAAAACAAGTATACTACGCATTATGCCAGTCACTGCTTTCATACTGCATTTTGAGTTGGGGAGGTGCTTCCAAGTCCATTCTTCTTAATGTAGAAATAGCTCAGAGGGCCATACTTAAGGTTTGCACATTCAAGCCATTCCTTTTTCCTACAAAGGAACTGTATAGTTTCTGTGACGTCCTCACCGTACGTCAATTATTTATTCTAAGCATTATAACTAAACAACATGCTGCTTTAATTTATGAACCGAATAAAACTGTAACGAGAAGAAAATACGCTGTTTGTAAAATTACTCACAAATTTAAAACTGCCTTCAGTTCTAAATTTTTTAAATTCCTGGGCCCAATTTTATACAATAAAATTAATAAAGAAAATAATATTTACCCACTGAATACAATTGAATGTAAAAAAGTAACCTCTAAATGGTTAAAGTCACTCTCCTATGAAAAAACAGAAAACTTACTTAAAGTTACAAAGTAAATTGAAAAGTAAGTAGATTAAAATACTTATAAAAAATTTAAGAAAACTGACACAACCTCTCACACACACTCACACACTTACACCGTACACACCGAGAGGAACACTAGCACATACTTACAAAAATTGCATTGTAAATGCATAAAAATAATATAAAATCACTAGCACATAAGTTAATAATTAACTTTACTCATAAAAAAAAAAAAAAATACAACTATTTTTCTTTTTGTTAAGTATGAATTATATGTAAATTAAACTTAGAAAACAATTATGTTAAAATACTAATTCAGATTGTTCTTGGGGTTTTGGCGCTGTAGGCCGTATGTACAGACTCCGGTCTAGTATGGCAACAGATGCCTGAAATTAGTTTGATAATTACCTAATGTAGACTAATTTAATTTCAGTTTTCATGTTTGTAAAAAATAATTAGAAAATAAACGTTATTTATTATATTATTTATTATAGTTGTCGGCAACTATAGACCACTCAAACGGTTTTTGAATAGGCTTTTTTTAACCGACTTCAAAAATTTAAAAGGAGGAGGTCGCGGTCTTCGTCGCGTTTTTTTTTTTTATATGTATGTACACTGATTACTCGAAGACGGCTGAACCGATTGAAATTGTTCGAACGTCAAGTTTTTTCCCAAGTTGGTCCCATTTTTTGAAATTTTGAAATCGGTTCAGTCGTTTTCAGGAAATCTTGAAAATACTGTCGTTTTCGTTACCACTTTAGGCATAACTCCTTTGTTTATAAACCGATTTCGATGATTCTTGTTTTGTTGGAAAGGGGATACCTCAAGGTATTTTAACCGACTTCAAAAAAGGAGATTCTCAGTTTGATCACATACCTATTTACCAGAATACACGTAAATTGCCTGCATGATGCACTAAAAAGAGTGAAATAAAAATTATTTTTCACTTCTCATGCTCGTAAATTTCGTGTTTATGTTGGGTATAGGCGGCATAAAATCGCTTTTTATGCTCTAGTGCATAAAGTAAAATCTTCGTCTAAGTCTCAGACTTTAAGACAAAGGTCGTCAGCTAAACAGTCACACACGCAATTAAACTTCGTTAAATAAACTTTATTAATACCTAACGTATTTCATTCTGTTTCTTAAATTTTGTACATAATCCATGTTAAATTATTAAATTAATAAAACTAGGCAAAATTAATGAGTTTTCTAAGGAATAAGTATTTCAAGAGTATATGGACTACGATCTATGTCACAGTGCTACCAATGTCCGTATAAAAAAAAAGAAAAAGAAAGTCTTCCCGCCAATATGGCGAAGTCTTTATTTTTTCTTTTTTGCAATATTGTTATTTATTTTCCTCACACTCCAAGTGAAAAGCAGAGTGTATAACTCGTACATAAAACCCATTTTACCCTCGAATTGACTATCCATCCTCGCCTACGGCTCGGATGGATATATACGTATCGGGTAAAATGGTGCCTTTTATGCACTTGTTGTACAATCTACTATTTATAAAAAAATAAAACCGCCTTCAAAAAATGACATCAATTAAAAAAAGTAAGAAATAATCCCTCACCAAATAACGTAAGTACTTTGAAGTCAGGCGGGTTTTAACAAAAACAACAAAAAATTTTACATGTTTCACGCCCGACTTCAAAGTACTTACGTTATTTGGTGAGGGATTATTTCTTACTTTTTAATTTAATTGATGTCATTTTTTGAAGGTGGTTTTTTCTATATGTCATATAAACGTGGCTGATATGAACATTATGAACCTAGATGATGATTAACCTTATTTTTTATATTTATTTCTTTACGCATGATAATATAGTCATTCAAAACATGGGGTGTCGACTAGGTACTACTACAAACAACAAACAAACTTGTGTAAATACTTGCTTAAATATAAACAAAAAATTTATAAGTAAACACTTTTTATAGCAAGCTTTGGACGGTGAGCCAACGAGATGAATATAATCTATTTCACAGCCGCCGTAACGATGTGTTTCAAATGTTTTTACAAGAGACTGTATCTCAGTTCTTGTCAAGTGTCTGATGTCACCACATCTCAATGGCCGTCAGTCAAGTGCACTAATTAGACCAATTGGCAAGTTCAAGCGCAGATGGCCCACAGATTTGTGATCGAATCTCAAGGTCTATGATTGTGTTTGTTATAAGTACAGTTTTGAATTGTTTATGCTCGAGGGATAAAAAATCCTTGAGAAATTAGTTGAAGGCAATATGATTTTGTCTAGGATTTTTAAATCACTAACTATTATTTTTATTTCTGCCGCATCCTATTTTATGGTAATAACTGTTTCTGCAAGCTGTGAAAACGATAAAAGTCACTTTTCAATTTGACGACTCTGTATGAAATATGACAGGGAGAAAAAAATAGCCCTTGGCGAGTTTCTTGCCGGTTCTTCTCGTTACAAGGCCTCCCGCGCCGTAGGATTTGCGAACCGATAGCGTAGCTTCATTGACGTTCACAAGTGCTGTATCAGCCTAAAATGAATAAAATGATTTTGAATTTTGAATTTTGAAAAATCATTTATTTAAACTAGGCTGATACGGCGGTAACGGCCGGTTCCTGAAACGCAAATTACAATTAAAATTTTAGTTTGGGTTTCTGACAAGGACGTACCCAGGGGGGGGGAGGGGGGTTCAGACCCCCTGGACCCCCCCGAAATCAATTAATCCGAGGGATGGGCGTGAGCTTCACGACGTTATCCCGCGGGAATGTGATATTTTTCCGGAATAAAAAGAAGCCTATGTTCCACTCCAGGCTAAAAAGTATCTGTGTCCCAAATTTCAGCCAAATCCGTTCAGCTGTTTTGGCATGATTGAGCAACAAACATCTAAACTACACCACCCTCCCCAACGGGCCCCCCCGGAAAAAAAATCCTGGGTACGTGCTTGTCTGAAAGAACAAAATTGTGACATGCTGTGAACAGTCTGTTATCAGCCCTGTCAGTGTCCATACAAATCTCAAATCATTTCTAGATTTGGACTTCAAAGCATACATAAAAAATTACATGATTTACAAACTGTCAACGATTGAAAAATTAATTGGAGAAATTCGGCCAATTACCTGAAAAACAAATCAGTAATCAGTCAGAGTAACATTGAATATTAAAGTAGGTAAGTATTTATTTTATTTTATTTATTCACAACGGGGTAGCACTTAGCCTTCATCACACCTGATGATAAGTGGTGATAAGGCTGAAGGTAGAAGCGCACTACTCCCGGAATCCTCAATAACTGAGGAACTGGCTATCTTATCTCTAACTGCCGGAACACAATAATGCTGAAAACATCATTGTTATGGCGTCAGACTTAGATAAGATGGTGGTAGCTAGCCAGGCGGACTAAGAACAAGTCCTACCACCAACCAAACCAAATACAATATGTACCCCCACTGGGAATCGAACCCGGGACCTCTGGGTCTGAAATTGGTGGTATGAACCACTAGACCACAGAGGGTATGTTAACTTTAAGGACCAACGAACGACAGATTCCAGAAATCTTGCTTGCATAACAATTTTGTTCAATGCAATCAAATATGCTCTTGAGTTGACCGAGGATGAATCTTGCGACAATTATTTTACTAAGTATTTACCTACATCCACAACTAACAACTACATATCTTACTAACTTATTATTAATGCGACAGTTTGGATGAATGTTTGGTTTCCAGTAGAAACCTGGATGAAATTTGGCACAGAGATTCATGTTGAAATAAAACACTTTTTTACATATTACTTAACACGCGGTTTTATTTAATTAAACATATTAAGGACTTCATACACTACCTGCTGTCAGTAGTGTCTGTGACCAACAGCAGTCATGGAAAGGTGCCGAAACGTCGGAAAAACCTAAAAATCCATAAAATACATGATATATTTTTGTGTAGAATAGCTTGTAACTTAATTTTTACCCCGGGAAAATGTCTCGTTTCCACGGGAAATCATCATCAATACTTCACGCGGGCAAAGGTACGGGCGGTACCGCGGTAAGCAGTATTATATTATACTCGCATTTGATTAGTCATGGTCACGGTTTAACGAATCGATTACTTATAAAGTCAATACGTAAAACAAACAGCCAAAGTGTGCAAGCTGAATAGTATTTTGATAGAAATCACTCGCCGCCGCCGGCACCGGCAGAAATGTGTCAAGGGCAACCGCTTTCGATGCCATCCGAACTGTCTCTGGCCAGCTTCGAAATAAACGTGCGTAAGCGCATAAACGATTAAAAGTAGGCCGTTGTACTATTGTAGAGCTTAGCCACAGAATAAACACTAGTTAGGTACTAGTATTCCATCTTCATATAAAAGCTCAGCGCTTTTATCTCGGTGTGATATGTGAAAGGAGCTTCGAAATCGAGGTGAGCTATGAGTCAAAACTCGCGTTTAGATCTTTTATATGAAGATGGAATACAGATAGTAGGTATTTATACTGTGGCTGAGCACAGTTTTTAAAAAATGCAGGAATAAGCGAGTCCAATATAGGCATCGTGTAAATAGACTTACAAAATTAAACCGCCTTCAAACAAAAACTGCCAACAAAAACTCACGTCCCAAAAAACGTAAAAATAAAAAATAAATTGAATCATTCCATTCAAAGGACGAAAGGGCGAGACTTTATCTAACTAATCAATTTTGGAACTTACTGATCTGATTGATGTCGGTACCTATTGTTAGGTATTTCACACCACTTCGCGCATGAGATATTGTGTATTATTGTTTCACTAATTATTTTGTTACTTTCGGCTTGAGTTTTTGAGCAAAAAGTTTTCTTTACGCGCTTCCCGTGTTTCTTGTGTTCTATAGACCATACGAATAAAATTGCTGAAAGGCTGGCAAGAGCTGAATGAGAGTAGCCGTCCATCGTACTCGGTGGCGTGCACTTGGATAGGCCTATGTCCAGCAGTGGACGATATTAGGCTGATTCTTCTTCTTCTTCGTGTCAATCGCAAGCGTAAATCAGATGACGTTGTCCCAAAACTGTGCCACTCTTACGGCGTTATACGTAGCCAACATGAGGTCCTGTTACCAATTCAGTGGAACTTACGCTGATGATGATGATGATGACTAAAACAGGACCGTTTGTAGCTCTGAGTTAATATTAAACGAATTATCAGTTAAAACCTGCACGTGTACCTATATTGCCACACATAATTGGTAATTTTAGTTGTGTTTTTTAAAGGAATTTTAGTTACACTACCAATATGTGTGCAATATGGACGCGTTATGAAATCCGTGAAAAGTGTTTTGTTTTAATAAACAGTTCGGGAGTACATAACATATTGTATTCGGTTTGGTTGGTGGTAGGACTTGTTCTTAGTCCGCCTGGCTAGCTACCACCATCTTATCTAAGTCTGACGCCATAACAATGATGTTTTCAGCATTATTGTGTTCCGGCAGTTAGAGATAAGATAGCCAGTTCCTCAGTGATTGAGGATTCCGGGATAGTGCGCTTCCACCTTCAGCCTTTTCACCACTTATCATCAGGTGTGATGAAGGCTAAGTGCTACCCCGTAGTGGATAAAAAAAAAATCTAAGTAAGCTTACGAATTAGTAATTGGTCTCGATCTTGGTATTTTTTCCAACTAAATACCTATTTCATAGCTATTCAAATTTGTATAAGTATGTAAAAAATTGTACCTATCATGCAAATGTTTTCGGTCGCGAAACAAATGGTCAATGGTCGGCCTTGTGGTTCGCCGGGATATTTATACAATGACCACGTTTTTGCAGCTCCAGCTATCTCTATTAGATGAATGGCGAATGTAGGTTATTCGGTTCATGGAAACTGATTTTTCTTTAAAAGGCAACCACTCAAGTTCATACACATGATCTGCAGCCAGTTATTTCATTTTACTTCATTAATGTTTACGTACTTTTCTCTATCTTCATAATCATATCACAAGATTCATCAAAGAAAGTTCGAAAGAATATATTTCTATGTTTCGTGAATTTACCTCACCTAAAAAGTTATTTTTATGTTTTTTATGAATCTAATACCTAAGTAGGTACATACTTTGTTTATTTGTAACTCATATCATAATTTATTAACATCTTTTTTATGGAAACAATAATATACATTTATTTTAATGTTTTAGTTTTTTGCATTCCACAATGCAATTTTTATTACAGAAAAATGGAAAATGAAGTATTTAGAAAAAATCGACCCGTCTCACAACTAGCTCCGATGGGACTCGAACCCACGACCTTTCGCCCTTTCGCCCGGAAAGCGAAAGGTCGTGGGTTCGAGTCCCATCGGAGCTAGTTGTGAGACGGGTCGATTTTTTCTAAATACTTCATTTTCCATTTTTCAATAATATACATTTTAGCAAAGTTCAAATCAGCTTATATCAGGTTAATATTTTTACTGCGAACTGTGGAATAACTTCAAAATTAATTAATTTCACGAAAGGGTGTGTCAGTGTCCCATGGTCAACTCTTTTGACAAAAGGTCAATTTGTCATTGAAAATCATAGTTTGATCATTTCAATGAAGTCATCCAGCGCTGAGTTGATGTCATATTAAGTAAACACATTGGATGACACGAGAATTTTATTGTTATGGAATATGACTATATCTCAATGCCACATCGTGCTATGCTATTACTAATATATGTAGTAGGAAATGCAATATTAACTTCAGTGGCATCTATGCTTTAACTAATAGGTGACGTGTTATTATTATTGTTCTTAATATAGAACATAGTTATGGTAGAGCATCACTTCGTGTAGTAAAACTGGCTATGCTCTATAAAAAAATAGTTGTATAGTTCTACTCAAAAAGAAAGAAAGAAAATACATAATTATTTTACAAAAAAAACTTAATTACTTATTTTAATTTTTAGTTTTGTGCATTCACAATGCAATTTTTATAATAGAAAAATAGAAAATAAAGTATTAAGAAAAAATCGACCCGTCTCACAACTAGCTCCGATGGGACTCGAACCCACGACCTTTCGCTTTCCGGGCGACTGCTCTAACCACTGAGCTACGGAGTCGTTACGAGAAGCGTCGAATTTATCCAATACTTCTTACGCGCTGTATAGTCAGCGTTAATTTCATCAATGTGGAGATATTACTACCCTCACATTTTCTTAATACTTTATTTTCTATTTTTCTATTATAAAAATTGCATTGTGAATGCACAAAACTAAAAATTAAAATAAGTTGCAATAGTAATTTCATCTTTAGCGATTGCCAAATACCTGGAAAGGTATTTCTTTCGCGTGTGAGGGTAGTAATATCTCCACATTGATGAAATTAACGCTGACTATACAGCGCGTAAGAAGTATTGGATAAATTCGACGCTTCTCGTAACGACTCCGTAGCTCAGTGGTTAGAGCAGTCGCCCGGAAAGCGAAAGGTCGTGGGTTCGAGTCCCATCGGAGCTAGTTGTGAGACGGGTCGATTTTTTCTTAATACTTTATTTTCTATTTTTCAACTTAATTTCTATTATCTAAAAATGCAAATCCAATCGAAAATCCCACAGTGGTTCGAGATAAACGAGTAAAAAAAGAAACATTTTAACTTTTGTATCAGTTTAGGTACTTAGGTATTTCTTTAATTACAAATTATAATAATTAATATCTGTAATAGACCGAGTATCCTACAATTTCATCGTGTAGAACTACATTTTTTTTTCACCAACGAAATATAATATCTTATCAAATATGCACTGAAGTTACAAAAAGATTTTTCTTAAAATGTTCTCGTAACGTATCTCATTCATATGATGCTTAAATAAAATTCCTTATAGATTACCTCACTTGCCATGAATGGACTTACACATCAACAGATGTTTTGCTTTCCAGTCTGTTTCTCGGCGGAAGTGATTTATCTTTTATGCAATGTCCAGTGAGTTGACATACGATCGCATATTATTAGAAAAACGCTTCGTGGAGATCTACTAACCACTCTGCCGTGTCGTAACTAAAATGCCGTTAATTACTAAAACATTATACAGATCGATAGAATTTTATTCCTTACTTATTTATATATAATATCCAAAACCCAAAATCGACCAAGTGTGAGTTAACGGTATTTTAGCTTATAAGGCGGCAGCATTATATAGTTTTATATATTGCATATTAGTCTTATACAGGGTTAATTTTTGAACACCATCCAAATTTTTTACTTCGTCTAAATAATCGGTAAGTGAACAATTTTCTTCTTGAAACATGTGTCGAAAGACGACAAAAATTTTTGGACTTCCCATACTAAATCGATCGCGTGATCAGTCTGCTTTGTATGAAGATTTATGTCATATTTCGACCCATGTTTCTAGGAGAAAGTTGATCACTTACAGATTCTGAGACGAGCTTAAACATTTGGATGGTGTTCAAAAATTAACCCTGTATTATACCATAATAGTCTTTGAAACTCAGACGACTAATTGATAAGCCCATTATGCCAAGTGATAAGACAAAACACCTTATAGGGGCAAACCTGTATCCAGCAGTAAGCGTATAATGGCTGATATGTAACGACAATACGGACAAGTCAGAAATTGTAGAATAGGAACCAAAGTGGGTTCCTATTACACAAATAATCGAAAGTTAAGAACGCTTACACACTTTTGAAAAAAAAGTACAGTGCCAATATGCTTTTATGGGAGCAAACAATACCAAACTACTTTTTTCAAAAAACTTTGTTACTTAGTTATGATGAGACTTGTATTTGCGATTATTGAATAAAATATTATTGATTTTGATTTTGATTTTTGAGACTTATATGAGGTTGGCTGCACAAAACGCTGCGCCTGCGACGACCTCCCGTATGTTTTCGCAGGAAGTGGCGCCTGAGCCTGACTGTGCCATTCAGTGGCATGCGACAAGGCCGCGTCTCATACGCCAAGAGTCCAAGACCTAACACCACAACAAGATAATGTGAAGCTATTAATACTTACGGCATTAGGATCATAAACTTGGGTTTCGCGAATTTAACGAAATTTGAAAAGATAAGGAACATAGACATGAATGAAACCAAATCGACACTTTTTTGTCTCTTCAGTTATTGAATGCGGTATGGTTTCACTGTATAGTTAAACACTGTTTAACAGAGTGTGAATAAAGTTTGGATCCCGTCCTACTTAGTTAATAGAAGTTTCGTAGTTGGCTGCCAAATTAACCTTTCCAATAATCACTAATTATTTAATAGCCAAGTTGCCAACCGGAAAACGAATTAACCAAGAAGTTTTAGTTGACTGCCAACTTAAACTTTCCTACAGTCACTAATTATTTAATTGCCAAGTTGCCAACCGCAAAACTAATTAACCAAACATCATAAACAGTGGGCAGGTATTAAACAGTGGAATCGATCACCACTTCCGTTGTATCGGCTAAGAGCGTGGGCGCGCCACGGTGTTTCGTCACCAGCAGCGTAATGCCTCGACCTGGCGACCCATTTCTCATTACTATCATGGCGTGACCCGATTGTTAGTCAACACATAAAATGTAGGGTTGCTACTTTCTTCAGGACGATAGGAGATATAAGACTGCTAATGAACCCAACATTAAACAGTTGGCAGGTATTGATCACCACTTTCTTTGTATCGGCGCTAAGAGCGTGGGCGCGCCACGGAGTTTCGTCACCAGCGTCATTGCTACAACCTGGCGACCTATTTCTCATTACGATCATGGGGCGTGAATCGATTGTTAGTCAAAACATAAAATTAAGGGTAGCTTGCTACTCATTTAAGGTCTGTATGAGGAAAATAAAAATATGTGACTGGATTTAAAATAAGTTTCAGGTGAGGGAAGGACTATGGACCTTTCGAAAAAATTAAGATGTCAAATTCTTTGAAATAGCGACCGTTTTTAGAGAATATATTTTAAGAATGTGCTAAAAACATAATGATGTATCAATAATAGTTAAGAATTGAAATGCAAAATACTACATAAGTAGTTAAATTATTCAGGATACATACAGCTCTATAGGATGTAGTTGTCAACCCTGCGGTTTAGGTGCCACTATCGTTTATTTCGTTATTACAAATAGTATATATACGAACCCTAAAGCAAAATTTTATTTGAATGTATATTTCAGAAATCATTATTTTGATAAATATGAACGGCATTAAATCTAGTAATTTATATAATAAAATGTTTGGCAAAATTATATGAAACTTATCTAAGTAAGTGTAACGAATTGTTAAGTGTTAGTTAAAAACTAAAAACGTAAAATAAATGGAACTAGATAACCACTTAAACCAATTGCTGTTGTGGTATATCGAACTAGATATTTCAACGGGTTCGTCTTTGATTTGACTGTTTGAAATTCTTATAGCATAACTGAACCGTTCAGAATAAATGCATCAATGAAACGCAAGTCTAAACTGATGTATGTATTAAAATAAAAATTCTTAATCTCCAGACCTAAACATAGACTAAGCTAGAGCTTCGCGGTTAGTTTTCAGATTGAGGTACCAAGCTCCATCATATTTTAAAAATAAATTCTTCAGCACTTGCTTTCCATTTTACAAATATGCTAATGAATTTTGTTCCTGGATATAATGTGTAAGTACAACGAATCCCATATCCTGCCCATATTTTAGCCAAATAGGTTTCTAGACCATTTGAGTTGTGTTCATCCGCTTTAGTCTTGAAATGTGAAGGTTACTTCGTGAACTAGGTAGGTACTCGACTAAAATATTTTTAATATTACGCCCAATTTATAGGTCATTGACATTCTCGTATGTTGCTTGTGGGGGCGACCAATTTGGAAGACGTTTAGGTAATTGGTGGGATCATTTACCCAATCTGTGCCACGTGGGTGGTATACTTTCCTATGAGCTTTGTTGGGTTAAGGTTGGACACGGTTTTACGAAATCTACTGTACACACACGCGGCGATCCATGGTGTTGGATAAATAGACAGTTGTGGGCGTTGGGCATTGTAATTGAGAAATTGTTCAAATTCTCAATTACAATGCCCAAGAGAAGTTGAAATTGTTACTCATTTGTACCTAGGGTAAATAGCGGTAGCTTTGATCTTAGACACTGTCATAATCGATTCAACCACATTCACTGTGTATTTAACAGTATTTAGGTCTGAGTTAGGTACTTTTTAACACATGTCATGCTAATAGTTTTGTAAAATTATAATGACCGAGGCGATGGTAAAGCTTATTAAGAAACTATCATTTTTAACTAACATGGTCTTTACCACTGTAACTGTTATGAAAAACACTACTACTCTTACAACAGAATTAGACATTAATGTTAAATGCAAACACTTGTATGTCAATTGTTAACTTTTGAGCGTAACAAAGATTAAAATTGAGTTATAATTATTTTCTAAATTTTAACTGATGGGAAGTGTAAATCGTTCACTACAGGAATTCGACTCATACTCGTAGTTTCTCGCAGAATCGATATCCTAAATAATAAATTCCTCTTTACGAACTTAAGTTTTATTCCATTGTTTAAAAGAAGTACCTATCAAGGACTCATATCATCTTTTTCTCTTTCCAGATCTTCGGCATAGTCATAATCGCGACAGCATGCGTGGACATGGGCATCATCAAGGGGTTCTCCGGCAGTGAGCCGACGGGCCACGAGACTGACGCAGTGCTCATCGCAGTTGGAGTCCTCATCATCCTTGTAGCAGCGTTTGGGTGCTTCGGCGCGTGGAAAGAGAGTCCGAAGCTCTTGTACATCGTGAGTATCCACCACAAGCCTCTTTATCATAGGTATTATCAATTCGTTCTCTGGTTACGAGCCGATGGGTCACGAGACGGACGCAGTTCTCAACGCAGTAGCGGTTCTCATCATTCTGGTGGCAGCGATTGGCTGCTTCGGCGCAAAGCTTTTATGCATCGCGAATATCCAACATTCATAATAGTCCCTCAGCTACTCAGTACTTTTCAAGGGCATCAACTCATAATCGCGACAGCGTACGTCGACATGGGCATCATCAATGGGTTTTCCGGCGGTGAGCCGACGGGCCACGAGACTGACGCAGTGCTCATCGCGGTTGGAGTCCTCATCATCCTTGTAGCAGCGTTTGGGTGCTTCGGCGCGTGGAAAGAGAGTCAGAAGCTCTTGTACATCGTGAGTATCCTCCCATTCTCAAAGAGTACTCCACAACCCCTTTTTATCATAGGTATTATCAAGGCGTTCTCTGGTCATGAGCCGACGGGCCACGAGACTGACGCAGTTCTCAACGTAAAGGGGGTTCTCATCATTCTGGTGATCTGGTGGCAGCTATTGGGTGCTTCGACGCAAAGCCCAAAGCTTTTGTGCATCGCGAGTATCTAGATTCAACATTCATTATTAGTCCCCTAGCTAGTACCCCAGTACTTTTCTAGGGCATCAACCAAGAGCTGCAGATTACGAGATGTTTATGGTGCTGATCACCATGAAGAATGTTGGTGGTCTAAGTTCTTGTACCTACATTGAGAGAAAGCAATGGAGACCATGGATTACAATGTCATTTAAATTTCTCATTGCATTTAATCGTTGTAATGATTATGATGATATTCCATCTGTCACATTTTCCTTTCCCTTGACCAGTTTGCCGGCTGCCTGATCGTGATCATCCTGCTGGAGCTATCAGTGGGCATCGCCGCGGCCGCTCTCCGTCCGCAGATCGAGTCCGGGCTGAAGACGCAGCTGCGGTCCTCTTTCATCAAGAACAAGTCCACTCGGGAGGAGGACTCCACCTACCGCGACTTCTGGGATAGAATCCAGAACAGCGTATGTATACGTTAATCAATGGTTCAATAAAAGTTGTCGTTTTCTTTTCTTACATTGTTCAGATTTATTTAAATTGTTCAAATCTATTAACTGTTTAATTTTTCTTCCCTTTCACCTTTTTACGATTGAGGCCTTTTAGTTGGATCTTCGATTCTCTCAAAATTCCACCGTCTCTTCGCCTCCACTCTGCATTTAAACTCAATTCTTTATGTCAAAATTATAACTAACAAGTACAACTCAAGCGAAAAAGAACGTCGAGTTAGTCGATAGAATTTCAGAGAATCGCACAACAGTTCAGATATTTGAGCATCAACGAAGTTTCACTATTTGTTATCCAATGAAATTCTTCGTCTCCAGTTGGAGTGCTGTGGCGTGACCGGTCCTGACAACTACGGCCAGTCGGAGCCGCGCCTCAACCCGCCCTACAGCTGCTGCATGCCTTCCGCCTCCGACGATTCCGACGAAGTCAAGCGCTCCAACTGCCTCACCCAGAACAAACTCTACAAAGAGGGCTGTGAAGACAAAATCCTGGTTACCATCCACAGCGCCGGCTTATCTGTTATCGTCTGCGGGATCTTGTTCTGCTTCCTTGAGGTGAGTTTCTGAATCTTTTATAATAAAATTTCTAGAGGAGAAACTTACTGCTCTATGCCTTCGCCTACGATGAGTTCGACTAAGTCAAGCGCTCCAACTGCCTCACCCAAAACAAACTCTACAAAGAGGGCTGTGAAGACAAAATCCTGGTTACCATCCACAGTGCCGGCTTATCTGTTATCAATCATCTGCGGGATCTTGTTCTGCTTCCTTGAGGTGAGTTTCTGAATCTTTTATAATAAATTTTCTAGAAGAAAAACTTACTGCACTATGCCTTCGCCTACGATGAGTTCGACCAAGTCAAGCGTTCCAACTGCCTCACCCAAAACAAACTCTACAAAGAAGGCTGCGAAGACAAAATCTTGGTCACCATCCACAGCGCCGGCTTATCTGTTATCAATCATCTGCGGGATCTTGTTCTGCTTCCTTGAGGTGAGTTTCTGAATCTTTTATAATAAATTTTCTAGAAGAAAAACTTACTGCACTATGCCTTCGCCTACGATGAGTTCGACCAAGTCAAGCGTTCCAACTGCCTCACCCAAAACAAACTCTACAAAGAAGGCTGCGAAGACAAAATCTTGGTCACCATCCACAGCGCCGGCTTATCTGTTAACATCTGCGGGATCTTGTTCTGCTTCCTTGAGGTGACTTTCTGAATCTTTTATAATAAATTTTCTAGAAGAAAAACTTACTGCACTATGCCTTCGCCTACGATGAGTTCGACCAAGTCAAGCGTTCCAACTGCCTCACCGAAAACAAACTCTACAAAGAGGGCTGTGAAGACAAAATCCTGGTCACCATCCACAGCGCCGGCTTATCTGTTATCGTCTGCGGGATCTTGTTCTCCTTCCTTGAGGTGAGTTTTTGAATCTAATATTAGATATATTCGTTATTGAAACTAGCCTAGTCTAGAGGGAAAAGTAACTGCTCTATGCTTTTGTCTACGATGATTTCGAGGAAGTCAAGCGCAATAACTGCCACACCTAGGACAAACTGTACAAAGACGGCTGTAAAGGAAAAATCCTCGTTACTCTTGATAGTACTGGCTTATCTGTCAAAGTCTGCGGGGTCTTGTTTTGCTTGCTTGAGGCGAGTTTCTGAATCTATTATTAGATATATTAGTTAGTAAAACGTCTATGTAGTCTAAGGAAAAACTAACAGCTTTATACCTTCGCCTACGGTGAGTTCCACGAAGTCAAGCGCACCAACTGCCACACCCAGGACAAACTGTACAACGACGGCTGTGAAGTCAAAATCCTTGTTAATATTCATAGTGCCGTCTTATCTGGAGTTTCTGAAACTATTATCAGTACTTTCGTTAGTAAAATGCTGGCAGCCTCCACCTACGATGATCGCGACGAGGTCAATCACTCCAACTCCCTTACCCAGAGAGCTCTACAAAAACCGATGTCGAGACAAGATCAGAGGGCCTACTCTGAAACGCAAAACCCGAAACTTCGTTATACCCGTCCCTCTCACGCTCCAGTCATGACAGAGTCGAGTAAAAGGGACAGGGCTAACCGAAGTTTCGGATGTGCGTTTCAGAGTACGGTCCCTGGTGCGAAGCCTGGCTAATCCGTCATTCTACTGCCTTTTATCTCAGCACTTTGCGTTCAAACAATATTTTGGATAGTCAGTTTTTCATGGTCAATCCACCTAGCCCTAAAGTTACATAACATCATGTATTCATGATAAAGGCTTAGCGTTTCACCATTGTTGATAAAAATAAATATAATTACATGGCATGGCATGCAAATTTCACACCGCCCCGCGTGGAGGCTCTGAGGCCACTCGTTTAAAATTATATCGCCTTATGCGGTTTGCATTGAATTATTTTCACAGTACTTAGCATTGCGCTGACTTGTAGTGTTTTCAATCTTTCACCCACCACGGATGCTGCTAATGAGATACCAAATTACCATAACTTAAACGACAAAAAAAAATCTCAGTAAAATTAACCTAGGTAACTTAAATCTAGTATATCTCTTACTGAGGATAGGTTATGGGGAATGACAGTAGACTTACACTATATCACATACATACGTACTAACTTAAAATAATAATGCCAAAAAGATCTTGAGTAGAAAGTGGTAGAATCCAGAACAATTTTAGAGCCGCCGACTAGGAACAATAAATTGGATTAATAAATAAAAGTGTTTTGTTCCTAGCATGACCAATTTAAGCAATTTCTTAGAGATAGGAATCAACTTTAGTCAAGGTTTCCGAATAATGGTTTAGGCTATAAAGTCCACTTTTGTAGCTTTTTTTAATGGACCGGCTTCGCATGACATGCCACCGTTTGTAAGCAGAAATAGTCAGGTGAGGACTAATTTACTAGAAATCTAGGCTCGGAAATGGTACCTAGATACTATTTGATGGACAGTATCAGCAACTGTGCTATGTTTTAGCTTGAAATATTGGAAAAATAATTAAATATGAAGGATATTTGGCGCCCTACAGTCTATGGCTATTCTTCTGAAATCTTAAGTGTTCTTTATAACTTCTGAAAATCTTTATAGCCATGGATCATGTACCTAATTCCTTACTATATATAGGTGTATTCCTTACTATATGAAAATGCTCTCATATTCTTATATAACCACACAACTTCTATCCTTAAATTCATTAGATGCTTGATAATAATATGTTGATTATGATGATAAAGGTGAACTAGATATTAGTAGTATTATGATTTTTGTTTTCGTTTTTTAAACGTGAAAAAATACCTCCTGTTGCGTGAGCAAAAAATCCATGACCACTTTACTTACTACTGTAATTAACAGGAGATTAGTTTGACCGCGAATGTCTAAATCTAAAGTGTCAATTTTTTAGGTTCAAACACTATTTGAACAAGGTTTTTTGCTTTATCCAACGTTTCGGCACCTTTCCTCTAAAGATAAGGTTCTTTCGAGGTAAAGACCTCATATTTTCCATTTTACTGCGTTTGAAATCACACTCTTTATTGATCCTTGTACCTACTGTTTTCTATAGTAAAGTTTTAATCGTTTGATATAATCAGTCAGAGTGCGAGTGGCTACTGGCTAGGTCAACTCTTTGTACTAACTATTTTAGATTTTTATTTGTCCTCTACGAAGGGCAAGGCAGAGAATTAAATAAATTAACTACTACTTTACAAATTCATACCGAAAACACTTTGAAGGATGTAGGTAGATAGAGTTTTTGTACTATGGATCAGATTTTTTTATGAATCCGGTAAAATATTGAAAATGAATTAGGTATTAGTAAACATCGACCCGTCTCACAACTAGCTCCGATGGGACTCGAACCGACGACCTTTCACTGTCCGGGCGAATGCACGGGTCGTTTTTTTCTAATATTTCACTTTCAATAGTAAAAACTGCATTGTGAATGCAAAAAAGTAAAAATAATTTAAAATTCGGTAAAAGTCCATTACAAAGTTAAAATATCTACTTTGCTCATACTCATTCTTTTGACAATTATTTAAATTAGTACTGTGACCATTCTAAAAGTAAATGTTTATTTTACAACAATATGTATTATTTTCTTCATTTATTGAAATGTATTGATTCTCCCCTATTTCTAACTTATACAATAGACTAGAATGCTGTCAGTTTTAAAAATACCTTCAATAAATATTTTTATTGTTTTCTTCCAGGTGGCCGGTATTGTACTAGCTCTGTGGCTAGCACACTCCATAAAGACGAACGGGAAAAGCCGAGAAACAGCCTAAGTTTAGTCACAATTAGTACAGAAAACCTCCGCACCGAGGGTTGCACTGCCTTACAGAAAATAAACATAAGTTGTTTTATTTACCACGAAGACCATACCAACCTGTGAAATGTGTAAAACACAACACCACCATTGTGTAAAAAGTAGCAACCCATAGTTGCTACTTTTTATTTACTACTATTATTAGTGTTATTACTCAATACTAATATTATAAAAAAAAGATTTAATTTATTCTGTTTGTATCTTAGTAATGGATAAACTCAAAAAAACAAGACCGATTTTTAAAATTATTTTACCAGTAAAAAGCTACATTATTCCTGATTGACATAGGCTGTGTTTTATCCCGATATTCCTACGGGAACGGGTAAGTACCATGCGGGTAAAACCGCGCGGAGCCACTAATAATTAAATATGTTAGGAACGAGTACTATTACAAAAACATGTCCTAATTTGGGTGTACTTAAAATTACATTTTTGATGAAAATTGACAACGAAGTATTTAGAAAAAATCGACCCATCTCACAACCAGGGGGCCAATTCTGCTAACGTTAAGTCATAATCGTGTCTCAATCGTGTTTCAATTGTAGTTCAATTGTAGTACTTTTTTACACACTAGTTACAAGAAATGTGTACTTTTTTCACCATACTACTGATGGTCACACCACACACTACATTTACATCACATCATATTGTCATAATTCTTGTAACTGTTGTGTAAAAAATCACTACAACTGAACTACAACTGGAACACGATTGAGACACGATTATGACTTAACGTTAGCAGGCTTGGCCCCCTGCTCTGATGGCTGCTCTAACCACTGAGCTACGGAGTCGCCCGGATAGCGAAAGGCCGTGGGTTCGAGTCCCATCGGAGCTAGTTGTGATACGTGTCGATTTTTTCTAAATAGGTACTTCACTTTAAATTTTTCAATAATAAAAATTGCATGTGAATGCAAAAAACTAAAAATTTAAATAATTACATGTGGTGTTGGAAATTTCCACAAAAGTGACTATTTATCCTAAAATTTCCCTAAATATCTGGTTACCCTTATCGCACCTTACTAAAATAATAGAACTAAAAGGTTAGGAACACCTCAAGTGCTAGTAAATAAATAAAATTTGACTTTCTGTTATTGTTTAAATTAAATTAGGCTACTTATATTATTTCAACGACCTCCGTGGCCGAGTGGTGTACGCACCGGTTTCAAGGTGCCGCTATCTCTAGAGCGGGTTCGATCCCCAGTCGGTAAGTAGGTAAAAATTGAAAATGAACTTTTCAATATTTCCTCGGGTCTGGGTGTATGTGGTAAGGTAATACCAGTCGTTGTTTCCAATTTCCATAATAGTGCTTAACGACGACGACCGATTTGTCGCAGGGGTAGGCTACCCACCTTCTGCGCCAGTGGTCTCGGGTTCGATTCCCGAACAAGACAAATATTTGTGTGCATGAACATGTCTATTTGTCTTGGTCTGGGTGTTTACAATGTATATTAAGTATGTATTTACAAGCAAAAAGTATTTAAGTATATATTTATCCGTTATCAAGTTTTCCATGATACAGTTTATTAATGAAATTAAAATGGGCTTAGATAATTGGTGTGAATGTAAGAAGTTATTTATTTATTGTTTATTTTATTTATTTAAACTACTATACTTTGGTATTGGAACAATGTATGTGATGGTGTCCAATATTTATTATTATTCTAATATTTCAATAATTGTACAAGATCTATATTTGTACAAGATCTCTTTAATTTTACCACAGCACGTTATTTAGAGGTAGCTAGGAGCGCATAATTGAGATATTCAATATTGTTTCATTGTTATTAGAAAAAAGTAATCTAGCTTATTCATTTTCTACCGTATCTGAACTTTAGCTTTTTATATAAAAGAGAGCGTTACTTCAAACTAAATGATTTAATTCAAGAAGAATAGTTTGAAGAGCAATAACTTTTTGTAAGCAATGAGTCTATTCTATACTAGGTATATCATTATTTATATTGCTTCTATAATTAGCACTGAATAATACAACTATTTAATGTGTTTTCGTCCTTTATGTAAGTAAGCAGAGTATAAAATTATTAAATTAAATAATAAAGGATAAGTTTTTGTTTGATGAATGAGCATTTAGTTTTCGTAAGATAACTCTAATAAATAGATTAAATTGTTGCAAATACTAGTTGTAATTGTCTATTTTGTAAATGAAAGTAAGTACTTATACTTCATGTTAAAACTGATTGCAAAATATCACAGAATCTATATGTCTTATTTATTCATACTGATAAAAAAAATACTTTTAAATCATAATGCCGACATCCTTTTTATTATAAAAAACAAATCTACAGTAAGTATTTGTTTTTCTAATTTTAATTAAGTAAATATTATTAACTTTATTTCTTCAAGCAAGGAAAAATTACTAGCTTAACTTATAGCTTTTAAAATGAATTAAACTTAAAATTACAATACAACTATTGTAATTTTGTAATAAAATGTAAGTATTGTTTTTAATTGATTATGCACTGATACGAATTGGTGCTATTAATGATTACTTACTGTTATTGATTTTGTATTATTTTATTTAAATTGTTGGCATTTAATTGTTTGTTAGCATTTTATTTATCATTAAGATGTTTCAACTTTGTTTTAATTCCCATTTCGAACATCATAATTAGCACGCACCTAAATGCATGTAATACAATAAAAACTCGTTAATGTTTTAGGGTTGCCTTAGACATTTTTGTAAATGTGTCTACAACATTTCTAAATCCAAACATACTATTATTTGCCTTATCATTATTCTCCAAATATTTTTAAAATAAAGTTGTTACGTGGTTAGTTTGTCAAGAAGCAATGTTAATTATAAACAAAGTAAGATTTAATTGTATGGAATACATATTACCCTAAAAGTTATAAGGTCTAATTTACTAACTGTAACCAAAATTAGCTAGTCATCACAGAAAATATTGTAAACCAAGTTTACATTTAATAATAATAATTATAATTTATGTAAGAGAAGGGGTCCCACCACAGAAATATATAGAATAACATGTTAATCACTTAATTTTGTGCATTCCTTCGTTCGTACAGTTGACACCTATTCCCGGTAAAGTTATTTATTTATAAGATCCGTAAAGCTATATGAAATTTTGTCCATTCACGCGATATTTATAAAACATTTATTAGACGGCGACATAATTTAATAAAATTAATCTGTTTTATAGTTGTATTTGACATTGAATTTTTACAGGAGAGTAGGCAATATCGGCACACAGTTGTTTAAGCAAATCTTGGTGTTAACTGTACTCTATCATTATTTTATTGTAATTGTATTTGTAAAGATAAAGTTATAATTTAGCGATTATGATGTCTAAAAGTTTTTTTTAGAAATTAAGTATGGATGTTAAAATAGATTTTCTTAATAAATTATCTGTGTTCTATAAAATGATTTTCCTTTTTTTGACCTGGCAGTATCACACTCACACCACACGCAGGAATGCCGACTCTGAAATCACAGAACTATCGAGTGATATTTTCTTCTGTAATCATATGATATTTGTTTCGCTTGTAAAATAATCCATAATTAAGAAATTAGATGTCTATAATAAGTTTTTTTTATAGTCGGTAGGTCCTACAAACAAAATAATTTAGTGCACTACCTAGTGACCTAACACCAAAGTTTGCAGTCTTTAATATAATTTCTCTAAGACCATTTATGTAATGAAGAGATATGTGTGAATAAATGTGGATTTCTAAATCGTAGAATGATGACGCCTAGGTACGTAAATCTAATATTTTATTTTGTTCCGAAGCTGGGTTGTTGGTGGCTGCCTTTAGATTTCCGTAATAAGATTTTTCACTTGACCATTTGACCAAAGGCTGTTTATTAGTGACCTTTTCTGAAAAATATGGGTAACAAAATGGTAACAAATCTGATAAAGTATTTCACTTGAGGAGATATTTCAAAATAAAACAAGCTTTTTGAGCAATTTTATTGAAACAGCTACTTAACACATTTATTCCAGTGACTTACATAATACTGAACTTGAACGTATTAATATTGACCAGTAAAATCTATTTCTATTGTGCATTTTCGGTATGTATGTACCTATAAATTGAAAAACACTTAGTGAAAACATTACATTCAAACGTGTTTCCTGCTTCTGCGTCTGCTTATAAGTTTGCTAGGTGTAATATAAATCATCATTAATTACTTCATAAACTTATACAAAATAACGATATCAAAGGTACCTATATGATTAGGAATAATATAAATAACACTATATAAGGCATACGCTAAAACCGTATAATTTTATTTTATTTTATTAATTCACACAATCCATTCAGATTTAATTATTTTTCAGATAACTTTAAAAATCGATATAAAATTTTATGCAAAATCTTATTTTTCTCTCAAATACACCTTTTTCAAATACATGTAAATATAATATGAAAAACTACATGACTAGAATTATTTTAGACAGCACATGCTTTTTCACACACCTACTCTAATATTAAAGATTCTCATCGTAACATTTATTAGAAACAAAAAATTAACTGTTATCATATCTTTGGTCCCTTTTGGCCCATTCGCCCCAGCTGTATTTAAAACTACTTGTTTATCACAGAACAGCTACGATAAGTTACCACAACTGATTTGAACGGACATTCAAAATACAACAATGCATTGCATTTAAACTAACATTTAAAGTGAAAAACATTCTTTGATAGCTTGACAAAACAGTCAAATACAGAACAAATTGTAAAATTTGCAAAACATCTCTGCCGGCCTAGCATGAGCGGCTTATAACGAGCGATATGATATGGTACGGCAAGTTGTCTTGCTTATCCCACTAAGGTGTAAGCAAGACGGCATTCCGTACCATATCATATCGCGCGTTATAAGCCGCTCATGCTAGGCCGGCTGGACTTCAAAAGCATCTCCCCTCCAAGAAACACTGTTAATGATGATATTCATTCTCATTGTACATCTATAGATATACCTACTAATATTTATTGCGAAAAAAAATGTATATTTTTAGCTTACTTTCGCAAAAAAAACTCAACATATTTTTTGAGCCCGACCACCCACAAAAAATGCATAGCACACCACAAAACTATCAGTGCACTATACCTGCTGCTGCAGATAGCAAGACATCGACAAAACTTGCACCTTCACCGATTACGATTACTATCTACACGTGTTTCGCCCCGACCCGGGGCATCCTCAGGAGCTATTAGACCGTGCCAAATCCAGCACCGAACGATAAAATATTATTATTTGATTGAACATTGAAAAGCATCATACTACAAATAGCGGCACGTAAGTCTAGCGCTGACCGTAACGTGGAGGGTATAAAGTCCATTCGCTTAGATAGTGTCGCCCTTTTATCGCGCCGCCTTGGCACGTGCCGCTTCTTGTCAAAGGATGCCGCCGCATAAACAAAAGAAGCCGCGTGCGGCGTACACCCGCAAATGGAATTGGATTTTGGGATTCGGCATTTATTAAATTATATTTTCTTAAATAATCCATGTTTATTATAAATACAGGTGGTAACGACGGTTGTGACTTGTGACAATTCGAGCGATGATGAGTAATCATAATAATCATATAAAAAATTCATAATAATAATTATTATTTGTAAATCACTTATTTAACTTCCTTTTATATAAAAATATCCAAATTTTCATTAAAATTGACTTTGGTACCCAACTTGAGTGTATTATTTTATAGCAAGAACCACAATGCCGTGCGGGTGTACCGTTACCTGCGCATGTTTATGGTATGGCGCAAGGCTCAAAATACCTTATTTTTAACTTCTGCGCATCCCCTCCACGTTTCTGTAAGCGCTAGACTTACGTGCCGCTACTTGTACTTATTTGAAAACGTTTACGTTATTTTACAATTTGCCTTCTCTAAAAAGTAATTAAAGTAATATTGCGTTTACATTGAGTAATAAATTCGTGGCCATAAAACTTTGATTTCGTGTGATATTGGTGATTATTAACTTTCGAAGTGCGCTTGCAAGTTTTGCTGAAGCTTCCTACGTTCCACTCGTATGGTCCGGGCCATCCACAGGGATAGCACGATGCACAGAATCTGGAAAATATGACACAACAGTTAGTAACTACATAGGTATGTAAGTATTTTAAAAGTTTAATTCTTTACATGATACCTATTATGTCGGCCTTACAAAATTAATTAAGCTTTTAAGCTTTATGCTGCTACAGTTGTCAACGCACTAATTGATAGCCACAAACTAACAAAAAATTGATGAAAATTGAAACAAAACGAACACAACTTGTTAACAAAACTACTTTAATAAGTAGGTAATAGAACTCCAGACATGTAGCACTGAAGAAAATTTACAAATTTCACAGAATAATACCTTGTTTTATAAACAACATTTAATTAGCTAGGTATGTAGAGGGTACCTAGGTACATACCTCAATCAAAGCGAAAATAACGCCTGTAGTGATAAAAATGTTGCCCTTAAAAGCCTTCTTCCTGCGTAGCGCCTCATCGCAGCCGATCACGTAGTACGCCTTGTCGGCCAGGCAAGTTGCGTGGATCTGCCGCCTGGCGCCACCGTCGCGGAGAGCATGTGCCCGCGCACAGCACGACGGCGGGATGTCGCGGTGGAGGATGGAGTAGTCTTGAGGGCCGTCGACGCCGCAGCATTGGTTCTAAAAGGAAAAAAGAGAAGTTAGTAAGTTACTTTCCCAATACAATCAGAAATAAGGTGCCAAGGAAACTTTTCGAGTACTAAGGTAACAGAATATTTAGGCGTTTGAATTTAATATTGAATATGTGGTTGTGGAGAAAACTTCTCAACGAAATAGACAAGATTTTGGGCATTATACCTCCTTCAAGGTTTCAAGGAAGCTGTGGCCGTCAGGCAGATGTTGATAAATGAAAAGAACCGACCTTTGCCTGCAACTGGGCCCAAAGAGGCTGATGGTTGGATGCCTCGTCTTCAACAGTGATGTTTCTGAAGACCTGCCCCCGGAGCTCGCTGCCACCGCTCACTATCACAAACACCTCCTCTGACACCAAGAGTATTCAGAAGCACGCACAAAAGAATTGAAATGCTGACCTCAGCCTGCAACTGGTCCCAAAGAGCCTGATGGTAAGATGCCTCGCCTTCAACCGTGATGTTCCTAAATAACTGCCCCCAGAGCTCGCTGCCGCCGCTCACTCTCACGAACACCTCCTCTGACACCAAGAATATTCAGAAGCATGCGTAAAACAATTGAAATACCGACCTCAGCCTGCAACTGGTCCCAAAGAGCCTGATGGTTGGATGCCTGGTCTTTAACCGTGATGAAGGCGTGTATTGAAAGCTTATGCCCGAATACTCGTACGCTACTTATCTTTGGGAGCGTCTCACACATCGCCCTGTCACTTTTAATGTCAAACGTATGAAAGAGATGCCATGATGTTTGAGACGCTCCCAAAGATGATTTGCGTTCGAGAATTCGGGCGTTAGTATTGAAATACCGACCTCAGCCTGCAACTGGTCCCAAAGAGCCTGGTGGTTGGATGCCTCGTCTTCAACGGTGATGTTCCTGAAGAACTGCCCTCTTAGCTCGCTGCCGCCGCCCACCCAGGCGCTCAGCACCGCGCCGCCCACGCCCACGATAACCTCCACTGACACGAGGAATATGAAGAAGCACGCGTGCTGGAAGAACACAGTCTTAAACACAACTTGGGTAAGGTAGAACACAATAAATGGATGCGAAGTTTATTAATTCACATGTCCCTAGCTATGCGTGAGCTTTTCGAGAGCTTCAATCCAATATTCCGATGATATCAGCAATATGGTGGATGTTAATTTGAATAAATCGCTTTTCCTTAATATTACATGAGAGAAAAAATTCTTCCATGTTCTGTGATTACATGTTTTAAAAATATTGGAAACGTTTCCAACTGGGGCATGTCTTTTATATTTATGTAAAAAATTCAGAATTTCAAAAATCTTCGGCCAAAAACTCAGTGTTAAAAAATATAATTTCTCTCTCGGTCGCGGGCACTCGTAAGACCCCCCTCACATAATATAGCCTTATAGTACTTCTCTTTTCGTGGTCCCCGACCGAGTTTTTTTTTATTTTTTAACTTTTTTAGACTATTTTTTTTATTTCGTCCTGAAAAGGTAAGTAACACAAAAAAAATTGTATGTAAATACCCATTTATGCGTGTCAAATCGTTTCAAAAAGCTGATGACCTTGAAACGTCTGAACAGATCTTCACAATGGGTTCCCTATTTGAGTGCGAAAGTTGGTAGTGCGATTTTCAGTATATCGAACACGGTGTGTCGAAAACTCCGTAGTGCTATGTTTTATTATATCGATGCATTACAAGTGCGACGTAACGTTTGTGCGAAAAACGTAAGGTCGACAAACCTTACAGCGATTATTCATTAGTTCGTTGATTTGTTTGTTCTATGACATGTTATTTCGAAATTTCTGTTATTATGTAGCTTTTTCAGATGTAAGTAATTATATTGATTCAAAACTCATCCTTTTTAACCGACTTTAAAAAAGAAGGAGTTTACTAGTTTGACCTGTATGTATGTGATATTTTATGAATTATATAATATTTGAGTATAGCGTTACACTTTAGGCTTCCAAGCACGTGTGCTAAATTTCGTAAGTGTAGGTATGTATTTAAATAAATAATAAATAAATAAATAAATAAGGTATGTAATGTTTATATTATGTTAGTCCACGAATATCTTAAAAACTGAAAGTCATATCGAGATGATTCTTTTGATTTTAACAGGTGTATTTCATTTTTTTAAAATCGGTTCTGTAGTTTAGATTAATTTTTTTATGGATTCCCGGGGGCATGGGTTCGAATCCCGCCTGCAAGCTACTTGCAAGGCTTGTGGTATTTTACCATAAGAAAAATATATCTCAAAAAATACAGAACTTGTTTTGATGAAACTCATGCTGTTCTCTAAAATGGTATACACCTGGGGGCCAATTCTGCTAACGTTAAGTCATAATCGTGTCTCAATCGTGTTTCAATTGTAGTTCAATTGTAGTGCTTTTTTACACACTAGTAACAAGAAATGTATACTTTTTTCACCATACTACTGATGGTCACACCACACACTACATTTACATCACATCATATTGTCATAATTCAAGAATTATAATTAAATTAGTAATTTTATTACAAATAACTAGCGTGTACAAAAGCACTACAATTGAACTACAATTGAAACACGATTAAGACACGATTATGACTTAACGTTAGCAGGCTTGGCCCCCTGATAAAAATCAAAAGAATCATCTCGATATAACTTTTAGTTTTTGAGATATTCGTGGACAAACATTATAAACAGACATACATACACCGTGCTTAGAAGCCTAAATGTAACGCTATACTCAGATATTATCCAATTCCAACAATATCACATAGATACAGGTCAAACTGATAAACTCCTTCTTTTTTAAAGTCGGTTAAAAAGGAGAAGTTTTTATTTAATTTCATTACATCAGGGGGCCAAGTCTGCTAACGTTAAGTCACAATCGTGTCTCAATCGTGTTTCAAATGTAGTTCAGTGGTAGTGTTTTTTTAAACACTAGTTACAAGAATTAGGACAGTATGATGTGTTGTGAAAGTAGTGTGTGATGTGACCATCAATAGTATTGTGAAAAAAGTACTTATTTCTTGTAACTGTGTGTAAAAAAGCACTACAACTGAACTACAATTGAAACACGATTGAGACACGATTGTGACTTAACGTTAGCAGACTTGGCCCCCTGAAAAAGCTACATAATAACAGAAATTTCGAAATAACATGTCATAGAACAAACAAATCAACGAACTAATGAATCATCGCTGTAAAGTTTGTCGACCCAACGTTTTTCGCACAAACGTTACATCGCACTTGTAAAGCATCGATATAATAAAACATAGCACTACGGAGTTTTCGACACACCGTGTTCGGTATACTGAAAATCCCACTACCAACTTTCGCACTCAAATAGGGAACCCCAAATTATAGCTAAGAACCATCTCGATCACGTCAGCTTTCGAACAAAACAAACCGCATCAAAATCGGTCTATTCGTTCAGGAGCTACGATGCCACAGACACATAAACAGACAAACAGATACATCGACACGTCAAACTTATAACACCCCTCTTTTTCTAGTCGGGGATTAAGGGATTCCCCAAAATAAGGGAATTTTTAACTATGGATTACTCGCAAAACAAAAGTAGGTACTCAAAATTTGTAAAAAATAGGTAGGTATATGTTATGTCACATCTTTTATCTAGTGATTCCGGCCATTCAAAATTTGTTTTTAATTAGTGAAAAATATACTAAAATAATTGTCTTTGAATCTTAGGCAAGGGATTCCGGCCGTCATAAGTTTAAAAATTTTAAAAGGCTTTCTTCATGTTCAAAATTACCTACCTATTTTGCTAAGTACACTGAGACGCGCGGGGGTCACCACCGATATTATTATGATGTTCTTCAATTGTTTCTGCGGTCGGGAATCCTCGTCTTAAAAAGTAGAGTGATTAACTCACCACATAGAGGATTCTGACGTTCTCCCTCAAGGCGCCGACGCAGCCGAGAATCGCGGTGATCACCAGACACAGGCCCAGTGTCAGTAAAAAGGACAGGACTCCGCGTGATAGCGCGGTCTGCTCTGGTCGCGACTTGCTCTCGCGCATGTTCATCACGCACACCGCCATCAGGATCAGCCCGAACAGCTATAATATCAACCAATCAAGAGAGTAGTTGAAGCACAGAATAAATAATAGTGCTAAGGCAGGGGGGTGTCACTCCGCAGTTTAGGTACGTTCGGCCGGCGCGCCTGCCGGGTAGGCGTATGGCAGAAGAATGCCGCTCGGCTCGTACGCTCCACGATCGCGCGTAAAACAATCGATCATTTCTTTGATTTTTGTGCACCGAACAATGACTACTAAACGTTCTTATAATCCGTATATAAGATACTGTTGTGTTTACGGGTGTATAAATAAAAGAAAGAACAAAATAAACAACAAAACCGAACTCGCAAGTCGCTCACAACCCTAACCAGCGAGCGAGCTGTTTGAGACATTCATAGAAATAGAAACGCTCGCGCGTAGCTATTGGGTACAGTTTTGCTTGCATGCGCGAACTCTAGGTTATTATTACAGTAGGCAAGCGATTACAAAGCAACCGGAATTGGACTTTATTTCCACGCAGAAAGATTTATTTTTATTTGAATGAGCTTGCAGAGTGAGTCTTCTGTGCCTTAGCACGTTGAAGATCCTACTATATATCCTACTAATATTATAAATGTGAAAGTTTAGATGTTTGGATGTTTGGATGTTTAGATGTTTGGATGTTTGTTACTCAATCACGCCAAAACGGCTGAACGGATTTGGCTGAAATTTGGGATAAAGATACTTTGTAGCCTAGAGAGGAACATAGGCTACTTTTTATCCCGGAAAAACATCACATTCCCGCGGGATAACGTCGTGTAGTCCACGCGGGCGAAGCCGCCGGCGGAAAGCTAGTAATAAATAATTAAAAAATACAACGGGTTGCACTCCGGGAGTACCGGCAGAAGTGAAAAAGGCTCCCTAGACCTTTTCACAACAAAAGGAGTTTGACAAAAAAAAAATTCGGACTGGATTTGAAGTAAGTATATATTCTTTGACCTAGGTCTTCTGTCTTCAATGCCGCCTGTATTCTAATCTGAGCTATTACAACTTTGGAAACGGTGGCGAAATTTGCCTTCGTATTCTAATGACATTTTTACAGTTTTTCATGTGTCCTTCTTATGAATTTTCGACCTAACGGTCACGTGTCCTGACGCGAGTTTAACATTTTTTACCTATCACAAAAAGTGCACAACGCCGGAAGTTTTCACTTCAAAAACTGACCAATAAGCTGGGAAAAACTTAAAAGTCAATACAACTGAATAATTAAAATTGAAACTACATGAAAAACTTTGGCACTTACTTTCTTAATACCTAATTTAAGTTATTTAAAATGCAACATTGAAAGACGGTGACCACGTATTTCGTGTAATTTATTTGCTAATAAGTAACTCTAGGTAGTAAACTGTGATTGTTCACACAGAAGGTACTTCAGCACCTGGTCTACATCGATTTTCATTCAGCAAATTAATATTTTTAAACTTGTATCAAACTTAAAAATCTTCAAAAGATTTTTAAAAGATCAGCTGTTATCTTTACCACTCTTGAGTTAATTAATAATTTCCAAGAACTTTACCCGCCAAACGTGATGTGGCGTGTGGCCTGAAAATGCGTCGAAACAATTTAACTACATTACAACCCTCGTATTACAAATTTTAACAAAGACAATCGATACATCAAATAGAACCCACGCAAACTAGTACAATCGATCGTGTACAATAAAGAATTTACTCACGATACATATTATATTGAAGAGGGTGAGGAAAAATTTCATGCAGCGCAAGCTCCTGGGTTTCATTTTTGGTCCGGTGTTGTTTAATACGGTTGTTGTTTACTGCGGACAATCCACAGGTCCGGTTGGACAGAGCTGGACGTCCACAATGAGGCTTATGGGTTTGTATCGATCATTGCATTTTGACGAGGCCGCGATGTTATTAACGGTGGAGGTGCGGGCACTAGACGAGCGGGTAGCGTCTCTTTACTTTTCGTATGGCGTTTACTAATATTCTTGCGTTTAGTAATATCACATGTTCGAGTGGTGTACCTACGCACCGGATTTCCAAGGTGCTGCTATCTCCTGGGTTTGGTTGCCGCTTAGGTATATACATACAGACGGACGTAGCACAGGTGTTTGAAATACTATGTAGTTTGAAATTAAAGCAATTGAATGTAGGTACCTATATGTCGAAAATTTATACATATACTTAACTTTATTTATTTTTAGATGTATTCATTACCCAACATACTGTTTACTCTATTAGGGTGAAAATCATTTAAAATGACCATTTTGACATCAAAATTTGTCCACGCGCGATATTTCACAAAATATTCTTTTAAATAAAGCAATGAGTACCCACGTTAGTAGAATGGAACATTATCTCAATAAATATATATAAATTTCAATGCACCTTATCAGTATTTAATAAATATACTCCTTTAATCGCGCCGAACCCGGATTTTCTGTCCTCTTCGTGATTAGCGTTACAAAGTAAGTACATCAAAATAAATATAATAAAAAACAGTATTCGAACAAATGATTATTTTTTATTTAAAACACATGATTTGTCACTGATATCGGGTTAAACTATTTTATTTTCTTATCTCTGTAAATAAATTTTTGTCCTCAAATAAATGTCCATTATTGTGTTCATTTTCGTTATTCATTTTTCTAACGATCTAATTTAGTATTATTTATTGTTTACCAAAGGGCAACACTTGCTCTCTAAGGAGCCAATCAGATGCCTAAAGCGATTATGTGTCGGTCATTTTGTCATCGCATGAAAAAGTGAGTGAACGCGTGGTTTTCTGTCTCCGAGCGAAAATTACAATTTTGATTCATCACTTTTGTTGCCAACCAATTTATGCAGGTAAGAAAATACTTATATATTTAATCGATTCATATAGACGATTTGTTTTCGAACTTGATTGAAATGCAAACAGCTTTTACTCAGGACGGTCTTGTTTGGCTTAAAATATTTTCGATTCTGTTCCAAGTAGTAAGTTTGTTCATTTTTGTTATGGGTCGGCACGTTTTTTTCTTACGTAACAAAAATGATATAACAAAAATGAAAAAAAGCCGCATTCACAAGACTGATTTTTTTTTACCCAACCACGGTGATGTCCAAAATGAGGGTTATGTGTTTAATCTGTGTTTTTATGTATTTCTAGACTTTAATTACGTTGTATCCATGCTGTTATTGTGCTGTTTGGTTATTTGTCCATTTTGTTTTTTACTAACAATATTTTTCTTATATATATTTTTACTTTTTTGCATTCACAATGCAATTTTTCAATATTTTTCTTTTTAGAATGCCGATGTATACAGAGGCTGAAAGAACAGAATGCCCATAAATGTTTTGTTTACATATTATTGACATTGATTTTACCAACTAGCTACCAATGAGCGAAACCTTTGCGTTAATGAAAGTTAAAATAATTTTTATTTATTATAAGTGATTTTTTTTTATAAATGAATCATAAAAATAATGCTTTTTATTATTCCTGGAAAAAATAAATCAGTTTCATGTGACTTGTGAAAACCCTAATATATCAGCTTTGTTATTTTTTGTTACGGGTTTCATTTTTGTTACAATATCATTTTTGTTTCATTTTTGTCACAATGGTCATTTTAAATGATTTTCACCCATTAATCTTTATGGCGCGCTATTCATGCCTTTTCTTGTTGCCGCTTTTCAAAATGTTTCTGTAGAATTGCTAATAACTTTGATTGTAAAAGCCTTTGCACCAGAGTCAAATGTTCTTCTATTATTTTATTTGCCGCTCCGCTCGTCAATGTATCAGCATTATTCAGTACGTGGGGACGCATGTGGCTGCTTCCCCACACTCCAGGGACTGTCTTCAACTTCTTTGTTTCCGCCGTCCAATTATAACTTGGGTCGATATGTGCTCTACCACTTTCGAATACGACTTTAAATGCTTTGCCAGATCTTAGTTATGATAAGACCTCGTCGCCGCTGATATTTTATGTGTGGAAAGCAGTTAAACATAATTGTCTGATGTAAATTTTGCATGTTTTTTTTTGGTTATAGCTTTTGTCCTTTAGTCATATTTGTATATTGTAAACCTGTGTGTGGTCCTAAGAATAAATAAAAAAAATGTTATCTAATATATCAAGACATTTTATATGGTGATTACAAATACTGACTCATTCACGTAAATGAATTAAGCAAAACATTGCTTAGTTTTTTTGGTATCTAGAACACCTTTTTAATGCCTCTGGTATTAGAAATTTATAGGCCAGAGGAGTAGACGGGTATCAACCCTTGCTAATTAATATTAAAAATCGATACTGCATTGAGAATTGAGCGCAAATTCTTTTGATGTCACTTTACTGGCTTATAATTATTTCACGGCTGACCTAGTTGAAACCACCGGCTTCGAACTTAATGTTATCCTTGATTCGGTAGAGTCGTTGGGGAAATTTATAATTAAATACCTCCATTAGAAGTTCACTTCGATAACATTATAGAAAAGTATATGAGTTGAGTATTTTACTTGTAACATTCTTAGATTGGTACTTTTACTACTTAAGTATACAGAGCTTTAATAATCATGATAAGCTCAGCGTTAATATTTTAAAAAATCACGAAGGCTTTGGATCACGTCAGCATAATGCACGCAGATTACTTGATCTAAAGAGAACTTAATGAAAATTGTTTCTGCCATGCAACTTCAAGACTGTATAAGACGTTAGTACTATTATATATTCTGTGGTATAAGCAAAGAATACTATAATATATAAGTATATAGGTATAAGTGAAGCTAGAAAATAGTTAATTACGTAATTTTATAAACACTGCGGGAGACATGTGAGTATTAATTAATATGATGTCTACCATTTTTAAAAACATACGAAGAAATTTGATTTCTTATAGCTGCTACTGTACACGTTCCCGTCGGAATATCGGGATAAAAATATGTTCTACATATATCGCTCGGGAATAATGTAGTTACTGGGGCCCGATTCTCAGGCATTCGAACTTTTTCAGTGTGGTAATTCGTATGTCGAACATTTTGTTCGTGGTTTCTATTGAAAAGTTAGGACGTTTCAAACAAACTCATCTGTCCCACATGTCAACAAATTCATTTTGACAGCTAAGTTCGTATACGAACATCTATTGGTCTGTACCACTCGTTGCGTTCGACTGGTTTTCGTTCGAACTTTTTCGATTGTGAAATTCTGACAATACACAAACTGTGTTATTTTCTAAAAATATTTGAATTTCGAGCTTATAAATGTGAACTTTTCTCGATTGCCTGAGCATCGGCCCCCCGTTTTGTAAGAATTTTTAAAACGGTTCAATAGTTAAGTGTTTGAGTTTGTCTATTAAAAAAAAATCTTCCCTACCCTAGTTTGCATTTTATGTGGGGAATTCGTTGGGATATAGTTCGTATCATTGCCCACATAAAACGAACATTGACCTATTGCAATGCAGAACAATATTTTCTTGATTTACAACCATTTGCCAGCGTAGAGGTTTTAATTACTACATAGCGTTGATTCAAAACTGTGGGTACTTCTGCATGCCATATGTAACGTGCCAATAATAGTAACATGTTGTTGTTACCTACTGTATAACTTTAGTTTAGTACCAGATGTTGTTACTTGATGGCGCTGTGCGCACCCCAATAGCGGTTTACTCAAGGCACAGAATAATATTTGTATTCCAGCCATACCCATATTGGTAGTAGGAACAAATTTGCTACAAGTTTATTCTTGAAGATTTTCGATATCTTGCATAGTTTTCGATATATCCGCTCTTGAAAGTCTGAAATTTTGGAAAACAATATTTTTGCTTCACATTTTTGCTCTTTTTGACCGAATTTAACTTTTCAACGATTACTTAAAAACGAATTCTTTTCAATAATATATATTAATTTACTATTTTATCTATTTTTCTCCATTTGCGGCCTGGAAATGAGAGACACGAAAGATTTTCCATTGTTTGTGGCCTATTCTGAAACCTAAGTTTTGTGTCAGATCTACACCATTCTAATGGGTTTTTTTTTTGTTTTGACCATGTTTGTGCATAGTAATATATAATTGTCTAGAAGGAATTGTGATAGTGAATAAGATTAAGATTAGTGTGTCCATTAAACTATTTGATTCCTAGCTTGTTTAGTTGAAAATTGTTTACTGTTTTAGGTAATAAGCAAAATTTTACTTAGTTTAAACGGTATTCTGTATTGAGATGGAAAGTAACCTTTCTATTATGTGAAGGTCATTTTTCAAATTTGACGACTCTGTATAAGTTAAAACAGGGAGAAAAAAATTGCCCTTGGCGAGTTTCTTGCCGGTTCTTCTCGCTACAAGGTCTCCTGCCGTAGGATTTGCGAACCGATGGCGTAACTTCATTGACGTTCATAAGTGTTGTTAAACAAACCTAAATTGAATAAACGATATTGAATTTTGATTTTTTTATGAATTTTGTAAAACAATCATAAAGTGAAAATGAAGTTTTTGACACAGATAAGTGAATTAATATCAAACATTACAACAGTAGGTACCATTGAGTCAATTTATTGCTCTCGTGGTGTGGGAAGGACCTTCATCCTTGTCCTCGTTTTCATCTTCTTTTTCTCTGTCATCTTCTCCATCGGACCCCTGTAGGGAAATGGTCAGAGGATCCTCCTGTTCTGCTTCATCTTCGAAGTCAACATGAGCGACCCCCTTCAGGCAGTTTCCCTGGCAATTTTGGCATGCTGGGAAACATTTGAAGCTTCCTTTTTTGCAGTCAAACTTTGCGCTGACACAGTCTTCCGTACTCTCTTCCGTCTCTACGGGCGAGGAGTTTTGATACGTTCACCTCCTAAAGCTAGTCTTAACTTAGTTACGAATAGTGTTGCCGAACTATTAGTTTTACTATTGATAGTTTTAATCGAAAAATGTCAAACTATCGATAGGCCTATCGATCGCTCTTTTAGTGCAATACTATTGGTAAGCAGCAATACTATCGATAGTATCGATTCCTGACGGCGGATAAACTATCGATAGTATCGATAGTATCGATAGTATTGCTTTTCAATATTAATAAACTATCGATACTATTGATAGTATCGATACTATCGATAGTTTTGTACAATCGATAGTGACCTTTAATTCAATAGTAAGTATCGTCTGCCAGTGAAAAGCAATCAATACTATTGAAATAAAGGTAACATTCGATTGTCCAAAACTATCGACAGTATCGATACTATCGATGGTATCGATAGTTTATTAATATTCAAAAGCAATACTATCGATACTATCGATAGTTTATTCCTCGTCAGGGATCGATACTATCGATAGTATTGCTGCTTACCGATAGTATTGCACTAAAAGAGTAGAGTAGAGTAGAGTTCAGTATAAGTGACAAATATGCGTTTGCATACTTTTCACACGCGTACTTTTTTTGTTACATTTTAAAATTAAATTTCAAGTGTGATGCACAAGGATAAAAAATCTATATTTTGATAGTGCTTACAAAATGTCGTCGTCTAAGACGTTCTCGCAAATTTGCATACTGTAAAAAATTTTACACCTAAAACTGTCATGTCCGCCCGGTCTAATAGGTAAGGTAGCTCATGACGGATTGAAACACAAACCATAACTTTTCATTCGATAACGCTTTTATTTTTAATTTTCATCGAGTAAGGTTTTTTTAATTGTCACTTTTACTATGACTATTATGAAAAACAGGACTTTTACCATGTTTTTTGAGGCTGAGTCTTCGATATTTCGGCATACAGTTAATACAATAACGCAATAGTTTGAGCGAGTAGTTAACATAAATTATAACAAGTTAATATTTTACAGTCTGCTTATACGCTCGCACGGTGTTCTTGATGTTGTTGCAAACCCACATAGCCAGCAGCATACCCGAGCCCTGGGATAAGAAAAAAATTGTTAAATTAAATTTAACAAATGTTTTGATGCACTGATGATTACTATTTTATTTCAAGCTTTTTATTAACTTGCCATGTTAGTAAGTTAGTTAGTTAGTGGGGGCCAAATCTTGCAAGCTTAATTTGACCCACTTCCCAGTGTCCGATGGAGCTGAAATTTTGTATATACAGGTTTGGTTCAGATGACAATACAATATTTAAGTACAGTCAACAAAAAAGCTTGTCATAAAAACGAAGTTTCTACTAAAAACTTATTCTATTCAGTTTACACTCAAATACCTACGAGTAATTTTCCACTTTATCTTGATAATTAAATATTAATTTACAAATGTCAAGAGATCAGGGATCATTCATTTCATCACCCCGAACCCCCATTACCAATGACTGCCACGAGAGCAAGTACTGGGAGTTTTAGTGGGTAGGACCCCCCAAAGGTGAGTCCCACATAGCGAATCACCCCTGCACCCATGGGCGAGGGATGCATAAACGCATTTCTCCCAGTCACAAAAAAAAGGGATCATTCATTTAATTGGAAGAAGGAAGTGCCAACACAAAAGGTATTTTGTGGTGCCAACCTCAATCCAAAAGGCGGAGATAGCAGCCCCGAGCATGCTCCAGGAGTCTGCAAGGACGTACCACAGAATAACGTCTTCGCAACCCTCATGGTAGTAGCTCTCTGACCTAAGAAAGAAAAACATTTGAGTTGGTATTTAATTATAATCTTAAGTGTTATTGATTAATATTTTAATACAACTAGCGCTCTGCTCACGACTTGATCTGTGTGGACTTCAACTTCCCTTTATACCCCCTTACAGGGGGAATTTCCAAAAATCCTCTCTTAGTGCTCCCCTATACACTCCCCAGCAGCGGATCGCAATTGATGGCGTGCACTTGGCAAGGCCTACGTCTAACATAGTAGACGTTAAAAGCTGATGATGAAACAAACAATGAACTCACTGGAGGCAGGTTTTGTACAGCTCCTGCTGTGCGTACGCAGTTCTAGCGCGATATGCGCGTGGGCAGCATGACAGGCTCACCGGCCGCTGTATGGCAGGGTAGTCATCAGGGCCATTCAGGCCACAGCATTCGTACTGGAAGGAAGGTAGGTGTAATTTAATAAATCTCAAATAAGCACATAAACAAGAGATGGGTACCTATTGATAATAACAAAGAAGATCACATGGAGAAAAGTCTTTTCATGACAACCTTTTTTGCTGACTGTACTTAAATATTGTATTGTCATATAAACCAAACCTGTATACAAAATTTCAGCTCCATCGGACACTGGGAAGTGGGTCAAATTAAGCTTGCAAGATTTGTCCCCCACTAACTAACATACTAACTAACATGGCAAGTTAATAAAAAGCTTGTAAAAACAGACACCCAAAGATAAACTGCTAATAAAACAAAGAAATTTTGAGGTTTAAATTCTTTAGCACAGACTGGAAAGGCATACGGTCTACCAACCTTAATCTGCAGTTTATCCCACAGCTCATCGTGCTCACCCCGAGTTTCATCGGTCATGTAAGTCATGTTCTTGTAAAAGTCTGCCCGAAGCCATTCTGTGACCCTGGACTGGAGGCCGTGGCGCTCCACCGCCACGAAGATTGTTATGACCAGCTGCAGCACTTCAACGATCATCAGCAGAGCCACGTACTGGAGAAGATTTAGATTATAGTGTTTAAGATTTCTAGTGCATTAATGCTTATCACCACCAAAACTTTACTGGAATAAGCACTTCAGCCTACTAATTTAGATGTTTGGATGTTTATATATTTGGATGTTTGTTACTCAATCACGCCAAAACGACTGAACGGATTTGGCTGGGAACACAGATACTTTGTAGCATGGAGAGGAACATAGGCTGTTTTTTTATCCCGGAAAAATATCACATTCCCATATATACTTTTTATCTATTTGTCGTCAGGATCGGTCTCCTTCAAAATGGTAATAATATTCTGGAGACTCTTCGCACCACCATCTCTCCGTCGAGATGGCATCTCATCGGCTTTCCCGATGCTCTGGAAAAGCAGCGTTTTGCCACTGCAAACCTCAGCTTCATTGAAGTTTGACTTGCAGATCTGCACGATGCTGACTTCGTCCATGGTGTCGATCGCGTTCTGGATGAACGCCAATACTTCATTCAATATGAGTTGTTGGGAACCCATAGTGAGGCACAGCGCGCAGCGGTTTTTGCCGCGCGAAACGTAAATCACGAATGTGTAATTTGAGTACTGCACTGATAGTACGGTCCCTGAATTTGTTGCAAGGCCTCACCATGTAAATAACCTTCAGGCTCTCCTTGACGGCGCCGGCGATTCCCACGCCGACGATGACGATGAGAAGCAGAGTAGCGCACACGACCACGGCATCACCGACGTACCTAAGTGGCCCACAACGGATGCTGAGTTCTAATCAGACAGCATAACTTCCCAGAATTTGATGCAATCACTCACCGTGTAAATAACCTTCAGGCTCTCCTTAATGGTACCAACTAGGCCCACGCTGGCGATGACGATGAGAAGCAGAGTGGCGCACACGACGATGACGTCACCGATGTACGTGGCCGACGACGCCTGCTGACCGTACTGGCCTAGGAGCCGCAGGTCCACTACGGCGAAACCGAGGATGATGTATGCTACCAACTGAGTATACCATGATTATGAGAAACAAATGACAATTGTGTTGGTTGTACAACCGATAGCAAGTAAATATATACCGGCGGGCTTATTACCAAAAACAAGCAACCATGCAGTTGCGAAAACAATTGATGCGACTTGCTTGCGGTTTGCAATCGGTCAGACAATTTGAAGCGCTTTCATACAAATTTAGTTCATCAATCGCTCGCTTGTGGAGCTTTCGTAGCGATCTTCGTTCTGTAATACGAGCGTTTTGACAGCGATTAATTGTTTAAGATTGGTAATAGCCTGCGGGTGGTCCATTTAGATCGGTCAGTATGGGCAGTCTGAAACTACGTATAATGGTAAGGACAAACTGAGTCTACGTATGCAACGCATTATGACATCTAGACTCTTGAATTTGTATGAAAAGCAGTTGGATCAGAAACATACCTACTTATCATTCCCAACGTTGCGTCCACAGAACACGGAAAGATATTTTTCGTGGTTGCGTTTATTATTAATATTTATAGCCTGAAAGTAGATAATATAATACTTACAATACACAATCCATTCACGACCATTAACAGCCCTTTAGCTAAACTTTGGCTGCACTCCTTGAAATACCCCATAGTTATATTTTCACCTTTTGCTTTTGTTCCAAGTTTCAGATTGGCGTTCCCACATCGACTGTCGTGTACAATAATTTGCGATGGGAATCATCAAGTGCGAGGCACGCTAATTTTATTATTCATGAATGACGGTATTATAACTATAAGCCTGGGAGTTCTGCACATGTTGCTGCCCCGATAAAACGGTGTTCGTTTCTATTTGAAGAAATGACTTTCTTAGTAAGTATGTGACTGCACGAATAAAAGCTAAAAAACTCGGTTTAAAAAAACCCTAATACCCTGGCTCTCACTCCCTCGCACTTCCTAATTGGACGACCACTTTTATCTGTACCACACCCACAGGTCCACCAGCAACATCTCTCGCTTGGACCGATGGAGGAGAACGCAGTACATCGCGCAGCACTTCTGGCGACGATTTGCTAATGAGTACATTTCTCTGCTGCAGACCAAGGCGAAATGGTTCTCTTCCACAGGCGACGTGAAGACTGGGTCCCTCGTCCTCATCAAAGACCGGACTGCGCCTCTGATGTGGCGAGTTGTGAAGACCTACCCTGCCCCCCTAGACAAGTGGCATTCTATTATCGAATTCGCCAGACGAATAGAAAGAAAATGTATGGGATTGACATTAGCGATCGAAATGTCACGTGACCGCTAATGTCAATCCCATACATTTTCTTTCTATTCGACTGGCGAATTCGATAATAGAATGCCACTTGTCTAGGGGGGCTGAAAACCAAGAGTGGTACCATTCGGCGGGCCTTCAACTGTATCTGCCCTCTACCACTCGACTAATCCGTTTGAAGACGATGCTTCAACCCGGGGAGCATGTTGGTGCGCGAGCGGCGCATCCCTACTCCTCGGATTACCTGCGAGCGGCGAGGACGAGGAATCGAACCAGCACTGGGCTCCACGACCACCGCGCGATAGGACGCGTAGAATTAAATTATTAGAGAATTTGTACTAGGAGCTTCATACCTATTAAATCACCCTATGTTATACAGTCCGCATTTCATTTATATCGTAAGGATCACCTTTTCACCAATAACTGCAAAATTATCGCACAGCAACAACAATGGTTTAAGATTAACGGGCTTAGTATGTACACTTATCCTAGTAAGGATCCTAATTAAGCATATATTGCTTGTTTTGATTGCATCACTTGCTAAAACTGAGCTCAAAGAAAGCAATTTATGCTCAATTAGGATCCTAACTATCAGATATTTAGGATGGTGTAATAAGCTCTTTAGTAGTCGAATCTATCTACTTATATAAAATTCGAGGTCACTAAAGTCTAAGAAAGAAGGCGTAGTAGCTTTTAGATTATCTGACTAGTTCTTTTCCCAAGTCAGGGGGTCGATTCTCAGGCAATCGAGAAAAGTTCACATTTATAGCTCGAAATTCAAATATTTTACGAAGATAACACATTTTGTGTATTGTCAGAATTTCACAATCGAAAAAGTTCGATCGAAAACCAGTCGAACGCTACGAGTGGTACAAACCAATAGATGTTCGTATACGAACTTAGCTGTCAAAATGAATTTGTTGACATTCGGGACAGCTCAGTTTGTTTGAAACGTTCTCAGAGGTTCTAACTTTTCAGTAGAAACCACAAACAAAATGTTCGACATACGAAATACCACACTGAAAAAATTCGAATGCCTGAGAATCGGGCCCCAGGCTGTCCTTTATGTAAGTTTGTACCTACCTTATTACAACATTAGTTGGCACCTTAGTACCTTGTAATAGGACATGCACAACCTAGTGAACATATCTGTGGTGTCAAGGAAAAAGGAGATGAGTACATAACATGTTTTTTTATTAGAAAATTTTAATTTTATTATAATGTTAAATTTTAGAACACTCGTCTCCTTTTTCCTTGACACCACAGATATTTAGAGAAGAAATCTATTACTGTGGGTGTGATGATAATAGTCTTTATATAGAATGCTCAGCTTATCTGATCTTATTCGGCATTTGATTTATGGGTAAATAAGCAAGATATAGGACAGTTCATAAAAATATCTCATATATTTCAATTCAATGTAATTTAATAAAGTGACACATACTTACATACATGATAGTTCTTGCATACCAACAAAAAGATCATACTTATAAGATAACAAATAAAATTAAGTACCTACCTACCTACTTTAATGACATGACATGGTAATCTAATAAATATGATCAAAAATTTAAAATCTTATACTTAATTTTTTCGTTATAAATAGTTTTTTATTAGGCACTGGGATGCGGATTCGTAATTTTTACTAGTTTATCGAACCCTTTGTTCGCCTTAGGACAGATTTGCTTTAGCAAAGATTCCTTTTATGACAGATACGCTTTACGGCAGCTACCGTAACAATGATGTTAACATTTCCTTAAATATAATGTAGCATTCAATTCTATGACTCTAACTTAAAAACATTTTTGAGACAAAAGTTCACATTTATTCTTAAGTAAATAAATAAGACTAAGTATAAAGTTAATTTTCGCAAACTTTACATACCTAACTCTATACAATATATTAAAAGCTAGTATAGAATATATGCTATCAAAAATACTGGCAGAGATATGCCAGAGGTCTGCATGGATGACACGCCGAAGTTTGTCCCGTAGACAGGATCCCTGTAAAACGAAAAATACTTTATCCAAATTTTTAAAGTAAGTATCTTATTTTGGGATATCATTCAGTTGACATAATTTTATACTAAAATAAATGACGTGAAGTACAGTCGAACCAATTGAATCATCCATTTTGATAATAATTTGTTTTAAAGCGACAAAACTGGTATTGTCTTGTTCTTCATAATATTTCTTGCAATAATTTCATTTGCCCTAATGATCCTCAGTCATAATCATCGTTAGCACTATTCTCATTTAAACCTACTAATAACGCATGATAATCATTTAGTAGCAATAACTCTCATAAGTATGCTATAAAAATTATTTTTATATAAAAATAAAACCGCCTTCTAAAAAACCACATCAAAAAAGTAAGAAATAATTCCTCACCAAATAAATAACGTAAGTACTTTGAAGTCGGGCGTGAAACATGTACAATGTTTTGTTGTTTTTGTTAAAACCCGCCCGACTTCAAAGTACTTACGTTATTTATTTGGTGAGGAATTATTTCTTACTTTTTTGATGTGGTTTTTTAGAAGGCGGTTTTATTTTTTTATAAAAATAATTTTTATTTTACTCTTTTTAGTGCATCGTGCAGGCAATTTACGTGTTTTCTGGTAAATAGGTATGTGATCAAACTCAAAACCTCATTTTTCGAAGTCGGTTAAAATACCTTGAGGTATCCCCTTTCCAACAAAACAAGAATCATCTAAATCGGTTTATAAACAAAGGAGTTATGCCTAAAGATACGTATTAAATTCACATAAAGTGGTAACGAAAACGACAGTATTTTCAAGATTTCCTGAAAACTACTGAACCGGTTTCAGAATTTCAAAAAATGGGACCAACTTGGAAACCAACCTGATGTAATAACGTTTGAACCATTTCAATCGGTTCAGCCGTCTTCGAGTAATCGGTGGACATACACAAAATAAAAAAAAATAAAAAAAAACATACATACAGACGAATAGAGAACCTCCTCCTTTTTGATTTAGAAGTCGGTTAAAAATGAGGTCCCAATGTCCCATAATAAATATCATTTGACATAATCTACATCTCTTATAATCTCTTAAAACTTCTTTTTACCTAACGACTCAGTCGACCCCTGGACGATTTCTACTTAGTATGTCCTACCCCTAGAGTGTTATTTAGAGCCGTGAATCCTGTCGGTGAATCCGGCCAGCAAACCGAAGCTGCGGTGGTGAGCGAAAGCCATTTGCAACGATTAGCACGCGTGGGACCGCCAAAAACCCGCAGCACCGGCGCCGTGACAGAAGACTTGCATGTGGCATGCTTTCTTTTGCGATTCCTTGGTTGTCCCCATAGTAAAAATTATTCGTATTGATGGACACTACCATCCCGGAAATTCTTTGTGAATTAAAGGTACCTAGGTACCTTAGGTACCTTTAATTTAATATACATTTTGTTTGTGTAAGACCTTGGTTATTTTTTCATAGTTCGTTGGCATTCTCCTTTGCCTATTCTTTGCTATACTTACCTAGCCTTCGCCCGCGTGGACTACACGACGTTATCCCGCCAGAATGTGATATTTTTCCGAGATAAAAAGTAGCCTATATTCTTCTCCATACTACAAACAAAGTATCTGTGTCCCAAATTTCAGCCAAATCCGTTCAGCCGTTTTGGCCTGATTGAGCAACAAACATCCAAACATTCAAACATCTAAACTTTCACATTAATATGTTATATTAAGAAGAATAGTAGGAAATAAAATATATGATGGATTTAAAAGGCTCTTTAGCTTTCCGCTTCTGGCTTTACCCGCGTGAGCATCATGATTGTATCCCGTGGGAATGAATCATTTGTATAAGCCTAGGTATATGGTATCTGGACCATAATCTATATCATATCTATCGGAGCCAAAATATTCATCCAGATTTTATTCAAGAAACTTCCAAGATACCTATTCGTGTTTGTAAGTCTCCGTGACTTTCTGACAGATTTTAAGCTCTACTTTGAAGTAAGAGAGCACGTGATACGCGCGTGTATTGAATGAATAGGCAGTAGACACAAACATTTTTAGCAGCGGGAAAATAATTAAAAAACTTTTTTTTAAATTGAACCCCATTCAAAATTGTGTGGAATCGGTTCTTCTCTCTATTCTCAACAAACTGTTTTCTTAGTTTCGGTTAAAGTATATTTACACGTTGTATATTCCTGTAATTAACATTACTATTACCATTGATTGACGTTTGACAGCTCGCAGTTGGTGTCACATGCAACTCTAGATTTAAAAGTTCCCTTCGTAAATTTGTACTATACAAGGTGATCCATCGGGAAGGGTCAGTATGGGAAAATTTGAAAGTATAAGAGATAGCGATATTTGTTCTAGGGAACCATGTCGCCGCCTGCATTCAAATATAAAAAAAAAAACTCATACACGATCGGGAATCGAACCTTGTCAGTTTTCAAAACTAAAATGTTATGTTATTTTATTAGAAAAGTTGATTGTGAAGGTTGTTAGGAATACATGGAACTAATACTATGGAACCCTATGTCAACGATTTAAAGAAAATGTGCCTTTTATTTACTTTTCTCCTGTATCCTCCACTCCTTTTAAATTGTTTCCACTCCTTTAAATCCATTTTCTGCTTAATAACTACGCACACTGTTGAAATGATACGCTGACTGATATTAGGACTAGTTAGCACTAGCCTAGCACATTAAAAGCTTTATTGCTCTCCTAACTGTCTGATAGAAGTAAAATTAATCTAATAACAGTCTTGACTAAGATTGCTTCGTGACATACTTATAAGATACTACGATATTGCTTTTTAGTCCTATAATGATCTCATCTAAGTACTTTATAAAGTCTTTACATAATGCTGCTATACGATCTCTATAAGAAATTATCCTTTGGAAGACTATTCAGACTTCGTAAATGCTCTTATTGGAGTAACATTACTTGTAACATTCTTATAAAAGGTGTCTCAAAAGTAGGTATAGGATTTTAATTTCGCGCTATTTCCGAAATATTCAAGATGGCGGGTTGAAATTTGACATACTTCATCTTGACACATGTAAAATTAATCGTGGAGCGTTTCACAATAAAACAGCGCATAGAAGTTTTACAAACATTTAACGAAATTTCACGATCAATTACAAACACTCGTCGAAAGGTCGAAAAATCTCGTAATTTCAAGAAAAGGTGATTTCAAATGGCCACCGAGATCTTGCCATCTGATGCCACTGGATTCTTTTCTTTGGGGCTACCTACGTCAACGATAAAGTCTACACCAACGATCCACAAAACATAGACAATATAGACAAAATAAATATTCGCCGAGTTATTGGCGAAATGTGTGAAATTATTAGCAGCGAGATGTGTGAATGTGTCATGAAAAACTTGGACACAGCAAAAATGCCCGTGGCGGCCATTTAGCAGATATTCTATTCAGATAAAATTGTACAAGACAAGTCTCTTCTTTAAAATAAAATAAAACTACGAAGAAATTCCAATCTATTCGCGTTTTATTGAGACAAATCATCCTATACCTACTTTTGGGACATCCGTTACATTAATATAGTAGTTAACTACAAGAAAACTTTATAAAAACAAATGCTCCTGAGAGTATTTATGCTTACGAAATGCTTAGGTAAGGATATCTACATCAAGACATTTATTGGAGCTCTATTAGTTATGGTTTACCTATAGTCTTTTGTTACAGGATTACTTTGCTAGTTGGGTAAGAACTATACTTATAGCTCAGTATTTTCATATCCTTATTATTGAAACTATTGACGATATCCTGCTGTAGGTACTCGGATAATGCTATATAACCACAAACGTTAATGTTTTAAAATAAATAGGTAATCGTTTAGGGTAAATTAAAAGTTTATTAAGTATTTAATTTTGATCTCCTTCAATATTCTCGAAAACATGACTGTGTTTGAATTCAAAGTAAAAAAATGAATGCAAAAAGTAGGTTATCCAAATGAAAACATTGATTTAAAATGTTTTAATTTCCCGCGACCGGTTACCTTAAATATGGCACCTCTCGAAGATGTCCAAGAATACGTTTACCTTGGGCAAACCTTGTAAATGAGTAAAGACAACTTGAAAAACTAATAGAAGAATTCAGCCGGGATGGGCAGCCAGCAGCATTCAGTAAACTTCGTCGAGGCTTCACATCGTCGATACCGCAAAGTCTGAAGACCAAAGTCTTTGTGCGTCTCACCCGTAATGACTTATGGAGCCGAAACATGAAGCAATTATTGCGTAAGTAATTGGTCTGTTTGGTTTACTACCACTGAGCAATTAGTTATCAAAATACTTACTAGGTACACTACTATCAACACATGTGTAAATTACTGACACAGTTTTTTATAAGAATTATTAATAAATAACTATATTTAGAAGAAATATATTTATATGCATTTTATGTGCATATAGGTGCAACTCAAACCTGTGACATTCCATGTAAGTTATAGGGTAATTAAGATATCGGTGGGTTTTTTTCTAATCACATTTTAATATAATTATAACAATATCCTAACTTAACTAAAGTCTATTGAACAATTGTTCGTAGTAACATGACTGTCACATGTTAATCTCGGCAAACTTCTAGTCCGATCAGCCCCGAACCATCGGAAACGCTCCCAACAGCGAAATGTATGCCCTGTCTCTGTCACTCACTGTAGAATAGCCAAAGACAAAGCACAGAATTTGAATCCGATTCCGTTTCCGACGGTTTGTGAATCAGGGGGCAGCCCCCTTATTTACAAACATTCGGAAACTTTCCCTACAGCTGATTGTGTGCATTTATCACTGTCACTCACTTCCGAAAAGACAGTGACAAGAGCGATTGCCGAACGGTTGTGAATTGCTCAATACGGTACATTGCATGTTTATTACTCTTTCACGCAAAAACTACTAGACGGATTTGGTTGCAATTGGGCACACAGACAGTAGATACCCTGGATTACACTATAGGATACATGTTATCCCGATATTCCCATGGGAACGGGAACCACGCTAGTAAAACCGCGGGCGGCCGCCGCTAGTAGAAAATAGTATGAATCCTTGCATGGGTATTCGCCGTAAAGCCCGGAAACACCAAGAAATAAAATAAACTTATTATTTGTCGCTATTCGCTTACACGGTAATTTTTTTATCACCCCAGATAATTTCATGGATTATTCTTCTCATGGAAACAAACAAAACAAGGAAGAAAATTGAAATCGCGAAAAAACTAAATCAGCTGTTCCATACAAAAGTGCAAAAATATTTAGTAAAAATGTATGGAACAGCTGTTTTTTTCGCGATTTCAGTTTTGGTCCCATAATAAAAGTTGTTTGTTTTCATGAGTAGAATAATCCCTGAAATTATCCGGGGTGATAAAAAAATTACCGTGTACAGTTCTTTAAAGGGGATTAGAAGTTTGCCGAGATTAGAAATAAAATTGTAAATAGATCAAAAAGCTCCCTACAGAAGTCCGATGACCCCGCAAGCAACCCTGCCTCCCGCGTTGCCCGTCTTCCTGGAGTCTGGGTGGTCGCTCCGGCCGTAGTCATCAGCCTTCTCATGGAGGACCACGCCGCGGCCCAGGATGTTGTTGGCGCCGCGCAGGGCCAGCTGGCTGTCCACGAAGTCCAGGGTGCTGACGCCCTGGTCGTTGAAGACCACGTTGCCAAGGTCGCCTACGTGACGCTCAGCGTCGTTGGGGTGGCCGTGGTGTTGCTACAAAAGAATAACATATGCGTTGTTTTAACCTTCTGGATTCCAGAAAAAAATGTTATGATTTTGTAACCAATAGTAGATTGTACAACAAGTGCATAAAACGTACCATTTTACCCGAGACGTATATATCCATCCGAGCCGTAGGCGAGGGTGGATAGTCAATTCGAGGGTAAAATGGGTTTTATCTACGAGTTATACACTCTGCTTTTCACTTCGAGTGTGAGGAAAATAAATAACAATATTGCAAAAAAGAAAAGATAGACTTCGCCATATTGGCGGGAAGACTTTCTTTTTTTTTATACGTGGCAGTGGCAGCACTGACTTTAGCATAGATCGTAGTCCATAATGTTCTTGAAATACTTATTTCTTACAAAATCATAAATTTTGCCTAGTTTTATTAGTTTAGTAAGTAATTTAAAATGGATTGTGTATAAAAGTAAAGAAACAGAATGAAATAACAAGTTTATTTAACGAAGTTTAATTGCGTGTGTGACTGTTTACCCGACGACCTTTGTCTTAGAGTCTGAGACTTAGACGAAGATTTTACTTTATGCACTAGAGCATAAAAAGCGATTTTATGCAGCCTATACCCAACATAAACACGAACTTTACGAGCATGAGAAGTGAAAAGTATTTTTTTTTGTTGTATTAAGGATCTGTTTATACCAGGTGTCAAATTTAAATCGGTGTTAGGAGAAGAGTTGCCAGTTAAAAGAGTTGCATAACTAATGTAAAATTATTAGATTCGCAACGAATTCACAATGGCTCTGGAACGAATTTTTATTTCTTTATGTGACGCAGGAATTCAGGAGGTTAATAAAATATGTAGTTACTTACACCGGCATGTTGCGTTTCAATACGAAAAACAAGGAAAAGTAAGACGTCAGGTAAAATTGCCAAACTGGACGACCGACAATTTGTAAAGTCCCACTTCTATGTGTATTTACCTATTGGGTTGGCTTTTTAGTTTGAACAATATTCATATGTCACTGTGTAATTTTTTCTTTCATCATTTCAGCCGTACGACACCCACTGCTAGGCATAGGGCTTACATTTTTCCTTATCTAGCTTTAATTTGTTTTGAGTGACTATCGTAAAATACTCTAATATTATACGGAAAAAGCCTAACGTTATTAGGGTTGAAGTGCGCGTGCAAAAAAGACAGGCCTGACTGTCCCATTCAGAGGCATTGGACGCGAATGCATGTGGGTGGGACTTTCAAGTTTCTTAACTAATGGTCTCACGACAAAGTTTTATAATAATTGTTCTCTACTAATATAAGAAAAGTAATTTTACTAACAAGCTTGTATGGATTTTATATCTGCAATAAACATTTAATAATAAATAGTAATAATAATATACCTACATAACACCAAGTCGCCAGCCGGGGAGACGAGAGATGGTACCTTGGACCCACTCAAACACCAACCAACAAGCTTTACTTTGTTAGGGTGGTAGCGCAGCCCCCGCTCAGGTCCCCCTTCTCGTGGACGTGGAAGTCGTACTCTCCAGCCGGCAGCCCATTGATGGTGCCTTGAACCCTGATCTTACGGTCGTCTGTCTCGCTGAAGGTGATGGTGCCTTGCACGTTCTTCCCGACCAGTACCGCGCCGTCGCAATGTGCACTCCTTCTTTGAAGTGATCTTGCATATACATAACACCTAGTCGCTAACCGGGGAGACCAGAGATGGTACCTTGGACCCACTCAAACACCAATCATCAGCAAATAACAAGCCTTACTTTGTTAGGGTTGAAGTGCCCCCCAGTGGTAGCGCAGCCACCGCTCAGGTCCCCCTTCTCGTGGACGTGGAAGTCGTAATCTCCAACCAACAGACAAGTGATGGTGCCTTGGACCCACTCAAACACCAATCATCAGCAACCGACAAGCCTTACTTTGTTAGGGTTGAAGTGCCCCCCAGTGGTAGCGCAGCCCCCGCTCAGGTCCCCCTTCTCGTGGACGTGGAAGCCGTACTCTCCAGCTGGCAGACCAGTGATGGTGCCTTGCACCCTGATCTTATGGTCGTCTGTCTCGCTGAAGGTGATGGTGCCTTGCACGTTCTTCCCGACCAGCACCGCCGTCGCGTTATGCACTCCTTCCTGGAAAGGAAAGAAAGATTGTTTCAAAGTGTGAGGATGTCTATGGTTAGTGCAATATTAAAGTTATATTCGGAGCAAAATGGCGACGCAATATTGGGATGACAGTCGATGGAAGATGGTAGTATGACTCTCTAATGTGCCGTAACGTAGGTTAAGGAAAGTGTTACACACGCACGAAGCAAAATAGGTATATCAGTTTAAACACAAAATGCCAATTCAGTATTATCAGTTTTAACCTAAACTTTTACTGACTTTTTAACTTTTATTGACTTTTTAAGTGTGTTTAGCAATACTGGGAACTGCAAAGTAAAGTAAAAACACTCATTCGTATCTTAGTGGTCTGTCTTCGTACATTAAAAGTGAAAAATCTAAATATGTAGTTTAACCGCTATTTCGATTGAAACTACGTTATTACCGTTCTTAACGAACGATCTATTTGGAATCAAAAATATATTACGCTTCTAAAATATGTAAGAAGTTGTAATGGTAATTACCGCATGGTGCGCAAACGCAGCTCCCACGGTCACCAATAAAACTGCGAACTTCAACATCTTGCTTGACTATGTTTTATCTGAAAAAATAAATACAAAGAGTTCATTACACGCTTTAAAATTGCGTATTTTTCTTAGAGGAAGCCGAAGTAATCAATTACAGAGCGCCCCAGTCTAGCGCAGTGGCACTTACTCATGCCTATTGCCCCAGGGGTCGTGGGTTTGATCCGCACTCTGAAGAAACAGCGTATTAAAATCTGTCCATAATCAGCCAAACGACTAGGCATAGGCCTTTTTTTTTTTTACTACTTGCTCTCACCGCAGTCGCTTGGAGTAGTAAAGTGGAGGGTCCGGTGTGGCAAGCTCCTCCTACGACTCGACTGCCAGCCCGGTTTTCCAGGCCCCTACTCGATGAGAGGTGCCCGAGCAAGCGGGGCCATCTCCCATGACAACCGGGGAAGGGGGCCGTGTCTAGGCATAGGCCTGCCCTAAGGATCTCTACCAGTAATCGGTCCTGCGCTGCCCGCATCCAGCGGCTTCCCGCGACCTTGAGCAGATCGTCGGTCCACCTCGTAGGGGGCCTGCTCAAGGAACGTCGTCCGGTATGCGGTCGCCATTCGAGAATCTTTCCGCTCCAACGGTCATAAATTCTCCGCGCTATGTAGGTTGTTTTAAGTTCTCCTGCGAATCTCATCATTGCTGATTCTATCGCGCAGGGAAATACTAAGCGTCGCGTGACCTTGAGCCTTCTTACAAACCCATAGTAAAAGACCAACCCACAGTAAAAGAACACGTCTCGCTTCCATATGTCATAACTAGCAAGACACACTGGTCAAAGACCTTAGTCTTGAGAAATTGAAGAATTACGGTCGCGAATAATTCGTATATTATTTTGTACTTATTACTTTTGTTAGTTCTATTTTATGTAGCAAGAGTGCTTAAGCTATTAGTCTCGAAATTAGATTAATTTGTTTATGGTATGATGTATAAACTACATTTTCAAGTTTTTAGTTGTATTTGCGATGCAACAAGGCAATAGAAATGTCCAGGGTTGTAATTGACGCTTTTATCCAGATGTAGCTTGCTAGTAAAGGTGATCTGTGTATCCAGGTAATTAAAAAATATTTGGCTAGAGCTAGAACACAGATTTGCAGTGCAGTTCGGTTTAATGCACTTTAACAAATAATAATCAAAGTTTTGTATCAAAAAAAAATATGTAATTTTAATATATTCCGGATTAAATACTTTTAATAATCATAGATTGAGATGTTCTATTTAAAGGACAAGTAATTTATGAACATTTTCAATTAAGCGATTAATAACAACTATTATTAAAATGTTGCAATGTATTTTGCAAAGGATGTACTTACACATTTTTTTGGTATTCTAATGTTTTACTTATACATTATGTAATGCCAAAATCGACATAGTCGTTTGAGAGAACACATTAGGTCTTTCGTAAATTTTTGACACTTTTACTTACGAATTATTTATTAAACCATTCTCACACTATTAACGAATTGACCTCTAAAACGACATTCTAGAAAAGAATTGCATGAATTCCGAGATGGTTCTTCGATTTATTTGTTATCGATTAGTGGTAAATATTGAGTGACGTTCGTTTAAATTTGTAAACATTATGCAATCACTATTTTGGTGGTCAACACGGTCAAAACAAAGAGATATTACCCATACCTATATAATTTTGTTTACTGTAAGGGCGTTTGTGCACTACCACTGAATTTTACCGATCCGGAAAAAAACGGATGCTTGTATTTAATTAATTACTAATAAAAATGATTAATTATTAAAATACAAGCATCCGATTTTTTCCGGATCGGTAAAATTCAGTGGTAGTGCACAAACGCCCTAAGTTAGGTTAAATCGTCCACTGCTGTAAGTACGTACCTACGTAGGTCGACTTCATTTAGTGTTGTTTTTAAACCGCTTTATTTTACGCAACCTTATTAGCATAGTACCTACCTATCGGTTAATTTTAAAGTACCTAAGCTCGAACGAGTTGCTAAAAGAAAACTAATAAATCATCAAGACCTTGGCATTTATGAAGGTCCTTCTAGAACTTAATAAAAATATCCAGAACATTCACAGTCAATAAAAAATTACTTGATCGCATAAGGAAAACCTTGCCTAGCTTACAGCGTCGTCGTGGGTTTAACCATATTATTTATTGTTTTGTTAAACTTTTGTGTATTTTAAATTACACAGTGGAAATGACGATAAAAATTGTCTTAATAAACAAGCTTTATTAGGTTTAAGAACAGGACACAAAATTTTGGTATAGAATGTAATCGAAAAAATCTCTATTTATGAAAACACTGCAAATGCATTGTTGTTGTCGTCGTGAAACAAACTTCAAAAAACTGAAATTATAATGAAAAACCTTTTTTTTACTTTTAAATTAATTTAAACTGTATCTTTACGTCTATGGTTAATAAAAACAAAACAAACCCAACACTGGCACATTCAAATTTGAAATCGAACGTTCCATGTTTATTTTTTTAAATAAAAACAAAAGCAAAGACGACTCACCTCTACAGCTCCAGCCGGTGAATGGTGCAAAGAGTCAGTCCCTGATAATAATGTTGCAATTGCTATCCACCTTATGAGACCCGTCACACTGTTCATTCGACGCACTAGACTCGGCAATGAAAAGAAATAGAGAGGTCTAGACACACTGGCTGCTAAAACCGGTCTATCAACCGGCGAATCATATAAACAAGCTTACAATAAGCGAGTTTTCAAGTACTTAATACAGAAAACATTTAAACTTTCCGTTTTTTATAGTAACCTTTATTTCTTAATATGGATTAAGGAAACTACAATATGGAAATCCTCTACTCGTCAAATCATTTTGTATCTTATCTAGATAAAAATGTCGGTGAGAAAAGACGCTCAAGATTTGAATATATGACAAAGATAATAATCAGTAAGTTAATCATATTAGAAACCAATACTTTCAAAACAGACGAAAATATTGTTACCTTTCCATTAATAGTGAAATTTATAGCAAATTAAGTAATTACCTTTGAATCCCTATAGTACGTATTTTTTAAAGGATAAATAAAAATTTAATAAAACCATTAGACTCACAAGTAGTTTTAGTGTCACACTACTTGTAGCTAATGGTATTTCCTAATACATATATTTTTTCCTAAACGAACTATACTTAAACCAAATAATTTCGATGAAAGCTTTGAATTTACATTGTAAGTAAAGGTCATTTGTCTATCATCCATTGTGCGTAGAAAATGACACGGGTTTAAATGGAGTGGAACGGAGTCACTTCATTCGCTTACAATGTCACAGCTATCTAGCTACGTAGTTTAGAGATTTTGTACAATTCAGTACCTACCTAGGTACTTACTAGATATGAGAAAGTCTATGAGTCTATCCCCTCTGTCTATCTTACTTGATAGCAAATTATTATTAAAAGCGTATCTTTATTGTGTTCCGGCAGTTAGAGATAAGATAGCCAGTTCCTCAGTGATTGAGGATTCCGGGAGTAGTGCGTTTCCACCTTCAGCCCTATCACCACTTAACATCATGTGTGATGAAGGCTATCCTTCTGGACTAAAAAATTAAAATTTCTGTGGTTCGTAGAGCACGTAAAATGTATGGCCTACTTAATCCACCTCATTATTTTATAGTCGCGACAGTTAAAGTTAAAATAGTACACCTCTATCCTATGTCTCATGTACTACCTCCAATCTGCCTCTTATATACCAAAATTTTCCTGCATTGGTTCAGAGGAAAAAGGTAGCTTTTAAAATAAGAATAATTTTTTTGTAAAAAAATCATTTTCATGACTTATTTTTTCAGGCTTTTTTGCTGACTGTATTTAAATATTGTATTGTAATTAGGGTTTGGGTCCCGAGACGTCTCGTGTCTCGAAGTCCCGGGACTTTAAGTAAATTTAGTTGTCTCGGGTCCCGGGACTTTCAGGTCGAGACTCGAGACGAGACACGACTGGCGAAATTGTAATAATTTTATATTCAAATCGTTAAAGGCCGCTAAAAATCATTCAAATGAATTTGGAAATACTACGTAACTACAGAGTACACAACACAATATAGTACGACAAAGTTTTATACACTGCATTCAACAAAAGTCACATTTTAAAAGTAATAATGCAGTGTATAAAACTTCTTTGGTGAATTTAGATGCGCTTATTTATTTTATCTATCAATCTTATTTAGATCTTATATCTTTATTAAATGTAATGTAGGTGACACGAGGTGATCTTCGTGGTTGTATGGATCCTCAAGTGTTTAATGGTTATTTGAACTAAAATTTGCCTTTTTATTATACATTCCGTCAGAAGTTAACTCGATTCTAATTTATTTTGAGAAGTCTCGAAGTCCCGGGAAGTCCCGGGACTTTGACCGTAGGCTGTCTCGTGTCCCGGGACTTTGAAATTGTCGAGACTTCCCAAACCCTAATTGTAATCTAAACCAAACCTGTATACAAAATTTCAGCTCCATCGGAGACTGGGAAGTGGGTCAAATTAAGCTTGCAAGATTTGTCCCTCACTAACTAACTAACAAACTAACAACAACATGGCAAGTTAAATAAAAGCTTGTAAAAATAATTCGTGCTTATTTCTTTACTCATTTTACTTTTGTCTTATTGTCAGTGTGAGTTTGTCGATGCTCAACATGTGGAATGACTGACGCATTTTTTATGTTATTTTTTAGCAGCTATAAGAGTTGTAATGTAAGTAAGTATGTCGAACAATTACAGCACGTGAAGAATTACAAAACTTTCTGCCATTTCCCACAGTTAGCTAGTTATTGTTATTATAGTTTTATACCCACAGAACATGGAAAAAATTTTTTTTTAACCGTGTTCTGTGGTTATACCTACCTTCCTTTGTTCGTGGAGAGATGAGTGGTATCTATGAAATCAAAACAGAATCTACTTATAATATGACTAAAGCAATGGAATTCAAATAATTAAAATATTTAACCTGACCATGTAATTTTATAACTTTTAGAATATGTTTCGTGGCAATACTAGCCTGTGATCCTAGCTTCATTGAATATGTCAAGAAATATTCAAAAACATTTAGGAAAGTATGTGCTTTGGCAAAATCTAGGTATATTTCAAATAAAATTAAATCATCCTACTAATATTATAAATGTGAAAGTTTAGATGTTTGGATGTTTGGATGTTTGGATGTTTGGATGTTTGTTACTCAATCACGCCAAAACGGCTGAACGGATTTGGCTGAAATTTGAAACACAGATACTTTGTAGCCTGGAGAGGAACATAGGCTACTTTTTATCCCGGAAAATTATCACATTCCCGCGGGATAACGTCGTGTAGTCCACGCGGGCGAAGCCGCGGGCGGAAAGCTAGTCGGAAAATAAAATAAAAGCTACCTGGAGTATTATAATTATAAACCAAGAAACTGGCAAAACAAAAAGCAAAATTAATTCATTTAACTTAAAAATTAGTGATCAGACTTTTGAATCGGATATTGAGGTGGCTAGTGCTTTTGAAGGTTTCTTTGCTCGAATTCCGTTAGAAACTACTAGCAGACTTAACTCTTGCCCCAACACCGCTGTCTCTCTTATAGTCCAGTCAAAATAAAGTTTGGGGTCACATTAATGGCACCTTTAACAAATTTATTTTTAAATAATAATATTGCCTTCATTTTGAGCACTCATCGTGATTTTGTAGGTATACTGGTGTCCGTTCGAGAGAAATACCTAAAGTTGTGTTTTGGCCGTTTATAATTAGACAAAAAAGGCACTTTAGGTGAATATTATAATATAATCTATGGATACCCTTTAAATTATGTTAGGCAAGTAATCCCTGACGTGAGCACAATATTCTGCACATTACAACGTTTTTTCAGTCACGACGTAAAAAATGAGACTTACAAAATCGCACTTTCAGAGATTTTACTACTAATACACTATAAATAAAAACCTCGAACCTATTTTAAGTTTTCACCTAGGTGACTTTCTTGGAACCTGGTTAAAAGTGGTTTTTTTGCGTTAAGTCGGTTATACATTAAAGTCACTTAAGTTTTTATGTAAGATTTCCATTAACATATTTATTTTATAAAGATTCCTCAAAATATAAATAAATGCACAATCACCGCAAAGTAATAAAATAACTCATTCAAAATCCAAATTACGCGTGACCTTGACCACAGAATAAATAATAGTGACAGAGCGTCCGCATGGCCAGTCGGTGTGCGAGAGAGACGGAGTTATCGGGCGTGAAAAGGATGGATAGACGCGGCGCGTTGCCGCGCGGCGGCAATTCATCCTACTTCCTAATTAAATTGATTATGTGAAAGTTTAGATGTTTGGATGTTGTTTGTTACTCGATCACGCCAAAACAGCGGAACGGATTTGGCTGAAATTTGGAATCTAGATACTTTGTAGCCTGAAGAGGAACATAGGCTTGTTATTTTATTTATTACACAAATTCGCATCTTATTATCTAAATTTCAAAAAAGTTTGCTGCGTATTGTGCGCAGACTAGCCGGAGTAAAATTATTGATACTTTAATTGCGGATGTGATTTTTTACAAGCTTTTATTTAACTTGCAGTGTATGTATGTAGGTATGTATGTCCGTTCGGGTCAAATCTTACGAGCTAAATTTGACCCACTTGCCAGTGTCCGATTGAGCTGAAATTTTGCATATAGGTTTGGTATGGATGACAGTACAATATTAAAGTAAGGCCAGCAAAAAAGCTTGTCACAAAAATGTTTTTTTTACAAAAAACTTATTTTTGTGATAATTAGAAAGATCATATAATTATTTAAGTTTTATAACAAACTAGTTTTATTTTATTTTTTTATTGCAATTCAGGTTTTGGTACTATTTTGACAGGAAAATAGCAACGCAATGTTAAAATATTAAAAAATCCAAGATGGCGGCCAACTTTTTTGTTTGTGGGCCGATTTTGATAAAACTCGATTTCTAGTACTATTTTGAAAAGAAAACAACAACGCACTGCTAAAAATAAAAAAAAATACAAGATGGCGGCCAACTTTTTTGTTTGTGGGCTGTTTTTGATGAAACTCGGTTTTTGGTACTATTTTGACAGAAAAATAGCAACGCAATGTAAAAAATAATAAAAAATCCAAGATGGCGGCCAAATTTTTTGTTTGTTGGCCGATTTCGATAAAACTCGATTTCTAGTACTACTTTGACAAGAAAAGAGCAACGCAATGTTAAAAATAATAAAAAATCCAAGATGGCGGCCAACTTTTTTGTTTGTGGGCAGATTTTTATCAAACTCGGGTTTTGGTACTATTTTGACAGGAAAATAGCAACGCAATGTCAAAAATGATAAAAATCCAAGATGGCGGCCAAAGGAGATGTCCTAACATGGATTTTTAAAATTCATGTTAACAAACCACAGTAATATAAATTTATATAGATACTTAGTCCAAAAACAAAGCTATTGAAGTAATTTGTAAATTTTTAAAGCCCTCCGATTCCGAGAAAATTAATTTTAGGTTTTCGTGAAAAAGCTTCTTAAAAGCCCGCCATTTGGCTTAATAAGAAATGTATCCAGAGCCGTAAATGATATTGGAAGAAAAAGAAAAGGACTTTAGGTGGTTATCACACTGCCTCCGGTTTCCGCACCACACCGGACGGAGATGCGGTGTATGTGTGTTATACACTGCGGGTTTTGTATGCAAATCAAGATTCTACAGCCAAAGTTAAGAAGCGCACTACCGCAAACTGGAGCGGTGTGCAGTGCAGTGTGGGAATCACAGAACAGAAGAAAGCATTTTGCTGTCAAAATGAAGAAAAGTACCGAATTGATTGACTCTAGTGGACGCAGCTTCATAGAAATTATATTTCAGGCGAATTTCTGCGATTCGATTCGACTCTGGGGGTCTACCGGCTAAAAAATATGGCCATGGACATGGGCTTCATTTGACATTTGAAGCCCATATGTCCATATAAGGGCAAAATATAGGCTCAATGAAGCCCTGTCCATATCCATATTTTTGAGCCGGTAGCCCCCCTGCACGAGTAGCATGACAAACTCGAGAAGTGTTTTGACTACCTCGAAAGTCTATAATAAATTGACAGCCGAACAATAGATTTGTCTACAATAAAATGTCATTTTTAAGGTTCCATTAGGGACAAAACCTTTCTCGAGTTCTTCATGCTACCCGTGCTGCTTGGTGCGCCTAGTGGACGCAAGCCTTAAGCCCTTAGTACAGGATGGCTGATGATGTTGGCCGACCATGATGGGCCATCGTGTATATGGCCAGGGGAGCTACCGGTTAAAAATATGGATATGGACATGGGCTTCATTTGACATTTGTAGCCCCTATTTTGCCCTTATATGGGTATATTATGGGCTGTAAATGTTAAATGAAGCCCATATTCATATCCATTTTTTTAGCCGGTACAGGGACTGGGCCCTGTACACGATGGCCCACTACCCACTATATGGTCAGCCAACAACTTTTGAATTTGGCATGACATTGACAAAGACAATGTCATATTTGTTTGACAGTTAAGGTTGTTCAGTGTTGCCAAGCATATGTAAATATTTCTACAATAAAAAAAACAAATTATTTAATTTAAAAAAAACGGAGGGATTTATAATTTTTATTTTAGCGATTTTGGGTTTTTAATTTTTGTTACTATTACATAAGTCTGATTTTACGGTGGTTAGTTAACCTTCAGAATAAAAATCCAACCTCCATACAAAAAGCGGACATCTCCTTTTTGTTTGTTGGCCGATTCTCATGAAACTCGATTTCTAGTACTATTTTGACAAAAAAACAACAACGCACTGCTAAAAATATAAAAAAATCCAAGATGGCGGCCAACTTTTTTGTTTGTGGGCCGATTTTGATAAAACTCGATTTCTAGTACTATTTTGAAAAGAAAACAACAACGCACTGCTAAAAATAAAAAAAAATCCAAGATGGCGGCCAACTTTTTTGTTTGTGGGCTGTTCTTGATGAAACTCGGTTTTTGGTACTATTTTGACAGAAAAATAGCAACGCAATGTAAAAAATAATAAAAATCCAAGATGGCGGCCAAATTTTTTGTTTGTTGGCCGATTTCGATGAAACTCGATTTCTAGTACTACTTTGACAAGAAAACAGCAACGCAATGTTAAAAATAATAAAAAATCCAAGATGGCGGCCAACTTTTTTGTTTGTGGGCCGATTTTGATAAAACTCGATTTCTAGTACTATTTTGAAAAGAAAACAACAACGCACTGCTAAAAATATAAAAAAATCCAAGATGGCGGCCAACTTTTTTGTTTGTGGGCAGATTTTTATCAAACTCGGGTTTTGGTACTATTTTGACAGGAAAATAGCAACGCAATGTCAAAAATGATAAAAATCCAAGATGGCGGCTAAATTTTTTGTTTGTTGGCCGATTCTGATGAAACTCGATTTCTAGTACTATTTTGACAAAAAAACAACAACGCACTGCTAAAAATATAAAAAAAAATCCAAGATGGCGGCCAACTTTTTTGTTTGTGGGCCGATTTTGATAAAACTCGATTTCTAGTACTATTTTGAAAAGAAAACAACAACGCACTGCTAAAAATATAAAAAATCCAAGATGGCGGCCAACTTTTTTGTTTGTGGGCTGATTTTTATCAAACTCGGGTTTTGGTACTATTTTGACAGGAAAATAGCAACGCAATGTCAAAAATGATAAAGATCCAAGATGGCGGCCAAATTTTTTGTTTGTTGGCCGATTCTGATGAAACTCTATTTCTAGTACTATTTTGACAAGAAAACAACAACGCACTGCTACAAATATAAAAAAATCCAAGATGGCGGCCAACTTTTTTGTTTGTGGGCTTATTATGATGAAACTCGGGTTTTGGTACTATTTTAACAGGAAAATAGCAACGCAATGTTAAAAATATTAAAAAATCCAAGATGGCGGCCAACTTATTTGTTAGTAAGCCGATTTTGATGAAACTCGATTTCTAGTACTATTTTGACAAAAAAACAACAACGCACTTCTAAAAATATAAAAAATCCAAGATGGCGGCCAATTTTTTTGTTTGTAGGTCAATTTTTATGAAACTTGATTTCTAGTACTATTTTGACAAGAAAACAGCAACGCCAGGTTAAAAAAATAAAAAATCAAGTTGGCTGCCAACTTTTTTGTTTGTGGGCCGATTTTAATGAAACTCGGTTTTTAGTATTATTTTGTCAAGAAAACAGTAACGCAATCTTAAAAATACAAAAAAAATATTCAAGATGGCGCGTTTTTTTTGTGGGCCGATTTTGATGGAACTCTGTTTTAAGTATTATTTTGACAAGAAAAGAGTAACGCAATGTTTTTGTCTGTCTGTCAGTCAGTATCATCAAAATCGGCCCACAAAAAAGTTGGCCGCCATCTTGGTTTTTTAATATTTTTAACATTGCGTTACTGTTTTCTTTTCAAAATAGTAGCAAAACCGAGTTACATCAAAACCGGCCCACAAAAAAAAGTTGGCTGCCAGCGTGGTTTTTTAAATATTTTTAACTTTGCGTTGCTGTTTTCTTACTGCTGTATGGAAAAAATGGATAAACTGTGTCTTAGCCTTCGATGCTATTATTCAAGAATATTAACATAAGAAAGGTTGACACTGCGAGTAGTACCTATTGGGAAAACTAAAATAGCATTTGAGTATTAATAGAAAATAGCCTAAAAGACTTAATATAAACCTATTACTAGAAAAAATCGGCCAAGTGCGAGTTGGACTCGCTCATGAAGGGTTCCGTACCCACTTACTGTACCGATTGGTTATACCTAGCCAAAATTCCACTATAATTTTTCGTCAGCAAAATATAACTTTGTTTTTCATAGTGTTTTGCGGTTTTTGAATGTGTAGTATATTATATCTCAAAAAGTGCTTACTATATCTCGTTCAAACCAATTTTCGTTGAAAGTTTTTATTAAGATCTACAGCATTTATTTTTTCTAGATTTTTCACTCTTTTACTTTAAAAGTTAGAGGGGGAGGGGGGGGGGGGGGGCACACATTTTACCATTTTAGAAGGTTCTCTCTTTCAAAAGGTAGACTTTGAGAAAAAATGGTTTGAGAAACTTGCATGTCATTTTTAAAGACATATCTATAGATACCCCACACGAATAATAATATGTTTGATTAAAAAAATATATTTCGGTTTTAGTTCCATGTATGGGGAGTCTCTCTTAATTTTTTTATATTTTTAATTTTTGTATAAAAATCGTAATGCAGTTAACAGAATACATTTAACTATATACGGTATAGCACATAAATGGTTTAGATCATATCTCAATAATCGTTATCAACAAGTACAAATTGAAAATATTAACTTCGAAACTGGTAGAATCACTGAAACTTTTTTGTTTGTGGGAAACTAAATCAGATAGAGTCCTTGTTACTGGCTCTATCCCACAGGGCAGCGTTTTGGGATGTGTCCTGTTCCTTATATATATAAATAGTCTCCCCAAGATCTTGGATGATGTCTGTGTGCTATTTGCTGATGACATTTCAATTTTAATCGATTGCTCTACAACACTAGAACTTGAATCCAAACTATTATTTTGTTGAATTTTGCCCGTTTTATATTATTTGCACATTTGTCACTCAACGTGTAATTACATCTATTTAGTAATAGTGGAAACTGTTCTGCTAATGTGTAACTAACTTTATATTATGTTTTATTAGTGTAATAAAAAAGCTGCTGGCTGAAATCGCATAATTTACTACTTAACCTTAAAAAAACTAAAATCATCCAATTTAAACCGTATCAAAAAACTGCCTTAGAAATATCTTATAATTATAATGACATCAAATTAGAAAATTGTAACTCTGCTGCTTTGTTGGGAATCGACATTGACACTCATCTAAATTGGAAACCACATATACAAAAAGTAGTGCAGAAGTTGTCATCTTTCATATATGCTTTTTACCAGTTAAAACGTGTAACTGATTTCTGTACCGCAATCACGGCATACTATGCATACGCATATTCAATACTTTCATATGGAATAGTATTGTGGGGAAATTCTTGCGACGTAAATAGAATATTTGTATTGCAAAAGAAGTGTGTGAGAATACTTACTAATGTAGACCAAATGGAGTCTTGCCGATCTCACTTTGTAAAACATAATATATTAACATTAACATGTATATACATACTGGAGGCATGCAAGTTTGTTTGTCCCGAGTTTTATACACCTCTCACCAACAATAAAAGAAACAATCGAAACTTGAATAAACTAAAAGTTCCTTTCTCCAAGATGGAAATGGTGTCATCTAGCCCCCATTCTATGTTAATAAAATTTTTTAACCACATACCTAATAATATAAAAAACTTAGAAAAGCCAGCTCACTAGATTAATAAATTTAAAAAATATCTTATTGCCAAATGCTATTACAATTTAAACGAATATTTCAATGATAAAATAATTTAAATTTAAATAAATAATGAATATTTATATTTTAGACGAATATGTATAATTTATTAGAATAGAATTATAGGAATTATGAATTAATATATAATGTATTTTAATAATTTTGATTAAAATGTTTAATTTTTTCTTATTAAAATGCATGTAATGAAATTATTTAATGTTAATTTGTAAGTTTGTGTGTTATGTACTTATGTAATCCTTTATTATTTAAGTAGTAGTAGGTACCTAATTAATTTTGCTATGCCCTTGCAGGGCGTCACATGTATACCTTATATAATTTTCCATCTTTAGAAATTGTAATGTGATACGCAATAAACAATAAACAATAAACTACCAAGTTTTAACTGTGTAGTTTTTATAGTTTTGGAATAAAGTGGCTGTGACATACGTACGGACGGACAAACGGACAGACAGACAGACAGACATGACGAATCTATAAGGGTTCCGTTTTTTTCCATTCGGCTACGGAACCCCCCAGATCCTTGGGGGAGGCCTATGCCCAGCAGTGGGCGTCGTCGTTCAATCTATACAGATACCTGATAATGTTTACTACTATGAAAGTTTCTTTTTGTATTTTCAGTTTGGAAACAGTTATAAATGGGTAAAGAATTTATTCATATAAAAGATCTTTCTTTTCTACATTCTCTAAATATTCCTGCGGTGGTGTCGTGTGAGTCGGGTCGTTACGTTCCCTAAAATATGGTTGAACGAAGCGATTTGGCTGGCTCATGCGTCATGCTCGTGAACGGGTGCTGCCAGTGGGGTGGGTCTGCTCGTGTCAACTTGTGTTAAAGGTGTTCGGGATATGGTTTATAATAGTATTATACTCGTAATATAGTTTTGTTAGCGAGCTGGTGTATCTCATAGTAATTTTGGTAAGTACTCGTGTCTTACAGTAACAGCAATTTTTTCTAATTATTGTTGTAAGTACTTAATATTTATTCAAAAATTCCTTTTATTTGTTAATACTTATAAGATTTGAATATACGGCGCAGCTTGCAGTTTCCTTTTTATTAATCCTATAATATAATGTAAATAAGATTAAGATTAGTGCGTCCATTAAACTATTTGATTCCTCGTTTAGTTGAAAATTGTTTACTGTTTTAGGTAGGTAATAAGCAAAATTGTACTTACTTTAAGCGGTATTCTGTATTGTGATGGAAAGTAACCTTACTATTATGTAAAGGTCACTTTTCAAATTTGACGACTCTGACTCTGTATAAATTAAAACAGGGAGTAAAAATAGCCCATGGCGAGTTTCTTGCCGGTTCTTCTCGTTACAAGGTCTCCTGCCGTAGGATTTGTGAACCGATGGCGTAGCTTCATTGACGTTCATAAGTGTTGAAACAAACCTAAATTGAATAAACGAAATTAAATTTAGCTTTTTTTTCTATGTATTTCAGAAACTATGGATACAGTACTTTGTGCCCATACAAACTTTTTTAAGAGAATTGAAAAATCTAAGAAATGAGACTATTTTTTGAAGTGGCCGCGTAGGCTACCAATTTGCCCATTGCCCTTTATACAATAAAATATTATTGTCAAAATAATACAATATGGTTATACTAAAATAAACAAATACTTGTAATTTTATAGTGCGACCAAAAAATCTTGAGCATGAAATATTAATTCGTAGGTATAGTTGTTTAATATTTTCGCTGATTTAATTTTAGACTGTTATTGTTTGTTTCTATCACAAAGTACAGTTCGCAGAATTGTAAAGTTTGGTAATCAAAGTGGTGGAAAATTCATGACTCCAGCTAAACATTTTATTGCAAAAACGTCGAATATAGGAATTCTGCAAAGATTTCAGAACAGTGTGCTCAAAACACTAGTGAATGCCCCATGGTTCACAAAAATGGAAGAAGTCCATGAGTATCTGAATATACCAACCGTCAAACAGCACATAGCCAATGGCATTAGTTCGTATAAAGATCGAATTGGTATTCATAAGAACAAACTGGCCCAGTGTCTTATTGAACCATTGCAAACAAGACGCCTGAAAAGACTGCATCCTTGGGACAGCATACAATAACTATACCAGTTAGCAAAACACAAAGGCAGCCTGACACTGGAAAGGCATGCCTACACGTCTGCATTAAAACCCAAACCATTTGCTTATGGTCTCAAGACCGATCGCATGTTTGCAAACAAGTACAAACGTATTATATCGAAGTCATCTAAATTTTTAGGAGTGTTTAGCTGGAGTCGAGAATTTTCCACCACTTTGATTACCAAACTTTACAATTCTGCGAACTGTACTTTGTGATAGAAACAAACAATAACAGTCTAAAATTAAATCAGGGATAATAGTTTTCAATACCTACAATGTTTTCTACGAATTAACATTTCATGCTCAAGATATTTTGGTCGCACTATAAAACTAAGAGTATTTGTTTATTTTAGTATAACTGGTATAACCTCTTAAGTTAGGATAAAAGTATTAAAAATGTACCTATGTGGGGTAATTCTTAAAGGACTAACATCCAGGATCAATATAATACTTTGTGAATACGCGTCGTGCAACTTACTTACTTACTTACCCGTGAAATCCGCGGTGCGTTGGTAAACATCGTCGAGACTACTGAGCAACTTTCCTGCTTGGAACTCCGCCAAACATCGTAAAAACACCTAGAAAACTATATCACGGGCACCGCCACGGATTACCTTATTCATAGTTATAAAATTTCCACTTCTCTTCTACGAAATACAATAAACAATTAATACTTATAAATAGTCATAACTTTAAACTTTTTAAAAGGCATTCTTATGGCCGTTTTCACAAAACGTTAAGACATTCCTAAGGCAATGCTTATCGTTAAGCGATTCTTAAATGGAACTTTTACGTTTCACCACAACTTAAGAATGCCCTAAGTAGTTAAGAAGCTCCTAAAGTTAGGACACAGAAAACGGCCGCCTAATTGTTAAGGATCAACTTAATGTCAAATGAAACGTCAAACTTGGCTTGAGTTATCTTCGTAAATCTTGAATAAAGTTTAAAATAATCATGAATTTGTATAATAAAAAATGAATGTGTAAGATTTGTTTGAATTTCTGAATTTCTTTGAAATTTTTGACGACGATGAAGGTGATATTTCTACGCATAAAGACAACGACGGATAACGCCAATACACACGAAGCGCTCCCATGCTGTGGAAATATACGAGAACTTGTATCTACATTACGGAAAATGTTGGTTTCCTAGAACTTTCAAGACTTTCAAAGGAACTTTATGGTACCTACCTAATCTATGCTAGAATTCATTTTTCAGAAGTGACATTCTATAGAGAAATTGAAGGGTACAGGGGCAAAACAAGAAATTTCACAAACAGGTTTTTTGTTTTTTATTTTTTATTTTATTTTTTTATTATTTTTGTCTTGCATAATTATTTTTTATTAATTTACTGATAGGAACCTAAGTTTACTTTACCAAAGATCTGCTGTAAATACAAATAAACTTTTGACAAATGTTCACAAATATACTTACATTAAAATGTAAATTACACAAAAATCTGTTTTGTGACATTCCTTGTTTTGCCCCTGTACCCTTCAATTAAACTTAACTAAGACGTTCCTATCTAGGAATCGTTATAGTAGTTTTGGTTGGTGAAACGTAACAGTATCATATGGTACTGTTTAAATTAAGATATTCTTAGCTAAGAAATACCTTACGAGTGTTTGGTGAAAACAGCCATAAATTTTCAAAATTACTTATTTTGCTAAGTATACCTACTGAGACGCACGGGGGTCCCACCCCACTGATAATGCGATGTTCTTCAAATTGTATCTGCGGTTGGGAATTCTCGCCTTAATGACGCGCGCGCCTCACTTCATTTGCGTTTTTGATAATAATTATAATTAAATAACTATAACATATTGGTACGGGATTTTTACTGTTTTGAGTTTATATAAATTATTTCTACATGGATTACTAAAAAAATTCGAGGTGACTATAATGTGCGAATTTTAAAATCAAATAAAACTGCATTTAAAAAAAAGTACCAGAGTCACCTTGGTGATAATTGGTATACTTATTACTATTATTTATATACATGCTTTGATTAAATATCACTCGGTGTGCCATTATTGTTATAGAGTTAGAAATAATTTGACATAGTATATTCGAAATACACTCAATAAATCGACCTAGACGAGAGATTATTTATTCCTTAATTAAAGCATTCTAAAAGACTCTAAAATGAACAAAATCACCAGTTTTCCATTTTTTGTTCACACCCAAATTATTTTTTCTTACTTACTGATTAATTAACCGACAAGTACGAAGTTAATATCAGAGATTATTCTGATTTCCGGTTTTTCAAGTATTCATTTATGTTATTCCAAATTATCACCCAAAGTGCTAATATTGCAACCTACTCCATACAAATACATTTATTTTGACTGGACTATTATGGAATCTAGTGTGAACAAGTACCAGGAAACATTTAGTTTTAGCTATGTCACTACCGAAGATATTATTAAAGCATTCAAAGCAATAAATATTAAGAAAACAGAAGATCTCTGGGGCATATCTACAAGTATCATCAAATCAATAATTGATGTGATAGCTCCATCATTAGCAATAATTTTTAACCAATGTATAAGTGAAGGGGTCTTTCCTAATTTAATGAAAAATAGTAAAATAATTCCTCTGTTTAAAGCTGGTGACAAAAGTGACCCAGCAAATTTTAGACCTATATCCATACTACCAGCAATAAGTAAAATATTTGAGAAATTAATTTATGCTCAACTTTTAGAATATTTTAAATTAAATAGTATGCATTAGAAACAGTTTGGTTTTTCAAAAGGTAAAAGTACAACTGATGCTGGGGTTGCATTTCTAAAACATGTACTTGATGCCTGGGAGGACAAGCAGGATGTAATCGCTATTTTTTGTGACCTTTCCAAGGCATTCGATTGTGTTGATCACCAAACACTATTAAGGAAATTAAAACATTATGGTGTTTCTGAAATGTCAGTAAGCCTTATGCATTCATATCTGTATGAAAGAACTCGGAAGGTAGTTATTAATAAAACTAAGTCTACCGGAGCTCCCATTACTATGGGCGTACCCCAAGGATCAATATTGGGCCCGCTGTTGTTTTTAATATACATAAATGACCTTCCTTACTACGCGAAGAATTTATGTGAGACAGTGCTATTTGCCGATGATACATCTCTAGTCTTTAAAGTAGATAGAGGTGATGACTTTTCTGACGAAGTAAATAGTGCTCTTTCAAAAGTGTCACATTGGTTTAATAGTAATAATTTATCATTAAACTCAAAGAAAACTAGGTAAGTGTTTAAAATTTTCGTTACCTAATGTAAGACAAGTTGATTTTCATATAAGACTAGACGGCGATATGGTCGAATTCATTAACAATACAAAGTTTCTAGGTATTATATTAGACTCGCGACTACAATGGGATCCTCATATCGAAGCCTTAGCGAGTAGACTCAGTTCGGCCGCATTCGCAGTTAAGAAAATAAGGCTCTTAGCCGATATTGAAACGGCTAGAATAGTCTATTTTAGTTATTTTCATAGTGTTATGTCCTACGGCCTTTTGTTGCGGGGCTCAGCCGCTAACATCCACAGTATATTCGTGCTCCAAAAAAGGGCTATTCGCGCCATGTACAACCTCCGATCGAGAGATTCTTTAAGAGATCTATTTAAAGAAATAAACATTTTAACTGTTGCAGGACAATACATCTATGAAAATATAATTTATGTGAAAAAGTATTATAATACATTTGTAAAGCAGAGCGATATTCATCGCTTTAACACAAGAAATAAAGATAAACTTGTCGTTCCCAAGTTTAGGCTAGAAAAATCCAGAGCCTCATTTCTGGGGAAAAGCATAGCCTTTTTTAATAAAGTTCCACGGCATATAATTGAACTACCATTGCATAAATTTAAATGTTACATTAAAGAGTCGCTGATGAGCAAAGGATACTATAAAGTAGACGATTATTTGAATGACCGCAATGCATGGTCATGATGTAACACATAACATAATCACTGTTTAATATGATGTATTTTTATACTAAGCAATTGTTGTATTAGTAACGATATGTTTTTTTTTTGTAAATGTCGTTACCTAACTAAGAAACGCTGGCAAGTTTCTTGCGCCCATTCTTCTTGTCAGTTAAAAAAGTCTTGAATGAGTAGGAAAATATTGACGATTCATAAGTACATATTTGTTATGTCTAAGTGAATAAAGAATATTTTTATCTATCTTTATCTTTATACTGAAAGCTTGTGAAAAATTAATCACAAAACTTCTCAAACATTTTTCTGCCTAAGTTTTAAATAATTTAAGCTCTTTCTAGTGTAGTGTCACTTTATAGACAGTCCCCATACTTCAATAACTGCTGTTGCAATATGGACCACTTGAGCTGAGCATATGACTTACACCACACCACCTGGGGCTACAGCTACAACCATTGACATCAGTACTGGTTCCAAGCAAATGTTTCGCAACACTATACGCGTGATTAATTTACAACCTACCATGTCTCCTATGCATAGGGCTGTCAGTTTTAGATACGAGATGATGACAATTAAAAAAAAACGATTAACGACAACTGAATAAGTTTTGAACCCAACATACTAATTAATTTTTACAAAATCCAAGTACCTACCTATTATTGAATTCTTAAAATAGAATTTAGATAACTCTTTGACATTGTAAATAAATTGCGCTATTAAAGATTTGATCTTTTTATCATTTAAAAGGTTCGTGAAAGGATGGTTCGTATAAGGATATCCTTACGATTGAAAAGTTCTTGTGAAAAAAGATAACTTGAATAAAGCATATTGGATTTCTGAGTTTATTGAACTTTATCTACTGTTCTATACACTAATGCTGTCTTAGGATAACTAACTACTTCGTATCGTTTTGTCAGTCGCTAAAGAACCTAAAAGACAACAGTGCGCCTCTTGAAATTTCAAAGACTGCGATCACCAACTTGCATAGTAACCCAGTAAATAGAGACTAATTAAGGAGGGTTCTCTTACAAGTGGTCCGGTAGTTCTGAATTTTTGATATGTTGTATAGGATGGTTAGTGAGTATTAAAAATGCACAATTCCTCTCCCTCCGCCCCCGCCGTCATATTGAAAAAATCTGCTTTTTTTTTAGATTTTCGCTTAATTCTTCGTTTAGGTGCATTTTAGCCAGAAACAATGTTTTACAATGTGGTAGAGAACCAAATTTTCTATTATTAATGTTATGAAATTTTGTTTCTAGGACAGATAGTTTCGAAGATATGCACTTTTAAAAAAATGAAAAAATCTAATTTTTACGTAAATTTATGGTCCCCCGCGCATTTTTTTAAAGTGCATATCTCCGTAACTATCTGTCCTAGTAACAATATTTAAAGTGTTAGTTATAGAAAATTTTATTCTCTACAACATTGTGAAGACTCCTCTCTGGCTCAAATGCACCTAAACGAAGAATTAAGCAAAAACCTGAAGAAATTGCCTTTTTTTTTCAATATGGCGGCGGGGGCGGAGGCCGAGGAATTGTATTAAGGAAATTGAATTAATGAAAAGGAATGAAATTAATGAAAAGGAATTGTATTAATAAAAATTGTATTGAGGAAATTGTATTTTGCATTTTAAATACTCACTAACCATCATAGACAACATATCAAAAATTCAAAACTACCGGACTACTTGTAAGCTAAAAACCCTCTATTCACTGGACTATAGTCACTGTAGTACCTAGTTGTGATTGTGACAGAACCTATCAGTATCACGCTTTCATGCATTCAAGAAGGTCTAAGCCCAGCAGCATTTATCTCTTTACCGTCAATTATTTATAATCATTCCTATATTTAATATTCTAAGTAGTTTCGCACTTCCGTTAAGTTTTTCCCCAGCTCTATTCAGCGTAAAAAGGATAGTGCCAGCCCTAGTCGTAGATCATGATCGAGCTTAACAAATGTGGTCTACCTATTTGCTGTTACACTCGACCTATTTAGGAGGACATACGTACTCGTTAATGTCATTGTACTGGCAGACCTTAGGCAATCATATAAATCACTGAACATTGCTTTATATTATACAAAAATTTGCTGTGGATGCTATAATGTAATATCGGTTATTTTTTTATTAATTTTCTACTTATTACATTACGATATTAGATTGATAAATCTTCGTGGGAGCGCCTCTTAACTACTTAGACATAAATCAAAAAGATCGAATTCCCGATACCAGTAGTAAAAGAACTTTGAGGATGTTTTGTCGAACTTAGGGCCTTGGAACTAACTACGGTGAATAATTCTGTAGGTAAACATCTAAAGGTACTTCAATAGGCCCAAAAGCACATCTTGCCCAAATAAATAACTCTATTATACGACATAATTGCTAAACTTGAGCTCGACTTTCCAAGAAAAGCAACATTTGGAGTTACTTGTAGTGCTCAAACCCTAGGTAGGGCCCTAAAATTTTAATGTTGTTTTGCTCGAAGATAGAAATACTCATTGAGAGAAAAAAATAGATATTTACAAATATCGCAACGACTGTGCGTTGCGATATTTGTTGCGATTGCGTTGCCAGAAGTTGCGATCAACTTTTACGCACAAACAAAATGTTCATTATATTATTCATATAAAAACTTACTTACCTACTTACTTACAAATAATTTATTTACTAATAGTAAACTAAAAAATGTCGAAGTAAGAATCTAAAAATAAAAAATAAAAATACGAGAGGTCGTTGAAGTCTTTTGCATGGACAAAAGGTAATATTATTTCTTATAATTATTTTTTTATTTTAATCTCTCTTAGTTACAATAAATAAGGACCAAGTACCTAGGAGCAGTAAATAAATGTGGATATAGCGCAGTTTGAGCATTCACAAAACTGTTTATAAAAAAATTGGTACCTACCTAGCTTAGGTACTTAATTAAACTAAAACTTAGATAATAGTTAAGATTTCAAAACGTGATAAATATTATTTTGAAACAAAATAAAATACAGGAAAGTATTTCATTCGAGTAGAAAACCATTAACTTTAATAAATACACATTCGTTACAGTCAAACCTGAGTAATTGTAACGAACGATAAAAACTGAGGCAAAACGCCTATTGTTTACTGCCAGTGTGAAAAGATTTTGCAACTCTTCTTCTACTTTATAAAATTACGACTACATATTTGTTGGATTTTTTCACAGAGTTATTCATTAAAAATTATTTTTATAAAAAAATTAAACCGCTTTCTAAAAAACCACATCAAAAAAGTAAGAAATAATTCCTCACCAAATAAATAACGTAAGTACTTTGAAGTCGGGCGGGTTTTAACAAAAACAACAAAACATTGTACACGTTTCACGCCCGACTTCAAAGTACTTACGTTATTTATTTGGTGAGGAATTATTTCTTACTTTTTTGATGTGGTTTTTTAGAAGGCGGTTTAATTTTTTTATAAAAATAATTTTTATTTCACTCTTTTTAGTGCATCGTGCAGGCAATTTACGTGTTTTCTGGTAAATAGGTATGTGATCAAACTCAAAACCTCCTTTTTCGAAGTCGGTTAAAATACCTTGAGGTATCCCCTTTCCAACAAAACAAGAATCATCTAAATCAGTTTATAAACAAAGGAGTTATGCCTAAAGATACGTATTAAATTCACATAAAGTGGTAACGAAGACGACAGTATTTTCAAGATTTCCTGAAAACTACTGAACCGATTTCGAAATTTCGAAAAATGGGACCAACTTGGAAACCAACCTGATGTAATAACGTTTGAACCATTTCAATCGGTTCAGCCGTCTTCGAGTAATCGGCGGACATACATAAAAAAAAAAAAAAAAAAAAACATACATACAGACGAATAGAGAACCTCCTCCTTTTTGATTTAGAAGTCGGTTAAAAATTAGACGTCATTTACAAGACCTTGACCAAGAAGTAAAATAAAATAGATTGGCGGCGCTAGTTGGCTCATGTCAAACACAACAACCAAACACAAATGACACGTCTTGACTAAGGTAGGTAGGTACCTAACTAAAACCAGCATTAAATGCCTAATTAAGACCACATATTTTCTCTTATTTATTTCCTAAAAGTTTCTGTACTTAATTAAGAATCTTATTTAACTCACAAACTTACCTTTTAGCTGCTTTGTGGCACAAAAACACAACAACACACAGGTGCACTAAGAGAAACCGCGCCTCGACTAGTAGTACGAGCGGTGAGGAAAACGATGGCGAGACTCTTGACTGTTTTCAATGAGGTCACGTGAAGGCAGCCTCTAACACTTCTTGGAGAGATCGGCTGACTGCATTATGCTATGAACAAATGATTGGTATTTGGCAGTGTTGATATGAAAGCATATTAGTTTTAGCAGTTCTTGTAGCTGGAATGCGGTATCAACTAAGTACATTGTTTTAAATATTTTACGGATAATTAATTATTAGGTATATATTTTTGTAATCAGAATAATATCGACTTATCTATGTAGTGCAATAAAAATATTTTTACAATTTAATTTTAACTAATTTATGAAGACGTTAAAATTTTCGTTCGCTTGAAAGCGCTTGGTGAGAACTACCAGTCGAGCCGGGTTGCGATGTACTTCTTTTTGTATAACAAGGTTGGATGGGAGAAAGACCTTTTCTTGTAAATCTAAAGAATAAACTACATAGCCGTAATAGTTTCACGGCTGCTACAATAGTAATTTTCAACACACTTGCTCATAAAGTGAGCCTTATTACATCGATCTTAAGGCCATAAACCGAACTATAACCCACGCGTGCATAATAATATTACAGTACTAGTTGCGTAATAGAATTATCCCTACAAAGTTAAGTAAGTACCTAACTGCAAATTATATGCGAGTAAACAGAGACTTTTCAATTTAACCGGGTAATACAGTATCCCTACAAAGTTAAGTTAGTACCTAACTGCAAGTTATATGCGAGTCAACAGAGCATTTTCAATTTCAGCGGGTAATAGATACAGTTATTTTTTTGTAACAACAAAGAGGTTTTATACGGCTGAAAATCCATTTACGTTTTTAGAATAAATAAATGTGTCCCTAATTAAGACAAAAAACATAATTAAGTATATTATTATCAAATTATTTATAATTCACAATAATTCGTTATAAAACATTTGCATTTTATCACTATTATTATACTTAATTATTTTGAAGTAGGCTGTATGGCTGTATGTAATCAATCACCTCACATTTGGCGCGTGCAAAAAAAAAAACTTGCGCGCTTTTTCCCTTAGTTAATATTAGGCTAATACAATATGTATGCAATAAATGTTTGTTTTTCCTCGCAAGTGTGTTGAAAAAGTGCGTATGAAACTCGTGAGCAACTTACTCACTAGACACTCGGCTGATTTACGCCCTCGCCTGCGGCTCGGGCTGCAACCCACAGCCTCGTGTATAATGAGCAACCTAAGCTCACTTGTATCATAATATACTATTAATTAATTGAGAATTCAGCGACATCTTGCGGAGACTCCAGAGGCATGCCGTAAGCAAGCCCATTTAATAGCCCCTACACTACACACGTGCCGATCCAACCGCCGATTTGGTCTGCTCCGAACCAAATCTGGACGTGTCGCAGTCTGGCCAGATTTGGTTCGCACGAACTTCACTTCTAACCAAATCGGAACGTGTGTAGACTCCGTAGACTCCCGACCGGACCAACTGATTTAGGCAGAAAATATGTAAAAGCGGAAATTATTTAAATTTTTACTTTTTTGCATTCACAATGCAATTTTTATGGTTGAAAAATGGAAAATGAAGTATTTAGAAAAAATCGACCCGTCCCATAGGAGCTGGTTGTGAGACGGCTCGAAGTTTTCTAAATAGTTACTTCATTTTCTATTTTTCAAAAGCGGAAATATTTAAGACAGGCAGAAAGAATACGTTTGAGGAATTTTGAGAGGATTCAATTTAATGCTCGTTCATGACTTTTATGTAGGACTGAACGAACAAAATGTTTAAATATGGCCATTTAAGCAAAGATTCTTTTATTTATTAGAGTTTTTTCGTTTATTATATTTAATAAGTCGCATTTTCTCGTGAAACTAAATATATAAAAAGGCATAACATCATCATCAATAAATGCTGCTTTTAGTTTTAATGAAAATAACATACTTAAATTTTAAAAATAACGATAATGAATTCTTTATAATAATAAAACAATAAAAACCAAAACTATCTTTCTTTTTAATCTATCTTTTGCAGGCAAATCGATGTTTTCAGTATTTATAAATAATATTAATATTGGGAGATTAGCAGTGGCTAGCAACACTGCAACAGTTCCGGTGACAGCCGTGACAGAGGAGCCACTTGCAATACGAAATTAGCTGTCAAAATGGACTGTCGTATGAAAACTGTTTAGTTCCAAAGATAATCACCGGAACAGAAAAGCTTGTCGCACTATACAACACATTATCTTCAACTGCTCAAAGTTTGTTATCCAACGGTAAATTTCAAGTAAATTTACATAAAATAGTGACATTTATGACAGTGATAGTTCAGCTTCATCCATTCAAAACCAAAGTGTACCCCGCCGCGTTCAGGACCTTCTAAATAACATTAAATATTTCATTCCTTTGTATAAAATAATACATTTTAACAACTGCAGAGAAAATGAAGTTTAAGTTTTGTATATACAGGCTCAACAGGCTGTTAGTTTAAACAAGGGACATAGGTACTTCAGGGGGTGAAACTACCCATCATTACAAACAACTTTTACTTTGGGACCAAGTGCGATATCGCGAAAAAAAATCGGCTATTTCATACAAAAGTGCAATACCGAATGGGCCAAAATGTATGGAACAGCTGATTTTTTTTCGCCATATCGCACTTTGTCCCATAGTAAAAGTTGTTTGTATTGATGGGTACTTTCACGCCTTGGAGTATGTCCCTTGTATAAACTAACACCCTGTATAATTTTAAGTGCTATGTTAATATTTTTTACATAAGTTTACATGATCTTTTTTCTGTTTGGTTTCTTTTTATTTGTCTGCGTATTAATTGGTCATGCTCATGCAGTCATGCTCTTTTTTCTGCTTAGTTTTTCTATTTTGTTTCTTTTTATTTGTCTTGTGTATTTTTGTTAATAATAAATAATAATTATAAATAAATAAATATTTTCTTACAATCACACCAATTATCTAAGCCCATAGTAAATTTCTTAAAAAACTGTGTCTATGTGAACTTGATAACGGATAAATATATACTTATATACTTTTTGTTTGTAAATACTTACTTAATATACCTACATAGGAAACACCCAGACCAAGACAAATAGACATGTTCATGCACACAAATATTTGTCTTGTTCGGGAATCGAACCCGGGACTTCTGGCGCAGAAGGCCTTACGTAGCTTACCCCTGCGCCAAATCGGTCGTCAAAATATGTATGCGACTGATGGTCTCTGTAGCCAGGTCAAGAATAAATAAAAAAAAATCTAGGTGCGGCCAGATATGCAGCCATGGAGCTAGACTTAATACTGAGGTAACTGGAGTTTTCACCCTGAATAAAAAAATTTGCTGGGTGCACACCCAGCAAATTTGACATTTAGTATGTAGTGGCTGTCAATTGTCTCATATGACCATACGTATTTTTTCAAAGTGTAGGTGAGACAGAAGACAGCCACAGTATAATTTGTGGTCACAAAAAGTGAGCACTGCACTCTCCAGTTACCTCAGTATGTAGTCTAGCTCCATGTATGCAGCAAAGTTCGTCCGCACCAAATCGGCGGCGGCGGTCGGATCGGAAGGTGTGTAGCGGCTATTTAGACTATGTAGTTCATCAACTTTACATAAGCATGCTTAATTTTATTTAGAAACTAATAATAAATTATAGGTGGCACTGGTTGTAGCAATAAACTAAGCTTTGGGCAAATATTGTTTTTAAATAAAATAAATTTCAAATGCCTTATTTCAAATATCAGCATTTAATGAGTTAAAAGTCATACTCTAAATACAAAGTAAAATAAATCACTGTACAATGATTATAGTATATCACACACAATCAAATCGAACCCATTTTTCAAAAATAACTTAATTATTCTTCATAACAATGAAGGCAATGCTTCTTTCACATCACAAAATTAGAATCAGTTGAATTATTTCAACTGAAAGGTACTTAGAGTACCTAGGTACTGCTTTTACATAGTTACATACGAATTATCAATAAGTTTGTCTCTTATGTTTAACAATTCTCATTGTAGGTAGGTAGTATAATATAAGCTCATTGCACATTGCAGTCTTATCGGTTTATAGTTATATCAAGGAAAGTATTATTAAAATTAATAAAAGGCAATTAAACTAATTAAATTCGATAGAGTAAGGTACCATCTTCGATCAACAATAACAGTACCATACAATTTTTTTCATGACGTTTTCATTAAAAGTCTGAAAAAAAACTAGATTTGCTAAAATTGATGTATGATAGACTTCATATAAATAATACATACACAGAAGAAATGCCTACAAAGAAATTGCTTAAAGAACAACAACAGTTGCCTAAGAGTCTGTTCGACCTAGCCATACGGAATAGGCCTTTGAAATTAAGTCATTGGAAAGTACTCAAAGCCCACGACCACTCATACAAAAGCAAACATATAGCTTGATTCACCACAATGTGCAATTGTGCTCCAACGCCCTACAATTCAGCCCGGCTCCGGTGTGGGTGCGATGGGCCGGCTGGCTGCCTTGTCGGCGGGCGGCGGCGCCGGCTCCCCCTGCAGCTGGCTGAGCGCGCAACGCACGGCCGACAGCATCTCGGGCGTGGACTTGCGCCCGCGCGGCGCGTGCGGCCGGTGCGGCCGGGCAACGCGCTCCGCCGTCGCTGTAGACTCTGGAATGTAGAGAGAGGAGACGTTATTCCAAAACGTGGACTAAAATAGTCCTGGTTTAAAACTGGTACTAAACTGATGCTGTCACTTTCATTTTCCAAATGAAAGACAGAATTAGCATCAATATTAAAACTGCCCAATGATTCACAAACCTTCGGAAACGTTCCCGACAGCGGAAAATATGCACTGTCTCTGTCACTCACTATAGAATAGACAAAGACAAAGCACAGAATTCGAATCCGATTCCGTTTCCGACGGTTCGTGAATCAGGAGGCCGTCTAACTTTAGTCCACGTTTTGGAATAAGGGGAATTAGTTTAAGAAGTTGGACGTAACTCTCCTCTGGTCAAAGGCGGGACGTTTGCAGCTCTACCCAGGGTCGGACTGGCCATATAGTCGAAGTGGCATTTGCCAGCCGGGCCCTAGCCTACGCGGGCCCCTGCTCTACCCTGCCCAACCCACCCCTTAGGCTTACGGGGCTTACGAACTATCCTACATCCCTAGATTGTGGGGAGCCACATGGGCCCTGTCGGCCCAGTCCGACCAGCATTCGGACAGGTTATTGTGAACACTTACTGTAGAGTGTAGACCCAATACCGTTAAAGGCACACAGCACACAGCACAGCGCGCACCACGCACAGTCACACTGGACATAGGTAGACACGTCTCAAGAGACACATACGGTTGACCCTGGGCCGCTCGACGTCGGTGTTGTCCTCGAGCCGCTCGCAGCAGTTACAGAAGTAGCAAGGCACGCCGGGAAGGCCGCAACACAGCGTGGCTCACAGCTAGCTCATGGTTAAACCCTCCCTACCAAGTATACAAGTAGCACTTTGGACACATACGGTTGACCCTGGGCCGCTCGACGTCGGTGTTGTCCTCGAGCCGCTCGCAGCAGTTACAGAAGTAGCAGGGCACGCCGGGCAGGCCGCAACACAGCGCGGCTCACAGCTAGCTCATGGTTAAACCCTCCCTATCAAGTTAACAAGCAGCTCTTTGGACACATACGGTTGACCCTGGGCCGCTCGACGTCCGTGTTGTCCTCGAGCCGCTCGCAGCAGTTACAGAAGTAGCAGAGCACACCGGGAAGGCCGCAACACAGCGCGGCACACAGCTAGCTCATGATTAAACCCTCCCTACCAAGTATACAAGCAGTTTTTGGACACATACGGTTGACCCTGGGCCGCTCGACGTCTGTGTTGTCCTTGAGCCGCTCGCAGCAGTTACAGAAGAAGCAGGGCACGCCGGGAAGGCCGCAGCACAGTGTGCCACACGAACAATCACAATGGACGAAGGTAGACAAGTCTCAAGAGACACATACGGTTGACCCTAGGCCGCTCGACGTCGGTGTTGTCCTCGAGCCGCTCGCAGCAGTTACAGAAGTAGCAGGGCACGCCGGGCAGGCCGCAACACAGCGCGGCTCACAGCTAGCTCATGGTTCCCTACCAAGTATACAAGCAGTTTTTGGACACATACGGTTGACCCTGGGCCGCTCGACGTCTGTGTTGTCCTCGAGCAGCTCGCAGCAGTTACAGAAGTAGCAAGGCACGCCGGGAAGGCCGCAACACAGCGTAGCTCACAGTTAGCTCATGGTTAAACCCTCCCTACCAAGTATACAAGCAGTTTTTGGACACATACGGTTGACCCTGGGCCGCTCGACGTCGGTGTTATCCTCGAGCCGCTCGCAGCAGTTACAGAAGTAGCCGGGCACGGTGCGCAGGCCGCAGCACAGCGCGCACCACGAACGATCACACTGGGCGAAGGTAGATAAGTCTCAAGAGACACATACGGTTGACCCTGGGCCGCTCCACGTCCGTGTTGTCCTCGAGCCGTTCGCAGCAGTTACAGAAGTAGCAGGGCACGCTAGGCAGGCTGCAGTACAGCGTGCACTACGAACGATCACACTGGACGAAGGTAGACAATCTCAAGAGACACATAATACGGTTGACCCTGGGCCGCTCAACGTCGGTGTTGTCCTCGAGCCGCTCGCAGCAGTTACAGAAGTAGCAGGGCACGCCGGGCAGGCTGCAACACAGCGCGGCTCACAGCTAGCTCATGGTCAAACCCTCCCTACCACGTATACAAGCAGTTTTTGGACACATACGGTTGACCCTGGGCCGCTCGACGTCCGTGTTGTCCTCGAGCCGCTCGCAGCAGTTACAGAAGTAGCAGGGCACGCCAGGCAGGCCGCAGCACAGTGCGCCCCACAGCCAGCGGTGAAGCGTGATCCCGGCGCGGGCCCACGCCCCAGGCGGCTCCCCGTCGTGGTCGAACACGAACTCGCGATTCATTTCACCTACTCCATCATTAACACGGCGGCCGATTTGACATATTGATTAACTGACATGCACTGACATGTATGACATACGTCACTGTTTGTTTTTTTATTGGTTGGCGGGGTGGCTAGTGCTTGTAAGGTCGTGTGTTGTGTAAAGAGTTTGTTTGACTGTTTTTGTTTACTCTATGACTATTTTCTCATTTTCCTTTCATTATTATTGGGAAAGAACTGAAATACGCCCAGGTTTTGGCATTTTAGTTGGTAGGTACCATAAACTTATTATACCCCTAGTATAAATAAGTTTATGGTAGGTACCTACTTAATAAAACTTGACTTCCTTTTAGTTTTGAATTGCATAGCACAGTAGGAAATATGCTCAAACTCATGGCCTAACTTCAAATCTCCTAGCGTTGAAGAATGCCAGTTACTATTTAGATAAGTATACGATAAAGTACCAATATCAAGTTAATTTGTGAAGGTTACTCTGAAGTGTCCACGACTCGAGGAAGTGCGTGACTGTGCATCCGCTTGACGTGATTTATTGCAATATCATCACAAACACAGCGGAATATTTGAGAATAAACAGAAAATTAATCAGTCGGTGTTTAACGCAGCAATTATGCCTTTGAAGGCTGCTAATAACTGCTTGCGCACGACAATGTTTTAACGACGGATAAACTTCTGACTTCCATCCACTCGGTATGAACAATGCCGTGCCTAACTTATCATTACGTCATGCATCTCGATTACAGAGCCTTGGAGGCTTCTCACGAAGAATAACCGCGCCGCAAGCAGACGCGCCTACGAAAAAAAAATTGTTACGTTTCCTTCCCGCGTAACTTAATCATTGATAGCTGGCGGCTTTAGCAGTTAGCACGCTGAACGCGATCTATTTTCAAACTTTTTTACTTTTTTATTGAAAACTTTTTGCCATGAATTTGAGGATACATGTGTTTTTCGGCCAGTTGCTCTGGCTGGTGGCGATCCTGAACGGCAAATCTTTCGAGGGCATTCCGGGATATGGAAGAAATTTGATTATTAAGGCACTGCCCGCTATTGAAGATTATCAGAGCAATGTTTATGAAGTATTTATGGAGCCTTATTTATACGTAAGTACATAAAAAAATATTTTGTTAAATACTTATAATGAGTAATAAGTATACTTACTTACTTACGTTCTTCAACTTTCGTTTATTAAGACTAAGTGCAATTTGTTAGTAACATTATTTTGTGTGGGTAGTAACTTACAAATTATTACAAAATAAAAGATCTAAAAGTTTAAAATAAATTATTTATAAAAGCTTTAAAATTAAACGTTTTATCAATAAAGTCAGTTTGTACCGATGTTTTAGTTAAATTTCCGACTACGACGCACCGCTCGCTCTGCTACGCTCGTAGATAATCAAGATTTGTCGAGGCTACACAAAAAGTACTTATTAAAAATCTTTGCAATTAATTCAATAAAAAAATGTGATTCAAATCAATACCAATTTATTTATTATATTGTTTTATTTATTTATATATTTGGTATGGGTACCAACGTTGTTACAAAAATTAAAGCTACTTATTCGATACTGCTAAATAATTAAAATCTAATTTTACAATCGATTCTAGGCATGGATATAACCACAACATACTAGATATTTAATATAAGTATACCAAATTTAATTTTTCTAACTAGCGCTCCGCTCGCTACTTTCTTTACGTGGACCCCCTTTTTATCCCCATCTAATAATTTCCAAAACTCCCCTACACTCTCCAAGAAACATAGGTACATTGCCACCCACAGCTTTTTGCGCCCATAGTAGTTTCGGTTGTGCGATGTCTGTCAGTCAGTCAGTCAGTCAGTAGCGAAGAGTTTTATATTAGACTAGCGGCCGCCCGCGGTTTCACCCGCGTGGTTCTCGTTCCCGTGGGAATATCGGAATAAAAAGTAGCCTAAGTTACTCCTTATTACATCAGCTACCTGCCAGTGAAAGTCCCGTCAAAATCGGTCCAGCCGTTTCAGAGATTAGCCGGAACATGCAGACAGACAGACAGAGAGACAGACCGACAGACAGACAGACAAAAATTTAAAAAAATGATATTTTGGTATATGTACCGTATATATAATCATATACATGTAGTAAAAAGCGGTTATTTTAATATTACAAACAGACACTCCAATTTTATTTATTTGTACTTATAGATTAATAAATACTAACTGATTATAAAATTATATAATTATAGGAGACTAAGTACAAGCGGTCTAAAATAGTTCTTATCTGGAAAGTTATAAAGTTTGCTTAACTAGGTCCTCTAGAGGCGAATTAGTACCCAGGCTGAGAAATGAACGAGAGAGACCTTCGATAGCTTTTGGTATTTCGATTTCGATAGGTCACGTTGCATTCGTGATGGGATTCGAAAATTTAATTTTCCAAACAGAGCAGGACACCACTGTTGGTGGTTTCTCAAGATCTTGTAAAAGAAAGAAATCTACCTGTTAAGTATTATGTAGAGTAGGGCAGAAGCCCCGGTTTTGGCCACTTTTTGCTCTATAAGTTTTCTAAACAACTTTTCGCCATTTTTGCTAATAAGCAATTAAAATAAGGTATTTTAAGGTAATAATAACAACTGTTGGAATTCTAAGAAATTTGTTTTGGATGTTATACTTTATAAACCTTTGTTTTTTACAATTAAATTGTTATTTAAATTTTTACTTTTTTGCACTCATAATGCAATTTTAATCATAGAAAAATGGAAAATAAAGTATTTAGAAAAAATCGACCCGTCTCACAACCAGCTCCGATGGCTCCCATCGGAGCTGGTTGTGAGACGGGTCGTTTTCTATAATTAAATTGTTGTTTTGCAATCGATTGGTTTCTAGCGCATTAGAATACATTGATTTAACCTGGGTTTAGATTTGATTTTTCGCTATACTTACAAAAGTTTAACTATCATTATGTGGCCAAAACCGGTACATTCGGCACCTCTCACACATTTTGTGTTATATACAAAAAAAAACTATTTTACTTTTTTAAAATTTGAAAAATGTACCTACCTTTAAAGTTAGATAAAATATCTACTTATAATTTAAGATATAATTTGTCTCTTAAATACCTAAGACCATTTAGTACTTAGTGCTTAAAATTCAAAAAATCCTCAAAGTGGCCACAAAGGGTACCTCTGCCCTACCTACTTATACTTAGTTATTCAAATTCAAGTCTGTCAAGCAAGCTAAACAATTATTTAGTTTACCTTGAGGGAACAATAATATTCATTATGAAGCGTACTAACTTTTTATGTAGGTATTCTAATTCGGTTATTTATACTTACTACACGAGTCAAAAATATCATATCAATAAGTACTGACCTTTACGTTTGAATCAAATAATAAGCATATATCAATAAAATTAATGTCTCTATTCTGCCGCGTAATTTATTAACGCAGTAAGGAACATCAACACTGTTTTGAGAAAAAGGCGGTTAAAGTTGAAAAAACGTTTTAAGGCGTCTCTCGTTACCTATCCATCCGATTTACAAAAAAGATATATGTACTAAAAGAGCAAAGCACGGCCAATAACTTACTTTACGTTTTTTTGTTTAAAACTTCATATTTTGAATCAAAAATAAAAAAAACTGTTCATGTTATGATCTAATGAAGTTTTTGCGTGATTCAAATGATCCATAAACGCCGTATAAGTGTTACTTACTGCATTTATTACTAGGTTCTGCTACTAACTGCAAATATGTTAAGAGATGAAGACGAGTTTTCAATACTACACCATAATGTATGCACTGTATCTATTTGTTATACTGCATTTATAAGTAGGAGACATATAAGAAAAATCCGAATCTAAATTTAAGTTATGTAGTAAACGGCTATTATACTGCATTTATTGTGAGTTAATAACGATTAATTTTGGGACTTTGCCAAATAGAGAATGGGAAAAAAGAAATAATTTTTTAAAAAATAAATTTTCAAAGAACGTTTATTAAAAAATCACATGCATATATTTCATATTTCATCACTATGTGTCCCCTATGTACTTGTACAGATATAATGTTTTTCAAATATAGTCGGGGTTCATTTATTTTTAAGCTTCGCTTGTGATGATTTGTCTGCAAAATTATAAAAGTCTGTTAACTGCATCTGTATAACAACACTAGCGGTTCCTCGCGGTTTTACTTACGTGGTACCCATTCCCGCGGGAATATCGGGATAAAATATAGCCTTCCTAAATTAATCCTTCCTCGATAAATGGACTATCCAACACAAAATAATTTTTCAATTTGGTGCAGTGGTTTCTGAGATTAGCTGGTTCAAACAAACAAACAACCTCTTCAGCTTTATATTATTAAAGTATCGATTTGTTTCCGAAAAAGATTTTCTGATGGCATCCGCAAAGTCTCTGGAGTCATAGAATTTCTTTTTCCGTTGCAGTGACAGTTCCACTTGAAAAAAGTACAAACTGCCAGCTGACATAAAAGTATGCACAGGCTTAAAATATTTAACTGTTATTGTTTGTGTAGCCGTTTCATCACTATATATTATGTACGCTAGGTACGTAAATAAAGACCAATTTTTATTTTGAAATACGCCACAGTATTATGTTTGTCACATCTCGATTCACGAGAAAGAAGGTCTTAATTGGTTCGGCCCAAATCACAGCAGCAGTTAAATATTTTGAGTCCGGGCCCAGTGGTACAAAGCTTCCATTGAAAGCTATGATTGTCAGGCAAAATATTGCAGCTTTGTATTGATCCATTATGGGTAACATTATGACTTTTTGGAGGTTAAGTGAATGATAGATAGTATCACTAACTAGATTTAGCTTTCTGCCCATCATCAAAATAGCTACACATTCTTTTCCGTTTCCTAAGTACGCAAAAGAGGTATTTAAGTCCTTGCAAACCACTTTCCTGTATACGTCTTTCAAATCAGGATATTAGCAACGATAGTCGTCGTACATCAATTTTATAGTAATATCATTTGATAAGTATGTAGGCGAATAAATAAATGATATCTCCTAAGATTTCGATTAAAATCAAGTGATGTCAAAGATAATTTTGTTCACAATTAAATACTTGTGATTAATAAGGATTAATATCATGTTGTTGTTAATAAATCAACAAACTCTTTCGTAGATAATGCTTTATTTTCGAACAAATTTGATTACCATAAAAAAGGTTATAGTGAGTCAATCTTAAAAAATAGACATAATATGGTGTTTACACTTTTAAAGAGGAACAATTTCTTCATACATTCTTTTTGCGTAACGTAAACCGTTTACGCAGCGCACGCAACGACAGCTCTCAAATAGGAATATCTTTTCTAGTTTTTGCAACAACTCCCACTGATGCTTCGCTCCTATTGGTCGCAGCGTGATGTTAGAAAGCCCAAAACCTTCCTCAATAAATGGACTATCCAACACTAAAAGAATGTTTCAATTCGAACCAGTAGTTCCTGAGATTAGCGCGTTCAACCAAACAAACAAATTCTTCAGCTTTATAATATTAAGTATAGATTTGGCGCATGTTCTTGTCTATAATGCGACATAGAAGGTTTGTATCTTGTATATGTTCTTATATAATATTTTTGTCAATAACCTTTGTTCTTTGGTAACTTCCCTTTTAATTTCTTGTTTTTTATTGGCTTCTGTATTGCTGCGAAAGTAAATATTAATAGTAATTTAGTATACGCGGGCGTTTGCTCGTGTGCCACCGATCCTGATAGCCACCGCCCCTTTCACCCTTCCACTCGAGTTGTTTTAAATGTAAAAAATACTTGACTGTCTTAAAAGTTTTGGAACCGTTTCATTTGTATTGTATTAATAACGTATTTATTTGGAATCAACAATCAACAATAATTATTTAACCTTAATATTAACACAGTCAACAATTTTAAGACAGGTAAAATCTTTAAAAATAATCTTTAATGTATCTGCGATACTTAACATTAACGCCGTAATTTACATTTACTGCGTTCATGATTTGTTACATTCTCATAGGAAATTAAATGTAGCCTTACTATTTACGCAGTAAAATCGTAATTACTGCGTTTGTACTATGTGTACGATTTTATTGCCTATTATTAAGACACAACAATAATGCTTTAATTGTCATTTAATGCATTTATGTCATGTTGTAGCTTTATTAACATATAATATTTACATATTATTAAATCCTTGAGAAGTCTTACTGCTCTTAAATTATGTACAACAAGTTAAAATTTGCTCTGTACTGCGTTTATGCTTTATGCTATCTCGGCTTGTATAAGAGGAAAAAAGAAACGGGTCTTTGATTTATATTAAGCTCAATTTTGCGATCTCGAATATATATTCAACTCATAAACGCAGTAAGCGGTACTTACTGCGTTTATAAATTGTGCGGCAGTATTGTATTTAAAATGTGTGCAGGTTATGTCTAAAAATTGTTGACCAATTTGTACCTAGAGTCCGTGTCAGATAACTCTGCGCGCGCGAATGGGGTGTTTTTGACGCTAGTTACATTATTTTTTTTGTTCTTAGGGTAAGAAAATAGATTAGTACCTATTCGATTTCGACCGCGCGCAGACTTAGGTATCTAGCGCGCACTCTAGGTTGTAAATACAAATACAATTAACTAGGTACCTACCTACTTATGACTTTTTCCAAATTTATATTCACCATGAGTTTTAATTTTTTTTTATACTTCCTAAAATTGTAAATATTAGTAATACCCCCATATAGGTAATTCAAATTGCTGGGTTATATTATCAAAATTGCAAAGTCGACATCGACGTTGAAAGTTGATATTATGTACCTAGATAGACTTGTGAGCACTTGGCAATCAATCGCCCCCTTATTTCTGGGAGATAACCACGGCCAGATAACTGGTTATCTGTAAAGATTTTTTTTCTGCAGAGATAACTAGTTATCTCCTAAGAATGTTTTTTTCTTCGCAGATAACTATTTAAAAACAGTTATCTGTAAAGAAAAATGTATTCTTCGGAGATAACTAGTTATCTCACAGGATTTTAAATTTCCTCGCAGATAACTGTAAAAAAATTAGTTCTCTGGAAGGAAAATTTTATTCTTCGGAGATAACTGGTTATCTCAGAGTATTTTTTCATCAACTCTTTACTGCACATACAGCAAACGGCGGACTTAATGCCCTTAGGCACAACTCAAACTGCGAGAGAGACAAAATACTGAGATCATTTTACTAATAACACTACTTACAATAAATATGTAGGTATTGTATTAAAAATAAATTACTTAAGTAATTTAAATTAACATGTATGGGGGTAAAATCAACAGGTATGGTACTAAGCTGTCACCTTGCACCTGCTTGACATCTTAAAAGAAACACCCTGTATATTGTCGATTGGCTGGTAAAGAATACCTACGGGCATTAAATCCGCCTTTTGCTGTACCTATGTGCAATAAAGAGTTGATAAAAAAAAAATGAAATTCGCTGAGATATCCAGTTATCTCCGAAGAATATTATTTTCCTCGCAGATAACTATTTTGTTACAGTTATCTGCGAGGAAATTTAAAATCTTGTGAGATAACTAGTTATCTCCGAAGAATACATTTTTCTTTACAGATAACTGTTTTTAAATAGTTATCTGCGAAGAAAAAAACATTCTTAGGAGATAACTAGTTATCTCTGAAGAAAAAAATCTTTACAGATAACCAGTTATCTGGCCGTGGTTATCTCCAAGGAATAAGGGCAATCGCCTGGGTTAATATCTGAAACATTTCAAACATGGCTAAAAATAACTCAAATAAATAAAAATCTTCTGAAGTAAGTACGGAGGAGCTCAAACAATACAGAGTTCCCCATCTTAAACCGACCAAGCTAAGATTGTTCAACCGCCACAATCGCAACTCACTAATTAGTTTGTATCTAACTAGTTCCTCAGTAATTGAGGATTCCGGGAGTAGTGCTCTCCCACCTTCAGCCTTACCATCACTTAAACTTCAGGTGTGATGAAGGAAGTGCTACACCGTTGTGTATAAAAAAAAACTGCGTCATCAAGCCCCTCAATGTATTTTTGAGTAAGAAGGTACAACTCCCATCGGAGCTAGTTGTGAGACAGGGAACTAGGTGTTATTATTGATTGAAGGAGACAGGTCGTTTTTTTTCTAATACTTCAATTTCAAGAAGTATAACTCACTTGTTTTTTTTTTATAATTAATAATATGATAGTTTCTCTCGCGGATTATACACAAGAAAGGAAGTCATCAAATCGAAATCAGTTGTCCAATTTTTTTCACACGGTTTGTTGAACCTATGTGCATCCGACTGTGATTTTTGTCTCTCGTATTTGTATGATCAATTACTTTTTTCTGACAGCCATCGGTCCTTGAACCAAGATGGAAGCGTTTCCGCCAATTTTTGCGGGGACACGGTGTCTTTGACAAAAAGTAACTTTAAAATCGTCGACTTGAGTTAGCCGATTCGAGATGGTCGTTTTGCCATCTTTTTTTCTATAAATTATGAAGGCAGTTTGTATGGAGAACGTGACATGGAATGGAATACAATAATCGTTTAGTTCCTTTTTACAGCGGCTTCACACTAATGTGAAGCCAGCCTTTGTTTTATTATTACAACGAGGATGAAATAACGTTGTTTTGCATGCCTTTGTGATTAAAAAAAAATACCTCGGAATTTCTCGAAAAATACAATAAGTAGGGCAGAGGTACCCTTTGTGGCCACTTTAAGTATTTTTTGACTTTTAAGCACTAAATACTAAATGGTCTTAGGTATTTAAGACACAAATTATATCTTAAATTATAGATAATTTATCTACCTTTAAAGATACATTTTTCAAATTTAAAAAAGTAAAACAGTTTTTGTATATAACCACAGATAATATAATACTATATATAACACAAAATGTGTGAGAGGTGCCAAATGTACCGGTTTTGGCCACTTATTGATAGTTAAACTTTTGTAAGTACTTATAGCGAAAAATCAAAACCAAATCCAGGTTAAATCAATATATTCTAATGCGCTAGAAACTAATTTAATTGTAAAAAACAAAGGTTTATAAAGTATTTCATCCAAAACAAATTTCTTAAAATGTTCATACAAAATATTTTGTAAAACTGAAAAAATAAAACCGCCTTCTAAAAAACCACATCAAAAAAGTAAGAAATAATTCCTCACCAAATAAATAACGTAAGTACTTTGAAGTCGGGCGGGTTTTAACAAAAACAACAAAAAATTGTACATGTTTCACGCCCGACTTCAAAGTACTTACGTTATTTATTTGGTGAGGAATTATTTCTTACTTTTTTAATGTGGTTTTTTAGAAGGCGGTTTTATTTTTTTATAAAAATAATTTTTATTTTACTCTTTTTAGTGCATCGTGCAGGCAATTTACGTGTTTTCTGGTAAATAGGTATGTGATCAAACTCAAAACCTCCTTTTTCGAAGTCGGTTAAAATACCTTGAGGTATCCCCTTATATACAAAACAAGAATCATCTAAATCGGTTTATAAACAAAGGAGTTATGCCTGAAGATACGTATTAAATTCACATAAAGTGGTAACGAAAACGACAGTATTTTCAAGATTTCCTGAAAACTACTGAACCGATTTCAAAATTTCAAAAAATGGGACCAACTTGGAAACCAACCTGATGTAATAACGTTTGAACCATTTCAATCGGTTCAGCCGTCTTCGAGTAATCGGTGGACATACACAAAAAAAAAAAAAAAACACATACAGACGAATAGAGAACCTCCTCCTTTTTGATTTAGAAGTCGGTTAAAAATGGGATTTATTGAAAAATAGTCGGATGACTTATGGAATTCTAACGGTTGCTATTATAACCTTAAAATACCTTATTTTAATTGCCTTTAGCAAAAATGGCAAAAAGTTGTTTAGAAAACTTTTAGAGGAAAAAGTGGCCTAAACCGGTACAGTGGCCAAAACCGGGGCTTCTGCCCTACCTAATAATTAATAGCTTGTGGCCGCCCGTGACTTCGTACTTCGTTAGTACGCGAGGAATTCAAGTAATCTTGGTATTTCTTTGTCATATTTTATCGAAAAATTTCAAGTTATCATTTTGTGCAGTGTCCCGTCCCGCCCCAAGACGTTTATATTTATTTTATTTTTTTTATCCACAACGGGGTAGCACTTAGCCTTCATCACACCTGATGTTAAGTGGTGATAAGGCTGAAGATGGAATGGACTCCCGGAATCCTCAATCACTGAGGAACTGGCTATCTTATCTCTAACTGCCGGAACACAATAATGCTGAAAACATCATTGTTATGGCGTCAGACTTAGATAAGATGGTGGTAGCTAGCCAGGCGGACTAAGAACAAGTCCTACCACCAACCAAACCGAATACAATATGTACCCCCACTGGGAATCGAACCCGGGACCTCTTGGTCTGAAATCGGTGGTGTGAACCACTAGACCACAGAGGCGGTTAAAACGGCGGTTTATATGTATACAGTCAAACCGTTCTCGAGAAAACTTGACAAACAAAGTAGCAAATACTTTTATTAATATAATTTAAGAAGTTATCTCTGTAACAAGTAGCAAATACTTTTATTAATATAATTTAAGAAGTTATCTCTGTAATGAAACCATTACTTAATGCTCAAGGAAAGAGAGCTAAAAGCGTATTTATTTGCAGGATTTTGGCCGCCCCGTGTTCCCCATCTCGGGCAGCCGAGCCGAAAAACAAATAGATTTGGCTGGCGTAAGTACATCGATCATATGATCAAAACATTTATCAATCATCATAGATCATTCAACAATAACCGGAATGTAATTCATCTACCTAACTTTAGTTAAATTTTGCACACGCAAGTTTTCGTTCTAACCTATAACTACTTACCATCCACCATTTTATTTTTTTTATTAATATAATTACTAACTTAGCTCTCTTTTCTTAACATTAACTTAAGTCTGTCTGCATGTTAGTATAAAAGCACATAACAATAATATATTTTGGATGTGGGCATTTGAGATGATTTTTACCACACTTTTATTAGCTTCACTTGTTGTAACTAAGTCACAATGTAAGAAAATCTTGGAATTCAATTTTAACCTACTTCTTATTGTCGTATTGATTTGAAACTTTGCAAGTCTATATGAATCCGATGACAATACAATAATTTGCTACCATCGAGCTGATCTGATGATGGAGTCAAGAGGAGGGCAATAGAACTCTTCAATGGCTGCTAGGAAAACCCTCGAGTTTAGGCTCATTTGTTTTGTTCTGATGAGACCTATTCGCTACACTTGTTGGTGTGGGTCTGATGATGGAGCAGGGAGGAAGCCAGTGCCACTTCTTAATGACCACTAGGAAACCCCTCGAGTTCTGGCTCATTTGTTTCGTTCTGATGAGACCTATTCGCTACACTTGGTGGTGATGGTCTGATGATGGAGCAGGAAAGAAGCCAGTAACACTCCTTATTGACCAATAGGAAACCCCTCGAGTTTGGGCTCATTTGTTTCGGTTTGGTAAGACCAATTCGTTACACTTGGTGGTGAGGGTCTGATGATGGAGCAGGAAAGAAGCCAGTGACACTCCTTATTGACCAATAGGAAACCCCTCGAGTTTGGGCTCATTTGTTTCGGTTTGGTAAGACCAATTCGTTACACTTGGTGGTGAGGGTCTGATGATGGAGCTGGGAGGAAGCCAGTGAAACTCCTTAATGACCTCAAGAAAACCCCTCGAGTTTAGGCTCATTTGTTTCGTTCTGATGAGACCTTTTTGCTACACTTGGTGGTGAAGGTCTGATGATGGAGCAGAGAGGAAGCCAGTGGTACTTCTTAATGACCACTAGGAAACCCCTCGAGCTTGGGTTCATTTGTTTCGTTCAGACGAAACCTATTCGCTACTACTTGCTGGCGAGGGTCTGATGATGGAGCTGGGAGGAAGGCAGTGGCACTCCTGAATGGCCACTAGGAAACCATTTGAGTTTGGGCTCATTTGTTTCGTTCTAATGAGACCTATTCGCTACACTTGGTCGTGAGGGTCTGATGATGGAGCAGGGAGAAAGCCAATGGCACTCTTTAATGGCCAATAGGAAACCCTTTCAGTTCTGGCTCATTTGTTTCGTTTTGATGTGACCTATTCGCTACACTTGGTGGTGTGGGTCTGATGATGGAGTAGGGAGGAAGTCAGTGGCACTCCTTAATGACCACTAGGTAACCCCTCGAGATGAGCTCATTTGTTTCGTTCTGATGAGACCTATTCGCTACACTTGGTGGTGAGAGTCTGATGATGGAGCAGGGAGGAAGTCAGTGGCACTCCTTAATGACCACTAAGAAACCCCTCGAGTTTGGGCTCTTTGTTTCGTTCTGATGAGATCTTTTCACTAAATGTGGTGGTGAGGGTCTGATGATGGAGCAGGGAGGAAGTCAGTGGCACTCCTTAATGACCACTAGGAACCCCTTCGAGTTTGGGCTCATTTGTTTCGTTCTCATGAGACCTGTTCGCTACACTTGGTGGTGAGGGTCTGATGATGGAGCAGGGAGTATGTAAGGGTTCGGCTCGCGCATCTGGTAACTAATAGACTCCACTTGAATTTGTAAAACTAAATACGTAAAATCTGGTCAGATACATAATTGGACTGTGAAATCGATTACCATCCTCATCCATAGCTTGCCAGTTATGCGAGTTAGGGTGGTGCGCGTTGTCAATAGTACGTTTGAAATGCTTGCTTTGCAAAGGGCGCACCACGCTTTTTAATAATTTCAGTTACTGAATAGACGGTTATTTTGTTAGCTTGCCAGTTATGCGAGTTAGGGTGGTGCGCGTTGTCAATATTAAGTACGTTTGAAATGCTTGCTTTGCAAAGGGCGCACCACGCTTTTTAATAATTTCAGTTACTGAATAGACGGTTATTTTGTACTTTTTAGTCGGTTCCTACTTCCTATAAAAGTGTGTTTTTTTAGTTTTTTAAACTACATATTTATTTTTTACTTTTTAGTTTAATAACTGGCAAGCAATGGATGAGTTTTTTAAACTACATATTTATTTTAAAACATAGTACCTACCTACTTGAATAACTTTTTAAACTTTCATGGTCAATAACACTGTATATTACTAAAAGCGGGATTTTTAACCTGTATTCTCAAATTTTTTAAGGTACCTCTTAAAATGTGTGACTAAAAACTTAAGCTTTCCTATTTTGAAAATATATTATGGTACCTATAAATCAATGGAAAAAATAAATTTATAATAATTTTGTCAATCATAAATAATAAAAATGTTGGTAACGAATAACCTTTTAAATGTGATTACTAGTGTTCCTATTTTTTAAATAAATGCTTTTTTGTTTACATTATAGTTTTTAATTTTATGATGATTTCAATATAAAAACATGTTTATTTCTGATTTCCTTTATTTATTTTATAGGCTTGCTGACTGTACTATCTCTTCATTTTAGAAGAATTAATTCAATGGGACGAATCGCAGAACAAATTTTTTTTTTTTTTAATTCAGTGATTCATCCTATTGGGACGAACGCATGGTGGGACGAATCACTGAACGACTCTTTTGGGGCGGGGCGGCGGGGCATGCGTATGCCGTAAAGGCTGCGTGGAACCATATTTTCAGTGTTAAATTAAAATTATAAATAATGGATATAGAGCTCCGGGAGTGAGGCCTTTTTCATTGGAAATTTCCATCCATATAAGGTACTTTTTTGCAGATTAAAAAAATTAATAATAGTTTCGGAGTTATTATCATAAACGAAATACCATTAAAATGTTGAAAAATAGACATACCTGCCTAATTCCGAATGCAATGAGCTGCTATTGCTTATATTTTTAGGAGCTTTATCTCTATTTAACACGTTTTTGAACTTGTTGACTAGACTACACCATTACCCTTTAAATAGTATAAAAATATAGTTATGAAGTTGTTTTTTGTTATTCTACTTTTCAAAAATTTCAAGACCGTTTGGTTTGGACTTGTTTCCTATTTTAAAATAGATTTTTATTCTAAAAATAGGTTCATTGAAATTATTTTAAAATAGTTCATCATGAAATCAAAAACGTAGTTTTAATCAGGAAATCACTTTTTTTTTATCAAATTGAAACTAAGAGTATACTTATCTGATTCATCACACAAAGTCGTCAGTTACACACATTCATTAATACGCGATCAGACCCATATAAATAAAATAAATCAGACCCGAGTAATCGTGATAATCACGTTTAAATGATTATAATCTATTTAAGATTGAGGAACTTCCTCGTATTCGTACTTATTGATTACATTTTTTTATAGAAAGGCCGTCTAGGTACGCATATATTTTATATTTTATGTACTGTTTTATAGGCGGCAATTTCGTTCATAGTCCTTATTATTGTATTCCTCCGCATCGGTGGTTAGTCCTTACTTATATTATAAATGCGAAAATGCGAATCTGTCTGTCTGTGTGTTACACAATCACGCCTAAACTACGCTACGGAACCGATTTGAATAAAAATTGGTACAGAGATAGTCTAGAGCCTGAGAAAGGACATAGGCTACTTTTTTATGTGAACAAAGGGCTGTAAGGGGTTGAAATAGGGGATGAAAGTTTGTATGGAAATTACGTCATTTTTAAAGCTAGAAGCTTCAAAATTATTTTATAGGCTTTTGATTAGATAAATAAATACGACATTCAAAGTTTGTAAAAAAAACTACCCTAAAGAGGGTGAAAACAGGGGATGAATTTTTTCGTGTGATGACGTCGGCAAAAAAGTTTACGGAACGGATTTTGATGAAAGTTTTTTTGTTATACAGCTATTGGTCCTTGCCAACATATAGCTACAATTTATTTTGAAGATCGCAATTTCTGATGTGGAACAATGGCAGTCCAGCCAAACTATGAGAGATATAAAAATACCGATTTATGGAAAATTGTTAAACGTGATGAGCACTTTCTATTGACGTACAAAGTTTGAAGGTCTGGTACACCTGATGTGGAACCCTAGCAGCCAGATTAAACTATATGAGATACAAACATAGCGTTTTAAGAAAAGTTGTTTAACGTCATGGACATTTTCTATTGACGGAAAAATATCGAAGGTCTGGTACTCCTGATTTGGAACCCTTGCAGCCCAGCTTAACTATAAGAGATACAAATACAGCATCTTAAGAGAAGTTGTTCAGCGTGATAAGTATTTTCTTTTGACATACAATATATACTAATATTATAAATGTCAAAGTGTGTTTGTTTGTATGTCCGTCTTTCACGTCAAAACGGAGCAACGGATCGACCTGTTTTTTTTAGTATGTGGATAGTTTAGGAGCTAGAGAAATTAGCCTATGGGACCATAAGCTAATTTTATCTCGGAAAAATATCACATTTCCTCGGAAAAACGTCGTGTAGTACACGCGGCAAAACCGCGGGCGGAAGGCTATGTGATATAAATTTTTAATGTGTTAATACGTAGGTACTGTTTATGTAATATACACGGTATTTTTTTATCACCCCGGATATTTTTAGGGATTATTTTACTCATGAAAACAAACAACTTTTATTATAGGACCAACACTGAAATCGCGAAAAAATACCTATCAGCTGTTCCATACATTTTGATTAAATATTTTTGCACTTTTGTATGGAATAGCTGTTTTTTTTTTGCGATTTGAGTGTTGGTCCCATAATAAAAATTGTTTGTTTTCATGAGCAGAAAAAAAACGGTATTTTTATATCTCTCATAGTTTGGCTGGACTGCTATGGTTCCACATCAGAAGTTGCGATTTTCAAAATAAATTATAGCTATATGTTGGCAAGGACCAATAGCTGTATAACAAAAACTTTCATCAAAAGTAAATAAATAAAATAATTCATACTTATTATAAAACTGTATGCGATTCTATTCAGGGGGCTACCGGCTAAAAATTATGGGTATGGACATGGGCTTCATTTGCCATTTGAAGCCCATATTATGCCCTTAAAAGCTAAATATGGGCATCAAATGTCAAATGAAGCCCATGTCCATATCCATATTTTTTTGCCGGTACAGGGGCTGTATACGTTGAAAAGAAATAGAAAAAAAAATACCACCAAGGGTCTTCTTAAACGGAACAGATACCAAAAATATAGTTTTTGATTTTTTTGTCTGTCTGTCTGTTGTCCACGTTTCAGGCAAAAACTACTGAACGGATTTTAATGAAACTTTTTTTGTTATATAGCTATTAGTTGTCGCCAACTTATAGGTAGGCTATAATTTATTTAGAAGATCGAAATGGCCGATGTGGAACCATAGCAGTCCAGCCAAACTATGAGAGATATAAAAAAACCGTTTTATGGAAAATTGTTAAATGTGATGAGCATTTTCTATTGACGTACAAAGTTTGAAGGTCTTGGTACACCTGCCTGGCTAGCATTACCATCATTATATCACGCGATATGATATAGCACGTCTTGCTGTCTTGCTTCCACCTTAGTGGGGTAGGTAAGCAAGACAGCATGACGTGCTATATCATATCGCATGATAAAAGCCGTTCATGCTAGGCCAGCTGATGTGGAACCCTAGCAGCCAGGTTAAACTATATGAGATAGCATCTTAAGAGAAGTTGTTCAGCGTGATAAGTTCTTTCTTTTGACATACTGTTTGTATTGTTTGTATATCCGTCTTTCACGTCAAAACGGAGCAACGGATCGGCGTGTTTTTTTAGTATGTGGATATTTTAGGAGCTAGAGAGTGACAAAGACTAATTGATATCCCGGGAAAATATAACTTTCCCTCGAGATAACGTCGTGTAGTACAAGCGGGCGAAACCGCGGGCGGAAGGCTATGTGAAATAATTTTTTAATGTGTTAATATGTATCATAGCGCTAAACTAATTTATATAAAATAAATACACAAAAAACGAAAAACCTTATTACTTAGCTAAAAAAATGAAAAATGCTGCCGAAAGTCACTATTCCACGCGAACGAAGTCGCGGGCACAGCTAGTTAAGAATAAATATTTAATGGAACTTAGCTATGCTCGTAGAGTATAGGAAAAATGTGATAGTAAAAAAACACGAGCCCTATAAGTAGCTTAGTAGTAGTAGTAGTAAAATTGCATTGTGAATGCATAAAAATAAATTAAAAATCTCAATATGCTCGTAGAGGCTAATTTATGGAATAAGTGAATAATTAAATGTTATAAACACGCTAAGTACCTATTATGTAAAACCACACACATTTAATAAATTTACCTTAGAACTTCATAAACTGCAATGCACAAATGTAGGTATATTTTTAGCTATGACTATTTCAGTTAACATGTTTAAAAGTGCGCTCTTATCTAGAGTAAGTAAGTAACAAGTCAACTGTATTCCACCAAAAACATTTTCATGTAAAATGTTGCCAAGACGAGACCATACGGCTAGCAATGTCAAAAAGTTAACAAATCTCATGTAGAGCAAGCTTCTAACCCTATAAGCCTTAAACTTCAAAAACTCTACACTTTTGTAAAAATTTGTTAGGCCGTTTCGCTACCGTTACATGGGCGTAAGGTGAATTTATTCACTGTTCATTACAGTTTTCTGTTGTAACTACCTACTTACCTACAATAGTTCTGTAATGCCGGCACCAGACATAGACAAAATAAATATTTGAGCAAAGACTTTGCAGACTTTGCCTTCTGTCTGACATGGCAAAGTACTGTAGTGACTGTAGTAAGTATTTTATCAAAGCTTTGAACAAATACTTAAATACCGGTGCTACACATTGTGTCCAAACATTTGTTCAAATGTTTGTGCTATGTCACCGGCATTAGATTCAAGATTCAAGATTCAAATCTCTTTATTCAATTTAGATTGTTATTTACAATACTTGTGAACGTCATAGAAGCTACGCCATCGGTTCGCAAACCCTACAGCGGGAGGCCTTGGAGAAGAACCGGCAAGAAACTCCAAGGGTTGTTTTTTTCTCCCTGTCTTATTTCATACAGAGTCGTCAAATTGAAAAATGACCTTAACATGGTATGACTAAGGTCAGTTTCCATCACAATTACACAATGGGTTATGATAAATACAGTTAAGTATAGGCGAACTAATGATCATAGCGGTGAACAATTTTCAGTTACTTAGGAACTCTACTTAAAGCTTTAATATTAGTTTAAAACAAAAGACAATTCTACTATATACTGCAAGTTGCGCCATACATGTTTCAAATGTAATTCTTAATAAAATGAATAAAAACAAAAGAAAACACATTTTAAGGCAAGCAGATAAGAGCAGACCCATTCCCACTGGCAGCACCCGTTCACGAGCATGACGCATGAACCAGCCATCGCTTCGCTCAACCATATTTTAGGGAACGTAACGACCCGCCTCACACGCCACCACCGTAGAAATGTTTTAGTGAGCATGACATGACATGTAGAAATGTTTTAGTGAGCATGACATTATACTAATACCTAGTTCTTGGAGAGCAGGCAAGGCAGTGCCCTTGTGCTTCGCTTGGCTCGTCTTGGCTCATATTGGTCAGATGCTTGATAATGTCTTGATAAAAGAAAACTTTTACCTAGGTGATTAAATTATTCAATTCTCATGACCATTTATTTCTTACTTTATTTACTTACATCACAGCTCGCGTGCAAATAATGACAGCTGTGATGTACTGCGAAGTTTGCGCACGAGACGCAACTTAACCAAGGACAGCATTTAATAGCACTTAATGGGACAAACAAAAACTTATGTAACTGATTAAAAGAGTGATGAATATAATTTTTGTGCATTCATCTCTTGATGCATTTTCTCACGCGAAAAGAGGAAAAGATGTCATGGAATTTGTGACTGAAGTCAGTCGTGAGTTCGGATGCAAGATTTTGTAGTTAAATTTTTATTTAACTACAGGTATACAACCTACCGTTATACCTATTTATAGAAAAATAGTAGATTGTACAACAAGTGCATAAAACGTACTATTTTACCCGAGATGTATATATCCATCCGAGCCGTAGGCGAGGGTGGATAGTCAATTCGAGGGTAAAATGGGTTTTATGTACAAGTTATACACTCTGCTTTTCACTTAGAGTGTAAGGAAAATAAATACCAATGTTGCAAAAAAGAAAAAATAAAGACTTCGCCATATTGGCGGGAAGACTTTCTTTTTCTTTTTTTTATACATGGCATTGGTAGCACAGTAACTTTACCATTAGATCGTAGTCCATAATGCTCTTGAAATACTTATTTCTTAGAAAACTCATTAATTTTGCCTAGTTTTATTAATTTAGTAATTTAACATGGATTATGTGCAAAATTGAAGAAACATAATGAAATAATAAGTTTATTTTACGAAGTTTAATTGCTTGTGTGGCTGTTTACCTGACGATCTTTGTCTTAAAGTCTGAGACTTAGACGAAGATTTTACTTTATGCACTAGAGCATAAAAAGCGATTTTATGCAGCCTATACCCAACATAAACACGAACTTTACGTGCATGAGAAGTGAAAATACTATTTGGCTTATATTTTGGTTTTATATGTAATTTAAAAATTAACGCGTTTTTTCATTTGTGAGCAAAACAGTCTCTCAGACAGTTTTGATTAAATTGCTACATTTTTATCGCAGTTAAATAATAGTTACGAGCTTAGATCAAAATATAAGGAAGTATCAATTACATATGCATGACACAAATGGATCCCTGGCTGGCAAAAACATTGGCAAAAACTAAAAACATGATTGTTCTTTTAACACGTCAATTAAGCTTTTAACATTAGCACGCATAACAGGTTGAATCATCATGCGCAACTATAACTTTATGTTCATTAACAGCATGAAAAAGTTAATGCTCCTTATACCTACTTACTTAATATTCAGATTTATTTTTAACTATTTCATAACTGTGAAGATTTGCACGTACCTAAGTGCCACCATCTATTTTAACAGGTAAACATTGAGAAGGAAATAAAATCATATTATATTATATAAATAAATAAATAAATATATTCTTACAATCACACCAATTATCCAAGCCCATAGTAAATTTCTTAAGAAACTGTGTCTATGTGAACTTGATAACGGATAAATATATACTTAAATACTTTTTTGTTTGTAAATACATACTTAATATACATAGAAAACACCCAGACCAAGACAAATAGACATGTTCATGCACACAAATATTTGTCTTGTTCGGGAATCGAACCCGAGACCTCTGGCGTAGAGGGCAGGTAGCCTACCTCTGCGCCAAATCGGTCGCCTGAATTGCCTGATATTGAGACATATATTACCTATTTATGACGAAATCATTGAATTTACCTCAATTAAATTTTCATGATTGTTATTGTGTCCAACTCTACATTAGAACAATGCAATGGTATAAGTACGGTACCTAGGTGGACTCTACAGCATTGTTGTAAATTACGGAATTTCCTGGTGTTAATGAAAATAACTATTTCCTATTCCTAATAGGTATAAGTAGCTGAATTATCAAAATGCCCCTGTAGAGTCTGCAACACATAACTTGGCGTGTGTCAGAGGGCGCTAATCGTCGTGGTCGGTCGGAAAAAAGCCATATTCTCATTATACCATCATTTTAGTTCCAGATTTTAACACGCGCCAAGTTATGTGGCGCGTGCTCTACTTATAGACTGTTTTCATAATCATATCGAGTAAGTACTACTCAGAAAGGAATAAACAATACAAATAACTTTTTTAATACAGTTGCTCAAAAAGTGGCGTATTGCAGGGACGTATAGCGTTCGGGATGCGGGCTATTACACACTCGAACTTTTTCTTTACCTTTCCCGAACTCGTGCGTTTTCTTTCCCAACTGTCAAAATATTGTCTATTAAAAAGAAAAAACCAACCACGAAGTTTTTACTAAAAAAAATATCATAGAAGTTTTTATGATTCATGCAAATATTTCTAAAAAGAAGCTACTAATTTGTTTCAATATCAGATTTAAAAGTAATTTTAATTATACATTAAATTAATATTAGTATCGGCCAAATTAAATTTATGAATATAAAAAATACATAAAATTGGCTGTATGACCACAGATTACTAAATATGGTATGACGTGCACTATTTACCATAGTATCTGCTTATAGGAGTTTGCGCAAGTAAGTGAAAAGAGAATGAGGGACCTTATTTCTTAATTATCTAAATTAGTTTTTTCTGGTTTTTATTGTGGTAGGTACTTAGTATGGTGGAATTAGTGCTTTAATGGAAAACGATGTGGTAAAAGAGAGAAATAAGGAAAGGCGCTCCTGTAGGATTCGGATTGCTTTTGTTAGGTTTCATTTCATTTCATCTCATTTAATTTAATTTTCATTTCATATCAATAAAAAAATTCTACTGAAGCCTTGGCTGTATGATTATAGTTTCCTTTGCCAACCCAGAATGGGTGAAGAAAACAAAAAAGTCTCTGCTTATATTCTTTTACGATTAGTTAGTTGAGTTTATTGTGTTTTATTATTTTATTAAATTGCTTAATTTTTTCGCAACTGTATTAAAAATAGTTGTTCAGTACACGTGCGGAACCGTCATTGCAACTTGTTCCGACTGTCAACCCTCACCTTCGGCTGCGCCTCGGCTCGGGTAGACATTTGTCGGAACTCTTTGCAATGACAGACTTTCCGCACTTGTAATGAAATCTACTATTTCACTTCTCATGCTCGTAAAGTTCTTGTTTATGTTGGGTATAGGCTGCATACAATCGCTTTTATGCTCTAGTGCATAAAGTAAAATCTTCGTCTAAGTCTCAGACTCTAAGACAAAGGTCGTCAGGAAAACAGTCACACACGCAATTAAACTTCGTTAAATAAACTTGTTATTTCATTCTGTTTCTTCAATTTTGTACATATAATCCATAATAAATTACTAAATTGATAAAACTAGGCAAAAATAATGAGTTTTCTAAGAAATACGTATTTCAAGAGCATTAATATGGACTACGATCTATGCTAAGGTCACTGAGCTGCCACTGCCACGTATAAAAAAAAAGAAAAAGAAAGTCTTCCCGCCAATATGGCGAAGCCTTTATTTTTCTTTTTTGCAATAAGTATTGATATTTATTTTCCTCACATTCGAAGTGAAAAGCAGAGTGTATAACTCGTACATAAAACCCATTTTATGCACTTGTTGTACAATCTACTATTATCTATCTAGGCTACCTTTTGTCTTGGATCATCTTGGATAGAATCAGGGTTCGAAAGGAATCTTGATAATTATCATTGTAAGTTTTTAATTGTAAGTTATTAAATTTTTACTTTTTTGATGCAATTTTTATGGTTGAAAAATGGAAAATGAAGTATTTTAACGACTCCGTAGCTCAGTGGTTAGAGCAGTCGCCCGGATAGCAAAAGGTCGTGGGTTCGAGTCCCATCGGAGCTGGTTGTGAGACGGGTCGATTTTTTCTAAATAGGTACTTCATATTCCATTTTTCAATTATCATTGTAATTAATTAATTTTAATTATGTAATTATCAGTGTATTGAGTGAGACTTTCTTTAACAATGTGCCTACCTACATTTCACAATAAAGCCTTTGGCTTCTAACTTTTAACTATTTGTGAGACTTAATTCCTGATTAAATCGTTTTAATATCCCCATTGCCCAGGCTCCAAGATCAGCCCCAGGTCTCCAAGCCATTGTACACCTGCGGCCAGACGCGGGCTCGGGAGTGGAAGGCACGCTGCTGTTCACGCAGATCGTCCCCAACGGACCCGTGACGATCGAGGGCAACGTGACAGGGCTACCCCCGGGTCTACACGGCGTGCATGTTCATCAGACCGGGTCTATCAAGGACAACTGCATGGATATTGGACCGCACTTCATCGCATACTACGTGAGTATCATGCTGTAATATGTGACAATGGCGTACGTGCCAGTACTGGCTGGAGTCAGTATAATTATCAGACAGTGTCAATAAAGGGCAACTGCATGGACATATATAGGACCGCACTTAATTGCATACTACGTGAGTATCATGCTGTAATATGTGACAATGGCGTACGTGACAGTACTGGCTGGAGTCAGTATATCAGACAGTGCCAATAAAGGGCAACTGCATGGACGTCATATATAGGACCGCACACGTGAGTGTCAAACCATGACATCAGTAATGGGCAACGTGACAGGGTTACCCCCGGGTCTACACGGCGTGCATGTTCATCAGACCGGGTCCATCAAGGACAACTGCATGGATATTGGACCGCACTTCATCGCATACTACGTGAGTATCATGCTGTAATATGTAACAATGGCGTTCGTGACAGTACTGGCTGGAGTCAGTGTATCAGACAGTGTCAATAAAGGGCAACTGCATGGACATATATAGGACCGCACTTAATTGCATACTACGTGAGTATCATGCTGTAATATATGACAATGGCGTACGTGACAGTACTGGCTGGAGTCAGTATATCAGACAGTGCCAATAAAGGGCAACTGCATGGACATATATAGGACCGCACTTAATTGCATACTACGTGAGTGTCAAAACATGACATGGTTGATTATGTGACAGGAGAAGCTTGTCACACCGGGCCCTCCACATTGCGACTCCTACAGACGGCGGTGAGAGCAAGTAGTGAGGGGTTTAGTGGGTATTCCCCCTCCTGACACCCCATCGAGTCCTTGCGACTGGATGAGGGGTCGGAAAGCGGCTGGGCGAGTCCCACATAACCACCGTCCGCACACCTACGGGCGTGGTATGCTTAAACGCATTCCCGTAACTTTAAAAAAAATGGTTGATTATGTGACAATGGCCAAAGTGACATGACAGTGCTGGCTCCAGCACGGGTAGCATGATGAACTCGAGAAAGGTTTTGTCACAAAATAAAGAGTTTACAGAAGGACCGCTCCCACCATTTTTGAAAATCTATACCTATCCTTGTCTGACTCACTAGGGTTGCTTCTGTATTGATCCTGAATTTAAAAAGGAGTAGGTAGTATAAGTTAACAATCATACATAAATAAATTCGTTTATACATACATCTTAAACATGTTTACATGCCTTAGAGGCTGCTTAGATGGTAAACAGAGCATCTAATATCCATTTTTAGTCCCGACGCCACACACGACGAAGACAAGATCCTATTATGTTGTAATGTATTCCATTCCTATATGTTATAATGTACTCTATGAACAAGATATAAATATGGTGTGATAGTTATCCCACCAAACACTTAAACGTGAAAAAGGCACTAAGTAAGTTCGAAGAAAACATAAAGGTAAAAAAGGTGCCAAGTTCAGCGAAAAATAGTTGAAATCTAAATGTTCAAGTTCCATAAATTTTTTAGTTCAAGGACTTCAAATAATTAATATTTTCTTAAATGTTGAATTTATAACTTGTCATCTTCAAAAATTGAAAAACCTTTATAACGCAAGAACTGTATCAAGCAATAGTGGTAACTATTTTGAAAACAAGTAAGTGTATTTAAATACCTATGTTGTTATTTAAATTTTTACTTTTTTGCATTCACAATGCAATTTTTATGGTTGAAAAATGGAAAATGAAGTATTTAGAAAAAATCGACCCTACCTGAGCTCTAACGACTCCGTAGCTCAGTGGAGCAGTCGCCCGGATAGCGAAAGGTCGTGGGTTCGAGTCCCATCGGAGCTGGTTGTGAGACGGGTCGATTTTATCTAAATACTTCATTTTCCATTTTACCTATGTTGTGTTTTTATCGTATATAGGTAAATAAAAAATATAGTTTAATAGTCAAAGTCAAATTTGTTTATTCAATTTAGATTGGTTTTTACAATACTTGTGAACGTCATAGAAGCTACGACGCTATCGGTTCGCAAATCCTACAGCGGGAGAACAGCGAGATGAAAACAGGTTCATATTTGTTTCTGGCGCAGCTGTTCTTTATAGTCTTTTCTTGCACTCAAGAATATCGTTTTTCAGCTTTCTTTTTCTGGGAGAATTTGCAGAAACGTGAGCTGCTATTTGTGAATTTGAGTCACATTTAACTTTTTCATATTGTGTACAAGATACATTAGTCTCCACAGTTGCTTGCGATTCTTTATTTTAATTTTTTTTGACAGGTAGCAAAAGTTTGGGATTAGTGCCTTATTCAGGACAGTTCGGTTCGATGTCTTGATTATAGAATTGGTATCGAAATGAGCCTCACAAACTCGAAGATATGTTGACCATTTGTTGCGTACATCTTCTCGATCAATTAAACTTAACCATAAGGTTCGTCTGAAAATAAATCATTTGATTTTTAAAATGAACTAGTTATTTTTGCAACGAAAATAGCCTATGGCAATTCTACGATTAAGACGTTAAAATAAATAGGTATACGCATAATCGTGCGTGGTTCGTTTTCTCCTGAACTTGGCTGGCACACTGCTGTGCGTCAAAAAAAACTGTACTGCAAGTAAAATGCTATTTGGGGTAAGTAATAATGACTGGCGTTCTCTCCCAAACTTGGCAGGCACACTGCCGTGCGCCTAGATAAAGAAAACTACTGCAAGTGAAATCTTATTTGGGATTTAATGATTGGCGTTCTCTCCTGAACTTGGCTGGCACACTGCCGGCCGTGCGCCTAGATAAAAAAAACTTTACTGCTGCAAGTGAAATGCTATTTGGGATTAAAAAAAAAATTAAACCTACTTAACTAAACCATAGAATCCAAATACTGGCGTTTTACCAGCTAACTGTATGGTTGATCGTCGTTAACAAAGCGGCTAGTCCCAAAAGTACCTAGAGTGTGTGTCAGATAACTCTGCCCGTGCCTGGCGCGTTTTTGGCGCTAGTTACAGTGCAATTTTTGTTCTAATGTTTTAGAAAAGATTAGTATTCGATTTTTACCGCGCGCAGACTTATCTGACGAGCACTCTAGGTATACTCCTACCAACAAGAGATAACAGTTTGACATAACTTACCTTTCAATATCGTTTGGAAATTTAAAGAACGTGTATGCACAGTTTTTAATCGTATTTAGACAATCAAATACACTGCAACTGTAATAATATTGGTTATTATTTTGTTAATTATTGGTAAAATAGGTATATAAGTGTCACAGTGACACGTAGCGGCGCGGACGTGAAGTGATCAATTAAATGCTCTTTGGAACTTGCGATCACTGACCTCTTTGCGATACTCGCGTTGCGACCTATGCTCGCGACTGAGTACTGTCCCAAACTGCCCCATTTTGCCTGTATATGTGACGTCTATGTGTGCGTGACGAAAATGGCACTTTGTTCTAAGCGGACTCTCTGCTAGGGCGACCGCCCGCGTAGTTACTTTGTGGTTTTGTCTAGGTATATCGAAACGTCAAAAATGACATTTCATCATCGTAGACAAATCTATTGTTCGGCTGTCAATTATAGACTTTCGAGGTAGACAAAACTTCTCGAGTTTGTCATGCTACGCGTGCTGGTACGTTATATCTGTCAATAAAGGACAACTGCATGTCTTTTACTGAAATAATATTAAATTTTTACTGAAAAATAAGCAACTTCATAGCTTTATGGCTACCCACCTAACAGAAAGGTTTTTTTATATAGATTACTTATAATAATATATTATACCTACAGATTTAATTAATCATATTTCGGTAGGTAGGTACGCTACCGCTACCAATTAAATCTAATGGTTATAAAATACCAGTTATTTCAGAGGCGATTTACGCGGTAATAAAATTATGACTTACAATGTTAATGATAAGACAATTGATGATGATGACAATAGTCAAGAATTTTAATTTCAATTTTCAGGGTCGTCACGGCGGACCGCGCGACCACGTCCGTCACGTGGGAGACCTTGGGAACATAAAGGCTGAAGAAGGTCCTGTGACTGTGAAGATCGTGGACCACCTTATATCCCTAGCTGGACCGCGGTCCATCGTCGGGAGATCTCTGGCTATTTCTAAGGAAGAAGACGACTACGGCAGGTCCAGCACTGAGGAGAGCGCATTGACTGGTACTTCGGGACCTGCCGTGGCCTGCGGCATTATTGGTTATGTAAATTAGTATAAGTAAAAGTGATTGTTAAAACTATGAGCTCAGATCATGGAAACTAATAGATTATGTAGCTGTTAAGAGATTTGTACTTATGAATGAGAAGAAATAAAGTGTGTTTGTAGTAGGTTCGTAATGTTTCACTGAAAACACCTAATTTGTAACATTATAATATGTCTAAATGGTAAAGGTGCCTACTTACTTAACCATGAATTTGAAATCCCTATTACTTAAACCCCTATTAAAATGTTGTCTTGAGAAAAACAGTTCGTCTCAGAGTATCAAGTTCAGCCATTTTGATGTAGCCAACTAGGTAATAATGGCCGCGGGCAAGTTTGAGGTTCCTAGGGTCTGTAACTATATGGAGAAAGAACCATACGGAAACGACTACCCTATATACTAAACTACTTGCCAGTGATTATAAGACAAGAATGTAATAAAAATAGATTCAAGATATTGTTAAAAAAATGTTTAATAGAAAGCATTTAATTAGTCGTTAGTACATTGTTAAATTCCATTTATTATTAATTTACTATTGATTTTTAATAAATAAAAAATACATAAGTGAAATAATAGTACTTACTAAAGTAGGGATTTTTTCATAGAAGAGTAGCATTGTGAGTGCAAAACACTTTGCATTAATGAGAACTAGGCATGTGATAGGTATAATATGTAACTTCCATTCATGGGAATAGCGGTCCAGATGAATGAGTGTTTAAGAATATTAGTTCAAAATGTCAAAATCTATAGGCATTCAAATACGAAATGTACCATTTTTTTTAAATTGTTGTTATGACAAATATTGTGTCAGAAATACCTAGGTTAGGTACATTCTTAAATATTTACTTTCCTTGGAACTTCTACAACATAACAAGGAGACGGCTGCGGGCGTTTCTAAGAAACCAACGACCATAATATTGAAAATTTGCGTTAAACTTGCGGTTGGTCTAGAATAAACACGTACCTATTCCAAGGCAACTGTAAACACACTGTCTTCATAACAGGATTTGAACTACATTGTTTAAGTTAAGTAAGTACCTAAGTATTAAATTAACTGACGTCTTGTAGGTACCTAACTTAAATCAATAACAAGCAAAAAATCACCCCGTTACTTTGATGCACTCGGACCCGTGGTTACACTGTTTCGTTACACTAGTGTAACTGTTGAGCATATCTATGACCTATGGACGATTATATATTCAGTGTCTATGGTTACATTAGTGTAACGACCAGGGAATTTGACTGAATTATTTTTATTGACTTAAAATGTTCATTGAATTAGTAGCAACACATCATAGGTATTTTCAAATATCTTGCATATTTTCAGCGATATAGAGCATCAAACTTTCTAATTAGACAAGGAGATGAGAGCGCTATAGAAATGTGACGTCACATTTCTATAGCGCCATACTCTCGCCATAGAAAAATTCGTTTCAGAAAGAGATAGCTAGAGTCACAATTAAGTAGATCATAATTCGCTTGTTATAATTCAAATTGAATTTCTTTTTTACATTTGTTATTCAATAATGTTATATTTCTAAATGTCATAATTAAATATCTACATTTCAACAATTAGAGTCAAATACCCAATTGGTGGTCATTAACAAAAATTAGTATTATGCGTTAAGGAAAATTATGAATTTGTTGAATCAAACAATATCAAATTGAATTTATCCTAGACCAGTAAAATATGAGCAAGTTACACCAAGAAAACACTAAATCAGATTTAAATAATTTATTTCAAAGAATAAAAATACATAACAAAACAAACTTGGAAGGTAGAAAAAACAATTACAGAGCACCAAAAGCGATTGATAAATAATGTAGGTATATTATGTCGAGTAGAAAAGGTTTCTCTTATATTTAATAACGTGATGTCCTTAATTTCCACTAATAATAACTTAGTTGTGCTTACTTACACCAATAAATTCTAGATTTTAATGAGATGGACGGCAGGCACTTACAATTTACATGTATTACTAGCAGAACCTTTTAGCAGTTAAATAGGTACCTGAAATTATTTAATCGCACGTCCTTTTCATTATAAAGACACCAGCTTAACAATGCTGCGATAGAATTAGTTCTAAGATCGCATCGATAGATGGCGTTAATCCGCAAATATAAGCTGGTTATTGTGATGATTTGTTGCCTAACTTAGTATCGTCGGACTAAAAACAATTTACGTATTTCACAGGCTTGAGAAAATAAATAAGTTCAGAGCATTTTCAGAGACACTAGAAAACTTTGAAGCTACTGGTCGAAAAGCAGCTACATTCGCCATATTGAAATGAATTTTGGAAAATTTGATACTTGAAGATGACACTTCGATGGTCCAAGCTTTTATCTTTAAAATCTGTCCTGAGTAGCTTCATAGGCATACTAGTTGAACTGTCTCAAAACCCAGCTCCATTTAAACTAGTTGTTAGTTCCTGGTCCGACTGTTGATTTGGCTGTGTTTATTGGAGGCCGATGGAGGAGATAAGGCTTTCGACCTTGGCGATGTAGGCTTTCTGAGCATCCTCCTTGGACACTCCCTTCTTGTTGCTCCACGCCTCGAACTTTGCCTTGCCCTTGAAGTCCAGCAGACCAGGTTTGTCTGTAAAAATATAATGAAAATGAGTACGAAAATATAAAAAAATTAGCGGATCCTCGCGGTTTCACCCGCGTGGTACCTGTTCCCATGGGAATATCGGGATAAAATATAGCCTATGTCACTCAGGAAGAATGTAGCTTTCTAATGGTGAAAGAATTTTCTAAATCGGTCCAGTAGTTTCGGAGACTATTCGATGCAAACAAACAAACAAACAATCAAATCTTTCCTCTTTAGTAAGTATAGAAAAATATATTATAAATTGCTGTATCTGATACAAATCTATTAAATAATCGTTCGTCATGTCATTAATTAATCAAACAGATATCACACAGACACCTTTACTTATTGTGTATATTTACAGCGCCATCTCGTGACGATCGCCAGGCTTATTCAGTTTACATGTTTATTTGCTAGATGGCGCTAGTCGTTATGTTATTTTTATAACTTTATGAACCGGTGTTTCGCAAATAACCTTGAAGGCTAACTTGATTTCCGCAAAACTGTATGAAGGACATTGAACTGCGTTTAAAGAAATCTCCTCGCCAGAATGCATACAAGTTGTTATTATCTGCAAAAAGTAATCATGTAAAAAAGATGGCAGTGAAATAATCACCTAGACCTAGACGGCTGGCGGAAATGGAAATACCGAGAACCTGCTTAGAACCACCGAATATATAACAAGATTTCTTCTTACAGATTCTAAAATGAGTCCTAAAACATATCAACGCTTAAAGCTTAGAAGTTTGGCTTAACTAGTTAGAACTCAATTAACGTAGGCTGTAATGTTAATTTAGTTTTAAAATATTAAGGTAACAGGTAGCTAAGGCCACCCGACGGAAATGTATCAGTAGTATTCAGCTGTATAAAAGAAATACTCGAAAACCAAATAGGCTAGTATTAGAAACCATTCCTAAAACAGTGCGGTTTGAAAAAAATAGTTATGCTATGTGTATTAAGATATTTAATAAAATTCCTGACGATTTTAAAGACTTACCGCTAGGACGCTGTAAATCTGGCCTGCGTAAATGGTTACTGGAAAAGGCTTTTTATTCGATAAATGAATTTTTAGAAAATTAAAACAGCCCCTGTTTTAATGTTTGTTTGTTGCTCTGTTTTATTCGTCATATTTTATTTGTTTGTATTTATTTTTATTTTTTTAATTCTGACTGAAGATTCTTTACATTGACATTTCTATTTTCTGTCATACTTATAATTTTTGTTTTTAATTTACGACGTCTTGATTTTTTTTTTTATATATTTTAACTCCATTAATAATTACATAATAAGTTGATTGTGATAATAATGACATTATAATTAAATTTAGTTTCCATTTGTTTAAATTAATTTAATGATAAAATATTGTGAAAATCATATTAATATTTGCATGCTGTGGTAAATGGCTAAATAGGTTAAGTACCATTTTTATAATCTTAGAACACCAAATTGTAAACACCCTATTAAAAGCAAATAAAGTTATTTGTATTTGTATTTGTATTTGTATGCATCCATGGCTTTTTGATTTTTAACTAAACGAAATACCTACGGCAATGTTTATAAACCACTAACCGAAGCAAACTTTGCCATAAGGCGATACTCGGAAAAATTATGCTAAAGCGAGATAGCAATGAGAAAACGATGCGCGTGGGAGCGAGACCGATTTTGCCGATTACGCAAAAAAAACACAAAATCACTTCATATTCAAAAACTATAGCGATTTTAAAAAAATGCTTCTGTACGATCCTAAATATTATTGGTGTCCACAAATTAAACCAATTTTCAGTAGTATATGTATCCCCATTTAAGAATAATCTTGATATTTCTTATATTTTTGAGGTATTTTCGAAAATAAAAAGTGTCGAGCCAAAATCATAAAATCGTGTTTCTGAAACTATACGGTTCTAGATAAAGGTATGAAGAAGTATCTATCTTATTACCAGATTTATAACAACTCTAACCGTCCTATAGTTTTATATCGAAGAGTCCATACTTTTTCCGAGTAGCGCCATAACAACATTGAATACCGTGTCTACAAATACCGAGTTTCAGATAATTAAAGTGATCTATGATTCTGTAAATTAGTGCATTCAATTAGCATCACCGCGTAAAGCGCGTTTATGGTCAACAATGCGGAAACTGTTCAAATGGTTGCGCACAAGCAACTTTAAAAATGAGCCTTTCAATCCTCTACAACTGAGATATTATTTATACCGAACACTAGCTGCGCCCAGCGGTTTCACCCGCGTTTCCCGTTTCCGCGGGAGTATTGGGTTAAAAAGTAGCATATTATGTGCTAGACCAGCCTATACTCCATCTCTCTTTTAAATTTCATCAAGACCTGTTCAGTAGTTTTTGAGAAACAAACATCCGTCCCATTTTTTCCATTTCAACATTAGTAAGTTTGACTTAAAATAACTTAAAAAATAAAAAAATAAATATTGTAACGCTAAAATAAATTGAGGAGTGTACACAATCTGATTTCGACCGATAACTTTTACGGTACCGTCTATACTTTTATCTGTAGATAAACCTGCCTTAGATAACTGAAGTGGTTTTTGTTGTTATTCGTCCCTCAATATTCTAAAAATATTTCATATAATACGATTAAAATCTAATTAAATTTGATGTCTTTTGGCGGCAAACTATTCTTAGATAAGTGTTTAAAATAAGTATCGATATAATATAACGGTAGTTTGGGGGAGGCTTTTAACCGGCAGATTTGTTTAAAATTATTCTTCGACTGTAACTACTATTGTTCACATCCTAGATATGACAAGTGCATGATAATAGATAACACTAACATTATAAATGCATGACAATTTAAATTTTATTGTGAAATTCGTCATCTTCGTAATATTGGTTTATTTTTTAAGTTATCAGGTACAGGTAGGTACCTAATAGATAAAATTGTACCCGTAATTCTCAATTCATCGATCAAAGTTAAGCTTTGATTGTTAATCTAATCGTTTGAACATTACTCACCAATAATTACTTTTTTATCATAATAAAGTTGTGTTTCTGATAATTTATACTCATACTCATTAGGTAATTGATTATTTTCGTAATAAGTTTACCGTAGACGGCTAACATTTCCACAAATTTCCAGAAATTAGTATGTACCTAATGAATGATTCACCTAACACTGACTCAAGTTTTATTTAGTTACCACAGCCAAGGAAAGATTCCGTGCAAGTTAAAAGCAACAGCACTTGTGCCATTCATTATAACAATAAGTTATTTCTAGTCTTCATTCAAACTAAGTTTAAGTAAATATAAGTCATGCTCATTAAGACGATACTCGGAAAAATTATGCTGAAGCGAGATAGCAATGAGAAAACGACGCGCGCGGGAGCGCGACCAATTTTGCAGATTAGGCAAAAAAAACACAAAATCACTTCGTATTAAAACATTGCAGCGATTTAAAAAAAAATGCTTCTATACGATCCTAAATACTATTGGTGTCCACTAATTAAACCAATTTCCAATAGTGTAAGTAACCCCATTTAAGAATAATCTTGAATTTTCGTATTTTATAGAGGACTTTTCGAAAAGAAAAAGTGTCGAGGCAAAATCATAAATTCGTGTTTTTGAAACTATACGATTCTAGATAAAGGTATGAAGAAATATATATCTTATTACCAGATTTGTAACAACTGTAACCGTCCTATAGTTTTAAATAAAAAAGTCCCTATTTTTTCGAGTAGCGCCTTAAGTAAATATTAGTCATACTCATTAATTGATTATTTGCGTAATAAGTTTACGGTAGACTGCTAAAATTTGCAAAAGATTCCAGAAAGTAGTAATGATTCACCTTACACTGACTCAGGTTTTAATTAGTTACCAATTAATACACAGCCAACGGAAGATTCCGTGCGAGTTAAAAGCAACTGCACTTGCGCCATTCATTATAACAATATAACTTATTTCTAGTCTTCATCCAAGCTAATATCGACGGCGAAGTGCCAATACCTCCTAACTGACATTTTCAAGCAAAGTATTAGTACACTTTTTTATAATTTTCAAGTTAAAGACACTATTTGCATTTTTTTTAAATATTCAAAACGTAGGTATTTAAAGTGCAACGGCATGAAATTAAAATGTTATAAAAACCTCGCTATTAAATCATTGTGTTAATTTATGGCATTACCCTTTAAATTCAAAACGATAATAAAATATCTTAGGAAGTATTGGCACTTCCGCCGTCGTTATGACATAGCGGCCGCCCGCGGTTTCACCCGCATGGTCTCTGTTCCCGTGGGAATATCGGGATAAAAAGTATCCTATGTGTTATTCCAGCATATAATCGATCTCTATTGCAAATTTCATCCAGATCCGTTCAGTAGTTTTTGCGTGAAAGAGCAACAAACATCCATACATCCATACTTACAAAATTTCGCATTTATAATATTAGTAGGTTATACTTATATTTATGATTGTACGGACTACGGAACCCTTGGTGCGGGAGTCCAACTGGCTCATGACCGGTTTATTTTTCAATTTCACGACTACCCTACCTATATAAATTAAATATAACAGGGAGAACAAGATTCCCTTTGACAAGTTTCTTGCCGATTCTTCTATCAAGGTTTCCCGCCGTAGGATTTGAGACCGATGGCGTAGCTTCTTTATGGTTCATAAATGTTGTTACCTCAAAAAAAAAAGTTTATTTTTTATTTTTATTTTGTACCTTTTATTTTTGAAGCAGTAAACCTGCCAAGCTAAGCAAGAACCTGTGCTAAGAACGTAAGAGGAAGTTCAGTCACCGGAACAGTGAAAGCCGTTTTCAATCCAGTAGTTTCACAGATTACCCAGCTCGCAAGCAGTCTATCTTTCCATCTTCGGCGGCCAATGACGCGGCAACCAGCCCCTGTACCGGCTAAAAAATATGGATATGGGTATGGGCTTTATCAGTCATTTGAATTCCTTATTTTGATAGATTTTTGCTGCTTTGTTATGTTGAACGTTGCTAGCTAGTTATCGTTATACAAGACGTCACAAAACAAGGAACCGATAGCGGCTATTTTCTTTATAAAATTGACGTAAAGCTCCCAAAAACGTATAAAGTTCAAATCCATAAAGTTACGCGGAAGCCCCCCTGTTCCGACGCAACTGCATCAGACCCGGTGTCAAGGATGCCGACACTATACGTGGTCATTGTCAAGTTTGTTATCCCACAAACGTTATTACAAGTACCTACAGAAAAAAAAACATGTACCTATAGAAACATTTACGTTTTATTTTAGAAACTGAGCAGTAAGCCTGCCAAGCCAAGAACATAAGAGGTGGTTCAGTCACCGGAACAGTGAAAGCCATTTTCAATAAAAATTGTTTCACAGAGATACCTAACCAGCTCGCAAGCAGTGTCTAACTTTCCATCCTCGGCGGCCATGACGCGGCAACCTGTCCGACGACGCAACTGCGTCAGACCCGGTGTCAAGGATGCTGACACGATACGTGGTCATTCTCAAGTTTGTTATCCCACAAACGTTATTATATTACAAATAAGTACCAAAAAAAAATAAAAGTAGGTATCGAAAAATTTACGTTTTATTTTAGAATCTGAACAGTAAACCTGCCAAGCTAAGAGGAAGTTCTGTCACCGGAACAGTGAAAGCCATTCTAACTTTCCATCTTCATGGGCCAATGACGTGGCAACCTGTTCCGACACAAGTGCGTCAGACCAGACCCGGTGTCAAGGATGCCGACACGATACGCGGTCATTGTCAAGTTTGTTATTTTAATTATTGTACAAATGACGTAGAATACGACATCTTCACTATTTTTAGGGTTCCGTAGCCCGATGGCAAATCATAATCATTTATTCACTCATAACATGGTATAAAAAGTTGTAAGTACTTAATATTAGTTCTCATGTTTCACTATTAAAATAGCATGCAAATTATTGTTCTTGTTTATTATTATGCAAAGTATCTAAGTTCAAAAAAACGGAACCCTTATTAAGTGTTCGTCATGTCTGTCTGTCCGTCCATCCTTTCGTCTGTCACAGCCACTTTATTCCAGAACTATAAAAACTACACAGTTGAAACTTGGTAGGTACCTAGATGTATTCTGTAAACCGCTTTACGATTTGAAAACAAACACAAAAAAGAAATTAAGGGGGACTCCCCTCCCCATACATGGAACTGAAACTAGAGTTTCGGTCCCGGGTTCCCGGGTACGAGAATTCCCGGGACTCTTGCCGTTCTCGATCCCGGAAACATAAGGCCGGGATCCCGTGAAATAAATTTTGTATTAAAAACAACATATAAGTAAGAGGCTCGCTTAGATTAGACGCTCTACCAGTCGCAAACTATGTGTGTAAAACATGTTACTGCTTGGCATAATGTTAAAATCGCGAAACACCTATTGTATGTAAATAATTAATGTAATGACTGAGGTGAAGGTGAGAAGAAGTAAGGTGAGGTGGATGATGTATTTGCATCGCATGCAGAGGACTTCAGAGGAGTAAAAATACAAGACAAAAATAGGAGTGGTTATTCATCAGTCTTAAAGACAAATGGGGACAAAGAGATCCACATCTGTTTCCTCTCTCCTATTTCTTAAAAGAGTGACTCAGAGAAGGGGCGCGCCATGCTCTGTTTCTAAATTTTCTGTGAAGTGAACTTCAAGGCGCTTATCGGAAAAAGTAGGTATGGACTTTTTTATTTAAAAATATAGGATGGTTACAGTTGTTACAAATCTGGTAATAAGATATATATTTCTTCATAGCTTTATCTAGATTCGTATAGTTTCAAAAACACGATTTTATGATTTTGCCTCGACACTTTTTCTTTTAGAAAAGACCTCTAAAAAATACGAAAATTCAAGATGATTTCATAAGATTCCCAGATTCCATAAGAAGATCTCCATCCAAGCTCGCATTTAAAAGAAATGTTCATGCGTTCCTTCTTGAAGGATCTCAGTCATGATGTGGAATGTAGTTTTGTTCTGTCATCTTCACTGTTTAAGTTACTATATTATTATATGTATGTATGTATGTAGGTATATTATATATTTATGTCTATACTTTGGTATGTTCTATGTATGTATAAATTATTTTTATTTGTACCGCTTTTGAGCTATTTCTGTTTTCCCGAAGGTTGGCTGGTAGAGAATGCTTTTAGCGTTAAGCCCGCCTTTTGTACCTTACTTTGTATTCTGTACAATAAAGCAATAAATAATAATAATAATGATTCTTAAATGGGGTTACTTACACTATCACTACATAGTATAAAACAAAGTCGCTTTCTCTGTCCCTATGTCCCTTTGTATGCTTAAATCTTTGAAACTACGCAACGGATTTTAATGCGTTTTTTTTTAATAGATAGAGTGATTCAAGAGGAAGGTTTATATGTACTTTTTATCCCGATATTCCCACGGGAACGGGAACCACGCGGGTGAAACCGCGGGCGGCCGCTAGTTCGAAATAAAATTGGTTTAATTAGTGGACGCCAATAATATTTAGGATCGTATAGAAGCATTTTTATAAAAATCGCTGCATAGTTTTTTAATACGAAGTGATTTTGTGTTTTTTTGCCTAATCTGCAAAATCGGTCTCGCTCCCGGGCGCGTCGTTTTCACATTGCTATCCCGCTTCAGCATAATTTTTTCGAGTATCGCCATAAAGAGTGTACTCACTGGCTGGGTCTGCGTCTCCGACGGTAGCCTGCTTGAAGAGCGCGTACAACTCCAAAAGGTCGTTGTCACTGGGAACTGACTTCAGCTTCTTAACATTGGCGGCAGCAGTATCGAATTGCTGAAACATTCACATACATTACAAGATAATATCTAGGTAATAATAAGTTAATATAATATAAAGCAATCTCAAGTTCATTAAGAAACCCTCAGTGGTTTGTCATGTACACTCAACAGCACATCAGGCAGGTTAAACAGTTGAACTGCGATAACAGCTTTTATTACGTAGGGCATAAAGGCGGTCTCAAGGTCAGCATGTATAGTCAGAAGTGTAGCAGTATTTACTTAGATGTAAGTCTCAAATGTAACACATTATAGATAACAAAAAAAAAACTATTAGTAGAAAAACTTTTAGTCAATAAATATTTTGTGGTAGTGACTAGATGGCAATAATTTAAGTACATACAATCTACAGATTTATTCATTTCCTTTACAGCAAGTAAGCTTTTGGCTCTCAACACTTATAAAATAAGAAGAATTTCAAACTTTTTGTAATATGGTGCCTATAGTCATTAGTTGAATCATAAATTGAAGCATAGTCTAGGACATTTTAGAGTCAAGTGCCTTTTAAAAATTTCATGTTTGGCTTATAATTTTCCAATAGTTGGAATATGTACCCTATCTAATTTAAAGTTACTTAATATTCTTATGTCATCAACAGACGCTTGGGGGCAAAAGTCATACATGCAAATGAAGTAGTTCTGTCTGTGGACTGTACTCACATTTCAATGTCAAATAAAAAAAATCATATAAATATATTTATTAGAATACATTTTTATGATGAAAGACTAACTGCCACACTCAGAGACGTCAATTAACTTTAATTCACAATTAAATCTATATCATGGAAAATGAAGTATTTAGAAAAAAAATCGACCCGTCTCACAACTAGCTCCGATGGGACTCGAACCCACGACCTTTCGCTTTCCGGGCGACTGCTCTGGAAAGCGAAAGGTCGTGGGTTCGAGTCCCATCGGAGCTAGTTGTGAGACGGGTCGATTTTTTTCTAAATAGGTACTTCATTTTCCATTTTTCAGTAATAAAAATTGCATTGTGAATGCAAAAAACTAAAAATTAAAATCTATATCACTCTCTTTTTTATGTGTATTGAATAAAGTAAGAATGATAATTTAATGCCAATTAAAGTCAATTGACGTCTCTGAGTGCGGCATTAAGTCTTATTTCAAGCTCATCTTACACCATACTAAAGAAAATTTGCAATAAGTAAACAAATATTTATCTGCTGTTTCTGATCTTTCTGCTTATAAACAAGTACATACACATGATAATTCATTTGCAAAATTTATTTGCAAAACATTGTAAGAATTTGTGTCAGATTTTTTATATACTTAACCCGAACTATTAATAATAAACTTGTTATCTTTTTACCTACACCTATTTACTTGCCATGCAACTGTTCGGTTATCATATTATCCCGGTTTCAATGTATTAAAAACACACCAAGGTTATATGAAAGACAGATTTTACTTGAGGAATGTTTTTCTATTAAAAATGATGGTTTTACTAATATAAAAGATTACTTGTAAAATACATTTGATCCACTTACTTTTCTTACTTTCATACAAGTATACCTAAACTGTTACTTACTTATATTGAAAATTAAAGAGTATTTTTCATACTACAAGCACTATTTATAATATACTTACACACTAATATATTCATATTTTCACTACATACTTGAAACATTTACATCATTAGGTAGGTATTAGCCTGAAAAAGGTAAGTACGTACGACACTCCGGCCACCTACTCATAATATTATTTTATTAAAATTAATCTTACCTCCTGAAGAGACATTGTGTGTGATGTGTGGTTGTGAAGTTCCTAAAATACAAACGAAATACGTCAGTTAAAACAGGTTGATTCGGTATCGAGTACCTAACTAAATCGTCGTCAGTACTTGTTACCACAACAACTTTACATAGGACAAAGTATACCTATTGTAGATCTATATAGGAAAGGAATGTGGCCAACTGTAATTGGAAATTATACAAATGGCTTGAATTAAATGAAGAGTAGTACGAAAGACACATCACAAAAACTTACAAGTAGACGCGGCTAGCCGGCACAGAAACCCGTTAGGAACTAACCTCGCGTGAAGGAAAGGAAGAATGGTTCGACAACGACACGACACCGACCGACAACACCAGTTATTATCTCTAGTGAGTGACTCACACACAACGCAACTCTGTTTCAAGGCATAAAATAGTAATTTGATTGGTATAAATTATAAAAACACCAAAAAACTAAAAAGTACCATCACCGATCTCATCTCATTATTTAAACGTCACGATGACGTCTCGTCTTGCTAGTGTTGCCGATCGATAGTCCACTATCGATAGCATTTCGATAGTCTATCGATAGTTTAAGCAAAAACAATAGTATCGATAGTTTTCGATAGTATCGATAGTATCGATCTCTCTTTTAGTGCACTACTATCGGTAAAAAACAATACTATCGATAGTATCAATAGTATTGCTTTTCAATATTAATAATCGATAGTTTTGAACAATCGATTGTTACCTTTATTTCAATAGTATTGATTGCATTTGCAGATGGGTAGAACCGATACTATTGAATTAAAGGTCACTATCGATTGTACTGTATTGTATCGATAGTTTATTAATATTGAAAAGCAATACTATCGATAGTTTATTCGCCGTCAGGGATCGATACTATCGATAGTATTGCTGCTTACCAATAGTATTGTATGTACTAACTAAGAGATCGATACTATCGACAGGCCTATCGATAGTTTGTCATTTTTCGATTAAAACTATCGATAGTAAAACTATCGATAGTTCGGCAACACTAGTCTCGTCCAGTCTCGTCGGCACTGACCGACATGGATGTGGCGTTTGTGCACTACACTGAATTTTACCGTCCGCGGCGGCGGTCCGTTTTTTTACGGACCGGCCGGGCGGCGGGGCGGCGCGCGGCGTGGCATGAAAAACACGGATGATTGGCTTGTGCACTTGTCCGTCTTTTTACTCGCCGGGGCAGCAGTGATTACCCCCTCCCCCGACCCGCCCGCTCATGAATATCACGTTTTCAGTTCAATATCAGTTTCAATGTTTCAAAGCTTTAGTTTTCACAAAATAAATAAATTCTTACTATGTATTAAAAATAATTTATGGTTAAAATACGACCATCCGTTTTTTTCCGGACGGTAAAGTTCAGTGTGGTCCACAAGCGCCCATAGGTCGTTTGTGCACTACCACTGAATTTTACCGATCCGGAAAAAAACGGATGCTTGTATTTAATTAATTACTATTATATTTATAAATGATTAATTATTAAAATACAAGCATCCGTTTTTTTCCGGATCGGTAAAATTCAGTGTAGTGCACAAACGCCCTTCACTACACTGAATTTTACCGATCCGGCCGTTTTTTTCCGGACCGATATGGCAGCCATGAAAAACATATGGGCGCTTGTGCACCACACTGAATTTTACCGTCCGACATTTTACTTTTCCCCATTCCGGACCGTTTTTTTCCGTTTCGAGATGACGGCAATGAAAAACATATGTGCGCTTGTGCACTACACTGAATTTTACCGTCCGGTAAAAAAACGGATGGTTCTATTTTAATCATCATAAATCACTACATAGTATAAAACAAAGTCGCTTCCCATCTGTCTGTCCCTATATATGCTTAAATCTTTATAACTACGAAACAGATTTTCATGCGGTTTTCACTAATAGGTAGCGTAGTTCTTCAGGAAGGTTTTAATATATAATTTATTAAAGTTTTGTGTAAATTGGTAGAAATATAACGATAATTGTCGAAAGTGCCGGCAAACGGCAATCCGCCCAGTAGCTTTCAGCAAAAACGCTGCCTAATCCTTTCAAGGTTTAAAAAAATAATGCATGTTTGGATATTTCTCTTCTATAGATCTACAAAAAAGTCCGCGATAGCATATGTCTATCTTTTAAGGATAGCATATTATAGCCATACTAGCGGCCGCCCGCGGTTTCACCCGCGTGGTTCCCGTTCCCGTGGGAATATCGGGATAAAAAGTACATATAAACCTTCCTCTTAAATCACTCTATCTATTAAAAAAAACGCATCAAAATCCGTTGCCTAGTTTCAAAGATTTAAGCATACAAAGGGACATAGGGACAGATAAGCGACTTTGTTTTATACTATGTAGTGATTATCCCTTAAAAAATGGTTATGAACAATGCGGTAATTTGGAAAGCTATTTTAACGGATACAGTATTAACCCTTATCAATCTAAATACGTTAGTTGCTTTAAGCATTTCATGCACATTATTTTACTCTTTTACAACATATAATTTAAATTAATATCTTAGGAGTTATCGCAAATAAATGAACGCACGCCAAAATAAATTCAAGCGCCTTTCTCGATTGACGACCGATTTGGCGCAGGAGTAGGCTACCCACCTTCTGCGCCAATGGTCTCGGGTTCGATTCCCGAACAAGAAAAATATTTGTGTGCATGAACATGTCTATTTGTCTTGGTCTGGGTGTTAACTATGTATAATAATATGTATGTATTTACAAACAAAAAGTATTTAAGAATATAGGTATTTATCCGTTATCAAGTTTTCCATGATACAGTATGGGCTTAGATAATTGTTGTGAATGTAAGAAGTTATTTATTTTTTATTATTATTATTATTTCTCACCAATAACATGTAATATATCTAGCACCAAAAATATGGATTTTGAAATTTTTGTTTGTCTGTCTGTTGTCCGTGTTACACGCAAAAACTACTAAGCGGATTTTGATGAAACTATTTTTGTTATATAGCTAGCTATAGACATGCGATAGTAGTTAAAAAATAATTTTTCATCAAGCCTCAATTAATTGTGATTTCGGTAAAATGACCCTGTCAGGTACCTTTCACTGATAAGAGGATGAACTCAAAATTCTTTCTGTCTTCTACGTCTTCGTACATAAAGCAATAAAGCAAGTAATTGCTGATGTTCCAAGGAACTCATTATTCCTCTCGTTTAAACGCGTCCGTAGAGTGTAGTTTCAAAGAGATCACTGCGCTGCCCCGGCCAGTAAAAAACCGGACAAGTGCACAAGCCAATCATCCGTGTTTTTTATGCCACGCCGGTCCGTGGTCCGTTTTTTACTGGCCGGGGCAGCGCAGTGATCTCTTTGAAACTACACTCTACGGACGCGTTTTAAACGAGAGGAATAATGAGTTCCTTGGAACGTCGGCAATTACTTGCTTAATAAAGCAAGTAATTGCCGACGTTCCAAGGATAACCAATAACTTTATGTACGAAGTCGTAGAAGACAGAAGGAATTTTGTGTTCATCCTCTTATCAGTGAAAGGTACCTGACAGGGTCATTTACCGAAATCACAATTAATTGAGGCAGGATGAAAAATTATTAACTTTTTTTTGTTATATAGCTAGCTATATAACAAAAAAAAGTTTCATCAAAGTCCGCTTAGTAGTTTTTGCGTGAAACACGGACAACAGACAGAGAGACAGACATACAAAAATTTCAAAAACCATATTTTTGGTGCTAGATATATTACGTGTTATTGGTGAGAAATAATATTAATAATAAATAAATAAATAACTTCTTACATTCACACCAATTATCTAAGCCCATTTTAATTTCATTAAGAACCTGTATCATGGAAAACTTGATAACGGATAAATATATAATTAAATACTTTTTGTTTGTAAATACATACATATTATACATAGTTAACACCCAGACCAAGACAAATAGACATGTTCATGCACACAAATATTTGTCTTGTTCGGGAATCGAACCCGAGACCACTGGCGCAGAAGGTGGGTAGCCTACTCCTGCGCCAAATCGGTCGTCAATCGAGAAAGACGCTTGAATTTATTTTGGCGTGCGTTTATTAATTTGCGATAACTCCTAAGATATTCATTTAAATTATATGGTGTAATAGAGTAAAATGATGTGCATGAAATTCTTAAAGCAACTAACGTATTTAGATTGATAAGGGTTAATACTGTATCCGTTTAAATAGCTTTCCAAATTACCGCATTGTTCGTGACCGTTTTTTAAGAGATAATATGGCTATATAATATAAATAAATAAATCATTTATTTCAGGCAACTAACAATATTTCACAATATCAGGCCCATATAATAAATACCTTATAAACTAACATATATAGATTATATAACACAATTTTGTTAGTATATAAATGTAGCACTAGGTTAGTAAGATAAAATTAAGTAACAGCTCTCGGTGTTGAATCGGTGGCATATGGCAACGACCCCCGGAAGCGCCGATAAACCACCCCCTGCGGCCAGAAATCCTCCTTCAAGAAAGTTTCCAGCCTCGCTGTCGGGACTCGCACCACAAACGACTTGAAATTTGTATTGTGGCGCGATTCCAAAGCCTGCACTCTCAAGCAGAAGTTGCTCTTCTTCTTGATATACTCTGTCACGTCTCCCACGGTGATGGTGTGGTGAAGACGGGACAGGTATACGGCGGTCGTCGGTATGGCAGCTCGCAGCAGGAAGTTGGGCCCTGTCGGTGCGGTACCATACTGGTTTTGCGTCGGTCGCTGACGATGTCTCTTTTTGTTCCGAACCTCGGTGAAACCTTGGTCATCTTGGCCCGGTACGACAACATTCGGCGCAGGCGCTCTTCTGTCGGAGGGGTCCGGCTTCTGCGACCGCGCACTTGTTTTCGCGACAGCAGCATAGTTAATTGGACTGCTGACGGGCGCTCGAGGCGCCGCGGTAGGGAACGGCGGCGGCGGCACATGAGGTGGCGGCGGGGCGCGGGCGGAAGGCGCGCAGCTCGAATAGTCGGCGCTCGCAGCCAGTGGCGGCGGCGCTCGGGTTTTGTCGGGCCGTGGCGGTGTCGGCGACGAAACTGCTGACTTGCAAGTTGCAACTCGACGTCGTCGATGTATCGAGGCAAGCCCCACGTCGCATGTTTACGTTAGAGCCTGCGATCGGTGACCTACTTACTGCGAGTGATTCACGTAAATTGTCAACTTCCTTACGCAATTCACTCACAGTTTGTTCTGATGTTTGGAATTTTAACATTACTTCGGCCAAACTCTTCTTTAAGAAAACGATATCCTTCAGAAGGCAGGTCACATCGACGTGATCGAAGGTGACGGGAGGCAGCTTGTTGAGGTTCCTCGCCACGAATGTAGGCACGTCGTCAGGATCGGTTTCTTTTAGCAGGGTGATGATCTCCTGCAGGCTCTTCTGTGTCCCATCACGTCTCCGGGACACCATCTGGTCAATCTTGCCGAGAGACTCGTACAGCAGTTTCTTCGCTGTGGCCACATCATCCTCACTGAAGTTAGACTTGCAGATTTGGAGCGCGCTCACCTCATCCATGACGTCTAGCTTTTGCTGCAGAAACGCCAGGAGTTCATTAGCCATAAGTTTCTCACTCATGACTTCTACGCGTAACGCGGCACTTGGCCGCGTTTCACAATATATTGAAAATTTTGCACGCGTCTGCACCGATCCGCATCGCAGACACGACTGATATAATATGCTATCCTTAAAAGATAGACGTATGCTATCGCGGACTTTTTTGTAGATCTATAGAAGAGAAATATCCCAACATGCATTATTTTTTTAAACCTCGAAAGGATTAGGCAGCGTTTTTGCAGAAAGCTCCCGGGCGGCTTGCCGTTTGCCGGCACTTTCGACAATTATCGTTATATTTCTACCAATTTACACAAAACTTTAATAAATTATATATTAAAACCTTCCTGAAGAACTACGCTACCTATTAGTGAAAACGGCATGAAAATCTGTTTCGTAGTTTTAAAGATTTAAGCATATATAGGGACAGACAGACGGGAAGCGACTTTGTTTTATACTATCCTACTAATATTATAAATGTGAAAGTTTAGATGTTTGGATGTTTGGATGTTTGGATGTTTGTTACTCAATCACGCCAAAACGGCTGAACGGATTTGGCTGAAATTTGGAACACAGATACTTTGTAGCCTGGAGAGGAACATAGGCTACTTTTTATCCCGGAAAAATGTCACATTCCGGCGGGATAACGTCGTGTAGTCCACGCGGGCGAAGCCGCGGGCGGAAAGCTAGTGTAGTGATATATGATTAAAATACAACCATCCGTTTTTTTCCGGACGGTAAAATTCAGTGTAGTGCACAAGCGCACATATGTTTTTCATTGCCGTCATCTCGGAACGGAAAAAAACGGTCCGGAATGGGGAAAAGTAAAATGACGGATGGTAAAATTCAGTGTGGTGCACAAGCGCCCATATGTTTTTCATAGCTGCCATATCGGTCCGTAAAAAACTGCACAACACTGAATTTTACCGTCCGTCATTTTACTTTTCCCTATTCCGCAACCGTTTTTTTCCGTTCCGAGATGACGGCAATGAAAAATATATGTGCGCTTGTGCACTACACTGAATTTTACCGGCCGGAAAAAAACGGATCTATTTTAATTATAAATCACTACATAGTATAAAACAAAGTCGCTTCCCGTCTGTCTGTCCCTATATATGCTTAAATCTTTAAAACTACGAAACAGATTTTCATGCGGTTTTCACTAATAGGTAGCGTAGTTCTTCATAATGGTTTTAATATATAATTTATGAAAGTTTTGTGTAAATTGGTAGAAATATAACGATAATAAATAATGCATGTTGGGGTTGGGATATTCCTCTTCTATAGATCTACAAAAAGTCCACGATAGCATATATCTATCTTTTAAGGATAGCATATTATAGCCATATTATCTCTTAAAAAATGGTAACGAACAATGCGGTAATTTGGAAAGCTATTTAAACGGATACAGTATTAACCCTTATCAATCTAAATACGTTAGTTGCTTTAAGCATTTCATGCACATTATTTTACTCTGTTACACCATATAATTTAAATGAATATCTTAGGAGTTATCGCAAATAAATTACGCACGCCAAAATAAATTCAAGCGCCTTTCTCGTTCGACGACCGATTTGGCTCAGGAGTAGGCTACCCACCTTCTGCGCCAGTGGTCTCGGGTTCGATTCCCGAACAAGACAAATATTTTTGTGCATGAACATGTCTAATTGTCTTTTTCTGGGTGTTAACTATGTATAATATGTATGTATTTACAAACAAAAAGTATTTAATTATATATTTATCCGTTATCAAGTTTTCCATGATACAGTTTCTTAATGAAATTAAAATGGGCTTAGATAATTGGTGTGAATGTAAGAAGTTATTTATTTATTATTATTAATATTATTTCTCACCAATAACACGTAATATATCTAGCACCAAAAATATGGTTTTTGAAATTTTTGTTTGTCTGTCTGTCTGTCTGTTGTCCGTGTTTCACGCAAAAACTACTAAGCGGATTTTGATGAAACTTTTTTTGTTATATAGCTAGCTGTAGACATTCGATAGTAGTTAATAAAAAAAAATTCATCCTGCCTCAATTAATTGTGATTTCGGTAAAATGACCCTGTCAGGTACCTTTCACTGATAAGAGGATGAACCCAAAATTCTTTCTGTCTTCTACGTCTTCGTACATAAAGCAATAAAGCAAGTAATTGCCGACGTTCCAAGGAACTCATTATTCCTCTCGTTTAAAACGCGTCCGTAGAGTGTAGTTTCAAAGAGATCACTGCGTTGCCCCGGCCAGTAAAAAACTTGTGCACTTGTCAAGCCAATCATCCGTGTTTTTCATGCCACGCCGGTCCGTAAAAAAACGGACCGCCGGATCGGTAAAAGTCATTGGGGCGTTTGTGCACTACACTGAATTTTACCGATCCGGAAAAAACCGGTGGCTTGTATTTTAATAATTAATCATTTATAATAGTAAGAATTTATTTATTTCGTGTAGTTTTAATGTTTCAAACCCTAAACTACACGAAATAAATAAATTCTTCACTACATAGTATAAAACAAAGTCGCTTTCTCTGTCCCTATGTCCCTTTGTATGCTTAAATCTTTGAAACTACGTAACGGATTTTGATGCGTTTTTTTAATAGATAGAGTGATTCAAGAGGAAGGTTTATATGTACTTTTTATCCCGATATTCCCACGGGAACGGGAACCACGCGGGTGAAACCGCGGGCGGCCGCTAGTACTATTATAAATGATTAATTATTAAAATACAAGCATCCGTTTTTTTCCGGCGTATATTTTGGCGTGCGTTAATTTATTTGCGATAACTTCTAAGATATTCATTTAAATTACATGGTATAAAAGAGTAAAATAATGTGCATGAAATGTTTAAAGCAACTAACATATTTATATTGATAAGGGTTAATACTGTATCCGTTTAAATAGCTTTCCAAATTACCGCATTGTTCGTAACCATTTTTTAAGAGATAATACGGCTATAATATGCAATCCTTAAAAGATAGACATATGCTATTGCGGACTTTTTTGTAGATCTATAGAAGAGGAATATCCCAACATACAATATTTTTTTAAATCTCGAAAGCATTAGGCAGCGTTTTTGCTGAAAGCTCCCGGGCGGCTTGCCGTTTGCCGGCACTTTCGACAATTATCGTTATATTGCTACCAATTTACACAAAACTTTCATAAATTATATATTAAAACTTTCCTGAAGAACCACGCTACCTATTAGTGAAAACGGCATGAAAATCTGTTTCGTAGTTTTAAAGATTTAAGCATATATAGGGACAGACAGACTGAACAAGCCCGCGCCCGCGCCTTGTGTGTGGCCCGTTTCCCCACGACGGTCGCCAGCGGGCCAGCGGTAGCACGCATGGGCTTGTTCAGTCAATAGCGCTATGTGATGCGGTTCCACGGAGCCCGCGCGCGTGTCCGCGCGGAACGCGCGCGTGTCCACGGACGGAGACCCGCGACGTGTGCCCGTCGCGGACGCCCTGCTTTACTCAGTTTAGGCCCTAACGTTTACTTTATGGGAGCCCCCCTCCCATAAAGTAAACGTGATTTTTTTGCCGTTTTTTGCTCGATATTAATAATGGCAATATGTAGACGTTTGAAGTATTGTCCGTTTTTTTCCTTTCCGAGATAACAACAATGAAAAACGTATGGGCGCTTGTGCACTACACTGAATTTTACCGTCCGGAAATTGAAATTGAAATTGAAAAAAACGGATGGTTGTATTTTAATCATAAATTATTTATAATACATAGTAAGAATTTATTTATTTCGTGTAGTTTAGGCTTTGAAACATTGAAACTGTGATAATGAACTGAAAACTTGATATTCATGAGCGGGCGGGGCGGGGGAGGGGGTAATCACTGCGCCCATGGGCGTTTGTGCACTACACACCGACTGGCGTGACGCCCCGGCTCTTCAGCTTTCGACCGGCCGGGCTTTTGAAAGACGTGTAGTGTACTACTTATTTTTGTCGATAAAAAAAAATTATACTGATTCCGAATAAGAAATACAACTAAATATTTTGTAAATATTTTAAGCATCTACATGTTGCCGTTATTAATATCGATCAAAAGAAGCTGAAATTTGGCATGTTTGTTCCTTGGGGAGTGTAGCTGTAGGGGAGCACGAAGAGAGAATTTCTTGAAATTTCCCCTCTACCAAAAAAAATATAAAAAGGGTAAAAAAGAGGGTCCCCGCAGACGAAGTCGCAAGCGGAGCGCTAATACAACATTAAAGTACAGTCAGTCAATAATTAAATTTTTACTAAAAACATTTATTAATGTTGTAATGAGGGATTTTCTGACATATGATTTAAAAAGAAAAAAGTTAGTTCCAAAAAACTTAACAGATGGCGTTCATCAGACATGGGTTTGCTTTTTTAAATTTGCTGGCAAAAGGAGTCTACGTTAAGACGGTCAATGTTAAAAAAAACACTTGCAGAAGGAAAAAAACATTTACAGGACTGAAAAGGCTTATCTCGCGCAACTCGCGGTATGGTCGGTATCATGTCGGTATGGTATTGCAACGCAAAACAAGAGGAATAGAATTATTTGACATTTCATTTCTTCCGTCAATGTCATCTTTTTTTTGGCCTTGCACCTTCTTGCACAACTTTGAAATACAAGTGTAGGTCAGGTCAGATGAGATACATGTCAGGTCAGCGCCATCTATCGAGCAAATAAACTTTTTTTTTAATTTTCTGGCAGAAAATCTCTCATTATTAGGGTACAGGGGGCTAATCGTATTAATTTGACAGTTCATATCGTATTCAATCGGCTGCAATTTGTATGGAACAGTATGGAATGACATTTATTATGATACAATATGAACTGTCAAATGAATACGATTGACTTTACGCAACGAGCGATTTTCTGAGGCCATTTAAAAAAAAAGCTTCCAAAAGCTTCACTAGATGGCGTTGAACGAAGTATGTACATGTCTATGGTATGTTTTGGTATGAATCATATTTAAATTATTTACTTTTAAAACCGAAAGGAAACTTAAAATAAATTAAATAAGTACTGATAGGTAGAGAAACGAAATAGGTAAATTTAAAGATTAAGGTAAATAAATAACATCTGTCTGACGTTCCGTTTTACGTAACAAAAGTCACGTCAAAGTAAAATTTATAACGTTCCGTTCCTTCTAACTGCATAGGTGGGACAGTGCCATCTAGTGAGCGAGCTTTCAGAAAATCGCCCATTCCATAGCTGGTCATTCTTGCTCATTGATGGATGGAGAAGATGGATGTAACACTAAAGATGCCTGAAGAGCTGGAAAGACTGGCTTCTTCTTCAAACAAAACTGTTAACACAGCGCCATTAGCTTAGCGAAATAATTGGGAACCAAACAAGATAACGTATTGCTGTTAGCGATTTACTTTAAGTTACTCCAATATGTCGCCAGAGGGCGTTGGCTCATGCCTATATAAGGGCAATTTCGTGTTGCACTCGCGTCTATGCTAACTGTATCTGCCGGCCTAGCATGAGCGGCTTATAACGCGCGATATGATATGGTACGGCAAGTTGTCTTGCTTACCCCACTAAGGTGTAAGCAAGACGGCATGCCGTACCATATCATATCGCGCGTTATAAGCCGCTCATGCTAGGCCGGCAGGCTTCCTGAATTTAAGTAAAATCTTTTATAAATATCATATCTATCTTTCATTTAGGCACCTTTCTTTACAAAAACCTTAATTGAACTCCAGGGAAAATGGCTTAAAGTTGCTTTCACGTACACACACGAGCAATAATATGTAAGGACTAGGTAGGTACGTCATATTACAATATTGAATGACTTTTGTGCACAAATAGTTTTGTTTCGGAACGCTTCGATGTGGCATACACATGGAAGTATTAATACTTCCATGGGCATACAGTACTTACAGTACCTACAGTACGTTTCAGATCGTACAGCCCGATTAATAGTACATTACAGCCGAGGACAGGTAAGTAAGAAATTACATTGTCGAGGATGGTTTGAAGCACGAGCCGCAGGCGAGGGCTTTAATCATTCGAGGCAAGGTAATTTGCTTACCGTACAAGGCTTGTATAGTGCTTTTCTCAAGAAATGCGAGGAAATAAAAAAACTGTTTAACTAAATAATATTTATTAAAATTTATATCACACATGTTCGGGCAATAATTAAATGTAAATGTTATTGTTTTCCCGGGCACACTTATGTATAAATCGCCCATAATAATATTATTTTTCACACTTATGCTCTGAAATGTTAATATTATATTTGAGAAAAGAATGCAGTACGTGGCACTTTTCCGAGGTAAACATTCTAAATTTGAAAATCACTGCAGTAATGAATTTCAGTACTTACTTACTGCACTGATTTTAGTGCAGTAAGTAAGTACTGAAATTCATTACTGCAGTGATTTTCAAATTTAGAATGTTTACCTCGGAAAAGTACTAGGTACCCAAAGATATTATTACCAAATTTTTTCTTTCGTTATTCCTGTGTATAAAAACAGAAAAAGCAAAGGGACATTTGCACCATACAGCCACATTATTATTATTATTATATAGGTAACTAGCTTTCCGCCCGCGGCTTCGCCCGCGTGGACTACCCGACGTTATCCCGCGGGAATGTGTCATTTTTCCGGGATAAAAAGTAGCCTATGTTTCTCTCCAGGCTTCAAAGTATCTGTGTCCCAAATTTCAGCCAAATCCGTTCAGCCGTTTTGGCGTGATTGAGTAACAAACATCCAAACATCCAAACATCCAAACATCTAAACTTTCACATTTATAATATTAGTAGGATTATTATATCATAATTAGGTTAATTTTTTTTTAATACGGTGCGCACAGAGTATATTTCTTCGTATTGTACCACAAGCGCTATGTACCCTTAGCACGAACATCAATCGAAAAAACAAAATGAGATTTATCATAGACAAAATATCCTTTACGAGTAATTTTGTATGGGAAATATGTACAGCGCCATCTACCACCCAGAAGCGGGTATTGAAGTTACGCATTTTAGTAGCAAGTAGTAATAAGTATCAATAGGCTGTATGACCGTTCCAATTGGCCTTACAAACCAATATTAAAAAAAAACGGTGGGAATGATTTTCAGCGGTTGATTTGATATCAATACAGTTTATTTATATTGTGTAATAAATTATCAAAATGAGTTCTGCCAATGAAACATATACAGACATTGTATGTACCTACTCCACCAAATTTGAGAGCAGAAGCAAAATGAATAACAGAAAACTTACTGCCAGCAAATTCAAAAGAAAGATATAACTATGAAAACCTACGATCTGATTTGGAAAAGTGAAAAAAGGCGCATACGTTTTCGGAATCTGTGTTGTTGACGTATTTTAATGATACCTACTAGGTACATCAATAAAATAATATTATTATGGGCGATTTATACATAAGTGTGCCCGGAAAAACAATAACATTTACATTTAATAATTGCCCGAACATGCGTGATATAAATTTTAATAAATATTATTTAGTTAAACAGTTTTTTTTATTTCCTCGCATTTCTTGAGAAAAGCACTGTACAAGCCTTGTACGGTAAGCAAATTACCTTGCCTCGAATGATTAAAGCCCTCGCCTGCGGCTCGTGCTTCAAACCATCCTCGACAATGTAATTTCTTACTTACCTGTCCTCGGCTGTAATGTACTATTAATGATGTATCATTAAAATACGCCAACAACACAGATTCCGAAAACGTATGCGCCTTTTTTTCACTTTTGCAAATCAGATCGTAGGTTTTCATATATCTTTCTTTTGATTTTGCTGGCAGTAAGTTTTCTGTTATTAATTTTGCTTCTGCTTTCAAATTTGGTGGAGTAGGTACATACAATGTATGTAGGTATATATGTTTCATTGGCAGAACTCATTTTGATAATTTATTACACAATATAAGCTGTATTGATATCAAATGAACCGCTGAAAATCATTCCCGCCGTTTTTTTTAATATTGGTTTGCTCTGGTATACGGGCCATGTGGAACGGTCATACAGCCTATTAAAACTTACTACTTGCTACGAAAATGCGCAACTTCAATACCCGCTTCTGGGCGGTAGATGGCGCTGTACATATTTCCCATACAAAATTACTCGTAAACATCTCGTAAAGGATATTTTGTCTATGATAAATCTCATTTTGTTTTTTCGATTGATGTTCGTGCTAAGGGTACATAGCGCTTGTGGTACAATACGAAGTAATATACTCTGTGCGCACCGTATTTAAAAAAAAGTTAACCTAATTATGATATAATAATAATAATGTGACTGTATGGTGCAAATGTCCCTTTGCTTTTTCTGTTTTTATACACAGGAATAACGAAAGAAAAAATAAAGAAAAAAAGTTGGTAATAATATCTTTGGGTAGTACCTTTTCCGAGGTAAATATTCTAAATTTGAAAATCACTGCAGTAATGAATTTCAGTACTTACTTACTGCACTAAAATCAGTGCAGTAAGTAAGGAAATTCATTACTGCAGTGATTTTCAAATTTAAAATGTTTACCTCGGAAAAGTGCCACGTACTGCATTCTTTTCTCAAATATAATATTAACATTTCAGAGCATAAGTGTGAAAAACATTTTAACGTCTCGGAATCGGAACATCGAGTGAGACAATCGCGTGTCTAAATAAGATTTTTCGAATGTATCTTGGTCTTTTATAGATGACAAAATTGTGAAGACTTACCGGGCACTTCTCACAGTATTTCCCATCAGAGCACATCCCAGAGTAATGGTCTTCGTCGTCGACGTTGCACACGCACTGACCACAGACGCATTTTCCTTTTCCACTGCAAATTTCACCGTTTTCTGTCAATTGAAGAAATATATATTAGTTTCATAGATAACTTAATAATGTGTTGCTCGTATATGAAGTCTTGCAGAAAAACTAAGAAAAATAGCATCTGACAGCAGCAAAGTGTGAAAGATTATGAGTATTGACTAGGTACAATAAACAAAACAACCAGATGGGTCAGGCCGTAGATTTTGCCACATTCGAGGGTACAAAAGTCTCCGCCTCATATAATTTTAAATATAGTACTCTTAGAAATTTCTCAATCTTATCATCGTGTTTCCTAAGAAATAGCAAACCAAGGCAGATATAGATATTTGGATAAGTTTATAGATTTGGAAAACTATTTGACATTTCCCTCCCAAAAGTGACGGATTTTTTATAAAAACCGCGAATCCGCATTGGTAGGTGTCCAGCTTAAACATCGATAAAATTATCATTTTTTAACTTATTGATGAGCTGTTTGATTTGACGTTATAAAATAATAATAAGGTTGCCATTCCTTTAATATTTTTGCGTATTTCCTAAGAAAAAAGATAAATTTTCGGCAATAAGATTTTTTTTTTTGAAAAACCATTTCTTTGCGCTCCTTATATTGCGCAACCATTTTCACCCATATTATGGTTTTAAAACATTTATTAAGATTTTGTTTGAGTGCTGGCATCACCAAAGAATCGTATTCTATGGTCAATGCAGCGTTGACGACCATATTTTTTGACATTTCGGTGTCAACTCCGATTAAAGTGAAAATAAGTGTCGCCTACTTTGCAGAGTGCATTTTTTGAGATTTCAAGGTAAGTTTTTGATTAAAACTTATAATTGTTGTTGCGCATGGTTTAATTAGATGTGTGTGATCTGTATATGTTATATAAGCCTTGTAAAATAGTATATTTTAAGAGTTATAATCGATTTCATTTGCGCCTCGGTTCCGCAAAACTGCCTTTATGCCACTTTGCGATACCGGTTGCGTAGAAATTGCGCCACTTATTTTACGCTATTGAATAATAGTGCATGCACACAAGGTTTTCAAGTGTTTTTATTATTTTGAAATTACTTTTAGCTGTAATTCCGCTAAAAACATGACTAGCATTACTATTAATTGATTTGTTAGCATTTATTAATATTCTATAAGTACAGGGTGTTCGGCAGAACGTTAAACATACGAAAATAGGGGTAGGTGCGGTGGTCTGCTACCTAACCAGCCCCAAAGATTTTACCAAGGTCCAAAGTTTTTTTATTTTGTATTTTATAAGTTTTGGAATTTCGTCACTTTCATACTAACTTTTAAACCCATCTAACTTTTTTCTTTATTGACAGATCTATTTTTTTTTTATTTTTGGCATCTTAATGGTTGGCAGGTCCTTTTAATAGTGATACTTATTATTATTCAATAGTGATACTTCAAGCAGGTTGTTGCTAGAGTCAAAGTAATGGACTCTCAAACATTGAAAAGAGTTGAAATAAATTTTAAAGTTGTATTATATTTATACATATAATTAATAATGAATAATACCAAATACCTCCATCTAACAAATTAAATGTATTTTTTTTGTAAATTGAACAAATCATACATACTTACTAGTTTTTGTCATCCTGTTTAACTTTTCATTGTGCGCAATATATAAAAAAGAAGTACTCATAGGTACATTATTGTTAATTATTAATTAAACATACGTACATACCAACATCGTGTTTCTTTTTCTAGTTTGATGCAATACCTCTTGTTAGTACATGTTTGTTAAATAAAATCACATTAATGTACGTGCTCCTTAATAATTTTGCGCTACCATTTTGCGCCACTTTGTGCGACCGACTCGTAGAAAATTTTGCGTCACCATTGCGCTATTTGTGGCAAAATCTACGGCCTGACCCAGATATACATTTATAAAATTTTTTCACTTGCATGGATAAGAAGAGCTGCCCTTGGCCCCATTTGTTTTTTCTACCAACGAAGGTTCAATAACAAGCGTTGACTAGGATTTTACAAAAGGAGGCATTGTTTTTTGTTTAAAATTTTATTGCTTTGGGCACTCACTACCGTAACCATCTATTGTTGTTTTACACCATTTAACGCCCATTCTAAAGAGACGACAATGCTCCTTTCATACTTTTGAAAGTTTTAGATCCCAGGTAGCTGCTGGTCAACCCAAATGATCTTTTCTCAAAAAAACATTATAAAAAATATTATTTGCGTTTCGTTTGGCTGAGCTGCCCATCTGTGACACTATTAGTGGATTTACCAGATGGCAGTCCATTGCAAAAGGTCTTTAGTGCAGTATACTAAAACTGGCGTTGAGCCTTACGGTGTATGCCTGGTTGTATTGTTGATTGTACGTGGTGTACGCTAGCTTGTACGCGAGAGCAAGAGCTTGAGCGAGCACTCGCCGCAGGTGTGTACACCCGCAACGCTACATCATGTGTATGAACTGACCGGGCGACCGGCATTGCGACTGGTCGAGCAGGCTGCGCAGGCGGGCCCGGTGTACTCGGGCTCGCACGAGCACTCGCCGCAGGTGTGTACACCCGCAACGCTACATCATGTGTATGAACTGACCGGGCGACCGGCATTGCGACTGATCGAGCAGGCTGCGCAGGCGGGCCCGGTGTACTCGGGCTCGCACTAGCACTCGCCGCAGGTGTGTACACCCGTAACGCTACATCATGTGTATGAACTGACCGGGCGACCGGCATTGCGACTGATCGAGCAGGCTGCGCAGGCGGGCCCGGTGTACTCGGGCTCGCACGAGCACTCGCCGCAGGTGTGTACACCCGCAACGCTACATCATGTGTATGAACTGACCGGGCGACCGGCATTGCGACTGGTCGAGCAGGCTGCGCAGGCGGGCCCGGTGTACTCGGGCTCGCACGAGCACTCGCCGCAGGTGTGTACACCCGCAACGCTACATCATGTGTATGAACTGACCGGGCGACCGGCATTGCGACTGGTCGAGCAGGCTGCGCAGGCGGGCTCGGTGTACTCGGGCTCGCACGAGCACTCGCCGCAGGTGTGTACACCCGTAACGCTACATCATGTGTATGAACTGACCGGGCGACCGGCATTGCGACTGGTCGAGCAGGCTGCGCAGGCGGGCCCGGTGTACTCGGGCTCGCACGAGCACTCGCCGCAGGTGTGTACACCCGTAACGCTACATCATGTGTATGAACTGACCGGGCGACCGGCATTGCGACTGATCGAGCAGGCTGCGCAGGCGGGCCCGGTGTACTCGGGCTCGCACGAGCACTCGCCGCAGGTGTGTACACCCGCAACGCTACATCATGTGTATGAACTGACCGGGCGACCGGCATTGCGACTGGTCGAGCAGGCTGCGCAGGCGGGCTCGGTGTACTCGGGCTCGCACGAGCACTCGCCGCAGGTGTGTACACCCGTAACGCTACATCATGTGTATGAACTGACCGGGCGACCGGCATTGCGACTGGTCGAGCAGGCTGCGCAGGCGGGCCCGGTGTACTCGGGCTCGCACGAGCACTCGCCGCAGGTGTGTACACCCGTAACGCTACATCATGTGTATGAACTGACCGGGCGACCGGCATTGCGACTGATCGAGCAGGCTGCGCAGGCGGGCCCGGTGTACTCGGGCTCGCACGAGCACTCGCCGCAGGTGTGTACACCCGCAACGCTACATCATGTGTATGAACTGACCGGGCGACCGGCATTGCGACTGGTCGAGCAGGCTGCGCAGGCGGGCTCGGTGTACTCGGGCTCGCACGAGCACTCGCCGCAGGTGTGTACACCCGTACGTAACGCTACATCATGTGTATGAACTGACCGGGCGACCGGCATTGCGACTGGTCGAGCAGGCAGGCGCAGGCGGGCCCGGTGTACTCGGGCTTGCACGAGCACTCGCCGCACACGCACTCGCCGTGGTCGGGACCGGAACACAGAAGCCCCTTGTTCATGTCGCAATTGTAGTTGTCGCACTCGCAGAACGGACCCGATATCACCTAGGCAAAGGTATTGTTATTGATTACTAGTCTTCTCAGCGAACTTCTAATACATTACTTACGCCATTCAAATACAATTACAAATTTTAAGAATTAATACATACATACATGTAATGTACTCACGCCTATTTCCCACGGGGGTAGGCAGAGACTATGGATCGCCAAATTAATAATTAAAATAGTTAGCACACACAGTAAGCTATAAAATAAATGTTTGTAAAGTCGAAATGCCAAATAATAAATTATGATTTGCCAAAATACGCCAAACAGACAAAGTGCAAATAATAAAGAATCTAAACAAGTATAACCAGCTTGATGATCAAGCTTGTTATTGTTACACTCGCAGACGCCACAGATGCAAGTTCCCCTGTTGGAGCACAGCGGCCCGAAGGTGGCGTTAGTGGGTCGGCATCTTCGCTCTTGCTCCAGGGAGACGCCGCCGTGGGCCGAGCACTCGCAGCCCTTCCCGAATCGGCCCGGGTTGAGACACACGCCAACCAACCTTGAGAGGATCATCGAGCTTGTTACACTCGCAGACGCCACAGATGCAAGCTCCCCTGTTGGAGCACAGGGGCCCGAAGGTGGCGTTAGTGGGTCGGCATTTTCGCTCCTGCTCCAGGGAGACGCCGCCGTGGGCCGAGCACTCACAGCCCTTCCCGAATCGGCCCGGGTTGAGACACACGCCAACCAACCTTGAGAGGATCATCGAGCGTGTTACACTCGCAGACGCCACAGATGCAAGCTCCCCTGTTGGAGCACAGCGGCCCAAAGGTGGCGTTAGTGGGCCGGCACCCTCGCTCCTGCTCCAGAGAGACGCCGCCGTGGGCCGAGCACTCGCAGCCCTTTTTTTTTGTGATAATTCAATTCAATTGTGTACATACTGACTTACAGTAGTCCCAAAGCGCTAGTATGTCAAAAATACAAATATAATTATGTCAGAAGCTTAAAATTTACAATATTATGATGTCAATAATAGTAGATTTCATTACAAGTGCGGAAAGCCTGTCATTGCAAAGAGTTCCGACAAATGTCTACCCGAGCCGAGGCGCAGCCGAAGGTGAGGGTTGACAGTCGGAACAAGTTGCAATGACGGTTCCGCACGTGTACTGAACAACTATTTTTAATACAGTTGCGAAAAAATTAAGCAATTTAATAAAATAATAAAACACAGTAAACTCAACTAACTAATCGTAAAAGAATATAAGCAGAGACTTTTTTTTATTTTCTTCACCCATTCTGGGTTGGCAAAGGAAACTATGATCATACAGCCAAGGCTTCAGTAGATTTTTTTATTGATATGAAATGAAAATTAAATTAAATGAGATGAAATGAAATGAAACCTAACAAAAGCAATCCAAATCCTACAGGAGCGCCTTTCCTTATTTCTCTCTTTTACCACATCGTTTTCCATTAAAGCCACATTATTGCACTAATTCCACCATACTAAGTACCTACCACAATAAAAACCAGAATAAACTAATTTAGAAAATTAGGAAATAAGGTCCCTCATTTTCTTTTCACTTACTTCTAACGCGCAAACTCCTATGTCCGGCCATTTTGAAAAAATGGCGGTCATCTGTCATGGCAAAATGGCGCCGGGTGACGTAAGGTCAACTTGACGTTAAGAAAAGGCGCAAATAATGGTGATTGGTTAATACTGTGACGTTAAATCGCTTCAGTGTCAAATCCCACAAACAATAAACAACTAAAACACAGATAGAAGTAGCAGAATAGAGTACAAACGTACCAAAATGTTCCATCGCCCCGAAGCCTTATAAGGCTTTGACAGATGCGGCCATTTTGTAAAACGCCTTATTAAGGCCTCGGGACAGACGAGAGATGCAGATACTATGGTAAATAGTGCACGTCATACCATATTTAGTAATCTGTGGTCATACAGCCAATTTTATGTATTTTTTATTTTCATAAATTTAATTTGGCCGATACTAATATTAATTTAATGTATAATTAAAATTACTTTTAAATCTGATATTGAAACAAATTAGTAGCTTCTTTTTAGAAATATTTGCATGAATCATAAAAACTTCTATGTTTTTTTTTTGTAAAAACTTCGTGGTTGGTTTTTTTCTTTTTAATAGACAATATTTTGACAGTTGGGAAAGAAAACGCACGAGTTCGGGAAAGGTAAAGAAAAAGTTCGAGTGTGTAATAGCCCACATCCCGAACGCTATACGTCCCTGCAATACGCCACTTTTTGAGCAACTGTATTAAAAATTAATAAACTGTATGAATGTCAAGCAATTACAATTAAATACAAAGTCAATAATAAGAGATAAAAAATAAGATGTCAAAAAAAACAGAATACTTATAAAATTAAAATAAAGTCACATTATAAATTACAAAAGGCAATACAAGATGTCAGCACTAATTTTACAGCAGCTATTCATAAAGTGATGTCATAATAATATTAGATTAATTTGTTATTCATTAGCATGCTTATATACAGTAGGGCTTTTGAACATAATATTCCAAAGCGGTCAGCAAATAGGTCAATACTATAGTCATGGGCGAGCATATCTCCAATAATACGCAAAGCACTGGTAGTGGGTGCCTGAGCAGCATACGTAGTGCGGGCCTGAGGCCGCCGCAACAGGCGCGGCTGTCGTCGCGGTGCAACCGTCCCCTCCTCATCCCAACCCAGACGCTTGGGAGCTAACAGCCCCACTTCACCCAGTATAGTTTGCTCTCAACTTTGTTGTGTATTATAGCAAGATAATACATCAATAGCTGCATGAGCCTCCTCAATTTGAGGGTATCCATGTCTACCATGCCCGACACAAACAAAGACGGGTACAGGGACCGTACTCTGAAACGCTAACCCGAAACTTCGGTTAGCCCCGCCCCTTTCACTCGATTCTGTCCCGACTAGAGCGTGAGAGGGACGGGTATACCGAAGTTTCGGGTTTTGTGTTTCAGAGTAGGCCTTCAGGAACGGATAGTAACCGAGCTTTTTTTTGTATAACCAACGAGCATACTTCCTTTGTACCCGCTCAATCATCAGGCAATATTTATCTTCATGCGGGTTCCAAACTATTGCACCGAACTCAAGTTTACTACGCACAGAAGCGTTGTAAAGCACCGTTGCAACTCGCAGATCATCAAACTGTGCAGAAGTCCTTAGTATGAAACCAAGTGTTTTATTTGCAGCCTTACAAATTGTTAACACGTGTTTGTGAAAATCTAATTGACAGTTCATTATCAAACCTAAGTCACAAATGTCATTAACCCTTTCCATCGGTGCGTCGTGAATATTATAATAGTTATTGATACATCTGTATTGATAGGACAGAGTTTTCGTGTATATGTCATAATTTTACATTTGTCAGTATTGAATGGAAGATTTTTTTTATTTTTTTTTCTTTATTGGTTTTCGGGATTTTTGTCATAAGTTGACGATGCCAATCCCATCGTACTTATAATATTATAGGCTAATCCTTAAAAACAGAGTATAAAAACTTAGCTGCTATTGAAGTTGGTTCTGACAAAATTACGTGGTACATTCCTATATCAAGTCTATTAAGGTTTAAATTGCTTATTAAATGCTGCCTCTTACTCGCAAAACGGGCACAATCCATCAAAATGTGTTGCAAAATCATCAATTTTTCCACATTGCTCACAGTAAGGAGAATCAACTTTCCTCATCATATGTGCAAATGATTTTGTTGGATAATGTCCAGATCGCAGTCTATGTGCGGTAACAATTTGTTGTCTATTAAGCTCATTGGCTGCAAACCAAGGGATATGAGGGGGTTCACTTTGTATGCTCTTGTACCAAATGCCTTTGCTTAAAGATCTTTCATCAAAGTACAATTTCCACTGTGTATAGCATTTATGTTTGTATTTATGAAGGACTTCACTAAAACTTGGTACAGTACATATTGGTTGTCCTTCTTCAATGGCTTGCTTTGCATACTTATCAGCCTCTTCATTCCCGGTCAAGCCTATGTGTGCTGGAACCCATTGCATTATCAATTCAATATTGTTCTGCTTAAGATCTTCATAAAGCTTTAAAATAGTATAAGCCGTAGTAAGCCCTCTTTTTCCATGCAAACATTTCATCAAATGTTGTAACGCACTTTTGCTGTCTGTGAAGATTACGACTTTACGGACATCTAAATTTTTAACATAAGCCATTGCTTTAGATAATGCAACAAGTTCAGCAGTCATAATCGATACAGATGAACCAATTTTAAACAAACTATGTACTTTAGCTTGTGGATCGTAATAAGCTACTCCAATGCCATTCAGAGATTTGGAGCCATCGGTGTACAAAGTATACCAGCCGTTATATTTTTCTTCTAGCTCTTGACTAACATCTAGTTTTAAATTATTTATTTCATATAACATTTTGGCCTTTTTTATCGAATTAAGATTAATTTTTATATTGTCTTTCATATTAAACGCTGACACCCATTTGTTTAACGTGAACATTTCTAATGGATTGTCTGATGATATACTTTCCTCCTTAGTTTCTTCTAAAGCTGTTACTAGTATGGGTTTCTTTTTATTTTTCCAGTAACTATTATTACATAAGACCTCCAATCTGGCTAAGAGTTTTATTTGTGTATTGTCAGTCCAAGAATAAGCTTTCAAAACATGTTTGTAAGCTAAAAATTGTCTTCTAAATTTAAGTGGGGTGACACATAGTTCGCTTTCCATCACATGTATAGGAGAAGTCTTGATAAAGCCTCCAATTATTCGTAATGCCTGGTTCTGTAACTTATTTATTTTGTATGCGTGAGTTTCTGCTGTGCTGTCATATAGGAAGCTACCGTAATCTAATCTACTCCTGATAAGCGCAATATATAGTCTACGGAGATGTGAAGGATGTAAACCCCATGTGGCACCAGCAAGGATCTTTAGAATTGGTAAAAATTTGACTACTTTTTCATAGAGTTCGTTTATATGTTTGGTCCATCGTAAATTTTTATCTAGCCAAATTCCCAGATATTTAACAGTATTAATTAATTCCAGTTGCATATTATTAATATTGATGTTAATGTGATGTTCTTTACGGCCTCTACTGAAAATGCATAGTTTTGTTTTATGCACCGATAACTCCAATCCCAATTGACTTAAAATTAACACAACAGTATTTAAAGAGTTTTGAATTTTATCTACACTATTCGCCAGATCTTTAGAGCTTGTGAATAAAACAAAGTCATCAGCATACTGACATATATACACTTCGTTTATTCTACGGCATATTTCAATGGTAACGATATTAAAAAGCAAGGGGGATATTGGGTCACCCTGCGGAATACCTTTGCCCGACCATCTAGCGTAAAAAGTGTCTCCTTCTTCTAACTTAATTTTTAGGTGCCTTTCTTTTAAATATTCCCAAAGGTAGCGACACATTTTCGACCCTACATTTAATTCAACTAGAGTGGCTATTACTTTTTCTACTAGAACATTATTATAAGCTCCTTCAATATCCAGAAAGCAGGCCAATGTGGACGAGTATTCACTAAAACCAATTTGTATCCTACTTACAAGTTGGACTAATGAATCTAGTGATGACTGTGCTCTCCTAAAACCAGTCGTATATGGAGATAGAAACTTATTATTTTCAACATACCATTCGAGACGTCTAGTGATCATTAAATGAAATATTTTGCATATACAAGATAAAAGTGCAATAGGGCGAAGTTTGCCAGTAGGGTCATTATATTTTGGAATAGGAATTATAACAACGTTTCTCCATTGTAAGGGAATATGTCCAGTAGAATATATCAGGTTATAAATTTTTAAAAGGCGATCTTTTGCAATTTGCGGCATTTTAGAAATCATCGAATAAGTTATACCATCATGCCCGGGTGCAGTATCAACTGTTTTAAGACACGTCTCAAATTCTTGTTTTGAAAATGGTTGGTCTAATTGTGGATTTGTTGAATCAAATGAGGGTGGCATAGGTGCTACAAAGTCAGGTGTAAGTGAATCTATAAGTTCGATCTTCTTATAATCTTCGCAATGAAAGCGTTTCCGATTTATTCCCTTGATCCATTGCATTTTTTGCCACATTTCAGAAAGTGAAGTTTTCATTAATACTGCTACAGAGTGACTGCCAGTTTTTTGATTTAGCATTGCGTATTAGTCTTTGGGCGATAGAGATTTTGTCTTTAAGTCGTTTTTCATTGCAGTCAGTCGGATTTCGTCGGAACAATTTTAGTGCTAACCGTCTTTCTGCTATTGCTTTCGATAACTCTTGACTCCAGTAGGGTTTTGGGCTAAATTTGTTTGAGGGATCGTCACAACTTCTTTTAATAGGGATGTATTTATTAGCCGATGCAATAATCTGGTCAGTAAAATAGTTATACATTTGTTGAACATTAATTTGTATTTCCGCGACATAATCCTTAAAAATCTTACAGAGGTGTTCATTATAGCCAATCCAGTCAGCGTTTTTAAAATTTCTACCATTCATAACAAAATGCTTATTGTCGTGATATTGTAAAACCATTAAAATTATGAGATGGTCACTGCCTAAGTTTTCGTTTGTAACATCCCATTTCACATTCATACTAATGTCCGTGGTACAAAACGATATATCTGGAGATGTTTTCTGTAAAGTACCATTCACTAATTTTACGCGGGTATTTCTACCATCATTTAGTGAAATGCAGTCATTATCGAGAATACTGTCTAATAGTTGGTGACCCCTTGTGTCTGTTTTGGTGGACCAATTAATATGGTGACCATTGAAATCGCCTAATATCATTGAATTTTCATTAAACTTTGAAAATATAGAGTCCCAGTCTGACTGTTGAGTACGTGTTGTACTGGTACAATAAACAGAAATTATATTCTTCAACAGTTTACAATTAAGAATTTTTACGTGAAGGACTTCTATACCAGTGTTACTAACATTAATAGAACTCAGACATGCTTTAATAGATTTGTGACACAAGATTGCTACTCCCCCGTAAGAATCGTCACTGTCTTTTCTAAATATAATATAATCGCTTAAACGCAAATCTGTATCTGGCTCTAGCCAAGTTTCACTAAGAACTGCAATGTGAACATTATATCGGTTTAAAATTAATTCGAATGATGGCATTTTTGGTCTTATGCTTTGTGCATTCCATTGTAGAATATTTATCTCAAAAACATTATAATTTGTACTAGTCATTTTTAAATAAAGCACTAATAACATCTGTAAAGTAACCGTCACTAAAGGAATTAACACACCAAAATGTGAGTTCTTTTAACACTAATCCCAGACACAGACGTAATTTTTCTTCGAATGATGACTCAGATGTGATTATTTGTTTAATTTTGTTGAACAGGTTCCTAAAGGAGATAGAGTAATTTTTCTTCTCTTTTCTTGTGTAAGTTTCTTTGCTACAATCATCGTAATTCTTGTTTGTTGCGTCAGTTTCCTCTTGTAAATCCATTTCCGTATTGTTTCGGTTACACCTTTTTTGTTTTTTGTTTTTAGTTTGGGTATGGATATTAAGGATTTGTGATGTCTCGTCTTCATTATCACTACTATTTTCTGATATATTTTGTGTTTGTAGGGTTTTATTTTTCCGTATTACATCGCTATATAGTAGAGTTGAACCTTTTTGTTCATGCGATTGTATATTTGTTATTGGTGACAATAACAAAGACATTGGGTTTTGAGTCTGTTCTGTGTGTTTGTCATGGATATGATTTGTTTGATATTCACCATATGTTGGAGTTTGTCCTATATAGTTATATAACGCTTTTTTATAGGTCCAGTTGTATTCGCTCATTAATTTCCTTATATTTTTTTCCTTTTGGAAAACGGGACAGATTTTATCTAATGCCATGTGCGGTCCTTTGCAATTGACACAAAAGAAGCGTGTTGTATCGCAGTTTTCATGAGCCTCTCCGCATTTAGGACACTTCGTCTTGTTGATTGGACAAAATTGTTTCTTATGTCCGTATTTCCAACATAAAGAACATTGGGTCACAGGGAATATATAAGGTTCTACATTAAATCTACATCCAAATCCCGTAACAAACTGAGGCAACGAAGTACTTTTAAAACATAAACGAATTGCTGTACTGTTTATCCAGCGGCCCTCTGTGTTCAAGCGTTTAAGTCGTAATATTGAGCTTATTTCATAATCACAGCTGAATGTCTCTTTTATTTCGTTTTCATCTATATCGATATCAATGTTTTTTACAGCACCATATACCGAGTTACTTTGAGTAGTACTTTGGCATCTAATATCTAGTTCAGAAAGTTTCTGACAATTGAGTAATTTTTCAGCCTTGCATTTTTGTTTAAATAATACAAAGGCTCTATAGGAACCCTTATATTTAATTTTCAATATCCCCGTCACATTAACAGATTTCAGTAATTTCGCAATGCCAAATTGCTTAGGTAAAATATTTTTAGAAAACAGACATATTTCGTACATATTTTCACTAACCTGTGTCTCCTTCTGTTGCAACTCAAATTCAGGATTACTTTTGGAAAAGCTGCGATGTAAGCGTTTTTTCCTGTTAGTAACAGTAGTATATCCGATTGTATCCTCCTCACTCTCTTTACTAGGGTCGCTGTCCTGCCTTGGTCTCTTTTCCACATTCCTTTGTGATTCTTGATCAGCGGAAGTAGTACTACTCGCGGCTGTGTCCATATTTTCTTCAATATTTTCACCTTCCGACGGTATACTATTCGAACGGCCAAAACTATCCGTATTCATTGTAATGCTTACACATGTGGGTAGTTTGTATTTCACAGGGACGAAAAATAAACACCGGTAGTTATCCACGTGCGTACGGCTCGGCAGTCCGCCCGCGAATGGGAATGGAAGATGATTTTGGCTACTCCATTTAGTTACAGCATCGATATCGGCTTGCAGAGCCTTAGAATCAGACACGGTACCAACTCCTAAACACAACTTAAGGTCGTCTGCAAACATAAGACATTTCGAAGAAACAACACAGTTTGGCAGATCATTAACGAAGATGAGAAAGAGCATAGGCCCTAAGGTACTACCTTGGCTTACGCCGGATCTGGTGTAGTAATTACCGGACTCAAAGCCATCCACTCTTACGAACTGACACCGATTGCGAAGGTAGTTAGAAAAAAAATTTAAGAGTTTTTGTCCAAATCCGACTTTTGCCAACTTTTGCATTAAAACTTCATTATTCACTAGATCGAACGCTTTTTTAAAATCAAAGTAGGCAGTATCCACCTGCCTACCAGCATCCATTTCTGCATAGACATTAGTCTACATGAGCTACCAGATTAGAAGTAGTAGAACGAGCCCTACGGAAACCATGTTGGCAATCATGTAAAGAATTTTTAATTTGCTTGTTAATCAGGCAGCTCAATATAGTCTCGAAGATCTTGGCAAAGACCGATAGAACTGCAATTGGTCTAAAGTTTGAAACATTGTTTCCGGCTCCACCCTTTGGAACTGGTGTCACTCTTGTTAGTTTCCAAGTTTCAGGATACGCCGAAAGTCTTAAGGCTAGATTAAAAAGAAACAAGAGTGGCGTTACGAAAGCCGAACTGCAATCTTTTGCAACAAATACAGGGATGCCGTCGGGTCCACCTGACGACCTCGGCTTAAGACGCCTAACTGCACGCGCCAAATCGGATTCATCGATCTGCTCGATAAAAACGCAATCGGAATTAGCACACATATCCGCTGCACGGGCAGCGTCTGTGGGACTCAAATGAGGTACCTCGGCAAGGAATACTGAGCCAAAATATTCAGCAAAAGCGTCAGCCGCAGCCTGACCGACCACTGGCTCCCCATGATGCAAATAAGTACCTACAGGTCTTCGGTTCTTCTTTTTGTCTTTTACATATGCCCAGAATTTAACTGGGTCGTCAATAATGTTATTTTGAGTCAATTTCAAGTGCTGCTTATAAGCATTGTCAACTAAATTTTTGACATGCCACCTATAACATTTAAACATTTCTCTATTAAATTCTTTCCCTTCTCTCTACTAACTCTCTAATCTACCTAAAAAGGTACAAAACTGCCTTTTTACCGTTAGTAGGCCGGCACCCTCGCTCCTGCTCCAAAGAGATGCCGCCGTGGGCCGAACACTCGCAGCCCTTCCCGAATCGGCCCGGATTGAGACACACGCCAACCAACTTTGATAGGATCATCGAGCTTGTTATACTCGCAGACGCCACAGATGCAAGTTCCCCTGTTGGAGATCAGCGGCCCAAAGGTGGCGTTAGTGGGCCGGCACCCTCGCTCCTGCTCCTAGGAGACGCCCCGCCGTGGGCCGAGCAGGAGCAGCCCTTCCCGAATCGGCCCGGGTTGAGACACACGCCAGTCGCCAACTAACCTTGAGAGGATCATCGAGCTTGTTATACTCGCAGACGCCACAGATGCAAGTTCCCCTGTTGGAGCTCAGCGGCCCAAAGATGGCGTTAGTGGGCCGGCACCCTCGCTCTTGCTCCAGGGAGACGCCCCGCCGTGGGCCGAGCAGGAGCAGCCCTTCCCGAATCGGCCCGGGTTGAGACACACGCCAGTCGCCAACTAACCTTGAGAGGATCATCGAGCTTGTTACACTCGCAGACGCCACAGATGCAAGCTCCCCTGTTGGAGCACAGCGGCCCAAAGGTGGCGTTAGTGGGCTGGCACCCTTGCTCCTGCTCAAGAGAGACGCCGTCGTAGGCCGAACACTCGCAGCCCTTTCCGAATCGGCCCGGGTTGCACAGACACACGCCGCACGCGGAGATACCATGGCCGCTGCAAACTAGAGGGCTGTCGTCGTAAGCCTGCAATAAGGTAAGTGGTCAGAATGTTGGCCTCTTAAATCTTCTGATGCTTCTCCATACAAAATTTAATCACATTCAATGTGTAGTTTCGCGACAAATGTACTTTTCTCGAGCAGGAGGTTTAATTTATCACTACAAAAAGTGCCAAAGTACCCTGCTGATTAATTGACTCAAACCACAGACTCAAACGCCTGTAAATTGGCTTGAATCGCAAAAGACGCGAGTTGCTAAGCTACCGCCTGAGTAAGTATCATTTCTGCTTTTAAACCACGCAACGGATTTAGATTCAGTTATCACTTAAATAAAACAAATAATAATAATATAAACAAACTTAAATAATCGCGGATTTTTCACGCAATTTATTTAACAACTTGGTTAATAGCCCGAGAGCCAAACTAATTCGCTCTATGGAGACTCAACAATAATTCTATATCAGTAATTTCTTAACATTGAAAATTAGATTATCTAGTTTAATAAATAATTCATTAGTAATCCACCAATATTTATGACAGCGACATTAAAAAATACAAATGCAAAGCTTTAAAAAATCTATAAAAAATAGGCAAAAATGGTATATAAGTGTTATTCACTTTACATTTGAATACATTTATTATTATCTTTCGTAAAAGTATATAATCCCCCTATATTTGTAAATGAAAAACAAATAAACTTTAGAAAAAACTCTCTACGTAAACTCAAATTGGCATTACACCTATGTTAAAGATGCTATCAGAAACAACAGACTTCTTCCTAATGTATTAGTTTCCCGTTTTATATCTTTATGGATTTCGACTTCGGTGCTTAGATATGGTGAACATAAACACATGTAAACGATAAAATTGGTGATAGCATATTTGCTGAAAGAATTGCACCATTTTCGGGGTATAACTTTTTTTTTATACCTTCCAATGCGATATTATGTTGGATTCCAAAATATAGTCTCTGAAAATTATATTTAAGGGCCGTTTACAAAAATTTGGCCTGTTATTGAATTTTTTACAAAAATATCGGATAGTTCTTGGGGTATAAATTTTAGTTGTTTTAGAAGTTGTTTCTCCGAAGGGCTCCAACTTTTGTGAACTGGTGGTCGACTGGTGGTCGGTCGTCAGTAACTTTTTGCTTTGCTATAAATAATTATTATCCAAATTACTTAAACAAATTAAAATATTAAATTAATAAATCATATTTGTTATAATTAAATATAAAGTTAAAATAATCAAAACCTAACCGTATCCTGTTTCCGAACGAAAAACAAAGACAGTTAAAGTGGGTATTAAAATAAAAAAAATAGTGGGTAGTTATTCGTGACCCCTGGAAAAGTGCCGAAACGTCGGATAAACCAAAAAACCTTAAACAACTAAAATTTAACCAAGTTGTTAAATAAATTTCGTGAAAAATCTGTGAAAGTGTTTTATTTATATGAACGGTTCGCGCAGAAATCTAAGATGTGTTGTTTTCACTGTTATTTAAATAAATAGTTTAGAAGTTATCACAGATTTAAAATTTCACGCAACCAAAAAAAATCCTTTGCAGCAAACTTAGTAGGGCAGAGGTACCCTTTGTGGCCACTTTAAGGATTTTTTATTTTTAAGCACTAACTACTAAATGGTCTTAGGTATTTAAGACACAAATGATATCTTAAATTATAGGTAATTTATCTAATTTTAAAGGTACATAATTCAAATTTAAAAAAGTGAAATAGTTTTTTGTATATAACACAAAATGTGTGAGAAGTGCCAAATGTACCGGTTTTGGCCACTTATTGATAGTTTAACTTTTGTAAGTACCTATAGCGAAAAATCAAAACCAAAATTCTAATGCGCTAGAAACCAATCAATTGCAAAACAATAATTTAATTGTAAAAAACAAAGGTTTACAAAGTATTTCATCCAAAACAAATTACTTAAAATTTTCATACAAAAAAACTTTTAAAACCGAAAATGGAATTTATTTAAAAATAATCGTATGACAAAAAAATCTAACGGTTGTTATGATTATACCTTTAAATACCTTATTTTAATTGCCTTTAGCAAAAATGGCGAAAAGTTGTTTAGAAAACTTTTAGAGCAAAAAGTGGCCAAAACTGGTACAGTGGCCAAAACCGGGGCTTCTGCCCAACATTATTATAATTATAACTCAATGGCAGCGAAACGGTTGGCACCGCTCGCAGCACATATACCCCAAGAACTATCCGATATTTTTGTAAAAAATTCAATAACAGGCCAAATTTTTGTAAACGGCCCTTAAATATAATTTTAAGAGACTATATTTTGAAATCCAACATAATATCGTATTGGAAGGTATAAAAAAAAAGTTATACCCTGAAAATGGTGCAATTCTTTCAGCAAATATGCTATCACCAATTTTATCGTTAACATGTGTTTATGTTCACCATATCTAAGCACCAAAGTCGAAATCCATAAAGATATAAAACGGGAAACTAATACTTTAGGAAGAAGTCGGTTGTTTCTGATAGCATTTTTAATAAGGTGTAATGCCAATTTGAGTTTACGTAGAGAGTTTTTTTTTTAAGTTATTATATACTTTTACGAAAGATAATAATAAATGTATTCAAATGTAAAGTGAATAATACTTATACCATTTTTGCCTATTTTGTATAGATTTTTTAAAGCTTTGTATTTGTTTTTTTTTAATGTCGCTGTCATAAATATTGGTGGATTACTAATGAATTATTTATTAAACTAGATAATCTAATTTTCAATGTTAAGAAATTACTGATATAGAATTATTGTTGAGTCTCCATAGAGCGAATTAGTTTGGCTCTCGGGAATTCACCGGGTCCACTAGTTGTAAATATAATAATAAAAAATAAATATAGTATTTAACATTTTAAAAATAACAATTTACAAAAACATTTACGAAATCTTAAACATATAATGAAAAATACAATTGAAAGTCATTTATCGAGTACTACTGCAGTTGTAAAAAAAAGAAAGTATGTGGTACCTACTTAATGTATCTCTTTATACAATAAAATTCATACAAAAATATACACTTACATGATGTCCAGGATGCTCGCAAGGGCAGTCACAGATCATTTCCACCTCCACTAGGAGATTTTCGGATATGCCCACGGGATAAATTTGGATGGATTGCTTCCAGTTTTTAGGGTCTTTCGGACACTCTTTCAGGGTGATTTCAGCTGTGAATTCAACTACATCTCCGACCTGAAATATGCCATGTATTATAAATCAGAAATACAATAATTACACTTTTAAACTTTCGCGTTGCATTATATAGTATTAAGAAAACAGGTATTAAACGCGTTTAAACTAAACATAGGTGTTCTTTGTTCGCGGTCGGTTAACTACCAGAATACGGCTATGATACGGAATAGCTCGCCAGAGAGTAAATGTGTTCTGTGCGGAATAGGGACACCGATAGTGTTGTGTGTGACGGTAGTTGGAAAAAATTTTCGACGGTGGATGAAGATTCCACCGCAGAGGAGGAGGCGTAACACCGCAGCTCCAGTCAGCCCGTGACCTCGGCCGATGCAACTCGGTCGAAACGTTGGGAAAAGGTAGGTGATAAACACCTATGTTTAGTTTAAACGCGTTTAAGGCGCCGATTCCCCAAAATAGGGTAGGATTTTTAGATTATGGATTACTCGCAAATCACAAGTACTTAAAACTTGGAAAAAATATATGTTATTTTACAGTTATTTATCTAGTGCTTCCGGCCGTTTTTTTTCGATTTGTGATAATTTACTGTGTCAAATAAAATCCCAAACATCAGTCTAATAATAATTCAAATATCATATTACTTGCAGTATACTTGGTTTTCGTTAATGAAAAACATATGAAAATAATTGTCTTTGAATAGCCGAGGGATTCCGGCCGTCATAATTTTTATTTTTTTTATATTTAATTTTTAATTGAATTTTAAGAGATTTTCGATTCGCGGGGCGCTCGCGAGTTCACAGTTCACTGCCGGCTGCCGCTGGGTCCGCGTGAAGTGTATAGAGCGCGGCCGAGCAAGCGTTAGCTTACCTATTTCGGTCGGGATTCCTCGCCTTAATACCTGTTTTCTTAATACTATACAATAATTACTTAAAATTTAAGCTTTTACGACACGTTTAAAGTACCTATTCAATTATATTCATCCGTTACCTAGTATCCACAACACAAGTTCCTAATTAAACTTACCTTGAACTGAATTGGTTTGATTGTAAGAAAAAATATTTTTGTTAGATATTAATAATAAATATATGAAATAAACTGATTTGTAAACTGTAAATCCGTTTTTACCTTGAGCCCATCACATTTGTTGGTCTGTGTTGATTCTTTACCGCCCAGACATGATGAGTAATAAACAATTTGTACTGCATCACTGGAGGTATCTTTCATTTCAACAGTCGATGTGATTTTCTGTGAAAAAAACATTACAGTAACATTTTTACTAACGATAATAAAATAACGATTTGTTTATACTATAAACAAAGTAACTTTCGAAAGAAAGAAAAGACAACATAAAATACAATAAACACAAAATCACATAAAGCCTGTATGTCCCAATTGCTTGGTTCGTGACCAGCGCTGATCTTCCGTCGGAACCGTGTTTGGTTGGGCTGGGATGTTGACATTATCTATACAAATAAATAAAATTGGAGTGTCTGTTTGTAATATTAAAATAACCGCTTTTTACTACATGCATAATTATAAATAATAAAAAAATAAAATAAGTTTATTGGCTTCAACAATTTAAGACATCTTAAACTAGTGGTCAGTACCTCCTTTTAAGTCAAATTTGCCTGTATCAGGAGGTACTGCTCCTCCTTAAAGTAAAGTACATAAGACAATAGCAAAGAAAAAAAAAAATCTTAATGACATACAAAATACAACCAAAATTTAATTACAGTTATTATTTATTTATTTATGTGTGTGTGCCTGGGTGTGTGCTTGTATGTGTATGTGTGTGTGTATGACTGGGTGTGTGTGTGTGTGCGTGAGTAATGTGCGTGAGCTTGGGTTTATATATGATTACTGTATTTACTGTATTATATTATTATAAACTGTCTCATAAAACAGCAACAATAAATTATATCATAAAAGTGATTATATTATATACCGTACATATACCAAAATAATATTTTTTTCAATTTTTGTCTGTCTGTCTGCCTATCGGTCTGTCTGTCTGTCTGTCTGTCTGTCTGTTCGTTCCGGCTAATCTCTGAAACGGCTGGACCGATTTTGACGGGACTTTCACTGGCAGGTAGCTGATGTAATAAGGAGTAACTTAGGCTACTTTTTATCCCGGAAAAATATCACATTCCCGCGGGATAACGTCGTGTAGTCCACGCGGGCGAAGCCGCGGGTGGAAAGCTAGTAACGAATATAATAATACGGACCAACCCGCATCGCTGTGAAACCAGCCTTAAAGCTTGACAAATAGTTTTTTACCACTGGCAACACTCACGCTATAATGTTCGCGCACTAAATCGACGACGTTGCCAGAATCTTCGCTTAGAACACCGCTACTGGAACCCTCGATGTGTTTGCTTAACTCTTCGTACACGCTAATCTGTTCCGCTGTCACGGCGAATATCACGTTGATAGCGTGTTGCTTCACCTACAAAACATGAAATATTATTACCATAGTTACTTAGCTATTTGGTATAAGTAGTATATGTATAAAAATTTATTAACATTCTATTGTACGGTTGTTTTATCTTACGCGGCATTTAATTTAAGCACTTCAAACTTTATTCCTTATCAAAGAAGTTACGGAAGTTACTGTTATGCTGGGGCTTCACCTGCGTGACGCCTAACGGCGTTAGAACGCGTCTTAGCGCGTTTATTGTATCAAATTAGTGCACTAAAACCCGGCTACACCTGCGTATTATATCAAATAGCGCGCTAATGGGTGATTTTCTGAAAGCTCAGTCACTAGATGGCGCTGTCCCACCTATGCAGTTAGAAGGAACGGAACGTTATAAATTTTACTTTGACGCGACTTTTTTACGTAAAACGGAACGTCAGACAGATGTTATTTATTTCCTATTTCGTTTCTGTTCCTCACAGTAGCACTTATTTAATATATTATTAGTTTCCTTTGGGTCTTTAAAAAGTAATTAATTTAAATATGTTTCATACGAAAATATACCATAGACATGTACATACTTCGTTCAACGCCATCTAGTGAAGCAATTGGAAACTTTTTTTTTTAAATGGCCTGTCAGAAAATCGTTCATTAATGGCATTAATGGCAGGTGAAGCCCGGGCATAAAGCTCACGTCAACGTTCTTTTGCGTTGACGTGAGCCTATATGCGATAAAAGAACAGCATCAAAATTAAGCCCTTAAGTTTATGTTTGTATTACCTTCAGATTGATCTGTGAAATACTTGGGAAGTCTTGCAGAGTGGAGTGGGTATAGGAGTTGTCTTCCATGTGGCATTCGCCGTCGTTCGGTTGCACGATTCCACCGAGCTAGAATTCAGTATTAAGTGATTTACGAATAGTCCAATATCACACTCCTCATATACGAGTAAGTACTCGTATATGCATTTTTGTAGGTAAGTATATTGTATACTAAGGTACTTTATATATTTAAATTAACTTGAAAGTCGTCAATCATTATTGATTTGCAGTTTATAAATAGTTTGATGCAATCGTCGCCGTGCACGTAAGTATAACTACGTACCTACTAACGGGCATAGGTACTATAAAATGAAAGGATCAAAGAACTAATTCTAGGATTTATTTAGAGCATCAAATTAACTGAACAGATATTTTTACTTAAAATACTTAATGATAGGTATTTCTACATATATTTTTTTAATTAATCCAAAAGTGAAAGGCGGGTAGCATTAAAGGCATAATCAGACGAGGGACTTTTGTCCCCGGCGGACAAAAAGTCCCTGTACATCCAAAATATGTCCTCCGAGGACTTGTCGCGGACTCAACGCATACGGTGTGCGGTCATCGCGGTCATTTGTTCCCCGAAACGTACTTTACTATCGAGCGCTCAATGCCACAAATTATATAGACTAGTACTCAATGCAGACTAAAGTTTGTTGTGTGCGTTGTTGCGCCTAGTTAGGTACGTTCGTTCTGTTTTTTTCGCGGACTACCGCGAACTTTTGTCAAGTTTTGTCCAGTCCAGTCTCTCGGTGTCCGCGGTAATTTCGCGGACTTTTTGTCCGCGGTACTTTTAGTTCCTCGTGTGCGTTATTCGATAAACAATTTATAAGAGATCTATATCGATGGACAAAAAAGTACCTGGAGGACAGTCCGTCGTCTGATTAGGCCTTAACTGTGATACAGGCTGGTAGGTAATTAGTTGATCAACTGACCTTGCCGTCACCAGCGTAGTGGAAGCCAGCATTAGTGGAGAACACAAGCAGACGACGCGCCTGATCGCGCCACCCGATCTGTCCCTTACATACAACCGCTTGCATGATGGCGTCGAAACCACCTTCTGGGGCATCCAAGTTACCAGACACGTCGGCCTTATCTATGGCTTGCTGTAGTTGCTGTTCGAACAAATTATGACAAACTCTTTAGATAAATATGAGAGTGACACAAAGATAAATTAGCCTATCACCCGTTGCTATGGCTAAATATATAATGTTAATTTTAAGAGCAGTGAATTTTTTAATACGAGGGGTACACTGAAAGTTTTGCGTAACTAACATTCGAAATTCAAACATTTAAATGGGGGCCGATTCTCAGGCAATAGAGAAAAGTTCACTTTTATAAGCTCGAAATTCAAATATAACACCGTTTTTGTATTGTCAGAATTTCACAATCGAAAAAGTTCGAGCGAAAACCAGTCGAACGCTACGAGTGGTAGAAACCAATAGATGTTCGTATACGAACTTAGCTGTCAAAATGAATTTGTTGACATGTGGGACTGCTTAGTTTGTTTGAAACGTTCTCAGAGGTTCTAACTTTTCGATAGAAACCACAAACAAAATGTTCGACATACGAATTACCACACTGAAAAAGTTCGAATGCCTGAGAATCGGCCCCGGGCCCGATTCTCAGGCATTCGAACTTTTTCAGTGCGGTATGTCGAACATTTTGTTTGTGGTTTCTATTGAAAAGTTAGAACGTTTCAAATAAACTAAACTGTTCCACATGTCAACAAATTCATTTTGACAGCTAAGTTCGTATACGAACATCGATTGGTCTATACCACTCGTAGCGTTCGACTGCTTTTCGATCGAACTTTTTCGATTGTGAAATTCTGACAATACCTACACAAACCGCGTTATTTGAATTTCGAGCATATAAAAGTGAACTTTTCTCGATTGCCTGAGAATCGGCCCCCAGGTTGCCCCAGGCAAAGAATATATACACTTACGCGAACCCCAGGAGCGCAAAACTTGCAGTGTGCCCTATGTGCATGAAAATAAAATAAATAAATAGTACATCTACTATCAAGTAGGTATTTTACCTCATCTATTTCTAACAATGTTCCCTAGGTAGCAAAGCACATTAAATAAAGTACAAAGTCTCAAACACTGCTGGTAAGGTTTGTGTATGTATCTTGCAAGTACCATCTCACCAGCAACTTTTACCATAATGTTGATAACAAATGGCATTCTAGAAGTACTTAAGTGATGTTTGGGAACGATGAACGATAAATAAAAACTTACATTAAAGAAGTTAGTATCGTTGCTCAAAGACATTTGGTTTTTGAAGCCATACGGAGCTGCATAGCCGTCGGAAGGTGAAATTAAGCTGTAACAATATTAACATATTTTTTTTATTTTATTTTTTTGTGAAACATATAATATTCCATACACAAATATACAGATAAAATATAAGATTGTACATAAATCAGTGAAGTTTCAACTGATAGGTAGGTATACATATACAGCAAAAACAAAGCTGATAAGTATTTAAACAACAAACTAAGGCAAATAAACTAAATGAAAGAAAGAAAGTGCAGTGAACTTAAAATTAATTACAGTTAATAAAACAATTTTTCTATTTGTTTCTTAAAGCTATTTGGGGTGGCATTAAATATGTCTATGTGGAGGCATTTATCATTATAGCAATTATATTATTATACAAGTTGTCCTTTATTCGCATTTAATAGTAGGTACATTACAGCCGAGGACAGGTAAGTAAGAAATTACATTGTCGAGGATGGCTTTAATCATTCGAGGCAAGGTAATTTGCTTACCGTACGAGGCTTGTATAGTGCTTTTCGCAAGAAATGCGAGGAAATACAAAAACTGTTTAACTAAATAAAATTTATTAAAATTATATGACGCAAGTTCGGGCAGTTATTAAATGTAAATGTTATTGTTTTCCCGGGCACACTTTGTATAAATCGTCCATAATAATATTATTTTAATGATTTATTATTAAAATAGGTACGCCAACAACAGAGATTCCGAAAAAATATGCGCCTTTTTTCACTTTTCCAAATCAGATCGTAGGTTTTCATATAATTCTCTTTCTTTTAATTTTGCTGGCAGTAAGTTTTCTGTTATTAATTTTGCTTCTGCTCTCAAATTTGGTGGAGTAGGTAGATACAATGTCTGTATCTGTTTCATTGTCAGAACTCATTTTGATAATTTATTACACAAACAATATAAACTGTATTGATATCAAATCAACCGCTGAAAATCATTCCCGCCGTTTTTTTAAATGTTGGCTTGTGAGGCATTGTGGAACGGTCATACAGCCTATTGATACTTACTACTTGCTACTAAAATGCGCAACTTCAGCTTCTGGGCGGTAGATGGCGCTGTAGATATTTCCCATACAAAATTACTTGTAGAGGATATTTTGTCTATGATAAATCTAATTTTGTTTTTTCGATAGATGTTCGTGCTAAAAGTACATAGCGCTTGTGGTACAATACGATGTAATTTACTCTGTGCGCACCGTATTTAAAAAAAAATAACCTAATTATGATATATTATTTACCTTTAAAATAATAATAATAATGTGGCTGTATGGTGCAAATGTCCCTTTGCTTTTTCTGTTTTCATACACAGGAACAGGAATAACGAAAGAAAAAATAAAGAAAAAAAGTTGGTAGTACCATTCACAAAATCACTGCAGTAATGAATTTCAGTACTTACTTACTGCACTAAAATCAGTGCAGTAAGAAAGTACTGAAATTCATTACTGCAGTGATTTTCAAATTTAGAATGTTTACCTCGGAAAAGTGCCACGTACTGCATTCTTTTCTCAAATATAATATTAACATTTCAGAGCATAAATGTGAAAAATATTGAAATGGAATTAAATCGAAGCACTATGTTTATGTAAATTGTAAAAAATATTAAAACTGTAGTAATAACAATCTTTCGCTAAAAGACGCCATTTATCATCAATCCCTTTAAATAAATCTATCCTAATATTATAGACGAAAGATTTGATTGTTTGTTTGTATGTGTGTTTGTAATGAATAAACTGAAAAACTACTAGACCGATTATCCTTTCACCAAGAAAGCTACATTCTTCCCGAGTTCCAGACTTCTTCTAGGCTATATTTCGTCCCGATATTCCCACGGGAACAGGTTTTCTGATTAAGTATTAGTTTTGGTTTGGCTTGCATAATTAGAATAATAATATGCTCGTAACAACATCATGACTATCTCCATGAACAGTTAGTGGTATGACAATGCGTATCATAATAAATAGTGTTAAGCTACTTCCGATGAGAAATAGCTGATTGCTGTATTACCATAAAATATTCCTCTAGTAGGGCAGAGGTACCCTTTGTGGCCACTTTAAGGAGTTTTTGATTTTTAAGCACTAAGTACTAAATGGTCTTAGGTAGTTAAGAGACAGGTTATATCTTAAATTTTAGATAATTTATCTACCTTTAAAGGTACATTTTTCAATTTTTTTAAAGTAAAATAGTTTTTTGTATATAACACAAAATGTGTGACAGGTGTCAAATGTACCGGTTTTGGCCACTTATTGATAGTTAAACTTTTGTAAGTATAGCGAAAAATCAAAACCAAACCCAGGTTAAATCAATATAAGTATTCTAATGCGCTAGAAACCAATCAATTGCAAAACAACAATTTAATTGTAAAAAACAACGGTTTATAAAGTATTTCATCCGAACAAATTTCTTAAAATTTTCATACAAAACATTTTTCAAAACAGAAATTGGGATTTATTGAAAAAAAAAAATCGTATGACTTAAGGAATTCTAACGGTTGGAATTATTACCTTAAAATACCTTATTTTAATTGCCTTTAGCAAAAATAGCAAAGAGTTGTTTAGAAAACTTTTAGAGCAAAAAGTGGCCAAAACCGGGGCTTCTGCCCTACATAAATTATTATATTAAAGTTCAAAATCGAATAGATTTTGACAGAATTGACGACCTCCGTGGGCGAGTGGGTACGCACCGGTTTTCAATGTGGTTTTACGCACCGGGTTCGATTCCCGATTTCAATATAAGGTCCTTCTTAAATAGTGCAAATAATTTCAAGGGGTCAATGTACTCATGCATACAAACAACTTTTACTATGGTACCAACATTGAAATCGCGAAAAAAAAATCAGCTGTTCCATACATTTTGATCTATTCGATTTAAAATTTTCTATGGAACAGCTGATTTTTTTTTCGCGATTTCAATGTTGGTACCATAGTAAAAGTTGTTTGTATGCATGAGTACATTGACCCTTAAAATTATTTGCACTATTTAAGAAGGACCTTATATATACTCGGGTCTGGGTGTGTACATGTTGTAAAATCCGTCGTTGTTTCCAATTTCCACAATACTAGTGCTCATGCTGCTATAGATTGGTATTGGAACAATGTTTGTGATGGTGTCCAATATTTATTTATTTAATCAGTACTCCAAGCACGAAAACCTCTTGTTCTCGATAACTTACCGCGATAGTATTATTTTGTATGAAAATCAGCCGGCCTAGCATGAGCGGCTTATAACGCGCGATATGATATGGTACGGCATGCCGTCTTGCTTACACCTTAGTGGGGTAAGCAACGTCCTCGTCGGCCGGCGGTAGTGATGTACGCCTGGGAATATTGCCACTGCCGGCAATTTTCCACTCCCAATGTGCCCGGGAAAATTCCGGGCACATTGGGAATATTGCCCAAAATTCCCAGTAGACTTTTTGTCATTTTGTTAAATTATATAAATAAAAAATGTATTTTTCTTCTGTGTCTTACAATTTTATAGTTTGTTGATAATTATGGCAAGATTATTTTGTTTTGTTTTCTTAGTTTGTTGAATAAAATGTATGACTATTTTATATCAAACTGTTTTTCATTTCATATGTGCTTACCTGTGATGTTGGTGGCTATTTATTACGTAATTCAATATATTCAAACAGTTTTAAAGTCTTATTTTAAATTGTCTTGCATGGTAAAATATTCATCTACAAAATGCTGCTTGGGAATATTGCTGGGAACTTTGGGACACTGCCGGCAACGCTGCCGGCAAAATTTCCAGTCCTTGGGAACGTGCCCGGGCACGGTACATCACTAGCCGGCGGTACACTAGCCGGAACGTCGGAAGTCGCCGCCCAGTATTTAGTTGGATAGATATGAATAAAAAGATGTTTATAGGTAGGTACTTGAGTTGTTTTATTGTAAAGGTAGTAATAGAAAATATAGGAAGAATGGGAAGAATAGGAACTGTAACAACAAGATAAAAAATACATGAATAACAAAAAGTAGGTAGTTAGGTAGTAGTGGGTATGATTATGAAAACTTACCCCTTTCCAAGGGTCAAGGGTTCCACTTTAATATTAATATAATCAACCAATTTAAACTGATAATAACTGGTATAAAAATTTCAATATAATAACTGGTAATGCTCCGCGAGCTCTGTACTGCTTGGTGGTTTTAGTAGAACTGAATCAAAAATGCTGAACAGGGCACGTGAAACGAAGATTTTGAATTTGAATTGAAAGAACAGGATAGGATTCGATAAATTTAATGGCCAGTATGTAGAACTTGATGGAGTTTCCAGCCATTATAGAGTTTTTAACCATCCATAATGACTGGTACGAAGCGACATTGTTACAAGCTTCGGTCGTTTAAGGAACCCAATATTAGGCAGCAGATTGATAACTTTGACAGCTTTGTTGCATTTTGACAGATGGTACATAGGTACCATAAACTATAGAGTTTACTAGTATGATTTGATTACCATAACGAGTGTTTCGTGCTTGTTGTGCTTGTGTGCTGTTCTACTCTGGACAATACTCACTTTTTAGGCACAGTAGAGACGTAAGGCATGACTAGCTTATTCACGAAGGACCCGAACCCGATCCTGAACTTGGAAGTGATGTTCGTCATGGTGCTAGAGAGCAGGGTGCCGAGGGTACTCAGCTTGTCCTTGTCTTTTGTCATCGAACTACTGAGGTCCATGAGGTAGTAAAGGTCTACTGGGTAGTCTTGCACTTGCGAGTACGCGAAGCTGAGCTTGTGTACTTCGTCTGTTGAATAAAAATTTACAGGTATTTAATTCCAACGTGATTTTAGAAATAGTGAAGAAAATTTAAAATTAACTCTTCTAAAAATGACAATGCTTTGACTTAAGATCCAATGGCGAAAAGCGAATGGATGCGAAAATCAACCTCTATTGTTTTAGTATCAAAACATTAACCATAGTTAGGTAACTTTATCAGCACACGAGCTAGTGTAGTATCAGTTCAGTGTAAGTTTATCAATAGGTACTCATCAATATTTACATATGATTAAGAACAATATTGATTCAACATAATATTTATCGTCTATACTAATATTAAGTAGGTATATAGAGGAAAGATTTGATTGTTTGTTCGTTTGTTTGTTTGGGTACTCGCCATTGATGTTGATGCCGCATCCTTTCCAGTCCAGCAGCTTAAAAATATCCTCCGACGCAGCTGTGAACAGTTTGGGAGAGATGACATCTCCCTGTCTCACACCTCGCTGTAGTTGGATAGGATTAGAGCTCTGTAATCGGACCGACATGGTCAACACATCTACGGTTTGCCGATGATGTAGTTCTTATGGCTGAGACCTTGGAAGACCTGAACACAATGCTCGAAGATCTCGGTAATGCTTCGCAAAGAGTGGGTCTTAAGATGAACATGGACAAGACGAAAATCATGTCCAATGCCCATGTTGCACCCGCTCCAGTTAATGTTGGGAACATTACACTCGAAGTTGTTGACCACTATGTTTACCTAGGACAGACGGTCCAGTTAGGTAAGTCCAACTTTGAGAAAGAGATCTCTCATCGAATCCAGCTCGGATGGGCAGCGTTTGGGAAGCTCCGACATATATTCGCGTCCGAAATACCTCAATGTCTCAAGACGAAAGTCTTTGACCAGTGTGTGTTGCCAGTAATGACCTATGGAAGTGAGACGTGGTCTTTTACTATGGGTCTCATAAGAAGGCTCAAAGTCACCCAGCGAGCAATGGAGAGAGCGATGCTTGGTATTTCCCTGCTCGATCGAATCAGAAATGATGAAATCCGCAGGAGAACTAAAACAACCGACATCGCTCGAAGGATTGCATCATTGAAGTGGCAGTGGGCGGGACACATAGCGCGGAGAACCGATGGCCGTTGGGGCGGAAAGGTTCTTGAATGGCGACCGCGTGCCGGACGACGGCGACGTTCCGTGGGCAGGCCCCCTGCAAGGTGGACCGACGATCTGGTCAAGGTCGCGGGAAGCCGCTGGATGCGGGCAGCGCAGGGCCGATCGTTGTGGAGATCCTTGGGGGAGGCCTATGCCCAGCAGTGGGCGTCGTTCGGCTGACATGATGATTGTTTGTTTGCATCGAATAGGCTCCGAAAGTAGGTACTGGACCGATTTCGAAAATTCTTTTACCATTAGAAAGCTACATTCTTCCCGAGTGACATAGGCTATATTACATCCCGATATTCCCACGGGAACGGGTGCCACGCGGGTGAAACCGCGAGAATCCGCTATAGTTATGTATATTTTATCATTATTACATGCATATCCGTTATAAGCAGAAACAAATCTTTTTTAAATAGGTATAAACGACCTCCTGCCCCTTGGATCAGCCGCGGCATTCGGATGGCAATGACTCGTCGGGATCGCGCCTTCCGCAAATTTAAAAGGAACCGATCTGAGGAGAACTGGTCATTGTACAAGTCTGCACGTAACAGGTGCAATAGGATGGTAAGAGCAGCTAAGCGTCAATATTTTCTAGACAATATTACCGACTGCTCTTCTGCCAATGTTTGGAAGTTTCTTCGCTCCCTTGGTCTTGGTAGATCTACTCCTAGTTCCAATTCCTATCCCTTTTCTCTGAACGATTTCAACGATCATTTCTCTTCTGCTCCCTCTATTGATCCCAACATTAAGCACAACACCATTTCACATATTACTTCTAAAGGCGTTCAGCTTCCCGAGTCCTTTTCCTTCACTCCAGTGACCATCGACGATGTCAGGAAGATTATTACATCTATCAAATCCAAAGCTGTTGGGTGTGATGATGTTAGCAGGAAAATGATCTCTTGCATCCTCGATCAAATTCTCCCGATTATAGTCCATATTATAAATTTTTCCTTTGAGTCCGGTCAATTTCCCCTCCTTTGGCGTAAAGCATACGTCACTCCCTTGCCAAAAACTTCCTCTCCTACACTATTAAATAATTTCAGGCCTATCTCCATCCTCCCCTTTCTATCCAAAATCCTCGAAGCTGCGGCTCACAAACAGCTTTCATCCTTTGTTTACTCCCACTGCCTTGTCTCTTCCCAACAATCAGGTTTCCGCCCTGGTCACAGCACCACAACGGCGCTCCTCAAAGTCATTGAGGACGTAAGACTTGGGATGGAAAGTCAGTTAGTGACGATCATTGTTCTTATTGACTTCTCCAACGCTTTTAACATGGTCGATCATGACATCTTGCTCGCCATCCTCGAGTCCTCAAACTTCTCCTCACTGTCACTGGAGTGGTTTTCCAACTACCTTCGTGGTCGCCAGCAGGCGGTTCGTGTAGGATCGGACTTGTCCCGCTGGAACAGCCTCTCTGCCGGTGTTCCACAGGGTGGCATTCTGTCCCCTCTCTTGTTTTCCCTTTTTATTAACTCCCTTTCCTCACTGCTTAGCTGTTCTTACCATTTTTACGCTGATGACCTCCAAGTTTATATGCAAGCACCAGCTGATGGTATCGACTCTGTAATCTGCCAACTTAACAATGTCTTACAACTTATAAGCAATTGGTCAACAGAGTTCGGTATTGCAGTGAACCCAGCAAAATGCCAGGCGATAATTGTTGGCGGTTCGAAACAGCTCGCCAAAATTGATACCAGTTCGATCCAGTCTATAACGCTGGATAACACCATCATCCCTTTTCGTTCCAGCGTCAAAAATCTCGGCCTTTATATTGACCCCTCTCTCAGTTGGACAACTCAAGTTGCCGAGGTGAGTCGAGCTGTTACTTTTTCTCTCCGCTTCCTTAGCCGGTTCAAAAATTTTCTCCCTATTAAAATAAAGGTCACTCTTGTTACCTCCCTTATTTTCCCTCTCCTTGATTATGCTGATGTTTGTTACTCTAACTTGAATGAGGATCTTCTCAACAAGCTGGACCGGCTTCTAAACTATGCCATTCGTTTTATCTTCTGCCTTCGTAAGTTTGATCACATTTCCTCTTACCGGTCGCAGCTTAAATGGCTCCCCATTCGTCAGCGTAGACAGTTGAGGCTGCTGAGTACTCTTTACACTCTTTTAAATAATCACCTCTCACCTGAATACTTAAAATGCAAGTTTAAATATCTCTGTAAGTCTAACGATCGTCACCTTCGCTCTTCCGATTCTTTAGCACTCTCAACTCCCCTCTTCCATTCTGGCTATATGGCCGACTCTTTCACACTGCATGCTATCCGTCTCTGGAACAGTCTCCCAGATTCCATAAGAAGATCTCCATCCAAGCTCGCATTTAAAAGAAATGTTCATGCGTTCCTTCTTGAAGGATCTCAGTCATGATGTGGAATGTAGTTTTGATCATCTTCACTGTTTAAGTTACTATATTATATGTATGTATGTATGTAGGTATATTATATAATAGGTCTTTACATATGAAATTGCCGTTTTTTTCTTTTGTACATATAACTTAACAACTTTTATAATATTAGAAATATATAATTTCTTTTTTATTGCGTTACATTAAGACCGTATCGAGCAACTTTTGATAATTTAATAACCACGATATTTGATTATTTACATAGAAAAAACTTATTCCGAAAGTTACGACTATTTTTGTTTCCAGAATTTCGTACTTTATTAGTTGTGACTTAGTGAAAAAAAAATTTTTTCTCTTAACGAATGTGTCATTTAGTAGTTAAAATGTCCATAAATACGTGTGTAAAATTTTGTAAATTTACATAATATTAGTCGTTTAATAATAACAAAAACGTTAGTATGGAAAAAAAATAATTACAGAAATCTCCATACAAAACGGCAATTTCATAGGTAAAGACCTATTATTTATGTCTATACTTTGCTATGTTCTATGTATGTATAAATTATTTTTATTTGTACCGCTTTTGAGCTTTCTCTGTTTTCCCGAAGGTTGGCTGGTAGAGAATGCTTTTAGCGTTAAGCCCGCCTTTTGTACCTTACTTTGTATTCTGTACAATAAAGCAATAAATAATAAATAAATAAATAATAAATAAATAATAATGATCATTTAAGAGCTATACTACCTATAATATAAGAATACGAAATGGTTCAACAATAGTTACTCATTCGCAACTGCAGCTTCACCCGCTGCGGTTTGATCTGCACCAGGTTGTCGCCGCCCGCCGCCGGCGCCGGCGCCGCCGCGGAACCGCCGCCATACGCGCCGGCGCTGCCTGTCGCGCTCATCGACCCTTCGTAAGACGACGAGCTCATGCCGATGCCCATGCGACCCTTGGCTGTACAAACAAAATACCAATAAAATCATCAACACATCAGGGGCCCGATTCTCAGGCATTCGAACTTTTTCAGTGTGGTAATTCGTATGTCGAACATTTTGTTTGTGGTTTCCATTGAAAAGTTAGAACGTTTCAAACAAACTAAGCTGTCTCACATGTCAACAAATTCATTTTGACAGCTAAGTTCGTATACGAACATCTATTGGTTTTTACCACTCGTAGCGTTCGACTGGTTTTCGATCGAACTTTTTCGATTGTGAAATTCTGACAATACAAAAACTGTGTTATATTTGAATTTCGAGCTATAAATGTGAACTTTTCTCGATAGCCTGAGAATCGGCCCCCTTATCATATCGGGTAGGTATACCACGGCCTCTGAAAAGGTGCCGAAAGGGCCAAGAAAACACAAACCGCATATTTTGTAAGTGTTAAATACCTATATAATGGGCATTTAAATTTGGCTTCGGAATGAGCGATTTTCTGAGAGGCCATTTAAAAAAAAAAAGCTTCCAATTGCTTCACTAGATGGCGTTGAATAAGTATGTACATGTCTATGGTATATTTTGGTATGAAACATATTTAAATTAATTACTTTTTAACAACCCAAAGGAAACTAATAATATATTAAATAAGTACTACTGTGAGGAACAGAAACGAAATAGGTAAATTTAAAGATTTAGGTAAATAAATAACATCTGTCTGACGTTCCGTTTTACGTAAAAAAGTCGCGTCAAAGTAAAATTTATAACGTTCCGTTCCTTCTAACTGCAAAGGTGGGACAGCGCCATCTAGTGACTGAGCTTTCAGAAAATCGCCCATTGATCGAGGAAATTTGACATGGGTTACGGACAGACGGTAGAAAAATACCCTTTCGTTAAATATCAATAAGTACCAATATATTGGTAAAGTGCATAATCATATCTATATTCTTCAGTCACTTTTCTTCGACAGATAGGTATTGTAGTATGTGTTGTTGAAGTTGTCAAATGTTGCCTATTATGTGCCCTACTGTTGAAAATATATACAACTAGCTTTTCGCCCGCGGCTTCGCCCGCGTGTACTACACGACATTATCCTGATGGAATGTAATATTTACCGGGATAAACTATGTCATTCGCCAGCTCCCAATCTAACCCCGTACCAAACATCACATTGATCCGTTAGACCAACCATCCCATGATAGACCATTGCAAAAGTCAAATAACCTCATCGATCGTAGGCCGAGCATGCTACCCGTGGTTTAGGCATAAGAAGGTAACAATACCTAGACAAAAAGGAGCTACTATCGTATGAATAATATTCGGACATTCTTCTACTCTTGAACTACCAAAATGCAAAAAATCAAGTCAATACTTTGCAAAAAAATGTGTAATACTGATTTTCTTGAGTTGTATTCCAATGCATAAAGAATTTTTTCAAGTCATGGGACCCATGCTTCATTATTTAAAGTGAACAAAAAAACTGTATCCCACGGGAACTGTACTTTTTCCCGAGTTAAAATACCGTATGAAATTTTCCCGGTTAGAGTTCAATTATCCCGATCCATTTAGCCGTTTAGTTGTGATTGAGCCATAAACATCCAAACTCCGCATCTTTAATACCCCCCCCCCCACCCTATATAAACATTAGCCCCCCCTTTCTACCCTATTAGGGGTTTTTTGTATTTTGCCCACGCAGATAATTTTTAATCATGACCTAGTATCCTTCATACCAATTTCCATACTCCTAAGTCCAGAAATGAGGAAGTTTTCATATAAGCCTTAATCCCCCCTCTCTACCCTATTAAGGGTTTTTTTATAACTTCGCATACGCAGATCATTTTCAATCGTGACCAGTATCCAACATACCAATTTTCATACTTCTAAGTTTAGAAATGAGGAAGTTCCATATAAGTTTAATCCGCCCGTTTTACCCCATTATCGGGGAACTTTTTTAACTTCGCCTAAGCAGATAATTTTCAATAGTGATCAGTATTCAACATACCAATTTTCATACTCCTCAGTTCAGAAATAAAGAAGTTCCATATCACTACATAGTATAAAACAAAGTCGCTTTCTCTTTCCCTATGTCCCTTTGTATGCTTAAATCTGTGAAACTACGCAACGGATTTTGATGCGTTTTTTTTTAATAGATAGAGTGATTCAAGAGGAAGGTTTATATGTACTTTTTATCCCGATATTCCCACGGGAACGGGAACCACGCGGGTGAAACCGCGGGCGGCCGCTAGTAAATAAATAAATAAATAAATATTTTCGTACAATCACACCAATTACCTAAGCCCGTAGTTAATTTCTTAAGAAACTGTGTCTACGTGAACTTGATAACGGATTAATATATACTTATATACTTTTTGTTTGTAAATACATACTTAATATACATAGAAAACACCCAGACCAAGACAAATAGACATGTTCATGCACACAAATATTTGTCTTGTTCGGGAATCGAACCCGAGACCTCTGGCGCAGAAGGCAGGTAGTTTACCCCTGCGCCAAATCGGTCGTCAAACTATAAAATATAAAATAAACTTATAATAAATTATTGTTTATATAATAAAATATAAACTTTTACTCCCCATTTTACCCTATTAAGGGGGACTTTTTTTTACTTTGCTTACTCAGATCATTTTCGGTCGTTACCAATATCCAACGTACCAATTTTCATGCTTCTAAACCCATAAATGAGAAAGTTCCATATAACCTTAACCCCCCCATTTTACCCCTTTAGGGGGGGAGTTTCCTAAAATCCGTTCTTAGCGGACGTCTCCTAGGCATAATCTACTTTCCTGCCAAATAACATCTTCGTTGGTCCAGTAGTTTTTGAGATTTCGTGATGAGTGAGTTATGTCCCCTCGATTTTATATATATATAATATAGATAATTATTTATTTATAAAATATTATGACTTGTAGCAACAGTACACCATGACAAAGGGGAAGATAAACTTAAAACATAAACCTAAAAGGTAAATGTTGTCAATACTATAATGACGACTACAAATAAATCACTTATGCCCGAATACTCGTACGCTACTTATCTTTGGCACAGAATAATAGTCTTTGGGAGCGTCTCAAACATCGCCCTGTCACTTTAAATGTCAAACGTATGAAAGAGATGCCATGATGTTAGAGACGCTCCCAAAGATAATTTGCGTTCGAGAATTCGGGCGTTAGTATTATAAAATGATTCATTGATTATACAAAAATTGATAATTTATAAGTAAAGGAATCTTACTACATTACTAAGCTATACTGTAGGTAGGTATCAGGTAGATAATCTTATTCCCCCTTATTCCAAAACGTGCACTAAATTTAGACCTGGTTTAAAATTTATGCTAATTACCTCTGCTCAGTTCCTTATTGAACTGGTAGTCGATAGATCTTTGGTTATCCGGGTTGAAGATGTAAGCTTCGTCACAACCGCCGGTGCCGCCTTCCACTGCCGGGTTAAAGCACCTCGGCCCATTGAAGTCCGCAGCGAAGCACCACGCACAGCTCGGCGTTCGGGTACAATCGCTACACGTCGTCTTGCTGGAGCAAGGGTTCTGAGCTAACAGGTGCTGCGCTCGTTGGCAGAGCACTGCGCTCAAACACGCCGCGAAGATGAGCGTCGTGAGGTGCGACATAATGTCGTTTCGTTTGTTTCGGCGATTCTAGATTCTGTAACAAATATACAGGCTGTTGTAGATCAAGGGTCTTACAGACTAAAAAAAATCAAATTTATATGTATAGGTTTTTCTGTTGTTCTAAAATAATGTTAGCTGGTAATAAGAGTGCTATTGAAAAACGAGACTAAGAATTTTGTGTTACGTTTTTTAAACCCCGTCGCCTAAAGTTGTATTCAACTCCGCTATTTTGTGAATGACTTAATTCAACGAAAAAAACGCCAGTTGGTGTAGCCACATGGACTACAATTACACATACGCACCTGTGGTGGGCGGGCGAGTGAGAAAGGGCGCCTCCCACGCCAGCGAATCGAGGTCGCCGTCAAGGACGTACCCAGTGGTACCAGTGCACATGGACACTTTCGGGGGGGGGGTCCAGGGGGACCACCTGGAACCCCCCCCCCCCCCCCGAAAGTGTCCATTCATCCGCGGGATGGGCGTGAACTACACGACGTTATCCCGCGGGAATGTGATATTTTTCCGGAATAAAAGAAGCCTATGTTCCACTCCAGGCTACAAAGTATCTGTGTCCCAAATTTCAGCCGAATCCGTTCAGCCGTTTTGGCATGATTGTGCGACAAACATCCATACATCTAAACTACCCCCTCCCCCCCAACGGACCCCCCCCCCCGCCCCCCAAAAAAAATCCTGGGGACGTGCTTGGTCGCCGTGGGCACAGGGTAAAAAAAAATACTAGTGGGAGCCGAGATATAGTCGTCAAGTGGGTCGGGAGTTCGGGACACTGGCCGGCCGCTGTTAGATAACGATTAAAAACGAAAACAAAACTGTTTGACGTTGTTTCACGACAATGTTTTTGCAAGTATTAAATGGGTAAGGCTTATATTTTTTGCACTAATCGCACAAAGGAGATCACAACGGAATGTGTCACTACTGACATTATGTGTTACAACGGAATTTGTAAACCTTTGTACACAAAGACTGTGTTTTTGCATTTTAGAAAGGGGTATTTAGTTCGTGTGTTTATGTTTGTGTTTGTCTTTTTTAGTGTTTTGTTTATTCAGTTTTCGTTATTCTGTGTGTAATAAATTGATAAAATAATTATTATTATTAAATAAAAAATATGAATTTCTGTGCATATTTTTTTATTTTTCCATATTAATAAACTTATTTTTAGCTCTTAGCAAATATCACAAATCAATTAAGATGCTTAAGGTTGTTGCTATCGCTCGGTGAAACTCAAGTTACGCAAATTTGGATTTTTTAATTATATAAGTAAGAAAGTTTTGCATTTTCATACTTTAATATCATCCAGGTATCCATCCAAGTGTTAGTTATATGTGCTTAGAGGTCGCAAAAATATGTAGTGATAATAAATGAAATTAATCTTAAATTTAACAATTTACACTTCCCTTTATAATTTCCGTTGTGACACGTCGCACAAATTTGTGTCACTTTGTCGCACAACGGATAGAATTTTTAACACGTCCTAACCTAAAAAAAATCATAACATATACATTAATGAATTTATCCTTCGAAATTTGTCACAATTCATAAAAGGAATTAATGTTTTACTTGATTTTTAACTCCAAATCAAGATAGCTATTCAATTAATGATAATACAAAAGAATAAACCTTACCTTTTCTTAACGACACTCAGCAGGTTCCAGCACTTTTTTCCAAATGACACGATGAAAAAGAAGGTGGAATCGTTCAGAAATGTGTCAAGCATGATGGGCCAGTGTTGCCACTTTAAATAAATGAATCTTTATGGTAGATTATTATAAAGTCTGAGAAATATCGCGTCGCACACCTGAAGTATTACAACTGAACATAATTTGGGACACCTATAAATTTGTGAATAAAAACAATACAACTGATAAATTGTAGCCTATTTTACCACACTTTTATTAGCTTCACTTGTAACTAAGTCACAATGTAAGAAAATCTTGGAGTTCAATTTTAACCTACTTCTAATTGTCGTATTGATTTGAAACTTTGCAAGTCTATGTAAATCCGATGACAATACAATAATTTGCTACCATCGAGCTGATCTGATGATGGAGTCAAGAGGTGGGCAATAGAACTCTTCAATGGCTGCTAGGAAACCCCTCGAGTTTAGGCTCATTTGTTTTGTTCTGATGGGACCTATTCGCTACACTTAATGGTAAGGGTCTGATGATGGAGCAGGGAGGAATCCAGGGGCACTGCTTAGTGACCAATAGGAAACACCTCGAGTTCTGGTTCATTTGTTTCGTTCTGATGAGACCTTATCGCTACACTTGGTGGTGAGGGTCTGATGATGGAGCAGGGAGGAAGCCAGTGACATTCCTTAATGACCAATAGGAAACCCCTTGAGTTTGGGCTCATTTGTTTCGTTTTTATAAGACCTATTCGTTACACTTGGTGATGAGGGTCTGATGATGGAGCTGGGGGGACCCAGTGAAACTCCTTAATGACCTCAAGAAAACCCCTCGAGTTTGGGCTCATTTGTTTCGTTCAGACGAGACCTATTCGCTACACTTGGTGGCGAGGGTCTGATGATGAAGCTGGGAGGAAGCCAGTGGCACTCCTTAATGGCCAATAGGAAACCCTTCGAGTTCTGGCTCATTTGTTTCGTTCTGATGTGACCTATTTGCTATACTTGGTGGTGTGGGTCTGGTGATGGAGCAGGGAGGAAGTCAGTGGCACTCCTTAAGACCACTAGGAAACCCCTCGAGTTTGGGCTCATTTGTTTCGTTCTGATGAGATTTATTCGCTACACTTGGTGGTGAGGGTCTGATGATGGAGCAGGGAGGAAGTCAGTGGCACTCCTTAATTACTACTAGGAAACCCCTCGAGTATGGGCTCATTAGTTTTGTTCTAATGAGACCTATTCGCTACACTTGGTGGTGAGGGTCTGATGATGGAGCAGGGAGGAAGTAAGGGTTCGGCTCGCGCATCTGGTAACTAATAGACTCCGCTTGAATTTGTAAAACTAAATACATACAATCACGCCTTTGAGTTATAATGTTTACGGGGTGGGCAGACACATGAATGGACTGTGAAATCGATTACCATCCCCATCCATAGGTTGCCATTTGCTAAACTAAAAAGTAAAAAATAAATATGTAGTTTAAAAAACTAATAAAAACACACTTTTAGAGGAACGGACTTAAAAGTACAAAATAACCGTCTATTCAGTAACTGAAATTAAAAAGCGTGGTGCGCCTTTTGCAAAGCATGCATTCAAGTACTTAATATTGACAACGCGCACCACGCTTTTTAATTTCAGTTACTGAATAGACGGTTATTTTGTACTTTTAAGTCCGTTCCTCTAAAAGTGTGTTTTTATTAGTTTTTTAAACTACATATTTTTAGTTTTAATTTTGTAGCTATGATCCAATAGAACAAGTTATATGCGAAAATAAAAAGTTATAGTCATAAAAAACTGTAAATACCAATCATTTGTGTCGAGTAAGCGTTTGCGGACATCAACAAATTGTATGGAAGAAAAAAGTAGCCCTTTTTTGACATTAATGTATTAAATGTAAACAATAGGAATATATTTATAAAAAAAATAAACATAATAAAGAAATATACGTCCTTTTGTGTGTTTTTATTAAAAGTGGAATAAAAATAAAAATGAAAATTATTTTTATATTCAAACTCTTGGGACAGCAAATTTTTACAAAATGCGCAAAAACTATGAGCCTTACCCAAATAGGTCTACGTATTATTATTACGGCTCATTAACATGGGATCCGTCATTTACGATTCGAAAAAACAAAAATCTCTTAAAGTATATAGGAAAGACTTATAGGCATCCGTCATTTTTCATCGTTCCTGCAGGCTTACCCTAATTAAACGAAAATCGAAACTTCTTTTATAGGTACTCTCATGACAAAATCGAGTGAAAGCGGCGGCGGCGAGGCTAGTGAAGTTTCATTTTTCGTTGAATTAGAGTAGGTCTTCTGATTGTTAGAACATAAAAGCAACCACTGTTAATAAGACGAACTGTGGAATAGACGATTCGTCCTCGTCGTGTGAACGAACCGTTATAGTTCACGAAGGCGCCCGATAAAAGAAAATAGAAGAATCACGTCGAGACTCGAAACTCAAACCCCGGCCAGACTGTTGTAAACAAGCCCTCCACATCGGTCTCCACCGGCGGTTTACAACAGTTGTTTGCAACAAAAATTCGTTTGACCTTTCCACAACCTCTGTGGACGGACGCTGTTTGCAAACCGCGTGTGGATGCCGCCGTTGTAAACACGATTCCACAGTGTAAACGCTTGTTGTAATGCATGCGCAATGCGCACGAAAATGGCGTTTACGCGGGAAAAAGAAGTTGTCTGCAAATTCTTTGAACTCTATAAAGACTTGCCATATCATTGGGACATATCTTCCGAACTATATTATAAGGACACGGACCAAAAAAAATTGTTGGGTGGGATATTTTAACTGAAAAATTTACGAAAATAGACCCAGCTGCAAATGCCATTTTAGTTAGGTATGGCCTCACCATTTCTACTAATTCATAGAATGTTTTCTTTTCCAATCTGAGGAAGTTGCGCAGGTCATCAAAATTAAGTAAATTCATTAAAAGATGACTAAGATTTATTCTCTCCATTCCATAGGCCAACGCTTTTTTCTCTTTTTTCTCCTCACTTGCGCAAACAATTAAATTCATGCAGTTTAGATAGGTAAGGAGCCATATCGCAATACGTGCTTCCAAACAAAGAGTAACACACTGATGTGGGAGCCTTGTTGTAAACAGTGTGGCCGCAAACACCAACCGTGGGCTCCACAAGCCTCCCACCAAGGTGACCCCTGTTGGAAGCTTGTTAGCAACCAACAGTCTGGCCCGGCCTTATCTCATTACAGAAGCTTTGGAAACAATATCTGTTGATATGCAAAATTTTGTTTAAGTAGGTATATTAAACATTAACAACACGTATTTTGCGATTGACCTTAATGCCACTGGCGATAAGTTCCTTCGACCGTAATCTTCGACTGCATAAAAATTAGCAGTTACATCCAGGGGCCCTACTAAACATAATATTTTTAAGAATTTAAGAACCTTCGTACCTAGAAAACATTCAGTAAACAAACTGTATGGATGGGATAATAAATCTGCACTGCACTATGAAGTCGTGCCATCGAAAACGCCCGGTTTGTCCTTATTTCCTTTGAAGACTAGTTTGATTAAAATTATTACAAGCACAATAAAAGTTTTATTGAGTTCCCTATCTGCAGGCGAAAATCCAATGATTCTTTAACATTTCCAAGTGTTGTCTTTTGGAGACAGACTATAGAAAACATAACATTGGTTGGACTGGACATTACTAGGGTTGCGTTCGGATAAAGCCGGACAGGGTCCGGCTTTTTGGACGCTTGTCCGACCAAATAGACGGTGTCCGGCCTGTCCGGTTTGAGACCAGTTTTTACCTCCTTGGAACTTGTTAGATTTCGTTATAGATCGTTATTGTGAACTCGCTGGTCGCGGCACGCAACGCACGGTTAGAGTAGTGTCCAGTCAAAATAAAAGTTTTTGTATGGAGTAGGTTGCAATAAAAGCACTTTGGGTGATAATTTAGAATAACATAAATGAATACTTGAAAAACCGGAATCGGAATAATCTCTGATATTAACTTCGTACTTGTCGGTTAATTATTCAATAAAGTAAGAAAAAATAATTTGGGTGTGAACAAAAAATGGAAAACTGGTGATTTTGTTCATGTTAGTCTTTTAAAATGCTGTAATTAAGGATAAATAATCTCTGGTCTAGGTCGATTTATTGAATGTATTTCGAATATTCTATGGCAAATTATTCCTAACTTTATAACAATAATGGCACACTGAGTGATATTCAATCAAAGCATGTAAGTATATAAATAATTCTAATAAGTATACCAATTATCACCAAGGTGACTCTGGTACTTTTTTTTAAATACTTATTTATTATTATTATTATTTATTTATTATCAGAAACAGTGTAATACATTTTATATTTTACAAAAAAGTACTATTTAAACCTAGAGTTTGTGTATAGTACTTAGAGGATTCATACACGTAGACAAATAATTGTGTGTTGATTTGCCTTATATTCATTATTCTAATTAAACATAAATTAGGAACTCGAACATGGTTCTGACAGTAATTAGAATTACAATTTAATTTAATATGGTTGATCATTTCAATTTAATATTGACAAAAAATATTCTTTTAGTTTAGGTTTTATGCTTTTTTTCGTACTGTTTTATTTGATTTAAAAAATTGTACATTAAAAGCACCTCGAATTTTTTTAGTAATCCATGTAGAAATAATTTACATAAATTTATAACAATAAAAATCCCGTACCAATATGTTATACTGAGTTATCTTTATGAAGAAAACGCAGACTCCAGATAACACTCATATAATTATTGATCCAACTTACAGGTACAGGCATAGTACAGGTATAACAATATAGATACAGTCGACGTCTTAGTGAACTTATCCCCTCGAGGCTAGTTTGAAGAATGACCTCTCTTTGCTCGTTAATCGGGCTCAAGTCTAGCTACCCCCCACCAATTTTACCACAGATTAGCCTATTAAATTTAACAAAATGGCGGCAAGAGACGGCATTACCAGTGTTGCTATTAAAAAATAAGAAAAACCTTCTAAAATCATGACATTCGGCCATCTGATAACGTGCTGTCTCCCGACGCACATATAAAAATTATTTAGAATCAATTAATTAGGTAAGTATACAGCTAATATACTGATACACAACTATTCTCAATAGTAAAGTCTTACAACTATGTAGGGGAAACCCGTACAAAACCGTATACCGGGGTAGAACCGTATTGTGTAGTTGTGTCTCGTATTATTTGTAATTAGCCGCGCATTTGCCGATCACGGCAAGTAGCCAATAGGATCAATCTGTCAACAGACACTTGTTACTGCAGGCACGAGCGTTTTCAATTAATCACACGAGTATTGTTTTTAGGTGCTTCGATGTAATTTTATAGTTTTCTAAAGTTTGAATTGTGAATATATTATGATAAATGGGTAAGTGGAATGTTATTATCGTGAAACTGTGTATATTTACTTAATTAACGACAATGTTTTAGTGTCGGATCTGTTTTATATGAAAAGTGAATATTGAATATGTTGTTTATGGTCAGTGGGGCAAAACCGTAAGGGGTAAAATAGTCCAGTATACGGTCAAATGGATGAAGGTTAGGTGCAATGCATTACCTGTAAAACATGGGCACACGAAGGCTGTACTGGCTGAAATGAAGATGACTTGGATAGTTTCGAATGCATTGGTTGCGTTGATAGCGTATGGGGCAATATCGTATATAATACGGTTTTGCCCAGCCCCCGGGGCAAAACCGTAATTCGACGAGGTTTAATTTGTGTAGATTATTTTTGTTATTACGGTGATTACAGTATTATTTTTTTGTTTATTTCTGTAGCTAATGAGAGTCTTTAATAAAGATTCGATTATGAATATGTTATTTTCATTTATTTAGATTCTATATAGGTTTGCTCTTAGCTATACGGCTTTGCCCCGGTCTCCCCTACCTATTTAGGTTAATCTTATAGTGATAAAAACCTTAAGTTAAAACTTAAAACATAATTGAAACAAATACATTATATTACACAATGCTCAACAATAAACTTTTAAGGAAGCCGATGACTTGTTTAGAATATAGATATTATCGTGAAAATATTGTTTTAGTAAATCGTTAAGTAATACATAATCAAATAAAATAAATTATCAATAACAAACTAATCTAAAACTATTTGAATCAATGTATAAATTAACATAATCATGACATTCGTTAACAAGCTTTTTGACGACCGATTTGGCGCAGGGGTAGGCTACCCACCTTCTGCGCCAGTGGTCTCGGGTTCGATTCCCGAACAAGACAAATATTTGTGTGCATGAACATGTCTATTTGTCTTGGTCTGGGTGTTTACTATGTATATTAAGTATGTATTTACAAACAAAAAGTATTTAAGTATATATTTATCCGTTATCAAGTTTCCATGATACAGTTTCGTAATGAAATTAAAATGGGGCTTAGATAATTGGTGTGAATGTAAGAAGTTATTTATTTATTTATTATTTAAGCTACTATTATTACTTAGAAAACTTATTTTGAAGCTATACTTGTTATATAATCATGTGTAAGTAAGTATATGGAATGATTAAAGTAAAGTCTGGTTATAATCTATAAGCATTAGTTATGGGTCATAAAAGAAAAATGGATTAGCTTGGTACTAGTTTACATCAATGCATTGTCAGGAGCTACATTCAAGAATATTAGATGGTGTCAGAAGCAAAATCCCTAAGAATGTTACATTAGGAATAGGTAGGTACAGAATTTAACTTTAACCTGATAACTAGACACCCTTATCACTTCACTCAAATAGTGGAAAAAGCAACTACGAGTCATGAAAGGATTAAAGACCTAATATTAGATGAATTTAACTATCGCTAAGTTTGACCTAGTTTAGTCCTTACAAAAACAACTGTAGGCCTCTGCACAGTTTCCAATTTTTACCCAGATATGAGTAACAAACCAAGTTATAGATACGTATTTACCATAGTGCACAATTTGTATTAAATCAAAATATGAATTAGGACAACTAAAGGAATTATTTAAAGGCATGTTCGTAATAGGCATTATTACCGATTAATTTAAATATTCTTATAAGGAAGTTACACTGATAATGAAGATGCCGCAGGTACAATTTGAAGAAAATCAAAAGATCATATTATTATCATTTCTAATGAATAAGTTAATGATTTTAAACAAGTTCGCAATTTAATATCAAAACTTAAAAATGTCTACAAGGTATCCTCATATGAGCATGACCCGCATCCTTATCAACAAATATTTATATTACTATGAATAATATTAGTGTAAATAGATTTAATAATTATAATTGGGATATGAAGAAGTATATTACCATGGATAGAAATAGGACAAGTAAAATCATGAACAGCTTTTCGCCCAAATGAATTAACTACACGATGATTTCCCGTGGGAATAAAATATCCTCCCGGGGTCAAAAGAAGCCGATATGCTATTCCACAGACAAAAGATTTCAAAGATCCGTCCAGCCGATAGCCGTGATTGGGGAACAAACATACAAGCTTTTGCAATCATAATAGTAAAATGAGATAAGATACATGACATGATAATATATACTTCAATATAAGTCAACTTCAGTATCAGCGATCCACTCGTCTCAATATCCGACTTACAACCACAGCCCACGATGATCATCATCACAACAACGATCACTCTGTGATCTGCACCTTCAGTATCATATTATCTCCTCTCATTACCACAGCACGTACACTCTGCTGCCTCCAGTTTGTATGCTGTGTTGGTTCGTACGTTCAAGGGTAGCGGAATCCTCATTATTATATTAACTCGATGCTAGCTCATGATAAGTACCTACTGGATGCTACAATTGGCATCTGAAAGCAGTAAACTCACAACACACATAGTAACCAAATCAATTTTATTAATCATTCAAAAGAAATAGATGTATCTGATAATGAATCAATAGAAATAAATGTAAGTATATGAATTCTCATATTCTTTTATAAATATTAGTATGTAAGGTACTTAGTAACTTCAACCATAGTAGAAACAAATGTTCAACTGACCAGATCTAAAAAAATATGGAAATGATTACTACAGAATATGTGAAGGAACTTCAAAGGTCCGTGAGAATGGTAAACTGCTAAGAATTTTAGTATCACGAGCCTACCAAATGAGACGGTAAATTTGACAGATCTACTTGATTTTTGGTTTAATAAAGATATTAATGCTCATTAAAATAACAATAAATTAGATTCACATAATTTGAAATCATATTTTGTCAATACGTACACTAGGACGGTAGTATTAAAATCCTCAAAAACTAATTATAAATCATACCGCCAATAACAACAAAAACACGGCAAAACTAACTTGGTATGCTACAGCAGTGGTTACTTGTGGCTTTATTTGTTAGAACAAGTTTAAAACATGAATTAAAATGTTTGCATGAAGCTGTATAGAACATTTTAATAAATTGAGAGGTGTGATTGAGCAATAATAGTTTTACTTTATTTTGCTTAATTAGGAAAACATCAGTTACAACTTGACAGTGTAATAAACACGATCTACTTAAATGCACTATGGACTGTTTACATGTTTTTGCATTAGAAACATAATTTCATCACTATGTTAATGAAAACAACTAGAATAGATATCAGTAAATGCTTCTTGCAGTGCTGTCTAAGAAACTAAGTATTTCTGCTTTTGATTTGCATCTAAATCATTAAGAGAGATCTAGAACACTACGCAGTACGCACAAATAGCAAAATAGCTTCTAGTGATTTTGGCTGTAAAATTTTCCATCCGTCTAAACCAAAACTGAGTTGCCCGGAAGAAACCGCAGTAAGACGATAAGGCCACCATTTGGTTAACAGTTTGTTATCTTTGTATTATTATTATTATTTCGTGTGTGATTGTTCCGTTCGTAATATTGTGTACAAATAAAGAATTAATCTATGTATCTATCAAACTAGGTACTTAGATAAAGAATCTTCGACGTTCCCGGAAAAATGTAAAGAATGATGATTTCTAATCAGTCTTATGGCTTTATTGTCTAATTATGTTGAAGACTCGGAAAAGTATGTTCCTGATAAACTTTCTCTAGCACTCATCCACAATTTAGTTTGAATTTAAATTAAATTTGAGATTTAAGTTTGCCACTAAACTCAAATTTAAAAAGTCAAGCATAGTGAATTCTTTTAAATTAAGCTACATATAACAAAAATAATAGACGAAATGTCCACTTGAACAAAGTTACAAAAAATAAAATAAGTAATAGGAAATAGTAAATTTTGGATATCTTTGCATACCTACATTGCTTCCATCCCGAACTAAGTAACTCAAGCACTTGTGTTATGGCATTTGGGAACAACGACGGGGATTACCACATACAATCGGGCAGAATGTTGAAAAGTCCGCTTTAAACATTCACCCGACAGGGAATCGAACCCGGTAGGTACCTCAGAGACAGCGGCACCCCGAAAACTATGCGTACGTACACCGTATCTACAACACTGCTATGGAGGTTGTTAAGCTTATACCAGAAACTAATATTGTTTCCATAGTTAAAAGGTCTATAACAATCTAAGTGACACAGATCACAGTTTATAAAAGTATTACCCAATCGCAATCTTGGAATACTAAATTCGCGACTTTAATAGTGTGCTCTTATTCAAAAGTGAATCGTCATCATGTCCAATCTTATCAAGATCAGAAATACATCCAGTTCTGCGTAAAGGTCACCTGGGCATAGACCTAGGCATAGGTAAACAAACCTAGCTCATGGATATTGACCACTCATGAGAATCAAGATATGGTATGGATTTCGTATAAATGGAAACTAAGGTAATTATAAAAATCTTAAATAGATAAGACAATAACCCCTACTCAAATTGTGGAGCATGTGGATACTTATTATGCAAGGAAAAAGAAATGATGCAAACATAATTTAGTATATAAATATCTTTATAAGTAAGTAGGTACTATGTTGCGATAATTAGAGCGTATATTGACAATATTACTTTAAAGGTATCTACTGCTACAGCTGTGGTACCTACTAGATACTCAATGTCAAGCACGTAGGCAACTGTAGATTTAAAAGGCTTTTCATTTTTCCCTAAGAGTATTTTGATAACATCTAAATGATTCTATGAAAAGATAAGTTTTTATAGTTTTGTTTTGTTTTAGGTAGACCTTTATAAACTTTATTTAAGGGGGTGTTACAATCAATTTAGTCGGTTATGCGAGATGAAAATTAAATCTTAAATAGCTTTATTCGATATGCAAATAAATAAACATGAAACATTTTAATCAAAACAACTTCAATACTTTCCCATAAACAAAATGCTCTGCATCATCTCAAATCCTCTTTGACCAGATTCAGCTACGAAGAAAGGGTATTCCTCCTTCGCTCAAGACTCCCCTGGGTCGGCCACGTCACCCTGGAGTAGGGTTACCATATCTCAGGATTTGGCCTGAGATCTCAGGATTTTTGGACTAATCTCAGGATTGCGGCCGGATTTTGCAAAACTCATGAAATCTCAGGATTTTTAGAATTTCCAATAAAATACAAAAGAAATATTAAAATAAATGCTTAGATTAAAATATCTTTATAGATCTTTTACAACAAACTAACTTCCTTTGGTAATAATTAATTAATAAGTACTAATTATCTTAGTAGATACATAACTTTTTAAGTAAGGTTTTTTCTTTAATTATTGATTTATTGCCCCCCCCCCCGCTCTCAAACTCAGGCTTTTTCAATGGAAATCAGGCCTATTCTCAGGACTTTTGTTTTTTTCATCTGGTAACCCTACCCTGGAGGCCTACCAAGCGGCGCACCAGGTGGCGCGGGCCGTATTCGTCCTCAGATGCTATTTACCTTGGAATGTATACATTATTCATCGGCAAAAGATCGTTCCGTGTCATTCTATAATAAAATCATTAGGTTATCAACACAATATGCCCTTCAGGAAAATTCATGATTTATACTGTTCACTAGCTACAGTAGCTACCTACATCCTTTATTATTTACAAAAGCCATTTCTTTTATTAAGAGCTACTTATCTAGTGCAAAAATGTAAAATGAGTATTGTAAAAACAAGAATAAAACGTTTGAAATTATCTTTGTTCTGTTGTAGTTTCATTTAAATCTAATAATCTTAAAAGTGGCCATACGGGTAGTAAACCAGTATGAAATATAAGTAGGTACTCATTTAACCAGCCTGTGAGAAACGTACTCACTTAACATTTAAACATATTCAGACGAATTTATGCCACCAACATACATCGTTCGTACTCTAAAATCCGGCGAGTGTATGCCACAAACATATACCGCCCCCTTAATTCCGACGAGTGCATGCCACAAACATACATCGTCCCCTAATATCCGACGAGTGTATGCAACATACATACATCACCCTCTAATATCCGACGAGTGTATGCAACATACATACATCGCCCCCTAATATCAAATTCAATTTAATGCATTTCAACAAACAAATTCAATGTACCTCTTGTAACCAGTGAGCATGCATAGCTTGCTCACTCAACCCAGTGAACACCTCATATTTGTTCGCTCATCATTAAAAATTAAAAATATTCACATTAGAGATATCCAAATTCACATAAAGACGAATACGAATATTAATATTAAAATACGAATATTTTAATATGGTATATTTAAATATTTAAAGATACCATATTAAAATATTCGTATTTAAACTCATATTCATAGTTCAAGCAATTTATATTGCTATTCACGGTGTTCATATTAATTGAATCCACAAAATTTGTACCTATTAATTAATATATCAATAAATAGAAAGCCAGAATTCAATTGTAAGTAAGTAATACGTACCTATTAAACCAATCTTACCAGGTAACGTAGGTAACCAGTAAGCATACATGACTCACTCAACCCAGAGAACAACACGTTCGCTCAATACATTAAAAACAAAGGAAAATTAGTAATAATTAATTTTAATAATATTAAGATAAATGAAATGTGAGCAACCAATCATAAATTATTCTTACTCTTTACTACTTCTTACTAGCTTCATAACTTATAGTTTTCTTTTATTCACTGTTGGTATTAGATACCACGTTAAAACATGGATTGTATGCAAGATTTAGTAGCCATAAGTGATTTCACTCTGTGCAACAGTAAAGGCTATCAAAACTAGCTCCAATTAGTGCTACACTAATTACTTAAAACACTACATGTACTTAAAACATTACATGTAGGTACACAGCCAAAACTGCCAGTCCTAGCTCCATGTGTAAGATTATAAACAACATAAACAGCAAGTACTCTAATAATATAATAATGCCAATCATCTCCATTAATTCTGTACAATCCACATTTAATACATCATGTAAATTAAACAACAACAATCAAGATATTATGCCAGATTCATGGCACGCTATGATCGTGCCATACGAAAATATCTACTACATACCCGCGTTTAAAATTATGTAAGTATAATCGGAGGGTAGCCCCGACCGTACACGAACACAATTAATCAATTCAAATAAAAGTGTGATCTAGTTTATGTCCGTTCCGTCGGAGAGTAGCCCCGACCATGTACGGAACACAATCCGCCACACAAATATTCCAATTTTAACGCTTTAGATTTAACTAACACGATCGGAGAGTAGCCCCGAACACGAATTAGTAAAATCTTAGTACTAAGCTACGCATATAGACTTTTTAAATTATGTTAGTATAGTCGGAGGGTAGCCCCGACCGTATACGAACACAATCAATTAAAACACAAATGCGATTTAGTTTATGTCCGTTCCGTCGGAGAGTAGCCCCGACCATGTACAAAACACAATCCACCGCAAAGGTATTTAAAATGTCATTTAGATAAAAAAAATACGCATTAACATGGAATCTGGAATATTTATCCTTTCTCTGCGTGAAGAGAATAAAATAACTCGTTTGGCATTACTATAGCACAGAATAAGCAAATTATTCTTATTATCAGGTTTAGAAATAAACTTACGTGGGTACTTTACCGCTTCTGAAATATGAAGAAAACGCAGACTCCAGATAACACTCATATAATTATTGATCCAACTTACAGGTACAGGCATAGTACAGGTATAACAATATAGATACAGTCGACGTCTTAGTGAACTTATCCCCTCGAGGCTAGTTTGAAGAATGACCTCTCTTTGCTCGTTAATCGGGCTCAAGTCTAGCTACCCCCCACCAATTTTACCACAGATTAGCCTATTAAATTTAACAAAATGGCGGCAAGAGACGGCATTACCAGTGTTGCTATTAAAAAATAAGAAAAACCTTCTAAAATCATGACATCTTATTATAATTATTATCAAAAAAGAGAATGAAGAAGGCCTAAAAAGCCTTTAGGCCTTTTTGCGACTGTAGCCGTTTTAGGGTTCCGTAGCCGAATGGCAAAAAACGGAACCCTTATAGATTGTTTGTCATGTCTGTTTGTTTGTCTGTCTGACCGTCCGTATGTCACAGCCACTTTATTCCAAAACTATAAAAACTACACAGTTGAAACTTGGTAGGTAAATATATTCTGTTAACTGCTTTACAATTTTTATACAAAAATAAAATAGAATAAAAAATTAAGGGGGGCTCCCCATACATGGAACTAAAACTAAAAAATATTTATTAAATCAAACATATTCATGTGGGGTATCTATAGATAATAAAATGCAGTTTTCTCAAACCATTTTTTCTCAAAGTCTACCTTTTGAAAGATAGAACCTTCCAAAGTGGTAAAATGTGTGTCCCCCCCCCCCTCTAATTTTTGAAATAAAAGAGTGAAAAATCTAGAAAAAATATATGCTGTAGGTTAATTAAAACATTCAAAGAAAATCTGTTTGAACGAGATATAGTAAGCACTTTTTGAGATATAGGTACTACATTTTCAAAAACCGCAAAACACTATGAAAAACAAAGTTATATTTAGCTGACGAAAAATTATAGTGGAATTTTGGCTAGGTATAATAACCAATCGGTACAATAAGTGGGTACGGAACACTTCATGGGCGAGTTCAACTCGCACTTGGCCGATTTTTTTTAGTAATAGGTTTATATTAAGGCTATGACTTCCTTTAGGCTATTTTCCATTAATACTCAAACGCTATTTTAGTTTTCCCAATAGGTACTACTCGCAATGTCAACAATTCTTATGTTAGTATTCTTGAATAATAGCCTGGATTTTGGTGAAACTTTTATATGGTCTGTAATTTATTTTGGGTTGTAATTAATTGATCACTAAACTAACCTAACCTAACCCACAAAAATACTAACTTAGCATCTAAAATACTGAAATGGACGCAAAGTGGTGGACTTTGCGTCCATTTTAGTATTTTTTTTTTATTTTTATGTAGGGAACATTTTATGTCTTTTACTTTTTTGTAGGAGTGATAGGGGGGGCGGTATGCTCCCCCTTAGCGGCTCGTGGAGCGTCGCCGTGCGGTATTACTCGGGCGTTATAGCCCTGTGGAACTTCGCAGCTTTGAGATACGAAGAGCTATTAGGACTTAATAGACGCGGAAAATTAAGGGCTTAAACAAATTTACAAATATGATTTTCTTTCTTTATTTTTTTTCATTAATAATCTATAATAGCTAGGTTCATTTTCAATGCCCTTTCAAGTCGTGTGGAGCACGAGATCTGTGATTTTTTTTGACATTCGACATACACGAGGTCATTAAAATATAAAATTAAATTTACAATTAACCGACTTGTTTTCACAAATTGTGTTCCAATGCTAACACCGTGACCGAACCATCAAATGACGGGAAAGCCGAAACAAAAATATCATACCATGATATAAAATTGGTACTTATTATAATTAATTTACCAAAGGCTTGTTGCTTGTTGAACTGAAGGAAAATAGTTCGGATGAGTTTTCCGGATGAATGGGTAAAAGATCTAGTAAATTCAGAATTTTAATAAATACGAATTCAAATTCTGGAATGAAATGTAAGTAATGAAAATAATTAAATTGATTAATAAAAATAAAACAAATTAAAATAACTTTTACCGAAAATAGTTAAGTATCTAAAAACGTACCATCATCGCTAGTTATAACTTATGAAATTTTATTCTTATTAAATATTATTCATGTACGATATATAATGATGATATGATATCATAAAAAATGCTCACCAACCTTTCAAGGGTAACTTGCTGTAACATCCAGTCAATTTGTTACGATATACGTAAACACTGGTACTGTACTACAGAATAAATAACATACTGGTGTACTGCACACAAAAAGTTGTCTTATCCACAGGTTAAAGGTCACAGCACATTACATCAACTCGGAAAGGGATCGACACCGTATCGCCGTTCGCCTCGCCGTCAACCAGGCGTCAACCTAACGCAAGCACGAAACCAAACCGGATCAGCCCCCTGATTCACGAACCGTCGGAAACGGAATCGGATTCGAATTCTGTGCTTTGTCGTTGTCTATTCTATAGTGAGTGACAGAGACAGGGCATAAGGTCAATGTGGGGAAGTCCGTCTAGGAGGTAAGTCCGTCTAGCGCCAATAACTTCCATTTTTGAATGACTAGCTTCTTATGCCTCGGTCGGTAAAACAGTATTACGGAGCTAGTTCGAACTGAGAATCATAGACGTCGCTAACATCATTAAGTTGAAAGAAATTGGTAGGTCATTTTTTTTCGAGTTTTGTACTTGAAGCTGGAGTGTAACGTCTCTTCAAAAAACTAAAAAAAAAGTAGAAAATCAATGGAGTTCTTGGAGTTTCTTTGATTACGCAAGTCATTTAGTGATCAATATACTTATTTCTGGTGATGAATTCATTTATAGCGCTTGAGTTTCGTAATTATTACCTGCAACAAATTACTAACCACATAATGTAATAGTTGGGAAGTCCGTCTGGCATACGTAAGGCAAGTCCGTCATATGACGGTCTTGCCTCAATTGCAGATATTGTCAACCTTTTCAGCTGCACGTATTTTACCTGCATGATAAAGCCGTGATATAGATAAATCCCTAGGGATATAATTATGTACCGTAAGATAGTAATGAATCGCTTTCGTATATCTACCTTATTAAGAATATAAAAATTGAATTAGAAAATAAAAATTTATGTTTTACTAGGAAATTGGCTACATACAATTTTATTAAAAATGTTTGCGACCACTGTCACCAAAGATATGCCGGACTTGCCTTAAAATAAAATAAAATCAATTATCTTTGAAATGTAAACCTTATAGACAAATACATAAATCACACATTTCAACGCTAGTTTAACGTCATTGCTAGAAACTGTTTTCATACATATTGCCTCACAAGATATGGATATAGTGCTAGTAGACGGACTTACCCTAAACTGCACGGGAAGTCCGTCTACACGCCGTGTTTTAAAAAATATCATATAAATCTAAAGATAATTGCAATTCATACTATTTTAAGACCAATATAGGTAAATAAATATATTACCTATAATTTCCGACGACACAAGTCACTTTAGAAAGCGTATCTCGATTCAATAAGTTCAGTTGAACTTAAATTTTAGAAAAGTATGCCGGACTTCCCCACATTGACCTTATACATTCCGTTGTCGGGAGCGTTTCCGACGGTTCGTGAATCAGGGGGCTGCGTCGGTACGTCGGCTCGGCTACAGCTAGGTGACGGCGCGCTTACGGCTCGCCGCACAGTGTTTCCATATAAAAAAATGAAAGAAAAAAATGATAAAAAAATTAAAAAAAATGACAAAAATATGAGAAAAAAAATATAAAAAAAAGATAACACGTGCGTAGAGCCGTAAGCTCGGGTACGGAGAGACGTGAGCGCGTGGACGACTAGCGGTAAGCGCGGGGATAGCAAGTTGAGCGACCCGCAAAGTAACAAAATTAAATAGTTACGTAATGAAGAAGTAAAATAACTATTGTTTGATGGATTAATAATTTTCCGACATAAAAGTTGAATAGCAAAATGTTTGAACTTCATTTGCTCATTTATGAAATTAAGGCGTTACAATTTCTCTAAAGACCGACAACCCTAGATGATTTTTAAAACATTAAATATCTCTGGTGTTCGACCCCTTTTGGAAACGCAAAAAAAAAAAATGATGTGGGGCATAGTAATGTCAACATTTCTGTGTTAATAACTTGTCCAAATACGGCAGAGTTCTCGAGTATAAAAATATCTTAGATAAAACAAAAAACTCAAATTTCTCATAAACTACCGCGAGTAGAACTGCCTATGAACTCTTGAAATGTGAGTGTTTACTAAGCTTATAATACTATGCTATCAGGTTTACAATCACTGATATCGTTTAGGAGTAATAAAGGATTTTCTATATCGCCTTTTTATGCATTTTGGAAATTCGTCTAGAAAAAAATCTAGACATAATTAGCACTCGGGAGTTCTCGTCGTGAGTTACAAATAACTAGAACTAACAGATTTTGGGATTAACTCGACGACGTCACTTTTTTAGCTTCCAAAATCCACTGTGCATCGAGCTAATCTGATGATGGAGTAGTCAAGAGGTGGGCAATAGAACTCTTTAATGGCTGCTAGGAAACCCCTCGAGTTTAGGCTCATTTGTTTACATATTCGCTACACTTAATGATGAGGGTCTGATGATGGATAGAGCAGGGAGGAAGCCAGTGGCACTTCTTAATGTCCACTAGGAAACCCATCGAGTTTGGGCTCCCTTGTTTCGTTCTGACGAGACTTATTAGCTGCACTTGGTGGTGAGTGTCTGATGAATGGAGCAGTGAGGAAGCCAGTGGCACTCCTTAATGACCAATAGGAAACACCTCGAGTTCTGGCTCATTTGTTTTGTTCTGATGAGACCTATTCGCTACACTTGGTGGTGAGGGTCTGATGATGGAGCAGGAAGGAAGCCAGTGACACTCCTTAATGACCAATAGGAAACCCCTAGAGTTTGGGCTCATTTGTTTCGTTTTAATAAGACCTATTCGTAACACTTGGTGGTGAGGGTCTGATGATGGACCTGGGAGGACCCAGTGAAACTTCTTAATGACCTCAAGAAAACCCCTCGAGTTTGGGCTCATTTGTTTCGTTCAGACGAAACCTATTCGCTACACTTGGTGGCGAGGGTCTGATGATGAAGCTGGGAGGAAGCCAGTGGCACTGCTTAATGGCCAATAGGAAACCCTTCGAGTTCTGGCTCATTTGTTTCGTTCTGATGTTACCTATTCGCTACACTTGGTGGTGTGGGTCTGATGATGGAGCAAGGAGGAAGTCAGTGGCACTCCTTAATGACCACTAGGAAACCTCTCGAGATGGGCTCATTTGTTTCGTTCTGATGAGACCTATTCGCTACACTTGGTGGTGAGAGTCTGATGATGGAGCAGGGAGGAAGTCAGTGGCACTCCTTAAGACCACTAGGAAACCCCTCGAGTTTGGGCTCATTTGTTTCGTTGTGATGATACCTATTTGCTACACTTTGTGGTGAGGGTCTGATGATGGAGCAGGGAGAAAGTCAGTGGCACTCCTTAATGACCACTAGGAAACCCCTCGAGTTTGGGCTCATTTGTTTCGTTCTGATGAGACCTATTCGCTACACTTGGTGGTGAGGGTCTGATGATGGAGCAGGGAGGAAGTAAGGGCTCGGCTCGCGCATCTGGTAACTAATAGACTCCACTTGAATTTGTAAAACTTAATACATACAATCACGCTTTGAGTTAAGTATAATGTTTACGGGGTGGGCAGACACATGAATGGACTGTGAAATCGATTACCATCCCCATTCAAAGCTTGCCATTTGTTAAAAAAAAGTAAAAAATAAATATGTAGTTTAAAAAACTATAAAAACACACTTTTATAGGAACAGACTAAAAAGTACAAAATAACCGTCTGTTCAGTAACTGAAATTAAAAAGCGTGGTGCGCCCTTTGCAAAGCATGCATTCAAGTACTTAATATTGACAACGTGCACCACGCTTTTTAATTTCAGTTACTGAATAGACGGTTATTTTGTACTTTTTAGTCTGTTCCTATAAAAGTGTGTTTTTATAGTTTTTTAAACTAGGTACATATTTATTTGTACCATTGTATCGACTCCTTCTTCGACTAGGATTATAGTGGTGAACATAGCTTTCACCTTCAGTTTTAATTTGGACTGTGACTTCATTCTTAATCTCTCCACAGAGCTTCAAAGGCCGACGATAACATTCGAAAAAATCTCGATTTGTTTTTGTCTCCCGTACCGACTTGCTTGCACCCTAAATAACTAAAATATTAATCACCAATTTGGAATATACAGGGTGTTTTTCTATAAGTGCAATACCTCTTAGGTGGTGATTGTACTCATGAATATGAACAACTTTTACTATGAGGCCAACTCTGCAACTTCACAAAAAAAATCAGCTGTTCCATACATTCTGGTCAGGCAGGTATTAACAAATTGTATGAAACAGCTGATTTTTTTGTTGAGTTGCAGAGTTGGCCCCATAGTAAAAGTTGTTCATATTCATGAACACTATCACCACCTAAGAGGTATTGCACTTATAGAAAAACACCCTGTATTCTTATGATGAGGTGCTCAATCAATTCCATCCTTCCTATTCCGCGAACTTTTTGACCTCCCCTCGTAGGTATATAAAATATTTGTAATAGGTAGGTACCTAAATGTGTACTTAATTTTTTTTTTGTAGTATCACATACTTAATCTAGCAGGGCCTTCTATCTATGTACTTACCTACCTATCTACCTACACAGTATTGGCAATAAACGATACCTATTCATAACGGCACAGACTAGTTTTGTTTTATCCACAATTACAATTATTTGGAATTAGATCGCCGCTCCACAATTTCGCATAGGGCGCCAATATTGCTATAGGTCTATGGCTGGGCCTGCAACTTAGTTTAATGACTCTTCCCTACTGCTAGATCTCAAGCCTTCCATAAGGATGGAAGAGCCTTGGCCTGGGCCTGACAACCTGAAACTGTGAACGCAGCTGGGAACAAAACGGCCCAACGTGCCTTAGTCGTGCTCGTGGGCCACACTGGAGCTTTATTCATGTGCTGGAGCGGCGCGTCTTGAGTCCGCGTTGAGCGGGAAAAACAAATATATTGAGACAGGCGGTTCCCACACTGCACCGCACACCGATCCGGTTTGTGGTAGTGCGCTTCTTAACTATGGCTGTAGAATCTTGATGTGCATACAAAACCCGCAGTGTATGACAAATCAAGCCGCATCTCCGTCCGGTAGTGCGGAAACCGGAGGCAGTGTGATGGAAGCCTTAGTGGGATTTTTATACCCAGATTTCATTTTTTTTTTCGTTAAGTAGGTAACTATAGGTAATTAAAGTATGGGTTCGGGTTGTAATTAATTAAGTGACTGTATAGGTGAATTACCCAATATTTTATTTCCCCGATATTTTTCTTCCCGTTCGCGTCTATTCCCATTCGCGTTTTTCCCCATTTGCTTTATTTTCCATACATGTTTATAACCAGTAGTTTATTTTCTCACACGATTTAATTTCTATGCATTGTTTTCGCCACACGCATCTTTTCCGATGCATTTTTTTACCAATCCGGATCATTCACATAGGTCCATAATTTAGTGTTGCCAAATAATCCATTAACAATTACTTAATCGATTATCTTCATCCTGAAATAATCTAAATATCGATTATGAATCGATTGCATCGAGTAAACCGAACCGATGTATTTATTTCACTTTTGATTTAATCCCTTTAGTATGTAGTATATTATTTTATGTATTTTTTATATATTTATTTACTGCATGTATTTGAATTATATTTTTATTATTTATATAAATAAAATATAAGTATATATCTATCTATATTATATTTTTGATATTTGTTTATTTTAGTGTGTATATATAGCATGTATTAGTAGGTTTTGTACCGCATTCGTTGTTCTCTGTTTCCCAAAGGTTGACTGGCAGAGAATACTTTTAGTATTAAGTCCGCCTTGTATATTTTACTGTGTGTATTTTGTACAAAAGTTAAATTAAAAAAAAATATATATATAATTGATGCTATAAAATCGATTATAATCGACAAAGTACACGATTTAATCGATCATATCGACTAAATGATGACGTTTGCATGACCGTCTAATTCGCGCCTTACGAAGCACGGAAAAACTCGAGATGAAAATGTTTGCTCCATTCCGGTAGCACCAAAACCAGATATACTTAACGAATAAAATATCGAAGTCGAATTTTTTATGATATTTTTTTTATTGACGATTACATAACCTATAAAAGTATGAGCGTATAAATAACATAACAATAGGGTGTCTTATATCTAAGCGTATTTGCCCTGGAGCTTGGCAGCCAGCTCGATGTACTGGTTCTTGGCGTCCTCTTGGGCGATACCCTTGCGGCCAGTCCACGCCTTGAACTTAGCTTTCTCTACGACACCACTGGGTTCGGCTGTAAAAAAAGAAAACTTACTTTTAGTTATTTCTTTCAAGATCTTGCGGTATTACAAATTCATTAACCTTTTTAGAGTTCCGTTCCCAAAGGGAAACGGGACCCTATTACTAATACTCCGCTGTCCGTCTGTCTGTCTGTATGTTATAGCTAGACAATTGAGATTTTCATCATCATGTCAGCCGAACGGCATAGGCCTCCCCCAAGGATCTCCACAACGATCGGTCCTGCGCTGCCCGCATCCAGCGGCTTCCCGCGACCTTGACCAGAGATTTTCATAGATGATGTATTTCTGTTGCCGCTATAACAATTAATACTAAAAACAGAATAGGTAAATCAAATAAGTATATAAGGGGGGCTCCCATACAAGAAACGTGATTTTTTTGCCGTTTTTGCTTGATATTAATAACGATAACAGGTAAGTAGATGTTTGAATTATTCACAAAATATTTTTTTGTATATTCACTTTAAAAAGAAATAATTAACTTAAAATAAAATAAAAAAATAAATTATATTAAAAAAAACCTTTTATTTAAAATCAAGCTTTTATTCAAATGTCCTAAAAAGAATAAAATAAACTTTGTATCAAGTCAAATCCAACAAATTTATTACATTAAACAATTTATATGTTTTAAAAGCTTGTCGTTTTATTTAATTTCATATGACAAATATAAGATAAAGCATTTGTGTTTAGTGCAAGCCCAGTAACAATAAAATCTCGCGACAAGCTTTTAAAACAAATAAATTGTTTAATGTAATAAATTTGTTGGATTTGACTTGATACAAAGTTTATTTTATTCTTTTTAGGACATTTGAATAAAAGCTTGATTTTAAATAAAAGGTTTTTTTTAATATAATTTATTTTTGTATTTTTAGTTATTATTGGACGTGTTTCTAAGTTGCTTCATTTCATTCAATGCATAATTATTGCATGGTCGTTTGCCAGTTAATTTATTACAGTCTAGCTCTTCAACTGCATCAAGTCTGCAAACACACAAATATATTTTACCACCAAATAGAGATTGTAGATTCTTACTACAGACACACATATTCATTAAATACAAGGCATATTCACATAGGTATAAGAGAAGGAAGCACTGTATTACGAACAAGAATAGAAAACACAAATTAGACCCAATAAAACAAAAAGTTCAAAATAAAAATGTTTGTGTGCCGTGCCGCAGCAGTACTCAATGGTCGCAGCTCAGCGTCATATTCAATCAATCAATCAATCAATGCTTTATTTGCACACAAAAGAAATACAGAAAGAAACAATCACAAAACAGAAGAGTATACAAAAGGCGGCCTTATTGCTAAACAGCAATTTCTTCCAGGCAACCTTGGGTGAAAGAATAAATAATTACTTATATAAGGACAGAGGGGAGTGGGTGCGCATTTAAGATATTTATGTATTCATAAAATATTATATACGTAATTTAAAAGTATATAAATAATAAGGCAGTAATAGAAATAAAAGATTCAAGTAAGTATAAATAATTAATCAGCAGTATTGGAAGAGAGATAGTTTCGAACTTTATCTCTAAATGACCTTAAAGTTTGAGCCTTCCTGATATCCTCTGGTAGAGAGTTCCACAAACGAACAGCGTGAACCGAAAAGGAATAGGAAAAGAAGTCGGTCGAGTGCCGTGGAACTTCAAGAGAGAGGTTAGTTGCAGATCGCAAAGTGCACTGCGAAGAAGAGGAATGAAAAGAGAAACAGGTTTTGAGGTATGGTGGAGTGGTTGGTAGGAAAAGGATGGAGTAGAGGAGCGTAAGAGTATGTAAGTCCCTGCGCCGGCGAATAGGGAGCCAATTAAGTTTAGAACGGAAATGAGACACATGGTCATATTTACGAAGGTTAAAGATGAATCTAATGCAGACATTCTGCAGTCGCTCAAGTTTATTTAGCAATTCCTCTGACAGATCAGTGTAACAGACATCAGCGTAGTCAACAATAGACAGCAGGAGAGATTGAGCTAATATCGTTTTGGTGCCGATAGGCAAGAAATTTCGGAGTCGATTGAGCGAGCTGTAGGCACCAAATAGTTTTTTCCTCATTTCATCAACATGCGGTCGCCATGACAATGACTGATCGAAAATGACTCCAAGGTTTTTGACCGTTTTGGAGAAAGGAATTACCGTACCATCAAAAGACAGTTTAGGAAGCTGGTCAAAGTCGATCCTTGAGACGTAATAAGGACTTCCGATAATGATACACTGCGTTTTGTCAGGATTGACAACTAAACCAAAGGATTTACTCCAGCTACTGATACATACTAAATCTGAGTTTGTAGCCGTTACTGCTTGCGAAAGTTCTGGTAAAGACGCCTGTGTGTATATTTGTAAATCATCGGCATAGAGGTGGTAGGAACTAGAAATAGTTTGGGTGATTGTATTAATGAAAATCGAAAAAAGAAGAGGAGATAAGACGCCACCCTGAGGAACACCGGCAGTGATGTCACTCCACTCGGAAAAGGAATCTCCAATGCGGATGTGCTGCCGTCGCCCTAGCAGGTAACTTCGAAACCAATCAATTGCAGTAGGAGATATGTTAAGAGAACGTAATACTCCTAGAAGGATGTCGAAATCAACAGAGCTGAATGCGTTACTAAAATCTAGTAATGTCAGAACTGTGAGTTGTTGATTATCCATTCCCTGGCGTATTACTTGTCTTGCAACGCAAGCAAACGCTGATTTTCAGTTGTAAATTTTAGTACGTATTTCAAAAATAAATACTAAAGAACAAGACACATTTAAGTTTCTATCAAAGTTGATAAACATAGTACATAAAGAAAAAAAGGTTTTTTCTTTTCTGTAGGTAGACTATGGTTGTATTAACTTGGAGCCATCTGTCGTTGACTTTAGTGAACTATTTATGTGCAAAGTGACACATAGGGTCTGAATATAGCATCTTCGCGTTTTTTCCTTTTTTTTATAGTTCGTTCGTTCTTATAGCCGCTACACACGTCCAGACCAGACCTAACCGCCGATTTGGTGCGGACGAACTTTGCTGTAAAGCAAATATAATCCGTGCTACACACGTTCGTACCAAATCAAAATTAAATCAAATCAAAAAATCAAAAAGCTACACCAAATCTGGTCTTGGCCAAGGCTTTGTATCACATCACTGAACAAGGCCTTGTATCACATCACTTTTTCTTATCAAATACCCACAGAAATCACCTGGATTTGCCAATGCAATGCAACGGGCTCGTAAAGAAAAAGACCTATTAACAAAAAAAGGTCTTGGATTTGAAAAAAATTGAACGGTACCTACCTGTCATAAAAGAATGACGAAAAATTCTTCAAAACCATTTTGAGTAGCCTGTAACTGACAGGGAAACTTCATTTTTAATTAAATGTCATTTTTTTAAGTAATTGAGAAAAAGCCTAAGTCCAGGGACTTTAAATCAATGTTTTAATATAAATAATAATAATTTTCACTTCTCATGCTCTAAAAGTACGCAAATATAGCCCTACGAAGCGGGACTAAATAACCACTTTAGTCCCTAGGGAGTAAAATGTAATTACTTTTTTAATTTCCTTCATGTGACATTAGATAAACTCAAACAGCCAGTGAATATACTATTAATTGTGAAGTGTGGACCATCTTCATTGCGAAAATGTTAAGATGTTTTTTGTTTCATGGTTTTTCCGCAAGGAAGGTGGCGCCATGTGTTTTAAATTGTCAATTTATGACTGGTTTAGCGGAAAAAACTTACTGCGAGTTTTTGGCGCCATTTTGGCGGGTTAGGTTGAGTGGATATTTTAATTAATCGCAATTTGTTTCATAGTGGATTTTGTGACTCAAGATAGGTGTGGTTTTTGTGCCCCAAGTGTCTACGCAACTGAACGATATGTAGAATGATTAAAATAGGCGCTATCTCGGTAAAGTGATGCCGAGTGTTTTATTATAGTGGTGTGGTGACTAACCTCAGCAAGAATTATCGAGAAGGTTGGCTTGACACACTTGACGCCAAAAACTCCAAGGAGCACTGGAATGTAACACACCTACATTCTTATGAAAACATAAGAAACTATAATAATTATATAATACTCAATAATTGGCAGTATGGCTAAATGTCTTGGCCTGTCCTACAAAAGGGCGAATATTTTTACTACTACTACTACTGACCGCGAAAATGTCAGAATTTGTTAAATGTTTTTGTACTAAATTGACTAGTTTTCTCGCTCTCGAAGTGAAAAGTACAGTTTGCACCTCGAGACTAAACGCCAACTTAATATACCCTCGGTTTCATTGACTCCCTCCCACGCTCGGGAGCCAAACCACCTCTGGTATATAATGGCTTCGTTTAGTCCCTCGTTATAAAATATTCTATTGATAATCTCAAATTTATGTAAATAGTATATTATAGCATACTTTTCAAACAGACTGTATTTTTGTCTCCATAGCAATTATGTGACATGAACTCATGTTCTTTCTCAAATAACCAATTCAAATCGGCTGTCGGGTTGGGACGTGTGTTCTATTACTAGTTGAATTTAGAGAGTGCGCCAGATAAGTCTGCGCGGGGTCAAAATCGAATACTAATATTTTCCATAAGCTTAGAACAAAATAATGTACTGTAACTAGCGCCATAAACGCCCCAGTCGCAGAGTTATCTGACACGCACTCTATGAAGATTGCGCTCGCTGAATGCTCGCTGATTATAACTTTATGGTACCTACCTACATTGACAAAGTGTCAAGTAACCATCACAACAAAACAAGAATAAAGTACTTGAAAATTTGCAAGAATTCTGAATTGATAACTATACTGATTATATATTTAATTGCATTGTCATCGGAACTAAAGGTGAATTCCAAATTTCAGCTCAATCGGACATTGGTAAGTGGGTCAAATTTAGCTCGCAAGATTTGACGAACGGACATGCATACATACATACACTGCAAGTTAAATAAAAGCTTGTAAAAAGCGTTAAGGCCGCTGTACACATTGGACTAAGCCTTGAGCCCAGTATTGGGCTAATGTGTAGAGGGCTTCTTGGTGGTGGCCAATGTTGGCGCTTACTACCAACATACCACCAAGTAGCCCTCTACACGTTGTCCCAATATATTGGCCCAATATGTACTTGGCTTGGCCCAAGGCTTGGCCCAATCCAATGTGTACAGCGGCCTTTAGATGTGCTTTTATAACATCAGCATTAAATAATAATTAGGTACTAGCTGTTGCTATAATACACGGTTTTGTTATTAAATCAGTCAAGAAACGGTTTAAAGATTTTTCAAACCCAACCAGAGGTTTCAGAGTTCACATTTATTGTTTTTTTAAACAAACGTAACTTTTCATGTTTATTATTTTAGTATAATAATATTGTAGTGCAAAAGACATCAACGCGTTCTCTATACACAGTTTTTTTTTATTATTATTGTCTGCTTGCAAAGTAAGCGAAACCACTTATGGCCCTTTTGACAGGATGGCTTTCGAGAGTAGGCTTAATGTATGTAGTTATGTTGATTTCTATGTTCCCTGCTACAGCCTATACGGTTTGATTTGAAGGATTTTTTAGCGTATGGAGTGTCGGTCGTTAGATTCGTCTTGCTTGATAGCGCGAGTGACACTGGGTACAACCTGTACTATGCGATTATTATAAGAATAGGATGGGTTGTTGACAAACTTCACTCTGAAAAGTTACAGTTCGCAAGAAAGTGCGAAACGAAATGAAAAAAAAAAAAATATTTTGGCAGATGGTGGTTTGGGTATTGCCACTTTCAAAACGATGTTTTTTTATTTTTTAAATCCACCTACTTCCCTTTTTCTTCGTAAGTACACAATTTTACTACTCATGCCCTTCGTTATGCCGGCGCCAGACATAGCACAAACATTTGAAGAAATGTTTGGACACATGTGTAGCACGGGTATTTGAGTATTTGTTCAAAGCTTTGATAAAATACTAGAACATATTTCTACAGTACTTTGCAATGTCAGAAGGAAAGTCTTCAATGTCTTTGTAGCAGTAGCAGCTGCAGTAGCAGCTCAGATAAAAGAGGTGGAGTAGCATTTAGCATTAGCAAGCATAATGTGTTTTGATTTACAATTGGCGGATTCACGAAAGGCGCCTCCCCGAGTGGCTTGATTGAATCGTTCTCCGTGATACCAATACCCGGCGCATCCTGGTTACAGATAGATTCTGCCGAATCTAACTTCAATCAACGTGCAGAATCTAGCTGGCCAATCCTTTTACCATGATAGATCAATACAATTTTTCACTAGACCCCCAATTTACCAATTTTATTGTAAAGTTGATTATTCATAACTTGAATTCCTGTTTTATTTAAATACTTAACTAGAATCTAATACGTAAATAGAATCAAAATTCAATTTATTCTGTGTTATTGAAGCATAGTATTAAATTACCCCGCGGAACAATGTATGAAAAAATGGTTTCAGTTAAATATCACAAAATTTTAATTTGATTGAGATTCAAATTACCTGATCATTTTCGTAAAAGCATACTTTCATGAGTCCTATAGGTACTTTCGGAAAAAATCAAGTTAATGAATTGTATTTATCTGCAAATTATTCATATGTTTTGGTTTGCACGAACATCATTATTTATCGTAAGCTACGACATGATCGGGGCCCGATTCTCAGGCATTCGAACTTTTTCAGTGTGGTAATTCGTATGTCGAACATTTTGTTTGTGGTTTCTATTGAAAAGTTAGAACGTTTCAAATAAACTTTTCATGTCTCATATTCTGAAAGTAACTCATAACTTGTCTAAAATGCGGGTTGAAAGTGGTATGTGGCGGCCCTAGGGCTGTAATGAAATTTAAAAAAGGAACAGGAGGGGTCATGTCAAAATCTGTAAATTAAAGAGTACTTATGTACAAAAATGATCTATAATCTCTGGACATTTATTTACCAAAGGAATGTGGGCAAAGGCACAGAAGCCTATACAGCCAGCTTTGCTACTATATATAAAATAACTAAAATCGTAGACACCATACAAAAAGAGAAATTGTTATTATAATCTAAAACATTGTTTTTTTTTTAATAATATGCGTTTTTAGAAACAGATTAAACCAAATAAGTTATTGTAACATAAAAAATCGGGCTATTAATTCCATAGAATTGCATAGAGTACGGGTCAAACACTAAACATGGCTGTATGGACTTAGTTTCCCTTGCCTTCCCTAAAATAGAGAAAATGAACAAAAAAGTTATGAGAATTCGGGTCTATCGAAAATTCCGCGGCCATAGGAAAAATATTTTTTAGAATATTTCTGTTTATTTTTACTTCCCTCATATTCGAAATGAAAAGTAGAGTGTTTACTTCGGGTGTATGGACCCATAACAGTCCCGAACTATCCCCCCCCCCCCCCCCCCCCCGCCCCATGATTCACGATAAATTTCTTTTTTGCACACCATACTGAAGTGAAGTGAAGTTAGTTTGACAGAACTTTGACAGCTTGACGTCAAAACATGGCGGTGTCCCTATCCTATTCTTATGTAGACAACAATGGAGAAGGCTATGCTTATACGCATAGTACGCTCGGAGATTTGATGCAACTTGACACCCGTCAGTCTCGAACTTGTGGTGGCGGAATTCGAAATTTAAACTGTATTAATTACACTGTAACAGCATTTTTGGCTGGGTACACATGTGTGCCTAATCAGAGTAATATGACGATATAATGTTTAGGACGACGGTGTACCTAATCCGGAAGTACCTACATGTTAAAAAAAGAAAACAAGGTGGCGGGTTTTTTAAGGCATAGGCATTGCAATATCAAACAAAATTAGCTAAATTTTAATTAGCTAAAAGTTTTGCAGTTGGTTTTTTTTGTAATACTTATCTAATATTATTGCATGAAGTATGTTAGTAATTGTTTACCGATGTTGACGTCACCGATGGTGGCCTGTTTGTACAGGGAGTAGAGGGCTAGGTTCTCGCTGTCAGCGGGCCTGGTCTTCCAGTTCCTCACGGACTCGGCGACTTCCTGGAATTTCTGCAAAGGTAACAATAAAACTAATTATATTGCCGTTTTTTCTGTTTCTTGTAGACCTTTTTTCATTACCATCCTTACAAGCCCTGCTTATTTCTGAAAAATGGAAAATGAAGTATTTAGAAAAAATCGACCCGTCTCACAACTAGCTCCGATGGGACTACCGCTAGTTGTGAGACGGGTCGATTTTTTCTAAATACTTCATTTTCCATTTTTCAGTAATAAAAATTGCATTGTGAATGCAAAAAACAAAAACTCTGCTTATTTGTTTGGGGGCTAGGTTAAGGCTCAAATCACACTGGATGGCGCACAGTCAAAGAGTCAATAGAAATTTCACATAGCAAATCCACCCTTATCTCAACAATGCACATATTTCTTCTGAGAAAAATACAACGGGTTGCACTACGGGCACAGAGGAAAAAAAATACTACCTACGCTATAACGGGTTCCCTATTTGAGTGCGAAAGTTGGTAGTGCGATTTTCAGTATATCGAACACGGTGTGTCGAAAACTCCGTAGTGCTATGTTTTATTATATCGATGCTTTACAAGTGCGACGTAACGTTTGTGCGAAAAACGTTGGGTCGACAAACCTTACAGCGATGATTCATTAGTACGTTGATTTGTTTGTTCTCTGACATGTTATTTCGAAATTTCTGTTATTATGTAGCTTTTTCAGATGTAATGAAATTAAATAAAAACTCCTCCTTTTTAACCGACTTTAAAAAAGAAGGAGTTTATCAGTTTGACCTGTATCTATGTGATATTGTTGGAATTGGATAATATCTGAGTATAGCGTTACATTTAGGCCTCCAAGGACGGTGTATGTATGTCTGTTTATAATGTTTGTCCACGAATATCTCAAAAACTAAAAGTCATATCGAGATGATTCTTTTGATTTTTATCAGGGGGCCAAGCCTGCTAACGTTAAGTCATAATCGTGTCTCAATCGTGTTTCAATTTGTAGTTCAATTGTAGTGCTTTTTTACACGCTAGTTACAAGAATTATGACAATATGATGTGATGTAAATGTAGTGTGTGGTGTGACCATCAGTAGTATGGTGAAAAAAGTAAACATTTCTTGTTACTAGTGTGTAAAAAAAGCACTACAATTGAACTACAATTGAAACACGATTGAGACACGATTATGACTTAACGTTAGCAGAATTGGCCCCCAGGTGTATTCCATTTTAGAGAACAGCATGAGTTTCATCAAAGTTCTGTATTTTTTTAGACATATTTTTCTTATGGTAAAACACCACAAGCCTTGCAAGTAGCTTTCAGGCGGGATTCGAACCCGCGCCCCCGGGAATTCATAAAAAAATAATCTAAACTACAGAACCGATTTTGATGAAATGAAATACACCTGTTAAAATCAAAAGAATCATCTGATATGACTTTCAGTTTTTGAGATATTCGTGGACTGACATATAAACATTACATACCTACACTTACGAAATTTAGCACACGTGCTTGGAAGTCTAAGTGTAACGCTATACTCAAATATTATATAATTCATATAATATCACATACATACAGGTCAAACTAGTAAACTCCTTCTTTTTTAAAGTCGGTTAAAAAGGAGGAGTTTTGAATCAATATAATTACTTACATCTGAAAAAGCTACATAATAACAGAAATTTCGAAATAACATGTCTTAGAACAAACAAATCAACGAACTAATGAATCATCGCTGTAAGGTTTGTCGACCTAACGTTTTTCGCACAAACGTTACGTCGCACTTGTAAAGCATCGATATAATAAAACATAGCACTACGGAGTTTTCGACACACCGTGTTCGATATACTGAAAATCGCACTACCAACTTTCGCACTCAAATAGGGAACCCACGTCTTTACTTCATATAACGGTGCGCATTGATTACACTACTACAAGAATGCTGCGCATGTGTGCGTTTCCACTGGCTGCTTGTCACTGGCGTGTCACGTACACGGCGTGACTGGAAAAAACCGGTTTATGACAGCTCAGCCAGTGGAATGACATGACATACGCTGTATGACAGTCGTCTCTCTGATAGTACCTACTCATGTGCTACGGGAGTGCCGGCAGAAGTGAAAAGGGCTCCTTAGACTTTTCACAAAAAAAAGGGAATTTGACAAAAAAAAAAAATACGGACTGGATTTGAACCGAAGTCTTCTGGCTTCCGTCGCCCGTTTTCTAACTTGAGCTATTACAACTTTGGAAACGGTGGCGAAATTTGCCTTCGTATTCTAGTGACATTGTAACAGTTTTTCGCTGGTCACACGTCCGTCCTACGAATTTTCGATCTGACGGTCACGTGTCCAGGGGGCCAAGCCTGCTAACGTTAAGTCATAATCGTGTCTCAATCGTGTTTCAATTGTAGTTCAATTGTAGTGCTTTTTTACACACTAGTTACAAGAAATGTGTACTCTTTTCACCATACTACTGATGGTCGCACCACACACTACATTTACATCGCATCATATTGTCATAATTCTTGAAACTAGTGTGTAAAAAAAGCACTACAATTGAAACACGATTGAGACACGATTATGACATAACGTTAGCAGGCTTGGCCCGCTGATGACAAACCCATCACAAAAAGTGCACAAAGTTGCTAAAGCACTTTTCACTTCAAAAAAAAGGCGCGCGGCGGGCCTTCGTTTTTTAAATTTTTCATGAAAATTAGGAGAGTTAATTCTTCTTTTTTCCAGTGCATGTTTATCAAAGTCCAAAGGAAATATATAGTACTCTTAATATACAACATTGTAAAGCATGACTTACCTGGTCGGCAGACATGTTGTTTTATAAAAGTGAGATCTGTAACAACAGAAATACGGACTTATTTAATATTTCATCAATAAAGTTATTGGCAATGGTTATAGTTATATGTCTATCATCAGTTTTTATCCTATCAAAACTTTTGTTTTAAGGAAAAATCATTACGATAGTTAAGTAGATAATTTCACTAGCCATCGTATTAGAAATCTATAGTTACATTAATTTGAATGCGGAAGTACCTAAGAAAAAAAAACTATGTCCCTACACCTAACGTAAATAAAATAGTTCATAAGTGGGTACCTATGTACATACTTTATTGCCCACTTAAATGATAAATAATGATAAAATTGGGTGTTATTGTTGATCGAAGTAAAATTATCATAATTAGGTGATATTAAATAGATAAAATACACCGTTTGGAAAGATACAAGTTCTTTGCTGTTTTTGTGTCCATGGAAAATGAATGTTATGTCTGTTCTGTTTAGGTGTCTATCTTCTACCGCTTTACTGCGAAAACATGGGCTTAATGCGGGGAAAGAATAATATGATAAGAAAGTTCTGGAAAATTGACAAAAAGCCTAGATATAAAACAGCTTGTTCTTGTCCATCCATCCATCCATACGGAATAGTCTGTGCCCCAGCATTGGGAACGTTAAATGCAGGCTGATGACGATAGATAACACAGCGATTTCGAAAAAATAATTATTTAGGTAGGTATAATAATAATTGTTGATTAATGAAAATCGTTTACTGTTGTCTTATCACATTATCTAAAATACATAATTAAGTCATATACCTAATTTACTAAAATTGACTTCAGACGTAACGAATTGAAAGGCGCTGTTCAAATCTCACCTACCTACGTAAATATTCAAATTTGATTTTAGGTGATTCAATAGGTAGGTACTTAACCTACCTATCAATCTATACTTCAATACTAATACCTTATTATAAAGAGGAAAGATTTGATTGTTTGTTTGATTTTGAAAATTCTTTCATCATTAGAAAGTTACAGTCTTTCCGAGGCTATATTTTATCCCGATATTCCCACGGGAACGGGTACTACGCGGGTAAAACCGCGAGGATCCCTAGTATATTATTATTTTGCTAATGAGAAATGAGAATTACGACTATTCCTGAATCACACCAAGGCCCAATATCAAAATTAAGATATATCTACTTTTTAGACATTTTAAAAAAATTTCAAGCACCGATAAATATTTGTAATAGTCACAAATTGGTGATGTGAAAAAAAATAAATATTTTTTTTTCAATTTTTTTTTAAAACTTTATTAACAATAATATTGATATTTAATGGAAAAACTTAAAAAAAACTTTTTTTCAATTAATTATAAGCAATTAAAAATTGATGAAATTTGAAAAAAGATCACCCGACTATAAACGCTCCACGATTAGCTGTGACGTCACAATGTTTAAACTATTTTCCAACAGTACCACAGAGTTTACGTGGTAAACCATGGTCTTTTTTAAAATAGCACTTTTTTTAATAGGTTTATATTTAGGCTTTAGCTTCTTTTATTAAATATTAGGCACCATCACATACAATGTTAAAATACCAAATCATAGTAGCTCGAGCACTTAATAGTGTTATGGAAAAGGAAATATTGAAAAGTTCGTTTTCAATATTTACCCGACCGAGGATCGAACCCGGGACCACTACAGATAGCGGCACCACAAAGTAACTACGCGGGCGGGCGGTCGTGTGGCGGCACCTTGAAAACCGGTGCGTACACCACTCGGCCACGGAGGTCGTCAAATGTCGTCAATGTTAAAATAAAAATCCAAGATGGCAGCCAACTTTTTTTTTTGTGGGCCAATTTTGATGAAACTTGATATTTAGTACTATTTTGACAAGAAAACTGTAACGCAATGTTAAAAAAACCAAGATGGCGGCCAACTTTTTTGTTTGTGGGCTGATTTTGATAAAACTCGGTTTTTGGTACTATTTTGACAGGAAATTAGTAACGCAATGTTAAAATAATTAAAAATCCAAGATGGTGGCCAACTTTTTTCTTTCTAGGCCGATTTTGATGAAACTCGATTTCTAGTACTATTTTGACAAGAAAACAACAACGCACTGTTAAAAATATTAAAAAATCCAAGATGGCGGCCAACTTTTTTGTTTGTGGGCTGATTTTGATGAAACTCGGTTTTTGGTACTATTTTGACAGGAAAAGAGTAACGCAATGTTAAAATAATTAAAAATTCAAGATGGCGGCCAACTTTTTTGTTTGTGGGCCGATTTTGATGAAACTCGATTTCTAGTACTATTTTGACAAGAAACCAACAACGCACTGTTAAAAATATTAAAAAATCCAAGATGGCGGCCAACTTTTTTGTTTGTGGGCTGATTTTGATGAAACTCGGTTTTTGGTACTATTTTGACAGGAAAAGAGTAACGCAATGTTAAAATAATTAAAAATTCAAGATGGCGGCCAACTTTTTTGTTTGTGGGCCGATTTTGATGAAACTCGATTTCTAGTACTATTTTGACAAGAAAACAACAACGCACTGTTAAAATATAAAAAAATCCAAGATGGCGGCCAACTTTTTTGTTTGTGGGCTGATTTTGATGAAACTCGGTTATTGCTACTATTTTGACAGGAAAATAGCAAGAATGTCAAAAATGATACAAAATCTAAGATAGCGGCCAAATTTTTGTATGTTGGCCGATCCAAAATTTTAAGCTCGTCTCAGAATCGGTAAGTGAACAACTTTCTTCTAGAAACATGGGTCGAAATACGACAAAAAATTTTGGACTTCCCATACTAAATCGATCGTGTAATCAGTCTGTAAGCCTAGCATGACCACCCAAAACTTGATATGTATCGCATGATGATAAAGCGATTTATTGACATTCAAACGTCAAAACCCATAGTCTTTTGACAGTTAAACCGGATAACTTATCATATCATATCGCGTTTTGGTTGGTCATGCTAGGGGGGCTGATTTGTATGAATCTAGGAGAAAGTTGTTCACTTACAGATTCTGAGACGATCTTAAAAATTCGGATGGTGTTCAAAAATTAACCCTGTATACGGATCAAACTGAGAACCTCCTTTTTGCAGTCGGTTTATATACTGAAACCTTCTCCTAAATGTAACAAATACTTTCCTGAAAACCGCATCAAAATCGGTTCGGCCAAACGCGAGATAATCGCGGACAAACATACATACATACCTACATACATACATACAATACAGATTAAATTGAGAACCTACTTTTTTTGAAGTCGGTTAAAAACCACTACCTAAACTTGAAATTTTTTATTCTAGTAAGGCTGCATAAAATGGATATTATGCTTTTGTGCATAAAGTAACTTCTTTTAAGACAACAACACAGAAAAGATACAACTTCATTTACGTGATATTATTTTTAAGAAATTGAGTTTATATCTTAATTTAATTACGACATATGAATTACTATCTAAATCCTACTAATATTATAAATGTGAAAGTTTGGATGTTTGGATGTTTGGATGTTTGGATGTTTGTTACTCAATCACGCCAAAACGGCTGAACGGATTTGGCTGAAATTTGGAACACAGATACTTTGTAGCCTGGAGAGGAACATAGGCTACTTTTTATCCCGGAAAAATAACAAATTCCCGCGGGATAATGTCGTGTAGTCCACGCGGGCGAAGCCGCGGGCGAAAAGCTAGTACATAATAAGGATTAATGCAGGGCGTACATTTACTTAAAAAAATAAAACGCAAAAATTTTAAATAACTTGGCATTACGGCTCAGACCATTAGTCGAACGTCACATAGTGGAAAATTAAAAAAAAAAGGGTGGCGGGAAGCTAATTAGTTAGTCAAACAAAACTAGAAACTACATAAGTAGCTAAATTTGTTGTGTTGCGGTAGAAAATTCAATAAGTTATATGAAAGTTATTAAACAATGTCTTCGAGTAGTAATAGTGACGAACAAATAATGATTTCGCCTGAGACTTTAATGGAAAGAAGTGCGAAAAATGTATTTGAACAGCTATTGCCGTCTAAGTTGAAGAAAATCTATCTCAGCACATAACTACGAAAGTTTTATGATTTGGAAGAACCAAAAAAAACGTAAACACGAACACGTTTGCGGAGTGTGTTATGTTAAGCTATTTTGACGAATTGTTGAAATTAAAATTAATTAAAGTTTCTTGTATATGCTTAATCCTTGTTTTATTTCCTTGCAATGGGGAGTGAAAAGCAGAGTGTATTTATTTTGGAGTCCAGATAAAAAAATATTGACTGAACTCTACTTATTTGATTATACACTAGGATAAATAATAATTACTTACCTAATAAAAATGGTGTTATGAAATACTTACATCGAAATGATCTTCACAACAAAAAAAAATCGATTTTGTTTTTTGGGGTTATGACGGTTTACTGCTTGGAATCATTTGTTTCGACGTTCTTGCTCTTGGGGAACATTTAAAATCATTTTTTGTCTAGTTCTTTTTGTAGTATTTGTACACATGGGTACGAAACATGAACGATAACATTTTAGGTTCGACATTTCAATAGGTATGTATTTGAGTACCTATATAGAACAACCAACACTGTACTTATGTCAAACATCATTGACTTATGTCAGTTTAAACTGCAATGAGTGAAAGTTAACATTATGACGTCACACGCGCTCGTGTTTGTTCGGGAGCTGTTTTAGAGTGTCTTCGGTTCTGGATTCAAAAACAAAATTTTATTTTGATATAACTTTTGAATTATTGCAAAAAAAATTAAAATAAAAACACTTTGTTACAAAACTTATATATGATCTTTCGATTTATCGCAAGAAAAAAAATAATTCACATCCCTAATTGCACAAAAATGCATTGCACTCACCAGGTTGCAGAGATAGAAATCAGCGAAGCACACACTCCGTACTGAACAATTTCAGACTCGCACTCTTGTTAAATTTCTCAGCGGTTTAGCCAATCGCAGATAATAATTTAGGGTTATCGCACTGTAGAAATCTAGGTTAGCCTTAACGTAGTTCTACTAGTTCTTCTTCAGCTCAGCGTTGGTCTTGGTGGCAATGATTCAGCTATCTTATCTATCTTGATAGTCCAGTAAGCAGCGACGGCTATAACCAAGTTATCACTATCACTACATAGTATAAAACAAAGTCGCTTTCTCTGTCCCTATGTCCCTTTGTATGCTTAAATCTTTGAAACTACGCAACGGATTTTGATGCGTTTTTTTTAATAGATAGAGTGATTCAAGAGGAAGGTTTATATGTACTTTTTATCCCGATATTCCCACGGGAACGGGAACCACGCGGGTGAAACCGCGGGCGGCCGCTAGTTGATTTATAAAAGCTTGTCCGTGGTGCAGATATTGGGGCATCCGGACACTGAAGAAGGTGCTCCTAGAATCCTCCCTGGTCCTGTGTTGGGCCCCCGCAGTTGCAGTGCTCCGTTTCTGAAGTTTTTACTCGAAAGTAAGTCAAAAGAGAGTCTCAACCCTAAGCTTAATCAAAAAACCGATGATATGGTGTGCAATAAAATTTGTTGGTCTTATCTGAGTCATATTTATTATGAGCTTGATCAGATAGTGCAGTACAAAATGTACCACCATGTAAGTATATAGATACTGGACTAGAAGATAAGCGCAGAAATATATACCCCTTTAATGATGAGGAAAGTTTAAGGATTAAATCGTTACATAGTAATATCAGTATCAGCCAAACCCACTTTAAATTATATAATCCATTAGAGTTCATGGAACAAAGATAAAGTTCTTACCTATTTACCTAATTCTAAACTAGCTATAAGTACTGAATCCTACTAATATTATAAATGTGAAAGTTTAGATGTTTGGATGTTTGGATGTTTGGATGTTTGGATGTTTGTTACTCAATCACGTCAAAACGGCTGAACGGATTTGGCTGAAATTTGGGACACAGATAATCTGTAGCCTGGAGAGGAACATAGGCTACTTTTTGTCCCGGAAAAATGACAAATTCCCGCGGGATAACGTCCTGTAGTCCACGCGGGCGAAGCCGCGGGCGGAAAGCTAGTATATTATAAAAATCAATGAAGTCTAATTGTAATTTTACGTTTGTTACCCAAAAATAAAGTAAGATCTCTGTACTATAATATTCTGTGAGTCAAATAAACGTAGGTAGGTACCTACTACTTGTATTGTAGCTATTTCTTCTAGACTATTTCTTAAAGTAACGAATAACATGAAATAGGTATTACGATATATTTGAAAAAATGTAAGTTAGTAAAACTCAGCTATAACTACTTACTTGACTTAAGGGCCCCACAGACTTTCAGTCTGCCTATCAGTTGGCCGCAATCGGCCACACACTCACAGTTTAACATCACAAGAATCGAATGTCAGGCGGCCAGAACTGCAGATGGCCTGCTGGCGGACTGATAGTCTGTGGGCTCCTTGAGACCCCGTACGTTTAACACATTAAGGGCGTTTGTGCACTCACTATGTTGGAATATGACCGCAGGAGATAAGAAAAAGCCGAGATCAGCGTTAAATAAACGGATGTTTATTGTACGTTCTTACAGAGAGCAAGGCAGTAAAGTCAGACAGACAGAGAGTATAACATAGATGTATACAACCATAGATATTATTACGGACTTGGGTTTTTGTGTTTTCCAACAGTCCCCCTCAAAAAGTCAAGTATTACAATTATAAAAATATAACTTAAATATCTTTCTTCTCATTAACAACATCATTTTAATCCTTGCGATGTTTTGAAAACTTACAATAAGAACTTACTGTAACATCATAACTGAATATTAATATGTTAGGATAACCTTAAATTAGCTTTTATAATAATTAACTTTTTACAGGATATCGCTTTTGTAAATAAATCAGCTAGTTGGTTTCCTGTGGAAATAGATTCTAGCTTAAAGATTTTGTTAGCGATTTGTTCCCTTATGTAATTGTACTTGATAGCAATATGTTTAGACGTTTTATGATTTGAAGGGTTATTGGCGATACAAATGCAACAAGAAGAGACAGCGACAGATTTTGTTTTCGTGTATTCCACGAAATTGTACATTTAGCGAATGCTTGTATCCTGATGTACTTTTTCTGTCTTGTTGGTCGCCACCCCAGTCAGAATCAGCATAACCAATTATTAAATGCTTATAATCACATTTTTTTACCTATAGTACCTTTAATGCGTTAACAAGTATTGTAAATAACAATCTAAATTGAATAAACAAATTTGAATCTTGAATCTTGAATGTATCTTACATAATAGATGTTTCAAGCATTTCCATAGCTCCTCATTATTTTTTACAAGGTTTATCATAGTATGTAACTATCAGAATTTAATCCAGTTTCATCCATTTTACAACGGAAAAGAGATTTGTTCGATTACCGTTATCCATTGAACATTTAGTTAAATATAGTGGTATAAAGATTGGTTTAAAGATATAGTAAGTATTCTTTGTTCGTTCAATTAAAATATCCACTTGTGAAACATAAAACACATTCTCATCTATATTACATTTTTCTAAAATGTTTAAACAAGGATCTCCTTCAGAGTTTTTAAACCCCATTTCTTTAAGAGCAATATTAAATCGTTCAAACCAACATCTGAAAGCCTGTTTGAGACCTTACAATGATTTGTTCATTATGCTTATACATAGTTATCTTTTGCAGTTATACCCTTAGGTATTTAATACAAATATTTTCTTTTAAAATGCCATTTAAAAACGCAGTTTTAACGTCTATATGGTCATTAGCAACTAGGCAGAATTTATAACACGAAGTTTCGTAAAATTCATTATTTTACAACTGACAATATTAACATTATTTGACCTTTCAACAAGATTCCAGGTTTGGTTACTTTAAGTGAATCGAATTCGCTCTGTATGGCTTCTAACCACTTATTGGTATCATGTCTGCCAAAATCATCTGTGTTCAGATGGTAACGATTGAACATTTAGTAAGTGACAAGTACAAATCTGGATCATTCTTTTTTATAATTCTTATAAGGTTGATTGAGAATTCTTTCACTACGCTTTATGTTACATGATTGATTTTGTGTGGGAACTGAATATTGTTGGAGGTCGTTTATTAGCTTTGCTGAATCTAAGTATGTCAGACTTACTAATTTTTGTGGGTATTATTAGCTTTGCCGAATCTATGTCAGGCTTACTAATTTCTGTGCGTATTATTAGCTTTGCCGAATCTATGTCAGGCTTACTAATTTCTGTAGGTATAATAATACCTAAGTTCTAATTTCTGTAGGTATAATAATACCTAAGCTAATAACCTAAAATAACAAGCTAATAAGCTTTGCCGATTCTATGTCAGGCTTACTAATTTCTGTGGGTATTATTAGCTTTGCCGAATCTATGTCAGGCTTACTAATTTCTGTGCGTATTATTTATAGGCAGAAGTGGGTGAAAAGTCAATTAAAATGCACTTAGATAGTTATTTCTTATAATTCAACGTTACAACGTGTGCTATCGTTTAGCAGTCAGACGTAACTAACAATAATCCCGAGCTATAATATCAATCTTAGAATAAATGCTGTCGAGTCCAAAACAACACAAAGGGGCCCCGTAAGCCCCGTAACTACAGGACGTTCTTATTACATTTGTATAAACAAACTGTAAGAAATACGAATACAATGGTGGCCCTTATCTAAGCCTAGTCGCAGTCACAGTAATGCGATGCCACGCCGGGACATTACAAAGGCCCGGTATGCGACCATGAACCTAACATTCGGCCATCCTATTCTAAGTGAGTCCCATCACTTGTTATAATTGCTAAACTATTCAAATAAATCACAAACAGTTATTGAATCAGCTGCGTTTACTTATTACAATACAGTAAAAACTTTAAATTTAATACTATTAATTCATGCTAATAATAACAAAATAAAAACAATATTATAAATTCAAACACTGCAATTACTAATAGTATCTAATAATTAATTTCATATTCTAAATCTATACATGGTCTACCACAATCTACGATCATCTGTGCGGTGTTCGCTATCTGCACTGATCGCTCATGGTATTCCATGTCTCATATTCAAATATCTGTTCATCTCTGCAAGGTCCATCATAATCTACGACCATCTGTGCGATATTGATTGCTCAATATCATTCGCAGTCTGCACTGGTCGCTTATGACTTTCCATAGCTCATTATTAAAAAAAATCCATGCGTTTATCATAACAAGACATCATAATCTACGACCATCTGTGCGATACTAATTGCTCAATATCATTCGCTGTCTGCACTGATCGCTTATGACGTCCTATTATTATATTCAACAATCAATGCTTCCGTTACCATGGTTCATCATAATCTACGACCATCTGTGCGATACTGATTGCTCAATATCATTCGCAGTCTGCACTGATCGCTCATGACGATCCATGGGCATGTATTAACACAAATCATAATTTCTCTATTTTCAACTTCTTATTCTAATTTTAAATTTAAACCAATTTAATAATAAAATATCTAATTCTCAATTTCTCCTTGCCACAACCTCGTTAATCGATATTTGGCGCAGGGCTCACGTCACTGTCACTCTCGCTATCCTCACTATTCATGTCGTTTAGATTCACCCATGGGTGTATTTTATCAAGCGCAACAACATTCTCATATTTCTTACCTCCTTTCCTTGTTAGAGGCGTATCCTCAACAAGGAATCTGTCATTGGGCAAAACTTTAGCAATTCTGTAAGGTCCATAAAATTTTGGTGTTAGTTTCTTAGATTTACCTATATGATCTTTATCAGATACATTCCGTTCTATCCTTACTAAGTCTCCTTCTTCATATATTCTACCCCTTTTCCTAAGCTTATCAAATATTTTCTTAGAATATTCCTGTTGTTTTTCTATATTCTTTTTAGCATCAGATCTCAACTGCATCAATTCATTCCCTTCAACGCGTCCTGATGTTTCAATAATCACGTCATTCAACAAGTTTTCTGACTCATTCATCAACTTGCATCCAAATAGCAGTTCTGATGGACTTTTCCCTGTCGTTTTGTTAACGGTTGTATTAATACCCAATTGAACTTCACCTATATATTCATCCCATTCATTCTCATTTTTGTCATGACATCTAGTGCCGAGTGCATCGGATATTGTGCGATTGAACCTTTCAACCTGCCCGTTCGCTCTTGGGGTTGCAACTGCATTCAAAATGTGCTTAATATTCAATCTTTCAGTAAATTGTTTAAATTTTATACTGGTAAAACATGAGCCACGATCTGTTATGAGTCGAGTTGGAACTCCAAAGTAACTAAAATATTCTCTAAATACCTTAATTGCTGAAGTCGTTTTGGTGTCTCTTACAGCTCGAATATTAATGAATTTAGTGAATGCATCAATAACAACAAGAATATGCGTATTGCCTCGCTTAGAACGAACGAACGGGCCTAGATGATCTGCATGTATTGTATGAAACGGCATTTCAATTTTGGGTATAGGATGGAGCATACCTTCTTTGCGACCACCTGGTGCTTTGTGGTGGGCACATTGCAAGCAAGCAGAGACGTATTTCTTCGTAAAGCGACGCATTTTTGGAAACCAAAATGACCCTTTTAAACGCTTTAGTGTCTTCTCATAGCCAAAGTGACCAATCTCGTCGTGGTTCATTCGCAAAACTTGCCATCTGCAACCTCGCGGAACGACCCAACGCAGCCCTTCATTAAGAACCCGATATACATGATTTCCTTTCAACTGATAGTTCTTGCATACATCTGCAATATATTTAGTCTTTTCATCTAGCAAAATTTCACGTATACGCTTTATCTCGTCGTCTCCGATCTGGACAGTAGCAATCCAGTTTTGTACGTCTACATGCAGAACATCAATAATATGCTCATCATCGCTCATGGTGGATTCAGTAAGAGGATTACGACTAAGGGCATCCACGTGTGCCATACGTGAACCTGGTCTATACTCGATCTCACAATCGTATTCCTGAAACTGCACCCACCATCGAGCGATGCGAGGTACCAAATCTCGTTTAGTCATTGTCGTCCTCAGCGCATTACAATCAGTTACAATCTTAAATTTTATACCAAGCAAATAAACACGAAACCTATTCAGCGAAGCAATCACTGCTAGTGTCTCTAATTCAAATGAATGTAATTTTTGTTCATCATCCGTAGTTTTACGACTGTAATACGATATCGGCCTCATCAAATTATCCAACCCGCGTTGTATTAGTATCCCGGCAATCCCGTCTTTTGAAGCGTCTGTGTGTAATTCTGTTTCTAGCGTAGGATCGTAAAGAGCTAAAACTGGCCTCTCGGTTAACTTCTGTTTTAATGTATTAAAAGCTTTAACTTGTTCATCGGTCCATTTCCATTCAAATCTCATTTTCAGTAGGTCTGTCAAGGGTCGTGCTATCGACGCGAAGTTTTGTACAAATCTACGAAAATAGCTGGCCAGACCAATAAAACGTCTAACGTCATGAACGTTGCGTGGAGTTTGGAAATTGGTAATTGCTAATGTTTTTCGAGCACCAGGACGTATGCCACTACCACTAACATGGAATCCTAAGAAGTCTAGTTCCGTACAGAAAAAAACGACACTTTTTGAGTTTAAGTGTAACCCCAGCTTCTTTCAAAAGTCGTAATATCTCCTCTAAACGACTCATTCCTTCATCAAAACATGTCGCAGGTATTAAAATGTCATCCATGTAAATTATTACATAATTGACTTTACTCCTTGGTAATATTTTATTCATAGCCCTTTGAAATGCGGATGGTGCATTTGCTAGTCCAAAGGGCATCCGTTTGAACTGATATTGCCCATCCGGAGTCACAAAAGCAGTTTTGTCTTGCGAGTCTTTTGCAATAGGTATTTGATAATACCCAGAGGCAAGATCAAGACTAATAAACAAACAATTACCAGCTAATCTATCAAGCTGATCGTCGATCAATGGAAGCGGGTAGTGTTCTTTACGAGTTTTGTTATTTAATGCCCGATAATCGACGCACAGCCTTTTTTCACCAGTCTTTTTCTTTACTAGCAGGATTGGACTGGCGTAAGGTGAGTTTGACTCACTCACTATGTCTGCATCGATCATCTCTCGAACCATTGATCGTACCAGTTCACGTTCTGAATACGAAAGTCTATATGGTCTGTAAACTACCGGATTGTCATCGGTTAGTTCAATCTTCATTTGAACGACATTTGTAAATCCTAATTGTTGCAGATTATCGGAAAAACAGTCTTCGTACGTTTTTAACAAGTCTTTTAATCTAATAATTTCAATTTTATTTAATTGTTTGCCATAGCTTAAGTCGGATATCCCACCTTCGTCATCAAAATTCAAAACATTTACATGCATGCTTTTAGTTGTGCATATGCCTCGTGTAATCAAACTATTGTTAGTCAATATCAGTTTGTTTTCAGTAACATTCAGTGCTAACAAACTACCTACTCCATTATTAAAATCATACTCACCAGGTAATAAATAAATCTCCTTCTGAGGTTCTCCACGTAACGTTCCATTTATGTAAACCGGCCCAGTATAATTACTATTTCTGTCTTGGACAGGTAACACGATCATTTGCTTCGGTGCAATCATAACGTCCTTATCCAGCTTTAATAGTAATTTTCTTGGTTGATGACGTTCAAAAAATAATGAGTCGGCAGTTTTTGTAATTACGATTCCGGGTTTTTCAGTAAAGCTATGACCAATGAGTGCTGAGTATTTAATGACACTATCGTCTACTATGTAAATGTCAACATTTTCGAGTATATTATTTATTTCTAACTCAACGCTCGCTAACCCTAGAGGTAACACAACATTGTTACCTATCCCCCTCATCGTAGGTAAATTCTCAGTGACCCAATTAATTCCCAATTTCACAGCTTCACTATGTCGTAACAAGGTGCACTGACTACCCAAATCTATGTACCCTTGAATTACTGTTCCATTTAATTTAACGTCGATCAAATATTTACTATTAGAATCAGTCTCCGTTTCTATTTTCAATACAGTACGTTCGGTTTCTTTGTTACTATTATCGTCCGGGGTCGAAGTTGACATTAATCTAGCGCAATTAATAGTGAGGTGACCTAACTTATTACATATATTACATTTCAAAATCTTTTTTGGACACCTGAAACTGAAATGTCCAGATTCATTACAGTTGAAGCACGCTGTAGACCCATTTGTCTGTTTCTTAGTTGATTTTTGATCACTATTAAGTAAACGTTTTGTTGTACTACTAGGAGATGCTGTACTAAAATGTTTGTCTACATTTATCCGAGATCTATCCGACTCACGTTGCTTAACGGATTGAAAATATTTAAGAACCTGCTCTGGTTCCTGACAATTTGCTGCTTTGGCTCCTAACCTTACAGAACGATCGTCAATCCCATACAACAAACAATCAACAGCGCGCTTCCCATTTATCTGACAACGGTTTAACAGATTAATCTTTTCATAATAATACAACTCCAAGGAGTCATTGAACCTTACACGTTTCGATAACATTTCAGTCAACATTACAGCATAATCATCACTCGTAGGAAAAGAGTCTGTTAATTTAACTTTCCATTCGGACCACGAGAATGACATTGACGGTAAAGCCTGATACCAGGTTTTAGCTACCCCTGATAATTTGGGCAACGCATAGTGAATTATCTGATCATCATCCCAATCATAAAGTTTGGCACATTCCTCTACCTTATTGAGCCACATATAAACAGTCTGACTCTTGCTCATAGGATCAAATTCTGGTATTACATTACCAAGCATCGGAAACTTATTGCCTCGTGGCTTACTATCGGATAAAGTCTTTACTAATTCTATCAAAAGTCTTTGAGATTCCTCGTATGATAAGTAATCACTTGTACTCACGCGCTCTCGTGGAGAAGACAAGGGTTCACTACTCACAGTACCGCTTGAATTCCTTGCATTAGTTTGATCTCGTTCTCGCTTACTGTCCTTTCCTCTGCTTTTCTTCTCCATGCTACGGCTCCGACGGTTCTCATGATGACGCCTCCGACTTGTTTTTCTGTCCCGAACCTTGCGCCGCTCGCTCCTTTCTCGTGAACGACTCCTACGTTCACCACGTGGTGGCGGCGTTTCAGTAACCGCTCGATGCATTCGACGTTTACTTTGTTTCATGCTATTTGAAACGGTGCTACTCCGGTCCCTACGCCGCTTTGCTTTCGTTCGATTTTGCTCTGAAGATCTGATACGGCTACGTTGCCTCTCTGCGCTACCGCCTGCATACTCCATCGTAGTAAATCCTCGTTCACAACAGAAATAAACACTGTTTTATTCTTTCACTTTCGTAGTCCAATTAATCACTAAGCAATAACTTTCGTTTTAACAGTTTAATTTTCCACTTATGTGGGTGTAATAGTTCGATCCCCACTTCTGAAATATAGGCAGAAGTGGGTGAAAAGTCAATTAAAATGCACTTAGATAGTTATTTCTTATAATTCAACGTTACAACGTGTGCTATCGTTTAGCAGTCAGACGTAACTAACAATAATCCCGAGCTATAATATCAATCTTAGAATAAATGCTGTCGAGTCCAAAACAACACAAAGGGGCCCCGTAAGCCCCGTAACTACAGGACGTTCTTATTACATTTGTATAAACAAACTGTAAGAAATACGAATACAATGGTGGCCCTTATCTAAGCCTAGTCGCAGTCACAGTAATGCGATGCCACGCCGGGACATTACAAAGGCCCGGTATGCGACCATGAACCTAACATATTAGCTTTGCCGAATCTATGTCAGGCTTACTAATTTCTGTGGGTATTATTAGCTTTGCCGAATCTATGTCAGGCTTACTAATTTCTGTGGGTATTATTAGCTTTGCCGAATCTATGTCAGGCTTACTAATTTCCACAGGTACCTATCACTATATTATCTGCACTTTTGTATCGTGGTCGTGTTTGTTCATTTATCTATTTCATCACATATGACGTCACGAGCTACGAAGAAGTCATTGTTATCGACATTATATAATTTGTAGCCATTTGCATTATAACCAACAAATATCGACTTGAAAGATTCTTTTTCGAATTTTGATTTACGTGTTTTATTATTAACATAAACCATAAATGATTAATTGTTTGGTTTTTTTGCCATGCCACATTTCGTATGGTGTTTTAGTTATCAGAGCTTTGGTGGGTAGTATATTTGTTATATACGTAGCTGTTAAAATAGCTTCACCCCAAAAAGACTTATTAAGTTTCGCACTTGTAACCAAGGTTCGAGCCATTTCAGTCAATGTACGATTCATACGCTTTGATACACAATTTTGTTGTGTTGTGTATGGTACAGTTAAGTGATACATTATACCCTTGCCAACACAATATTCTTTAAAATCATTTCAAAGATACTCACGGCAATCATCGCAGTATAAATTTACCACTTTCAAATTAAATAAATTCTTATTTTTATTTACAAAAACCTTATATTTCTCAAAGGTAAGTGAGATTGTTTACCAAGTAGGTACGTGGTTCACCAATATCCCTTTTTACTTAAAACAATATTATTTATTGCATATTTATTCATGTCTTAGACGCAAGGGCTTAGGAACGAATACTACTTAAATAAGACCTTTAACTAGGTTTTTCAAAATCGATCGCGAGCGTTATAACCGCTGCCTGGGTTTCTTTCGAACCTGTTCACAAGTTTTAAGCAGGTTTCCGAGCCATGTTAGATGCTTTTGCCATCAATCATAATAATTTGCGTTTTATTGACATGAAAGAATAATTTAAATAAATTATTATTGGTTTTTATACCAGACAATAGACATTTATTATTTTTGAAACTGCGTATCTCAATATTTTGAAAAATGATTGAATACCCAGCTTCTGGTATACGACTTACTGATACTTAGTTGTATTGTAGGGCCCCTTTGGTGAATACAAACATCATCCATGTTCCCTTAACAACTTGAATTCATCGTTATATTTATGCTTCTTTTACCAAATCCAGAAAGGCTTGGAATATTTTCAGAAACGCCGATTTTCAACGGAGTTTGCAAATGTTTGGAATTAACACTGTGATCAGTCGCCTCTAAATCTAAAAGAAAACAAATTTCATTAGAACTTGATTGAGTTGAAGACTTACACTGCGCAAATATAAAAGCGAGACTGCCCTCGTCATTGTTGAGTGGTTGAATAGTATTTGCAATCAGTAGGTGACTGATGCGACCAGCGGCTTCGTTCTGCTGTATTTTCTTGCAATAATGACAATCTTAACATGACAATATTCTGCGGCAACAATGCTCACTATGCAACTTAGAAATCTTAGAACTCTTTCCTGCCATGAAGTTTCTTTCTGTTTGTTAATATTGAGATTGTTTCTTCACATTATTGTGTTGCGATTGTATGTCTTTTCCTTAATGGACATATGCATAATTGTCAGCTCGTAGTTGTTTCAGTTTATTCTAACGTCTTGATTAATCCACCAAACATGTTTTCACAAAAGTTAAGATTATTCTTCTTCACCCAGAGTTTCCATTACGCCGTCATAAGATACAGACAGGGTAAGCAATATCGCATGTTATTTTCTTCATTATCCAAAAATCACAAATTTTGAATTAGATCATTTTCGTTCTCAGCGTGCGATATGAGATTCGATCTATCTTATGCCATCGATAGGAATCCACATTTGGTAACAATATTATCAACAAAGTAAATTAAATGTTGGATGACATATCTCTTGCGAGACGGTTTTTCCGTGCCCATTCTTGATCCTGTTCTGGTGGCGGTGGTGCATCCACTACATTAAAAACTTGCAATTCATTCAACAGTGACCTTATTAAATTTCCATGTAGGTACTGTAGCGATCTCCATTAAATTGTCGGATATTTCTTTTAGCGACTCCATTTTGACAGTTAAATTTTAAATTTTACTTTTATATCTCAAACGGTTATTTACAAAACTATTTTGAAAAAGCGTAGCCTGGACCCATAACCTGTTGGAATATGACCGCAGGAGATAAGAAAAAGCCGAGATCAGCGTTAAATAAACGGATGTTTATTGTACGTTCTTACAGAGAGCAAGGCAGTAAAGCAGTGTTGCCAGCGCCCTGTCCTCAAAAGTTACCAAAGAGTGTTAAAAAAGTTACGTTTTCCCCGAAAAAGTAACGCTTTATTAAATTGTTATATTTCAGTTTAATAAACACATTACAATGTTTTTTATAGACTGCAACTATCATTTAAGCAATTTATCATCTTATTTGAATGATTTGTTATGTAGGGATTAACGAAATCGATGAGTGTACTCCTGCAAAAATAAATACCTACTAAATACAATAAAACTGTAGGTAAATTATCATGATCATAAACTTACCATGGGTATCAAATTCAAATTTGATCAAATATTTGATAAGTGGAATATCACCCTTACACAAGTGTCTGAGTTTGTGTTTCGTTTCACGTAGATTTTCTATTGAACTCTAAAAATTTAGGTTTTAAAAGTCCAACCGATATGTAACGCAAAAGTAACGTTTTGTGACGTGTAACGTAAATGTAACGCGAAGGGGTCAAAAAGTAACGTAAAACGTTACAAAAGTAACGTTCTGGCAGAGTAAAGTCAGACAGACAGAGAGTATAACATAGATGTATACAACCATAGATATTATTACGGACTTGGGTTTTTGTGTTTTCCAACACACTACACTGAATTTTACCGATCCGGAAAAAAACGGATGCTTGTAATTTAATAATTAATTATTATAAATAATAGAATTTATTTATTTCGTGTAGTTCGAAACATTGAAACTACGCGAATCGCAGAACAGCCTTCATTAGGTCCTCCTGCGTGCAGCTGCAAGGACACGCAGGGCACTATATCAAATATCCCATCGTTTGGGGAGAAGCACCGCACCCACATTCCAAGTTGGAATCATCCAAAAATCCCCACCTGGACAGGTTGTCTTTGCTACGGCCGACCATAGTCCGAAGTCTATTCAAAGACTTCCAGGTAGGCCATGGCAACTCGTGTCCAGGCAGAAGGCTTTCAGATCGTGAGACAAAGGGACCAGGGAGGCCAGCACTCTCACTTCACAACCTGCATCTCTCCTTTGACCGATCGTTGTTTTGGAGAGAGGACACGCAATCGATGAAATTTTTGCGGCTTTTTAATCTTTTAGGCACTGGGTCGTGGTTGCTAAGAGGATGCCGAGTGTCGCTCATCAAGGTGGTCTTTTCAGAAGAGCTTGCCACTTCTCTACGGATCTCGGGACGCGCTATTCCAGCTATTGAATACATTTATTTATTTATTTCGTGTAGTTCGAAACATTGAAACTACACGAAATAAATAATTTTTTACTATTATAAATGAATAATTATTATAATACAAGCATCCGTTTTTTTCCGGATCGGTGAAATTCAGTGTAGTGCACAAACGCCCTATGGCGAGGATTCCCGACCGAAATAGGCACGCTAACGCTTGCTCGGCCGCGCTCGATACACTTCACGCGGACGCAGCGGCGGCCGGCAGTAAACTGTAAACTCGCGAGCGCCCCGCGAATCAAAAATCACTTAAAATTCAATAAAAAATTAACGAATAAAAAATTTAAAATTATGACGGCCGGAATCCCTCGGCTACTCAAAGACAATCATTTTCGTATATTTTTCATTAACTAAAACCAAGTATACTGCAAGTAATACGATATTTGGATTACGATTAGACGGATGTTTGGGATTTTATTTGACACAGTAAAATATCACCATTCGAAAAAATACGGCCGGAAGCACTAGATAAATAACTCTAAAACAACATATATTTTTTTCAAGTTTTAAGTACTTGTGATTTGCGAGTAATCCATAATTTAAAATACCCTATTTTGGGGAATCGGCGCCTTAATAAATTTTTTTGTTATTTAATCATAAATAATTAGTTCTCTTATTTTAAATCAGCACGTTTCGGTCGCGTCGCTAACAGCGACTCTTTGTGGCGCTCTAAGGAGGAGGCCTGTGTCCGACAATGGACACTAAGGGCTGACGATAACGATGATGATGATGATTTTGATGATGTTGATTTTTTATATCAAACAAATCATGTAGGTAGGTATCATTACAATGAAGTTGGAAAATGATTGTAGGTACTTATTTAGGGCAGATGTAGGTATATCTTCGTTACCAAGGTTGGTCTCAACCTTTCAATATCCAATGTCATTATCAAAATAGCTACTTTTATCATATCTGATTGTAAGAAACGTAATAAATTCAAAGGATTTCTAGTGACAGGATAAGGTTGTTGATAAAACATGATATCCTAAGATAAATAAATCCAACTGCATTGCATAGATGCATTGAAATCTGCAGCCTGAAAATGTTGCCGAATGAATCGAAAACATTAGATTATTACTTAAGTAGGTACATTCGATTCAACAGAGAGGCTGGCCGTCTATTCTGTGCCGTAAGCCTAATTTCCACTGGCGCGTGGTACTTACTGTAACTAAGCACAACGACTTCCCAATATATCTCGGCGTCTTCCTAGATAGATCACTGACGTTTAGGAAACACTGCAAAAGTGTCGAAAACAAAAAGAGTGCTCCAGGAAACAGCCTCTTGCGCCGTCTGGTGGCTTCAAAGTGGGGTGCCTCGCCTGATGTCCTGCGGGCCGCAAGCCTGGCGCTTGCATTTTCTGCAGGTGAATTTGCGAGTCCAGTATGGAATCACTCAACACACGCTGGAATCACAAGTTGGTGGATACGGCATTGAACGACACATGCCGGATTATTACCTACGGTTGCTTAAAACCGACCCCGGTAAAATTGCTGTATCCACTAGCTGGAATAACGCCTCCAGAGATCCGTAGAGTAGTGGCAAGCTCTTCTGAAAAGACCACCTTGATGAGCGACACTCGGCATCCTCTTAGCAACCACAATTCAGTGCCTAAAAGATTAAAACACCGCAAAAATTCATCGATTGCGGGTCCTCCCTCCAAAACAACGATCGGTCAAAGGAGAGATGCAGGTTGTGAAATGAGAGTGCTGACCTCCCTGGTCCCTTTGTCTCTGTTCCTGAAAGTCTTCCGCCTGGACACGAGTTGCCATGGCCGACCTGGAAGTCTTTGAATAGACTTCGGACTATGGTCGGCCGTAGCAAAGACAACCTGTCCTGCTATGGAATTGCGTAAAGTCAATCGTATTCATTTGACAGTTCATATCGTATCATAATAAATGTCATTCCATACAAATTGCAGCCGATTGAATACGATATGAACTGTCAAATTAATACGATTACCTTACGCAATTGCCCCCCAGGTGGGGAGGTTTGGATGATTCCAACTTGGAATGTGGGTGCGGTGCTTCTCCCCAAACGATGGGAATGGGAGATTTGATATAGTGCCCTGCGTGTCCTTGCAGCTGCATGCAGGAGGACCTAATGAAGGCTACTAGTTCTGATATTCGCGTAGCTGAGTTTTGGTCGGACACAGTTTAGTTTGTCAGCGACACGAAAGAAGAAGAAGAATTTCATTAGATTTTTCTTATTTGTTGCATTTAGGTTTGTTGTTTGTATTGCTGGGTACTTTCACCCCCTGAAGTATGTCCCATCTTTAAACAAGAGCCCTGTAGGTATATATATACAGATTAAGGATATTCTATTATTACTAACTAGCTTTCCGCCCGCGGCTTCACCCGCGTGGACTACACGACGTTATCCCGCGGGAATGTGATATTTTTCCGGGATGAAAAGTAGTCTAAGTTACTCCTTATTACATCAGCTACCTGCCAGTGAAAGTACCGTCAAAATCGGTCCAGCCGTTTCAGAGATTAGCCGGAACAAACAGACAGACAGACAGACCGACAGACAGACAGACAAAAGTAGTAAAAAATATTATTTTGGTATATTTACCGTATATATAATCTTATGCATGTAGTAATAAGCGGTTGTTTTAATATTACAAACAGACACTCCAATTTTATTTATTTGTAATAGATTTCAAAGAAACAAACCCCAGTTCAGCAGTCAAAGTTTTCACTATTATAGTACCTAAATGAAACCTATACTTACTGTTGTTTGCATTATAATTATTACATAGGTAGGTAGGGCAGGCGTACCGGTTTTGGCCACTTTAAGGATTTTTGCACTTTTAAACGCTTAGTGCTTAATGATCTTAAGTATTTAAGAGAAAATTTATATCAAAAATTATAGAGAATTTATCGAACTTTAAGGTTACAACTTTCAAAGTTTAAAAAAAATTATAGTTTTTTTTACATAAAACAAAATGTTCAGAGGGGGCCAAATACACCGGTTTTGGCCATTTTGCATTGGTTTTGGTCACCCAGTTTGCATTGGTTTTGGCCACTTTGTTAAAATTACTATATTTCTGACTTGAGTTTAAGCCTAATTGCTATCTTATCCGAGTTCTGGACTAAAACACTACATGAAATAGTATTTCAATCCCAGCTAGCTTCTTACCACAACTTTATAAGTATACCTTTATCACTTGATTAGAAGAAAATTTAGGTAGATGGGGCAATAAAACAATAGTGCCTCCTATGGTGGTCTCTATCTTTGACATCAAAACACGCTGATTTTACGTTAATATGAATGTCACTTAACTTTAAGTGGCACTTAACTTTAAAGGACACTTAACTTTAAAGGACACAACTACTATGGTGGTTTCTATCTTTGGCATCAAAACACGCTGATTTCACGATAATATGAGTGTCACTTAACTTTAAGGGTCACTTAACTACTATGGTGGTTTCTATCTTTGGCATCAAAACACGCCGATTTCACGTAAATATGAGTGTCACTTAACTTTAAGGGCCACTTAACTACTATGGTGGTTTCTATCTTTGACAGCAAAACACGCCGATTTCACGTTAATATGAATGTCACATCACTTAACTTTAAGGGGCACTTAAATTAAAGTGACACTTAAATATGATAGGGTCTTCTATCTTTGATATCAGAAACACGTCGATGTCACGTTCAGTTGAGTGTTACTTCATTTCAAGGGATACTCAGCTTTAAGGGTTTTTTCTATCTTTGATATCAAAAACACGTCGATTCGATCGACGTCAAGTTCAAGTGAGTGTTGCTTAACTTTAAGAGACACTTGAAGTTCCAAGGAGTCCGCTACGAACTTAAACCTTATTCTTATACATACACTCATTCCGAAGTACACTCGACAGCACATCAAATTGAAATGCTATAACAGCTTTTATTACGTAGGGCATAAAGGCGTTCTCAAGGTTAACATATATAGTCTGATATGCCGCCGTGTGTACCTAGTAGGTACACATACATACAAAATTTTGTAACTTTCCATATAATAAAGCGGAGCGGAGCTGTGTTTTCATACATTTGACTTCAAGGTGGAGTTAGGTTCTACTTTCAAAAGTATGGAATCGCAATTCCACTCCAATGGGCGATTTTCTGAAAGCTCAGTCACTAGATGGCGCTGTCCCACCTATGCAGTTAGAAGGAACGGAACGTTATAAATTTTACCTTGACGCGACTTTTTTACGTAAAACGGAACGTCAGACAGATGTTATTTATTTACCTAAATCTTTAAATTTACCTAGTTCGTTTCTGTTCCTCACAGTAGTACTTATTTAATATATTATTAGTTTCCTTTGGGTTTTTAAAAAGTAATTAATTTAAATTTGTTTCATACCAAAATATACCATAGACATGTACATACTTATTCAACGCCATCTAGTGAAGCAATTGGAAGCTTTTTTTTTTTAAATGGCCTCTCAGAAAATCGCTCATTCCCTCTACTTCAGCGGACAGGCAGCCTAAGGGCGTTTGTGCACTACCACTGAATTTTACCGATCCGGAAAAAAACGGATGCTTGTATTTAATTAATTACTAATATAAATGATTAATTATTAAAATACAAGCATCCGATTTTTTCCGGATCGGTAAAATTCAGTGGTAGTGCACAAACGCCCTTACGGAGTTAAAAGGAGTGAGGTAGCCGGGCGGAGCGAGGTTGCAAAACAAGGGTTTTATGAAACACTAGAAATAGAAGAATGAAAAAGGAGCGGAGTGAGGAAACCGAGCAGAGAAGCGGAGAGAGAGAGCCAAGTGGGGCAAGCAAGCAGGGCTTCCTAACTCCGCTTCTCCACTCGAGTTGCTCGCTTCACTTCCTTTACCGTTTCACTATAAAGCACGGCGATTTATACTTATAACTGTTTAAGTGAAAAGTGGCCCTAACCAATACTATTGATTCCGAAGCAGAAACAGTCCGCTCTGCATTGCTGACTCGCTCCGCTCCGCTACCGCGACAGCGGACAATCTAAACATAAGTAATTTAAAAGTGAGTTGTGAGTCTATTAAAATAAAATAACTTTATGAAAAGTTGGGAACTTCCTACTAATGGCAAAGTGGCCAAAGGTGACACAATGCTAAAATTTTCAGCCCTACTTTTGGCCACTTATTGTTTTCCAACTTTTTGTGACAAAAGTGAGAAAACAACACTTTATCCATCTGAAAGAAACATATTCTAATGTGATATAAAATATTAAATAACCATAAAATAATTTTATTGTAGAAAAAAAAAAGATTTTTCAACACCTTTACCCTTAACATTTAGCTTAACAATTTTACAAAATTGTTACTTTGAAACATAACATGGTGTTTATTTCTAAAATATGGTACTACATAAAAAAAGCTAAGTGCTGTAATTATTAACTAAAAGTCCAATCTTTTATTCGCCATTAATAAATATAAGCAATAGTTTTTTAATTTCTATTTATATAACTTTAAAGTGAAAAGTGACCAAAACCGGTACAGTGGCCAAAACCGGTACGCCTGCCCTACATGTCATTTCGCGAAATTCAAATGTATTTAGCAAGATAATATGTAAGTGATGATGTAGGTAATACGTATAGATTTAATTTAAAGATTTAGCCGATTTTGCTTCAAAGAGATTAAACAAAACTGTTTTGATGATTTTATTACAGAATATTGATACTGTTGCTAATTTAGTAAATCGGTCATATTCCAGAAATCATCTGTCATCATATACTTATCGCATAATAAACTTTCCCTATCTTAACCGATAACAAAATACTAATCGTCCATTAAATTGAATTGTAGGTACCTACCTAAATACTTACGTGTCGCATCGCATGTTGAGGTAATAGTAGACCTTGGTACACTACTTACCTTACTTTCACTCATTCCTAGAGTTACCCAGTATATATAATAATATTCTCAATAGGGTCACACTGGGTGCGATAGGTCATCATGCTCATGGTATCATGGATACCGATTACTTGAGTCACCTTGAGTTGCACCACTTCGTATGGGTTGGCGAAAGCCACCTTTTTTTATTTTTTTTATAGTAGTGGAATGCGGTTGCACCCCGAAGGTATGTGGGACTCGCCGCTAAGGCCCTACCCTCTAAACCCCCTACTGCTTCCCACACCACCTAACCCGCAGGACCTACGGGACTGTGATATCACATCACACGCACCGAGAGAGGCGGTAGCCACCTTCTATGGGTCATGGATGGCCAATTGACCACTTGTGTTGTATGGATCGTGATAAAAATCTCTATTATTTTAGGTATACCTGAGCATAAATTGCGTAGTATCTTATAAGTTCAGTCAGTCAGTCAGTATAGGTAGTAGATTCCCCTAGCTAGAGTAAGTTATCGCGCTTGCGGTTGAATTCTATTTTGGATATTATTTCCTTCCTTATATACCTTATATATTTATTTATGAGGTAAGTAGGTAGGTAACCTACTATATAAGGTCCTGTGCTGTTTGTTAGTTAACTGAAAAAGTATGATCGATCACATTAATTTCACAAACCATTTTCGTCAAAACAGGCGGCTTTATCAAATAGGCAGACCACACCGCTAAACTTATCAATTGCAAAAGAATTAGGTCATAAGTTGAAGTGTTTGCCGTTTCGTACGATAAGCCCGTGCCTCTAACCCACGGTACTATTAGTCGACCGGAAAATTTCCAGGACCACACCTGAATTTGACAAGTAGATTTTGATAGAACATTTCGATATGATACCTTTATGTACCGGGAAATTAATAGCGTAAAAATATAAAAACAAAGTCGTTTCATGGTGCCGATGGTTTGGTGTGGTTCAGTGGTAAATTGAATTAAGGTGCATGTAGTCGTGAAACTATCATTTTTGAGGCCCTAAAACTCATAAATTAGCCTACTGATGAATCCAGAATTAATATATATTAAATATTGATATATAAACTTCAATCTGAGCATTTAAAAAAAACATAGTCTTTAAGATACTATTAAAAAAAAACATTGAAATGAAGCTGTTTTCAACTTCTAATACGCTACTGCTTCTAAACTACAAGTGATATTTTCACGTTTCTTTCAGGAAGAGATTGTTAACTTGTTTAACTTAAAACTGAGCATTTTTCGTTTTAAAATAATACATAGTTTTGACGAAACGTGTGTTTAAGCTGTTTTTGTGCGCGTAGCGGGCGGGAAAATTAGGCCATTTTTCTATGGCCAAGGTCGTTGGCCACGGGCCTTAACTCTATTTATCTCTCAGCCAAAAGAAATCCTCCTCTCTCTGATTCACGAATCTTTCCAACGTAAAGAGAATAGGATTCGAATTCTGTGCTTTGTCTTTGTCTTCCCAAAACCTTCAGCATATGTATTATATTATATAAGTATTTACGAACGGGTACTTCCCGCAGGGTTATTACCGATCTTAAAGTAAGGCGCTAATTGCCGTCCACTAGCGCCGCTAATTCATTTATTTTTATTATACGTAAACCAGATCAATATATTTTGAAATAAGAAAACAACCATGCTAAGATTTTAAAATATTTAGCATTCACAATGCAATTTTTGTAAGTATAGGAAAAATGTCCCGCCTGAAAGCTACTTATAGGGCTCGTGGTTTTTTACTATCACATTTTTCCTATACTTGTAAGTACTTATCTTTTTTGTATAACTCTTCAACAGTTTTCATCCTTTCTGTAAGTTTTAAAACCATAGCGCTGCTGGCGGCTGAAGTTCTTAGAAGTCAGGGTTGGTTAAATTGCTATAAAAAAGAAAAACGTACGTAGGGCCGCTGTCACCCTTGCTGTCACCGGAACAGCCCCCGTACCGGCTAAAAATATGGATATGGACATGGGCTTCATTTGACATTTGAAGCCCATATTTTGTCCTTATAAAATGAGCTTCATATGTTAAATGAAGCCCATGTCCATATCCATATTTTTTAGCCGGTAGCCCCCCAGAAAAGGTTGTGGCACTGTACATGATTCAGATTGATATTCCCGCGCAAAACTCCCAATGCTCATCATTGAAATGTGTGAACCACCCGCGCATTTTAATGAGTTAGGTTAAGATTAGGTTAGCAAGAGAAAACTTTACTGAAGACTGAAGAGGAATTAATGAAGAATTTCGAAAAGTACGAAAGGATGGTTAGGCTGTATGAGCATTTATCCCTTTGCCTACTCAGAATGGGTAAACTTAAAAAAACTGATACTGACAGACATCTGACATTGACATGAGTCATTGTCATGTCATTGTCAGGAGTTTTTGGCGCCATCTTGGCGGGTTAGGTTAAGTGGATATTTTAATTAATCGCAATTTGTTTCATAGTGGACTTTGTGACTCAAGATAGGTGTAGTTTTGTGCCCCAAGTGTTTACGCAACTGGACGATGTGTGGAATGATTAAAATATGCGCTATCTCGGTAACGTGATGCCGAGTGTTTTATTGTAGTGGTGACTACCTCAGCAAGAATTACCGAGAAGACCGACTCGACATACTTGACGCCAAATACTCCAAGAAGCATTAGAATGTAACACACCTACATTCTAAAGAAAACATAAGAAACTATAATAACATACATAATACTCAAGAATTGGCAGTATGGCTTGATGTCTTCGCCTGTCCAAAAAGGACGAACTTTTTTACAATACAATACAATACAATACATGTCAATGTCAATTCGTTGCCGGCCGTTGCGTTGTTGGTTGGTTGATTGATTTGAATGAAAAACATTTTTAATCTACCCGCCAGATAATACTGGATAAACTAACTATGGCAAAATAATAAAAACTAGTAGGTACTTACTTAGCTCATGCCTCGAGACGACCCTATATATAATTTTTGCAGACGACGGACGATACCGGTAAAGAGCTAAAGCAGCCACTGCACTGTAAAAAAGAATTTGATAATCAATTTCTACAGCTTCTCGATTTCGCAGTGAGTTCATCAAGTATCCGTAGAAATAGTAGGCAAGTAAATATAGTTGGGTAAGTACTTCGATCATATGATCGAAGGGTAAGTATCATTAACATTGTATTGTATGACATGACATTTGAATTTTAGTCTAACAAGAAAAATTTGGAACTGCATAGTTATTCGGCCTCCAGAATCATGGAACCATCGCTCATATGCCCAAGTGAGAATATGACTGAAACCACCATATCCCCATATGCCAATCACCCCTATAAATTCTCTGCATCCACACCAGCAACAAAGTCGGCAGCTGTGTCACGATACCAGAGAAACCGCCGAAGGTACCGCAGTGATCATTACAAGGCTGCCATGCGGACCCTAATGCGATTTTCACGGAGGCGAGCTGAGGCTGCTGAGAGAAGCACAATTGCAACTGAGAGAAGCATTGTTGCAATTGAGAGAAGTGCTGCTGCTATGGAGCGCATTGCACAAAGTATAATATTGTTAACTGAAACCATGTCAAGAATAGAAAGGTAAGGTACCTATAGCAAATATTAACAAGACCTAAAATAGTTTTCAAATATACATAAAAGCATCAAGATAAACATTTTTGTCTTATTTTAGGAACCTGACTGCTGTTGCCGCCTATTTCGTTCGGAATTGAAGTGTTGTTTTGGGCCCCATTTTAAATCGCCACGGTGCCATCTGAATGCCACAGAATTAATTACCAGCGAAATCTTATGGCTGTTAAAGACTGATAGAAAAATACCTAGTTAAGTTCTTAGAGTTAAGTGAAAAAATAATTGAGATCATTTATGAATGACAATGTTTAATTGATACTGCTCAAAGGCAGCTTTATCAGAAATCTTTTTTTTACTTGAATTAATACTTTTTAAATTCTTGTTTGTGTGGCTGACCCCAGTTGAGCTACAAGAAAGATACTGTGGAAACCAACGTGTTTGTGGAGCTCAGCTGTAAACATGTTACAGAAGTACGTACAAAATGACATACAAATTTTTTTGAAGTACCTACTCTATTTCAAACTATGATTAAAATCAGTTTTTCATTTTTATAATCGCCTTTTTTGGTTATTTGCCTAACAACCATTCAAACTTAAAATCAAATAGGAACTTTATATTAATAGAATTAAATCAACAAGCATACCTTTAGGGCCTAAAATGCGTCACGCGTACGCCCGCGCGGTTCCATACAAAAGTGCTCCGACGCGGGCAACCTTCGCGGGGAGGCGGGCCCCGCGCCCGCGCCTTGTGGTCCGTTTCCCCGCGACGGTCGCCCGCGCGGGTGCCCGCACCGGGACCCGCCAGCGGGAGCGCAGGCACGGGCTTGTTCAGTCAATAGCGCTATGTGATGCGGTTCCACGGAGCCCGCGCACGTGTCCACGGATGGGGACACGCGACGTGTGCCTGTCGCGGGCGCCCGCACCGGGGCCCGCCAGCGGTAGCAGGCACGGGCTTGTTCAGTCAATAGCGCTATGTGATGCGGTTCCACGGAGCCCGCGCGCGTGTCCACGGATGGGGACACGCGACGTGTGCCCGTCGCGGGCGCCCGCACCGGGGCCCGCCAGCAGTAGCAGGCACGGGCTTGTTCAGTCAATAGCGCTATGTGATGCAGTTCCACGGAGCCCGCGCGCGTGTCCACGGACGGAGACACGCGACGTGTGCCTGTCGCGGGCGCCCGCACCGGGGCCCGCCAGCGGTAGCAGGCACGGGCTTGTTCAGTCAATAGCGCTATGTGATGCGGTTCCACGGAGCCCGCGCGCGTGTCCACGGATGGGGACACGCGACGTGTGCCCGTCGCGGGCGCCCGCACCGGGGCCCGCCAGCGGTAGCAGGCACGGGCTTGTTCAGTCAATAGCGCTATGTGATGCAGTTCCACGGAGCCCGCGCGTGTGTCCACGGACGGAGACACGCGACGTGTGCCTGTCGCGGGCGCCCGCACCGGGGCCCGCCAGCGGTAGCAGGCACGGGCTTGTTCAGTCAATAGCGCTATGTGATGCGGTTCCACGGAGCCCGCGCGCGTGTCCACGGATGGGGACACGCAACGTGTGCCCGTCGCGGGCGCCCGCACCGGGGCCCGCCAGCGGTAGCAGGCACAGGCTTGTTCAGTCAATAGCGCTATGTGATGCAGTTCCACGGAGCCCGCGCGCGTGTCCACGGACGGAGACAAGCGACGTCCCGTCGCGGGCGCCCGCTTAACTCAGTTTAGGCCCTTACCTTAGTATTATTCTGTGGAAATAGGATAGGCTTCTATCACGCTTCTATTCACTCACTCGCACTGACAGTGTCACTAATACTAGCATTTATTCAGCCTGTTTACGCGATAGGTAGGTAGGTACAATAGGGTAAGTGGTAAGTGGATACCTACTAAGCATTAGCTACTAAGCCCGTGTAAACTTTGCTTTAAGTGCTTATTACACTTGGCTAAATTCAGCATACATTGCTTGTTTTGATGGCATCACTTGCTACAAATGAGATCAAAGAAAGCAATGTATGCTGAATTAGATGCTGAATTTAGCCAAGGTGTAATAAGCCCTTTATACAGACAAACATCGCATAAAGGCATGGACAAAATGACATACCATTTCTGGACAAAAGTCATGTTATGCCATTTTGTCCAGAGCACAAGTATATCATTTTGTACGTACTTCTACTTCTCAGGCTCTGCAGTTACCTAAGCCACAAAGGTTTCATAAACTGAGATCTATTCAATCTGATCAAACTTTTTGTCTCGGCTGTAGTAATGTCACCAGTTAAACGTGAGGCCGATAAACTTATCAATCGACATCATGGCGCCAGTTTGTTTTAGACAGTTTTTAACCGACTTCAAAAATTGAAAAGGAGGAGGTTATCTATTTAGGAGCTCATTTGGGATCAGCCACACATTTTTATAGATAGCTATTAGCTAGGTATAAGGAATGTTATTGTTTTTAAAGTTTTGGTCTTTAAAGTTTGTTCAGATTTTAACTGACCTAATAAACTTAAATTGTGGAACTTTTTGTATTACTTTATCTTTCTTACAACTACCTAAAGCATAGATTATAATAATTTTTAGTTCCTTGATCAACCGCTACGCAGTATAAGCCCTCCCAAAATACTTGCCTTAATCACCAAGCGGCTATTACACTACACGGTATTCAGGCCCTAATTCAGAATACATTTGCTATCTTTGAGCTCCTTTTTAGCAAGCGATGCAATCAAAATAAGCAATGTATCCTGAATTAGGGCCCTAACTAGCCCTGAATACCGTGTAGTATATCTAATACCCGCTTTAGTTGGCAGGTGGTTCAGTGATCATAGTCGTAAGAATTAAGGAAAATGTAAACTGCTGCAGCACAGTTGTGAGGTCAAACAAAAGAATATACATAAAAAGTTTTTAGTAAAAAAATAATTTTTATGACAAGCTTTTTTGCTGACTGTACTTTAATATTGAATTGTCATCTAAACCAAACCTGTATACAAAATTTCAGCTCCATCGGACACTGGGGGGTCAATTAAGCTTGCAAGATTTGACCCGAACGGACATATATGCATACATACATACATACACTGCAAGTTAAGGCGCTACTCGGAAAAAGTATGGACTTTTTGATATAAAACTATAGGACGTTTAGAGTTGTTATAAATCTTGTAAAAAGATATATATTTCTTCATACCTTTATCTAGAATCGTATAGTTCCAGAAACACGATTTTATGATTTTGCCTCGACACTTTTTATTTTCGAAAATACCTCTAAAAAATAAGAAATATCAAGATTATTCTTAAATGGGGATACATATACTATTGAAAATTGGTTTAATTAGTGGGCACCAATAATATTTAGGATCGTATAGAAGCATTTTTTAAAAATCGCTATAGTTTTTTAATACGAAGTGATTTTGTGTTTTTTTTGCGTAATCTGCAAAATCGGTCTCGCTCCCGCGCGCGTCGTTTTCTCATTGCTAACTCGCTTTAGCATATTTTTTCCGAGTATCGCCTTAAATAAAAGCTTGTAATTATATAGGGAATCAATCCGCATTTCTTGCGCCGACAGCGGGTGCGGGTTCGAGCTTCTGCTCCGTCCCCTGGCTTCTCGTACTGCCCCACGGTGTGTTGGGTGCCGCTTTACGAAGCCGTCCTCTGACGAGTGGTGTGCCCCCCACCGAATGTCTGCGGCCCTCGGCGCAGTCAGCCAGCTGGGTGAGACCCCTTTGGAGAAGGCCCAACTAGCGCCTGCGAGCGGACGCGCAGACGGGGTATCGGCTAAAGCTTATGTGTGGGCATTGGGTGGGAAGGAAAGGGCTGTGGAGATGATGGGGCAAGCACGATGTCGCGGAACAGCCCCCACTGCTTCTTAGCTCTGCTGTTGTGGCTGGTATTGGAAAGAGGAGCAGTAGGTACTTCTGGAAGCGGGGGTGGTGGTCAGCATCTGCAGATGCGGTGTGGACCGTGATAGTCGTGGGCCACACTGGAGCGGCGCGTCTTGCGTCCGCGCTGAGCGGGAAAAACAAATATATTGAGACGGACGGGAGGGGCCACACTGGCGCGTCCGGCGGTTGCCGCGACCGGCGGAGGGAATAGTACGTGTTCGTGCGTCCTGTACTATTCCACAGTCGCTGTACAATCCCGCGGTCGCTCCAGTGTGGCCCACGACATAGGCGCAGCAGTCGAACATACATACGACCAGTTGGCCCACGAAGTCTTGCAGCGGCTCGATGTTGAGGTCCCGCGCTATGACCTCGTTGCGGACGTAGCGCCCCGCTTGAGTGATGATGCGGAGTGCCACGTTCTGCTGCGCTTGCAGTCGGATGAAGGACAGGGAGTAGGGTTGGTAGATTTTTAGAGACGATTCATTTTGATTTAAATCATGTAAGTAATCCACTTTAGAGAGGGTCCACACGGCGCGTTGCGTCGAGATCTCGCCGCATTGATTGGTGGACACACGGTCGCTTCACCAAAGTTACCAATCAACGCGGCGAGATCTCAACGCAATGCGCCGTGTGGACAGGCCCTTAGGGAACAGTCTGAATCATCCAAAATCAGTTTAGGTATGTACCTATACTTAGGAGTTTTTGAGATATGAGTATTTTATGGGTTATCTTCAGTAAAAAAATCCTTTTTAGTTGGCAGGTGCCTTTTTGAAGTCGGTTTAACACGTTCCGACGCGGTATTCCACTCCAATATGACACTAATAATCTTCATACAAATGTTTCGTACACTTATACCGCTCTCGGCGAAGCACTGACTCACGCGTCCAAGTAACGTTCACACATACACAACGGCCACCACCGTACTGTCAATGTGTGTAGCCCCTGGTGTATGTGTATGTATATACCTAAAACGGTCTTAGTGTACACGTGTTTTTGACAGTAGGAACACAAGCCTCCTGTACAGCATGACAGTAAGACTGCTCTATATGAAACTCTAATGTAAATTCGACGGTTGTTGCCGTAGTGATTTTTAGATTGATTTTCGTGAAAACGGCGATACCCGTACTGCCATTATATGAATTCCACCTTTACTGTCTATGCCGTTACAGCGGCGGAACGTGTTAATTTTTTAAATTACTTTTTCTTATATCGGCGTGGGGATGCCTTTGCATTCTCACATGAAGCAGCGAAAGGGATAAATAATCATCTTTTATGTTAAAAAAACACCAAAATTAAGATTCAGTGGCCTCGAACCAAAAAGTTTATTGGATAATTTATATTCGAGTAGAAGGTTGTAGAAAGTATGATGAGAATAAAACATTATGTAAGTAAAACTAATATTTATTTTTACTCTTAATTCTCTTATGAGCATAATTTGCACACCACATCTAGAAATACAATTTGACTGCAAAAACTGGTCTAATTACAAACTACATGTGACCATCAAACATATACGTAAGTCTTCGAGCAACGCGGGTCTTCCGTCCTGGAAAAGGCCCGAAAATATAAGTCTTACATATTTTTCTCTACTCTTTTTAAGCATTCGCCTCCGCAGCTGCTATACCTATTTGGTGACATCGAATATGTTCAGTCGGTCCGACTGAAGGCCTCTTCATCATCTGCTGATGCATTGGTGACTTCGGATAGCCTCTTTTAGAATCGGCAGTTGATATGGGGTAGACCGACGCGAATCGGATCAAAATAAGAAATCGGTAAAAACGGCCAAATTTTGAATATCGCGTTGAAACGGAACGCAAATATGACTGGCGTCTTGCGACCCTCCCACCCTGCACCTCCAGCCATCGCCGTTATTCAAAACTAGCTTTCTGCCCGTGGCTTTTACGACGTTATCCCGCGAGAATGTGATGTTTTTCCGGGATAAAAAGTAGCCTATGTTTCTCTCCAGGCTACAAAGTATTTGTGTCCCAAATTTCAGCCAAATCCGTTCATCCGTTTTGGCGTGATTGAGTAACAAACTTTCTTCTAAACTTTCACAGATTTCTTATTATGATCCGATTCACCCATTGATCCGATTTGTCTCAGTCTACCCTATTGGTGACGGTGGATACATTCACTGCCCCCCCCCCCCCCTCCCCGAGCCCTCCCTGCAGCCGGTCGAGGGGCAGCATCATGGGGTCGGTGGGCGGCATGCGCAGCGCGGGGGGCGCCGGCCCCCCCTGCACGATCTATCGGTGACGGTGGGTACATTCACTGGGCCCCCACGTCCCCGAGCCCCCCCTGCAGCCGGTCGAGGGGCAGCATCATGGGGTCGGTGGGCGGCATGCGCAGCGCGGGGGGCGCCGCCCCCCCCCCCCCCCTCCCTGCACGAGCTATCGGTGACGGTGGATACATTCACTGGGCGCCCACGTCCCCGAGCCCCCCCTGCAGCCGGTCGAGGGGCAGCATCATGGGGTCGGTGGGCGGCATGCGCAGCGTGGCGGGGGGCGCCGGCCCCCCTGCACGAGCTATCGGTGACGGTGAGTACATTCACTGGGCGCCCACATCCCCGAGCCCCCCCTGCAGCCGGTCGAGGGGCAGCATCATAGGGTCGGTGGGCGGCATGCGCAGCGTGGCGGGGGGCGCCGGCCCCCCTGCACGAGCTATCGGTGACGGTGGGTACATTCACTGGGCGCCCACGTCCCCGAGCCCCCCCTGCAGCCGGTCGAGGGGCAGCATCATGGGGTCGGTGGGCGGCATGCGCAGCGTGGCGGCGAGCGCGGGGGGCGCGGGCCCCCCCTGCACGAGCTATGTGACGGTGGATACATTCACTGGGCGCCCACGTCCCCGAGCCCCCCCTGCAGCCGGTCGAGGGGCAGCATCATGGGGTCGGTGGGCGGCATGCGCAGCGCGGGGGGCGCCGGCCCCCCCTGCCCGAGCTATCGGTGACGGTGGATACATTCACTGGGCGCCCACATCCCCGAGCCCCCCCTGCAGCCGGTCGAGGGGCAGCATCATGGGGTCGGTGGGCGGCATGCGCAGCGTGGCGGCGAGCGCGGGGGGCGCGGGCCCCCCCTGCACGAGCTATGTGACGGTGGATACATTCACTGGGCGCCCACGTCCCCGAGCCCCCCCTGCAGCCGGTCGAGGGGCAGCATCATGGGGTCGGTGGGCGGCATGCGCAGCGTGGCGGCGAGCGCGGGGGGCGCGGGCCCCCCCTGCACGAGCTATGTGACGGTGGATACATTCACTGGGCGCCCACGTCCCCGAGCCCCCCCTGCAGCCGGTCGAGGGGCAGCATCATGGGGTCGGTGGGCGGCATGCGCAGCGTGGCGGCGAGCGCGGGGGGCGCGGGCCCCCCCTGCACGAGCTATGTGACGGTGGATACATTCACTGGGCGCCCACGTCCCCGAGCCCCCCCTGCAGCCGGTCGAGGGGCAGCATCATGGGGTCGGTGGGCGGCATGCGCAGCGTGGCGGCGAGCGCGGGGGGCGCGGGCCCCCCCTGCACGAGCAGCACCTTGAGCTGCGCGCGCGCGCCCCCCTCGCCCGTCACGGCGCGAAACAACACGTCGGGACCGATGTCGTCAAACACCTCCTCTACCTTTGTAGCGAACTGGAGTTTGCCGTTTGGAGGCAAGAGAGGTACCTAAAAAAATAAAATAAGTATCAGAAATGATGAGATCCGCAGAACTAAAACAACCGACATCGCTCGAAGGATTGCTCAGTTGAAGAGGCAGTGGGCGGGACACAGCACGGAGAACCGATGGCCGTTGGGGCGGAAAGGTTCTCGAATGGCGCCTGCGTACTGGACGAACGTTCCGTTTAGTCAAAGTCGCGGGAAGCCGCTGGATGCGGGCAGCGCAGGACCGATCGTTGAAGAGATCCTTGGGGGAGGCCTATGCCCAGCAGTGGACCTCATTCGGCTGACATGATGAATATTATAAATGCGAAAATTTGTGAGTATGGATGTATGTTTGATACTCTTTCACGCAAAAACTACTGAACGGATCTGGTTAAAAATTTGCAACAGAGATAGATTATAGGCTGGAATAACACATACGATACTTTTTATCCCGATATTCTCACTGGAACGGGAACCACGCGGGTGAAACCGCGGGCGGCTGTTAGTTAGATTTAAAATTATTATCTCTTTACGACTCGGTCAACGCGCAACAAAACAGAAAAACATTACTGCTCCGTTAAATTCACAGGCGTTTGTAACGTTAATCTACTAGGCTAGATAACATTATATTATAGAGGTACTAGAAAAAGTATGAAATTCTCAACTGCCCAAGACAGAGCTCGCCAAAAACCAGTGAATGCTCGAATTGTGAAACAAAATAATTTATCCCTAAAGGGTCAATTTCCACTGAAAAAGCAATGGCCGGAAGAGTCGCACCGCGCTTTCTAACTAACCGCTGCGCTCGCGACAATGCTCTGCCCTGCCCTTTCTTTGCCTTCAAATGACAATGAACTTTTTAAGTCACCTGACTAAGATTCAAAATAGTTTGTAATATTTTGCCTTAGTAAAAAGCCGCTGCTCTTTTAGTGGGAATTGCCCCTTACAGTATAATTCAGTAATTTATTTAAATACTAGCGGATCCTTGCAGTTTTACCCGCGTGGTACCGTTCCCGTGGGTATATCGGGATAAAATATAGCCTATGTCACTCGGGAAGACTGTAGGTCTTAATGGTCAAAGAATTTTCTAAATCGGTCCAGTACTTTCGGAGCCTATTCGATGCAAACAAACAAACAATCAAATCTTCCCTCTTTATTAGTATAGATAATATAAAAGACAGTGGACACACAAACATAAAATAGAAACAAACAAAAAAAAATTTAGGTAGGTTACATGAAAGAAACATATAAAAAATAAACTTATGTATACACGAAAAAATATTTTTATAAAAAAATAAAACCGCCTTCAAAAAAACCACATCAAAAAACTAAGAAATAATTCCTCACCAAATAAATAACGTAAGTACTTTGAAGTCGGGCGTGAAACATGTACAATGTTTTGTTGTTTTTGTTAAAACCCGCCCGACTTTTATTTCACTCTTTTTAGTGCATCGTGCAGGCAATTTACGTGTTTTCTGGTAAATAGGTATGTGATCAAACTTCGTTTTTCGAAGTCGGTTAAAATACCTTGAGGTATCCCCTTTTTACCAAAACAAGAATCATCTAAATCGGTTTATAAACAACTAGCGGCCGCCCGCGGTTTCACCCGCGTGGTTCCCGTTCCCGTGGGAATATCGGGATAAAAAGTACATATAAACCTTCCTCTTGAATCACTCTATCTATTAAAAAAAAACGCATCAAAATCCGTTGCGTAGTTTCAAAGATTTAAGCATACAAAGGGACATAGGGACAGAGAAAGCGACTTTGTTTTATACTATGTAGTGAAGGAGTTATGCCTAAAGATACGTATTAAATTCACATAAAGTGGTAACGAAAACGACAGTATTTTCAAGATTTCCTGAAAACTACTGAACCGATTTCAAAATTTCAAAAAATGGGACCAACTTGGAAACCAACCTGATGTAATAACGTTTGAACCATTTCAATCGGTTCAGCCGTCTTCGAGTAATCGGTGGACATACACAAAAAAAAAAAAATAGAAAAAACACATACAGACGAATAGAGAAGCTTCTTTTTGATTTAGAAGTCGGTTAAAAATAAGCACAAACAAGTCTTTAGGTGTGTGTGTGGGCCAACAATAAACCCGTCTCACTCAGCATAATGTTGCTGGGTCTCTTAAATCCCTTATTCCTCGTACATTACCAAGTTTGATAACTGGCTTTCTACAAGGAAAAATAATTCTTCCTAGCTTACCCGGTTTTCAAATGGGAATGTTTTTTTCCTGGTAGAAAACCGTAATTTTATTTAGTTTTCTACGAAGAATTTTTTTTTCTTCTTAGCTTACCCAGTTATCAAAGGAGAATTTTTTTTTCCTCGTAGAAAGCTGTGAATTCAATTACAGCTTTGTACGTGTTGTTCTAAGAATAAGAATTTTTCCTACTTAGCCATTAGATCAGATAGACCGAATAATTACTTAGATTAAGTTTTACTTTAATAATTAGACCATCCAACCAACCTTTCCATCGGAGCTGGTTGTGAGACGGGTCGATGTTTTCTAAAATATGTATTTCATTTTCAATTCTTCAATGATAAAAATTGAATGCAAAAAAAGTAAAAATTTAAATAACCTCTTTACTATTAAATCTATATCTATACAAATAAATAAAATTGGAGTGTCTGTTTGTAATATTAAAATAACTGCTTTTTACTACTTACATGCATATGATTAAGTATATTGTTATATACGGTACATATACCAAAATATAATTTTTTACAATTTTTGCCTGTCTGTCTGTTTGTTCCGGCTAATCTCTGAAACGGCTGGACCGATTTTGACGGGACTTTCACTGGCAGGTAGCTGATGTAATAATGAATAACTTAGGCTACTTTTTATCCCGATATTCCTAGGGAAACGAGAACCACGTGGGTGAAACCGCGGGCGGCCGCTAGTAATTAAATAAAATAAAGCTGTTGTTCCCTCTAAAATTAAAATTAATCTAAGTAAATAATAAAAATGAATAATTATTCGGTCTTTCTGATACTCTGATCTAATGGCTACGAAGGGAAAATTCTTCTTCGTAGAACGCACAACACGTACAAAGCTGTAATTGAATTCACAGCTTTCTACGAGGAAAAAAAAATTCTCCTTTGATAACTGGGTAAGCTAAGAAGAAAAAAATTCTTCGTAGAAAACTAAATAAAATTACGGTTTTCTACCAGGAAAAATAATTCTCATTTGAAAACCGGGTAAGCTAGGAAGAATTATTTTTCCTTGTAGAAAGCCAGTTATCAAACTTGGTAATGTACGAGGAATAAGGGTCTTAAATATAGATGTATACCTTGATGTAAGGATTGAAGACCTTGTAGTTGGCTGGTGGGACGTGGAACAGTATGGCGAGCCCCACCGCCGCTTTGTCGGGAGATGTGTTCTCCACTATTATGGTCACGCGGAACACCGGGCCCAGACCTTCCACCTGTGGTTTAAATGTTTTATTACAAATGCGTTAGACTATATTACAACTATGAACCGGTCCCCCAGAGACTTAAGAGCGTGCAGTCTGCACACTAGCGCCGCCATTGAAAAAAAAATCATAGTGCTTAAATAAAGATGAAATTGTAAATTATCTCTCTGTAGTGCACTCCGAAGAAGCTTTTGTGTTTCTATTGCTTTATCTATATTTTATGGCTTGTCGTTTAATTTGATGGAGTTTTATTGCTAAAAGTGGCTAAACGACAGGCTAACAAATATCCTATAAGCGATAAAACATGTATTTTCGGCCCGCTATAGGCCAACGAAAATCAGATTGCTTTACATGATCGTCTGTAATATCAATATTAATCACAGATAATATAATACTATAAGTACTATAGTAATATTAATGAAAAAATTAAAATCAAATTAAAATGCAGCAAACTTCAGAACTAACACTAGTAACTACCTATGTTACTCAAAAACACGATTCCATAAAATTTTCTTGACAGAAAAAAACTGCGAAGTTGCCTCCAAATCACTATAATTAACACGATAAACTGCTAGTATTCAAGTAATAGGGTATTTTACTGTTGTTGAAATGTAGATATTTAATGATGACGTTAAAAAATATTGCAATTAAGAATACCAAATGTGAAAAAATAATTTGAATCTGTTTTATAATAAAAGAAATATAGTCTGTTTGATTTTGACTATAGCTGTCTCTTTCTAAAACGAAATCTTCTATGGCGTGACTATGACGCTACTAACTCACTGACGTCACTAAGATAGCATCCTGTCCTTGTCTAATTATAAAGTTTGAAGTCCTATATCTTTGAAAATATTCAAGATAATATGAAATTTCAAGATAAAATGAATAATTCAAAATGAAAACTTGTTTTGTGTAGCTAATATTTCGAAAAACATTTTAAAGAAATAAAAAGAAATCAGTAAAATACCGTATTACATTAAAATAAACATTGGCTTTTTAGTATAATTACACTATGTATGGATAAAGCATGGCTTATGTTAGTTATGTTATACATTTTTGTAAATAATAATATCATTTTAAAAAATAAATTTCTTCATTTCTTTATTCCAGACCGGCCAAATGGGGCCGGAGAATTATAAAGTAAATGCTGCCATTTATGTATGCAGTTATTACTTTTGCAGTTGGCCTAGAGCGCGCCCTTAAGGGCACGTACTTCCAAATTATCGAAATCAACCTATTTTAGATTCAAAAGTAAACAATCAAATATTCTTTATTATGAGCAGATAAAAATATAATGTTGAAGTTTCATAAACGATCTTGATTATTTTGTGGCTAGAAACACGATATTCGTATCGTAACTCGACAATAATAATTTTCAAAAACAAATAAAATTTTCATTATTTTTATATTTTTTTGGTTTTATACTTAGATTATTAATCCTAATTCAATCAATTTTTGGTTGTAGATGGCTGCGTCTCTTTACGCGACGATTCTGCCAATGTCCGAGTTTAAAGAGACAATGTGCGTGTTCTGCTAGAATAGAATGACGGTTTTGATGACAGTGGTACGGTTCTGACTGTCGTTTTTAACTATCCATGAGCATCTGTAACAAGGGGGCAGGACAAACGCTTATACAACACAAGACACCACAACACTAAAATACATAGATATCATATATTTAGATATAGCAAGCAAACAAAACAGGGGGACGCAAGTAAACTTAATACCCAATACCTACATTACAGTGTTATGTTATTTTGTTTTATAAATTTGCACAAAATATATATGGCAGGGGAGTGAGCTAGTGACAGTAGATAGTTTATATTTATAGGGCGACATACAGTTTTATTCAAAATACTATAAAGAGGAGTGGAAATTTTCGGACAATAGAAAAAAATGTGTTCTAAGGTCCCTTCATCCAAACCACATTCGCAGAGAGAGCTGTCCTTTATTCTTATTTTAGCCAGAAATACAGGGGTGCACACATGGCCCAATCTTAATCGGCATACAGTAGATGTGATTTTTTTTGGAATATGTTTATGCCGGAAGAACCAGGGTTTGGGTGGAATGTCCGGTTGTATCCTACCATAATGTTTACCTTTTGACAGAATAGATGTTTTGTATAGATCGGTCCAGGTCTCCATCATTTTAGATTTAGTCCTACCTCGCAAGTCACGGGCGTAACATTGATTATGGTAGTCAATTCCAGCCATTATGGCTGATTTAGCGCACATGTCCGCAGCTTCGTTGCCTTCAATGCCTTTGTGGCCTGGAATCCATGCCAGAATTACCTCAATATTTAATTTGGAGCATTCCAAAAGGGCCTCTCTTATTTTTAGGATAATGTGAAAATTGTGTCTAGAGTGGAATGGAGGTTTGGCAATGTCCTGAAGACAGCTTAGACAGTCGGAAAAAATTATGGATTTATTTAAAGTATGGGACTTGACATATAAAACGGCTTCGAGTATTGCTAAAGCTTCTCCTGTATTAACGGTGAGTAGAGAGGGACATTTAAAGCTTAGAATGACACTATGCTTATCAGCAGTTTGACTAGGCAACCAAACTGCTATACCAACGTTTCCATCATCTTCCAATTTTGAAGCATCTGTATATAAGTAAAACCAATCTTGCCAATCCTTATTTAACATAGTCTGGAAAGTGCTATTTGTATCCGGAGTGTTTTTTGAAATGCCAAAGTCTAATTTAATGGGAGGCTGGAAAATTAAAGCCTCAAAAGGAACTTCATAAAGAGCATTTCGAGATAATTTCAAAATTGGAGACGAGAGGGAGGACAGATCCTTAAAAGTTTTGACTAAGGGGGGTGTTTCTTTATGCCTCCAATACGAAGATGTATCTACTGATCTGCTTAGTTTTTCTATTTTATCTAAGAGGGGGTGGTTTGAGTACTGTGAAATGTTCAAGAAGTATCGGTCGCACATCATCTGTCGTCTGAGATTCAGAGGGGGTTCAAGACATTCCACTTGGAGGGCGTTTATCGGGGATGAGCGCATAGCACCGACAATAATTCGAAGGCACTTTGACTGAAGTAAAGTTAGTTTTTTTAAAGCAGACTTGTTGCATGGTTCTAGGATAAAGCTTGCATAGTCAAAGTGACTTCGAACAACCGCATTATATAATAGCTTTTGACTTTTTGGGTGAGACCCCCAATGTACGCCTGATAGTGACCTAAGGATGTTGATATTTTTTTCTGCTTTTTTGCAGACATGGTTTAAGTGCTGCACGCCAGACAGTCTTGAGTCAAATACTACACCCAAAAATTTGCAATGACTCACCACTTCAACTGGCTGCCCATCTATAGATATATCAGGGCAGGGTGTCGACCTTTTACGAGTGAAGACTACGGCTTTCGATTTTTCCGGAGAAAGGGATAAGCCATGGTCAGATAGCCAGTTATCCAAATAGTATAAGGCAGAGTTTATACTGGAATTAGCCTGTTCAAGATCCTTGGATGAAACATACAGAGCTATGTCATCTGCATATTGCAATATGTTGCAGAAGCTAGTGACCGTTCTGTCAAGGTCGTATGTGTAGAGATTGTATAGAAGAGGACTCAACACAGAGCCCTGTGGAAGTCCTTTCCAAACTGTTCTGGGGGGCTCTAATTCTCCATTGACACGTACCTTAACTGTTCGAGACATGAACATGTTGCATATAAGATTTACTAACCTCACAGGTAAACTCAGCTGTTGCAGTTTCTGCCTGTGAATAGGAAGTTGTACATTATCGTATGCAGAGGTAACATCCAAGAAGACCCCTATTGTTGAAGCGTTCACAGAGAAGGCGCGGCGAATATCCGTTGAAAGTATGCTCAGGCTATCGAGGGTGCCCATGCCTCTCCTAAAGCCAAACTGGGATTTAGGTAGAATACCTCTTTTCTCTACTAACCACTCCAGTCTGTTTTTAATAAGGTGTTCAAATATTTTACATAGTGTAGAAGACAAGGCTATAGGGCGATATGATGACGCATCTTTAGGGTTTTTCCCCGGTTTCAGGATAGGTATGACAATTTGGGTTTTCCAAGAGCAAGGGGTTTGCCCATTTATTAATATGTTATTATAAATGTCTAGGAGAATCTTCTTGGCTCTTTCGGAGCAATGGATTATGAAGGAATATGGGATTCCATCAATTCCCGGGGCGCTATCCTTAAGGCCGTCAAGGGCAGAGTGAAGTTCCGCAAAGGAAAAGGGGGAGTCAAATGTATCTGTGGATTCAGGAGGGGGGTAAGTTGGGAAGGAGTCTTGACTAGGAGCAATTGGAGGGGCAAGTTTGCTGCAGAAATCGGGGAGCCAGGAGTTAGTTTCGTTGGAGGAGGGACAGGACTGGTCCGCTGATCTGCGAAATGCATTGATTTTCCTCCACACAGTAGAGGCAGGAGTACGAGGGCTTAGGGACTCGCAAAATTTTTGCCAACCAATGGCTTTTTTCTTTGACAAGACTCGTTTTGATTTTGCTGTTGTCTTCTGATAGTGAAGGTATTTTGGAATGCAGCTTGGGTCTTTTAGGAACTCTTCTTCAGCTTTATTGCGTGACTTTATTTCAGCAGTGCATTCTGCATCCCACCAGGCAGGAGAAGAAATACATTTGCGAGCGGAGTTTTTCACTGGGATGGCCTCATCAGCAGCTTCAGTAAGGATGGAGATAAATAAATTGTACATTTCTATATAATTGTCTGCGCCTATGGAATTAAGCCTATCTAATTTTGAGTCAACACTGGCTGCGAACATCTCCCAATCAGCTTTTTTGGTTTTATATTTAAGGAGAGGTGATACATCAGCTTTTGGTGGAGCTGGACAATCAAGTGAAGCTAGGATGGGGATATGGTCACTGCCAGTGTGAGAGTTAAAGTTTTCCAGGTTATACGAGAAATGAGGTCAGGGGAAGCCAAGGTCAAATCAACACAGCTTTTTCTTTGACCAGGGGCAACTCTCCGTGTTTCAGAACCGTCGTTGCAGACATAAAGGTTAAAGTCGTCAATCAGTTGTATCAGAGACGCGGCGTTAGTACAGTTGTGACGAGAGCCCCAAAGTGGGTGGTGACAATTAAAATCGCCAAATATGATTTTGCGACCTTGTATCAAGGATAATATGTTTTTAAGTTCCACCATTATATTTGGGCTAGGATAAGGGACGTAGACTGAGATAAAGGAAATATCCATGGCTTTTATGGCAACAATCTGGAAATTATGAGAGTGGGCAGGTAAGTCTATTTTTGAGTATGGGATATTTCGACTGACTAAGATGGCACAGCCACCTTTTGAGTCATCTCTGTCGTCACGGAGGCACACATGACCCGGTATCCTGAAAGAGGAACCAGGCCTAAGCCATGTCTCCGAGACGGCAAAGACAACAGGTTTGTGTTTGTTAATAAGGTACTGTATTTCTGCTTTTTTGTGCCTAATACTCTTGCAGTTCCATTGCATCAACTTGGCCATTTTTAATGTTGAGTGAACTGACAAACGCTTCCAGTAAGGACATGACGTGGGGCGGTATGGCATCGCTGAACTTCTCTAGCATATTTACCATTGTGGATGCCATAAGTTCAATGAGGTTTTCGTTTGGTGAAGGGGATTTCGAGCGTTGATGCGGGCATGAGAGGCCACAGCCGTTAGGTTTCGAAGAGGATGGTGAACGGATGATATCACGGTAATCTGCGTCATAGTGGTGAGGGGTTGGCGGGCGAGGAGGCCTGGTTTTGGTAATGGTTTTTTTAAAGGAGCTAGAAGGAGTGGGGAGTATTTTAGAAGGGCTTATATTTGGAGTATAAGGGTTGGGGGATGCAACGGGAGTGGGGGCAGAGTTTGTTTTTTCTGAGTATGTTGGGCGAGAAGGGCGGAAGCGTTGAGAAGCTTCAGAAAAACTAATATTTTCTTCGGACATAACCAGCTTGATTGCTTTTTGCCTGGAGTGTTCTGGGCAGTTGGGGTCGGTGGCTTTATGGGTTCCCCTGCAAAGCAAGCATGTGGCCTGGTTATCAGGCACAGAACAAGACAGACCAGAATGGTTTTGGCAACATTTATAGCATCTTGCATTTGATCTGCATTGTTCCGTAACATGACCGAACCTGCAGCATTTCCAGCACTGTATGGTTGGGAGCTTATATGTATCAACATTAATGGCCATGTGATAGCAGTATATTTTTTCTGGCAGTCTCTGCCCCTGAAACGAAACGACTACTGTTGTTGTAGGGCTCCAGGATGTAATATCATCTCTAACAGTTTTCCTGCTGAGTCGTCTCAGTCTTATAACAGGACCGCAGTTGCGTGAGTAAGTTATTCCCTGAAAGAATTCTTCTAAGCTCCACTCAGTGGGAATACCTCGCACTACCCCCATGCGGGATACATGAAATTTGGGTATCTGACATTGTAAGGATTTCTCAAGTGGGTTGTTCCTAATAAAAGTATTAGCCTTTTCAGCCGATTCAAATTCCACACAAACTCTGTTTCGTCCTGCAGATCTGATTCCGCCATTTACAATACCACTCACCTTGCTTTTGTGAAGTGATTGAGCTAGTTTGAGGGTACGCATTGTGAGGCCTGTAGATGGGTCAGGTTCTTTTCTAGATATGTGGACTATGAAGGGTCCGCTGTCCTCAGAGGAGTAGGTAAGAGGAGAGTCTCCTTCAAACTCTGGGTTGACAAAGATATTTTGCATAGATTCTGACGGTTTCGTATTTCTTTTGGCTTGTATAACTCCGGAATCATTTGTGGGAGCTGGACGCTTTAAAGATATAGGTCCGCCTGTATCCATTTTTGGTGTTAAAGGAGTAAATAAAGGTTGCGAGTCATCTCTTGGTATACCCAGCGGAGGCTCTCTCCCCCCTCCTCCGTCAGGAGGTTCCTCGTCAGACATTGATATCACTCAATGTTTGAGTTTTAAACACTTACCTTGATATTATAATGTTAGTAACACTTACACACAGCACAAGGACAACACAAATGGACAGAACTCAGTGGATATTATAAAGTAATTGAGAAATTCCCGCGAGCACGTGTGTCAATCAACACCGAAACAAGCAGAATCCTAATCCTAATTCACGAATAATATATAGAAAAATAGGTAATGACATATTGTAGACTATTCTCAGGCTACTTTTTTAAAAAGTGAATTTATGCTCAAAATAACAACAAAAACATTGAAAAAATGAAAAAGTGAGGTTATTTTCATTACGCTTCACACGTAAGGAAAAAGACAAAGACAGAGTTTTTGGAAGATCCTGCCCTTAATAGCAAAGAATAGTACCTCAGCGGACAGCCTCACGGCGGCCATGGCCCCAGCAGCGACGCTGTTGTCAGCGCGCGCGTGCGCGTCCAGCAGACTACGGGCCGCTAATAAACGGACTCGGTTCAGTTCCTCCTGGAAGTTGCGGTGCATTGCTGGAAGGAATGAGGACATTATTTATTAGCTCTGTGGTCTTTAACCGCCTCTGCGGTCTAGTGGTTCATACCACCGATTTCAGACCCAGAGGTCCCGGGTTCGATTCCCAGTGGGGGTACATATTGTATTCGGTTTGGTTGGTGGTACGACTTGTTCTTAGTTCGCCTGGCTAGCTACCACCATCTTATCTAAGTCTGACGCCATAACAATGATGTTTTCAGCATTATTGTGTTCCGGCAGTTAGAGATAAGATAGCCAGTTCCTCAGTGATTGAGGATTCCGGGAGTAGTGCGCTTCCACCTTCAGCCTTATCACAACTTATCATCAGGTGTGATAAAGGCTAAGTAACCCGTTGTGGATAAAAAAAAGCATTCCCGACGCGCGTAATTTGTAATGTATACCATCTGTAAAAAAAATCCTACTAATATTATAAATGTGAAAGTTTAGATGTTTGGATGTTTGGATGTTTGGATGTTTGGATGTTTGGATGTTTGTTACTCCATCACGCCAAAACGGCTGAACGGATTTGGCTGAAATTTGGGACACAGATACTATGAAGCCTGGAGAGGGACATAGGCTACTTTTTATCCCGTAAAAATATCACATTCCCGCGGGATAAAGTCGTGTAGTCCACGCGGGCGAAGCCGCGGGCGGAAAACTAGTAAGGAATAATATTTTAGGAAGTGATTCTACCCATGAAACTGCTTTCCCTTAGAAATATAGATCGACCGGTTTCCATGCCTGCCGCGTGCGCAGAGAACTCGACCGTGCTCTTTAAGTTCTTTAACATCAAGCTAGGCTACCAGTTTACGAGACTCACCTATGGGGGTTCTTCCGCTCGCGCACGGACTGCTCCAGAAACAATTTGGACTTCTTGGGGATCAGCCAGGGCCTCAGGCACAGTGTAATAACAGTGAGCGGACTCCTTTGTTGATAAACGCATGCCGCCACTGCGTAGGTATATGCACAGAAATTCCGTCAAGGATCAGGGTTGTCACAATATAAACTACTCAAATATTTTACATAAAAGTTTTAATTTGTAATAACGAAAGAAAAAAAAAATCAAAAGCTTTTTCAAGAATAACATCGTACGTAACAGACAAAACAGAAACAGCAAACATGGAACAGCTGTTTTTTTTCGCGATTACAAAGTTTTCCCATAGTAAAAGTTTCGTTACGCTGCAACGCTGCTTAAAACGTACACCCCTTTAAGTTAGAGAGCGCAAACTAGAGGAGATTGCGCTCGCCGACTCTGCCGCTCACTTCCCCGCGTACCCCCCATCGTTGCCCCGCGCAAGTACATGGGTCGACCGACTGTTAGTATTAAGGCTGTGCCTCAGGGCACCGCCTCGAGCGGTTTCCATGCCTGTCGCAATCGCAAAGAACTCGACCGTGCGCTTTAAGTTCTTTAACATCAAGCTCGGTTACCAGCATAGACACTCACGTATGGGGTTCTCCCGCTCGCGCACGGACTACTCCAGAAACAGTTTGGCCTTCTTGGGAATCAGCCAGGGCCTCAGTGCACCGCCTCAAGCGGTTTCCATGCCTGCCGCATGCGCTGAGAACTTGACCGTGCGCTTTAAGCTCTTTAACATCAAGCTCGGCTACCAGTATAGTCACTCACCTATGGGGTTCTCCCGCTCGCGCACGGACTGCTCCAGAAACAGTTTGAACTTCTTAGGGATGAGACAGGGCCTCAGGGCACTGCCTCGTGCGGTTTCTATGCCTGCAGCGTGCGCAAAAAACTAGACCATGCGTTTTAAGTCCTTTAACATCAAGCTTGGCTACCAGTATAGACACTCACCTATGGGGTTCTCCCGCTCGCGCACGGACTGCTCCAGAAACAGTTTGGACTTCTTGGGGATCAGCCAGGGCCGCGGGCCGCCGCCGCCTCGTGCCATTTCCACACCAGCCGCGTGGGCTGAGAACTCGGCTGTACGTTTCAGGATCTTCAGCATTAAGTTGCCGGCTAACAGGAAGGATATTTATTCATATTTATTAGTTCTTTTTTAGGTGGTTGTATAGTAATAAAAATAATAAATGCATTGAATTTAAATAATAAAATTATAAAAAAACAAAACTCACTGTTTGTAATCGTAATAAACACGTGTTCCTCCTGGCCTAACTGACCAAATTTCATAACAGAAGCGACATCTGAAATGGAAAAAATATCTTCTATCAAACTTGTACCTACTTAGAATCATTTTTTTACTGCGTCATCTTCCGATACAAACTTACCACGTAGGTAGGTACTAGGGAAAATAAACACATTTATAAAAACTAGCGGATCCTCGCGGTTTTGCCCGCGTGGTATCCGTGGGAACATCGGGATGAAATATAGCCTATGTTACTCGGGAAGAATGTACCTTTCTAATGGTCAAAGAATTTTCTAAATCGGCCCAGTAGTTTCGGAGCCTATTTGTAACTAATTTTTTTAGCTATAGGTTTTGATGTAAAATAAAAGAAATGGAAATATAATGAAATGTGAAGTTTTATTTTTATAACATGTAAAATTAGGTCCTTACAAGAAATACAGGGCGTGGGGATAAATATTCTACTTTGCAGCTCACTTGTTGCACTGTCAGAGGGACTTAAATTACAATATTCTCACTGAGTTGGAAATTACATAAACAGGTAATGAAGTTTAAACTAGACAAATAAAGTTTCAAAAGAAATTTATATGAATAGGAGACCTAGGCTATCGCTATCCTTAAAATATGTTTACAACGTGTCAGACTGGATATACAAATACAAACACAAATTAAAATATGGTTGTTATTCAATATTAAACGTTTTATAAGTTCACAAGTGTAGTTTAAATCAAGTTGGGAGTGTTACAAAATTGAAAGGGAGGTAGGTAATACTTATATGTATGTAGTTAAGTTAAACTTATAAGAGAGGAGAAGATTAGAGACAATTAATGGGCGCCACGTTTATGAACAGCTCATAAACGAAGAGAGTATGGAGAGATGTAGTTAAGAGATAAAGATATAAGAACGATTACACCTGAGACTTATGTTCCGAGGAGGGGTTGCGAACGCCGGTCTCTCAAGGCCTAAGGTCAGCGAACGAGGGCTCGCCGGTATGATGTCAGCTTCGCAGGTGCTCGCTCCGGACAGGTAGTCCAGTCAATAATAAGAACTGTCGAGGAAGAAGAAAACACAGCGTTATGCCAAAGCAGTGACAAAAAGAGATGTTGGTAATTTGTTTGCCATTTAGCAGATCGACTTACCCGGACGCTGAAGATCGAGGACGAATCAAGAAAATTGCAGTGTTCACACAATAATGCAGCTTAGGACGGTTAGGTTTATCAGGAATAAACTACGTAGGTAAAAAAAATGTCTATGCAATAACAGTTCACAGTGACTTTGCTTCACAGTCTTTCTCACAGTCAGTTAAGTAGCGGTTATCGAGAGAAAAAACACTGGGGCCAGACGGGCCCTATTTATATGTTCTGCCACGACTTTTCTAGAATCTTGTTTTTAATTCATATTGCTTTACCATCAATCTCGAATTTTCCAAGGTAAGTAGCATAGACAATGCTCACTTGTACATTTCTAGAATGATCCGAATATAGTCTATGGTTAAGAAAATTAGCTAAAGATAAATGAAGAATTATATAAAATCAAATAAAGGCAGATTTGTAGAATATGAATAACTAATTACTTTCATTGTAAATTAGATATTCATAATGTTATTGATAAAAGTTTTTAGGTACCATAGATAATCTGGACTCAATATGTAGAAGTTCAATTATTAAAGCAAGAGAGCTACTCTACGCCAGATGTCAGTTTCGGTGCTGTTGCATGAACGAGATGACAGGATGGCTATGCATTTAGGTGTGAGAGAGATGACAATATATGTGCGGCATACTTTGCCACTATTTGACACCAGATGGCGCTAAAGTTTGATGAAGTGTGGACTCTCAACGCAAGGTGTCTTTATAAGAAAAAGAGATGGAAATAGCTGGACATCCATGCAAGAATGAGAAGACGTATATCTCTGGATAATTGCTCGTGGAAATAGTTCTGCTGTTCCTCACAAGATTGAGCCAGTGGTTCAAAAATTATGATGTTTACTCTGATAAAATTAAATGTCAAACGTCAGACGTGATAGATGTTTGTTGACAAATATAAGTGTACCTAAGATGTAAAAATTAGCAATTATTGTTTGGAATTGAGTTAATGAGAATGTATGTACTTTGCAATAAGGGATGTATAAAAACTGTGTTGTGTAAAGGTACAAAATATTGGATAAAAAACAGGAATGAAGGTTAGTACTATCATAGTTTATTATGAATGTAACATATTAAAAAAATGATATGTTACATATTCACTTCAAACAAACAATCAAATCTTTCCTCTTTATAATATTAGATGATGATGATGATATAATGATGTTAAGGCGATACTCGGAAAAAATGTGCTGAAGCGAGATAGCAATGAGAAAACGACGCGCGCGGGAGCGAGACCGATTTTGCAGATTAGGCAAAAAAAACCCAAAATCACTACGTATTAAAAAACTACAGCAATTTTTTAAAAAATGCTTCTATACGATCCTCAATATTATTGGTGTCCACTAATTAAACCAATTTCCAATAGTGTAAGTAACCCCATTTAAGAATAATCTTCACTTTTCGTATTTTTTAGAGGTCTTTTCGAAAAGAAAAAGTGTCGAGGCAAAATCATAAAATCGTGTTTTTGAAACTATACGATTCTAGATAAAGGTATGAAGAAATACCTATATATCTTATTACCAGATTTGTAACAACTGTAACCGTCCTATAGTTTTAAATAAAAAAGTCCATATTTTTCCGAGTAGCGCCTTAACGTGCTATTTTCACCGGGCATATTTTATGGAAAAGCCGTGTTTCTTTTATTACGGGACGTTGCCGTTGGCGGAATCTGTGTAAAACGGAAGAAGCCATTATACAAAAAAAATAGATAAATACTTACCCCTGACGAACATGGAGTCGGCCTTGGCCTTGGCGTGGTAGAGGCGCACGTGGCCCGACGCCAGCGTCACTCCAAGAGCCACTACTGGAACTAGCGTCAGCGCCACTGCACGATGCTCCAGCGATAAAGACCACTGCCGTATACCCTGATACCATAGATAAATGCTTACCCCTGACCAACATAGAGTCGCGCTTGGCCTTAGCGTGGTAGAGGTGCACGTGGCCCGAGGCCAGCGCCACGGCCGCCAGCGTCACTCCAAGAGCCACTACTGGAACCAGCGTCAGCGCCACTGCACGATGCTCCAGCGATAAAGACCACTGCCGTATACCCTGATACCATAGATAGATGCTTACCCCTGACGAACATGGAGTCGCGCTTGGCCTTGGCGTGGTAGAGATGCACGTGGCCTGACGCCAGCGTCACTCCAAGAGCCACTACTGGAACCAGCGTCAGCGCCACTGCACGATGCTCCAGCGATAAAGACCACTGCCGTATACCCTGATACCATAGATAGATGCTTACCCCTGACGAACATGGAGTCGCGCTTGGCCTTGGCGTGGTAGAGATGCACGTGGCCTGACGCCAGCGTCACTCCAAGAGCCACTACTGGAACCAGCGTCAGCGCCACTGCACGATGCTCCAGCGATAAAGACCACTGCCGTATACCCTGATACCATAGATAGATGCTTACCCCTGACGAGCATGGAGTCGCGCTTGGCCTTGGCGTGGTAGAGGTGCACGTGGCCCGACGCCAGCGAAACAGCCGCCAGCGTCACTCTAAGAGCCACCACTGGAACTAGCGTCAGCGCCACTGCACGATGCTCCAGCGATAAAGACCACTGCCGTATACCCTGATACCATAGATAGATGCTTACCCCTGACGAACATGGAGTCGCGCTTGGCCTTGGCGTGGTAGAGGTGCACGTGGCAAGACGCCAGCGTCACTCTAAGAGCCACCACTGGAACTAGCGTCAGCGCCACTGCACGATGCTCCAGCGATAAAGACCACTGCCGTTTACCCCGATACCAAAGATAAATGCTTACCCCTGACGAACATGGAGTCGCGCTTGGCTTTGGCGTGGTAGAGGTGCACGTGGCCCGACGCCAGCGCCACGGCCGCCAGCGTCACTCCAAGAGCCACCACTGGAACTAGCGTCAGCGCCACTGCACGATGCTCCAGCGATAAAGACCACTGCCGTATACCCTGATACCATAGATAGATGCTTACCCCTGACGAACATGGAGTCGCGCTTGGCCTTGGCGTGGTAGAGGTGCACGTGGCCCGACGCCAGCGCCACGGCCGCCAGCGTCACTCCTGGAACTAGCGTCAGCGCCACTGCACGATACTCCAGCGCTAAGGAACACTGCCGTTTACCCTGATACCATAGATAAATGCTTACCCCTGACGAACATAGAGTCGCGCTTGGCCTTGGCGTGGTAGAGGTGCACGTGGCAAGACGCCAGCGTCACTCTAAGAGCCACCACTGGAACTAGCGTCAGCGCCACTGCACGATGCTCCAGCGATAAAGACCACTGCCGCTTACCCCGATACCAAAGATAAATGCTTACCCCCGACGAGCATGGAGTCGCGCACGCCAGCGTCACTCCAAGAGCCACTACTGGAACTAGCGTCAGCGCCACTGCACGATACTCCAGCGCTAAGGAACACTGCCGTTTACCCTGATACCATAGATAGATGCTTACCCCTGACCAACATGGAGTCGCGCTTGGCCTTGGCGTGGTAGAGGTGCACGTGGCAAGACGCCAGCGTCACTCCAAGAGCCACCACTGGAACCAGCGTCAGCGCCACTGCACGATGCTCCAGCGATAAAGACCACTGCCGTATACCCTGATACCATAGATAGATGCTTACCCCTGACGAACATGGAGTCGCGCTTGGCCTTGGCGTGGTAGAGGTGCACGTGGCCCGACGCCAGCGAAACAGCCGCCAGCGTCACTCCAAGAGCCACCACTAAAACCAGCGTCAGCGCCACTGCACGATGCTCCAGCGATAAAGACCACTGCCGTTTACCCTGATTCCATAGATAGATGCTTACCCCTGACGAACATGGAGTCGCGCTTGGCCTTGGCGTGGTAGAGATGCACGTGGCCCGACGCCAGCGCCACGGCCGCCAGCGTCACTCCAAGAGCCACCACTGGAACCAGCGTCAGCGCCACTGCACGATGCTCCAGCGATAAAGACCACTGCCGTTTACCCTGATACCAATAGTTTTACCCTTATCACCAAATTCATTTTTTTACTTTTTATAATTTATTGTTATTGGATGCATGTGGTGCGTGCGTACAGGCCACGGATTTGAAACGTTACATACATGTTCATTTATTATTATTATTATTTATAAGGGGGACGTTAGCGAAGCCGGACGGGTGACCGGGTCACCTAGGTCGGGACCATTTCACCCAGTTCCCCAAGTCCCCTAAAAGCTGAAAAATCAGGGGGGAGGCGGGTTATCATTTAGGTACCCCACCGGCGTCGGACCCTCGAACCTACCTGTGCGCTTACAGTACCTGTTGAGTTGACTTATCGTTAACTTCTTTAGATCCTCTTCCTTAAGCTTGTCCGTTCCAAAGAGCTCCCAGCGCAGTGATGCGTACATCGGGCACTCTGCCATGAAGTGGTAGCTTGTTTCTTCTTTTTCTTTGCATTGCGGACAGATAGGGTTTTCTGTCCGTTTGATCACTGATAGGTGTCTGTTTAGTGGGCAGTGCCCAATAAGTACACCTACAATCGGTCCTATATTTCTCCTACTCTGTTTCAGAAGGTCTCTAGTCTTCTTTTTGTCAACCGATTTGATGAAGATCTTAGACTGTCTGCAGTCCTTTCCTCTCATCCATCTTTGGATGATCCATCACCAAATTCATTTTTTTACTTTTTATAATTTATTGTTATTGGATGCATGTGGTGCGTACAGGCCACGGATTTGAAACGTTACATACATTTTCATTTACAAGAAGTTCATTATGAGACTGTATGAACATGTTTTATACCACGCCACCACGTGCATGGCACGCCACGGCCTCGGCCCGGGTAATATAAATTCATATAATTCCTTAAAATTCATCGGAAGTATTGTTATAAGCCGCGCAGATAAAGAAACAATCTGTAAATGGCGGCCGGTCGGTCAGGCTATCTCGCTCACACATACCGTCAAGCTGCATGTAGAGCACGTGGGTGGGTCATGCTATCGCGCTCACACTTAATGCTTGGTCGCCATTTACAGATTGTTTCTTTATCCGCGCGAGTTATACATTGATCACTAAGACATTGTTCTAGAGGCACATGAATAAATGTGCTACATCTGTGTAGAGGCACTAAAAGACTTACCGGCCCCACACACGAGCCCCAAACGCCGACACTCCAAGCTAGAAGAAGACACAAGTGACGACTACCGGCGGCGTCGCGGCGTTCATATAAAATGTATGAAAACTACAGGAAAAAGGTCGGTAGCGTCCGTCGTTTTTCGGTGGCCCGTTTGCGGCGTCACTTATTTGAACCCATCTAAGGGTGGTATTCCATTTATCAAAGATCTTTGTCCAATATTGCATTTGATCAAAGGAATACCACTCTTATTACCATAGTACTAAGGGTGGATTCAATATATGATGAAAGATTGGATAAAATATTTGATAAGTGGAATACCACCCTTAGGACTATGGTAATAAGGATGTTATTCCTTTGATCAAATGCAATATTGGACAAAGATCTTTGATAAGTGGAAAACCTCCCTAAAATATGGAACCAACCAACCTTCTTACTGAAGCAAGCCAGCGTGTTGTCGCAGCAGATAACCAAAACACTGTGGTCAGATGGCATGACCTCCATTGCGATTATGTGCTCGTTGGTAGCAAAAAGCAAACGACCCTCAGACCAGTCCCTCTTCAATACACATACACTCTTCTCTCTGAAAAAAGTTGATTTTACTGTTCTTTTTATCTCACAAAGCCTCTCATCAATCCTTTCAAGACATAAAATTCACATGCTCTAAGGTGGTAAATGAGCTTTATAAAGAAAACTTAAATTGATAATGTAACAACATGTGATTACAGATTATATCCACCACTAAGGTGCCGCATAAAAGTGCTGGGTCCTTTCAGTGTTTATCCCTAGTTAGTTAGCAATGAAGAAAGTCTATTTTCATTTGAACTTAGTGTAGATACCTAGGAGATAGATTACTGACCATCCTATTGCTAATCAAAATATTATGTGCATGAGTGTAAGTGGATTATGACAGTGGAATTGATAAGTGGTGCAGTGCAGGACAAAGCATAATTTGTTATCCTTAAATTCAACCAATCCAACCTTGTAGCCACTGTGATTCTGTAGTCAACATTGTAAAGCCCTGTTGTCACCATTTCAAAAGGTGTTCTTTTGACTGCACACAGTTTTGCCTAAATGCAACAGTAGGAACAACTTTTAGTTTTTTTTAAGTAATCAAACAGTAAATCCCAATAAGAAAATAAGGTGATAAACATGATAATAATTATGTTTTGAGTGTAAAACCATTTCTTAATAATGCAATAAACTTACTATTGATAATTGAGTAAACGTCTGTGGGTCCAATACAATGACTTCTCCATCTTCCGTCCCAACAACAAGACAACTAACAGAGTTCCGTTCAATTGAATGCATTTTTAGAGTTGTGATACAAGCAATCTCTGGCAACTTTCGAGTTGGCAACTCAGTCAGCTGTTCCACATATTCAAGTTGCTGATCCAAACTCATGGAAAGGAAACTTTGAGATTCTGAACTAAGTACTTTTTGAGGCAGCGCTTTAAGATTTTCCGTGAGAATAGGTAAGACTTCTGTATTATGGTTTTGTGGATCCATTATCTGAAACAGTTGCAATTTTATTTGTTGATTTTTATCCACATATTTAAGGGATTGTTGGCATACTTAATCAATTTGAACTTTGTCTTTTACACATGAAACTTTTATACAAATTGAAATATAAATAATGACGTACCTGTTTCCAAATTTCTGATTCACTAGTACTGAGGTCAATTGATGGTAAGTAATACTTGTAAAATAGCTTCATATTTCTGTATATGTATATGCAGGAGCTGAATGCAACTGCTATCACGGGTGGTGGCCTTGGTACCGCATCATTGGCGTAAAACCCGACTACTCCAAGCGGTAGATCTGGCAAAGGCATATCTGACACTTGCATGGCTCCTCTAAAAATCTAGGAGAATCATAAACAGGTTGTATTGTTATAACTAAAAAAACTACCTCCATGGGAAACGGGTGTGAGTGTATGTATGTTAAAAATATACTTATCAGCCGGCCTAGCATGAGCGGCTTATAACGCGCGATATGATATGGCAAGTTGTCTTGCTTACCCCAGTAAGGTGCAAGCAAGACGGCATGCCGTACCATATCATATCGCGCGTTATAAGCCGCTCATGCTAGGCCGGCAGATCTCAAGTTTAAAATACATAAGTTTCCTAATTACTTACCTTGAGTTTTGGACCTTCTTCGCCCTTTCCCAAATCTCCAACAAGTAACTTGTATTCGTTATCATTGTGAAGATCGACCAGAGCTAGATTCGAGGGCAACGTATTGAGTTCGATATCATCATTACCTACTTCCACGTCCAACCAACGAGTCATGCTGGTCATGTTTCGTTGTAAATACAGAAATCTTTATCTATTTCTTTTATGGCTTATTTATTTGTGATAATAATATTTATTTTTTTGTATTGTGTTGTTTGCTTTCCTTCCTTTGCTTCCTGTCATTGGTTGCCATGGCCACAAATTATATAGACTAGTACAGATAGGAATCAAGCCTTATACAAAGATATTATCATAGAGTAACTTGTATATATAGGAAATAGAGAACAATCTTCGGCCCCTTTAGCGGAAGTGTAACCTGGCGCCATCTGGTTTCTAGCCATAGCAGCTTAACACACACACATACACACTTATACACGTACGTACACATATACACGCACGCACACATTACCTGCTATTTGCGGTTATTTGTTTTTTATTTACACTTAACATTCAGGAAGACCCACCTACCCACATTCCTATAGAATAACCTATACATTACCTATACAATACTCTATCATGATAAAGAATGGATAATTTGCGTAAATAAAATGCAGATTAACAATGCACCTTACTTTATTAACAATAATCGTAGAAGACACTGTTAAGATTATGGGCCAATAATAAATAAAAACATTGTTTTTATAAAGGCACGCTGCAATTTTATTGATAGAAAAAATTACAAAGTGAAGTGACAGACATTACTGGAAACAGTTTTTTTTTTTTTTATGTCAATAATGGCTTGGGGTTTCACTACTTTCGGAAATGCACTTCGCGCATAACAGTAACTCCGTTCAACACTTGCCCTTGTGCAAATGTACATTTCAGGAAGAAAAATTACAATCAATCATATTTAATTTGGATACAAATTTTTCATGCTTAACTCTACCTAAGGGCTTGGTAAAAATGTCCGCCGTCATTTCATCAGTAGGTTTATATCTTAATTCTATTAGCTGTTCACTAACAGCATCTTTGATAAAATGATGTCGGACATCTATATGCTTTGTTCTCCTATGACTATGTTCATTTTCAGCAATCCTGTGTGTACTCAAATTATCATTAAATACAATTATTGGTTTCAAATTACAATCAAATATATCAACGAAAAAATTATTCAAATATTTACTTTCTTTGACAGCCTCTCCTAGACTGTAATACTCAGCTTCAGTACTCGAATAAGCAACTGTGTGTTGCTTACGAGCTTCCCAATTAATAAGACAATCAGCATACAAAGTACAAAAACCAGTGAAAGATTTACGATCTATGCCATCATTGGCCCAATCAGCGTCAGCATATATTTCAACACTTTTATCACTATTTGTGTATAACAATCCATGTGATGCTGTTCCCGCTAAATACCTTAATACTCTCTTTGCTGCTTGCCAATGTGTCAAATCATAGCTATTATTAAATTGCCCTAATTTACTACAAACAAAAGCTATATCTGGTCTAGTACTAACACACAAGTACATGAGTGAACCTAATAACTCTTGATAAGGGTATTTTTCATCACATTTGTCAGCCTTTTTGAGATTTAAACTCACTTGCATTGGGGTTGGAGCAAATTTACACTGTGACATACCATATGTTTCTAAAAGCTGCCTAATATACTCTGGTTGAGATAATTTTAAGGTACCATTTTCTCTATCTCTTTCTACCTTCATACCTAAGCAATTTTTTGTTTCTCCCAATTCCTTAATTTTAAAATTTGATTTAAGTGTCATAATTAATTTTATTTTTTCTTCATTATTTTCACTGAAAATGAAAAAATCGTCTACATATAATGCAATAATAATATATTTCCCATCACATTTCTTTGTATAAACACAATTTTCACATTTAGCTTGCCTGAATCCTATAGAAGTTAATATACTATCAACTTTTTCATTCCAAGATCTACTAGCCTGCTTTAACCCATAAATTCCTTTCTTTAACAAGCATACTTTATTTTTTCCTTCCTTCTCATATCCATCAGGTTGTTCCATGTAAATAGTTTCTTTAAGGTCTCCGTTTAAAAAGGCTGTACTTACATCAATATGTTCCATATCCATATTGCGTTGTACTGCAATAGCAAACAGTAATCTTAGTGTTGAATGTCTCACAACAGGTGAAAAAGTGTTATAGTAGTCTATAACAAACTGCTGTGTAAATCCCCTAGCTACTAGCCTTGCCTTAAATTTTTCAAAATTACCTGAGCTATCCTTCTTTTCTTTAAATACCCATTTACACTTTATTACATTCTTATTTTTAGGTCTTTCTACTAGTTCCCATACATTTTTATCTATCAATGATTTGTATTCGTCGTCCATAGCAGTCTTCCATTTAGCATTATATTTAGAAGTCATAGCCTCTGAATAGGTTTTAGGTTCAGAACTTAATAATGATATTTCATCATCACTATTAATTATGTAATCTTTCATCCAAGCAGGACGTGAACGAGTTCGTGCGGTTCTACCAGAATTTAAGTTTTCAACTTCAGTGTTTTCTGCAATATCATGATTGAGTAAAGATCCATTTGTTAACGTATTTTGGTTAAATTGATTAATAAAATTTTCACTGTTTTCTAAATTGTCAGTACTAATACTATCATTGGACATTTCAATACTTTTAAAATTGTCAGTACTAATACTATCATTTGACACTTCAAGACTTTCATCTTGCCCTGAAGAAATACAATCTCTACTAATAGTCACCGATTGATTTAAATTATTATTAAGTAGATCTGACTTATGCTCATTCTCAATTTGTAAATGATTAATTATATTCTGTTCCTTTATTGAATCACTAACTCCTGAAATATTCTCTAAAAACACTACATTTCGAGCTTTAATCATTTTTCCAGGAACCAATGGATCTGCTAGTCTGTATCCTTTTGAATATTCACAATATCCAATCATAATGTAAGGTTTTGACTTTGCATTTAACTTATGACGTAGTTCAGTTGGAATTAAAGCGTAAGCTCTACATCCAAATACCCTTAGATGACTTAAATCTACTTTGGAACCAGACCATATTTCTTCAGGTAAAGATTGCTTTAAAGATGCTGTTGGACTGACATTTTTTAAATATACTGCAGTCAAAACAGCTTCTCCCCAATATCTTTGATCCAAACCAGAGTCTTGTAACATGCTACGGGCTTTTTCAATAATTGTACGGTTTAGACGTTCTGCAACCCCATTTTGTTGAGGTGAGTAAGGAATTGTAGTTTCATGAATGATACCATTATTTAAAAAGAAAGAAATTAAAGTTTGATTACAGTATTCACTACCATTATCTGTTCTTACTCTCTTAATTTTCAATCCAGTTTGATTTTCAACTAGATTCTTGAAGTGAATAAACTTTTCAATTATTTCTGATTGACTTTTAGTCTTAAGAAAATAAACAAATGATTTACGCGAAAAATCATCAGTTAGAGTCAAAATATAGCGTTTTCCACTCCAACTTGAAACCGGCATGGGGCCACATAAATCCGAATGAATTAATTCTAATTTTTTGGTGGCTCTCCTGGAACAACCTTTAGGAAATGACAAGGTTGTTTGCTTGCCCTCAATGCAAGGAATACATTGAAATAAAGAAGATTCTTTAAATGTGATACCCTCAGCAAGACCATTACGAAGTAACAGTAAACCTTTATGACTAAGGTGACCTAATCTTTTATGCCATAGCTCAATGTTATTATTATTGGAAAATTGTACCTCATTGTTTGTGACACAATTGCTGACAGCTTCACTTGGATTTAATGAAACAGGTACACTGCTTGTTGTTCTCATGCTGTCAAATGTTGGAGACTGCTGGTGCTGATCGAGCTTGTACAAACCATCGCTATTAGATGCTGAAAAAATACAATCACCTTTAAGTTCTACATTAGATTTCGCAAAAGCTCTACATTGTTTGTCATCAAATACTAGGACATATCCCTTTTTAGTAATCTTATTCACAGAAAGTAAATTCGCTGCAATACCAGGTACATAGGTAACATCAGTGATAGTCTTTTTAGAGTTATTGTTTAAAGTTACATTAACATTACCATGACCACTGCCATGCAGTTTATGATTATTTGCTACAGTTATAGTAGAGTTAGAAGACTTTTTGAAATTAATAATCCAATCGCGGCGCATTGACATGTGTGTACTGCAGCCGGAGTCAACTAACCATTCTTCAGGTGAAGACATTGCAACAGACATTGCCATTGCCATTGCCGACTCAGAAACTGTACTTGCAGTATTTTGCTTGTTCGGATGCCTCAACATGGGACATTTTGGTTTAATGTGGCCTTCCTTTGAACAGAAATGACATATTATTTTCTTCTTTAATCTTGTAGACACCATAGCATTAGCAAGGGTGCCTTGATGTTCTCTTTTTCTAAAGTCCCCTTGTTTTAATCGCCTTATAACGCTGTCTGAAGTTAGTTTCGAATCAGATCCTTCCATAGCCATTGTCAATGCATCAAATTCTTCAGGCAGACCAATTAATAATATTTCAGCTAACTCTTCATCTTCTAAAGTGCAACCCATATCTTGAAGTTGCTGCGACAAGTCTAAGATATGACCTATGTAGGCTTCCATTGAAGAATAGTCTGTCAGATTGCTTTTATAAAGATCTTTTTTAACAGATAATCGCCTACTGATGCCCTTATTTTCATAAGCATTTGAGAGGTTATTCCAAGCTTCTTTGGCCGATTTGGCATTTTTTACATATGGGTACACTTTGGTGGTCACGTTAAGGCATATTTTAGCCAGAGCACGTTGATCATCAGCTACATTATAATGTAAGGTGTCAATGCACTGCCATAGTCCAACGTCCACTAATAACATTTTCATTTGGAACTTCCACGTTGAGTAATTGGAAATTCCTTCCAATTTTTCAATATGAAAAACAGTATTACTCGCCATTTGTTGGGTCGAAGGAACCGAGGATTGAGACACCACCCCCAAGTCTTCGCGCTCTCGATCTTCACGTGGTCGAACATTGTTCGCATCATCTCCGGCCATTATTAGTTTTCTTTAAAATTTTATCGCACTGTGGAAACTTACTGGGCCCATAACCTGTTAAGATTATGGGCCAATAATAAATAAAAACATTGTTTTTATAAAGGCACGCTGCAATTTTATTGATAGAAAAAATTACAAAGTGAAGTGACAGACATTACTGGAAACAGTTTTTTTTTTTTTTATGTCAATAATGGCTTGGGGTTTCACTACTTTCGGAAATGCACTTCGCGCATAACAGTAACTCCGTTCAACAGACACCAATAGTAACACTTAGTTAAATATTATATAAATATGACAAATCTACTGATATTTAAAAATACATTTGTTGTACACTGCACATAACAAAACCAAAAGTGGTATGTAGCTCATGTATGAACCATATATTGAGCAATGTAAAAGGTGCTAGAGGACAAAACTATCCGTTTATCTGCCCCCTGATTCAAAAACCGTCGGAAACGGAATCGGGTTCGACTTCTATGCTTTGTCTTTGTCTATTCTTTCACCAGATAGAATGATGATGATGATGAGCAATTCTGTAAGTATAGGAAAAAATGTGTGTAAATGTGATAATTTTTCCTATACTTACAGAATTGCATTGTAAATGCATAAAAATTTAAAATCTCAATTTAATGGCTGTTTCATCTTAATCGTTTGTTAAACATTTGTAAAAATGTTTCTTTCGGATGCGAGGGTTTCCTCGCATTGATGATGCAACGCTGGCCTACAGCGTAACAAGTGATAGCAAAATTCGACGAGTCGTGTCGTGCCTTTCGGTAGCTTAGTTGGTCAGAGCATCGGGCCGGATTCCCGGAGGCGCGGGTTCGAATCCCGCCTGAAAGCTACTTTATAGGGCTCGTGGTTTTTTACTATCACATTTTTTCCTATAATACCTAGTTGGTAAAGAAAATAGCATATTTGGGATAAAATATAGCCAATGTCACTACTCACTAGGGAATAATATAGCTTTCTACTGGTGAAAGAAAGTTTAAAAGCGGTTCAGTAGGTAGGTAGTTTTTTTGTTTATCCTTTACCTACAAACATAGAAACATTGAAACAAACAAATAAGTAAGTAATCAAATCTTTTCTCTATTTACAAACGCAAAAACACAAAATCAAATCTTTCCTCTGTAAGAATAATATTATAAGTAAAGTTTGGATAAACTCAAAAGCAAAAGTCTCATCTTTCCTCACCAAATATAAGTGTCCATGTTTTTTAGTATTTCCTCAAATTGCTACCTGTAATCATTTGTTTGCAAATAGCAATGAACAAATTGCTGCAGTACATTTATAAGTAATTACTTGTTATACAAGAGAGCAAAGTTATTTTTTGCTGCGAGTGCTGAATTTAAATCACGAACTAGCGAAGTAGTCTAATATAGACTACTGAACACAGTGAGTGATTTAAAGGCACGAGACATCAGGAAAATTTGCTCTCGTGTTATACTTACATACAACTTTTCACCTCTACCAGCGAGAAAAGTATTACAGGTGAGAAAAACAACATTGAAGGCAACATTTGACAAAAGGTAATTATATTTAATAAAATAATCAACATAAAAATTACAAAATTAAAAATTAAAAGTAAAAATGCAAGTTGAAGTTTACGAAACTGCTTGTCATTTTAATGAAACCAAACATGATTTATCATAGATGTATTATTCCTGTAGATGGAGCATAAAAATTTGAACGATTCCTTCTATAATCGACTCTCGTCTCTCAAATGGCGACATTTCGTGTGTTAAAAAGAGATAACAATAGCCCAACGTGTGCGTCTTAATGAGCCGCGCGCCACTTAAAAGTCAACGTCATATTTGTTTGTTAACCAGCTGGTTACAAATGCTTCAGAAAGAAAATCTTTTTTTGTAGTAAATTATAGAAAGATTTGATGGTGTGGTGCGGTAAATCTGTTGTTTGTTAAGAATGGCCTGTACTGTTCCCGGTTATTCAAGCAGAGTGAGTGTTTTGAAAGAGAATAATGAACACATATCATTTCAGAGGTAAGTCACACTCATTGTTTTGTGTTTTTGCGAACACATTTTTATAGCTTACTGGTCCGTATTTGCAAAAACTAAATTGCTGTACGTGTATACACAGTTTAACATTGACTTGGTTGAAGAAAATCGGGTGTTTTTAGGCTAAAAATATATAATTTAAATCCAATTGGAATTTTTTGACATTTGACCAACCTGATAGTGTTGTAGTCCGATTTTATTATGTAATATCGATAAAAAATTGTAGTGTTAACAATTTTGTATTTAAACTTAATTTTCTCAATTTTAAACAGATTTCCCACCGCCGCGCCGCCGTCGATGTAAAGGAAACGTGAATAAGAAACGTAAGAAAAGGCGACGATTGGAGACGTTCGCAACAAACAAGAATATGCTCGATGCACTTATTAAAGCAAATTGTTTAAGAGTATAAAAATTAGCGTGAAATCTGTATTTTTTACTTGATATCATTCAGCAGATTATTTAATTTAATAAATTGATTAGAAATCTCGTTCAGTTTTACGACTATACCTCCTAGTATAAATAGTATAATTATCATCATTATCATATTAATGTCCTGACTGCTGGGCTATAGGCCTCCCCTGTGCATGAAAACACCACAGGTAGAACGGGCCATAAGTGCCATAACCCACCACGCGAAGCCAATGCGGATTGGTGGGTGAGGGTGCCAACGACTGCTAATGCAACCGGGACCAACGGCTTAACGTGCTTTCCGAAGCACAGAGGAGACCGAGATAATAAAGTTTTGGGTCACCATTCAGATGTCCACGAATGTTGCTTAACATCAACCACCGGATGCAGACTGCGCGTACCAATGAGCCATCGATCTCCTCAAGTATAATTATAGTACCTACTTCATATTTGGCACTGATTCAAAATTAAAGGGCTTGCATAGACCAAGAAACTGAACAACTTTCTCTTTGGAGCATAGCATACGTCAAATTATAAAAAAAAAAATCTGCCACACTAGATCGATCAGCTGAGCGTGCGCTTTTGTCTGGAAGGAAGACATTTTTGCCATATTTCGACCTATGCCGAAGTTTCATAGCATAAACAAAATTCTAAGGCCGTGAGCACTTTGGACACGATTAGTACTAAAAACTGTCAGAAAAGCGGATTATGAACCGCCCAATTACATTAAGTCTAGCTGCATTGAAAAGCGCGAAGCGCTCTATCACAATGCGGTGCTGTTTTCCAATACAGCTAGTTGCTATGTAACACGGTGAAATATACAATACGCCTGCGATATATACATATGCATTGTAATTTTATGTATCGCATTGCATTTAACTTATTTTTAAATGTTTTATCGATAACTTCTAATACAAAAAGAACCACAGCACTATCATTGCATCATCATCATCTAATGTTATCTAGCATTGCATAGTCAAAATGGAGACATTCACTAATTACGACGCAACAGATTAACATGTATGTCTCTTTCTATCTTATGACAATTTGAAAGTGTTAGAAGGGGTAAAGGATGGGTGAGTTATAGCTTATTTTTGTGATCCATCTACAGGAATAATACATCTATGTGATTTATGTAAACGATATACTGTTCACTACATATTTTTTACATTTTTCATCAAAAGTCGAAAACTATGCGGCTTAAGAAAAAAAAATTGGCGCTCTTTCATATTATACCTACCTAACCTACCCCATATGCCCTAGTAGCCTCACTTCGAATTTTTAAGACCCCCTTTCAGTGTCTGTTGCACAAAAATATACTTAAATATTTTTATTTCTCTCTTAACTGCAAAATAGTAGGGCAAACGTCATTTAAAATTATTCCAAATTTGCGAGTTTTTAGGTGCCAAAAGCGCCCTTTTCTTGCTGGAGAGGTGAAAACAATATTACATAATAATAATATTATATAATAATAAAAGAAACATACATTTAAACATCCGAACTCACTTTCTTTGAGGCAAACTTTGAGGCAAAGCATTTGCACCACTTATGAGGCAATAATGTGACAATCGACACATACATACATACGACGATACATACGACGCATACATATGCTTTATAAGCATACTTACTTTTGAACCGACTTCAAAAAAGGAGGTTGTCAGTTTGACCTGTATGTACTTATATGAAATGTATGTCTGTATTTCTGATAGGCGTATTTTGCTAAAATGGATAGAAATAAAAAGTCCACGTACAGTAATGAAAATCTGTTTATTAGTTAGACTATACATTGCTAAACAAAATTGTCTTGCGGATCTTTTGACCCATGGAGGCTTTGTGTCCAATTAATTTTAAAGATTCGTTTTTTGCGTACCTACTTTTTTAACCTTAAATTAAAATACAGATTTTATAATTCATTTAATAAGTTCTGTTTCATGCCTATTTTCTGATAAAGTTCTTCTTCTTTTTCTTCTTCTGCTGAGTATTGTGTAATTTTTTCAGGTATGACGTTAAGCCAACCTTTTTTAATTTCTTCATCTTTAGGAAATCTGAAATAATGAAAATTTATGTTTGGGTTAAGTAAGAAAGTAAATTCCAGTCTATAGATTACAAACAAAATGGACACCCTACTATACGCAAGAATAAAACTTTGGCTAAATACTTACCTATGAAAAGATACACCGCTACGTTTATATGATGCGCTTTTGCATCCTTTCACACATCAAGTGAGAACCATTTTTATTGATTTAAACGTAATTTTAAAATGATAATTAAGATCCACACACTAACTTTACACACATAAATTAATTTGCCGTCGCCATATTGATGATGTTTTTATTTTTATTAAAATTGTCCAGACGCAGAGTGTTGCAAATTTATTATAATTAAAACTACCATAACACCGACTCTTACATTAAAAAAATAGTTTTTCAAGGTTTTAAATAATACAAATGATATGGACTTTATTATTATCAGCTTAACATTCCTTTTAATTAATTAATATTTTGAAAATTCTCGAGAACAGGAAATATGAATTTGAATTAAGTTCTACTACAACCAAAAATATTTCATGGTGGCAGCCCAGTAGACAGGGATGCAATCCTATTTAGGAGCCTCTCGCTCGGCTCGTTTTTCCGTTTATCGAAATGTCATACAAAAATAAACCTTATTGTAACTGCATAGAATCGAATTGACATTGCTTTTATTTTCATAGTGCACAATCTTGTTATATTATAATATCTTTGGCCTTATAGCGGCCGTTTGTTAGTGAATGACGCGCCCCCATAAGAAATTGACAGCATATTGCTGTCAAAACTATCGACGCCCTTGATACGTTATCGATAATGGTATCGATATTTAATTACATACATCCCTAGTGATAGATTTTTTTAGAATTCTGACAAAATAAAAAAAACTCATTTATTTGATAAAACAGGCATTTATTACATTATAATTTTATATTAAATACAAAGTACTGAAGTGAAAGTTAAGATTTATACAAGGCAAAGAATGAGAGTAATTAAATTATTACTTACTAAATTGACTTTATGAATAAACCAAGAAATATAAACACTTTAACAACCAATAAAAGAAAAATTAAACTGCTTGCAAATAGTTTTTACGCACAAACGCTATTGCTAATTTTCCTTGTAGTTAATCAGTATAGCTGCCATTTCATTATTTACTGTTAATAGGTATCACTTTCAATGCAAAACACAATAACTAACTCCTAAAGCCCCCAGTACAGGATGGCCGATCATGTTGACCAACCATGATGGGCCATCGTGTACAGAGCCAGTTTGCATGTGATTGCCGTCTGCGAGCAACGCAAACCGCCCCTGTACACGATAGCCCATCATGGTCGGCCAACATGATCGGCCATCTTGTACTGGGTGCTTAATAGTTAAACATTGAATACAGTATGAAATAAATATAACTACTAACAGCAGTAATTTAGACTATAAGTCTGTTTTGATCATTTATAACCGCAAGAATAGGCAGGCACAGGCATCTTCGCAGCACTCCATTGACGTCGTTGACACTCAACTTATCTGAAAAGATTAGATTTGGTTAGTATAGATTCTACATATTGTTACTATAATGTAACGATGTCGATTCGTACCAGTCATTATGGATGGTTAAATACTCTATGATGACTGGAAACTCCATCTAGTTCTACATACTGGCCATTAATTTTATCGAATCCTATCCTGTTCTTTCAATTCAAATTCAAAATCTTCGTTTCACGTGTCCTGTTCATCATTTTTGATTCAGTTCTACTAAAATCACCAAGCCGTACAGAGCTCTCGGAGCATTACCAGTTTTTATATCGGTTTGAGTTTAATTATAGTTTTAAATAAGTGGAACCCTTGACCCTTGGAAAGGGGTAAGTTTTCATCATCATATCCATTACTACCTACTTACCTACCTACTTTTTGTTATTCATGTATTTTTTATCATTTTGTTACAGTTCCTATGCTTCCTAATCTTCCTATGCTTCCTAATCTTCCTATGCTTCCTATTCCTCCTATACGTTTCTTTATTACTACCTTTATAAATAAAAGTCAAGTCCCTATAAACATCATCTTTTTATTCATCTATTATCTACAAATTAAATACTGGGCGGTGACTTCCGACGTTCCGGCTAGTGTACCACTGGCCGACGAGGACGTCCCGTCGCACTGGCTCTCCGGCGGGGAATCGAACCCCGGTCTCCCGCGTGACAGGTATATTTAAATAAGCCTGCACTAATCTGGGTTGGTTTCATGAGAAACATCTTCTATTATAAAAGATTTCTCTACGTAACTGATGCCTTAATTCTAAAACTTAAGGAATTAAGACTTTGTTAGATACGACGGATGTTAGTATTTGTATGGAACCGAAACCAACCTAGTGTAAATTTCTCACTGTAAAAACCATTCATACACTCAAAATTCTATCATGCACTTTCATTAAATTAGTTAATATGTTTTTATTTGATCTGTATTTACTATTATAAGGGACTTGTTTGTCTTGTTCTTCTAACTAAAAAAAATCCTTAGAGATTTTTTTGCCCCGGCCGCCCCGGTATTGTAACGATGTCGATTCGTACCAGTCATTATGGATGGTTAAATACTCTATGATGACTGGAAACTCCATCTAGTTCTACATACTGGCCATTAATTTTATCGAATCCTATCCTGTTCTTTCAATTCAAATTCAAAATCTTCGTTTCACGTGTCCTGTTCATCATTTTTGATTCAGTTCTACTAAAATCACCAAGCCGTACAGAGCTCTCGGAGCATTACCAGTTTTTATATCGGTTTGAGTTTAATTATAGTTTTAAATAAGTGGAACCCTTGACCCTTGGAAAGGGGTAAGTTTTCATCATCATATCCATTACTACCTACTTACCTACCTACTTTTTGTTATTCATGTATTTTTTATCATTTTGTTACAGTTCCTATGCTTCCTAATCTTCCTATGCTTCCTAATCTTCCTATGCTTCCTATTCCTCCTATACGTTTCTTTATTACTACCTTTATAAATAAAAGTCAAGTCCCTATAAACATCATCTTTTTATTCATCTATTATCTACAAATTAAATACTGGGCGGTGACTTCCGACGTTCCGGCTAGTGTACCACTGGCCGACGAGGACGTCCCGTCGCAATAATCTGCCATAACATTTTATAAACAAATAAGTGATAGCTGATCAGTTTGTAAATCAAGAAAGAGTACTTGTGTGGCTAAAGTACATTGTTTATTGTGCCGGTATGTACCTACACACGGCAGCACATCAGACTATACATGTTGACCTTGAGACCGCCTTTATGCCCTACGTAATAAAAGCTGTTATCGCAGTTCAACTGTTTAACCTGATATGCTGTCGAGTGTACATGGACTGAGTGGATGTGTATAGTATAAATTATATACTTAATTAAGATCTAAGATAGTAGCAGTAATAACATAGATGTAAGACAATCACAATAAACCGTCATTCGTACCGACAACAATCATTTCTTTTCCTACTGGTTTATTTGTCATAATTCTGTTCTGCTTGTCACAAATATGAATTTGCTGATAAGTCAGTTTTAAATGTTTTGACAAATTTATTGAATCACTGTACCTAATTTTCTCTTGACTTAGTATTAACAACTTCCCTAAATTGAAACTAGTTAAATGTAACAACTGATTATTTGCATTTAATCCCAAGTAATCTACTGTGCTTTATCATTATCACCATATGATATCACTTCTAAATGGATATTGAAATAAGGTATTAGAATGGATTTCAACAAAACTAATCAATATTTAAATTACATAAACATAGGTAAGTACATTCATTTATAAAAAATAAACAAACATTACCTTTCATTCATAACTTTGAGAATCTTCTTACTCCGGTTAAGTTGTAAACTATATTTTCTTTTGTTTTGGTTTGTTATGAAATAGAAAGTTGCCTCTTGGAATTAACTAAAACAACAAACGAAAATTTAAGTTAATGTAATAAATAATTGATACAAAAAACTATGTAAATAGATTTACTTACGTACCGTGGGCATCTTCGAATAACGTATCCATATTTCTGTACAGAAATATCTGCGAAAAAGTGGAAAAACCATGAGAAAACTATAAAATTAACTAAATAATCAAAGAAAACCGAAATGAGTAAAAAAAACACAAAAACTAAACGTCATTTCGAAAAAAAGTGACAGCCATAATTTTAGCCAATAGGGGCACCCCAACAAAATGGCGGTCGTAGTTATAGCCAATGTATGGCCAAAGGGGCATCCCCACTACTGTAATCACTAAGTGTTGACCTATTCTATGGGTGATTCCAACGCCTGGCCATGGCAATCGCATCGCATCTCTTTTTTCTTCTTATTAAAAGCAAAAGAATTTAGAATCCTACAACTAAATGTTCCATTCCAATCCAATCGAATTATTTGGTGTAGGAGGGAGGTGCTTCAGGAGTCCAGCCAAAACCCTATACATTTTATAACATGTCAAAAGCGATAGTGTTTGTTTAAAATGAGATTACCGTATACCTTGTATCAGTTATTCAGTAAAGTATTAGTATGGACTTTAAAAAACGACTAGTCAGTATGTTCTCAAACCTTGGTTTGGTCCTCTATGACACGACGACTAAAAATAAAAAAGTAAACTGTCAAAGTCAGTCCTCTACAAGAAAAATCAAAAAATGAAGTGAAAACAAAGTTTTCAAAAAGTTAATTCAAAGTAAAGTTCAAACTTACATGTGTGTGAAAGAATTCATATAGATAATTTGTTTATTAGAAAGAGAATTTTCTGTTACTTCTCAACTGGTAAGTTTCTAAATACCTACCTTTGCCACTGATATTATCATAAATTATTTTATGTGTAAGCTTCATCAATGCAGTACCTAACGCAAATATTCTTTTCAAAAGTCAACTAGTTATTTTAACTGTGTCTGGTGGAATTTTATTGGTGATCTTTGATATTATTTTTTATAATAAGATAACACTGACCAATTTATTTAATTAGCTAAAGCTTTATTTATTGAAAGGTCAGAGTGTTGTCTGATGAAACTATTAAAAGTTGGTAGGTATGTACCTACTTCTCTAACTGAAACTTAATCTTGTTCAATAAATTAGTTCTGCTATTTCGTTATGGAAGTTAATCAAACTTTTTTTTGCTTATATGTACTACTGCGAAAACAATATTTGGGGGTAAGGGGTGGAGGGCGGGACCCTCCAACCCCCTCTAACTACTCCCTTTCCCCCCCGAGACTCATACTTTCGGAAATAGGCTATGTGTGTGTGATTTTTAGTGTTGGATAGGTCAAAATTTAGTGAATTGGGAATATGTCAACCCCATCTTCACATGGTACTGGTATGCAATATGCGGACGGAGAGCAGCTCCCACCTGTTGTAACAAAAGGTACCTGTGGCTTGTTACGCAAGGGCTAAAGGGCTGCACTTCCCGCAGCACCGGAGATGTCCAATAACATTATGTTTAGGAACTCCCCCTCCAAATTCCCTCTTAAAATGTATAATAATGTAACTATTATATATTCATAACCACAAAAAAAATTTTATTGCATGTCTCGGGGAAGGGAAGTAGTTAAGGGGGGTTAAGGGGTCCGCCCTCTCCCCCAAACCCCCAAATTTTGGTTTCGTGGTTGTACAGTTTTATCGGTCCTGCGCTGTCTTCATCCAGTGGCTTCCCTATGTATTATGTATGTGAAAACTAATAAAAACACTGAATCTAATCCACAACATTTATTCAGCTATGTAGCCAGAATAGAAGTGTCAAACCTGTATCTAAACACCCTCCCCTTACTTACATTATAATCATTCATAAAGTAATAAGCATCTACCCACACACAAACAATATCAATATATGACATACCTTCCCCTCATCAAAGATACATTAGACTTATCTATTCATTTAACTACATTATTACTACTATCAATTTAATTGATTACTATGAACACTAAGTTTAGATCATATACTGCAAATAATTATTGTCTTTAGAACAACCCTCTCTATGATAAGGAGTTTTAGAATGAATATTTAATTTATTTCTCATTTTTCCTGGTCCTTGTTGAGCCATGTCAACAGCTGGTGGTATTCCCAACATGTCTGCCCATTTGTCAGCATCTGGGATTTCAATTATAATTTCTTCATTCTGACTATCGTCAATATCGCCATCTCCTCCACTTGTATTTGGTTCTATACCCACTTCTCTCTCATCTGGGTTCGGAGTTAAGGTTTTGAACAATTGGTCGATGTGCCTTTTAACAATCACACCATTTCATTTTCTATTCCGTAATTCGCCGGCCCGGTCTTGCTAATGATTTTACCTGGCATCCATCTAGGACCAAAACTACTGTAGTTCCTGACATAACCTGTTGACCAACATTAGTCTCTCGATTCTTACCCTGGTTCTTATTATTAGTAATCTGTTCTTCGACTCTCTTATTTTGTTTATTATCTGGGTGTAAGCCATCCAACAAGGTACGTAAGCGTCTTTTCATCAGCATTTCTGCGGGGCTTTTATTTGTGACGGTGCAGGGTGTGACCCGTAAACCAAGCAGTAAGTTTGGGATTCTTACATCCCAAGATAAATCGTCCATCTTCTTCAATTTATCCTTGATCGTTTGTACCATCCGTTCCGCTAACCCATTAGTAGCGGGATGATAAGGAGCTGTTGTTACATGTCGAATTTTATTTGATAGCAGGAATTCCTCTGTTTCGCTAGAAACAAATGGTGTGCCATTGTCCGACACCAAAGTTTCACACAGACCATGCGTAGCAAACGTCGATCTTAAAAGTCGTATGACTGTACTTGAAGTGGTATTGTTAACCATGAACAATTCTGGCCATTTAGAGTACGAGTCGACAATTATCAAAAAGTACTTATTGTAAAAAGGCCCCGCAAAATCAATGTGTATCCTGGACCAAGGTCGAGTCGGTGTAACCCATTCATGCTTAGTCTTAGGTGGCATGTGTCTGTGCTCGAGACATTTTGTACAATTGGCTACTAATGTTTCAATATCCTGATTAAGATTTGGCCACCACACGTAGCTTCTGGCTACTGCCTTTGACTGAACAACTCCAGTGTGTATTTTGTGTAAAATACGTAGCGTTGCCTGTTTTAGTGCTTCTGGAACTACTACTCGACTCCCTAATAGGATACAATCATCTTGTAGAGACAGTTCTGAACGTTGTAGCCAAAACGGTCGTAAGTCCGTATCAGTTTCTTTAACAGGCCATCCTCTTTGAATATAATGAACCACCTTGCTTAGAATCCGATCACGTTTAGTTTCTCTAGCTAAATCTTCGACATCGTACGGAAAGTCTTCCGGTGTCTCAGCCATTAATAAAATTTCTTGAATTCCTTCCTCGTGTTGATCAGGAACAGGTTGCGGCCAACGACTTAGGTTATCCGCATTGCCTATCTGCGGCCCTGGCTTATAACTAATCTCGTAACTATGTGCTGTTAAAGCAATCGCAATCCTAGTCAAACGAGGTGATAACATATTAGGCATAGGTTTTTTAGGGTCGAATATTCCAAGTAACGGCTTGTGGTCGGTCACTATGCGAAAGTGTCTTCCCATTAGGTAATTGTGAAACTTTGTAATTCCAAACATAATAGAAGCAGCTTCTTTATCTAGTTGTGAGTAACGTCGTTCATGAGTATGTAAAGTCCTCGAAGACATAGCTATAGGACGTTCCTGCCCATTCTCCAAATCATGGGACAACACTGCCCCTACGCCATACTCTGAGCTATCACATGTTAAAGTAAGTGGTTTATTAATGTCGTAATGTACCAACGTCAAATCAAATGAAAGTAAACGTTTAGCTGTATCAAAAGCCCTTTGTTCTGTTTCTGTCCATTTCCATGTCTGCGTTGTATCTAGTAGACGATGAAGTGGTTCAAGCAGCGTAGCTTTGTGCGGCACAAATCTCTCGTAGAAGTTATACAAGCCTAGAAACGCTTGAAGCTCTTGCTTGTTTTTAGGTGCTGGAGTATTAACGATTGACTCCACTTTGCTCGGAGCAGGATGAATACCATCAGCATCTATCACAAAACCCAGAAACTCAACCTTATTTTGTGCAAATTTGCATTTGTTTTTGTTTAACCGCAGACCGGCTCTTTCAATCCGTTCCAACACTATATCAAGCCTTCCCTGCATTTGTAGCATAGTACTTCCACTTATTATAATATCATCAATCAGAACCGCCACTCCGGGTATTCCAGCCAAAAGAGAAGTCATCAAGCGTTGAAAAATGCCTGGACAAGCTTTAACACCAAAGGCTAGTCGATTTACAGTGTACAAACCCTTACAAGTATTCAAAGTAAGCAGTTTTGCGGTGTTATTGTCAACGACCACTTGTGTATACGCGCGCTCGAGGTCCAACGTCGTGAAATACTGTCCCCCCGCTACTGTAGCAAAAACCTCATTAGCCGTCGGCATAGGAAAGGTATCCGATTCGGTCGCCATATTAACTGTACTTCGGTAGTCACCGCATAGTCTAATTTCGCCTGTCTTTTTGATTATGGGTACCACGGGTGTAGCCCAATCCGAGTAAGCTGTGGGACGTAATACTCCTTCCGTTTGCAATCTGTCAATTTCTGCTTCAACCCTTTCCTTGATTGCATATGGTACTGGACGCGCTCTTAAAAACCTTGGGGTTACTCCCTGTTTCAAATGAATAGTAACTGGTTTGCCACGGTAAGTACCGAGACCATCTTTGAAGACCTCCATATGTCGTTTTAAGATATGCTCCAATTCTGACTGCTCATCATTTGAAACGAAATTAATGTTCATTGTAATTTTAAGTGGGGAAAGCCAGTCTCTGCCAACAAGGTTAGGTCCATTGCCTTTTGCTATAATCGCTGGAAGATCTTGTGTCTCGTTCTTGTACAACACCGGTAACGTTACTTGGCCTACCAATTTTACCGGAGTTGCTGTCCATGTTCGTAATGTCAGTGAAACTGGACGTAATGCATTATCTGGTAATTGGTCTTTCAGCTTAACCCACGTACTTTCATTAATTATAGAAAAACTTGCCCCCGTATCAACTTGCATACACACAGGAATTCCCGCAAGAGATATGATAATTTCATAAGGAGGAACACGACTGTCACTTATTACGCAATAAATTCCATTTAAACGATCTTCCTTGTCATACGTATAATTTACGTCACGGTTCGTGCTTTTTTTTTTTAGCTAGACATATTTTTTCTAAATGTCCTTTCTTTTTACAAAATCGACAAATGGTATTAACAAAACGGCAGTCACCAGAATGCCGATCACCACAACGATAGCAAAATCGATTAAAAGTCTTTGGCTGCACTGCATTTATGTCCATCGGCTCCGCGGCGCTTACGCCGCCGGTGGGCGCGTTGTTGCCGGGCGGCGGCGGCCCCGCGGCGTAGTTGCCTCCCGCCGCTGATGATGATGATTCCTGAATCATACGCACGTCTCGGCCCGCACTTTCAGATGACAACATGGCGTCCACGACATGTTGATAACCCAAATTATCACGTTTTAATAGCTCGTATTGTAACTTATCGTCCGACATTCCGCAAACCAGTCTATCGCGCAACATTCTTTCCAAGTCAGTAAAATTGCACCCAGTGCTAATTTTTCTAAGTTGTGCGATATAATCGGATGCTGATTCGCCACGCTTTTGATTCCGATTGTAAAATTTGAAAGACACTGATATTTCATTAGATTTAGGACTATAATGTTTGGTTAGAATATTCACTATGTCCGTAAAAGTCACATCACTAGTATTTCTTGGAGTAATTAACGCAACTAAAGTTTCATAAACACGTGAGCCACACACAGTCACCAAATTTGCACGTTTTACTTCCTCAGTTAAAATGCCGTGTGCCTCAAAACAAAATTTCAGTCGTTCGAGATAAATGTTCCAATTGTCTGTTTGAGGGTTAAATTGCTCAAACTTAACTGCTGTTTTCCCTATCATTTTTCACTCGTCGCCACTATTATGAATGTGAAAACTAATAAAAACACTGAATCTAATCCACAACATTTATTCAGCTATGTAGCCAGAATAGAAGTGTCAAACCTGTATCTAAACACCCTCCCCTTACTTACTTTATAATCATTCATAAAGTAATAAGCATCTACCCACACACAAACAATATCAATATATGACACTATGTGTACCGATGTGCGCTATGTGTCCCCCCCACTGCCACTTCAACGATGCAATCCTTCGAGCGATGTTGGTTGTTTCAGTTCTCCTGCGGATCTCATCATTTCGGATTTGATCGAGCAGGAAAATACCAAGCATCGCTCTCGCCATTGCTTGCTGGGTGACTTTGAGCCTTCTTATGAGACCCATAGTTAGACCACGTTTCACTTCCATGTCATTACTGGCAACACATACTGGTGACTTTCGTCTTAAGACATTGAGGTATTTCGGATGCGAATATATGGAGGAGCTTCCTGAACGCTGCCCATCCGAGCTGGATTCGACGAGAGATCTCCTTCTCTTCAAAGTTGGACTTACCTAACTGAACCGTCTGTCCTAGGTAAACATAGTGGTCAACAACTTCGAGTGTAATGTTCCCAACATTAACAGCTGGAGCGGGTGCAACATGGGCATTGACAACGACTCCGTAGCTCAGTGGTTAGAGCAGTCGCCCGGAAAGCGAAAGGTCGTGGGTTCGAGTCCCATCGGAGCTGATTGTGAGACGGGTAGATTTTTTCTAAATACTTCATTTTCCATTTTTCAACATGGGCATTGGACATGATTTTCGTCTTATCCATGTTCATCTTAAGACCCACATTGAGATCTTCGAGCAATTGTGTGTCAGGTCTTCCAAGGTCTCAGCCATAAGAACTACATCATCGGCAAACCGTAGGTGTGTGATAGGTATACTCGCCATTGAAGTTGATGCCGCATCTTTTCCAGTCCAGAAGCTTAAAAATATGCTCCAACGCAGCTGTAAACAATTTCGGAGAGTTGACGTCTCCCTGTTTCACACCTCGCTGTAGTTGGATAAGATCAGAGCTCTGGTTCTGTAATCGGACCGACATGGTGGCGTTTTGATATAAGTACCTTAGCACCTCGATAGCAGCACTGCCCAGGTCTCGATCGGATGAATCAAAGGCTTTCTCATAGTCCACGAACGCCAAGCATAGTGGCAAGTTATATTCTTCGGTCTTCTGTATAACTTGCCGCAGCGTATGAATGTGGTCTATGGTACTAGAGCATTTTCGGAACCCGGCTTGTTCGGGAGGTTGGAAGTCGTCAAACCTGTGAGCGAGACGTTTCGTAATGACTCTCGAAAACAGCTTGTAGATATGTCTCAGAAGCGAGATGGGTCTGTAGTTCTTCAAGAGAGTTTTATCACCCTTCTTGAAGAATAGCATCACATCGCTTCTGCCTCATGCCTTTGGCGTTTTGCCCTCGAGGATGACAGAGTTGAAAAGCTTCTGGAGGACTTTAAGTATCGGCTTACCGCCCGCTCTCAGAAGCTCTATTGTGATTCCGTCATCGCCCGCTGCCTTGTTGTTTTTAAACTGCTTGAGAGCCATTCTAATCTCGTACAGGCTTACGTCCGGGATATCTTCAGTAAAGTCCGTTCGGTTAGATAGTGTCGGTACCTGCATGGCATTGTGGCTCTTGCTATAAAATCCTTACTAATGCAGCTATAACTAATACGCTAATACACACAAGTTGGGTACCAAAGTCAATTAATTATGAAAATTTGGATATTTTTATGTAAAAGGAATTTAAGTAAGTGATTTACAAATAAAAGGGCGACACTATCTAAGCGAATGGACTATATAGTGTCGGGTAAGCTTGGCTCTAGGGTCTGTAGCCTTCCTTTCAACACTACTCCCGGAATCCTCAATCACTGAGGGACTGGCTATCATAAGTTTAACTGCCGGAACCACTGCCGGATTTAAGCACAGGCAACATAGGCTGCCGCCTAGTTTTGAGGTGGCAGTTGAAAAAACTCAGGCCATACTCTTTCTTGGCCCAAGACAGGGTCCCCCGCCTGGAGCGGATGTCTTCATAGATGGGGTTGAGGTTCCCTTGCGCCCCACTATGCGTTATTTGGGCCTCATCTTAGATGGCCGCTGGGCGTTCACCGCCCATTTCAAACAGCTGGGCCCCAGGCTGGTCGGTGCGGCGGTAGCCCTTGCCAAACTACTGCCAAATGTAGGTGGGCCTAATAAAAGTGCTCGGCGACTTTATGCAGGGGTCATCCGTAGTATGGCCCTCTACGGAGCCCCTGTTTGGGCGGATGCCTTGAACCAGGCGAATAAGGCTGCTCTAAGGCGGCCACAGAGAGTCGTGGCCTCTCGCATGATCCGCGGGTACCGCACTGTGTCATGGGCAGCAGCGTGTGTCCTTGCCGGCACTCCCCCATGGGAGCTGGACGCTCATGTACTCGCGGATGCCTATAGGCAGAGGCGAGACAGTCGAGAGAGAGAATATAGACTGGCCCCGGAAGAGCGGGCTGCGACAAGACGCGCCGCAGAGGAGAGATGTCTCCGGGACTGGGAGCGGCAGTTGGAGACGCCTAACGCTGGTCTGAATACGGTGGAAGCCATCCGACCAGTCCTCCGGGAGTGGAGAGACAGAGCCCATGGAGCTCTGACATACCGTCTGACACAGGTACTTTCCGGACATGGATGCTTCGGAAGGTACCTGTGTCAGATTCAGAGGAAGGAGTCCCAGGAGTGTCACCATTGTGGTTCTCCGCAGGACACCGCTCGCCACACTCTGATGGAGTGCTCGGCGTGGGCGGTGCAGCGCCAGGAGTTGGTCGCTGCGGTTGGGCCGGACCTCTCGCTTCCCAATGTCACAGTCGCGATGCTGCGGAGCGAGGGGGGATGGCAGGCCATGGTCGCCTTCTGCGAGGATGTCATCTCGCAGAAGGAGGCCGCGGAGAGAGTTCGCGAGGCGGACGTCGCAGCAAGTATACTCCGACGTGCGCGACCGGGGAGGGCGAGACGCCAACGTGCGCGTCTCGATCTCCCCTAGTCGCAAGAGGGGGCGCAGTAACACGCAGTAACACACGGTGCGTGTTATCACGGTCCCGTGGGTCCTGCGTGTTAGGTGGTGTTGGAAGCGGTAGGGGGTTTAGTGGGTAGGGTCTTAGCGGCGAGTCCCACATACCTTCGGGATGCATAAACGCATTCCCCCTACTATAAAAAAAAAAAAAAAAGGCTGCCGCCTAGTTGCCCGCACCACAACGGGGCCCGCGCCACATTTCTAAAATCAATTTACAGTTTTAAATATCGTTTCGTTTGACTTTTAACCTAATCGATTAAGAATTATATTGCAGTACAGCGTAATGTTGGGAACGTTTTGGGTTCCTCAATAAATAGACACGCTCTGTGACGAAGAAATGTTAGCAGCAAGTAGAAAATTACTAGGGATTTATGAAAATGACTTAGATGACAGTTTAGGCAACAAGATCACACAGTTCAAAAGTGTTAACATCCATTTTGAATCAGACTACGAAAAAATAAATAAAGTTAATAAACTTGTTTGTATGTCCGTTCGTCAAATCTTGCAAGCTAAATTTGACCCACTTCCCAGTGTCCGATTGAGCTGAAACTTTGCATACAGGTTTGGTTTGGATGACAATACAATATGAAAGTACAGTCAACAAAAAAGCTTGTCACAAAAACACTAGCTTTTTACATAAAAACTTATTATTATCATTACATTTCTTTGGGCCCTTTTAAGGCTCTCATTGGGCTCCCAACACCCATGTGATTAGGCAAAGCCATCTTCTATCTCACTCGTTGCAGTAGGAGCATGGTAGGAGCGCAAGCAGCCGAGAAATAATAGCGGGCCATGGATTAGGGCATTACCGCCTACCTAAAAAGAAGAACTCTAAAAAGTTAAATTGACTAACCATAATGTCAATTTGAGTGAAACCTTTTAATTTGAGTGAAACCTAAAAAGAATTTATTCGCGATCGCGATTGCTTTTATAATTTCACTAGCGGCCGCCCGCGGTTTCACCCACGTGGTTCCCGTTCCCGTGGGAATATCGGGATAAAAAGTACATATAAACCTTCCTCTTGAATCACTCTATCTATTAAAAAAAACCGCATTAAAATCCGTTGCGTAGTTTCAAAGATTTAAGCATACAAAGGGACATAGGGACAGAGAAAGCGACTTTGTTTTATACTATGTAGTGATACTATGTAGTGATACTTGAAGAGGACAACGCCAACTCGTATTTCGTATTAGTAAAAAAAAACACATGATTCCGAGCCAATAATAAAATAGTAAAACCAGTTAGTGAGTCAAGTGTCTTGCCGTAATTTTCGCCTCTCACCAAGGTAGCTTTGCAGAGCGTTTAGCCTGAGGGGCAGTTTCCCGATAGCTGAGTCACCAATGGAATTATCAGAAATGAAAGATTGGATCGATTCTGTTTCGACTTTTTCCCCATCACGTTTCTCGCGAAGTCTCTCCGACGACTTTGATTCGCAATCCCAATTTTGAAATACCATATGCATCGTATTTATTCCAATTTAAATACCTACATGATATAATGATCGATCACATAATATGTGATTAAGATGATCTGAATCCGATAACCACTCAATGGTTCCTTGCCTCCTGGAGGCAAGTATTTTTACCCGCCCCAATGGTTCCTTGCCTCCTGGAGGCAAGCTGACAGCTAATTAAAATACTTTAATTAATTATGTCAAATCACTCTCTGTTCCTATCCAACTTATACCAATCTTAATCTAGACACCTTATTTTAATCGTAGAACAAGAAATTGGTCTAATTTAATAAAAATTTAGCGGATTATATTCTATTGAAGTTCGCCGACTTGCTTGCCTCCAGGAGGCAAGGAACCATTGCGTGATTTAGGCAATGTTAGCTAAGTATGGAAAAATAAAATATAAAAATATAATTAAATATATTGTACTAAATATGTTGTAATACATTAATATATACTTGTTATGCCCTCAATACCCATAAAAAGTATAGGGGAAGTCAGCTCAATGCGGCCATAGGAGGCAAAGCGGCCACACCAAATTTTTCGGTAACTAAAAACGATAGCGTGACGTTGCCGATCTGTCATACAGTCAACCTACCGCCCCACACCAAGCAGTCATTCGGTAGAGATCGAAGCAAGCACGTGGCCACGGCGGCATGCGCAAGATTTTTATGTGTTTTGTTAAAAAATCCGTGGTATAAGTTTAACCTGGTTTGATCAAACCTCTCTAGAACTCAATGATTTCATTACACTTCTATTGTTACTTATCTATTTGGCTTTGTTTGTGAACCATTTGTTCCAACATGGGATAAATAATATGAGCCGAGTTCATTTTTAAAACAAAATGGTGGAGAAAGGCAAAGCGGTCAGGGCAAAGTGGCCAAGTAAAAAACTTTGGAAGACTGAAGATTTAGTTACCACTTAGCTGTTGATAATGTTACTTTAATAAAAAAAACTTTTGATACTTAAATTTATGTAAGAAAACATTGTTCCATTATCGTATAACTAAATAACACTTACATGAAAATTTTGATAAATGTAAGAACTAAAATAACTGTTTCATTTGAAAATCTGTTGTAGACTTTATATTTTTATCATTAAAAAGTATTTTTTAAATTATTTTTGGTATTTAAGATTGTTATAAATGAATTTCTTATATTATTTTGGTATGTCCATTTTGCCCTTACCCCCATGGCCGCTTTAGGCGCTAACTCGGGCAAAGCGGTTTTTCGACAAGTTTTCGTAATTTACTAGTTACGAGAAACCATTTAAGTTTTCTCTAAATGCGATTACATTTTCTTAAAGTTTAATAAATTGCCTATCTATTCATATAAAATACTTTACCGAAATCGATTTAATAGAAGCATTTTTTTGAATTTAAAGTTAAGGTGACCGCTTTGAGCTGACCTCCCCATATTTAAAATTTATCTACTTACAAAAAAGAAGTCGATACGAAATCGATCCATACTTTTGTAGCCCGTAAGGGTGATTCTTTACTTACATTTTTATATCTTTAATTAAACAATATTTTTGTAAAAGAGAGTTATCTTTTTTTTACTTTTATCTAATAACAACATTGTAAACTATTATTTAAACACAAATTGGTCTGTAATAATTGTTTATTTATTAGTATTTATTGCATGTTTTAAAAAGAAATCGGTAAAACATTTCCTTTTCTGCAACTTCAACTCGCTGTTTCTAATTAAATCGTAATAAAAATCCATCTACAAATCATACAATCTTATTGCAAATTTAACTAGCATTATAAATCAATAATTAGTTTTTATTAAATCCTTCTAGTTTTTGAGTAAAACTTAATTTAAAGCCGAGCGAGCGAAGCGGAGCGGAGCGGAGCTGTGCTGAGGAACCATTGCCCCGTAAGCATATTTAAGCGTGCGTAACCATTGAGTGGATAACTAACTTAATATCCAAATATATTAACTACTTGATAAATTTAAAGTTGTTGATTCTCACTGGTATAAGATTAGGTGAGACTAAACCAATTTAAGCGAGGTTCACAATTCACATATGGAAATGTGATCAAGCAGAGTGCGGGGTCAAACAAGAGACAATGGGAAAGCAGCCTCCATCGCTCTCCACCATTGTGCAAGCGACGACCTTGCCCGTTGTCGTTTTCGCCACCATTTGCATAAAGATTCATTTTAATGAAAGATAATAATATATACGAAGCGTGTGGGATTACTTTATCGAACCAGGCTATCGTAATCTATATAAGTACTAGCTGACCCAGCGCGACTTCGTTCCCGTGGCCCTACCTCCTACTCCACCCTACCCTACCCTACTCCTACCCTTACCCCTACCCTACCCCTACCCCTACCCCTACCCTACCCCTACCCTACCCCTACCCTACCCCTACCCTACTTCTACCCTACCTCTACCCTACCACTACCCTACCCTACCCCTACCCTACCACTACCCTACCCCTACCCTACTTCTACTCTACCCCTACTTACCCCTCCTTCCCCTATTTTCTCACCGTTAAAACCTTCCTTGGACTTCCACGAACATTTCAAGACCAAAATTAGCCAAATTGGTCCAGCCGTTCACGCGTGATGTCGTGACCAAGGGAAATAGGGATTCATTTTTATATATATATAGATATAGTAACGACAGCGGAATAGTTTCGCTGAAGGGTATAAAAATACTTAATAAATAGGTTCTCGTAACTGGTAATAAACTTATACTTTCATCATATCTACTCTCGATTGGCGCAGAGACTTGCCTCCATTTCATCATTTTGTTAGCAAAGATTTAATGACAGTTAGCTAAGAAATATTGAGTAGGTACTTACTTACCTACTGTTTTCTCGACGGCTTGTAGCTTAGTTTTCTCCGTCATGTTTCTAATTTCTAATATGACACCCCCATGTCTAAGAAGCGTCGATAAAGTGGATTGTCATCTCGCGCTGGTCGCGGTCACGCCGAGGCGCGGATTCGCGCCGCTCGGTTACTCCTCTCTGGTGATAATCGACCACCGACCCTGTTTTTAATCAACGCTAATTTACTAATCATTCGCAACGTTTGCTGATTATTATCCGAAGATTTTGATATGATTAATAAATAATAATCCCTTACTATTTGGTGTTTGTAGTTGTTGTCTAACTTGTCTCGACTCTCGACCATTTAGTGTAATCATAACAATAAGCATTTCCTTTGCAAAGAAAAGAAGTTGTTATATACTTCGTTTAATCGAAGCCACATATCCATTTGCTGAGGTATATGTCACACCAATGTGTAAATTTAAAAAATAATTTAATTGCTTTAAGGCTCTTGTATTGCCATCCCTATTGCAGAAAGTTAGTGCAAAACATCAATTTGTCAAGCAAACGGTTTAGCTTCCAATCTGGCACGTTCTACAAACAAAGTGATTAACATAACGGTCTAATTATCGATAGTCCGTTCGCCAGAGACCGTTACCGTGTCTCCGAACAGGAAGTCGCGAAGGTATCATCATTGCATTCCGCCCGACCAGCGGGATGTAAAATATCCGGTGCATTATGCGAGAGTCGGATTCAACTATTTTTTCCTCTCAAGAGATTAACACTATAATGTAGCGTTACAGTAAGTATACCCCAAGGTGTATTGATCAGAAGCGGTAGCCAATGACAACGCGCTTGAAGTCTGAACAATTCTGTACGAAGGAAATCCTTCAACTAATCTGCAAAATCGGCAGCGAATAAAAATTTGTGTAAAATAATGTGTTACACCAAAGATACCTAGATAGGCATAGATTGTAATCGGAGAAACCATTCAACTTTAATTGCAGCATCTTTGCGGAAACACGCAAGATGTTCTTCTACCTTGTCTTATTTAACAAAGAAACAGCATTATGTATGATCGATTCCGTAACTAGTCTTAGTATGACAATGATAAGTCTGTTGTCACTGCGCAAAGCAATAAATAATTTTACTTTTTAATAAGCACACAGGTCTATCGAACTCTTGTGTCGAGCAAGGTGTAGGCAGCATGTCAGGTTTTAAATTTATTCCACCTTTTCATCGTAAGTTTATCAGCGATCGGAGAGAGTCTGATACTTGTAAGATTGCATTTATCTAATACTCATAATTTATGTACTGTCTTCTTATAACGGAACATGTTTTAACTAACACTGCAATAACAATAGTGTGTGTCCACATAAACAATAACAATATTTTGTTTATTTCTTCGAAAAATAATAAAATTGTAAGAAGTAAAATGTGTTAAAACAAACCTATGTAAAACCGACAAGTACAATACTGTCTATAAAATTGTCATCAAACGAATCAACAAAAGAAAACGAATCCAAACAAGTTGTGGAAATATTATATTAAGAATCCGGAACGTTTAGCGACGAGCTTATTGGAGCGGAAGCACGGATAACTTTAATATCTGTAATACTGGGCTAACATATCCGCTTAAAAGTAATGACATGATGACTCATGACGTACCATACATTATTAATTATGATTTTAGATAGATAAAAATGTCATAGAGTCATATGGAGACGCATAGCAGAGCAGTGTTGGAACGCAGTTCCAGAAAAAGTTTCCTGTGGATTCTTCCTCACGGTGCCACACAGAGTATCAGCACAGGTATCAGTCCGCTAGTAGGCAACAACGGTCTGTCAGTTGACCGAAATCCATCCTATTCGGCCATGATATTCGGTTCTTGTATGTAAAACTGAGTGGCCGAAAGCGGCCAACTGACAGTGACAGACCGTTGACTGCTGGCACAGCCTTCTCTATCGTCTTCTACATAGAGAAGGCTGTGCTGCTGGAGGACTGATAGTCGGTGGAGCCCTTTACAGTCACTCATGCGGTACCAGTATGTCCAACTAAAACACTAGAGAGATAGACCTCTCAATAGTCACAAGTATATTTTGTGTCCGTTACAGTGGTGGCAGAAAAAGTGCTTGGATTTTTTATGGTTCGTTGCTGCGCCAAAACGGTCATTGTTTTTGCAAAGTTTTTGCTGCTGGGGTGTAATGCACCTAGAGCGTTGGCCTCGCGAACAATGACTAGGGACTCGGAAATTAGTTACACTCGCTAAACCTCTAAATACCACCAGAATCTACAGTATTTTGACCCAACTAATTACACAATTGTAGAGGGGATTAAGCATCAAAAATGTTAACCTTTTTACATCGTACTAAATCAATAATTGTTACATGTTTGCTAGAGCATCTCATGAGAAAATCTTGTCACTCTTGAGTCTTGTCTTGACCGAGTCCGAACATGTACCGGAAAAGAGAAAAGGCTAGTTGTTTTGTATAAAAAGCTCAATTACATTCAGATTGAAAGTTCTGCTCTAACGTTTTCATAACCACACTTCTCCTGTTCTTCAATAGCGATATAAATGGAAACCTAAATGGGCAATTTTTCAATTGCAGGTACCTTACCTCATTCTTCTTTCATTTGGTCTCGAGTCGATATTCCTCTTTTAACAATTATTCCTGTTTCTTCAGTTAGATTACATCTATTCTTACTTAGTGTGTGTGTGCTCGTGTTTCACTAATTGCCAGTGCACGCATAATATGACTAGTTCATGATCCTTGGCCCGAATAGCCAACCTTCAGTACAAAATCATTACTTGTATTGTATATCATACTTCCGGTCACAATTTATGCGTTTCTAATTAATTGATTTTGTCACCGATCGAAATCAGTGGTAAGTGAATTGATAATGTTACCATCCTTACAACGATTTGGTTTACGAGTTCTCAGTAGAATTATTTAATTTATAGAAGTTGTCACTTGATATTTCCATATCAGGCAGATTTTTTGAGAGTTGTGGAACTCCACAACTCTCAAAAAATCGTAAATTGTTCTCAATCTATTCAAAGGACTCAAAGTCTGAAAGTCTTAATTATTTTATGGTTAATACAAACTTGAGGCATTGTACTTAATTATTATAAGCATGTATGAAGCGTATTATAAATATTCATTATAAAATTACACAATGTAAATATGAACGCACAACGCGTACATATCGGAAACATTAAATTAAATCACCATACGAGAAGCTAAAAGCTAACATACTAATCGTGCAAGATTCGGAGCGTACTGGCTCACCGCGACCTACTGGGCTAGGCAATCCCCCCATCACCATGACGTGATCTGATGGTATCTTATTGAATGTGCTCCTTTCAAGAACGCAAAAGCTCTTGAAAGAAGCCCATACGCGTACATATTGAGCAAAAATGTTGTCACAATGTTGTCCATCAGACAGAGATATCTTCTCTTTTTATAAGCAATTACTGGATAAGAGATTTCCATCTTATAATATTTAGTCTTTTTATCGCTCGATTATGAAATCCGTTATCATAAAAAAAGCGTCAATACTCAGAGTCTGACATGTACCTACTCTCTCTTAATTTACATATCGAAGTATCATTATTATCGGCTCTCACGTAACACTATCGCTATGCACTCGATATGATAAAATCGATTATATCGATCATCGGTTTCTCAATGCTCTCGCGTCGAATTGTGGCGAAGCAATTTGCGTCGTGTAATTTGACGGTCTGAATACTCGCCATAGAAACAATTGCAATAAATAACGAAATAGACATGTTACATTTTAATACAAATATTATATAATGAACCACAAAACGTTCGCCCATTATCGTGAGTTTACACGTCTCTATGTTGTAATTGTATCACTTAACGCTTTTTCCCCAACCGTATGTAACATGCAAATAATTTATTGACCGCCAAGACATGATTCGGAATTTTTAAATCTTCAACTTTTATAGAGAAATTCACCATCTTTGTTTTTTTGATCCTATAATCCAACCAAGTAAGTACTTAGCCGTCGAATGTTAAGTAAGCACTTATGGACACAGTCAAGTAGCTTATTACTTTAAAATCAATGCATGGATCAAAATAAATACGCATAATATTGGTGGAGCACTTAGCAGAAGTCATAACTTTGTATCAGGAGATCAAAGCTCGGAGGCACGGCGATCAGCGCCTGCGATCGAGCGTCAAATTGCCTGCGCCCGCGCCGGATGTCTGCTGCGCGAATGTAGATTAAGTTAACTTAAGAATGAATGCAGAACAATCATTTGTTTTTATTGAAAAGCCTAGAAGTTAAGTGGGCTTCCGTTTTTAATATATTTGCTACTATATTTGATAGAATACCAGCTAGCCGCCACTTCATCCGCTTTTACCTGCGGTCATAGGGTGTGGTTGAGTAACAAAATAACAATCTATCTATCTAAAACAGCCCTTGTAGCGCCTGTCTTCGGACATAGGCCTCCTCTCTCTTTTGGAGGAGTGGACTGCCGGTCTGTTGCCACGCGTATCCAATTGGTGCCAACTTGCTGCCGGATATCAGAACGCCTTTCTGACTCCAATTCAGTCTTCTGAAGACGCTTGCAAGGGCAGCGTTGATCAGATTGGGTGATATTTTGTCGCCTTGACGTTCTATATGGAATGGCTTCGGCAACTAAAATGTTCACAGGTTAGAGCCCTTCAAACTAACTACTTACTTACAATTTTATCACTATACTCTGATCACATATCACAAATTTATGTGAAGTGTGTGTGTGTATGATGAAGTTAAAAAAAATGTAAATAAAGAACTAGGACGAAAACTACTTACAATAGTATAATTAGATTTATTCATTAAAAAATGTAAATAGAGTTGTAATCGTACTTAATGATGCGCACAATCAAGCAATCGTTGATTTTTATGAAACTTACAACTCAATGAGCCGTGCCATGTCTATTAGCATACACAATCTGTGTACGATTCATTAGATACGGTGAACGTCCTGCCTTCCAGTGGCTTATGTGCAACTTGCCTGCGTCAGTGATGCAACGCAACTTGATCGCCTGGACGACCAGTAACATCATCATTATAATGTTTAACCATATCAAACATCTAAAACAGAATTTTCTCTTATCCAATGCGATTGTATAACAAGGAATTACCTTAACAAAGACTTAATCCAAGTCGTTAAGCCCTCTGTGACGTGCAAAGTAACGGTAAAAACTGATACCAATTTCACCTGCGCAATGAAGTGAAATAATGGCCTCATTTCCTAGCGAACGAGGTAAGTATATCGCCGAATCTCACGAGTAAGGACAAAGTACTTTACTACGTTAGAGAACGTGCAATTCATGTCATAAGTCACAATATCTAAGAACTCGATAGGGCTGTGTACAGCTACGCGATCTGCTTCGATGTGTACCGGTGATGAAGATGGTTTCCGAGCCTCTTTGCATGTTAAATTATATGCTGTTTATGTGAAAAAGTCTGCCACGATTACAAACATCTCAATATCACCATAAAAACAGTTCGATGATAGAACTACCTACTAGTCGAACTGTTTGGAATAAAGGCTTTTTCTTCTGATCCCAGTAGTTCCATTGAGTAGTTCCATTATGGAACTTTTACTGTAATTGTAAATTTTTCCTTTAATAAATTATCTATAGAATTAGGATGTTGTTTGGGACTGTTCTTCTGCCATTTACAGAATCTGCCGTTTCCAGAATCTGCCATTTAACGAAAAAATCGTAATCACATAACACCCATGGATTACCCACCAAATCTCCTTGTTATGTCATAGAGATTCTATTACTCATAACACAGCTTTTAACCACTCTACTGGATTATAAGTATTGCGTATTGAAATGATTCCAAACGATGAGATGTTGGCCTATCATCAAAATCAAACGATTTTACTGGCAACCTTAACGTAGAGCATTGTTTACACTAGTGGCCCCACGCATATATGGGCACGCGACGGACGTGCTCGCGAAAACGTTATGAGGTCAAACACCTGAGGGTATGTTGACTCTAACGCTCCTTTACTTCAGAACAACCTAAACTGCGCGCAAACAAAGATTACCGTTGGATAAAAGGACGAAAGATTTGGTTCTATCATTAGGTACGTCGTTAATAAAGGCATAGTTGAAAATATCGGTAATGTCTATGAAATAGCTCATAACCAACGACACATTTAAATAATCATTATTATCTGGCTCATTAAAATTCAACAATGTAGTGCTAGTGACAGACAAGACAACAGAGTTTATTAATTGATTAAGGTACTATAGAAAATGTCAAGTTCTAAAATGGTGAAATATTTGAGAAGGTGAAACGGGATCCTTAATCAGACATTCATCATTCGAACAGCACCCGGCACCGTTTACATGTCACATAAACACAAGTTCGTACTCTACCCTAATATGTATGCTCTGGACGTGGTCGTGTGTTACGATCGGTAGGCTATCTCATTGCAAAATTAACAAAAGCATTAGCTTTCGACGCTCGCGCAAGGACGATCGACGACACCGTTTGCCATTCGGGCTGTGTCTTAGAATGCAAACAAGACTGCTCGTGAGCACATACTATGAATTGGACAACAATTTTAATTAACACCTCTCTGTAACTTTTGCCTCTCTCGAGGTGGCAAAACAGTCGAACACTTTCATTTTTTTTTCGCCTCTGACACCTGACAGACGGTAAAAGGCGTAGAGAGGTCTGTAGCAGTACTGAGGGTGGTACTTTGTGAAAGCAACGTTGCATAATGGCAAGTTGGTCCTTAAAACGACCACTAAAAATATCGGTCCTGTACAAGAAGAGTATGCATGATATAATTTGCGAATCTTTATTTCTGATAATGCTATCGGTTCTGTACTTATCAGCATTCAGAAACTGTTTGTGCACGACAAACAATGAAGTCACGGAGCAAATCCAATTTACCTTGTATTTCGCTAGGCATGACTATGTTTACGTCATCGGTAGGCTAGTAAATTTCATAAGTATACAATTAACTAAGAATTTAACCCTTTATGAACTTATTGGCTTCAGCTATCGACAACAACATAACATATTATTTAAATTTTACTTTTTTTTTTGCATTCACAATGCAATTTTTATAGTTGAGAAATGAAAAATGAAAATGAAATGAAAATGAGACGGGTCGATTTTTTCTAAATCCTACTTCATTTTCCAATTTTCAAACAACATAACATCTCTGTATTTCCATAATCTCCTTTCCTAGCTCGTGTAGAGTATTTTCATGTACGTTAAACTGTTATGTTAGGTAGGCAACAACATAAAGTTACTACTTGTTACCTTGCTTGAGCAAGCTATTTGTATTTCATTTTATGCACATGTGGTGTCGAGACTAGTAGACGTATAAAAATAAAAAAAGCCCTAGGCTCTGTCAGGCAGGACGCCATTCCTGTTATTGGATGACTCATCTCAATAGCCAACACTCAACATAGGGAGCCGTAGTTTGTTCAGATATGTAAATACATTCTTGTCAACTCTACAAAGGCTTAAGTTTTATTTTGTTTTCGACGCTTTGATGGACATTTGATGGAAGCGGTTATATTATTATATGTAGGTACGTAACCGTAATATAAAAGTTTAAGGCGATACTCGAAAAAAATATGCTGAAGCGAGATAACAATGAGAAAACGACGCGCGCGGGAGCGAGACCGATTTTGCCGATTAGGAAAAAAAAACACTATCTTCGTATTAAAAAACTACAGTGATTTTTTTTAAATGCTTCTATACGATCCTAAATATTATTGGTGTCCACTAATTAAACCGATTGCCAATAAATAGTGTAAGTAACCCCATTTAAGAATAATCTTGAATTTTCGTATTTTTAGAGGTCTTTTCGAAAAGAAAAAGTGTCAAGGCAAAATCATAAAATCGTGTTTTTGAAACTATACGAATCTAGATAAAGGTATGAAGAAATATATATCTTATTACCAGATTTGTAACAACTGTACCGTCCTATAGTTTTAAATCAAAAAGTCCTTACTTTTTCCGAGTAGCGCCTTAACAACCTCGCTATAGCGATGATCACTCGCCGTTTTTTGGCACGATTGGTCCTAATGATGGACCATAATTAGTGGATTTCGTGTAATCAGCCAAAGCCATAAAATAATTTCTCTTCACTCAAGTGGATTAGTGCTAACGTATTAACTGTTCTCGCTTCAAGGAAGACCATTCGTTTTAATCGAAGCGTTATGCAATTTTCATCGAGAGTTGCTATAGGCTTTTGTTTTATAACATTTTATGTTTTAATGAACAGGTTTTGTCTAGACAACTCAAATACTTACATCGAGTTCAATTTACGCGTTTACTTTCATTCACTTTCCAATAGAGAGGTATTTCAACTTATTATCATCTTATTTTAATACAAAAATATTGGTGCTTACTTGAATAATAATGAATTTATTACATGTAAGCGGATTATGTAATTTTTGATGAATTAATTGATATAGATGTCAACATTTACACAACCTGTATTGGTAACCAATCATCAGACATTAATATATGTGTAAATCCTTCGTCGTGTGTATCTCATACCTACAAATCTTGAAAGGCGAATTAATTAAGTCCTAAATGTTCTTCACACTAAAATGTTAGACATACATTAACATACTTTAATTTTTGTAAGTATACCAAATTATACAACATACTTTTTGCTCAAAACATCTTATCTTCATTAAGCGTCACCCCAGCTGGTAATCCGAGAATCTTGTCCCTAGTTCTCAAGCTATTACGAAATCATTACATAATGTATTACATTGGAATACTTTCATTGTTTTACTTGGTATTAGCCAAAATGAGATAACATTTAATTTGTCACGAGTGTGGGAACATTTCTTTCTACTTTCCACCTTATTTGTGGTTATAAAGTGCTCTGTAATGTCGACCAATTGTGCTGTCTCTCAAATTCATAATCTTACGTCGTGTTAAGTAGTCTGCTTTATTGACTTGAATGAATTTAATTTTGCTGCTGCAAATGCGGTATACTTTCCGGATATAAATAGATTGAAATTCAAATTATTACGTAATCGATTCTCTCAAGTCATCTTACAATTTTTTACTATGAAACCGTATCGGTGGTGTTTTTGCTCGGTTTATTTTGGGAATTACAATCTCGTTCATATAATAATAAATCCTATTCCCTATTTCGGTTCATAACTATTGAAAGGTCAGGCTGCTCTCCAGAATACATTTGGAAGGGGGTCCTTTAACTCGCCCAAAATTATGTGTGATGGATGAATGATAAGTACTACCCCGTAATCTTTCTATCTTTCATTGTCTCTTTCCATATCTCTCTCTGTCTCTCTAAAATACCTATGACTTCAGGAGATATTTCTAAGACATTCAGCAGCCTCAGCTTCATCATCATCATCATCATCAGCCATTTAATGTCCCCACTGCTGGGGCACTGGCCTTCCTTATGGATGGATAAGGAGAATGAGCCATGACCCACCACGTTTAAATATAAATATTATATTTAAATAAAGCAAATATCGTCCGTGTCATTAGCATTCTTATGCAGTTTGTTTCATATTCAGAATGTATGCGGTCTAAAATCATGCCTACGTGTTTAGAATTACAAATGTTTTCTTGAAAGAGACGTAAAATACAAAATTTCCATGACATTTTGTTTTGCGTCTGTATCTTGAAATAGCTATCATTGATTTAATTTGAGACTGTTCTGTTCAAGTTAGACGTTGACGACAAAAAGTGACTCTGTTATATGTCGTCCGTCGTCTTCCTTGTCGTTGTACAGCTACATGACCATTTCTATTGATGTTAACAATGGTGTATGTAACAGGTACTTCATCACGGATGTCACTTTCACTATGACTATTATTACGTTAATAAACCCTCATTAAGTTAGAGCTAAAGTGGAAACTAACACTTCTCTGACAAAGCGATAAGTACTGTTGGAGACAGAATTTAATTGAGTTTGATAATGATGGCTTCTAAATAATTGTTTGTCACTGAATTATACATGCATTTAATAATAAGTTATTTTTATTCTGATTTTCTTTACCAGAGATACTATTTATTTATTAGATGAAAATAAAAATTTTCGGATCCACATTTAGATTCAGGAACAGAGAATTTGCAGTAGAACATTTTGATTTCAAATTGCAAAATATATCTTTAGATCGTTATTTTTGTAGTATTGACAATTAATTTAAGTACCTACTTGTCTTTATCTTATCTGGGAAATACGTTTTTACCTGATTTTCAAGTTTATGACAAATTCCAGTCTAGATGCTGCACCCATTTGGCGTAGCGCAACAATAGCAACGATCTCGGCTTGTCTCAGCGTAGTTAAATACATTTAACCTCATTAGATATAAAAATGAGAATAGTTACAACTTAGGCTTTATTAGTCTTCAATCTGATAATTTATACGTGATAAGCATAATATGCGGGCAGCGCAGGACCGATCGTTGTGGAGATCCTTGGGGGAGGCCTATGCCCAGCAGTGGGCGTCGTTCGGCTGACATGATGATGATGATGATGAAGCATAATATATGCCCAGCAGTGTGCGTCGCGTCGTGTGGCTGAGGGTGATGAAGCATAATATAACATAGAAAAAATCTATCCGTGTTCTGTGTATAACATATTTACTTAGATTTAATAATGTTCTTAAACTAATAATGGTAGTAGTAGTAGTGTATAATGGTAGTAGTAAAAGTAGGTACTTACTATTTTGATTAACAAACTTTAAAATAACTCTAAATAAAATACGATTTAATTCCTGTCTTATTTGTAGATGTGGAGGACACCTAAAAGCAATCCTAAAAATTTAAGCATGCTTTAAATTGTTTAAATTGTTTCTTGATTCTGGTATACATTTTCTTCCCATTTGTTTGGGTTTGCAAGAAAATGGTGTATAATTATTCACAAAAGAAAATCCGTAATATTTGTGTCAAATTCGTTAATATGTGCGTGCATTGCCTTTACGTAACGGCTAGCGCGGCGGATTCTCAATGCACCGTAAAATTAATATCTGGTAGGAACAGAATAATATCGTCGCAGATGTTTGGAGAATGGTGCGATAACGTAATCGCCAATTTTAGCTTCGCTTGCAGGTAGGTACAGACAATATTTTAACGCACCGTTCAATGAATATAATTATGGACTTGCATTAAAACATTGTAGACGGAAAGCATATTAGGTAGAGTTGCGATTGGAATTTATAATTCTGTCTTATTAGTCCTTCTTTCGTGTCGCTGACAAACTAAACTATGTCCGACCAAAACTCAGCTAGTCCTGAGTTGTATCTTACCTGGAAAATACTGAAAATGAAGTTTTAGAAAAAATCTAAGTACCCTAACTAGGTAGCTAGGGCTAGTTGTGAGACGGTTCGATTTTTCCTAATACTTTCTTCTTTTTCAATATTTTCCATAAAAAAAATGCATTGTGAATAATTTGTCACTTACTTAAAGGTTTCTCATTATCCTTACTTTATTGGCTGCACACACCTCCTTACACCAACACTGCCGGCCGGGGCGAAGCCTCCAAGTCTCCGAGATGACGGCTACATGTTTTGCTTAATTCCAAATGAAGTGATTCCGTACGCGAATTTACGAATAGACGGTGTTTTTAATAACAAAGTAAGTACCTACCTATGCAGATTTGGTAAGAAAGAATCCATTTTACAAGCTTTTATTTAACTTGCAGTGTATGTATGCATGTATGTCCGTTCGCAAATCTTGCGAGCTAAATTTGACCCACTTTCCAATGTCCGATTGAGCTGAAATTTGGAATTTACCTTTAGTTCCGATGACAATGCAATAAAATATATAATCAGTATAGTTATCAATTCAGAATTCTTGCAAATTTTCAAGTACTAATTCTTGTTTTGTTGTGATGGTTACTTGACACGTGCTTGACACATTGTCAATGTACCATAAAGTTATAATCAGCGAGCATTCAGCGAGCGCAATCTTCATAGAGTGCGTGTCAGATAACTCTGCGACTGGGGCGTTTATGGCGCTAGTTACAGTACATTATTTTGTTCTAAGCTTATGGAAAATATTAGTATTCGATTTTAACCCCTCGTAGACTTATCTGGCGCACTCTCTAAATTCAACTAGTAATAGAACACACGTCCCAACCCGACAGCCGATTTGAATTGGTTATTTGAGAAAGAACATGAGTCCATGTCACATAATTGCTCAGGAGACAAGAAAACTGTCTGTTAAAAAAACATACCAAACAGTAAAAATGTTTGATGCAATTTTGAAAAGTATGCTATAATATACTATTTACATTGAGATTATCAATAGTATATTATAAAACGACTAGGGACTAAACAAAATTCTAAAATTTTCGCGGTAGTAGTAAAAATATTTGCCCTTTTGTAGGACAGGCCAAGACATTTAGCCATACTGCCAATTCTTGAGTATTATTAAATTATCATAGTTTCTTATGGTTTCATAAGAATGTAGGTGTGTTACATTCCAATGCTCCTTGGAGTATTTGGCGTCAAGTGTGTCAAGCTAGCCTTCTCGATAATTCTTGCTGAGGTAGTCACCACTATAATAAAACACTCGGCATTACTTTACCGAGATAGCGCCTATTTTAATCATTCCTCATATCGTCCAGTTGCGTAGACACTTGGGGCACAAAACCACACCTATCTTGAGTCACAAAGTCCATTATGAAACAAATTGCGATTAATTAAAATATCCACTCAACCTTACCCGCCAAAATGGCGCCAAAAACTCGCAGTCAGTTTTTTCCGCTAAACCAGTCACAAATTAACAATTTAAAACACATGGCGCCACCTTCCTTGCGGAAAAACCATGAAACAAAAAACTTCTTAACATTTTCGCAATGAAGATGGTCCACACTTCACAATTAATAGTATATTCACTGGCTGTTTGAGTTTATCTAATGTCACATGAAGGAAATTAAAAAAGTAATTACATTTTACTCCCTAAGGACTAAAGTGGTTATTTAGTCCCGCTTCGTAGGGCTATATTTGCGTACTTTTAGAGCATGAGAATTGAAAATTATTATTATTTCTATTAAAACATTAATTTAAATTCCCTGGACTTAGGCTTTTTCTCAATTACTTACTTTAAAATTGACATTTAATTAAAAATGAAATTTCCCTGTCAGTTACAGCCCACTCGAAATGGTTTTGAAGAATTTTTCGTCATTCTTTTGTGACAAGTACCTACCGTTCAATTTTTTCAAATCCAAGACCTTTTTTTTTGTTAATAGGTATTTTTCTTTACAAGCCCGTTGCATTGGCAAATCCAGGTGGTTTCTGTGGGTATTTGATAAGAAAAAGTGATGTGATACAAGGCCTTGTCTAGTTATGTGATACAAAGCCTTGGCCAAGGCCAGATTTGGTGTAGCTTTTTTGATTTTTTTATTTGATTTGATTTTGATTTGGTACGAACGTGTGTAGCACGGATTACCTATATTTGCTTTACAGCAAAGTTCGTCCGCACCAAATCGGCGGTTAGGTCTGGTCTGGACGTGTGTAGCGGCTATAAGAACTAACGAACGAACTATATAAAGAAGCAAAAAACGCGAAGTTGCTTTAATCAGACCCTACTAAGTGTCACTTTGCACATAAATAGTTCACTAAAGTCAACGAAAGATGGCTCCAAGTTAATACAACCATAGTCTACCTACAGAAAAGAAATATCCTTTTTTTTCTTTATGTAGGTACTATGTTTATCAACTTTGATAGAAACTTAAATGTGTCTTGTTCTTTAGTATTTATTTTTGAAATACTTACTAAAATTTACAACTGATAATCAGCGTTTGCTTGCGTTGCAAGACAAGTAGGTAATATGACGATGAGCTGCGACCATTGAGTACTGCTGCGGCACGGCACACACACATTTTTATTTGGAACTTTTTGTCTTATTGAGTCTAATTTGTGTTTTCTATTCTTGTTCGTAATACAGTGCTACCTTCTCTTATACCTAAGGGAAATGAATACTTATGTGTGTGTCTATAGTAAGAATCTACAATCTCTATTTGGTGGTAAAATATATAAAATATATTTGTGTGTTTGAAGACTTGATGCAGTTGAAGAGCTAGACTGTAATAAATTAACTGGCAAACGACCATGCAATAATGATGCATTAATAGTAGATTGTACAACAAGTGCATAAAACGTACCATTTTACCCGAGACGTATATATCCATCCGAGCCGTAGGCGAGGGTGGATAATAGTCAATTCGAGGGTAAAATGGGTTTTATCTACGAGTTTTACACTCTGCTTTTCACTTCGAGTGTGAGGAAAATAAATAACAATATTACAAAAAAGAAAAAATAAAGACGTCGCCATATTGGCGGGAAGACTTTCTTTTTTTTTATACGTAGCAGTGGCAGCACAGTGACTTTAGCATAGATCGTAGTCCATAATGCTCTTGAAATACTTATTTCTTACAAAACTCATTAATTTTGCCTAGTTTTATTAATTTAGTAAGTATAGTTTAACATGGATTGTGTACAAAACTAAAGAAACAGAATGAAATTACAAGTTTATTAAACGAAGTTTTATTGCGTGTGTGACTGTTTACCTGACGACCTTTGTCTGAGAGACTGAGACTTAGACGAAGATTTTACTTTATGCACTAGAGCATAAAAAGCGATTTTATGCAGCCTATACCCAACATAAACACGAACTTTACGAGCATGGAAGTGAAAATGAAATTAAGTGACTGAGAAACACGTCCAATAATAACTAAAAATACAAAAATAAATTATATTTAAAAAAACCTTTTATTTAAAATCAAGCTTTTATTCAAATGTCCTAAAAAGAATAAAATAAACTTTGTATCAAGTCAAATCCAACAAACTTATTACATTAAACAATTTATATGTTTTAAAAGCTTGTCGCGAGATTTTATTGTGACTGGGCTTGCACTTAACACAAATGCTTTTAATTATATTTGACATATTATGAAATTAAAGCGACAAGCTTTTAAAACATATAAATTGTTTAATGTAATAAGTTTGTTGGATTTGACTTGATACAAAGTTTATTTTATTCTTTTTAGGACATTTGAATAAAAGCTTGATTTTAAATGAAAGGTTTTTTTAAATATAATTTTTTTCTTGCTGTCTTTGTCTGCGTACCTATTCTTGTCCTGTCTTTATATTTTTTTATGTGTGTTTGTGTGTTAATAAATATTTTTCTTTTTTCATTCGTATTTAGTATTTCAATCGGACTAGATTATGCAAATTCCTTTATTGTTTAAGAAAAAGATAACGCTAATCAGTGTAGTAATATCTAGGTAAACGTCGTTATCACAAAGTCACGCGCGTATACCAAATCTGCATAGGCAGATACTTACTTTGTTATTAAAAACACCGTCTATTCGTAAATTCGCGTTCGGAATCGCTTCATTTGGAATTACGCAAAACGTGTAGCCGTCATCTCGGAGACTTGGAGGCTTCGCCCCGGCCGGCAGCGCGACCAAGCCAGGCCAGTCCTCCGCTGTCGGCGCTCACGCGCACCTGCGCGCGCAACAGTCGTGCCTTGTGAAGTGCTGTGTTTGTGTTTGCAACCTTCTTGTCTTGGAACTATCCTCTCTTTATCACGGACTGTAAAGGGATAGCACTGGATTAGCTCCGTCTTATGGCTTTGTGTGGACTCTACGGCTTTTCTTACTGTGAGTTTATACGTATTCTGATGTTTGAATTGTGGTTGTGGCAGTTTGTTATTAACCGCCAACGTGTTTCGGTTTTTAAATGTGCTCTGCAAAACATATAACCGCGTTTTAAGGGAAGTTCCTTGATCGACAGGCTTACGATTCAATTCTACCTATCTAAAAAGGTTAAATAGATATTTTATATTCTACTGTCGTTTGTTCTCTGTTTTGGCCATCGTTTATTTATCAAGATAGTCATTCATTTTATTTTTTAATTATCATATTGATTCGATAGATCGTAAACTTGCTGATATGGTTAAAATTAGTATAGAATCAATTTAAGTATTCGTAAGAAATAGTTACAAATGTCTTATTTAAATGCACCGATTGATCAAAGGCTTTGAACGTCGTCAACATAAAACATTGACGTATATTTGTATTGTTTTCCCTATATGAGCAGTCATAATAATTTTTCACTACTCTTATACTTATCCTGTTAAATTGAGCTAGGAACACTGAAGAAATAAAAATTTCCTTCCTACTTATGCCTTTATAAAGTTCAAAAATTTCTGTCGGCTAAATAAATTATATTGATTTTAGAAGAAAGAAGTGCAATAAGGTGCAATAATTATTTTATATCGATAATGTTTCCGTTATTAAATTAATTACACATACCTATTACCTTAATAAATGGGTTTCCAATGCTTTTAGCACGTACTATGACTATTTCCGAGTAAACACAATAGGTAGGTACCTACCTATCTTACATACGTACGTACCTATTGTTTTTGTGTTCAGTCCAGGTCCTGCCAAACGTGCCCCCCCCCCCCCCTTTTCTTGATTTTATTCAATGCAGGGCACCTAAAGCTACAATTTTTGTCAAGGAAGTATTTTCGTAAAGTACATACTTTATGAGAAAAATTAAATTTAGGTGCCTAAATATTTTTTGGATTTGCTTATATTGCAAATATTTCACTAGATATGGACTTTACGAAACCCCGCATCGAAAAAGACCAATAAAGAGGGGGTCAACAATAATATTTTCTTCCTCCAAAATTTTCTGAAAATTTTACATGTCCTGACTCCACACTAACGGCCAGAATTAATAACCTATCCACAGATAGGGATAGGTGCGATCCAGATTACTTGCTAGGCAACACCTAGCAACACCCTGGCAACTGTCGTTAACTCTATGTTAATATCAAGCGTTGCATAGCAACTAATCTGGATCGCACCTATCCCTATCTGTGGATAGGTTATTAATTCTGGCCGTAAATCAGTTGATTTTTTTCTAAGTCTTTGCGCACCCTTTCGGTCACTCCAACCGAGTCCAACCCAACGTGCTAGTACTTAGCCTTCATCAAACCTTATGTTAAGTGGTGGGTGATAAGGCTGAAGGTGAAAGCGCACTACTCCCGGAATCCTCCTGGCTATCTTGTATCTAACTGCCGGAAACCAATAATTCTGAAAACATTTATCATTCTTATGGCGTGGCGTCATACTTAGATAAGATGATGGTAGGTAGCTAGCCAGGTGGACTAAAAACAAGTCCTACCACCAACTAAACTGAATACAATATGTAGGTACCCGCACTGGGAATCGAAACCGGGACATCAGCCCTCTAATTCACAAATCTTCGGAAACGGATTCGGATTCGAATTCTGTGCTTTATCTTTGTCTATTCTATAGTGAGTGACAGAGACAGGGCATGCATTCCGCTGTCGGGAACGTTTCCGACGGTTCGTGAATCAGGGGCCTGGAGGTTCTAATAAAGATTTTGACTACCAACCCAAAACTCGACCTTAAAAAAGTAGGTAGCTAATCATTTATAAACTGTTGCCGCTTTAGCCGTTTAACTACTAAGTATCGCTCATTCAGGCTGTTGGAATGTAATATCCCCCATTGTTTCCAAATCTTCATAGATATTTGCATTTGTAAGTATAACGGCTGAATAATGTCACAGTTTCATAATTATTTATTCAAGTGCCTTCGTTTCAGGTCTGCGGAGCGCCTGATCAATAGCGGGTGAGTTCTAGAATAACTTTTAAATGGGTTTCAGACTGTTATTGATTGGTTAAGTAGGTACCATTGGACGACAAAGGCTATTCTCGGCCAAGAGATTCTTTAAAAGACTTATTTAAAGAAATAAACATATTAACGGTTGCAGGACAGTACATATATGAGCATATAATATATGTGAAGAAGCATCTCAATACATTTGTGAAACGTAGCGATATACATCAATCACTACATAGTATAAAACAAAGTCGCTTTCTCTTTCCCTATGTCCCTTTGTATGCTTAAATCTTTGAAACTACGCAACGGATTTTGATGCGTTTTTTTTAATAGATAGAGTGATTCAAGAGGAAGGTTTATATGTACTTTTTATCCCGATATTCCCACGGGAACGGGAACCACGCGGGTGAAACCGCGGGCGGCCGCTAGTTTAATACAAGAAATAAAAATAAGATTGCCGTCCCAAAGATTCGACTTGAAAAAACAAGAAGTTCGTTTTTTGGGAAAGCGTAGCTATTTGTAATAAAGTTCCACAGAATTTAGTAGAGCTGCCTTTGCACAAATTCAAAAGTCATGTCAAAAAATCGCTCATGGGCAAAGGATATTATAAAGTACCTAGACGACTATTTGAAAGACCGTAGGTAATGCATGGATTTGATGTAACACATAACTTTAGCTGAACTAATGTAATATTAGGTAATATTAAAATGTTGTAAAAGTTAACGATATAAATCTTTGTAAATATCGTTACTCCAATTATTAAAGCTGATAAGTTTATTGCGCCTGTTCTTCTTATCAGTTAAAAAAGTCTTGAACGGGTGGTAGGAAAATATTGACGATTCAAAATAGCTTATTTATTAAGTCAAGTTGAATAATGATATTTTTTTTTTATTTTATATTTGGTTGACACCATATTGAAATAATCTAGGCCACTAACCACTCAGGATTTCCACAGAACTCCATGGGCCGGTTGGCGCAGTGTTACTGATCATACCGAGCGAGGGGTCGCAGGTTTAAACCCCACTCGGGACAAAAAAGGATGGTATTTTCATCCAGAAAATACTTTCTGACTAGTTAGGGCTACTTTTGAAGAAAATGGGGTTACTTGGATAATTTATAATGTAGTAAGTATAAAAACTGTTTTAAAAATGTATAAAACGGGCATACTGTCTATATACCTACTTAGTTATATTTAGGCTACCATAGGTCAGTTGACAAACAATAAAATTGAAAATAATAATTTAGTCAAACAAACGCTTTCAATAATGTCACCACTAGGGTTGCCAACTTTTTTTAACAAAAGAAAAGTATATTAAGGTCGGAAAAGAAAAATAAACAGTATTTTAGAAAAACGAGCAGTATTTTATTGTTTTAAATGTTTTGTTGTTTTGAAGATATGTTTATTTGTGCTTCTCGCACAACTTATCAATTTTGAGTCATTTTGGAAAGCTTCGTATAAGCATTATTACAGGAGAGGCCTTAAAACGCAGTGTTGGGCGTTTACTTTTTAAATAGACCTATCTATGGATACCAGTGACGTTTGCTGAAAACAGTATATTTGCATACTTTTCTTTTGTTCAACAGTAAAAAGTATAATGTAGTGAAAAACAGTATAATACTGTTTTTAGCAGTATAGTTGGCAACCCTAGTCACCACCTCGAATCAAAGTAACCCCAGTTTATCGGTACTTAGGTAACTAGTAGTACCTACCTACCTTTATGTAATATTTGTTTCGTTTTTAAATCTATACTTCTATACTAATATTATAAAGAGGAAAGATTTGTATTTTTGTATGTAACGAATAAACTCAAAAAGACCTGGACCGATTTCGAAAATTCTTTCACCGTTAGAAAGCTACAGTCTTCCCCAGTGACATAGGCTATTTTTTATCCCGATATTCCCACGGGAACCGGTACCACGTGGGTAAAACCGCGAGGATCCGCTAGTGTTATGATAAGTTCGGATGTAGAATGAATAGGTACAAATTCATAATGTATGAACACGTTCCTTAATATTATTTAGGTACGTTTTTACGGCATTTCTGCTATAACAGAGTAATGTTATTGGCTCGCTAGTCTCATGCCTACTGGGAAAAGCGTTAATAGATACTGTACTGTACCCCTGCGAGCGCACTAGCCACAGTTTCAAGCCTACAAATTAGAAAAATGTGAAAGTTTAAAGAAAAGCCGTGTGAAACAAGAAAACTGTTATTATATCCAATACGACTCTACAATAACGCGCCAAGCACGCACTTAACTCGTTCTTGGTCGTGCTAAAAAGGGGGTAGCCTCTCCTAATTGCTATGTTAAGATCCTGTTCAGGTCTCACTGATCATTTTCTGTTTGTATTTACGGTAAAAGTCGGACGTGACTATTGAGACGCTGGTTAATCTCTCGCACTGCCATTTGTCAAAGATATCTGTTTAAAAGATAACAATTTCATGATGTAATTCTAAGATTGATCAAGTGTTATCTGCGACATTACGAAATTGTATCGGGGAAAAGTCATCTCATAGTCAATAAAAATTAAACTTAAGTTTCCAAATGTTAACAAGTAGGTAGGTACCTAGTAGGATTATAAACAACATGGACTTTGTCATATTACAATATTGAAAGACTTTTGTGGCATAACGGTACCTACGTAGTTTGTGTCGGAATGCTTCAATGTGACTAAGTTAAATGTTTTTTTAAATATATAATTGCAATAATAGTTAACTTGTCATGAGTTTTAGGGCCCAACATCCGCGTCATCACGGTGTGAATGTGGCCCTTAAAATATCTTTAGATGTTTGTTGACAAACTTTCGCCTAACTCCCTTTAACTTGAAACGATCCATCACCTTTGGTTTTTTTATTAAAACTTTCTGAATGTTTTTACATATCATTATGAACACACGAGTCGGTAATATCAATACAGATGATGTTTATTCTCCGAACGAACATGGTTTTTGAGTTTCACGGTAAACAAAGAGTTTCGTACGTGACAATCAACTCGAGACACTTCCGCAAAACACCGAAATTTCCTTCCTTTAGCCATTACTTTTAGCATGTATTCGTTTTAAAGTACAAGTAGGTACTATAAGTGAGTTTAAACACTAAATAAAAACTAAACAAACTTTGCTCAAGTTAAGACGAGAAAAAGTCCTTGATAGAGTAGAGTAAGAACTGACCTACTTCAAACATTCTTCTAATAAACATATTTTCTTTCGTTTAGGTGCAATGAATGCTAATAACTTTTCATAAAAGATTTTTTGATATCGATCAAGATTCAATATTCTCATGACTTACTTGACTTACTTGACTTAATGTCCTATGTCCCCTGGATGGGGCAAAGGGCGTCCACAGTAGATCTCCAACGCAGTCGGTCTTGAGCATCGCGTTTCAATTCGCTCCACGTCTTCCTAATGCTTTTCGCTTCTGCCAGTACGGTGCGACGCCAGGTTTGACGAGGACGGCCACGTCTTCTTTTTCCTTGGGGATTCCAATCGAGCGCCTGCTTAGGTATATGGTCGGAATCTCTCCGGAGCGTGTGGCCGATCCATCGCCACTTCCGGCGCTTGATCTGCTGGTCGATCGGAGATTCTTGGCAGAGCTCTAACAGCTGGTCGTTAGAGATGGTCTCGGGCCAGAAGATACCGAGAATACGACGAAGGCAACGGTTGACGAAGACCTGAATCTGGCGCGAGATGTCTTTTGTGACCTTCCACGTCTCGCACCCATACAGGAGTACCGATTTAACATTGGACCCGAAGATTTTGAGTTTGATCCTCCGGGTCAGCTTCCGTGACTTCCATATAGGTCCCAGGCGTGCGAAGGTGGCTCTGGCTCTGGATCCGCGAAGTGATGTCCTCTTCAGTTCCTCCGGATTCTGAAACGACGCTCCCGAGGTAAGTGAATTTGTGGACGCGCTCCACAACCTCTGTGCCTAACAGCAACGGTGTACTATTCTTCACTCCAGATCGCATCTCTTGAGTCTTTCTGGTGTTAATTTTTAGACCAACTCTGGCTGCCTCCCCCACAAGATCGTCTAACTTTGCTTGCATGTCGGCGTGTGTATGTTCTCATATGATCGAAAATTTGCATCCGAGAAAAAAAATACCTTTTCTATAGGCTAAACAATGAGCTTTCAGGTTTACGCGTGATGCATGCGCGTGCGCAGGGAATGCGTGATTATTGCACAGTTTAGCATTCCTGCGACGCGGTTTGACTGAAGGCTCCGTCCTCTGTCGCATTGTTTTGTTATCAGCATTTACCATTAGGCTATTATTAGCTAGCCTGTATGATATTTTCTACATACTTTGTAAATAAGTTGCAAGGATACTCGTACTTTTATGTACCTACATACAGTAGAAATATGTGACTACAACTTCAGAGCTGGGACAGTACCTCGATGCAAAACCGCAGACTAGCCTTTGTTTTGTTAATATAATTAATAGGCATTGTATAAATAATAGGTCTTTACCTATGAAATTGCCGTTTTGTATGGAGATTTCTGTAATTATTTTTTTTCCATACTAACGTTTTTGTTATTATTTAACGACTAATATTATGTAAATTTACAAAATTTTACACACGTATTTATGGACATTTTAACTACTAAATGACACATTCGTTAAGAGAAAAATTTTTTTTTTTCACTAAGTTACAACTAATAAAGTACGAAATTCTGGAAACAAAAATAGTCGTAACTTTCGGAATAAGTTTTTTCTATGTAAATAATCAAATATCGTGGTTATTAAATTATCAAACGTTGCTCGATACGGTCTTAATGTAACGCAATATTAAAGAAATATATTTCTAATATTATAAAAGTTGTTAAGTTATATGTACAAAAGAAAAAAACGGCAATTTCATATGTAAAGACCTATTATAATTTCTCACACATATACACACACACACAAACACACACACACTCCTAAATGCACATTTTTACTAATTTCCTAATTTTTAAGTTATGTACTTACCTAAGCATAACATTGTGTTTATAATCATGTTGGGCGGTAATAACTGTGACACAGTCTGTGACTTCTACAGTTGTTAACGTATTATATGTTTCTGTTCCTATTAGTGATGTAACGAATGTTAATTTTTCGGTTGCGAATATCTGCCGCTGATATTCGCGAATGCGAATACGAATGCGAATGTTTCACACAAGATTCAAAACTTATTGAAAGAAAGGCTCAAAGCTCTGAATACACTGTCACAGCCGCCTTACAAAATGTACAAAGATCAGAACACCTTTTCATCACTCGAATTCTACTGAAGACGAGAAGAATATATAATAGGCACGTCTCAAGATTAAACAAAAGATGTCTTTCTAGATGGAACAGTAACTTTTATATATGACAGCGTTTTTGGAAGTCCCGCAAAAAAAAAACCCAACCGACTTCTGAAAAGTGGATATTTTTTCTTGCGTTCATATTCGCAAAATATTCGCACAGTGTTTGCGAATACGAATGCGAATGCGAATATCAAGAAATAAGCGAATGTTCGCGAATGCGAATGCGACTATTCGTTACATCACTAGTTCCTATGTCATGATTATAAATAAAGATTTTTATTTTTTTATTATTAAATATGTTTAATCTATATATCTATACAAATAAATAAAATTGGATTGTCTGTTTGTAATATTAAAATAACTGCTTTTTACTACATGCATATGATTATATTATACGGTACATAATATACCAAAATAACATAACATTTTTTTTAATTTTTTTGTCTGTCTCTCTGTCTGTCTGTTTGTTTCGGCCAATCTCTGAAACGGCTAAACCTATTTTGACGGGACTTTCACTGGCAGGTAGCTGATGTAATAAGGAGTAACTTAGGTTACCTTTATATCACGATATTCCCACGGGAACAAGAACCACGCGGGTGAAACCGCGGGCGTGTGTGTGTTTTTTAAGGTTTAGGTTTGGATATATTTTTTTAGGGAATTCCGATAACTATTGCATTGTTGATATCCCCATATTGCAGTCTGATACCATCTCAGCCAAGCGTTGGAATTAAGTACACCATAAACCTCCATTACGACCTCGTTGTCGCAAATCGACCGCATCAGCCTACAGATTCCTCGATTTTAGCGCAAAGTGGCGGTCTGAATGCGCGCGCGCATGCCGGTCACGATCACGAGCAAGAAACCGCAGGTTGGATGAACTTGGGAATTCCTGGCGCGACTGCCTGTGCCCAGCCTCTGCCCACATTCTACAAGGCCGCTCGATAACAGAAAATTTCTTTATCGAACCTTTTTTGCCCTTATCAACTTTCAGGAAGTTACTGAAGTTGTTTTCTGCTAAATATTTTCTTGCTTACTTTTTATAGAGTCAGTCACCCCTATATGTAGTTATAAGACCGTATTAAAGTAGTTCGTATAGAAAATCGTGCAGAAGATATAAACGTGCGCAATTTCAAACGGTTACCTATTCATTGCGTTATAATATTTAGACACATTGAGTTATAATGTAAACATTACAACTCAATGTATCTCTTATGTAAATAAAGATCATTGAAGTCAATGAGAAAATACAGAAAAACGAACAAATAACAAAACCGGGTGGGTCGTATAATAATATATTATGTTTTTACTAGTAGATAGGTACTAGTAGTTTCAGATATTAGCACGTTCAAACAAACAAATTAAAAGTCCTTAACTTTATTACACGAAAGATAGATATGCATAGCTTTATTTACATTGAGAAACCAAGTAATGAAATAATGTTTTCAAAACAAATTTATACTCATAGTGGTATTTATGACTGATGTAACAATAAAAGTGTTGTGGTTTTATATTAGTGTGGTAAGTAATTTTTTTTGTAGGTACTTATGTACATACCTATTTTATATGTACGCTAGTAACATTAAACAATATCCAGCCCAAAATGATCACTTTATTTTATTTTGTTACATGACCTCAAAGCTTTGCTTGTATCAGACAGAATTAAGACATGAAAAGGCTCTGTATACCTACTTTACTTTGCAGGTGACATTTTGCATGTTTATTGGTTAGATTCAAAGTAACGATAACGCAACAATAGGTAAACCTTTTATTTACTACTCCGAAAAGCTGCACCTTCGACGATCAGTGGATTTAATTTGATCCTACCATCGACACGAAAGAAGAGTTTATTTAACGGCAGTGATATTCAAGTCTTAAAAATGTTCATGATCTGAATTTGATGTAGTCCAAATTGATAACTTCAATCCATTATCATTTCCACTACAAAACTAAAGGTAAGTACTTTAAGTAAGTACACACTTTTTTATGAATCCATACTTCCATAAGTACTAATACTAATATTATAAATGTGAAAGTGTGTTTGTTTGTTTGTTTATTTGTTTGTTTGTTTGTCCTTCTTTCACGTCAAAACGAAACAACGGATCGACGTGATATTTTGTATGGGGATAGTTTGGGAGCTGTAGAGTAACATAGGCTACTTATTATTCCGGAAAATTGAGTAAAAATTGTAATTTTCTATGAAAAATCATTTAACTGTCGTACCTTCGATACAAATCTGTCATTTCTTCCATTGCCGTTTCCAAAGAGTATGTAATCACTGACGTCTGCGCGGTCAAAATCGAATACTAATCTTTTCCATAAGCTTAGAATAAAATAATGTACTGTAACCAGCGCAAAAATGCCCCAGTCGCGCATGCGCGCAGAGTTATCTGACACTCACTCTACTTCACAGAGTAATTTTTTTTATGTAGGAAATAGAGACCAAGTTTGGGCCCCTTTATCGGTAGTGTGTAACTAGCGCTATCTGTTGTCTGGTGTAGGCAAATTTTGGTGTATTATAAACACACACACAAGATGTTTGTGTCCGGGTCCACTATTATAATTGGCAAAACAACGTTTGCTGGGTCAGCTAGTCCTTACTTTATACTTTATACTTTATTATATTATAAATGCGTCTCTGTCTGTCTGTGTGTTACACAATCACACCTAAACTACTGAACCGATTTGAATGAATTTTGGTACAGAGATAGTCTAGAGCCTGAGAAAGGACATAGGCTACTTTTTATTCCTGAAAAATATCATCTTCCCGCGTGATAACGTCGTGTAGTACACGCGGGCGAAGCCGCGGGCGGAAGGCTAGTTTCTATATAAATCTTCAATTCTGTCAGCGATGAAATGAGGAATTTTCCAAAAGGTATCGTAAGCTAATTTCAAATAGGTGCAAGAGATGGCGCTAGCGAAACTTTTTTTTTTTTTTTTAAATAACAATACCTTGGGACGTTTGTCAGCCTACGCAAAACAAAATAAAATTTTAAAATGTAAATAAATATGTAAATAATCTTGTTATATAAGGTTTTATTTCTAAATTACTACTTTTAAGATATGACTTAAAGTTCAACCGTAGGTATTTATCCATACTTCGCTATTTTTGCTGTACCTATAAAAATGTACAATAACTGTCAAGTTGAAAATTGTTCAAGTTTGTTTTTGCATCTAGAGAATGAAAATTCAGTACATAGGTACTAACTTCTTAATTAATTTGAGCTATTAATTTCAACTTTTTCATGAAAATGCCACTTTTTCCACATTTTCTTTTCTTTCTGACATTAACAGTTATTTAAATTAAAATATAATCAAAATCAGGTAAAATAAGAAAAAAACGATAACTCATTAATATATATACGCAACAAAATTCGTGAAACAATACATTCAACTTTCCCGTAAACTGGGGAACGCAAAAAAACATACCATATAGTGTGCCAATCTTTTCTGTTCCAGTGATTCTCTTTGGAACTAAAACAGTTTTCATACGACAGTCCATTTTGACAGGTAATTTCGTATTGCAAGTGGCTCCTCTGTCACGACTGTCACCGGAACAGAAAAGCTTGTGGCACTATACATGAAAATTAAGAAAAAAAAGAAAAGTGGTCGCAGCGACATCTATTGAGCATTATAGAACCTACTGGAAAACTTCTCATTGACATAGATTTGTTCTGTGATAGCACTGTTGCCCTGAAACACTAGCACTGGCGACTAAACTACTTGCTGGTTACGGCGATGATATTTAGCATTAATTTCAATCCTTCTTTGTTAACGTATCATAATATAAAATTAATTATATATTTTTTGTTTGTTTATCCTAAAAAGGTTTTGGTATGAAAGTAGCTTAAGTAATTAAATTTTAGTTAATTATGTAAAAGTATTATACTTATAAAAAAAAAACTATTTGTGGAAACTTGTAAAATAGCTTTTGATTATTTATTTATAAATATTACTAGCGGCCGCCCGCGGTTTCACCCGCGTGGTTCCCGTTCCCGTGGGAATATCGGGATAAAAAGTACATATAAACCTTCCTCTTGAATCACTCTATCTATTAAAAAAAACGCATCAAAATCCGTTGCGTAGTTTCAAAGATTTAAGCATACAAAGGGACATAGGGACAGAGAAAGCGACTTTGTTTTATACTATGTAGTGATGTAAAATGTAAGCAGTAAGTTTTCCTTAACAAATAAAAATAAATAAAAAACTAAATATTCACAAACATTTCGAACATAAGTAGGTGTTTTTATGTTGTACCTTGTTGTTCAAGCTCAGTTTATTTAATTCGAAGAATTCGAATCACATTTGCAGAGGGCGTGGCGTAACCGATGGGAAAGTCGAAATGCCATTATTCTGCCAGTGCCACGGTGTGCACTGAATCAATCACTTTTGATAGAATCGCCGATACATAAGCAAATGTATCGGCAATTTGAAGATTCTAGGTCAGAAAATAAATGATGACCGACGAGGGATTACGTTATGCAAATTTTTCTCCCAAGTCTTTTCTTTACTAATAGTGGGAGATTAAAATGTAGGTAGTAATTTCTACGAATGTCTATTGCATTTACAATTTAATTTATATCGATATCAATATTGATTGACTTATGATATGAGTGATTTTGACTTAGGTATGTTATGAGTGTTATTTACAGTAATATTTTTAACAACGTTGATTACCTTTGTTTGATCAATGACTACTCTAGTCGTTGGAACTTGGAACTACTTAACTCTGAAGAGAAAGATTAAAGAAAGATAATATAGGTTTTCAAATGACAAACCTAAAAACGGTAGAATAAAGGACAAAAATAAGAATGGAATTACATGTCTTGGAGTTGGCTACTCGGACACGAGGTAATTTACCAAATGTGTGGAAAGAATCAAATATCTCATTAAAACAATAAACAAAACTTCAATATTATTTAATTTTATTTCCTCAAAATAAAAACGAAAGGGGCAATCCGCTTCTTTATCAATGCAAGATAAGATAAGATAAGATAAGATAATGATTTATTTCATAGAACATGGTACAAAAGTTTGTTGATGTCAATTTGTGATAGTTGAGCTCATATTCGACCGTCAAAACGGCATAGAAAAGTTAACTTAATATAGGTACAATAATTATTTCTTGAAAAAGCAAAGCTTGATCTGCTAAATCGCTCGCCAGGCGGAATCAGATACCAAATTTTGGCGACATTACATCATCATTATTCAATTAAATCCAACATAATGAAGCCACTCACGCAGGTACAATTTAAAAGTTCGCCAGTCACAGTCGCTCACAAATTGAAATGATTTTTTTTAGATTTTTCTAGTAGTGCAGATTTTTTGCGAGCGGAAGTAGGTAGGTACGTTCACTTTCATCGGTTACGCCATCTTTGTTTATGATTGATGATAAACGTGGTGAAGATATTGGAGTGCTTCAGATGAATGGGTAACTCCATACATAAACAATAAGTCGTGAATAACAATCGTTACTTTTTACAGTGCAAGGTAGAGCCAGAGAAGCATCTCACAGCTCATCATTCGATCGTTTGGTGGTTGTTAGAATTGGTCTTTGCATATGTGCAAAGACCACTTCTACTAACAAGTCTACTTCTAACAACAAGATTCAAGGAAGGCCTTGGCTCCATTTTAATACGTACGGTACGCGAAAAGGCTCTCTTACCTCAACTTGATTGGAGACTCGAATTCGCGAAGAGAAATAATTTAAGAAAAAGAATTGTACAACAGCCAAATTATTGTGCATGTCTTTTAAATTACTCTTGGATTATAAAAAAAAACTCCACCCTTGGATAATTAGGTACACAGTAGCTAATTAAAATTGTAAATAATTATTTCTGTTCGTTGTCTACATTCTTATCATTAGCGACATCTACTCTACCTATTGTTCGTTTTTTATGTGATAATACGTATAACAACTGCTTCCGCCATGTGTTTAAGTTTTAACGTACCTACTTAAATAATTCTGGACAATAACATAGATACAGACACAAAGAGCAATAGTATTTGTGCAGTTCTACTGCTTTTAAGTGTGTACTGTGGGTCGTGGTGTATCGCCATAATTGATTTATTGTCGATTCTTTATGTTATCAAGACGATCTTTTTCTGTTTACTTAATGGGGAAAGTACATTCTTCGCATTAGTATTGCACACGGTTGAGCTATGCAGAGGTCATGAGGTCTTCTATCATAGGTTTATGGGAAATACGGATGCCTGCCTCAGTTTCTGATATATTGTTCATCATCATGATCATCATCAGCCATACGACGCCCACTGCTGGGTGCTGATCATAGGCCTCCGCCAAGGATCTCCACAACGATCGGTGCTGCGCAATGATTACTTATTCATCAAATAACTTTAATTATAGTATCTTCGCATGCAGAATTCGATTAAGTAAATTAAAGAATAATTTCTCACTAAAATCTCCATATTTTGGGTCCTTGTTTTAGAAACCCGGTTGATTGTTCCGACCTCTCCTCCTACGTTAACTTGTTCTTGTGTCTTTGTCATCTAGTTCAAGATCGTAATCGAAAGTGATTGTCGATAGCAATTCTGTAATTTATTTTCTAACTTATAGATACTCTCGTTCAATCTCTTACACAAAAAGTAGGTATGATAGTCAGTAGGCATATTATCATTGTTTCACTTTATTTATTGCACCACTGTCAAATAACATTTAACAATCGCGAAAGTGGTAATTTTAAAGTTAGTAACTGATTGTTCTGAGCCCCTGGTCCATCATAAATCATTAGACAGTGAATGTAAACGCAACATTCGAACGCACTCTTGAAGTTGGCTTAAAATTTAACGACCATCATCAATCCGTCACCATGAGTTACGTTACAAATGGTAATTTTATTTGCCATTTATGAAAATACGAACCTATACATCTTTACCACATACTGAGAAAGCGATAGATCTTCGTCAAGCCCGTTATGAGAAAGGACGGAGGTTACAGCTCCACAGCTTAGGATTCATAAACAATAAAACATAATTAATGTTTTTACTGATAACTAACTATGTAATGTTATTTATTATGAATGGCATAGTAGCTGTAGCCAAACAATAAACAATCTTAGATAAGATAGCGATAACTGAAAGCTGAGATGAACAATAACACGACCATTAAGTGAACCTAGATAGAGCAGCAAGCAAGCTCGACAACGGTTTACAAAGACGCATTATCTTATTTAGGTCCGGTTGCTCGGAGCTTGGTTACGTTAACTTCTTGATATCTTCATTTCATAGATTGGCCAATTGGTATTTAAAAGGCAAAATACCCCAACTGCTATAGATACACATTAAGAAATAAGGTTTTAGTCTAAGAACTTATTTCCATTATGTTTAGCCTTCGATCTAGAAGACTGTGTAAAATATGGTTCTTTCACCAAGTCCAGTATATAATAGTCATTTCGCAACACTCCGAATGTGTTGCATGCATAGTATAGCGACGTCATTTTATTTGTAAATATTGATAAGCTTGTATCCGTATTTAATATTTAAAGAACCTATACATCTTTCTTTACCACATACTTAGAAAGCGATAAATCTTCTGACGGAGGTTACAGCTCACAGCTTAGGATTCATAAACAATAAAATATACTTAATGTTTTTACTGATAACTAACTATGTAATGTTATTTATCATGAATGGTATAGTAGCCGTAGCCAAACAATAAACAATCTTTGATAAGATAGCGATAACTGAAAGCTATTTATACCACTTAAAAATTGAGCTGAGATGAACAGTAACAGGACCATTGAGTGAACCTAGATAGAGCAGCAAGCAAGCTTGACAACGGTTTACAAAGACGCATAATCTTATTTAGGTCCGGTTGCTCGAAGCTTGGTTACATTAACTTCTTGATATCTTCATTTCATAGATTGGCCAATTGGTATTTAAAAGGCAAAACACCCTAACTGCTATAGATACACATTAATTTATTTTATGTGTATCTATAGCAGTTATCTATACCATGTTATTACCAATATGTTTAGCCTTCGATCTAGAAGACTGTGTAAAATATAGTTCTGTCACCAAGTCCAGTATAGTCATTTCGCAACACTCCGAATGTGTTGCATAGTATAGCGACGTTATTTTATTTGTAAATATTGATAAGCTTGTATCCGTATTCAATATTTAAAAGAAGCACGTCACACGCTGCATTGACCCACAATCGGCCTATTCAGCAACAATTCTGTGATTCATAGTGGTTAACGTTTGCGCGTGTCTGAGAGAAACTACGGGTCAGCAAATTCGCACTGTCACAGTTGCCAAAGCAATTTGACTTTTCAGTTTTAGTTGTTAAAGTGTATATTACATTACTAAAACATAGTTCATTCAGTCCCGGAGAAATGAATGAATCATTATTGGCATAACGTTATGTTGACTCGCGAGTTTGACGTAAGCATAATATCTCAATTTTCGAGTTTGCTTAAGTAGGTAACTACTTACCTAGGTAAAATAAGCTTTCCATCAGAAGTTAGAAGTCAGAAGTTTCCGTTAGAATATCAAAGTAGACCAAACAACGGTACTGCAAACCAAAATATTAACTGAATACATACCTAGTAATTGTATATTACATGTCTCTATGATAATATAATAAGTAGGTAAGTACACGAAATTTTTATACACGAAATTTTTTTTGTAGAACGATGGTGCTTTCTTTGTGCCTTTTATATCCTGCCTGACTTGAATACGTCTGGTCAGGCAGGATATAAAAGGCAAAACAAAAGCAGTTGAAACTTTTGTCTGTAAATAAGTTCACTTAGATAAAAAGCTACTAAAAAGTTCATAACGAAATTTTGTGTAGAGATAAATTTTAACGGGGTGGACTTGTTGTCTCCTGTAGTATGTGCAATGCATATGCACTACTACTACTAACATTTTGTCAAGACTCATCAACGACAGCACGTGTTGCTGCGTCGCTTATCTTAGTGGTAGGTATTGGAACAGGACAAATCACTTTGACAGTCAAAATAGAGTAAATAAAATTCTCGTAGTGCGCATCCTAGGCCTACTGGGTCCACATTCACGCAAGCAAAGTTGGCGGTGATCGCTTTATGGAGTATAAGGTGGTATAAGATTCATCTTTCAAACTGGACTTTATGACTTTAATAAACGTAGGTACTGATGTAGGCCGAGTTTTTGCTACTGAATACCCAAACAAGTATGGGAACAATGCAACGCTCCCACACACACGACCATTGTGTGTAACGTTATCTAAGTTATTCTATTATGTAAAGTCAGTCATCATAAATGAAATATTTAAATAGCTTATTTTTAAAACACATATTAACCTGTTAACCTTACAGCGTTAAGATAAAAAACAATCAGCGTCCTTATCTGACAATAACTCATTATTAAGTTAATTGTTTCTTAAACATATCACAGAAAGATAACGTAGTTATTATAATACCCCACATTTACTCGCAATCTAAAGTTTTAGGTAGAAGTCGTAGTGATACTAATAGGAACTGTCTTCTTGTGCGGCGTTAAGATAACAACAACTTAACAATGTTTATCAACATGTTATTATTGCGTTTGAAAATAAAAGAAGGCAGAATTCACCGAGAGAAGCAAAAATAATAATTTCGTTAAAAAGTAAATACATTGTATGCATCATAACATTCGCAACAAATGGAAGAAGTCTACCAACCATATGCATGATTATTATATGTATATGTTAAGAATAATAATCACTTACACCATATTTTAAACCAAAACACACAAACTCCCCATCAGAAGCTAATTAAACAAATAAACAATGAAGTAAATGCAGGAACACAGGTACACCAGAACAATGGCTGGTTCGCTTCCCGCTGTCGACAAAACACCCGCTTCACGCAAATTACTCCACACACTCGTTCGTACGTATGTAATGTGAGTTATGACTTTTTCTCGTCTCGTTCTCGTGGCTAAATGCTCTTCCTCCTACGACTTCCTATAATTTGATTTATAACCAATAACTGTCATTAGCTATTGAGTAATGTACCTACTGTTACATATTGCTAACTTGTTCTTGGAATGCTGTGGTAATATCGTTACCGATACACCAGTTGCAGTTTCTATTTTTTTTATTAATTTCATGTTTTTGTTGTTGCAGATTTAGCGACCTGTCAAAGCTTCACTCGAGCAGGTAATATATCCAGTTTTTATATTTGCCTTATACACTGTGAGATTTTAGTAACTAAATAGGTATTTTAATATGTCTAACCACATAAAAGTGTTGTAAACATGACGAACTAATTTCCATTACCGCATTTATAATGATGGTTATTAGCAAAGTATAAAACTAATCACCCATATCATGACGAAATTTCTAATGTCATCGGCATTATTGGTATTTATAGAGCCGATAGACGTTAGGCGGTGTATATCTTCCAAAACGGGTATTTGTTTGAGGAACCGGCTCGGCTGGTTAGCCTTGTATGGAGCTCGTCGAATATGGCAAATGACCGTTTGTTATGACTGTTTCGTTAACAAAAAACTTAAGTCTGCTTCCCTAAATATGCTTCTCACTTGAAGTTTGAATTGAATTCATATTTCTGAGAACAGTGTTCGCAAGATCTTCCAAGATTATTCTTAAATTGTCTCTTATTGCACTCGAAATCAGCTCATCTGAAGCTTCTGATGAATTCGTTTCTCAAATTATGAAATCTTGCGTAGCTGCTACAATGCACACTTGTCCATATTGGAATCCCAGTACAATTACAGCTTTCTTTTCGAAAAAAGTTAACATTTTACCAAAACAAGAAATCAAACAATTAACACGAATACTCTCGATATGTCAGAGGCCGGAGCGGGCGGTCGCTGTGATCTTATGTCGTGTGTAATTATGACAATGACAACATTTTCTCCCGCACCCCACGGCGCGCCTGCTACGCTCATCGTTAAAATACGGACGGACTGAAATGTCAGGTATAATGATTGGACGCCACGTTCTGCAGAAACCTGACCAACTCAATTACGTGATGCACAGGGAAAATTTCATTAATAAAATTCGTGCTTTCTGCACAAAAAACATGGGGTCGATTGAATCTTAAAGGCTACGGTTACATAAATTATTCGTCCACTTTTGAATTACGCAATGTATACGATTTTTCAATTTGATCAATCGGCTTTTGGCAATAAATTAAGCAGTGCAGACTTGTACTATTATTTATTCTGTGGTGCAGTTAAGTTTCTAACTAGGAATTAGTGAAACTTAATTAAAATCGTCTTTGAAAAAATTACGGATAAGAAGATTACCTTTTTATAACTATTTATTTAATACTAGCTATCCGCCCGCGGCTTCGCCCGCGTGGACTACACGATGTTATCCCGCGGGAGTGTGATATTTTTCCGGGATAAAAAGTAGCCTATGTTCCTCTCCAGGCTTCAAAGTATCTGTGTCCTAAATTTCAGCCAAATCCGTTCAGCCGTTTTAGCGTGATTGAGTAACAAACATCCAAACATCCAAACATCCAAACATCCAAACATCCAAACATCTAAACTTTCACATTTATAATATTAGTAGGATATTTTATATTCAAAACTTGTAGGAACTTCTTATTTTTTGCTCTCATATTTTTGCAGTACCTTTTGTTGAATACGCGTTCTCATTGTTGTGCGTCATAGGCATCAAGTGCAATGACATGCATCCGCCATGCCATGCTCGCGGTTTACAGACGGCCATTGAAATTAAATTTATTTAAACCCAGAATCTGCTGAAAATTAATGAACCAGTCACAACTGCTTGTTTTGTTACCCATATCTACTGCGACTTCTTTTTAATTTCCTTGTCTATTATGTTGATAAGAAATGCTTAAATAATCTGTCAATATTTTGGTAACGAACAATCACATGTTTCATTCATTTGAACCACGTTATATTTTAACCGACTTCTAAATCAAAAAGGAGGAGGTTCTCTATTCGTCTGTATGTATGTTTTTTTTTTGTGTATGTCTACCGATTACTCGAAGACGGCTGAACCGATTGAAATGGTTCAAACGTTATTTACATCAGGTTGGTATCCAAATTGGTCCCATTTTTTGAAATTTTGAAATCGGTTCAGTAGTTTTCAGGAAATCTTGAAAATACTGTCGTTTTCGTTACCACTTTATGTGAATTTAATACGTATCTTTAGGCATAACTCCTTTGTTTATAAACCGATTTAGATGATTCTTGTTTTGTTAAAAAGGGGATACCTCAAGGTATTTTAACCGACTTCGAAAAAGGAAGTTTTCAGTTTGATCACATACCTATTTACCAGAAAACACGTAAATTGCCTGCACGATGCACTAAAAAGAGTGAAATAAAAATTATTTTTATAAAAAAATAAAACCGCCTTGCACATGCACAATTTTTTGTTGTTTTTGTTAAAACCCGCCCGACTTCAAAGTATTTACGTTATTTATTTGGTGAGGAATTATTTCTTACTTTTTTGATGTGATTTTTTTTAAGGCGGTTTTATTTTTTGTCAATATTATTCCATTTAATGTCTAGCATGTTGACCTGAATGAGCTATAATTAACAAAAGGTTCTCAACTTTACTGGCCACAGCTCTTAGTTGATTGATTTTATTATATTTTGCCAAGATTATTATATTATGGGAAAAGTTTTCCTAAATCGTATCTTAACTTAACCCGTTACTCCGACCAAGCGTTCCCAGCAATGGAGTGAAACTCAATGGGAGGCACCGCCCATTCTCACCGGAGATAAAGCCGTGTCATTCGTCGCGCACGGCTCACGGTCACGCTTGTCATGAATAGCACTAGTGGATGCTCGCGTCTACGTCCGCAACGACAATTTAGTAAATCTACATCAAAAGTTAGAATGTTGGTAAAGTCAGCTCTTTGAGACCTTTCTAATGGGTGCCTGCACCGAATTTTTAGGTCTAGGCATTGCCACTCAGGCTGGTGGGAAAGGATCGCTCGAACACAAATAACAGTTAAAGATATTCTTGATTGGCCACTTTTATACTTTATACTTGTAGCTCAACATATTTTCTTACAGCAGCGTATCGTCAAAAAACTGGACTTCTTTCAGTTTCTCTTGCGATCACCTTAGGGATAGAAATGTTGAAATAGAAATCTTATCTTCTTTAGTACGGTTTATGACTTCCTATATTAGTCGAATGCGAAGCGATTCTTATGAATATAGCTTGTTATTTTGATTGATTTCATCGAAAGCTTTACTAGTCTACATCGTAAAGCTTATACTTCTTGCTCTTCTACAATTACTAATTTATCACCATTCCTAATTAGAATGTGTCGATTGCTTACCACGCCAGCTTTCGATTCAGCATTTCTTAAACCCAGTTTGGCTTCATTCAGGTCACCAACTGGGTCAAGGCGTCCCGCTGGGTGCTACTTTTGGACCACTTCTTTTTTAATATTGATCTGTATTGTTGTTGTTACAACACTCCGTTATAAAATAGACTATTTACTTACGACTATTGTTTTTTTGTATTGTTTCACTTACAAACTTTTTTGATGTGGTTTCTTTGCTATTAGCTTTGCCAAATTGAATTTTGTTTTATAGGTACCTGTTATTTATAATACAACCATAGGAAAAAATGTGAGGTTACATATTTTCACCTAGCAAATCTAAAAACCGAAGTTAATTCTGATAATGGCTAGAAAGCCTTTATTTTCTTTCTCGTACGTACCTAACCTTTAAGTCAAACCCATTTGTTAATGCGCGGTGCAGTGCATCGACCCTCACTTTCCCTTATTCCTGGGCGTGCCAGTACACTGCAACCCGACTGCAGGCCGCGATATAATACAGCCTTTTACAGTTAATTGGCGGCGCGACAGCCGTCTAAACTCGTTATCTGGCTATTGATCTACTGCTAGTGCATCAGTTTTCAACATGGTTGTTAGGTTAGAACTGCCTGGAGCACCACCTCTGCACATTTGCAAGTGATGTCTGTGTTAAGTCACATTTTATTTTAAAGAGAGTTTTTGGTTTTTTGTTTGTAAAGGATAAACTGAAAAACTATGTAGGTACTGTACTGATTTTAAAAATTGTTTTACCAATAGGAAGCTACATTATCCCCGAATAATATAGGCTATATTTTATCCCACCATTCCCTAGGGAATGGGAACCACAGGGGTAAAACCACGGGAAGCCATAACTAAAAAAAGAGTGATACGAGTTGTTCATGATGAAACGTATCATGAAGAAACGGATGCTTGATGTAATGTCGTAGGTAGTGCTAAAAATACATGCTTTATCTGAGCCTCTACTTTTTTTAAACAGCTCTTGTATAATATCTACTTAAAAAAATCAATTAGTTAGTAAGCCTTATCCTACTAATATTAATAAATAAAACTTTTGATAGTTCTACTACTTTACATCTAGTATGTTTGAATTACTGACTTATTGCAGTTTTCAGAAATGAGTGAGTGCCACTTTATTGAAGTGCATTCCAACCAATCCGAGGCCAACCAGCTAATTAATGTAGAATCCCGTCTCCTGCACAGCATGTGCATTTCTGCTTTCGCAGGTTTTATTTTGGTTTGAATTGAATACTTTGTGTCAATTTATGTTGTTTTGCTTAAACTAGGACATAGTAATAATTATGTTACGCATAGTGCGTTGTTTCAGACAGTAGGTAAGTACATAAATCTACAATCGCCGACATACTTCACATGCCGTCAATACGCGCTATTATCATTTCACTGTTCATTTTAATTAGATACACGTTCATTTTTATGTAGACTTACACGGTGTTGTAACGTGTTTCTTGAGTAAATCGCACAGGTGTTGCTCAACGTGAATCCAACAAATAATTACACAATGTGCCAATTTTCTATACTACTTGTCGTATGTAGCGCGATAATTCACACTTTCCTCATTTGTCTGTCTTTGTTCAAGAATGTTATGTTAAGGGTGCGTTTCCACAGAATCGGAGCGGCAGCGCGGAGCTGAGCAGTAGGTACCAGCATTTCAGTTCCGGTGAGATAACCTTTGGAACTAAAACATTTTTCATACGACAGTCCATTTTAACAGATATTTTTGTATTGCAAGTGGCTCCTCTGTCACGGCTGTCACCGGAACAGACAGTAATGTGGGACTCGATGTGACACAACAGGTGTCAGGTCAGGTCAACTGTCAAATTTATGGAAACACGTGGGAAACAGCTCAGCTCCGCTTCTGTGCAAGCGCACTTTGAGATATAACTTATTATTGGCAATATTTAATCGCGAGGAATACAGTCTACTCTACCTGACATAAATACTATATTACGTGGAAATTCGATTTGAAATCGATAACCCTTCACGTGCACTTTCTACGATTAGGTACGAATCTTATGGAACGCACTATAATATTACCACAGTGAAAAGTCGGTTCGAATTACAAATGTAATGCAATAGAAATATCGCAATCGTGACGTTCTATGAAGGTTCTACGAGCAAGGAAACCTTATATTCAGGTGCCGGTCGCTTCCTCGACGGGCTTCCTGACTAAATTACGAACGAAATCTGATACGTGTTAGAAGATCGCTATCAGTTTACACCGACTTTCGTACTAATCATGTGCTACGTGCACTTGCCGGCTTCGAAGAGAGTCCATTACACGGATTTCCCGAATAATCAAATTTCTACAATCTTTCACCAACCATTAACCTATACAATATAACATACCATAACGACTCTACTAGCGATAGAATCAAATAAAAAAGCAAATGTATTGCCTTAAGTAACGATGAAATTATAATTCACGAACTGTCAAAAACCTGTGGAACTCGTGACAAAAGACTCTTCTGTTGAAATGACAACAGACATTACCAGTACTTCCAAGATTGAGTAGCTTTACATAATAACGTAAAGACATTTAAGAGTAGGTCAGCCGCACCCGAACCGTTTCAAAAAGATTCAATGTTACAGCATTTACACTTGACATTGGGTTGGGGCCATTAGATACTTCACCTGTAGCCGTTGGCAGCTACATGCCGTCATGATGGCGCGGCAAAAACGCTCATCTCCACTCGGCTGCGCAGCTTGATCGCCTCATTATACAACTATGTGAATCTCTACATTTTTTATGCTTAACGTTATGCGCCAAGGCATGTTTATTCGATTAGCTCATACTTTAGATTAATGGGTCCATAAAGGTTGTGTGTTTGATTGAACAGTCTTTTCTATCTACACTATTTGACGACAGTCATAAAATAATGTTATCTATTTTGTATTGAATCTCAAGTTAATTTCCTACTTGTTTAGGAAAATGATGAATAATATATAAACTCCAAAAACGAGTAGGTACTTAGCGAAGCTTACTCAACACAGTTGGATTAAGCTCCATTAAAATGTAAAAGGAAAAATTAATACTCTGATACAAAAGTAAACATTTCGCTGTAAGAAACTCCCATAGATAAAACATATTTTGTCCTCAAGTCCTGTGGTTTCCTTTAGCCATCTGTTTTCATACCAAGTCCACTGACGTCAAGACGGCAGATCGCGTGAAGCACAAAATGCCACTGCGGCTACACAGGTTCGCCTATAACGTGAGGCAAGCATAGTGACCCACATTCCTCGGTAATTGGATGTATCGGCACAGAATAATATTTGTAGGTATCGGGCCTATCGCCGGCCGGCACCAACAAAGCCTGCCATTGTCCATTATTCAGCTACCAACATGACATGTCCTATGCAAGGCCATTACTGTAATCAGTCTGACTAAAACAGAAGCTCTAAAAGTTATCTCAATAAAACAGATTGAAAGTAACTTCTTCAACACTTAAACAATTCTTAAACAAAATTTAAGCTATCCCCATTCTTTAACCTGCTCAGCCTTTAACCACGAAAGATTATCAAATAGTTGCCATGTGCAGGGATACATAATTTGATTCACGCAGTTGTTAACCTTACTTAATTGAAGATAAAAACCTCCTAAGAACTTCTCAGGTAGTCCAGTTCACCCGATTTCCACTGGGTCATTTCATCGCGCTTTGAAACGGACATCACGCCGCGTACAAACACAACCATGGCGCTGAACACAACCGACGCGGACGTCCCGCGTGCGCACGTGTGCTGCGCTCTCGTGTGACGTGTTTACACAATACTATACTCCCGCAAGGAACTTTAATAATCCACTAATAATAAACTCTTCTTCATTAAACAAGTGACCATGTATCAGTGCGTGCTCTGTGATTGTGCATTAGTGCAGTGCTCATTCGGATGTTCCCAATACCATTGCTGATAAAGGTATGGCAAACTATAAAATTATTATGAAAATTAATGTTCATAAAGGCCATTGCAAAGTAGTTATCTATCGCGTGTGGGCACGTATGAATAAATTCGTTTTACAACAACTGCTCTAGAGAAAGCAAATCTGTAGTTGTTGATTTCATTATCTCAAGGAGGTTTATCAATGAATCTTGTGTTTCATCTTGTATTAACTTTCGATTATATGCAACGTCTTCAAATTGGTTCTTTACAAGATAAACACAGGTTGTTTACAGTCAAAATGCAAATTTTTTATTGTTTATCACCGATGCGAATTCATACCAATCTTATCTTAACATTCAAACATTTATAATCATGTTCTTAATGCAAAATTTATTTGTTTATAATGAGCGTTTCATCATAACGTAATAGGTTCTCAAATATATTAGCTTTCAATTCCAATTAAATTTAGTTCCAGACCAGAATGCCGATTACTTAACCAATGAAAGTTTTCGATTTATAGTCCCCTTCGATAATAATTGTTTCTTTGTGAATCTGAGTTGCGGTGAAAGTAGCCACATTCCTGGTGTGCGATGCGATATACTTTAAATGGCAATCTTGATGCTGAGAGGTCATGTCAGGATAAATGATCTACATTTCCCTTTAGGACTGAGTTCAATAAGGCTTTTTCCATTCCATAACATACAAGAGATATTTGAAGTATTTAAAGGTTGAATTACTTATAGCTTTTTCTTCCGGAATTCCTTTGTTGCAAGACTAAAGAACTGGCTGATTTTATTAGTATTTCGATTTGTCATCAACGCAGCGCCATGGCCATATGTAAACCCGTCCAAAGATTAAACTAAAGTATAATTTTCCGGGCCTATTCTCTACACTAATGAATCATTCGGACGTCAGCGATGGTTAGGTATTGAGAAATAGAATATAAATAACTACGTAGCGCTTTATCTTTTCATCAAATATAAGTTTCAAGATTGAAAAAGTGTATTTTCTTCCAAAAACTAAGCAAACGTTTTTGAAATTGCTATCCAACGACATGCCACACTATGCGGTCGACAAGAAAAAAAATTACCGTATAGGGGAGGTAACCTAAAAAAATATTTTTCAAAATTTTACTTTACCACTTTGTTGGCGTGATAAATATGTATATTCATGCCAAATTACAGCTTTCTAGTACTAAGAGTCTATGAGCTAGACTGGGGTCAGACGGACGGACGGACAGACGGACAGACGGACATGGCGAAACTATAAGGGTTCCTTGTTGACTACGGAACCCTAAAAATGGTAAAAGAAAAATCATCACTAGCCTGGCAAGTAGATTTTCGACGTGATTCCTTCTTGCGACGCTAGTAGTATTTTTCTATTCCCTTTTATTTTTCTATACTTACATTTCATGCATAGAAATAATTTAAAATCCCAAAATTTCAGTCATATCTTGCAGTCATTAGGGTTTTATGTAGTCACGCACCACCGACTGCAGTAATTGCCTAAGTTATTAACAAGCAATTTAATAAGACAGCAATACGTGTAGTATCTTTGAGTAATCTCATATGTCATACTGTTGTTTCGGTTGCTTTTTCATGCTGAACATTTGCGTAAGTATCTAATACCTTTTTCTTTACAGATGTCGCAACTTTAGCTATGTTATTGCAAGTCCAGTTAATTCTCTCTCGGGCTTTGTTGTTTGGCACTTTTATTTTCTTGTGAGAAAATACATCAACTCTTCTACATTAGGGTTTATGTTATGGTCTATTCTTAGATATCATAATGAGTAGTTGATTTTTTTTCCGACTTGGTGCAGGATATTAGTAATGTAAATATTATAGGAACTAGCACGCCTAGTATTGTCAGATAACTTGCCAAATCCTTTTCGCCTTACCATTAGGGCCAATGCTATCAACAACAAATAGTACTGATTTTAACTGGTTGTAAGTATTTCATTGTTTTGTTTAACAATGCGTATTGTACAAAAACCATTCATCCGGCGTCTGTCCGTGCGTCTTTCCATTAACCTTGACTCTGTTTTATCATCAGCTTTGTTTCGACTTTCTATTGAAATTCTTATGGGATTAGATTCCGACTTATGGGTTTTTACCTGGGTTCTATTTGCAATGTGCTTAGAGGAATTTCCCTATCGTAGCCGAAAGTGTTCTCACGGATTAGTTCTCTCATTTGCTTACTATGGCTATTTGCCTGTACGTTTGTGCTCTATGTAAAGCTATTTTAATTATCTTGCAGATACAACGCTTCTGATGGGAACTTTTCTTATAATGAAATCGCATTACATATTTAAATAAACAAACGTGGCCTATGAAATGATTTGACGTAATAACGATGTTATTGTTAGTTTTAATTATGAGATAGTCATCGCATCGGTTTTTAACTCGAACGAATGGGTTACCAGCATTCAAAACATTGGGTTACCTGTCCATAACCGATTGCAATAATATTTTGTTCCAAGCACCTAACATCCTTCCATTGTCCTCCTTCTATGAATGATATATCATGACATGTGAATAAGTGTCCATATACAGTGGATGTAGTAAAAATACGATTGATTGGGGCCTATCTCTTCCCAGCTGACGCAAGATAGTTGGCCTTCTGCAGAGCTTCTGCCTTTGATTTGGAAGGACACTCAACTACTCTACAAGGTTTTCAGTTCATCTCTCATCTCCAACTTTCTAAGTGTTAATGTTTTCTTCATTTGCTTAGTCTCTTTGGAAGAAGTAGAAATACCTACTAGGTATTATGTATGCAGTCAGTAACCACATGTTGCGCTGCAGTTCATCGTCCAACCAAGTGCGATATAAATAACTTTTGCAAACGATAACATGAAAAAATTTTCAATACATCCGTTCACTTCACCAACTGCATTGTGTTTCATTTATTAGATTTTATTCGGTTGAGTTATGAAAAGCATTAAAACAGACAGATGCATGCGAAATATTTTTGAAGATAATGAATTCTATTGTTTAGTAATGTTTGCAGGATAAAGACACAACCACAATCGTTTTTCAAACTTTTGTCTGCCTCACTTCGGTAAAATCAATTATTCCTAAATAGATTCCTAGGTTAGAGACCTTTACCAAAAAGATAAAGTAATCGCAAGTTTTGGCAAAATTGAAATAGAAAAAAACACTCAGCCAGCCCTATAGTAGAATCGAAAGTTATTTTACGTGAGAATGGGTTCTGATTGTTCACTTCGAACTCGACTTAGACAAATCAGTGCCTAAAAATATTGGGACTTGAGGTTTTCCGTTGTATTGTCATAACTTTATCCCTCCAGGAAACGACAAGTAGGTATATGTTCTGTCCTCAGGTTCCGTCACAAAAGCGGATATTTAGGTACATTACATTTTGTAGTAGGTATCTCTGGAGAATCCTCAACCTTGGCCACCCTTGGCTATTGAAAGACTTGTATTGTATTAGAATTTAGAACTATTTCTTTAGTGTCTTAAAACCATATTTCTTATCATGGTTCACGACCATCCAGCGTCATCTTCATTGTTGATCTAAGAAATATAAAAGTTCTTCAATAATACCATACTAGGTATTAGAGTTCTACAGTGGCAGCCGTTTAGCCGTTGATGAGGTTTACTTTAAGAAAGTTCATTCTCATAATAAAAACTAACTGATGTCATTTATTATGCCATTTAGTTGTGTTATTACGTCGTTAAACAACACGTCTATTACCATTTTTTATTTTTAAAGGCAAAAACACATTTAAAAACGGGCAATATTTCTGCAATTTGGACGCATTTATTTACCTTTACCTATATTGTTCTGAGCCTTAACCAAGTAAAACGTCGTTGTTTACTATGGCTAATTGTTTAGTATACAACTTTCACTTACATTTGACAAGTTTTCACTTAAACTTGTAATTTACAACAGCTTACACAGAAACGTGTCCACCTGCACGGATTTGCATTCGATTCATTAATTTATTAGCATTGCGAATTATGCGTTAATTTATGGCTATGCAACAGTTTGAAACTGGTGCAATAAAGTCGTATAATTTAAATGAGTATCGATGAACCTAAAGACGAGGTCGGATGTTGTTGCATTTACGCTAGATATTATTTTAATCACGATATAATTACAAGTAAAACGATGTTATTGAACAATCGATTGCACAACCCACTGCATCCTGCGAAACACTTTTTATTTAAGATAAGTTTGTAAGTATAATTTATTTCTTTGATTAAACTGAATTATTTGGCAAACCCTCCATGGTTAAAATTGTGCTTTCAGGATACCTCATAAGGATAATTTAGTTAACCCTAATTGTGCAAATAAAGTGAGTTGACTATAATTAGGCGGAGAAAAATCAATGAGACGCTGTGAAACAAAAATGAAGAACGTTTACAAGGTATATAATTATTTAGGTACGTACAAGAAGTATAACATTATTTGCGTACTTTAGGAAGAGCTTAGAGACAAGTTCGACCACCTTTCATGTACCTACAGGACACGTTTTCGTTTCACAAACGGTGAAATTCATTAACATATTCATTATGGGATTATGAATAGCTTCTGCCAGCACATCCTACTTTCTTCCTTAGACCAAACAAGTCATAGCATAGAGTACTCTCACATCCTGATCATACTGTTCGTTGTTTGTACACTGAACATCAAGTCAGGCTTTACGAGAATCATCGCTATTAAGATGTTTTAGTCACCTGTTGTCGTTTATACTACGGAATCATTTTAATAGTCAATAATCTTCTCCAATATAATGATATTAATCAGAAAAATCTGTCTTTTCTCGACCATTTCTTGAATATTCGAAGATACCTTCGTAAACTGCGCGGGCGGGCGCGTAGTTGTTTTCGATTCATCGGGCACATGTGCCGTTACAGGTAAACGTAGTGATTACATGCTCTTTGGTTACAGGCAACAGTTAAGTATACAAACTGGCCAGTTCTCAGGCAAAAGTTTGACATTCTCTATTCGTTTGAATTTCGATCGTGAATGAGCTCCTTTGTTGCAAAATAGGTTTGTGTGCTGCGGCTGCCAGTGCTTTGATAATTAGCTCCTTTAGTTTTACACTTTGTACAAACTTTTGCCTCGGTTTTCTCTTTTGTAATATGCAAAACAATTAATTAGAAGCTTGAGCGTATATTTTAAAAAATGTAGAGCTGGAGAGCTGTCTTAGTATATAATTACTACTTAGTTGTGGAAACTGTTTAGGCTAATGTAAATTGAAGTACCTACATGTAAAAATGTATGCTTATCTACTCGTAAGTCTAACGCCATAACAGCAATGTTTTAAACTTCTTGTGTACCGACAGTTAGAGATATAAGTTAGCCAGTTCCTCCGTGATCCGTCGGTCTAACCGTCAGGCCGCAGGGGGTGCATACAACCACGCCCCCCCCACAGCCGGTGTGCTCAAAACTGACGGCGGAGAGCAAGTAGTGAGGGGTTTAGTTGGTAGTGGTGCCTGCTCTCGACCGCCCCATCTGGTCAGCCCACCCGGAGTGGGTAACCTTATGGGGAGACTTAGAGGAGGCTCTCTCCTCCTGCCCCGCCTCCTGTCGAGCTTTCGAGCTCGTCACAGGGCGGGGCAGGGGTTAGAACCACCCAGCCCTGACGCGAAGCCTATTAGGCTTGGCGGGAGGGCTAGGCGCGGCGAGAGACAGGCCTTGTCTGACTGAGTCCAACATGCCGTTAGCGGTATACGAAAAGACTGTATTTGCTCACACTATAAAAAAAAGAAAAAAAAAGTCTATCTATCGATGTTTCTGTAACGATTACACAAATGCTCACCCACTTATTTTGGGATTAGAGCACTGTTAAAAATGTTGTACAACATTTTATACAATCGTCAAAAGTCTCCAATTAGTCGCAGTAGGTAAGTACTATGCGATTATTATAAGAATAGGACGGGTTGTTGACAAACTTCACTCTGAAAAGGTACAGTTCGCAAGAAAGTGCAAAACAAAATAATGAAAATAGTTTTTTTTTATTTTGGCAGAACGTGGTTTGAGTATTGCCACTTTCAAAACGAAGTTTTTTTTATTTTTTAAATCCACCTACTCGTTATGCCAGCGCCAGACACAGCACAAACATTTGAATAAATGTTTGGACACATGTGTAGCACGGGTATTTGAGTATTTGTTCAAAGCTTTGATAAAATACTAGAGCATATTTCTACAGTACTTTGCAATGTCAGAAGGTAAAGTCTTCAATGTCTTTGTAGCAGTAGCAGCTGCAGTAGCAGTTCAGACCAGCAGGACGATGATTCTCAAATGAGTGGAATAGAAGAGGTGGAATAGCATAAGCAAGCATAATGTGTTTTGATTTACAATTGGCGGATTCACGAAAGGCGCCTCCCCGAGTGGCTTGATTGAATCGCTCCCCGTGATACCAATACCCGGCACACCCTGGTAACAGCTAGATTCTGCCGAATCTAACTTCAATCAACGTGCATAATCTAGCTGGCCAATCCTTTTACCATGATAGACCAATACAATTTTTCACTAGACCCCCAATTTGCCAATTTTATTGTAAAGTTGATTATTAGGTAAATTATTTTCATAATTTGAATTCCTGTTTAATTTAAATATTAAACCAGTAAATAGAATCAACATTCAATTTATTCTGTGTTATTGAAGCATAGTATTAAAGTACCCCGCAGAACAATAAGTATGAAAAAATAGGTTCAGCAGTTAAATATCACAAAATTTTAATTTGATTGAGATTCAAATTACCTGATCATTTTCGTAAAAACATACTTTCATGAGTCCTATACTTTTCGAAAAAATCAAGTTAATGATTTGTATTTATCTGCAAATTATTCATATGTTTTGGTTTGCACGAACATAATTATTAATTTATCGTAAGCTATGACATGATCAGCCCCCTGATTCACGATTTAAATTTCTTTTTTGCACACCATACTGAAGTGAAGTGAAGTTAGTTTGACAGCACTTTGACAGATTGACGTCACAACATGGCGGCGTCCCTATCCTATTCTTATAATAATCGTATAGTAATTAAAAAAATGGAAATTATTTTTAACACGTGTTAGATAAGAATGGAGTTGCGGCATGGCGTTAGTGCGGCCGGACACGATTGAGGTTTCAATCACGTATTTAGCGACTTTCTAGAGCTTAGCGTGTATCAACGCGTGCGCGTTCAAAATTTAAAATTGCCCATCAGAAGGCTGGACTCGCCTGATTGTGCAATGCTATTGATTCCGACACTTCCTTGCTGGATAATCCCCAAGTCTAGGTGTCTGTGAAACTGTCGAGTTGAATCCAATAACTCATTTATATGCAGCATCCAGTTCGTTATCCACGATGCGATGCAGAGACTTTTTTTTACTACAATTAGTACGATTCGTACCTACTTACAAAAACGGTTTTATAGTGTCAATAACAAACCCATTTGTCTTGATGAAGCAAGATATGACATCTTGGTCATTTGTCATTAAATATTGATCAATATCTCTCAGTTGCATTGCATTGCATGGCTAGGCTAGGTATAGGTGATGGGTTTTTGCAACACCAGTATGCATCACTCTCATGGTTGAAAACAAGCATCGCTGTAGAAGAAAAACCATTTGAGAATTCCTAACCGTTTATTTTTCAAAATCTAAGTACCTAACTCAAGTTTATGACGGAGAAAATGCAAATCACTTGCATTTTCCTTAATAAATAGTACCTACCCAGATGTCACGTGGAATGTTTTCCATGGAGAAAGGAACACGTTCTGACCCTACGACCCTCATGTGGCTGATCAGCTACTACTAACTAGCTTGACTCGTTTATCAGATCGCTATCAACAACAGTGTTATATAATCACATGTTTAAACCTTCAAACTAATAGATTACAATGCCGTATCGATGTAAAAAAATACTGATATAGTATATTCTTATCCTTTAAGTTTAGGATAATATGCTATATTTGTTGTTTATTTATTTTACGAGTATGTCAACACATATTATTTATTTATTTGAACCCCTTGTATTCTTTTGCGAAAAAAGGAATAATGGTGCTTACTTTCGCAAAAAACACAAGCTGCATAATGCACCGCCCGCCCACAAAAAATTGTACATGCACACCACAAAAATATTAGTGCACAATACCTGCACCACCAGTTAACAAGACAGCAATACACCTTAGACTAACCACTTGTTTCGCCCCAACCCGGGGCATCTTCAGGAGTTAGATCGTGCGGAAACCAGCACCGGATTTGCGGAAGTAAGCTATATATATATTTCTTTTTTCACAACGGTTAGGGACTTCCGCCAGGTGACGCCTGATTCAATCAAATACCCTTGTATTTTTTATTTACATACTTATTTAAATCATGAATGTGTAAATTATATTGTATCATTATAACTTACAATAATAATAAAGGCTCTCTTAACTTCCTGTAGTTATAAGTTCTGAGACTGAAGCAGCTATTGCCACTTTATTAGCCAGTTATTGGCAGCCAATCACAGCATTGTAAGCTTGAGCCATTGTCATTCAAATATGCTGCAAAGTCACAGACCATTACAGACTCCTGACAGCCTTCGTAGCAATTCGTATGCATTATGTGTTGACAAGTCTGTAGGAACTGCTTGCCATGATGGCTGTGTTCTGGCATTGTGCCATAGCACTGTGTAAAACAATAAAAATCATCAAAACTAGCATTCAAAGTTTGATGGCATTGTCTCAAAGTGTACGGGCCTATTTTGTGTAATTATCACATTACAAAACTAATTAATTGCTTCATAATAACGAGTACATGGAAACGCGATTGAAATAACGACTTAAATAATCGTTGCACCTGTCCTACAGCTAATATAGGTGTCTGTGGGAACTTGCAAACAATATCATGAACTCGGGAAAATTCTTAAACGACAATAGCAATGAGTTACTTTCGCTACAATGCGTGGTCCACTTTTAAACAGACACGCAATTCGTTGTTAAGTCGCACCTACATTTCTGATGCAATGTTTTATTAATATGTTAACCGAGATTGATGTGTTACATACGAGTTATCATGTACGCGCAATCATTTCCTTCAATCTTACTAATAAAGGTATTTAATTGTTGCAGATGGCGTAGAAAAGCGGTCAGAGATATCCATCACCAATGTTACTAAATAAACTAATGGAAGGAGAACCGATAACAACGAGTAATCTTATTTCATCCATTAAAAATTTCAACAGTGAAGGCAAAGACCACGGTACGATTAAAGCTCTGTTGAAAAACTTTATTTTACCAGAACCGGAAAAAATGGCCATTAAAGAAAATCAAGGTGAAAGTAACAACTATGTGTATACAATACCAGTCAAACCTCCCGTACCGACAATAAACGACCGAACGAAATCGCTAAACGCTGCTAAGTTAGCATTTTTGAATTCCACTGTGGAATCCGTACCAGCTGGACTAAGAACAGATACGAAAAAGCTGGACTCTAACATATATTACGCCCAAATTGCTATTTCAACCGGAAGTGATGATACTAGAAGCACGGGTGGAGGGAAAAATCCAATGCCTGTACCCCCTTTTAAAAACGATAAAATAACCTATAGCCCAGTTGAAGTTGCACCTAGCATTAAAAAGAAGATTGACCAACATCAACACAGAAAAGTAAGCTTCAAAATTAAAAATGCAACAACATCGTATAGACGCCCACCTCTGGCCTCCAAAACGACAATGACAATAGCAAGTAATAAGGTTTCAGAATTAACAAAAAAGTTTAATAATTTGGTGGCTGAATCTCATAACGGATCTACCAAACAATGTAAACTTGCAAAAACTATTGAGGATTTACAGTCTTCCTCACGATGTTCAGTCAGCAACAGCTCCACTCCTTCTTCAACTCTTAGTTCAAGCCCTAATATTAAAATAGTATTACGCCAAAAAAGAGGCTCGAAGAAGCGGAATCATAAAAAAAGATGTTCAAGCATGGATTCCATAGATAAAATGATAATTACCGATAGTTCGTCAGCCAAGATTCGAGTGATCCGATCTAAATCAGACGGTATGAAAATTCCAAAAACTCCTAAAAAGCGATTAAAATATCAGGACTCGAGCGAACAACAAAGTGGGTCAGATTCCGTAGATGGCACTCCAGTGAAATCTACAGATGTAAGACTGAACGATACTAATACTACAGAAAGCAATGTTGTAAAAAATGTCATAAAAAAGTTTGAATGCGAAATAGCTCAATCTAATTCTAATAACACTGTAACAAAACAAACAGACAAAGTAAAAAGTACAATTCCCCTAAGAGAAAAACCGAAAGTACCAGAAAAAAAGACGTCGTTAGTTGTTACTAAAAATATAGTGGTTAAAGATGGTGTCCCAAAAATAAAAACTATTAAACCACTTGTGAACAACGAACCTGTGCTAAAATCAGATAAAAATATTAGAGAGGAAGTTAAAAAAAAAGAATCTCTGTATGATCGTAAAAAATACAGAACAAATTACATTCATTCGGAAAAATTGCCGCTTACAGCAGTTGAAATCATTCAAGAAGATGTCAACGAAGTGAAAGATAATCAAGACCAACTTTTATCTCCAGACACTCATGTTTTTAAAGAAGCTGAAAAGACATATCAAGAGATTAGACCAAATATAACCCCCAATGATTCGTTTTTATGGAGGCGGAAAAGCAGCACTCAGATTTATTCCGATAGTGAGAAATCTGTGTCGGATAGTCCATACAGCTTTATAAGTGTAACCATGAATGAAGTAACTATAACGTGCAATAATAGTGAGATAGCTGAACTTTCAATGAACGAAGAATCTCCCCTGTCAGAAAAAAACGAATCTCAACATAACGATAAAAGAGAGTCAGACTCTGATTTTGAAAGCAATCTAGTCGAAGCTTATAACAAAGAAGTTCTCGTAGGATATACGTCCAAACCGAAAGTAGAACCAGTAGTTGAAGATGATTATGAACCTTTAGAGCCACGAGAAATTCACAATGTTGTAATAATACCAATTAAAATGTCGGATAGGAATTCAAAAATAAATTGCCCATTGCCAGAAATTCCTAAAGAGACTGAATCTCCAGAGCCGGTGCTATCAAATCCAAGTGAGAATGTTTACCAATGCTTGTTGGAGATGAGATCGCACCCTGAAGGTGATGAAAGTAGCTTACATAACTATGAACTTTGTGACGAGCAGTTGGAAGAGAGAACACGTGGTGACGGTGATAGCGACGATGGTTATGAATATTGCAAATCACCTATTAAACCCTATTGTTTAACTTCAAGCTCTGGTATCCAGATCGCTGAAGATTATCGACCTTCTGCCGACAATAACAAAAACTATGCCATTTCAAAATCGGTTAGTGGAACTTCTACCGTCAGCTACGAAAAAATAGGTTCAGAAAGGATATATGAAAAAATTCCACCTCGACCACCTAAATCCAAAGATAGCAGTCCAAGCTATAGCAATAGACATTCCTTTATATCGTCAGACTACACGGGGTACAATGATACGGAGAATATTTACGACACCATTAAACATGGAGACGGTGTATCTCTGTCGCATTGTTATGAGAGCATTCCAAATAGCCCAAGTATGGTGAAATTAAGGAATAATTTAAGAAAACAATTGTCATCGGCGGTTCAGAAACGGCTGTCTTTCGATACGGTGTCGAACATTAGTCAATCGACGATGTCTAGTGAACAGAAGACGAACAGCATCTACGGCCAGCGGTCGGTGCTGAGCTACAACGGGCAAGAGATCACCTTCCAAGTGCCGGGGAGTGAAACGAGCGGGAGCGACAGGAGTGACAGGAGCGACGACTGGGTCGATGTCTCTGACGAAGAAAAAAATGAAGAACAGAAAATCATCATGTAAGTAGTTAAATTTCGTATCTTGATTTCTCTTAAAATCTAAAATCAAGAAACATGCATAATAATTTTCTCAATTTTATGTCAGTTTTGAACTGGAAATGTATCTAAAATTTTCATTACTGAAGTAATATCCCTTTAGGGTATATACCTAGTGAGTTTCGTAGAGCCTCAATATTCATACAAGATTTTCAAATTGATAAAATGCAATTAACTGTTATAGAATAAATGAACACAAGATATGAATCGTTGCAGTATTTAAGTAGCGCAGTAAATAAGGCTATCATAGATAACCAGTAATAAACATTTCCTAAGAGAAAAGCAAACATCCTTATCGAAAACCTGATACAATTATTCGTATATGGTTCAGTCCTTAAAAAATGGGGGAAAGCTCAGGACGTAGTATCAGAATATATCAAATTGTGATTAATTATTACAGTGTGCGTGAACGGAGTAGAGGCCGAAGGAGCCCTGTCAGTTGGTCGCAGAAAGTGAGACACCAATGGCATAAATCACCAAAGCCAAAAGGGGAAAATCAAGGTATGTTAAATTTTGCATAGGTATTTTTATACAGACCTACATAATTAAATACTGTAATAAGTTAAGTTTAAGGTCAAACGATTACCATACAAAAAACGTTCACCTTTAACTATGTTAGGATTCACCATTTATGGTAAACTATGTGTTCTATAGTCTTTTCTCATGTTTAAGTAGGCGCGAAATGAATATTTTACATACTTTCATTCAGAATTATAACACAAATCAACTCCAAATTCTCATGAAACTTACGCATGTGTGTGTGACATTAGTCGTGTACGTATACAAACATTTCGAGCAAATTTGCGACGTTGCCGTTCCATGCGGCTAAGACGCGCAACGCGCGATGCCGCTCTTCCGTTTGTGTCATGTGGTTTGTGTCAATTATAATTTACATATTTCTCTTTTGAGTTAGTACTAGATCCCACTGCAAATTAGTGCGCTCATCGAGTTTTTGCTAATAACCTAATTTTTACGTACTTCTATTAATGATAGTCCATGGAAATCGTACATTTTGCCTTGCGTTAAATGAGGTAGTTCTGATTTTTTTGTATGTTAGTAGTGATGAGATAGTAATGACAAATCCAAGTTTTCGACCTCGAAAGCCCTCCGGATCATTGTTAAATATTTAAAAATCCAATAAATTTTCAGATTTTTTCAGTTTTTATCAATTTTTACCACCAAGGACCTGTGTTACGGCAAAAAATACTATGCACGCTTTAAAGTAGACTAAATTTGCAATAAAAAGAGATTAATTTGGTTCTTGTAAGTCAAATAGTTTTTAAGATGGGGCAATTTAAAAGTTTGCAAAAATTCAAAAAAGGAAGTATTACAGTTTTTTTAGTTTTCGACATTTTGGCCCATAGTAGTGGGTTTATGGCAAAAGATAAATTATTAGTTATAAAAGTCCATTAAATTTTCAACAAAATGAGACTAATTAGTAATATCAACTTACACTTGATAGTTCCTGAGACAGCTGTTCAAAGTTATTGAGGTAAGTAAACAATTATGTAATAGAAGGGTTTGCAAAATGAAGTACGCCATAAAGGAAGGAGGATCTGGGAGGTGGTGGGATCAATTATGTACATTGTATGTATAATTTTGATGGACCAGGCACGTCCTCTGAATCCACAGCACACTTTTTGGGGGCAGCTTGCTGAGGTATAATTTCTTCATCGAACTGCTCAGGAAGGTCAAAATCGTCCTTTGATGGTGGGTTATCAATCAATGGTTCATCAATGTCATCACACATCAGGTCTGGTACTATGTTCTCGCATGATTGGCCAATGCAGTAGCTGCAAACAGCCGCACATTTGAGTTCTGCTTTCCTCCAACCACATCTTCTTACATTCACACCAATTATCTAAGCCCATGTTAATTTCATTAAGAAACTGTATCATGGAAAACTTGATAATGGATAAATATATACTTAAATACTTTTTTTTTGTAAATAAATACTTAATATACATAGTAAACACCCAGACCAAGACAAATAGACATGTTCATGCACACAAATATTTGTCTTGTTCGGGAATCGAACCCGAGACCACTGGCGCAGAAGGTGCGTAGCCTACCTCTGCGCCAAATCGGTCGTCAAACACGTACGTACTATGATTAGGAGAATATATATCTATAGGGTTGCCTATCAAAATGTTGCCGCTAGTATTTAAAAAAAAACGGCCAAGTGCGAGTCGGGCTCGCGCACGAAGGGTTCCGTACCATTGTCTATACAACATTATACACTAATTATAACATACAATATTATTCTATACTAGCGGATCCTCGCGGTTTCACCCGCGTGGTACCCGGTACCCGTGGGAATATCGGGATAAAATTTAGCCTATTCGGGAAGAATGTAGCTTTCTAATGGTGAAAGAATCTTCTAAATCGGTCCAGTAGTTTAGGAGCCTATTAGATGCAAATAAACAAACAAACAATTAAATCTTTCCTCTTTATAATATATGTATAGATAGACAACATTAGACCGGACTGGACAACGGGTCAGTATGGGAAAGTTTGAAACTATAAGAGATAGAGATATATTTGTTTTATGGAACCATGTCGTCGATATTAGAGTTTAGAAAACTGCATTCAATGATTTTCAAAAAAACTCATACACGACTCGGAAATGGGTCGGTACTCGGTAGTGGGAAATCGAACCTTGTCAGTTTTCAAAACTAAAATATTACTATTTTATTACGAAAGTTGATTGTGTAGATTGTTAGAAATACATTTTACTATGGAAACCTATGTCTACAATTGAAAGAAAGTGCTGCAGTTATCTATCTCATAGATGTGCACACGCCCCTTATCATACTTCGGTCCGCGAGGTATATAGGTTTTTTTTGGTATCTTTTTTCATACCTTGAGTTACATTATCGAAGTTTTCAACGAATCCCTAACTTTTTCAAAATATTCTATAGCCTATGTTAATCAGGGATAATGTAGCAGAAAGAATTTTTGAAATCAGTCCAGTAGTTTTTGAGTTTATTCGCTACATACTTACCTGATACATACATACCTACATACATACCTGAATACATACAAAACGGGAATACAGGAAATCTTTCCTTTATAATATTAGTATAGATAAGGAAAAATCGGCCAAGTGCGAGTTGGACTCGCCCAGGAAGGGTTCCGTACCAACTTAACGTACCGATTGCCTATACCAAGCCAAAATTCGATTAGGTACTTATCATTTTTCGTCAGCAAAATATAACATTGTTTTTCAATTACATTTGCGGTTTTCGAAAATGTGTTATATCTCAAAAAGTGCTTACTACATCTCGTTCAAACTAATTTTCGTTGAAAGTTATTATAAAGATGTACAGTATATATTTTTTCTAGATTTTTCACTAATTTATTTCAAAAGTTAGAGTGGTGGGGGGGTGACACATTTTATCGCTTTGGAAGGCTCTATCTTTCAAAATATTGACTTTGAGAAAAAATGGTTCGAGAAACCTTTATGCCATTTTTAAAGACCTATCTATAGACACCCCACACGAATATGGTTGATAAAAAAAATATTTTTCGGTTTCAGCTTCATGTATCGGAAGCCCCCGGATTTTTGTATTAAAATCGTAAAGCGGTTTATAAAGTACATCTACTTACCAAATTTCAACTGAGTAGTTTTTATAGTTTTGGATAAAAGTGGCTGTGACATGCGGACGGACGGACAGACAGACAGACAGACATGACGAATCTATAAGGGTTCCGTTTTTGTCATTCGGCTACGGAACCCTAAAAATGGTTAAAGAAACTTTTATATTATTTTTGAAGACCTATCTATAGACACCCCACACGAATAGGTAAACATTTTTTAGTTTCAGTTTTATGTATTATTTTTACTTTCGTATAAAAATTGTAAAGCGGTTTACAGGATACATCTACCTACCAAGTTTCAAATGTGTAGTCTTAATAGTTTTGGATGAAAGTGGCTGTAACATACGGACAGACGGACAGACAGACAAATGACGAATATATAGGGGTTCCGGATTTGGCCATTCGGCTAAGGAACACTAAAAATGGTGTTCCAAGCATTATTTTCCCTGTATACGTTTTTTGGAGCATTAGTTGATAGACTACTTGTGTAATTTAAAAAATAATAATGCAATTGCATTTGTTGCAATTTATACATCTAAATTAATATTTTAATGTTTTTTTTAAACAATAATAAATAATAAAAAAAATTAGCTTCCTGAGGTTTGAACCTTAACTCTCTGGTGCCTGAGTCAAGCATATAGACCGCTAGGCCACATTGTCGTTTTAAGGTGGATCGAAATGTTTTGTTACTAGAAACTCGGATTTATGGTATGCATGTGTGAGTGCTTAGTAAAATTGGATGACAGAAAAACATATTTAACATATTTGGATGATTTTTATACTACAAATAGTTAAGTGTTGGTTTCGAAAATTCAATATTTATTTATAGAAGGCGCCAAAAGTATTTTGAGTTACAAAGATACAAAGAATATTTAACAAAAAAATAAAAACTACGAAATAGCGAAAGTAGCGCCATCTAACGAGCCTTCAGCTTTTTGTGACTTAATCGTTTGACCTTAAAGGGTTGAATACTCAGCACGACTTTAACCAAGCGAAACGTACAGCGCCATCTATTTTTAGACCACAACACTACTACGTAATGCTGTTTCGTGACGTTTAATATTGACGTTAGCGGTTGTTAACGTAGCTCGCGATAGAGAGCGCTTTTGCGGTAGTTGATGAAAATATCACAATTTGACGATCGATTTGGCGCACGTGTAAACTAACTGCCTTCTGCGCCAGAGGTCTCGGGTTCGATTCCCGAACAAGACAAATATTTGTGTGCATGAACATGTCTATTTGTCTTGGTCTGGGTCTTTTATATGTATATTAAGTATGTATTTACAAACAAAAAGTATTTAAGTTTATATTTATCCGTTATCAAGTTCACGTAGACACAGTTTCTTTAGAAATTAACTTAGATAATTGGTGTGATTTTAAGAAAATTTTTTTTTTTTTTCAAACATCTTTTTAATTAGGTAAGTGATGGCATTTACTGATAAATATCTTCAAAATTTATTCGCATTATTTTAATCGTTTCTATTATTGTCTAGTAAATAGGCTAGTAATAGTAATAAAAGACAAATTATGTATGTATGTAGATACCTATTTTAAATAAATATTTCGTCAATGAAAATGAAAAGCATTTTAAACTTTGTTACAACAAATAATTGTATGATTTATTTAAACAATTCCAAACAATGCTCATAATGTATATCCTACTAATATTATAAATGTGAAAGTTTGGATGTTTGGATGTTTGGATGTTTGTTACTCAATCACGCCGAAACGGCTGAACGGATTTGGATGAAATTTGGAACACAGATACTTTGTAGCCTGGAGAGGAACATAGGCTACTTTTTATCCCGGAAAAATGTCACATTCCTGAGGGATAACGTCGTGTAGTCCACGCGGGCGAAGCCGCGGGCGGAAAACTAGTTATGTATAATCGTAGACCAAACTTGCTACTCTTGCGCAAGTGCGGTGACAGGCATCCTACGCTTGCATTCCTGATTATTCAAATCTAGACATTAATTTTTTGTCCTTAATCCATATAAATAGCCATGTTCCAGTCATGTTTTTTTATGTCATTTAATTTTTTAAGTCTGTAGAACAGCTCCGATCAACAATAACACTGTATAACAATAGTAGATTGTACAACAAGTGCATAAAACGTACCATTTTACCCGAGACGTATATATCCATCCGAGCCGTAGGCGAGGGTGGATAGTCAATTCGAGGGTAAAATGGGTTTTATCTACGAGTTATACACTCTGCTTTTCACTTCGAGTGTGAGGAAAATAAATAACAATATTGCAAAAAAGAAAAAATAAAGACTTCGCCATTTGGCGGGAAGACTTTCTTTTTCTTTTTTTATACTTGGCAGTGGCAGCACAGTGACTTTAGCATAGATCGTAGCCCATAATGCTCTTGAAATACTTATTTCTTACAAAACTCATTAATTTTGCCTAGTTTAATACAAATTATAGTTAGTAATTAAACATGGATTGTGTACAAAATTAAAGAAACAGAATGAAATAACAAGTTTATTTAACGAAGTTTAATTGCGTGTGTGACTGTTTACCTGACGACCTTTGTCTTAGAGTCTAGACTTAGACGAAGATTTTACTTTATGCACTAGAGCATAAAAAGCGATTTTATGCAGACTATACCCAACATAAACACGAACTTTACGAGCATGAGAAGTGAAAATATATAATTATCTTCTCCTTGCTTGGTACCTAAATGCCATCGCTATTATTTTGCATGCATCTCAAGGTTGTCTGCAACACTTAAAGTTGCTTGTATTTAATTTATTCGAAGACATATTGTAAATAAACTAGCTAGAGTCAGATATTTGTGGGGAACTTAATAGACGGACAACAAAATCTTTAGGAAACGGGAATTGAAAACACCGTTTCTTTAATGCTCAAGAAAATCTCACATGCACAGAACAATCAAAGCCTAATGGTATATAAATTGTGGCACTTAGGTTCTTGAGTTACACAGTGTCCAGTTCATAATGCTAATGTCATCGTACAACATAATATTTGCTCCCACGCTAGCGTCAAACTGTACAAATCCGCCTAAAACACTGGACGTGTTGCAACAAGTTCACGGACCTGCGGCTGCGCCCGCGCAGCGTGGGCGGCCCGCTAATAGTTGCCGGATTCCGCGCGGTAAATGCGCGCTTAGACCAAATACCTGGTGGTTTTGTCAATTACTTGAGTCATTAGGAACGCAGTCGAAATATGATTATTAGAGTTTCTGTTCTTGTAAAGAGTCAAAAACCACAACAAATCAAATTGAAGTGCAAATTTTTTGCAATCCTTTTTCTGTTGCATAAAGTTTTGTCTGCCTTTTTACTAAATTGAATTTTTCTACATTCCTGAAAAAATCATCAACGTATTATCCAATTACAAATACGAAACGTTAGTTTTTCAAATATAAGTAGTTTCTTTTCGATCTTTTCGGGTCGACCGTGTTTTATTTGGCTTCGATGATTTATATTTTTCCAGACCAATATTGTGCCACTTGTATAGCATAACGTATGCCTCTACGACCTGTAATTTAGGATATATTATTATCTGAAAAGGCTCTAATGCTTCTTGCCAATGAATAATACTTTCTAAAGTTAACACTCTGGCTGCTATTTGGCAACCTATAACGAACACAAAGCATGTACACATTGTAAACATTCATTGTATTTCTTTTATGCGAATTACCACCAACATTGATTTAATTAAACGAACCACTTATAAAAATTTCACCCTTCTATGAAAACGTAGAGTAGGTACCCGATGGTAATATCGATTCGCTCCGTCTCTTGATATGGTTGTGATTACCACTGGCCTACATAGATAGCAGGCTCTAAACATCGCCTACAAGCTTGCATTACACCTGACTGGCGGTAAACAACGCACATGGGAATAGTGTTTGTGTCGTTTAAAAAATGTGAGTAAATATTTATGTTATGTAGTAGGACCGTTAGTAGCAAATCGTTGGGATGCTCATTATTGTTATATTTTGTTTATTAACGTTTTATTTGCGTTGATCCGTTTGGATCACAAAGGAGTTTTCCTTTGTATATTTTATGCCTCTTTTAGCGAATATGTAAGGGATCCCACATTTCGAATTGGCATTGCATCGCAAAAATATCGCATCGCAGTCGTATCCCATCGGTTTGTGTAAGAGTCCTTAGTTTTTCATTGTTTCCCTGTTGTCACTAAGACTAAGCTAATGAATTCGTTTAATGTCAAATAATTATTGCTCTTACTTTCTTCATATTTATCATTAAAACTGGGCGTACCATGTCTGTGTTTAATTTCCATGTCATTCATATAAACCATAACGAAAATAAGTCCAATTGTTTGCCTATCACTATCACCACAACCAGTGAAGTGTTCCTGGTAATTTGTCAAACATACGCGGCCATTATTTTATAATAAGGCATTGTGCTCGCCAATCGGAGTGGACTTCCTCGCTGGGTGCGCACGCCGCCCAGCTGAAATCGCGCGCAACCACCGTGACCGACTATTGTGTACTAACCCATTAAGATTTATCGTATATTAGTACTCCGATTAGTTTAAAAATTTCCATCTCTTAACTATGTCACCTTTTAGGTCTAGAAGGAGAGTTGGTCTACATTACAACATTGTTAAAAGTTATACGTGATAAAAAAGCATTTAAGGTGGTTCGATCAGCTCAGTAGCGCCACCAATAGAAATAAATCATTTACGATTTATCAAGGGTTTAGAATAAAAGTTTCGGTTATTTTGCGCAAATAGAAGAGTAAAGTGCAATTTTTAAGTATTTTTTCATGGCCTCAAATATGAGCATTAAGTTATGGATCTCGATATTGCTAAATGTGGCCACTTTTGGCACTATTGAGATTCACGACTTATTGCTTAAGTTTGGGTTCTTAAAAGTATATTTATAAAATGCATTTTACTCTTTTATTTGCGCAAAATAACCGAAACTTTTAATCTAAGCCTTTAATAAAACGTAATTGATTAATTTCTATTGGTGGCGCTACTGAGCTGATCGAACCACCTTAAATAAAAAAACTTTTTAATTCCACAAGCTCTTTCCTAAATGATAACCTCACCTCATCAAATAGTGGTGAAACCTGCGACATTTATGTCTAGGTCACACGTTCTGCCGAACTCAATCTTGAAACTGCCGAACTCTATATCTATCTCTACACATTTGCAATGGCACATTTGTCAAGGCCGTCAGTTTGCTGGATTACCCGTATTATTCCATCATCAATGTAATCGTCTGATGGTCCTACAAAGGCATTAATGGAATTAACTTCAACGAGTTTAATTCCATTATTATTTCTTGTAACCGTTGCGTTTCATTGAATATTAAGCATTTCATTAACCTCGTTCTGGTACACTTGTATTATAGCATTTGCAAGATTACAATGGCTATGTTTCAGTAACAATTTCTCAAATCTAGTTCTAGTTAATGCTCTCAGCACAGAATTGGAGTCATCATTCTTATTTACTTGAGAGTTCCTTGCAACATCGATAAAAATGACGACCTCCGTGGCGTGTACGCACCGGGATAAAAATGACGACCTCCGTGGCGTGTACGCACCGGTTTCAAGGTGCCGCTATCTCTAGAGGTCCCTTGTTCGATCCCCGGTCGGATAAATGTTGAAAACGAACTTTTCAATATTTCCTCGGGTCTTGGTGTATGTGTACCCGTCGTTGTTTCCAATTTCCATAATACTAGTGCTTAAGCTACTACACCTTGGTATCGGAACAATGTATGTGATGGTATCCAATTATAAAAAAAATGTATTCGCATCCATAGCCCAACTACATAAGTGTTGTTTAATGTTTGATGTTCACCACATGAGCAATGCTTGCCACCTGCCCAATTCTGACAGTTAACCTATAAGTGAAACTTATAATGATGATGCGTAATAGTCATGTCCATTCAACGTTTTGAGGTCAAAGTAGCCGTGGGAAATAATAATTGAATTGATGATAACTGGCTAATGTGTAATCAACAAGTAGAGCTTTAAACTGAGTAATTGATATTTTGATTTGAATAAGGATTCTACTATGATCCGAAATGTTTAAATTATTGACATCAGGGACCGGTATTAAGACTAATAGAACAGTAAATTTCTGCTAGTGCAAATTCTATAAAAAAAAACTTTTTTTCGATTCTGGGCTTCGGCTTCGTTACCTTGATGACCTTTTGTAATAACTTTATCAACTTTTCCATACTTAAATCTATGATGCTTCGGAAAGTACCTGTGTCGGATTGGAAGGGAGGCGACCACACGGTGCCATGACTGCGGCGCTGGGGTGGACAGTGCGGAGCACACCTTACAGGAGTGCCCTGCCTGGTCTTCGCAGCGCCGTAGTCTGGGCGCCGTGATAGGGAGGGACCTCTCGCTGCCGAGCGTGGCCCGCGCCATGCTTAGTAGCGACAGGTCCTGGGATGCGGCAGTCTCCTTCTGCGAGGATGTCATCTCGCAGAAGGAAGCGTCTGAGCGGATCCGCGAGCAGGAGGCTCATGCGGATCGGCTTGGACGCAGGCGGCCGGGGCGGAGGTATCTGCGCTTTGCGCGCCTTATCCCCCCTTAGCGGGGCGGGGCGGTGCGGTTCGGGCGACAGCGACTTGGCCGTCGCCCGGATCGCACAGTCCCCCCCCCGGTAGTCTTGGGAGTTGGCCCCGCTTGCTCGGCCATCTCCCGCCGCGCAGGGGCCCGGAAACGGACCACCCGTCAGTCCGCAGGGGTGCTTCTCACCACGACCCCCCCACAGTCGGTGTACCAAAAACTGACGGCGGAGAGCAAGTAGTGAGGGGTTTAGTTGGTAGTGGTGCCTGCTCTCGATCGCCCCATCTGGTCAGCCCACCTTGAGTGGGTAACCTTATGGGGAGATTGTGAGGAGGCTCCCTCCCTCTGTCCTGCCCCCTCTCGAGCTTTCGAGCTCGATAGGGGGCCGGAGCAGGGGTTAGAACCGCCCAGCCCTGACGCGAAGCCTATTAGGCTTGGTGGGAGGGCTGGGCGCGGCGAGGGACAGGCCCCGAGTCTGACCGAGTCCAACATGCCGTGTGGTATACGTAAAGACAGTATTTGCCCTCACTATAAAAAAATAAAAAAAAAAGGCAGCCCAAAATACTTGCTTGCTTCATAAAATCTACATTATAACCAGTACCTAACATAAATTTTTATTCGTAGTAAGTGCACCATTTTTTCGTTGCTGCACGTAAAATAATGCTAATTACTGATTTACATCATGCAACGCTGCTTGTAAATCTAGTGTTTTCCCTGCGGAAATAAAAATTTACATTATTCGTTTCCACTTCACTGTTCCTTGATTGATACTTCTCGAATCCACTACAATCTCGTTCTAACAGAGTAGTTAATGGTACAGTATAGTTGATTACCCTTGTTTTGTTTGTCAGCGGATGCTTCGTTTATTCTTGCTGTTGGTTATCGTAGTAGTTGACAATCAAAATACTTACTGATATTATCAAAATGACAAAAGTGGTTACTGCCAAGCCAAAGTACAATGTAAATTCCTCTGCGTGTTGGTACTCGTCTCGTGCTTCTCACGTTGTCATTGTCCCTGCTATCGACAGCAAGATGAATGCCTGACTGAGGGTCCTTATTCCCTTGATTTCACAGTTTATTTTCAAACAAAGAGTCACACAGCACTGCATTACTCATCCTTGACCGTAAAAGAAGTTTAGGCTTGCCTCCATGATCCTTAAGCAATGTAAAATGAACCGTGGCTTTTATAAAATAATGTCTCAATTGAAATGACTACATATAAATGGTAATACGCAATGACTCGAGACATTACGGTGATATGCGAGTTTATTCAAAACGCAGTTCATTATTTATAGCTTATCTCTAAAGGAGATATGGTATGGTATAATGAAATTACCGAGAATAGAATTGTCCATTGAATTACACCAATTCAAAGTTGTAAAGCTACTTTACAAACATCTGTTAAAGCCTCAGGTTAAAGCTAATGATTCGATTATAATTTTGTTCGATTACACACTTTAACCAAGATGACTGACAAATCTGACAATTACACAATTTAAGTTTTGTAAAGTATTTTTACATAAGCTTATTTATACCACTTTGCAATCGATGCGATTTGAAACTAATCTTCTAACTTGCAATGAAAAGGACAGATTGTTTACAATGGATGTTACGTTACGATATCTAAAAAAGTAATTAACGTTTCATTACTTGTCCTTGGTAAGTAGCATTTTGTAGATGATAATAGGTATAGTCGTCACAGACTGAATGACTTTCGCTAAATAATTCTATGAAAGTGTGGTTAAGTCCAGTAACAATGACCAGATTAGACTGCCTGTGCTCTCTAGGCTGTCTAGGTTGATTATTTTTGTGGTTACATACATTACTCAATTGTCATAAATGTACTGAATTTGAAAGAGTAATAATGGTTCAAGTTGCAAATAGATTTCATTCGAGTCTTCGAGTCCGATAATAATTTAATGTTATTCAGGAAGCCGATGGTATCTGCGACTCAACTGTAACCTCTGTTGAGCAACCTCACGCAAACTCTGTCACTCAAGCAAAACGCACAGCCTGAAATTTTGTCGGAGTGAAATGTTCTACATATATTGCCTTATTTTGCAAGTTGTTTGCGCAAGAGACGCAGCCAAAATCTCTGATGAATTCGAACGTGGGATCAATAACTCACTCGCCCCACTTGTGGCGGGTGACTTGTCGGTATTATGTCATTCAGCGCAGACACGATTGAGATCACCGCTCCAGATACCTGGAGCAGTACATTTAGCGACTATTTGCCTGATTAAGTTTTTCCCCCTTTGTTTCGCGCTGTCAGAATCTCAATTGCTAGCTTTAGCCTATTGTGCTGATAATTTATAGCTTAATTGATTACAAATCGGCCTAGATTTCAGTAGTCTGGCTGGACCAGTTCTGTAAAATGTGGTAGGTACTCGATAAACTAATTGGTTTCCAATCCAAGTATTGGGCTTTCGCCACTTTCGTAGATAAGCTAGTATATAGAGCAAAATTCACAGACCTATACTAATTTATATTTACTTTAGTTATTTGTGACTCGGTTTTTGAAGATTCTAGAGTCCTACACAAAAAATTCGCATAGGGAAATTAGAAAAATTACCACTTCGTATTCCTGTGGGATTTATTTGTTATTCCTATCGTAAAATATTAGGACCTTAAAATGTTGCTATAGGTAGACTTTTAATTTCTAATTTAAAAATTAACAGAAAAATACATTACTTCAATTGTCCTACTGTAAAAACTACTCTCCGTTGTGTACAAGGATGTAAAATATGAAATGAGGGATGGTGCTTAAATGGAGATTCTGGTACACCCACCCACTCACCTTCGAATAAGGCTCGCTTTGGAGAGGGCAGCGCGGGGTAAGCAGCGCGCGCTCGCGAGTCAGCCCTGCGCCCGCGCACTTGGACGGACGCGCGCGCCGCCGCTGCCGACCGTGAAAGTAATCGTGCATACATACAACAAAAAAAATAAAACCGCAAAAAATTCAACGTTTATAGTGCAATTTATTCAAACAAAAACTACGACGCCCACAAAATGTCAGTTCCTTGTGTTGTTCAATTTCGCAAGTCCTTTTGTGATTCTGCCGGCCGGTTACGCTGCTGTCCATAACTAGTGATGTGTTAGTGAAAAGTTACAACTACCTTATGTGGCTCGAGCAAATATGTTGACACAAAAGTGTTTTTATATTTACTTTCTAACCACCGGTTCGGTATAGCTAATTTACACGTTATCTTTCGTCACGCTTCGTTTCTATGTATCAAAGTGATGTTTAGTCTCGCTCTTGATACATTTATTTTCATTACTTAACTCTAAAGCATACGGATTATACTTTTAGATGAATAACGTCTTTAAAAAAAAGGGTTACGATTTGCGGTCTGTTGATGATAATTCTAATGATTTAACTGTTTTGTTCATAGCAGAATTGTTTAGAAAGTTTTAGATGTTTGCTTGATGAGGTATCATCTGTTTGCATAACTCGATCAAGGCATATTTGAGGTAGAGATAGTAAGTCCATGAGTGGCCGACCAACCGTAACCGTCTCCACCGACACAAGTAGGTACGCGAAATTTACAACACAAAGCCACCTTGTATTGCTAATGGCCGACTATTGCATTCCACAGAAATAATCATTGATTAAACATTTATTTCAGACTGCAATTCTATATTGTTTGATTTAAATCTCGTCACTCATTCTATAGGTCTTACAAAGGCCATAAATTATAAACAACACTAAAGTTATTATTAAACAGGTCATTGTTATTATTAATAACTTTCGCAAACACTTAGCTAATGAAGTCATTAGGTTGTGTTTCCTTAACTTATGTTGTAATTTCTTGGGGTTTTACACCTAATAATACTACCTGTTAAGAACCGGTACTGTCTGTTTCAATTTGAAATTTAACATCATCTATTATTATATTGTAGGTATTATATCTATCGCATTCGACTCCATGCAAAGAACATAAATCACTATGACAGGACAAGCCTGATATAATTGCTAGCAGTGGGTCTTGTTAGCTGATCCCCACTATTTAGTATGTCTGTCTGCATACTGCATTATACCCAACTAAGGAATATAAATTAGTAAGCCTTGCATTCCAACATCTGGATATAATAATATTTATCCTCTCTCAAATTGAACAATCGGCATTAGCATACAACAAGATAACTAAACATTCTGGAGGAATGGGCTCTACATTCCGTTATCCTCGCAAATATTACACTCAACCGCCAAATTACTTTTATTTTATCTACTTAACCGTTTTCATGACGTTTCAAGATCCTTTTGTTAGATTTAGTTTGCTTTAGATTTTCATTTAATTATAACTCCCAGGTAATTGATCGCTGGTTCTGCTTCCGCGGAACAAATTATTCGCTACGCGTTCATTGTTTCGCAAGCCGCAATGCTCTGATTGCAACGCCATATACAAACGCGCTTGTATCTCGTTCGTTTTGCAACTGCACCATAAGCGGTTCTATGTAAACTGAGAAATTGCGACAAACATATTTCTGGGGATTAGTGTCAATGTTGCGCCTTAAGTTTAATGTATCGATAGCTCCTGTCTGGTATATATTGAGATTAACAATAATATCTCCAGGTATAGGTTATTGGACGTCTAGGTCTGGTTGCATTTTCCCTCCGTTTTTATTATCATCCCTCGCTTCTACTTTATAAGAATATTTTCTACCAGTAACTTTTAAAAGGTTATGCACTTCTTGAATACTCTTAACGATTAAGTAGAAAGAAAAGCGTCTACCGTTTAGGTAGTTTGTCAAAATCAGAGCAAAACAGAAACCTTGCTGAAGCGTAACTATCTAAAATTGAAGTGCATTAACCAGAGCCAATGTCAAATAATTGTCTGAACTATGATTACTCGGTAAGTTTGCAACAACTCGCGTTTAGCATTGAAACTGTGAAAAATAAACCGCTCTCGAGGAACCAGTTGGCCCTGAGCCGACGAGTCTCACAGCTGCCGGCGACTTAATTCGTTTTTTTCTATAACTCGACCGCGTAACCGGCCAATATAAGGAAATCAATCTTTTAAACGTAAGCGCTACTAATGCATCCTTTGTGATTGGCGTAGGTATCTGAAAACTTCAACAATACAATTTTAATTGCAGTGACAACAATGTTAAGGTAGAAAGTGTTGACTGACTCGGTGACAAAAGGAATGTTATTGTGAGAAGTGAAGTGATAAAGTGAAAATAAGTGATAATGAAAAATGGTATCGGAAAGGTCTCCGGTGAACGGAGGGGTCGGCCCGCCACTGCGGCCACGGACTTATCGGAGGAACTGTGGCGATCAAGGTACTATAGGCTTCGAAAATAATCATAAACCTGAACCATGCAAAGTAATACGTAAACTTTACGGCTGTCGTTTGCAACTAAATGCAGATTAAAATGTAAATGTACTAACAGAATATCGCGTGCCCAAGCCGTATTGCACTTGCTCAATAACCAAGTCGTGAGATGACAATGTTTGCAGTTATTACTCGACAAAAAGTAAACTGCGAAGACGTCGCAATATTGTTTTCAAAGGCATTACTTAAAGTTTTCCTTCTTTATGTAGCTTGGTTCATTATTGTGAGATATTTTCTTTTTCGTTTCTCATGCTCTCTCGATTATCGCTGTGAGAGTGCTTATGAAGCCTAAGGTACCTTGATCGCCCTTGTTGTAGTGTTCATAACGTCTCCATCAACGGTGTACATCGACACAAGCGCGAAGTGCCCGTACTACAGCCAAAACGACGAGGATGCCAAGTGCTTCCCGCGAAGGGGGCCGGACTTGGCTGAAAGGGTCAAGCTCATAGAGGTGCTGGAGCAACAGTGCTGGCTCAGCATCAGGACCGTGTTACGACATGGCGAAATCGAAATTCAGGATCTCATTGCATTTATTGGTAATAATCCCAACAACACTTTTGCTTTCTCTTTTACCATAAGAAAATGTACCAAGGTTTTAACCCACATGCAGATTCATTGTCATTTTATTTAATACTTGCCTCAGGTTACACTACACCATGATTTAACTTGCCTAATAATTCAGCAAAATTTCAAATTTAGTTACCTATGCACGCCGATATCAGTCAGTCAGTTGTTAAAAGATTTGTACACATCGTCAAAGATGGGTATATTGGGAATCTTAAGCCAATTTGCACATAGCTACGCCGCGCCGCACAAGTGTGGGAGCACAGTTTGTTTACCATCACATAGCTCCGGTGCGCAAGTGTCGGATGTGGCTTCAATGGTATGCGCAATTGCGCATGCGACTCGGTTTACTCAAAACAAGTTGTGAAGCAAAACACCGATTATTATTCGGGCGTTCCGCCGCTGCAACCGCACTGGACAACTCGATCATAAATGTGCACTTTTACTCACTTTCTAGTTCATTTCAACGCTATAAATTTTCTAATGGTAGCTTGCAACGAACGACGATAGACGAGTAGGTAACATTTTTATTCGTAAACCAATGAGGAAATGAAAGTAAAAGAAATGAATTATTTTATAAATTAAAATAGGTAAAGAACCTCATAGAAATGAAAGAATAGGTTGGTATTCACTGTAGCAATAACAATTTTAACGACGACATTCCACCGAGCTCTGTTAAATCAATATTTGTGACTAATAATACTTTGGCATAAGTAGAGGGAATAATATGAAGCTCGTTCAAACAGTAAATCTATGTATTTCTCTGGTTTCAAAAGTAATTGATATCACATTTCGGAGTCAAAAACTTACCTTTCACTAGCAAACGATACCAACGATTTTCAAATTATGATTGCATGTTCACAATAAGCGCTCCACACAAAACGTTAGGCAACTCATGAACACAGGGCCAAATAGTTTTCACGACAATTACTTATAGCATTTATGGTTCAAGAACGTACCTGGCACTATTCGTTTAATAATATCTATAGAATAAAATGAGATTTTGTTCAGTCTGGTTGAATATGGTTTTAGCAATCGAATCTAGAAGTTAATACCTATGTACTTTTTACTTGATATTGATTATATGATAGTTATAATGTATAACCAAAAAAAATATTTTTATAAAAAAATAAAACCGCCTTCTAAAAAACCACATCAAAAAAGTAAGAAATAATTCCTCACCAAATAAATAACGTAAGTACTTTGAAGTCGGGCGTGAAACATGTACAATTTTTTGTTGTTTTTGTTAAAACCCGCCCGACTTCAAAGTACTTACGTTATTTATTTGGTGAGGAATTATTTCTTACTTTTTTGATGTGGTTTTTTAGAAGGCGGTTTTATTTTTTTATAAAAATAATTTTTATTTCACTCTTTTTAGTGCATCGTGCAGGCAATTTACGTGTTTTCTGGTAAATAGGTATGTGATCAAACTCAAAACCTCCTTTTTCGAAGTCGGTTAAAATACCTTGAGGTATCCCCTTTTATACAAAACAAGAATCATCTAAATCGGTTTATAAACAAAGGAGTTATGCCTAAAGATACGTATTAAATTCACATAAAGTGGTAACGAAAATGACAGTATTTTCAAGATTTCCTGAAAACTACTGAACCGATTTCAAAATTTCAAAAAATGGGACCAACTTGGAAACCAACCTGATGTAATAACGTTTGAACCATTTCAATCGGTTCAGCCGTCTTCGAGTAATCGGTGGACATACACAAAAAAAAAAAAAAAACATACATACAGACGAATAGAGAACCTCCTCCTTTTTGATTTAGAAGTCGGTTAAAAAATACATTTTATGGGGAATCGTTGTTTGGACTGCTTCGTGTGATTTAATAAGGCATGCATAAGTCATCACCTTTATCAGTTCTTACTAATTATTTTTCAAGTTCCGCTACAACTCTGTAAGTGTTGTTTAATGTTGCATTTCGTGCATAACAAGTCGGTAATAAGAGTACTAGATAGCTGATTATGTAACTCAGTCCGCCAGGGCAATTTCTCGGGCTACAGCTCTGTAACACACGCTATCTTCGCGACCCGTCCGACCGGTGCTGCTTTCAGGTTGACCAGTAAGGGCTAAAGTGCTTCACGACATTTGATACCTATCAAGACTATCGAATTGCATGAGAAAAGGTATCGTGTGATGAATAATATGACTCCCTCTTTCCTATATAAAATAAACAGCTCAAGGATAGCAATGCAACGTCAAGTCAAGTCTGTTTTACTGAACAGAATTTTCTCGGTTGTTATTTGCGTGATGGAATCATCACTGTCCTCGAATGTAGACATTTTCTATCATTTCTATTTAATATTTGTTCAGATACCTAGGTATACAAAATGTTTAAAAGCTTTTTAACATCAAGCTTGCTTTTTGTAACATTTTTAACTTCCTTGTTGAACAAAATTTTCTCGGCCTTGATGAAATCATTATTGTGCGCTAATGTAGCATTAGTCACTGTATTTTTATTTTTTCTATCTTTTTTCTGCGGTCGAAAATAGAACATAATAGGTGCTAGAGCTATTGTGTTATCGGTGTAGTTCCAATCTACAGCCAGCCATTGCAATGGAAAATCCAGACTTATACTTATAGGCACGGTGCAACACAATGGCTGGAAAGTTCGATGTTTGTTTGCCTGCATGACACACGCGTTGTGAAACCCGCGGCGGCATCGGCATACAGCAACTCGCGTTGCCTCACGCCGTCCGTCGTCGGCAGGTGCCGGTAACGCTGACCAATGTTACGCAACCGGAGGCCTTGACATTTCTTCTCACTATTGCACTGCAGTGCCCCATCATGCTTAGAATTCTGTTCAGTGATAACAGTCCAACGAACGTCTTATCGAACGAAATAGAAACGCGCTTGTCGTAACGTTTCCTTGAAGGTGTTTTTGTTTTCGTTTTGTAAAGAGCTATAAAACGATAATTTACAACTGAGGATTTTCAAGATTAACGGTACACAAATATCAATTAGAAGAAATAATCTTGTAGTTCCGAATTTTAATTAATATTTGACCTCTTTTACTTGCCCTGGTAACGGCCTAATTTCCCAAGATTTTTTATTTCGAATGACATAAAGACATGATCAATATAAACGCAAGAATATAAATAGGAATCTGTTTTTTAACGAAATAGAAATTTTATAAAGTGTTGTATACAAAATACTTTCACATACTTAAGTATAACAATGTGGATGAAACAATTTGTTGTATTATTGTTCCCACATCGCTTTCCTAAACAGATAAGTATCTACATAATGCGTTTTTTGGATCCAAAACAATCATCGGAAGTCTAGAAAAAAAAGTTTAGGATCTTACTAATAACGCTAACGACTAATTTTAATCCGTCTTTCACCAAATGTTTCCACTCTTTTCTGTCTCATAAACATTTTATGCATAATCTAAGGTCTCATAATCATCATTTATCCTTATGATAATTTTCCCTTACTTTATAATTAAAACTAAATACAGGTATGATGACACCTAGGTATGCTGTTGGACAGATTCTCCCTGTGACATAATTGGCACCCGATACACAAAAGTTGTCAGACAAAATATGATTAAAGTTAAAACAAAATTTCAGATATTCAAACATTATGATTATTGAAATTTATAGCAAAACTTTATGAGAAGAAATGGAAACCGGGTATCCACATTAATTTCAATCAAAATGTTTTAAAAGTCTCTTCCACGTCTCTTCACTCATTGTAAGGTGAAAGGTCCTTCATTGTTGCATTCAAAGAACCAGCTTGACCACGAAAATGATTAGCTCAGTCTCGTAAATGAAATCCTTATCAAAGCCGTCTGGGTACTTTCTCTTTCGTCTCATAGATTACGTCAACCTAATGTCGTAAAATTCAACAATTTTGTTATTTAATACTAATGATTGGAATTGTGTAATTTATCGTGGATAGATACCTAGATTTAGTAATATTATAGTATTCTTTGCCTAGATTATATAAATATAAAATAAATAAATAAATTTTCATTTGAAAGATAATGTTTATGAATTACCACCCTCGTGGTTTCCGCCGCGTTCCGGTAATATCGGTTTAAAAAACAAAATTAATAAAATAATGAAGCTTTCTGGTATCGGTTCAGTAGTTCCAGATGTAATATCTTACATACAAACTTTACCAACCTCTTTTTATAACACTTCTATGTTTTGATCGTACAAATATTTTTGGGAAGCCGTGGCGCAGTGGTTGGTACGCTTGGCCTGCGATCGTTGAGGTTAAGCAACGGTCGATCGGCCACGGGAAGGGTGATACGCATACCTCTCAAAATAGTCTGCAAATGACTACCTTTGCAGGCGGAATAGAACAGGTTTTTTAAACGGAAGTGTAGCAGCATTACCAATACTTGACCTTTATTAAATAAGATCACGTCACGGCTTACGCAGAAATTGCCACCGTATTTCTGTTGAAGAATCCCTAGCCTAGATTTTTGATTTAACTATGGTATTTTTCAGGCTTCAATTCCGTGTTTTTGTTAACTCGTAGTTCCCGTCTTTTCTGGTACCTTAACTCGCGTGTTGCCAAATCTCCATAAAGATCTTCTTTTTGCGGTTAACTTATTATTTACTTGTTGTTGTTTTTCTTGACACATAGGTCGTGGTCGCCATTTAAAGCTTTATAGGCCTGCACAAACGAAGTACCTACTTTGGCCGCCGACATAACCTAAATGTGGTAACTTTCGCCGCGAATATAACGTCTATCGACGGGTATTGCATTCGTGAAGCTCTAGCGATGAATCAGGAGTCGCTGATAGCTTCATGGGCAGAATACCATTAGTTTTCATCGAATTCGCAGGGAATTTCAGGTTATGTCGGCGGACAAAAGTCCTTCGTCTGCGCAGGCCTTTATTGTGAATCAATTCACAAACCGCTCCTCTTTTGAAAGTTTTTCAACTCTTACATTGAAACGCTCTCACAGCTTGAAAAGCCGGAGGAAAAGAGTCAGGTAGAAAAATGAAAGAGCGTAACTACCAAATAGTTGTGGATAGTTGTAGATCTTTGATTGATAGTCTGTATTACAGAGTGCCTCCCAGGGCACATAGTCGCTCCATATGTAAAATGTTTGCAACACCACGTAAACGTATTAATGCAGGTAAACGTGCTCCTATGTATCGTATTACCCATAGTTTTAACACTAAATTTGATTTTAATTCCATTGGTATTTATAACACCAGCCCCCGTAAATTTAAAGAAATGATTGTTGAGAACCTTACTAGCTCTTAGCTTAATTACAATGAAAAGTACATATCATCATAATATTTACAACATGTATTCTTCAACTCTTTTAGTTGTCTTTCGCTTTGCTTGTTTTCATTATGTACCTACATTTACTGAAATCGCCGTAATGTTGAGGCGTGATAGTGATGTTTCACTTTCAATGCTTTGTTTTGTGTAACTTAGTATATTTTAGTAATAAGTGGTAAACGGTGTTGGTAGCAAATTGATTATTTCCTTTTTTTAAATTTCTTTTTATAATACTGTAATTTGTAACTGTTTGTTTACTCAAATCAATAAATAAAAAAAAACAGTTTTACAATTAAATGGGGGGGTTCTCTCGCTAGGTAATCAGTGTCGAAATCAGCAGTGGGACTTAACTTTGTGACTTCCTAAAGAGAGGGGAAGTCGCTGAGGTCTAGATGCAGCAGAGATGTTAATACCTGTTGTCCTATCCCCAGAGTGCGACAGCAGCGACTCCGGGCACCTGTACGAGTCGCTGGAGCCGGCGCCGGCGCCGGCGCACCCCGCCCGGCCCGCGCCCATACCGCCGACGCTGCACGATGACATCGACTCCTTCGACAGCGACTCCGACCTCGAGGAACTTGATAAGGTGATTCAATTGTTCATGGAGTTCGTTCATGGCTCGACATGTAGTCAGTCATATTTATTTGATAGAAACAGGCGTCACTTGGCGGAATTCCCTAAACATTGTGAAAAATAAATATAAATGTAGCTTTCTTCAGTCATATTTCCTTAAAAATGGGCGTACTTTTGGTGTATTATGTGACCTAAAATAGTTCCGAAACGTCAGGAAGACAAAAATCAAGCACAAAAAATCTTAGATCAACAATAACACCTAGCTCTAGATACATAGTTGGAGTGCCAAACACGGCTGAGAAAATATGCGCCCACTGAGCCACTTGAGCGTATACTTATAAGTAGTTCCTGTCATTTTTTACATAAGATCGTACATTATTAACCTTTTTTCTCAGCCATAAAAAGTTTTGATTTAGTTCGTGAGCCTTCATCTAGTACTTACTATTGTTGATCGAAGCAAAAAATGCTTAAATCCCAAAAGTGCTATCAATGCTATCATAATAACTAGTGCACAGTAAAACCGGCGATAATAAACTAGTCTATCGCCAATTTATTGTTTGCGACGAGATGCCTAAATAAAAATAAAAATTGATTGCAGAGTGCGCAAGCGCCGCCACTGCCCGCGTCGCGGCTGCCAACGCCACCTAGCGGCGGGCAGTACACGCTGACCAAGATCGCCAGCGCTGCGCAACGGAAGATGCGGCAAATCAAGCGGAACCTCACCAAGAGATATAGCGGTAAATAATATTAAAAAGTATTATTTATTTAATTATTATTAAGTACAACGTCGCGGCTGCCAACGCCATCTAGTGGCGGGCAGTACACGGTACACCCTCACCGCCAGCGCCGCGCAAAGGAAGATGTGGCAGACTAGTGGAATCTAGAGTGAGTGTCAGAAAGTGGGCCTTGTCAAAAAGATGATTGATCACGATTACTGCCAATATTTAAAAAAAGTACAAGAAAATATTATCAACAATCCAGCAGAATTTTGGAACTACGTTAAGGAGAAAAAGAAGGATAGGAAACGCGTAGATACATACACATACGAAAACGTCGAAGTGGAAGGTCAGGCTGCAGCAGATGCTTTCTCTGAATATTTTGGATCTGTTTTTCATGACAAGGCGCCTTTACTCGATCCGGTCGCGGCTGCCCAAGCTGCGTACACTTGTTCTAATACGGCCAACGTATCAATTGCAGCAGTGGACAAGTCAGATTTGGAAAAAGCAGTTAAACGTCTAAAGCCACGATCTGCGGGTGGTCCGGACGGGATTCCTTTATTTCTTGCTAAAGATTGCTTATCGGTTTTACAAACACCCCTCTTGTATCTTTATAACTTGTCCCTAACCCAGGCAAAGTATCCTGAAGCTTGGAAGCTATCCAGGGTGACTCCCATACCAAAGGGAGTTGCGGGAACGGATGTTTCGGAATTTAGACCAGTGGCAGTACAGTCGGCTTTTGCGAAAATCTTTGAAGTAATACTTAATACGTACATTAGAACCCAAATCCGTCACTCGCTAAACGACAGCCAACATGGTTTTCGAGAGGCTCGGTCCACTACTACGAACTTAGTTTCGCATGTTGATTATGTGTACGCGCAAATGGACAACCATCGACAAGTAGATACGGCTTACTTTGACTTTAAAAAGGCATTCGATCTTATTGACAATGATAAATTACTTCAGAAATTAGCAATTATTGGCTTCACACCGAAATTACTCAAATTATTTTCAAGTTACTTGAGAGACCGTTGTCAATATGTACGCTTAAATAGATACGACTCAGATACTTACTACACAAGATCAGGTGTGAGTCAAGGTAGTACTTTAGGACCAACACTTTTTGTAATTTTTATTGACGACCTACCGGAAATTGTCACATCTTCCGAGTGTCTTTTATTTGCTGATGACCTCAAGCTGAGCCTAGGTATCAAAACTGAAACTGATGCTGTGGCACTGCAAATGGATATTGATGTCGTATACCGATGGAGTTGTGACAATAATCTGCCTTTTAATAGTAATAAATGTAAAATTATAACATTCTCACGAAAGCAACTACCATTAACAATAAACTACACATTAATGGACTCTCCTTTAGAACGAGTGCATAATATTAGTGACTTAGGTATCATTTTAGATTCTAGATTGGACTTTCACGAGCATGTGACAAATATATGTAAGTTAGCGCATAGATTATTGGGATTTGTTATGAGAACAGCTGCACAATTCGACAGTACACTAGTAGCAAGGGTTCTATTCAATGCGTACGTTCGCAGCAAACTTGAGTATGGTGCTGTTGTCTGGAATCCATACGAGGAGAAATATGCCCTCATGATTGAAAAAATCCAACGCAAGTTTGCTCGCTGGGTATATAAAAAAAGGTATGGATATTATCCATACTTATATCCATCGCTGTTTGTTTCGGGTATGGTCGATCTGAAAACCCTCAGGCACAGGAGAGCGATGATGATGATTAAACACTACCTCTTGATAGTACGTCATATTGTCGACAGTCCTCAGATAGTGGAGAAAATGGGTCTTATAGTGCCGCGAAACATATCGTGGGACTCGGGAGGGCAGGTGGCACCGCGCCGCCGCCCGCGCCTGCTGGCCCGGCCCGTAGCGCGCACCGTCCGCGGCTCACACGGGCCCACTAATCATACGTTTCGTGTTATCGGGGACATACTTGCTCAGCATGACGATATCGACTTATTTGCTGATAGCTTAGGACTGCTCTTTAATAAATTTTGTAAACTTTGTGACATGTATAATTAACCAATTTATTGACTATATTGATTTGATTTGGGCTTTCTTGTGACTTAATGTATTATTTTTACGTGTTTGTGTTTCATAAAATTGTTTTATGTTTGTTCGATTGACTAAGTAAGTAGGTAATAATAATAATAATTCGAATTTATTTCAGTAATGGATGACAATTATATTATTTAATATTAATAAATGATTATATTGTATTGTAAGTAGGTAGGACAATGAATATAGGAAATAGTAGGTACCTAATGTAATTTTAGTCTTAAATAGTGTAATCTTTTTAGCACTTTGGATGACTCATCTGTTAGCTTATAAGATGTTTGAAATAAATCAATAAATCAATAAATCAATAACTCTGCGCGCGACTGGGTCGTTTTTGGCGCTAGTGGCAGTAAATTTTTTGTTCTAAGCATAAGGAAAAGATTAGTACTCGATTTTGACCGCGTGCAGACTTATCTGGCGCGCACTCTAGCAGCGGTAAATATTCTTGAAAGGTAATTCTTCTATACAATGTCGTGGCTGCCAACGCCACCTAGCGGCGGGAAGAACACACTCACCAAGATTGCCAGCGCCGTGCAACGCAACGGATGATGCGGCAGACTAAGCGAAACTTCACCAAGCGATATATTAGTAAACTAGCTTCCGCCCGCTTCCTAAAAATCCGATCAGCCGTTTTTACGTGATTAGGCGGGTCCTCCCTCACCAAGTGAGCAGCCTCGTGCGAGGCCCGCCGCACGTGGCAAACGTTCTGCCTCGCGCGAGGCTGCTTGCTTGGTGAGGGAGGACCCGCCTAATCACGTAAAAACGGCTGATCGGATTTTTATGAAATTAAAACATAGAATACTTTTTATCCTGGTTATTGGTCCCCTAAGTATTTATTCGAATGTTCACGCGGACGAAGTCGCGGGCGGAAGCTAGTAAATAATAAGTGTCTAGTTCACAATCAAAAAGTTAGTTCTGAGTAGCTTAGGTACCAATAACTTTTAAGATGATTTAGGTTTCTATACCCTATTTACCCCCTGGGTTTGATTTTCGGAAAACTACGAAATAGGTTGCCTATTTGTTTTAAGAAGTAAGCCTACAAAGTTTCAAGTTGAAATGTCTATTTGACCCCCTGATTTTTCATTCAAAACTTCACCCCTATTTCAACCTTTTAGGGGTTGAATCATGTTCAGCATGTTAAACATCAAAATAAATGCCATTTTTGCAATCGTCATCCCATAAAACCTCAATAACGACATCCATATCGATTTTTAGGTTTATTTATCCCATTTAACGCCTAAAGGGTTGATTTTCGAAAAAATACGAAACATGTTTTTGCTTATTTGTTTTATTTTCCGACCATAAGCCTAAATAATAAATTAAAGGAAGGACTTTCCAGATACAACATTATTTTCATCCCCCTTTTCACCCCTTCGGGGGTGGAATTGTCAGAAACGCTGACACAGGTAAATATTAATTTTCAATTGCCAGCCTAAACACAATGTTTGAAGATCCTAACTTCAAAACTGACGGACTTTCATACAAACATTCATCCTCTATTTCACCCCCTTAGGGGTGGAATTTCGGAAATCCTTTCTTAGTGGATGCCTACACTGTATAACGTATCTATGTGCTAAATTTGAAGTCTCTAGGTTCAGCGGTTTGGGCTGTGCGTTGATATCAGGTCAGTCAGTCGACTTTGAATTTTATATAAATAGATAAACACCTATTATTATTTTTATTTTTTACGATGATATTAATTATTATACCTACTTGCCTAGGCAGGGTCAATTTTTAAATGCAATAAAAATATCTGTTGTAAGGTATTGTAAATGTCATTCACTTTTTGTTTTGTCAAAATCGAACCAATTACTTACATAATTATTATTTTTTAACTTCTTTCAACATTTCTAAATCCTTATTATTGAGATTAGATTACTTGTTGTTTTACTCAATATCAAAAAATGCAATAAAAAAAAATAAAAAGAAATTTTCCGATACCGGGAATCGAACCCGAGCCTCCTGGGTGAGAGCCAGGTATCCTAGCCACTAGACCATATCGGATGTTGATGGTATGGACGAATTTTTTGAATACAACTGCAGACGCAATAAAACCGCGTAGCAGTCGTAGTCGTACGTGGCACATTGCCAAAATAATAAAATTATGTTCCAAATACAATTTAGACTGAATTTGTTTCATTTCATCAATTAAAAATGATTTATTTTTTTCTAATACTTCATTTAGAAAAAACGACCTATTTCACAAGCGCCGATGAGACTCGAACCCACGACCTTTCACGGTCCGGGCGACTGCTCTAACCACTGAGCTATGGAGTCGGTTTTTTATTTAGAAGGGGGACGCCAACGAAGCTGGACGAAGGGTGATCAGTCACCTTGATAGGAACCATTTCACCCAGTTTCCCAAGTCCCCTGAAAGCAGAGAGCAGGGGGAGGCGGGTTTACGGAGTCGTTACGAAAAGCGTCGAATTTATCCAATACTTCTTACACGCTGTGTAAGAAGCTATAGCCAGCGTGTTTTTATTTTCTAATACGTACTACATTTTCCAAAAAAAAATATTGCATTGTGAATGCAAAAAAGTTAAAGTATTGTATACCAATGTTAATTAAATTGTATTTTATGCAAATTAGTTGGTTACACTATAAGAAACATGCCATGCACTTCCATTACAATGACTTTTATTTATTTCATATTTATTTCAGCATAAACTCTACAACTTTACAACCAACCTCACAATACCTTTTGTTCACAGTGGCAATGGACGGGAAGCCGTTCAGCAAATCACAATCCAACGGCACTTATGACATCCCCAAGGTGAAAACCAAGGCCCCCATCTACGCGAACTACGAACGGCCTGAGATCCAGCACCCGTACAGCAACATCAACTTCGATCCCATCAACACTGACAAGACTGAAAAACCTAATGGCTTCAAAGAGGAGTTAAAGACTGCTATCGGTGAAAAGAGGTTGAGTAACGGAGACATTCCACCTCCTTTACCCGACAAGTTGCCTATAGAAGCGCCTACTACTCCCACGGAGTGTAAGAAGGATAGTGGAACTCTTTCGAGGAAGGCCTACTTCTCGTTCAAGTCTCGCTTCAGGAGGGCCACGTCGATGGCTGTGGATATCAACGCGGAGGTGCCGAGCGCTCTGAAGATAACCAACTCGACTTTTTACCTGACTGATTCCATGGATGGCGATTCCGGATTTAGCAATTGGTGGGTAGCTTTTTTATATATACTTAATATTTTATTGAAGTTACTATAATTATTAAATCTAACTGTTGCGATTGCGAACGATAGTCAAAAAAGTTGTTAAGGCAAACAGTGACCTTACCATCTTAAGCTTCCCAAGGGCCTAGTAAAACATCTAAATATTAGGGGTTAAAGTATCAAATTGCCGTTTTGTATGGAGATTTTTGTAATTTTTGTTTTTTCCATACTAACGTTTTTGTAATTTATCCAACGACTAATATTATGTAACTTTACAAAATTTTACACACGTATTTATGGACATTTTAACTACTAAATGACACATTCGTTAAGAGAAAATAAAATATTTTCACTAAGTTACAACTAATAAAGTATGAAATTCTGGAAACAAAAATAGTCGTAACTTTTGGGATAAGTTTTTTCTATGTAAATAATCAAATATCGTGGTTATTAAATTATCAAAAGTTGCTCGATACGGTCTTAATGTAACGCAATATTAAAGAAATTATATATTTCGAATATCATAAAAGTTGTGAAGTTATATGTACAAAAGAAAAAAACGGCAATTTCATTCTTTAACCCCTATTATTAACTTGTTCAACCTAATTATTCCTTGCTTAACTCTCAAAATCTATTATTTTACGAGTCTGCGGGCCTACTCTGAAACGCAAAACCCGAAACTTCGTTATATCCATCCCACTCACTCTCCAGACATGTTACAATCTAGTGAAAGGGGCGGGGCTAACCGAAGTTTTGGATTTGCGTTACAGAAGTACGGTCCCTGGTTTTGGGTGATAGACAATACTTTCTTTAATTCGGTCGGAGCTGATTATGTAGTATTGTATTAATCAGTAATAATGTGTTATGTATGATCTATTTAATTGAATACTTTCCTTTATCATTTTAATTTTCCCCTTTTATTACTATACTATCCCCTTTCTTTAAAAAATGTTTAGAGTAATTTGTGAACTTTTTTGCAAGATATAAGTAGAGTCAATTGAAGTTTTAACATGTACTAAACACAAATTTTAATAATTAGGTAGTATCACTCTCCTGAATACTTTCCTTTATAATTTTAATTTTCCCCTTTTATTACTATACCAACCCCTTTCTTTATAAAATGTTTAGAGTAAGTTGTGATCTTTGTTGCAAGATTTAAGTAAATCAATTGAATAGGAAAAATGTGATAGTAAAAAGCCACGAGCCCTATAAGTAGCTTTCAGGCTGGCTAGTTATAGGGCTCGTGGCTTTTTACTATCACACTTTTCCTATACTTACAAAAATTGCATTGTAAATGCATAAAAATAATATGAAATCAATTGAAGCCTTAATATGTACTTAACACAAATTTTAATAAGTACTAGTATCACTCTCCTAATACCCCATGGTGTTTGACAGCAGCGACAGCGGGCAAGCGGGCAGCACGGAGACCCTATCGGGCAGCGCTCGGCGGCGCGACGGTACGCGGCTGCGGCCCCACTGGGCGGAGTCCACGCCCTGCCTCGCCCCGTCCCCTGCACTCCCCCCTGCTACTGCAACGACCACCTGCAGTCCCTCTGCAACTGCAGCCAGCACCTGCAGTCCCCCCGCACTGCTGCAGCGGCCGCGCGCGCCGCCGCCGCCGCCGCCCGCCACGCCGCCCGTGACCGACCTTAGCGCTGTCAACGAAGGTACGTACAGGCGTCAACTGGACTACACACGACATACAAACTTAATTTAAAATTTAATTCATTAACATATGGACAACACGCGGCAAACTAATATTTAATTGAGTAACATTACATTAAAGGAAAAGGAAAAATGTGATAGTAAAAAATCTGTTTCATCTTAATCGATTGTTAAACATTTGTAAAAATGTTTCTTTCGGATGCGAGGGTTTCCTCACATTGATGAAGCAACGCTGGCCTACAGCGTAACAAGTGATAGCAAAATTCGACTAGTCGTGTAGGCCTTTCGGTAGCTTAGTTGGTCAGAGCATCGGGCCGGATTCCCGGAGGCGCGGGTTCGAATCCCGCCTAAAAGCTACTTATGGGGCTCGTGGTTTTTTACTATCACATTTTTCCTATACTTACAAAATTGCATTGTGAATGCATAAAAATAATATAAAATCTCAACATTACATTAGTTAGATTTATTGATATCTCGTACTGTAAGGTGTCTTTCGAAACAGATTTGATCAATGATTGATCTCTGGAGCTCTAGCGTAGCGGTCACTCGTCGCGGCCGTTGCTATGATGCCTCACATCATCTGTAGGTACTCATTGATTTTAGACGGACTCCTTAGTTGATTTCTCATTTAAATTTAATCCAAGCTTTAAGAATTAAATTTTAAATTTTCTATTGCAATTGCAACCTCTAAATAAGTGCGGCTTTACATTAAGATTCACACTCTTGTCAAACGATTACAAGAGATTGAGAAAATGTGATGACGTTGGAACCAGAGTGAATTCATTCATTCATTCATAAGAAAATTAAGGAAACGCGTTAGGCGTTGCTGTGCTGCACCTGAGATTTTGTGATCCCGCAAGAAAGAAAGCACTGAAGAGCACTTAGATCAGCGTGGCATGGAAGAGTTATGATTTTAAACGCGACAGACACTTGTGATTTACATGGTAGAAAATTATGTTACCTTGGAATAATGTTTACAGTAATTTTTGATAATTGAAACAAGTATTATATTATCAATAATGTTTATAACGCTAATTTGATTATTAAAAATATGTCGCTGTCTCTCTTCTACTCGGACGCAGAGCGCGAGTCATCTGCGCATAATGCCATCTAGTGATGTTAATTTGAGCTAAATAATTTTTGTGATTGTGGGAAATTTAGTTATTCCTATGCAAATTATCTTAATTTTGATAATTTTCCCTTTATGTGGTCACTAAACCCAACCCCTGTACCAATTTCAGGACTCTAGGATTATGGGAAGGTTTCTGTGCCATATTGTATTAAACTCAAGACTGGTAAAAATGTCACTTAGTTCACTCTGGTTCCAACTTCGTCATGTATGACTAAAAATGGTATTTTAGATGGGTTTTTTTCGGCATTTTTTCTGTGGCTCCTGAAAGAATCGGGGACCGCAAAAAGAGGAGTGTTATAAGATTGTATGTTGGGGGTGCATCGACCGAGAAAGGAATTTATATTTTGATTTTTGTCGAAGTTAACCACTAACCTGTAGTAAAATAACCCAACTTTGGTTGTAGGGATTAGCAGTAATTAAATCCAGAACTTCAGTGAAGGTGTTTTTATTTGTTTTATTTAATCACACCCGTGAGGCATGGAAATGGCGGTCTCTCTCTCTCTTTTATTTTAAGACACCTGAATGTGTATTGCATTACAACATAGTGTTTTAAGCAAGTAAAAATTTTTGATTAGTTTTTGATTTTACATTATCTTTATCTAATATATAAAAATGAATCCCTATTTCCCTTGTTCATGGCATCACGCGTGAACGGCTGGACCAATTTGGCTAATTTTGGTCTTGAAATGTTCGTGGAAGTCCAAGGAAGGTTTTAGCGGTGAGAAAATAGGGGAAGGAGGGGTAAGTAGAGGTAGAGTAGAAGTAGGGTAGGGGTAGAGTAGGGGTAGGGTAGGGTAGGGCTAGGGGTAAGGTAGGGGTAGGGTAGGGGTAGGGTAGGGTAGGGGTAGAGTAGGGGTAGGGTAGGGGTAGGGTAGGGTAGGGTAGGGGTAGGGTAGGGTAGGGTAGGGGTAGGGTAGGGGTAGGGGTAGGGTAGGGTTAGGGTAGGGGTAGGGGTAGGGTAGGGGTGGGGTAGGGTAGGGTGGAGAAGGGGGTAGGGCCACGGGAACGAAGTCGCGCTGGGTCAGCTAGTTATTTAATAAAAGTAAGTAGCAAGTTCTTTGTAATGATCGGAATGTAATGTAACTAATCGTTACTTAGAAAATGAAGAAATGGCATCATGGCATGTTAATAGAGTCGTTTATTTAGTTAGAAATTATGTTCTCCGGTTAGATATATATTTGTAAGCAGGATCTTTGTTGGGAGACTAAGCGTCGCCGCATACGAGCCACACGCGACAGCAACAAACTCCGCCACTTGAAGCTAGAAGCAGCTACAAAGGTAGCTGAAAACGCGACGCGACGCGACACTTGTGGCCGGTAGTATGTAGACACTTGCGGTCGGTGGCCGCTACTTTTTGTAACCCACTTGCTTGTAGTATTTTGTGTCAACGTTAGCGGCCGGTGGCGGCTGCAAGAACCGAGTGGCGACGATTTGTAGCGACCTGCGGCGAGTTCATAATACTTACTTACATACTTCGCTGGCTCAGCGACCCGAAGTGGATCTTGGCCTCCGATGTTAAAGCACGCCATTTTGTTCGGTCGGTGCGCCAGTTCCGACCAATCAGCTAAGTTGATTTGGCTTAGGTCTTTGGCAGCTTCATCCTTCCAGCGATATCTCGGACGGCCCACCGGGCGACGCCCAGTTGCTTGCCCCAGATACGCTCTTTTGGCAGCTCGATCCTCTCCCATTCTTTCAACATGTCCTAGCCAGCGAAGTCGGGACGATTTTATTTCTCCTATAACGTTCGGCTCGGACACTAGCTCTTCTATTTCTAAGTTGTCTAATCTATACTTCTTTACTAATATTAAAGAGGAAAGATTTGATTGTTTGTTTGTTTGCATCGAATAGGCTCCGAAACTACTGGACCGATTACGAAAATTCTTGGACCATTAGAAAGCTACACTCTTCCCGAGTGACATAGGCTATATTTTATCCCGATATTCTCACGGGAACGCGTACCACGCGGGTAAAACCGCGAGGATCTGCTAGTGTCATAAACTTTACCTATCAAAACTACAGGAAACTACACTACGGCATTTTGTGGTTGTGGTCGGTGGCCCGTATGCGGCCTGGGTAATCCATTTAATCCATAAGTGTGATTGCCTCAGACGTATTCGCATTTCAGGTGTGAGAGGCCGAGATAGAGACTTGGCCATAGACTGTCCCGAATTAATTGAATTCGCCGTAGTTGCTTCTGCTAAGCTACTTGTGTTTTGATGGCAGAGCTATCTTAAGGCTACCCTTAAGATAGCAGCAACCTACTTTAGTAAGTAATTCTAAGGTATATTTAACTATAGCCCTACTGAAAATATTGATATTAAGTATTAGAAAAAACGGTTTAGGACACGAACCCACGACCTATCACTGTCCGGGCGAATGCTCTGAACACTGAGCTACGGAGTGGGAGACGGGTCAAATATTTCTAATACTTATTACGCTTTATTGCACTTAAAAATAAATGGAATAGAAAATAAATTTTAAGAAATATGTTCGCAACGGTGGACTTATCTCTAAAGAGATTTCTTCCAGCCAACCCAAGACATGTGTGAGATTACTGCTTACACTGTTACTTCAATTTCGATCATAAAAATTGCAAACAGTAAAAATAATTTGATAAACATAGCCTTAGAATTACTTACTAAAGTAGGACCTTCATTTAACTGTAAGCCTATTAGGTACAAAACAGTATTGTAGTGTGATGTAGTACTAAAATTTTCATGTGAAACTGACTGAACTTAATAACTTTATTTCATTCAACTCGAATGATTGAATAGTTAAAACTGGCCTTGCAGGTCATAATTGATCAAATAGCGTGACTGAAATGTACTTACAATAAAAATGAACCAATGACATCACATTCCCGATAAAAAACATTATGTAATTGAACTGAATCGAGAAAAAATCGCCAACAACGTGTAGTTATCTGTACATTAATGATTTCAGTTGACGTCTGTCCGTAGCGTGAGTCGTAATGTAAATGTGAATTGTTAATAATCCTCGAATCGAGGTTAATACGGAGACAGCGCTAAACAGAGGTCAGTCTTCGACGCGGCCGCTTGAGAAAAAACAACTGTTCTTTGCCCTAATACTTACTTTAGTCTGGGGAAAACATAGTTACGATTTATATCGGGTGTATGGGTGTATGACATAAATTAGGTTTCCGAACTTTTTCGTTTTTGAATTCAATAAATATGACAGTAGGTATTTATTTTTAGTTTCCTACGCGTTTTAATTCAGGAAAATAACTTATTAAATGACTAAATATTATCTTTTTAATTAGGTAAGTATTACTTAAATTACCAACTATCCTTTATCAAAACGAATTTTAAACGTTTACCTGTATTACATAATAATAAAAGTAATTTTGACTTACATTATATTCATTAATAAAATAACACAAAATATTATAATCATGGAAGAATATCATATTCCCGCGGGATAACGTCGTGAAGTACACGCGGGCGAAGCCGCGGGCGGAAAGCTAGTATGTACTTTATAAACAAAAATCTGCTATTACAATGCTAGGTATACAGGGTGTTAGGGGGCACCTTTGCAAAAACTTTAAGGCTTCAGACCATCATGCTGAACAACTTACAGCAAGAATTGTTTTTTGGAAATGAAAAAAATAACGACTTTTCATACAAATTTAGCAACTAATCGGGACATTTTGTATGGAGAAACGAAATATTTTTTTCATTTCCGACAAAAATCTTGCTATGCGTTGTTCAGCATGATGGTCTGAAGCCATGGTTAAAGTTTTTGCAAAAGTGCCCCTAACACCCTGTATTGTTATAAAAAAAATGTTTATTGCCCTTTTTCTAGCATTATATGTAACCAAAGCAAGAACCAACAAGTCGCGAAAAACGCCATTACAATGTTATAAGTTCGTCTGTATCCGTTTATTTCATTACTTAGAACTCTTAGAACCTTATCTCGACTGACAATATGAATTTAGGTTTATTGCATTGAATTATGAACATAGTTAATTTCCAAGTAGGTACTAATTGGTTCATAAACTAAGCAGCGTTATTAAATAAGTAATATGATTTTCTAAGATTTAAAGAGCAGTTGTTTCGGCCAAGCGGTTTCATGGTTATGGGCCCTTCATTACACGTGAATGTTAGTCCGCACTGTCTTTGTTCTATCGTCCTATCATTACTAGAGACGTCACTATCGGTTGTGGTACATACTTTATGTTGCATTTTGTTGCATCGTATATCAAGGCTTATTAGTGGAGTAAAATCGCCATTGTTAGCTCCATACAATAATGGAAGGCAATGTTAATAACACGCATTCGTCATCGTAGAAGGCCGTCCGCCGTTCAGTGCGCGGTAGTCGCAGGCACGCAGTGCACGTGGCGACGCACTGTATGTGACTTCATGCCTTTGCGCACTGTTTTGTTATTTTTTTTATTAAGTGTTTTGTGCCGGTACCTTTATGCGTCGTGAGTTTCTTATTCATTCTGTTACTGTGTTTACGTTGCATGAAAACTTTTTGTAGTCTATCCTTCAGCATGGCAAAATTCGTTAAATGTTAACGGTGTAACGCAAATTTGGACGATTTTTAAAAATTGTCGGTGTTGTTGAATGTCTTTTTTTGTAACACTACATACTTTACTTACACACAGCCACAGCCACAACAATCATATTTTGTTATAGTTTCCGTTTCAATATTTATGACATCACTGCACGCACGGGCACGTCAATGCCACCATAACTTTTTGTTTTAAGTGCAGGCAGCAACTTCATAAAATCAAACTGTAATTTATTGCTTCTACATATTGTTAACATAACCCAGTTTTCGTACTAACTTTTTATTATTTACTTAAAAACAGCTTAACAGTAAATTAATAATTAAGCGCTACGCTAACTGTGAAGTTCATAACAATGTCCTTCATTTGTAAAAGCGAATCAAGCAGCCACACTATAGCTCAAGAAGCAGTTGCTGCCTGTTTGCTAAGTATTACACTACATTATCAATGAGATATCTTCCTGCTAAGCTGAAATATTAAAAGCATGATCGCAGTTGTTCTAAAGGCTCATTTTCACTAGTCGATAACTTGGTCGATTTACAGCATACGGGAACTCCCTGCAAGCAAGGAACGGACTAATGAAGGCTTATTTATCTCTAGTCAATAACTTGGTCGACATACAGCACACGGACATTCCCGTAGGCGAGGAAACGACTAACTAATGAAAATTAAAAGTCGATGACACAGTCGGTAAACGGCATGCTGGGTTTCACTACAGCGGGAGTTTTCGACGGTTAATATATGAAAAATTCATGTGATTCAGAAATCTTCAACACCCCGCATACAGGAATTAATGACTAATGAAACCAGTTCCCCGCATGCGGGCCCTATGGCATATGTTCAGAAATCTCCGGCCTCCCGCATACGAGCCTTATCGACTAATGAAAATGAGCTTTAAGGAGCCAACTTCACATGATATAGACAGGGTCCTATTTATAGTGTAGTGTAATAATCACATGAACTCTGCAACATCACCAAGCTATAACTCGAGTGTCCTTACAGAGCTGAAGCGGCTGCTGCCGACTCTGTCGCGCAAGGAGAAGAGCCCGCGTACGCGCACCTCGTGGTACGCGGAGTGCGGCGCCGACACCGCCTCCATCGCCACCTCCAACACTTCCTGGTGAGTGCGTAGCTATACAACCCGCGATATATACGGTTTACATCGCGGGTGGGTATACAGTATACCCTACCTACAAGAAGAGCCCACGTAGGTACTACCACCTACTACTAACATTCATGCAATATGTTATAAACTTTTTGTTTGATACTATTGTAATACATTTATTTGTTATTATATCCGTAACCAGATGTTTAAGCTCGTAACCGCTACTCATATTGATATTAGATCTATTTGTCTGTGTTTCATATACAGGGTAAATTTTTAATCAGTGCACAAATTTTTAAGATCGACTCAAAATCGGTAAGTGAACAACTTTCTTCTAGAAACATAGGTCGAAATATGACAAAAAATTTTTGACTCTTCATACAAATCGGACTGATCACGTGATCGATTTAGTATGGGAAGTCCAAAAATTTTTGTCGTATTTCAACCCATGTTTCTAGGAGAAAGTTGTTCGCTTACCGATTCTGAGTTGATCTTTAAAATTTGTGCACTGGTCAAAAAATTTTCCTGTATTAAGATGATTCATTCTTATAAAACTACCACCGTCTAAAATATGTTTATTCGAAATATTTGCAATGAATTTAGATTATAGGTAACAACAATATGGTCATATAGGCAAAACGGTTACTTAAATAATATCCATGTATCTACGACACTTATACTACTCTTAATGATAATAGTGCATATTGCGTGCAACTAATTACCTATGTTGTTAAACAAGTCCAAGATGCTTCAAGGAAAACTTGCAAATGATCGAGTTGATATCCTTGCACGTTACGAACGACTTGTGTTTACTATATTTCATTGATAAATTTCATCATAAACTAAAATGAGTATACTTTTAAGGCATTGTTAACATACAGACGTAGACTTTTTTTTATGAACAAGGGATATTGAACCCACCAAATAAAATGAATCACTTCTCATTTCAAGAGTACCAACCAACTAAAAGCTTTGCAATATTTCAAAATTACCGAAATATCTTAAGAATTTCTTATTCTGAGCGCTGACTGTAAGTACAGGTACGCATAGGTACACGTTTGCGTTAAATTTTAGCAGATAGATTGAAGGCACCTTATATCAAAGAAATAAGATCTAGAATCTTTGCACATTGACAAACTTACTTTCGGGATACTGAACGTCACTGTATGGTCGGTCATAGGCAATTCCTAAGACGTATTGAGGACATAAACCTTATATTTACTTCCCTAAGCAGCAATTAGATCACGACGTAGGCCGTAGCAACCAAGGCCACTCACGCCCAGGTATTATGCCTTATGCGAGACGTAACGCTTACTTTATCCGTAACTAGCGGCCGCCCGCGGTTTCACCCGCGTGGTTCCCGTTCCCGTGGGAATATCGGGATAAAAAGTACATACAAACCTTCCTCTTGAATCACTCTATCTAATAAAAAAAACGCATCAAAATCCGTTGCGTAGTTTCAAAGATTTAAGCATACAAAGGGACATAGGGACAGAGAAAGTGACTTTGTTTTATACTATGTAGTGATGACATTTTTAATGAAACTCCAAGCATAGTGTACGAAAGAAAACCTTTTTCTTAACCATTCAATACGAACTGAATAAACTGTTTTGTAAAAAAATCGCTTTAAGCTTTTCTTTGATTTTTTTATTTCCATTAGATATGTAATTTTGCGTAAAAGCACTTTCGTAAGCAAGTACTAAGTTACTTATTCATTGATTATGCCCATAAAAAGTGTTGATCCACTTTTCACATCTCGTGTCGTGTTAGTAAAAAAACCGTGCCCACGACTATTACGTGACAATCTGCACAATTTTCCGTCTAGCTCATTATAAAGCGATATAGGCTCCAGCCCGTGACGCGACCGTGTTCCCGCGCATCGGAAATTCGGAAGACGTTACGTTAACGTTAGTCAGTGTGCCGGCTGCGCAGGCGCATGACGCTACGCTACCCGCTCGCCGCCCGCCGAGGTGAGTCATAAGCCAGTTTTCCGACGACCGTTAGGTTCGCCCCGATTGATAAGCGGGAGCGGGTGAAATCATACGTACGTAGGTATTATATAGATAAACACACAAAGTACTGAAGTAGGTTAATGTGCTACAAATTTCTGATTATTAAAGGCAATATTATCTATACTAATATTATAAAGAGGTTTGTATTTTTGTATGTAACGAATAAACTCAAAAAGTACTGGACCGATTTAGAAAATTCTTTCACCGTTAGAATGCTACAGTCTTCCCGAGTGACATAGGCTATATTTTATCCCGATATTCCCACGGGAACGGGTACCACGCGGGTGGAACCGCGGGCGGCCGCTAGTTATTTATATTTTGCTTACTAAATCTGCAACTGCTGGACTTAAAAAAATACATACAATGAGTACTGTATTTGTGTTTATAAATCAAAGTTTATTGTTTTCTGATTTGTATTATGATTACTTTTTGGTATAGAAAGTATTGCTATTACATAGGATGAATAGAATTCTGATTTATTAATTAAGTCCGTGTTATTCATCATTATGTCCATTCTTAACCTTATTGTTTACTAACAAAGATTACAAACAATCGTTAGTACGAAAGTTATAAAATAAAACAAAATTCAATGAATGAGTCATATAAAACTCAAACGCGAGTTGGATATTATTTTATGCGTGTATGAAAGGTCATAATTTCTAATGTACTTTTAAAACTTAATGTAGTATTAAGGCCGAGATGTCAAAAGTTTGAGATCAAGACGCTTATAACTTGTCCCACACTTAGTATCATTATTGGTATTTTAACATTTCGCGCGTGTACACGCTACCAAAAGGACGCCTATACATCGTCCTTTATTATTATTGACTTTACCTACCTAATACTGTAAATTAGTGAAATGTGTACCGTATTTATTTGAGAATTTAATTAGGTATCGAGTATTTAATATAGCTCTTAAAGAACTTGAAGTTTAATGATACCTAATTTAAAAGTTTAAGTGAAATAAGTGAAATAGTTCTTGATTTGTGCACTTTTCTCTGTGATGGTTCGATTTTAAAGCACCGTTAAGAACTCGTTGTTCATCTCCGCAGACAGTCTCAGAGTTATCTGGCATAGCGTAAGTAATTGCGTCTTTTAGTGTACAGTCGAACTAACCGATTTGTGACCCACCATAAATTCATTTTCTAAAAGATATTAAAATTCACTAAGGTCGAAATTAAACTTATTGATATTTACACTGACCTTTATAGTTTTGTTTTGACGCTTTCAATTGGGTCATGATTCAATTGGTTCGACTGTACCTTGGTTTCAAGCAACTAATATTATAGGTACAACATTAAATATAATTTGGGATAAGGAGAAGATGATGATGATGATTATGTTTGAGCCTCAACGGATTGATACTAAAGAAGTAGCTATTATAAATATGCAACTACCTGCAATAAAAACATTCAGACGCAATACCATAATATATACCATACATCACTTGACTATTTGTCCCGGATTTGGAATAGAACCTAGATACTACTCGTAGCGCATGGCTCTATCTATCAGACCCGTCACTGCTTTTAAGCCTGTTATACTCCCATCAGACTGGTCCCTTACTACTCTAAGCCTCTTAATTTTGACGTTGATTCTTCGATAAAAATATAATGATAACGTAGCAAAATAAGTCCTATTTACCGTTTGATTGACCTTTAACGTTTTAATTCCGTTCGATTGACCTCATAGATTTTAATTAGCGTTTACCTACAGGGTTAAGTTTTTTTTGCAATGCCAACACTTCCCGGAGTACCTACCTTGTATATGATTTGTTACTGTATTATTGTAAAGGGTTATTCTTCCAAATTTGCAGGAACAAAATTAACTGGAGTTAGATGTCACTCGGGAAGACTGTAGCTTTCTAACGGTGAAAGAATTTTCTAAATCGTTCCAGTACTTTTTGAGTTTATTCGTTACATACAAAAATACAAATCTTTTCTCTTTATAATATTAGTATAGATCTATATAGATTGATCCAACATTGACCTACTACCCCACTGCCTGTGCCCTATTATTAACCAAACAAAAGTAACGTAAGTACTGTACATAGAATATTTATTCGAATTTCAATTATACGTTACTTCTGTTATTTTAATAGTAGGTAGTGGTGTGGAAGCATTTTACCATTTATTTATTGCAGTAATCGCGGCGTGGGTGGCTTGCATCGCCTGAACTGCTGACCTTTAGCAAAGGCATTTAGTTTTGTAAAAATATACCGCAATGCTATTTATTATAACGTTCGAAATACTAATATTGTGAGCTAAATAGTAGGACAGTCTAAATATTCACACTGTGCTAGTAGTTGGTTAATACATTTAATGTTTATTTTTAGGTTTATTATAATCGTTCAAAAGATAATTACAGAATCCGTGTGCAGTTAATGCTGATCTAACAATACATTTTCTCGATTACCGTGCAGTTATGGAGATCTAAATATTACATTTTCTAAATGAAACAAAATTGCCTGAATGTGTTTCAAGGCCCGATCACTTATTTATTCGCGCTACTATTGCCGAAGGATTTTTAAATTGTCTGCAATTCGAAAGCTCTTTAGTATAGATAATTGTACATATAAATCTTTAACTAAATTTAAATTTATTTAACAACGTACTTCTGGGTGCACGTACGTCCACATATTGATCGGTAATGAAATGACTCTTCTGTTAGGACTCATTTTCAGTGGTCGATAACTTAGTCGATATACAGCATTCGGGTACTTCCCGCAGATGAGGAAACGACTAATGAAAGTTATAAGTCGTTAACGCGGTCGTTAAGCAGCCTGCGGGTATTAACGAACAATGAAACCGTTTCTTGCAAGGAAATGGCATACGTTACAGACGTAACCTACGGATTCTATGGCATACGTTACAGAACTCTTCCGCACGCCGAGTACGGGACCAATCGACCAATGAAAATGAGCCTATACGAGTTCTTGAAGAAGTGCCTTGTCTACTGTTACCAAAGAAAGTCATGTATTGGTGCAGGTACGCGGAGGCGGGGCTGTCGCCCGCAGGCCACGTGTCGTCGTCGTCGGGCGCGTCGTCGGGCTCGCACCCCGCGTCGCCGCTGCCGCACTCGCTGTTTACGCACGAGCCGCTCTACCAGTTCTACAACGCCGCTAAGGTCGAGGTGAGTTGCAACAGCTGTGTAGAAACCAATCAGAAGTTTATTGTTATTTTATAATATTTGGGGGGGCTTACAGCTATATACAACAAATACAAAGTAAATATAAAATTGTATAATAAGGAGCCATTTACAAGCCTCCACAGGTAACAATAAATTATATAGATACTAGCTTTCCGCCCGCGGCTTCGCCCGCGTGTACTACATGACATTATCCTGATGGAATGTAATATTTTCCGGGATAAACTATGTCATTCTCCAGCTCCCAATCTACTCCCGTACCAAAAATCACATTGATCCGTTACTCCATCTTGGACGTGAAAGACGGACAAACAAATAATACCTACTTATTGATTTTCCCGTAGGAATATGATACTATCCTGAGGTAAAAAGTATGTAGCTTATTATAATCCTTACCAGGGTCTCAAATTATGTACTTAAATACCAATTCCTGTCCACCGATTTTTCCATACAATGAGATTTCCCGCGGTAAAAAGTAAAGTATATCCTTTCCAGGGCCTTAAACTGTCTCTATTCTAAATATCATCCTTCCCATGAACTCAAACTATCGCCTTAAATACCAATTCCAGCTTTGCCCGAGCTTATTTTACCATGGGAATGAGACTTATTCCCGTGATTACAATTTGCCTATGTCCTCTCTAGTATAAGGACATGAGTGTCCCAGTGCTCCTATCAGTAGGAGTAATTAGTAGGAGCACCAGGAAGCACTGTCTCAAACTATCTCCGTTCCAAATTTAATCAAAATTGGTTCAGCCGTTTTGACGTGAGCATATACAATTTCGCATTTATGATAATAGTGGGGATAGTAGAAATAGGAATATGAATGGCCGGTCGCGACTATGTACGCGAGTACTACATCGCAAAATTTTGTGTCAAAAAGTAGGTAGATAGGCATTCTCTAAGGTCTCATCAGTACCATCATCAATCTATTTTAATGTCCTCGCTGCTGGGGCACAGGCCTTCATATAGATGGATAAGGAGAATGGGCCATGACCTTCCACACGGGCCCATTGAAGATATGGTGTACTAACTAATCCAAATGCAGCCAGAAGCATCGGCTTATCGTGTCTTCTGAAGCACGATATATTTTTTAACAGCAATCCCATGATAGACCATTGCAAAAGTCACATAACCTCATCGATCGTAGGCCGAGCACGCTACCCGTGGTTTAGGCATAAGAAGGTAACGATACCTAGACAAACAGGAGCTACTATCGTATGAATAATATTCGGACATTCTCCTACTCTTGAACTACCAAAATGCAAAAAATCAAGTCAATACATTGCTAAAAAATGTGTAATACTGATTTTCTTGAGTTTTATTTCAATGCATAAAGAATTTTTTGCTTTGCACGAAAATGAGCTGTCATGGGACCCATGCTTCATTATATAAAGTGAACAAAAACAAACTGTATCCCACGGGAACTGTAATTTTCCCGTGTTAAAAAAACCGTATGAAATTTTCCCGGCCAGAGTTCAATTATCCCGATCGATTAAGCCGTTTAGTTGTGATTGAGCCATAAACATCCAAACTCCGTATCTTTAATACCTCCGTATCTTTAATACCTCCCCACCCACCCTATATAAACATTAGCCCCCCCCTTTCTACCCTATTAGGGGTTTTTTTATTTTGCCTACGCAGATCATTTTTAATCATGACCTAGTATCCTTCATACCAATTTCCATACTCCTAAGTCCAGAAATGAGGAAGTTTTCATATTAGCCTTAATCCCCCCTTTCTACCCTATTAAGGGTTTTTTATAATTTCGCATACGTAGATCATTTTCAATCGTGACCAGTATCCAAAATACCAATTTTCATACTTCTAAGTTTAGAAATGAGGAAGTTCCATATAAGCTTAATCCGCCCGTTTTACCCCATTATCGGGGAGTTTTTTTTAACTTCGCTTACGCAGATAATTTTCAATCGTGATCAGTATTCAACATACCAATTTTCATACTTCTAAGTTCAGAAATGAAGAAGTTCCATATAAACTTTATCTCCCCATTTTACCCTATTAAGGGGGAGTTTTTTTTACTTTGCTTACTTAGATCATTTTCGGTCGTAACCAATATCCAACGTACCAATTTTCATGCTTCTAAATCCATAAATGAGGAAGTTCCATATAACCTTAACCCCCCCATTTTACCCCTTTAGGGGGGGAGTTTCCTAAAATCCGTTCTTAGCGGACGTCTCCTAAGCATAATCTACCTTCCTGCCAAATTACATCTTCGTTGGTCCAGTAGTTTTCGAGATTTCGTGATGAGTGAGTTATGTCCCCTCGATTTTATATATATAGATTTTCACGTTATCATTCGGCAGGATGGAATACACAAATTAGATACTACTTATACTACTAAATACTCTATTGACAGCTGATAAACTATCACGATATAAGTCAAGAGCATTAATATTCTGCTTATATTAATGTTGTTGAATAATACACTGGTGCGAATAAGGACAACATTGCTATGGCGTACAGTGAACTTAAAACATAGAAATCTGATAAATTTGGATTCCTTCCACTTACTGTTCTTCTTCTTTAGTCTTGATGGTAGGATGAAATTGAATCTTCCCTGGTCAGAACTCGGCTGCTCGAACCGCAGACTCGGTAGCGGACCACAGGAGTGTGTTAGCTAATCGGGCACGCTATGAACTATATGGGACGTTCCTGATAACCTATCCTCAATAATGAGACAGGCTTTGATCAATCACTAAGACTAGGAAACTTTTCCTTTGACCTTCTTACTTTGAATAAGTAAGAAGGAAATGACGGGAAAGAACCTACTTCGGTAGGTGTGCCTCAAAAATCAAGCGGAATGCCACTATTCTATATTATGTCTCAACTTTGATCCACCCAGCTAGTTCATTCGAACTAGGTAGGGTAGAAACTAGGGAATCCTGATTCTTTGAAATCAGTAATTTTTATTAAGCCATGAGTCACGTAAAGAACGTCAATATTTTATTGTGGACAATGTAGTATCGACACATTCTACATAAAATTAATCATCGCGCTACGAACGATCATTCTGGGAAATCAGCTCGCGCACTTAATATTTTTAATTCGATGTTTGGATGCGATTCTATCTTTAGCTGTCAAATATTGCACGTCCTCAGTAACTCGCTGGGAGGAAGTAAACAAGCTAATCTGGTGATAATTTGTGTAGGCACTGTAATTGAACGTTTACGCCGACACGCTAATGATGCGTAATTGGGCCGACCTTCGACGACCCTCAGCTAATTGTTTATTTAGACTGGTATCGACCAGTGTTCCTAAATTATACAGATACATCTGTATCTACCTATGTTTTGATAGAACACATTAAGGGCGCGCACTAGGCCAAAAGCAAAAGTAACGACTGCAACGGCCAACTGCAAAGTAAATGCTGCCTTATTTTTATAAAACATAAGGCAGCATTTACTATATAATTCTCCGGCCCCATTCGGCCGGTCCGGAATTAAGAAATGAAGAATTTTTTAAAGGATATTTAAACGTTATTTACAATAATATATATAACACTAGCGGCCGCCCGCGGTTTCACCCGCGTGGTACCCGTTCCCGTGGGAATATCGGGATAAAATATAGCCTATGTCACTCGGGAAGACTGTAGCTTTCTAACGGTGAAAGAATTTTCTAAATCGGTCCAGTACTTTTTGAGTTTATTCGTTACATACAAAAATACAAATCTTTCCTCTTTATAATATTAAGTATAGATAAGCCCTGCCTTATCTATAGTGTAATTAAACTAAAAAGTTCCAAGCTTTATTTTAATGTATTACTTGAATACTAGCAGTTTATCTTGTTAATTATAGTGATTTGGAGGCAACTTCGCAATTTTTTTCTATCGAGAAAATTTAATGCAATTTTATGTTTTTGAGTAACATAGTCACTAGCGTCAGACCTGAAGTTTGCTGCATCTTAATTTGAAATTATTGATATTCCAGCCGATCATGTAAAGCAATCTGATTTTCGTTGGCCTATAGCGGCCCCTTAAATATTATACAGTCTTTCCTTTTAATCTTAAATATTAATACTTACTCACATATTTCTGTAGCATTATCTACTCACACACCACATTAATTTTAACACCGTCATCAAAAATTTCGGCCGACTTCGGGTACATGAATATCACAGGTTTTTATACCTTTAGTTAGGTACTTAATATAATTTCCGCTCTGAAATTACCAACTTATAGCGTCCAGAATTCCCGACTTTAAGTTATCACTTTCATGCTTACCAATCTTGTAGTCATATCAGAGTCCAGAATCTGTATTATTTACGCAAGTAATATAAGATTCTGTATTTGTAGATATATTTTTACAGTAGCAACTATCGTCAACAAACGTGATTAGCACACTCATATGACAGCGGTTTTTCTTCGAGATAACCGCCATAAGTTTGCCCAACAATGGCTGATTGTTTCCCGCCACGCTCGGTGGCGCTGTCAACGCAAAAAGTTGCAATATCTTTAGGTTGAAAGAACTTACTTCTTTGTTCAGGTTTTAGATTTTAAACCGATAACGCTACTATTGCAAAGAAACTCTACTACTCCGTTAACACATGTAACGGCTGCCAACTTTCCTTGCCTTTTTAAATTGAATCATTCCAAAACAATCACTTTTTGAACTACATAATAATATATCTTAAAATCAAAACAATATTTTTCACTTCTCATGCTCGTAAAGTTCGTGTTTATGTTGGGTATAAGCTGCATAAAATCGCTTTTTATGCTCTAGTGCATAAAGTAAAATCTTCGTCTTAGTCTCAGACTCTAAGACAAAGGTCGTCAGGTAAACAGTCACACACGCAATTAAACTTCGTTAAATAAACTTATTTCATTCTGTTTCTTTAATTTTATACACAATCCATTTTAAAATACTTACTAAATTAATAAAACTAGGCAAAATTAATGAGTTTTGTAAGAAATAAGTATTTCAAGAGCATTATGGACTACGATCTATGCTAAAGTCACTGTGCTGCCACTGCCACGTATAAAAAAAAAGAAAGTCTTCCCGCCAATATGACGAAGCCTTAATTTTTTCTTTTTTGCAATATTGTTATTTATTTTCACACTCGAAGTGAAAAGCAGAGTGTATAACTCGTAGATAAAACCCATTTTACCCTCGAATTGACTATCCACCTTCGCCTACGGCTCGGATGGATATATACGTCTCGGCAGGCTTATTACCGATCTTAAGTGACAGTTGCAATCGCGATAATTAACAATTTAATCGCTCCCAAAACACATATTCGTATTACAGAACTTAGATCGCTACGATAGCGCCACAAGCGAGCGATTTGTGAACTAAAATTGCATGAGAGGTACCGTACCGTATTGTACCGATTGCAAACCAACTGCAACTAGTAGCAGTCGCGTTGCAATTGTACAATTAGCAACTGGTTGCTTGTTTTGGTAATAAGCCTGCGGGTAAAATGGTACGTTTTATGCACTTGTTGTACAATCTACTATTTTTAAATTCTTGTTGCATTAGTTTGCTATGACGATCTTGTCAAACGATTAATCCGACTGTTTGTTTGCGAAGTCTCCGAATAAAGCTACTTCTACACAATATCTTGTAAGTAATTATTGTTTTTTCATGTTGTCTTTATATTTCTTCATTTAAATATATGTATAAGTACATAAAATTAATAAAATAAAATCGTTCGGCTGACATGATGATGATGATGATGATGATACATAAAATTCACATATGGACTACTATATGGTAGCTTTGTCTATGGCCATCGGTCTAGTCTATAGATTGCGATCGATCGTCTTTGACTGCATTAATGACAAAAAGTACCTATACCTAAATACATGGCGAGAAAATTCGAGAATATAAGTCTTTCCTTCCTTTGTCTCGATTTTCGGGTCGTATCTACGGGATACATCTCGCCGAGATGCCTACTTCTGCCGCACCTCGAGCACCTGCCTGCTTCGTGCCACCTAATATAGAAGAATTTATTTTGTAATTACCATCTTTTATTTCTCTATCTGTCCTGGGGGGCTACCGGCTAAAAATTATGAATATGGACATAGGCTTCATATGACATTTGAAGCCAATATTTTGTCTTTATATGGGCATAATATGGGCTTCAAATGTCAAATGAAGCTCATGTCCATACCCATAATTTTAGCCGGTAGCCCCCCTAATCTTGCTCTCCGTCTCTGCTGGTCGAAGCGCGTCACACTTAGGACAGGTATTCAGCTAACTTCGAAAGTTTCAGCATCAGCCTATTAACGTCCACTATTGGACATAGGCATCTCCAATAGTACGCCATCGAGCACTATCGGTGGCTACTCTCTTCCAGCTCTTGCCAGCTACCCTGCGAAGAGTCGAGCACCTAGTCTGTCGTCTCTTTTGGCGCTAGTTACAGCACAGTGACATAATTATATAAAGACATACATTTAGCCTCTTGCTGCACTAAACAGAGTACAATGACCTTATACCTGCATTCCCCCCCAGTCGGTGTGCCGCGAGACAGGCGACTCGGACTCGGAGACGTACGAGAGCGGCAGCAGCGTGGGCACGGGCGCCGGGCCGGACTGCCGGCCGCCGGAGCCGCCCGCCGGCGCCGCCCGCCCGTCCGCCATGGCGCTAGTGGCGCCGCGCGGACCTGCGCGTACGCTCTGGTGCGAAGTGCCAGAGGTGCTCTCCTCCGCTGTGCTCAGTCAGTATATTTTATATTAAGTACCGTTTAAACCAAATCAAGACTTGTTTCTCAAAACTATAGTAATCTGTATTGTATGATTGAACAACAAAATTACTTCGTTGTACGTACTTAAATTAAAATTCCCACTTCAATAATCCACGCGAATATCATTGCTGATTTGATTATAAATTGTAGGTAACTAGTGTATCCTGTGGTACCCGTTCCCGTGGGAAAATCGTTATAAAATATAGCCTATGTCACTTGGGAAGAATGTAGCTTTCTAATGGTCAAAGAATTTCCTAAATCGGTCCAGTAGTTCTTGGGATAAGCGCGTTCAACCAAACAAACAAACAAACTCTTCAGCTTTATAATATTAGTATAGATTACTTCGGAAACATGCTTGCTTAAAGGCCTTCACGGCAATTTTTAAAATCTTCTTATTAATACTCTATTCAGTATTTAAAGGGCACGGCTGAGTTTTATTAAACCAATTCATTTACAGGTTCCCTAGCACCAGCCCAGAAACGTCTTCAGGAAGCGAAGTTCGAGCTACTCACATCCGAGGCGTCATACCTCAATTCACTGAACGTCCTGGAGACGCACTTTGCGGCGCACCCCGCCTTTAGGGACCCCCAAGTGCTGCCACGAGAGGACTGGGAGATACTCTTCTCAACCATTCTGCCAGGTATGACGAAGTGAAACCTTTTCGGAACTCTCTTTCAGACCAGTGGCCCGATTCTGCTAACGTTAAGTCGTAATCGTGTCACAATCGTGTTTCAATTGTTGTGCTTTTTTACACACTAGTTACAAGAATTATGACAGTATGATGTGATGTGAATGTAGTGTGTGGAATGACCATCAGTAGTATTGTGAAAAAAGTTCACATTTCTTGTAACTAGTGTGTAAAAAAGCACAACAATTTAAACACGATTGAGACACGATTATGACTTAACGTTAGCAGAATCGGGCCACAGTACCTACTAGCCGTAATACATGTTGATTTATAGGAAAAATGTGATAGTAAAAAACTACGAGCCCTATAAGTAGCTTTCAGGCGGGATAACTACCACTATAGGGCTACTTATAGAGGCTACTTATTATAGGGCTCGTGGTTATTTACTATCACATTTTTCCTTGCTTACAAATTTGCATTACTTGTGAATACATAAAAATAAATCTCAACATGTTGCTTTGTTAAAATTTTAGTATTGCTAATCTCGCTCATCTAAATTAAGTGACAAAATGAGGTTCATTACTTGTCTTTTCATACATTTGCGAGCTAGATACAGCCAGTAGCTAAGTCACTCTCGAACAATATTGCTTTGGACGACTATTCTTGAGTTCCTGCCGACATCAGAAGTAAAGAAATGATTTTATTATAGAAAAATGGAAAATGAAGTATTTAGAAAAAATCGACCCGTCTCACAATGATTTTATTGTAAGACGATAAGATTTAATGTTTATTATTATGTTAGCAAGAATTGACCAATTACTTTCGTCCAATAGTATACCTGGTTTTTAGATTATCCTCGAATATGTAAGCTCGGCTTTACATAATATGTATCACCTTTAGTTTTTCAATTTTTTGTATGCTCTAGATCGATAAGGTCTGATTTCCTTTGTAAGTTCAAAGTAACAACTTTTATTGATGTCGTCGTCACATAGTGCATGAAGTTATTGAAATGTAATTCAGATCTGAACTTTAATAGCGAAATTTAAAATGTATGGAAATTGTCAACAAAATTGATAAAGGACTTTCCTGGTGGACTAAGGCCTACTGTCCACGTAACCAGACGTCATGCGCACGCTTTCGTCAATTAACGATTGCAAGACGAATGGTTGCATCTTACGTAGAAACAATTAAAACTGTGTCCACGATGCGGCAGCGTCACAGCAGCCTCTCGTCATGCATTCGTCATGCGGTGCGCGCGGCTCCGTGGACACAGTTTTGATTGCTTCTACGAGATGCATTGATTAATGTTTGATTGATTGATGCATTGATGCGTGATTGTATGACGAATGCTTGCAAGATGCAAGCATTCGTCATACAATCGTCATTTGACGAAAGCGTGCGCATGACGTGCGGTTACGTAGACAGTAGTAGGCCTTAACCTACAAAAAACGATTATTTTGTCTCCAGTGCGAAAATGCTCGCAACTCCTAATGAACGAGTTGGAGAAGTGCTGGCAGGAAAGCATCCTGCTGGTCGGCATCTGCGACATGGTGCGGCGACACGCGGAGCAACACTTCAGCGTTTATGTCAAGTACTGCGAGCATCAAGCGCTCATGGTTAGAGCGCTGCAGCGGCTGCGCGAGCGGCCCGCCTTCGTCAACGCGCTCAAGAGGTGAGCTCATAGCGCCTTCAGCGACACGTCACGTACTGCGAGCATCAAGCGCTCATGGTTAGAGCGCTGCAGCGGCTGCGCGAGCGGCCCGCCTTCGTCAACGCGCTCAAGAGGTGAGCTCATAGCGCCTTCAGCGACACGTCACGTACTGCGAGCATCAAGCGCTCATGGTGAGAGCGCTGCAGCGGCTGCGCGAGCGGCCCGCCTTCGTCAACGCGCTCAAGAGGTGAGCTCATAGCGCCTTCAGCGACACGTCACGTACTGCGAGCATCAAGCGCTCATGGTTAGAGCGCTGCAGCGGCTGCGCGAGCGGCCCGCCTTCGTCAACGCGCTCAAGAGGTGAGCTCATAGCGCCTTCAGCGACACGTCACGTACTGCGAGCCCCAGGCGCTCATGGTGAGAGCGCTGCAGCGGCTGCGCGAGCGGCCCGCCTTCGTCAACGCGCTCAAGAGGTGAGCTCATAGCGCCTTCAGCGACACGTCACGTACTGCGACCACCAGGCGCTCATGGTCAGTGAGCTTGAAGCGCTGCAGCAACCGAAATATGCCAATGAAACACCTGTTTGGTGGTGGTAGTTTTTATTTAAAAGATGGCACGTTGTCAGATAATCGACGGTCGTTTGAAATATTAATATGAAACATCTGTTTGTGGTGTTGGTTTTCGTTTAAATGACAGCACGTTGTCAGATATAGACATGCAGTATTTACTTCAAGCCCCGAGTATTAAGAATTGTCGATATGATAACCGTAAAGAGTTGTCAGTTTCCATAATTTAACTGGCAAGTTTGGCAGAATTTTGTCGCATAAGTAGTTTATTTCACAATAGGATAACCATAACTAGAGTTGTTTTTCTTGTTTGGGCTTCACTCGCCTCTAATGATAAAAGGAAGGCCGTTTTTTTTAATCCACTGTTATTGCTTAATGTTAGTGTTCGGAAAAGATCGACGTTTCTGAACGCAACTCTAATGTCACGTCAAATTGACATTAGCTGTCACTTGAAGTTGACAGGGACACTTGATTGAAATTCTTGTAGAAAATGTCGGAATAATTTTGCTGAATTTGTTAAAAATCGCTCGCGTTGAATGTGCCTGGCATATCGAGTTTGAATACATCTTAAATTATCTATGTGATCCCGTTTTGTACGACCAAGGTTTTGATGCCATCTCTGGAGTGGCCGGTCGCGGATGCTTTGAAAGATAACCTTTTCTACCACATGCGCTTGTTGTCGGGACACTATATCGTAATAAAAAAAGCTCCCACGTGTGTGTCTTTGTGTATCTATTGTTGAAACGCCCAGTGTCTTGTGAACGCTGTTATTTGTGTTATGAGTGAGGTGACTAATTGGTAAGGTCTGCAGAAGAAGACGGAGCCACAGGGGGGCCCCCCTCTCCCCACGCTGCCCAGGGACTTTCTACAGCACAGACCACAGTATGTAAAATCACCTTACTTCACATTCTCTCCGCTGTGTATCGCAGTCCTATTGTTCAGTTACATCCCGGCTGAAACCAAGATTTGTCCGGAGTCTATACTCATGATAGCCTTCCACTGCGCCAATGCTGACTCCGCGGTCTAGGCAGGGGTGTACTGAACAGTTAGTAATGTCTGGTTTACATTATCTTAGTGTTTACGAGACCGCTTTAGGAGAGTAAAAATTAAAACCAATCCTATTTTTATTCTAATTGAAAGGCAAGTAGAACCGTACTCGTACTTTAAGCGAGTAGCGTTTACACGTTTCTACTAAAGTACCTATACTCTCCTAAACACTAAGAGAATGTAAACCGGGCATTATGTTTTAAATTTAATCAACCTCATGTTCAATTGTCTAGATTTCAGTTCTAATCGGTCTGTGATATGTTTAGGTTGGAAGCGCACCCGGCGTGCCAGAGCCTATCCCTGCACTCGTTCCTGATGCTGCCCATGCAGCGCGTGACCCGGCTGCCCCTGCTACTGGACGCCGTCCTACGTCACCTGCCGCCCACCGAGCTAGAGTACCAGCCGTGCGCGCGCGCGCTCGCCACGCTCAACGCGGTCAGTCATTATATACTGCACCTGTCGCACTCGCTCCTGGCGTGACGCCCTTCCCCTGCTACTGGACGCCGTCCTACGTCACCTGCCGCCCACCGAGCTAGAGTACCAGCCGTGCGCGCGCGCGCTCGCCACGCTCAACGCGGTCAGTCATTATATACTGCACCTGTCGCACTCGCTCCTGGCGTGACGCCCTTCCCCTGCTACTGGACGCCGTCCTACGTCACCTGCCGCCCACCGAGCTAGAGTACCAGCCGTGCGCGCGCGCGCTCGCCACGCTCAACGCGGTCAGTCATTATATACTGCACCTGTCGCACTCGCTCCTGGCGTGACGCCCTTCCCCTGCTACTGGACGCCGTCCTACGTCACCTGCCGCCCACCGAGCTAGAGTACCAGCCGTGCGCGCGCGCGCTCGCCACGCTCAACGCGGTCAGTCATTATATACTGCACCTGTCGCACTCGCTCCTGGCGTGACGCCCTTCCCCTGCTACTGGACGCCGTCCTACGTCACCTGCCGCCCACCGAGCTAGAGTACCAGCCGTGCGCGCGCGCGCTCGCCACGCTCAACGCGGTCAGTCATTATATACTGCACCTGTCGCACTCGCTCCTGGCGTGACGCCCTTCCCCTGCTACTGGACGCCGTCCTACGTCACCTGCCGCCCACCGAGCTAGAGTACCAGCCGTGCGCGCGCGCGCTCGCCACGCTCAACGCGGTCAGTCATTATATACTGCACCTGTCGCACTCGCTCCTGGCGTGACGCCCTTCCCCTGCTACTGGACGCCGTCCTACGTCACCTGCCGCCCACCGAGCTAGAGTACCAGCCGTGCGCGCGCGCGCTCGCCACGCTCAACGCGGTCAGTCATTATATACTGCACCTGTCGCACTCGCTCCTGGCGTGACGCCCTTCCCCTGCTACTGGACGCCGTCCTACGTCACCTGCCGCCCACCGAGCTAGAGTACCAGCCGTGCGCGCGCGCGCTCGCCACGCTCAACGCGGTCAGTCATTATATACTGCACCTGTCGCACTCGCTCCTGGCGTGACGCCCTTCCCCTGCTACTGGACGCCGTCCTACGTCACCTGCCGCCCACCGAGCTAGAGTACCAGCCGTGCGCGCGCGCGCTCGCCACGCTCAACGCGGTCAGTCATTATATACTGCACCTGTCGCACTCGCTCCTGGCGTGACGCCCTTCCCCTGCTACTGGACGCCGTCCTACGTCACCTGCCGCCCACCGAGCTAGAGTACCAGCCGTGCGCGCGCGCGCTCGCCACGCTCAACGCGGTCAGTCATTATATACTGCACCTGTCGCACTCGCTCCTGGCGTGACGCCCTTCCCCTGCTACTGGACGCCGTCCTACGTCACCTGCCGCCCACCGAGCTAGAGTACCAGCCGTGCGCGCGCGCGCTCGCCACGCTCAACGCGGTCAGTCATTATATACTGCACCTGTCGCACTCGCTCCTGGCGTGACGCCCTTCCCCTGCTACTGGACGCCGTCCTACGTCACCTGCCGCCCACCGAGCTAGAGTACCAGCCGTGCGCGCGCGCGCTCGCCACGCTCAACGCGGTCAGTCATTATATACTGCACCTGTCGCACTCGCTCCTGGCGTGACGCCCTTCCCCTGCTACTGGACGCCGTCCTACGTCACCTGCCGCCCACCGAGCTAGAGTACCAGCCGTGCGCGCGCGCGCTCGCCACGCTCAACGCGGTCAGTCATTATAAAAATAACTAGCGGATCCTCGCGGTTTTACCCGAGTGGTACCGGTTCATCGGGATAAAATCTAGACTATGTCACTGGGGAAGAATGTAGCTTTCTAATAGTGACAGAATTTTCTAAATCGGTCCAGTAGTTTCGAAAAATTAAAAAAATTTAAATGGTTTTTTATCCTGGAGGATATGTCAACCCCATTGTACTTTTTACACTCAACAGAATAGCAAAAATAAAATAAGATGATTTACTGTAGTATCGCCACTAATCCACACAGTTGTTTGGCTTTTCTTGAATTGGGTTTTGAGACTTTTGAGGGAATGGTTTGAAGTTTGAACCAAAAACATAGCTCTCTCATCCCTAAAGTACTATGATAAGACAATAATTTATTTGCAAGGTCAATTGTATGTAGGGTTTACTGTTGTGAGCAAAGGGCTAACGTTTTTCTTGTATTCTGAAACGTGATATTTTTTTAAAAACTGTAGTAAATTTTCTGTTAAATTAACTTCTTCGACTTCAAACGTTAGGTAGGTATTCGAATTCCCAAATTTTCTTCCTTGCTAAGAGTTATTTAGTGAACGTATGTTTTCTTACAGTTCGTGTCGCAATGCAACGAAGGCGCGCGCAACACGGAACGCGTTGAGGAAATGTTCCGTTTGTCGCGGCTGATCGAGTTCCCGGCCGGCGTGCGAAACGCGCCGCTGCTCGGGCCCGCCTGCTCGCGCCGCGACAGGAAGTGAGTCACTACACTGTGCTGTACACTACACTATGCTGTACACTACACTATGCTGTACACAACACTATGTTCCGTTTGTCGCGGCTGATCGAATTCCCGGCCGGCGTGCGAAACGCGCCGCTTCTGGGGCCCGCCTGATCGCGCCGCGACAGGAAGTGAGTCACTACACTGTGCTGTACACTACACTATGCTGTACACTACACTATGCTGTACACAACACTATGTTCCGTTTGTCGCGGCTGATCGAATTCCCGGCCGGCGTGCGAAACGCGCCGCTTCTGGGGCCCGCCTGATCGCGCCGCGACAGGAAGTGAGTCACTACACTGTGCTGTACACTACACTATGCTTTACACTACACTATGCTGTACACAACACTATGTTTTACACTACACGAAACCGTGCTGTACACTACAACACGCCAAGCTGTACACTAAACTACACGCCAAGCTGTACACTAAACTACACGGCACTGAATTTTCATTGTCAATTTGGAGACGTAAAGTTTAATTGGTTGATTGTAACGTTAGTCGGTCTTTTCAGCTTTCATAGTAAAGTTCATTGAAACATAGTCTATTTTGCTGTATTGTCTGTGGAAGCACAAAACAGTTCCAAATAGTAGATTTTCAGTCCCCCACTACTGCATACTCTAGCAGCAGTTAATTTCTCAGCCCAGCCGGCCTAGCATGAGCGGCTTATAACGCGCGATATGATATGGTACGGCAAGTTGTCTTGCTTACCCCACTAAGGTGTAAGCAAGACGGCATACCGTACCATATCATATCGCGCGTTATAAGCCGCTCATGCTAGGCCGGCTGGCTGAACACATTATCTAGGTACTACGCGTATGAGCCTCGTACTAGCCGAGCGAGCAACCTCGCGCGAGACACGTCCGACCGACAGCTTGCCCGAGGCAGTACGTGCGTTTGCCACGGGCGAGGCACGTCCTGCACGCGTAGCATGATGAACCCGAGAAGAGTTTTGTCTACCTCGAACTTCGATCAACAATAACACCTAGTTCTAGATACATAGTTGGAGTGACAGACATTGCCGAGCGTTATACGCCCACTTGAGAGTATAATTATAAGTAGATTATTTTGACAGTGTCAATAATACTAAAGCTAGAAACACATTTCGCTGGCGCAGCGCAGTGTATCCTCTCGGCTCCGATTGCGCCAGGCCCCCCACCACTTTCTAGCATTGTATCGTCAGATGGCTCGGTAGCGGACTGCGCAGCGGAGCTCTGCATTTTGATTTTTACTACTTATGTTGTCCGATTTCTCCGTCAATAATGGGCCAATTTAAAAAATATTTTTTTTGTTTAGAAGAGTCACCAATTCATTATCATGTAGGGTTGTTAATTATACTGTCAAAACAGTATTAAAGTGTTTTTAGTACACTATACTTTTTAATTTTATAACAAAAATAATGTATAATTCTGATTTGAAAATAAATTACACTAAATATTTCTAAAATCGGTTCAGTATTTTTTGAGTTTATCTATTACAAACAAACAAAGTGTATTTATAGTATTAGTATAGATATAAATTGCATCTCGTATTCATTCATCATCATCTTATCATCGTAATCATCAACATATTTTTTTTGGATTTAAGATGTTCAAGTAAGAACAGAAATTGTTTTCAAATTTAGAAGAAAACATAATGCAGATGTTAGCTCGGCAACGACTCGATTGACACTGATCAAAAATTTCGTCAGGACGCGCTGCGCCACACTAGTAAAGTGTGCACACCCGGGTCGACGCTGCGCTGCGCTGCGCCAGCGAAATGTGTTTCTAGCTTAAGGTATTTCAAACTTGGAACGCTTCCTGTCATTTATAATGTAAGATCGTAAAATTCGTAACCTTTTTTCTCTGTTTAAAAAAAAGTCAGTCTATGCCATATAAAGTTTTCATTTAGTTCGTGAGCCTTCATCTAGTACTATTGTTGATCGAAGACCTCGAAAGTCTATATTTGACAGCCGAACAGTAGGTTTGTCTACGATGAAATGTAATTTTTGACGTTTCGATATAGACAAAACCTTTCTCGAGTTCATCGTGCTACCCGTGCTGGCTGACCGAGGATATGCCTCGCGAGGCTACTCAGTCAGTACGCAGCTATCAATTAAGTTCGTCCTCCCCCCAGGCCGGTCCGGTGGCTGGTGCGGTCGGGCGAGGTGACGCAGCTGGTGTGGAAGGCGGACGAGCTGAAGCTGACGTTCGGCCGCAAGTACCACAAACTGCCGCTCCATCTGTTCCTCTTCAACGACCTCCTCGTCATCACTAAGAAGAAGAGGTGAGTTTTTGGTCAACAATTTTGAACAATGTGTCTTGTATTTATTGGTTTTCAATTTGACATATTTTATTTAGGTTGTCTTTTATTTGATTACCAAACTAGAACAACAACTATCAACATGTTTATGTTCAACTTACCTTATACTGAAACAGTTTGACAGCAATTGACAGTGGTTGTGTTGCCATTCGAAATATTTAAATAAAAACCTTGGCCTAAAATCGCTTGACTGGCTCTATTTTTTTTACCTTATTACAAGCAATGTATGTCCGTTCGGGTCAAATCTTGCAACCTAAATTTGACCCACTTGCCAGTGTCCGATTGAGCTGAAATTTTGTATACAGGTTTGGTATGGATGACAATACAATATTAAAGTAAGGTCAGCAAAAAAACTTGTCATAAAAATGAATTTTTTACAAAAAACTTATCTACCTTCAAAGTTGATATTAAAGTTATTGAAACGAATAGGTACCAATCAACAATTTGATGTGCAGTTCAAGAGGTTTATCAGACTAGCAACAGCATGTATGTCTGCTACCGTCCGCGTCCGTTCCGCAGCAGACGGTGACGCGCGCGTCTCGCGAGTTCTCTCAAACATATCGTCGCATCTGTTAAAGCCCTTAGATGCCATATTAATATTTTTGTTCGTTTAATTAAAATTAATTAGAGATGTGACGGATACCCGGTGTAGATCCGGCATTTTTTCAGTATCCGGCCGGATCACGGGTAATGGCGCCGGATACCCGGCACTGCCGGGTAATTAGGTCTGAAAATTTAAGATGAAATGTTAAAAATGTTATTTCAAAAACGATCATTTATTTCAATTAAACATGAATAATATTAATAAATAATAGTTAATTTACACACTTTTTGAGGTTATATTGTACAAAATCAAAGTTATCATTCCAAACGCGCGTAAACAAGTAGTATCAAAATGGCAGCCTGTGGGTAGGTACATCCCCTCTCCTTCCTAACGACCGAGCGTCCGCCGGCCGCCCGCCGGCACAAACGCGCGAGACCCGAACCGCTAGACTTGACCGTCAGTCGCGCGCGCCCGAATATGGAAGTAGAATGTTTCATGCTGGGTAATTTTGCCGGGTACCTGGCTACCCGGCCCCGGCATAAGCTTGCACCGGGTACCCGGCAAAAGTAGGATTCGGTGCATCTCTAAAGTTAATCTTATTTAAAAGTTGTTTTAATAAATGTTCGTATTCGCAGCGAGCAGTGCTTCGTAGCGTTGGACCACTGCCCGCGCTCGCTGCTGGAGGTGTGCGCGGGAGACGCGGCGGCTCGCCACGCTCTGCTGCTCACGCTGCTCGAGAACCACGAGGGCCGCACCATCGAGATGGTATACCCACCCACACCTCATATAACTCACTTTAATATTCTCTCTCACTCACTCAATACACTATTTTACGTTATACATGTGTTATTTGTTTAATGTTTAGTATCGGTCTTTACTCAGTAGTGTTAACGCAATACTCATTTTTGGTTTTTTAATTATATCTCAGAAACTATGCGTCCCAGCCACATGTTTCCTATGTCCAAAATGAAAGCTGATTAAATTTACTACAAGTTCTATTCAGTCAAGTTTTTCGACATCTTGTATAGTTTACGAGATGTCCGCTCTTGAAAGTCTGTAAATATGGAAAAAATACTTTTGCTCCAATTTCACTTTTGACCGGATAACTTTCCAACGATGCACCGAAAAACTAAATGCTAGCCATAAAATCGTTGAGCATTAAATTATCTTCAATAATATATTACTCTACTACTAGCACTACCTATCATTTTTGTTTGTATGATACCAAAGTATCATACAAAACTTTTGCGTTACTGACTGACTGACAGACATCGCACAGCTGAAACTACTGGGCGCAAGAAGCTGAAATTTGATATACAGGGTGTTAGTTTAAACAAGGGACACACTCCAGGGGGTGAAAGTACCCATCAATACAAATAACTTTTACTACGGGACAAAGTGCGATATCGCGAAAAAAAATCTGCTGTTCCATACATTTTGGCCCATTCGGTATTGCACTTTTTTTTTTTTTTTTTATAAAAACTGGTTAAGCATTTGACCGCCATCTTGCTAAACAGACAGGATGCAGTCTAGGGTGTAGCATGCTTACCCAGTAGGTGCCCATTCACTCTTGCCTTGAAGAGGCCAAGGTTGTAATGATCGGGGAATACATGCGCAGGCAGCGCATTCCAATCCTTAGCAGCTCGCATTAAGAAAGAATTAGCAAAGCGCTTCGTACGGACGTGTGGAATGTCTACTATGTAGGGATGGTAAGCTAACCTGCGTCTTGTACTCCGATGGTGGAAAGGGGCAGGAGGAACAAAATCATGGAGTTCCTGTGCGCACTCTCCAAAGTGTATCCTATAGAACACAGATAAGCTAGCAACTCTGCGGCGGTGATTGAGACTTTGTAGTTTATCTTTATCTAAAGTTGTGTCTCCAATGAGCCTCTTTTCCATCGGCCGGTTTTCAATCGAGTCTAAAACTGCTAGCTGATACTTCGCGGACCCATCCCAAAGGTGACAGCAGTACTCCATGCACGGACTAACTGATATGTTTACCTCCTAAGTAGTCCAAACAAAGTTACGAAGTAAAATTGTGTTCCAAGCATTTCCCTCTATACTGTTTTTGGAGCGTTCGTTGACTGGACTAGGAGGATTAAAGTCAAAATGTTGCAGAGATAGCGATAAAACCAGAGCAAAAGTAAATCATTTCCAACACAAGCGTCGCAAATATTTTGAGGTTATACAAACAACTCTATCGTTCCGCGGCTCGGTTGCAACTCAAACGGGTTAAACTTTTTTATTTTTTATTTGAGTTTGAGTTCCATTTAAGTTCATTTTTTGAGTATGAATTATGAATTAACTAGTCTTTAATTAATACAATCAGTTTGTTAATAAAATTTAACAAGCATTACATTTTAAGTTACAGTTTTAGATAAGTACAGTGAGGTCAGTGAGGGTTAGTGCAATAAACTTATAAGAAATAACTTACGTAATTCAGTCTTGTACCTGCCAATGGAGTTCGAAAAGATATCAATTTTGTTAAATAAGTTGTTGTAATTGTCACAGGAGCGCCTAGAGGAAGTATTTTTAGCGTAGTTTGAATTACTGAGCTTTAACCAAACAACTACACCCAAACGACGGAACGCAGCCTTAGTACTAATATTAAAACGTTTCCTTCAGCTAATGTCGTGCTCGAGCGAGACGGACCTATCGCGGTGGAGCGAGGCGCTAGCGCCGCCGGCGGGCGAGGCGGGCGAGGCCGTGTACGCGGGCTGGGACTGCCCGCAGGTGGCAGCACTGTACGCGTACTGCCCCGCGCAGCCCGACGAGCTGCCGCTGGCCGAGGGTGACGTCATCAACGTGACGCGCAAGACGAGCGAGGGTGAGTACGGGCCGTATACTGCCCGCAGGTGGCAGCACTGTACGCGTACTGCCCCGCGCAGCCCGACGAGCTGCCGCTGGCCGAGGGTGACGTCATCAACGTGACGCGCAAGACGAGCGAGGGTGAGTACGGGCCGTATACTGCCCGCAGGTGGCAGCACTGTACGCGTACTGCCCCGCGCAGCCCGACGAGCTGCCGCTGGCCGAGGGTGACGTCATCAACGTGACGCGCAAGACGAGCGAGGGTGAGTACGGGCCGTATACTGCCCGCAGGTGGCAGCACTGTACGCGTACTGCCCCGCGCAGCCCGACGAGCTGCCGCTGGCCGAGGGTGACGTCATCAACGTGACGCGCAAGACGAGCGAGGGTGAGTACGGGCCGTGTACTGCCCGCAGGTGGCAGCACTGTACGCGTACTGCCCCGCGCAGCCCGACGAGCTGCCGCTGGCCGAGGGTGACGTCATCAACGTGACGCGCAAGACGAGCGAGGGTGAGTACGGGCCGTGTACTGCCCGCAGGTGGCAGCACTGTACGCGTACTGCCCCGCGCAGCCCGACGAGCTGCCGCTGGCCGAGGGCGATTTCCCCAAAATGAGGGCTGTTAGCGGGGATGAAAAGGAAATTGATACTTTACTAAAACACGTGAACATAAAATGCAACTAGTTTTTAAGTACCTGTACAATATGTGTGTGCTGTATTTACTGTATTATACAGGGTGTTCGGCAGAACGTTGAACATTCAAAAATTGGGGGTAGGTGGGTGGTCTGCTACCTATCAGCCCCAAAAATGTTTACCGAGGTCCAAAGTAATTTTTTATCTTATTTCAGTTTTTGTTATTTCGTCACTTTCATACCTTTAAATCCATGTAACTTTTTTCTTTATGGACAGATCAGTTTTTTTAATATTTTTAGCATTCTAATGGTTGGCAGTTCCTTTTAAAAGTGATAGGTACTTGATGCTGTTTGGGGCTAGAATCAGATTTTTTTATTTTAAAACTTGAATAAAATAAAAAATACTTTGGACCTAGGTAAAATCTTTGGGCTGGTTAGGTAGCAGACCACCCCACCCCTATTTTGGTATGTTCAACGTTTTGCCGCACATTTTATTTTATTTTTATTTTTTATTTTTTTATTCATTGCACAATTACAGACAACAGATAGAAAATATACAAAATATAAAACATATCTTAATACTATGATATATCTGTGTCCAATTACAACAGTGCACAGCCCTGACCATAAACTTACCAAATATTTTAAAGAAAATATTTACAAATTAAATTCATTGAACAAAACCAAATAAGAAATGAATGATAATTTAGAGTTTAGATATCAGCAACTTTTTGAAAACTGGTACACTCGCATTAAAAATATCAATATCGTGGCAAATTTCATAACACACATCCTATGTATTGGACTATTTTGAGATACATTGTTTCTCGATGAGAAAATCATCCTACATAATATTATACAGAGTGTTTGTTAAAAGTTTAAATGCTAGTAAATTAACAACCCCGTTCGCCCCCAGGTTGGTACTACGGCGAGCGCACACGCGACGGCGAGTGCGGCTGGTTCCCGGGCGCGTACACGGCGGAGATCGCGTCCGCGCACGTGCGCGCGCGCAACCTGCGCCAGCGGTACCGGCTGCTCGCGCTCTCCGGGACCTACCTCGGACAGAAGCGGAGGCCCGTCACCTGAACCGGTACGGATGAGGTTGCCAAAACCACAGATTACTAAATGGGCGATTTTCTGAAAGCTCGCTCACTAGATGGCGCTGCCCACCTATGCAGTTAGAAGGAACGGAACGTTATAAATTTTACTTTGACGTGACTATTGTTACGTAAAACGGAACGTCAGACAGATGTTATTTATTTACCTTAATCTTTAAATTTACCTATTTCGTTTCTGTTCCTCACAGTAGTACCTATCAATACTTATTTAATTTATTTTAATTTTTCTTTGGGTTTTTAAAAGTAAACAATTTAAATATGATTCATACCAAAATATACCATAGACATGTACACTCGACAGCACATCAAGTTAAACAGTTGAACTGCGATAACAGCTTTTATTACGTAGGTTATAAAGGCGGTCTCAAGGTCAACATGTATAGTCTGATGTGCCGCCGTGTGTACATACTTCGTTCAATGCCATCTAATGAAGCTTTTGAAAGCTTTATTTTTTTAAATGGCCTCTCAGAAAATCGCTCATTACATCCACCGTCTATGAGCGATTTTCTGAAAGCTCTGTCACTTGAGTCACTAGATGGCGCTGTCCCACCTATGTAGTTAGAAGGAACGGAACATTATAAATTTTACTTTGACGCGAATTTTTTACGTAAAACGGAACGTCAGACAGATGTTATAATATTTAAATTTACCTATTTCGTTTCTGTTCATCACAGTAGTACTTATTTAATATATTATTAGTTTCCTTTGGGTTTTTAAAAAGTAATTAATTTAAATATGTTTCATACCAAAATATACCATAGACATGTACATACTTCGTTCAACGCCATCTAGTGAAGCAATTGGAAGCTTTTTTTTTAAATGGCCTCTCAGAAAATCGCTCTTTGGGTATTTGACTGTTGTGGAAATGTAGATATTTAATTATGACATTCAGAAATATAACATTATTGAATAACAAATGTGAAAAAATAAACTCAATCTGTATTATAACAAGCGAATTATGAGCTACTTAATAGTGACCCTAGCTATCTCTTTCTAAAACGAAATTTTCTATGGCGAGAGTATGACGCTATAGAAATGTGACGTCACATTTATATAGCGCTCTCCTTGTCTAATTAGAAAGTTTGATGCTCTATATCGCTGAAAATATGCAAGATATATTGAAATAAATACCTATGTTAAGTTGCTACTAGTTCAATAAACATTTTAGGTCAATAAAAAAATGACAGTCAAATACCCAATTGTTACTAGTAATAGGGGGCCGATTCTCAGGCAATCGAGAAAAGTTCACTTTTATATGCTCGAAATTCAAATATAACACAGTTTGTGTATTGTCAGAATATCACAATCGAAAAAGCTCGATCGAAAAGCAGTCGAACGCTACGAGTGGTACAGACCAATCGATGTTCGTATACGAACTTAGCTGTCAAAATGAATTTGGTGACATGTGGAACAGTTTAGTTTATTTGAAACGTTCAAACTTTTCAATAGAAACCACAAACAAAATGTTCGACATACGAATTACCACACTGAAAAAGTTCGAATGCCTGAGAATCGGGCCCCAGATACTGCACTCCGCTAGGCCATTTAAATAAATATCAACTCTAACTATAATGCAATAACGTGGAATTCAGCTTGTACGGCGCAAATAACGAACGGCCAATCGTTGCATCTCTTTCTATCGCATATATTCTAGCTCTTTTGCGGACCTAATTTCTATGGATTTGCACCGCCCCGGCGGTGAGGGCGAGATTTGCGCGCAAGTGACGGACGCCTGCCAAAACTACTATATAATATAGTAGTCTACTATACTGTGGGTCATGCTACTATATACTGTTGGAAAATTTATAGTAGCCAAATCAAATCGACTGTATTTTGACCATTGTTAAACAGACAACATCACTGTCGGTCGTTTAATTTTTTTTGTCACAATGTTTCATATGTTACTGTTAAGATGCATATAGGTATATAAATATATTGAGTACATATTAAAGACTACTATATTTTTTATGTTGATACTATATTTTTTGAGATCCTAAATAGAAATCTGCCATATTATTCTTGAATTTTTTTGGCAACCCTAGGTACGGCTGGTCCCGGCCGGGTACACGGCGGAGATCGCGTCCGCCAACCTGCGTCAGCGGTACCGGTACCGGTACCTCGGCCAGAAGCGGAGGCCCGTCACCTGAACGGGCAAGCCGGTCTGACCGGTATAGACGTATGAACTCTCAAAAGAAACGTCTCGAATCGTTAGACTGCGTATCCACAAAAGCGGAGCCGAGCTGTGTTCTCTTACATTTGACGTTATTACGTTTAATTTAATAACATTTACGTGTTACGTTTTACATTCCGTCAGCTCCTCTATCAAAAGTAGGTATGCAAACACAATTCTGCCTCGCTTCCAGTGGAGATGCACTCTTACGCTCCTTGAAATTTCCGATACCGAATTGATTTGAAACTACGCGCCATAGTAATTTTGGGCACAATTAATCTTTCTCATTTTAAATATGACAATGTGTGTACTTCATCTTTACATAGGTACTACATTAATCTGAATCTGTATCCTGGATCTGGAAGTCCAAAATTCTTAAAAAGTATGACGAAGATTTTGAGTCGTAACCACAAGAATCTTTGAACTGCAGCCTCTATCGGCATTTAAGGCCATTAAAAGTAACATTACGTTTTATCATCATCGCAGTTTTTCTGTATAGCTAATTGGTAAATCTATTACGAGTGTTAACATTCACTAAGTAAACTTACATGAGTGGCACTTGTTGATACTTACATCACACGGTTGTCCGTCCACGACACTGCCTTAGTTTAGATACCCTTCAACGCCAGGGCGGCCGAATGGGGCCAAACTGAAACGCTACCTTATTCTTATAGAAATAAGGCAGCAATTACTTTATATTCGCCTGGTCCATTTCGGCCGCTCCGGCTTCCTTGGGTATGAGCATAATGAGTATTTTCGGAACAATTTTTAGAGTTTTATGGTGCACCGATACTGTTGTTACGCAAATGTAAAGGGTGCTTAGTAATCACTAGTTATTCGACCTGAATCGTATTACAGGCTCTCAAAGAGTCACTTTTAATAAATATATTATAGATATTTAATTAATGTTAATATGAAATGTACAGTTACGCATGAGATTCACCGTATTAATTTGTACAGAGTATTTCGAAATATAAATTTTCTGATTAATTGTTAAGAGATTTATACATTTATTCATGATTTATTTGTCTAGCTAGTTGTTACTTCGCTTCGCTCGCTTCGCTGGCCGCAATCTGAAATTAACTAGTCATAAAAGCGAAGTCAGCTGTTATATCAATATATATTTCAGGATATATGACATTGTTTCGTGACATCACAATGAATTGTATTGTAAAACATTCCGAAATTGTTTGTGAATAGTTTCAAGTTTTGTAAAAAAATATAAGTCTCTGACTACTATGATATCTTGTAACTTTTCTAGTACATTGCGAAGTTGCTAATGTTTTAGCGTCACTTGAAACTAATCAAAATAATGTTGAAAATCATCCATCACTATTGTATGTACTTACTTAATAAATTATTGTTTGTATATAGAGTTAATGAATATTATTGTAGTCAACAAGACTTATTTATAGTTATGTAATGTATAAGTACTATTAAATATACAATTAAAATAATTCAAAATAAATGTCTGAAATTATTTCTGTTCCACCCACACATATTTTGTTAAAAAATTCTAGTGAATGAATTCAATGAAACGAAACGACGAAATAAAAGATTAAATGAGATATAAAATTATTTATTAATGTACTTTGTTTTCTTAGAGAGTGTACTTACTTTTTTAAGTACTTGCATGTTATGAAACTAAGATTTCTAACTGTCATTCTGGGTTGATGTGAAAAAAACATACTTAAGTAAAAAAATACAACAATAAAAAGTGAAGCAAATTGAATTAAAAAGAAAATATCTATAAAACTTGGCTTATTAATTAATCAGATCTGGAATGTAACTATTGGAAATAAATAAATTACAGAGAGGTATATGACTGACATACTTATAACTAATTGTGATTGTGCTGTAGTACAAAGCGTATGCTTCAAAAGGCAGTATTGTAGGTAATGCGTCGTATATCGCCACATTTGAAGATAATCTTAATTTGCTTATAAACCTTAAAATAGTAAAAATGCATCAAAAAGCCTGATTCATAGAAAACTTGTCACAGTATTATTAATCAAGAGTCATAAAAAAATTATTAAATTATCATAATTATAAAAACAGAGATCAGAAATATTTTTTAGAGAGAAGTAACATGGAATGGAGAAATCAGTCAGGCACAGCTCCCCGATAACAATTAGTAGATCACATAAATGTTTGTTCCTAACAACCTATCTCCAGTAAATTACATGTGAAGTATACAATGATATAACTGCCACATAATTTCAAATATCTGTAAAAATGTTATGCTAAATTGAAATAGGCCTGTATTTTACAAGTATAGGTTATTATGAAGAAACATTAGAAAAGAACAGCAGTAGGCAATCAAATTCTTGTCTTGGAAGAGTTGTCTTTGACTTCAAATAACTTCCTTACAAAATATACTTGTAGTGTAGCTGTTGCAGCTATAGCCACAATTTGTATAAAAGACCATCTGCAAAAAACAAGCAATTTATTAATTACACATACTATAGCACTAACTATGGCTCAAAATATAGAAAGGTAAAGATTTTGTAAGCAATTTCATACTTCAGCAGATAGCAGACACTTTGTTACATCTTGACTTGAGTTTAGCAATTGCAATTCAAGAGCTACAATCAACAATAGCACCTCAAGAGTTACAAATACTGTCAGTGTCTAACAATGTTGCGTAAACCTTGATGCTATATTACCGTCGCATCACGCGAGCCACATGCGACAGCAACAAACGCCGCCACTTGAAGCTAGAAGAAGAAACAAGTGACGTCTACTGGCGGAGGCGGGCATCAGCCATGAAGGGGGGTTTAAACCTAGGCGGCCGCTTGCGGTTTCACCCGCGTATTTCCAGTTTCAGTGGGAATATTGAGATAAAAAGTATCCTATGTGTTATTCCAGCCTAAACTCTATCTATGTAGCAAATTTCATCCAGATCTGTTCAGTAGTTTTTGCGTGAAAGAGTTACAAACATCCATCCATACTCACAAACTTTAGTAGGAAAGTAGGATGTATGAGATCTACATCAAATAAGTTGGTGGCATTGTTTTGTGGTTGTGGTCAGTGGCCTGTGTGCGGAGAGGCTTAGATATCAAGCTAGGAATCAACAATACTCAGGGGAACATACCTGAGGACATAAGTGTTGTTGTCCATCAACAGGTTGTAATCTCGAGATTCTCTTGCTCTGGAATGGTACTGGTACTGGAGTATATCATTTATGTTACGCTCCACAAATTGGATTGAATTCTAAAAGAAAAAATATTATATAAACCTATGTTTTGAAAGTAAAAATATTGTTGTATTGTACCTACCATATGACATGCATATGGTACATACAACAATAGTTAAATATGAAGGATGTTTAACTTACAGTAAAATTCTTAATGTTCATGTCAAGTTCTTCTACCTCCTTGGCATATTTTTCCCACATATCATATCTGATAACGGAGAGGTAAAGGTTAACTAGCTTGCCCGCGAAACGCGAGAACTGGTTGTCGATACACACGGAGTAGTAGCCTCCTGAAGACGACTGGTCCGCGTACTCCGCGCTCTGTCGCCATTCGTACGGGTGCACTATCTGTCCATTCGGGTGCCGCACTGCAAAGCCGCACATGCCGTCACCACCTTTCAGTACCTACAAAGTAGAAAGTTCAACATATTTTTATTTACTTTCTATTGATTTTAAACACGTCTTCAAAACGACGAATCTGATAATTTATAGTATTATTGGTAAACCACTTATGTCTAGTAGTTAATTTAAGCCTTCAGAAAGCCATAAAGATATTAATTACCTGATAACTTGCGTAAAATGTAGCACCCGGTTGCACATATTGAAAATAACAATCTTCCTTGCCGGCATCTATGTGAACTTTATAGTCCATAGTCACTGCCGGTAGATTTTCATACCACGGTGCCGCTGATGTTGAAAAAACATCACCAACAAGTGATAAAACTGTAAATAAAATTGTTATCAGCGTAAACATATGCCACGTCTGTTTAGCCATTTTTGACTGAATGACGTTCGAGAAAGAGAGAGATGATGAGATGAAAATGTCTAAACTACTATTACGTTCCGTCTTACACAGTGTCGATTGGCTTTTGGCTTTTGCAGTGTATTTTATAGTACGCCAAGCTTTTCTGTTCCGGTGATTATCTTTGGAACTAAAACAATTTTCATACGACAGTTCATTTTGACAGCTAATTTCGTATTGCAAGTGGCTCTTCTGTCACGGCTGTCACCGGAACAGAAAAGCTTGTGGCACTTTAGGTACCTAGGAAAGTACCTATTATATAGTGCAGCAAGCTTTTCTGTTCCGGTGATTATCTTTGGAACTAAAACAGTTTTCATACGACATCGACAGTCCATTTTGACATGATTTTGACAGCTAATTTGGTATTGCAAGTGGCTCCTCTGTCACGGCTGTCACCGGAACAGGAAAGCTTGTGGCACTGTAAATTCATTATTGATCGAAGATTCGAACGATATAATGAGTACAGCAAAGAGTGTGACACAGAGGCCAAGCGGCAGCTGCCACGCGCCGCTCAAAAATTATCCATCGTAAATTATTTTACTGATTTGATTTATAGTTTTATAAATTGTTTTAAATATTGTGGCTTAATGTTTAAACGGCCTTTGTCATATTCATGAAGTTTGACATAAAAAAGTGTCGCCAGCAAATTTGACATTTATGTATGTAGTGGCAGGTAGTGGCTGTCAGTTGTCTCATATGACCATACGTATTTTTTTAAAGTGTAGGTGAGACGGAAGACAGCCACTGTGTTATTTGTGGTATTCAAAAAATTGTTCGTACTGCACTCTCCAGTTACCTCAGTATTAAGTCGAACTTCATGGTCATATTCAATATCAAAGACTGTGAGTACTGGCTGGCACTGCCCTGTCGTTTATGGTTTTGCTAATGCTTAGCAACCAAGTTTGTTTACTATATTGTCAAGGGAAAACTGAGTAAATTGGATAACTGGATTAACGTAAATATTTTATTGTATTATTGAATGCCCTACGTAGTAAAACCCTCACAAATATGGTAGCAGAGCGTAGTTTTACCTACAAGTAAATAAAATGGCATCAACGTCGAGTTATCGCAGCTTAGAACCGTTGACCAAGGCAAATTATGATACTTGGTGCCTGCAAGCGCAAGCGGTCCTGATTAAAAACGATTATTGGGATATCGTGAGCGGCGAGAAAATATTGTCACCAAATGCGGATGCGGCAGCGACGGCAGCGTTCAACAAGGAGGACTTAAAGGCAAGAGCAGAAATCTTACTTTTGATATCGCCGTCAGAATTAAAACAAATTAAAACCTGCACGACGTCTAAAGCAGTATGGGACAAATTAAAAGCCACTTACCAAAGCACCGGGCCTGCAAGGAAAGCCACCTTGCTGAAACAACTAGTTCTTAAGCGAATGACCGCAGAAGAAGACATCCGTGATCATATAAATAGCTTCATGGATGTGGTAGACAAACTCGCGGATATGGATATAAAAATACCATCAGAATTGCTCAGCATAATGTTACTGTATAGTCTGCCGACAAGTTTTGAAAACTTTCGGATAGCCATAGAGTCTCGAGACACACTGCCTTCTCCCGAAGACCTGAAAGTAAAAATCTGTGAAGAAAATCAGGCTCGGAGCGGCAGCGAACAACCTGAAAATTCAGAAGCATACCACTTTAAGAAAAATAAACATAAGTTGTACTGCAAGAACTGTAAACGAAAAGGTCACACTACAGAGACATGCTGGGGAAAGAAGAAAAACACCAATGAGAGAGACAACATAAACAAAAACAGAAATTTTAATGTTTGCCTCAGCACTGCAAGTTCAGATGCCAGTGAAGATAGCTGGTGTCTAGATAGCGGCTGCTCATCACACATGTGTGGTGAAAAAGGGATGTTTTCTAGATTGACCCCTGAGAATGGCACTTTGAAGTTGGCATCAAACAAGCATACAAGCCAAATTCAAGGAAAAGGAAGAGTTACAGTCAGCACCGATAAACAAGGTTACAACCTCATTGATACCTTGTATGTTCCCGATGTGTCAGTGAACCTGTTGTCTGTCAGCAAAATAACAGACAGAGGAAACAAGGTAATTTTTGAGAAAAATAAAGCCTACGTCATAGAAAAAGGCGGTGAGGTAGCACTGACAGCACAAAGAAAAAATGGGCTCTACTACATTGAATTTAAAGGAAAAGAGACTGCACACTACACACCAAAAATGGGTAATGACATCATGGAATGGCATCGCAAACTTGGCCACATAAACGAAAAGGATTTAAAGATGATGGCTAAAGACGAGCTTATGTATGGTTTGAAATTTACTGACGAAAAGTTAGAAACATGCGAGACCTGCATTAGAGGTAAACTATCAAGACTACCATTCAAAAGACATGATGACCTGTACACAACGGACAAGCTAGAAATAATTCATAGCGACGTATGTGGACCTTTTGAGTGTGAGACACTAGCAGGCTCAAGATATTACGTCACATTTATAGACGATTACACACGTTACTGTCACGTCTATTTTATGAAAAGGAAGAGTGAAGTATTCAATATTTTCAAAAATTATAAAAATGAAGTCGAGACGTTCCACAACAAGAAGATAAAATACCTGCAATCAGACAATGGTACAGAATACCGCAATAAGGAGTTCGATGAGTATCTCAAATCGCACGGCATCCAAAGAAGGTTGACCACCGTGTATACTCCTCAACAAAACGGGATTAGCGAGAGAAAAAATCGATCATTGCTTGATAAAACCAGATGTCTATTGATTGAAGCCAATGCACCCAAAAGGCTCTGGGCGGAGGCGGTAGCTACTGCAAACTACCTAATAAATCGTAGCCCTTCCAAAACCCTACATGGTAATACACCGTTCCAGAAGTGGGTTGGCCGAACACCATGTGCACATCATCTTCACGTATATGGCAGAAAGACCTTCGTACTGAAAAAGAATAAGCGAGGAAAGCTTACCCAGAACACTAAAGAAGGTGTATTTATGGGATACTCGATGACCTCAAAGGCGTACAGAGTTTACATACCTGAAGATGATGATGTGATAACTAGCAGGGACATAAAAGTCATAGATAAAATGTATTTTGACGAAGGAGATCAGAACTACGAACTTGTAAATAAAAAGGGACAACTCTCGAAAATACCTGAAAAAGAAAACAAAAGGATAGGTAAAGATAAAGAAAATAAAAACGTACCACAATTAGAAATTGAATTTGTAGATAATAAAAATGGAAGCACATTGCAAAATCTAAGCGATGACGTCTCTTCCGCAGACGAAATAGAATCTCATGAGAGAGATGACGCATCAGAAATTATAGAAACACCTGGACATGGGAGGCCACAAAGAGAAAGGCATCCACCAGCGTGGACCAAAGATTTTGTAGTGAACGAGACTGAAGAAAGTAATTTATTATCGGAAATATCAAACCTATCTGAAGAAAATGAGGATGATGATTACTGGCATGATGCAATAAAAGCCGAAATCAGAGCACATGTCAAGAATGGAACCTGGAAAATAGAAAAGAAAGATAAAGATATGAAAGTAGTGGACTACAAGATGGTTCTAAGAAATAAAGTAGGACCGGATAACACCATTACAAGCAAAGCCAGACTCGTAGCACGGGGGTTCACCCAACGACCAGGCATTGATTACAACGAAACATATGCTCCCGTTGCCAAACTAAGTTCGATCAGATCTGTCGTTGGAATAACTATGGAAGAAGGGTTAAAATTGAACCAGATGGATGTGACAACAGCATACCTGAATGGCGAACTAGAAGAAAAAATTGTCATGAAATACCCGGACTACTTAGAAGACTATCTGACAGAAATTATGGTCGAAGAAAGTAAAAATGAAGATCTGACGCTATATAATAAAACAATGAATATGTTAAAAGACATAAAGAACAATTCCAAAGATAAAGTCTGTCGTCTTATAAAAGCTCTATATGGACTTAAGCAGGCAGGGAGGCAGTGGTATAAGAAGCTCGACACAGAGTTAAAGAACATAGGTTTTAAAGCTTCAGAAGCTGACCCATGTGTATACCTACTGGAGAAAAGAGGAGTTAAGATAATAATAGTAATTTATGTCGATGACCTATTAATTGCCTACTCATGTCCAAGAAAGCTCCAAGAAGTAAAAGACCTCCTAAACACGAAATTTGAGTTGAAAGACTTATCGGAACCTAAACGTTTGATTGGAATTGATGTAACCTACAAAAGAGGTGAAATTAAACTAAACCAAGAGAAGTTCATAGAAGAAACTCTTAAAAAGTTCAAAATGGAAGAGTGTAAATCTGTATCTACGCCTATAGAGCCAGGTCTTATACTAGAAAAAGGTGAAGGCGATGACAGGCTTAACCTTCCATACAAAAACTTAATTGGCACTCTCATGTATATAGCAGTGGCAACTCGCCCTGACATAATGTTTGCCATAAGCTACCTCTCTCAATTTAATGATTGCTACGGAGAAGAGCATTTCAAGAGCGCCAAAAGAGTACTGCGTTACCTAAAAGGAACGAAGAGCGTCGGCCTTATTTTTAGAAAAAATGGGGAAGAACTGTATGGAATGGCAGATGCGGATTGGGGCGCGTGTAAGCTCGATCGAAAGTCCTTCTCGGGCTATTGTTTTAAATATGCTGGGACAGCTATCAGTTGGATGTCTAAGAAGCAGAGAAGCGTCGCTCTATCGACAGCTGAGGCCGAATATGTTGCCTTGACTGAAGCTGCCAAAGAAGTGATTCACCTAAGAAGTCTATTTAAAGACTTAGGAGCTAGCTACGAAAGAATTGTCGTATTGAATGACAATCAAGCCGCCCTCAAACTAAGTCAAAACGCAATGGTGACTTCAAAGTCAAAGCATATTGACCTAAAGATGCACTTCATCCGGAACTGCATTCAAGAAGGAGTGTTGGAGGTAAATTATCTTCGAACTGAAGATATGGAAGCTGATCTACTGACCAAAGCTTTGGCTGGTCCACGACTGTTGAAATTGCGGAGCAGCTTAGGACTGTCCTGATGACCACGACAGTGCCGTGAAGAGGAGTGTGAGTACTGGCTGGCACTGCCCTGTCGTTTATGGTTTTGCTAATGCTTAGCAACCAAGTTTGTTTACTATATTGTCAAGGGAAAACTGAGTAAATTGGATAACTGGATTAACGTAAATATTTTATTGTATTATTGAATGCCCTACGTAGTAAAACCCTCACAAAGACAATCACGTGTGGGTAGTATTCCACTTATCAAATATTTGATCAAAGAAATTGGACGAGGACGAATTCATGAATGGTTTCATTGGTTGCATTTACCAGAACTAATCGCTGACTAATCGATTACAAATAATCTGCTGAACGCACACAAAAATGCGATGACTGACAGCGATTTACAGCAATCGGACTAACTTTATGGGTATGAACTTCATACGTTTTTGGGAACTTTAAGTAATTTTTTTTAAAGAAAATAGCCGCTATCACTTCCTTTTATTGTGACGTCGGGTATAACCATGAAGTTTGACTTAATACTCTGAGGTAACTGGAGCTCTCACCCTGAATAAAAAAGTGAACACCAGGAAATTTGACATTTAGTATGTAGTGGCAGGTAGTGGCTGTCAGTTGTCTCATATGACCATACGTATTTTTTTAAAGTGTAGGTGAGACGGAAGACAGCCACTGTGAAAATTGTGGTCACAAAAAATTGTTCGTACTGCACTCTCCAGTTACCTCAGTATTAAGTCGAACTTCATGGGTATAACGATAACTAGCTAGCAACGTTCAACAGAACAAAGCAGCAAAAATCTATCAAAATAAGGAAATCAAATGACAGTTGAAACCCATACCCATATTCATATTTCTTAGCCGGTAGAACCCCTGGGGGTGTCAACTCTCTAGGGAGAATTTTTTATACCTACAAGGGCAGATTTCTGTCGATGTTGCTACTTCAAATAAATATTTTTTTTTAGATATAGCAATACCGTTAAATCACGTGACCCGCAGAGGACTTTTTGGCGGGAAGTCGAACAAGGCGGCAGCTTTAAATTTTCTTTTTAATAAAAGTTGATTATATCCCTGCCAATTTCTATTAACACGCTAGAAAACTTAAAACACGCTCAAGATGGGTCCCCCTAGCAATGGGGAGGACCCCGCTGAGAAGAAAAAACGACGATATACGGAGGTATCTAACGACCCCCAAGAACAGCAAAATGATAAGTATAAAATGTATACAAAGCCAAATTATAAAAGACTATTTTGCGAAAACAGTGCTGGAGAGTTTACTGTGTTTGTGGAATCTACCGAACAAGAAAGATTAGGCAACAAAAATCCCATAACTTTGACAAAATTATTCTCAGAAAATGTAAAAGGCATTACTGGCGTACATCGGGTAAACGCACACAAAATTGGAGTCACCTTCAAAAAAGCATCTTCTGCTAACTATTTTTTAAAAATGGATGACTTCTTAAGCAAGCATCAAATGAGGGCTTTTGTGCCATCTTACTTGACCGAAAAAATTGGTGTATTGCGATATGTCCCAAAAGAAATGTCCAATGAAGAGATATACAAAAATATTACATGTGATGCTGAAGTAATTTCAATCAAAAGATTTATGAAAAAGATTAACAATTCACTTGTACCCCTGACTACTATTGCCGTTACGTTTGCCACAACTACCTTACCCCAATATGCTTACATACAATTATTCAGATACAATATCCACCAGTATATACCACCTGTCCTGCAATGTTTTAAGTGCCTTAAATTTAATCACTCAGCAAAAGTTTGCAGAGGTACACAAATGTGCTCGTCCTGTGCTGGTCAACATTCATATAAAGACTGCGATGTAGAAGAAGTAGTATGCATCAACTGTAGCGGCAACCACTTGGCCATATCCCGAGACTGTCCCATCAAGAAACAGAAATTAGAAGAAAATAAGAAGAAGTACTCACAGCCAAATTATGCCACTGTGGTGAGTTCCCCTCCCCCTCTCCCTCCAGCCATTAATGATTTGAAATCCTATCCAAAATTGAACAATGTAAGTGTAAATAATGAAAATGTAGATATTTCTCAAATAGTTAATAATGACATCATTCTTAATGCTATTGTAAAGTCGCTAATAGCTCTAGGCAATAACAAAGATAACAAAACTCCTTTAACCACTAAGAAAATAAAAGAAATATTTATATCTAATTTACTTTAATGGATAATTATTTACATATAGTACAGTTTAATGTACAAAGTTTACAGAGCAAAAAACCACTATTACAAAAGTTGCTTTAAGATAAAGAAATTGACATATGTTTGCTTAACGAAACTTGGCTTACTGATAAATCTGTTATTCCAAATTTTCCCAATTATAATTTTATTTTTAAAAATTCCGAAAACAAACACAATGGTGTAGGTATTCTGATTAAACATGGTTTGAAATACTCTGTCTTAAACACTAATTTTCAGGAAACTATTCAAAACGTTGCTTTAACTATTATGACGCAATCAGGAGATATAACTATACTTTGTGTTTATTGTCCACCCAACACTGGCAGATTTGATGCGAATAAATTAAAAAACATTTTAAATAATATTCCCAAACCATGCATCATAATGGGTGATTTTAATGCACATCATGTAAGTTTTGGATGTTATAGTAATAATAATAGAGGCAATATTTTATACAATATAATTGACGAACTAGATTTATGTATTTTGAATGACGGCACACCAACAACTTGTCCATATCCTAATAGACAGGCTTCTGCGATAGATGTTACTCTTGTTAGTCCCTCCATAGCTCATTTGTGTGATTGGCATGTTCAGGATGATCCGTTAGGCAGTTATCACTACCCGATATCTCTTCATGTGAATATCCAACCTTCCCAGTATGAAGTAGGTCCTGTGGAAGAAAAATACATTTATAATAAAGCTAATTGGCTTGAATTCTATGCATTATCTGAAAATTGTTTCTCTGATTTGAATACTGAATCTGATGATTGTCTAGAAGTGTATAATAGCTTTGTAAATATTTTAAATGACCTAAGGGAACAAACTATCCCCAAAAGAAAAAGTAGGTTAAGTAATAATGTTCATAGAAAACCAGTTCCTTGGTGGAATTCAAAATGTGAGGATGCTATAAAAAACTCAAAAGAAGCATTAAAAGAATATAAATCGAACCCGTCCATCGATAATTATATACAGTACAAAAAATTGGATGCTCTTAAGAAAAGAACTATTAAAACAGAGAGTTCTGAATCTTGGAAAAACTTATGCAGTAGTTTTAATAGAATGACACCTGTTTCTAAGATATGGAATTACATAAAAAAATTCAAAAGAATTGGTAGTAGTAATCATAATAAGAATTTTGATGATGAATGGGTTCCAAGTTTTCTGGACAATTTATCAGATTCTAGTGATTTCAATGAAGAGAGACTTTTATCATTATTCAATAGTGCTGAGGAAAATACTAATAATTCATTTCTGAACCAACCATTTTCTTTGAATGAACTAAATAATTCATTACAAAGCAGGAAGGATACCACACCAGGGCTAGATAATATTCCATACATTTTAATTAAACAATTACATCCAAATGCAAAACAAACATTACTTGGCATTTATAATAAATTATGGCAAAACCTCATCATACCAGAATCTTGGAAAACACAATGTGTTATTCCTGTATTAAAACCAAACAAATCTGCAAATATTGCCTCTTCATACAGACCTATATCTTTATCATCATGTTTGGGAAAATTATTTGAAAATATGTTGAAGCTGCGTTTGGACTATTTTTCAGAAACTAACAATTTAATCCCTACAGTCCAGCATGGTTTCAGAAAAGGTAAAAGTTGCTCTGAAAGCTTTGTATCATTAATACACGACATAAAACAAGTAAAACTGAGTCATTCCAACATGGTATGTGTTTTCTTGGATGTTAAGGGTGCCTTTGACAATGTGAATATAGAAGAACTTATTCAAGTATTGCATGATATTGGTGTACCAGAAAAGACTCTACAATGGCTTTTTAAATTTTTGAGCAATCGAGTCATTTATGTAAAATATAACAATAATCTGCATGGCCCTCAAGCAGCTAATAAAGGAACTATGCAAGGTGCTACATTATCTCCATTATTATACAACCTTTATACTTCTGAAATCTTAAAATATGTACACACAGATAATGTAAATATTTTGCAATTTGCAGATGACTTGCTTTTGTACAGTATAAATCAAAACATAGATATAGCTAAGAATAATATAAATAATGCTTTAAACCAATTATTTACATACTACCATGACAAACTTAAATTAGATATTAGTCCTGAAAAGAGTTCAGTTTTAATTTTTAGCAAAAATAATTCTAATATGAAAATTTTATACAACAACTCTGAAATACCCACTGTTGCTCAATACAAATTCCTAGGAGTGATTATTGACACACAATTAAAATTTGAGAAGCACATTGATTACATTTGTAAAAAGGCAATGAGAAGTGTTAATATTTTAAGGCACTTAGCTGGTACTTTCTGGGGATCAGACCCAAAAACCATGAGCATGCTGTATAAAAGTATAGTCAGAAGCCACTTTGATTACAGTAGTTTAGCCTATTTGAATGCTAGTAGCACCCTTCTCCGAAAACTAGATGAATTACAAAATATAGGATTAAGACTAATCTGTGGAGCAATGCGCTCCACCCCCATTAATTCTCTAGAAGTAGAAACTTGCATACCTCCTTTATTCCTCAGACGACTACAGTTAGCTGAGAACTTCTTTTTAAAAATTGTGTCCTCTGACAATAGTCTTGACTCCAAACTTGATCAAATGACAGAAAAGTTACATTCGTTAGCAGCTCCTAATTTAACTCCCCATTCACTCCTTTCTGGTACTGAAATCATAACAATTTATTCTCACGTTAAAAACCAATCAAAAGATATTTCTAAATGTAATAAGTGGCCTATTTATGACTGGTCTTACAATAGCCTGATAAATTATGATAGAAACAAGATCCATTTAGCCTTAATAACAAGTAAAATAGATTTTCTTGAGTTTAAGAACAATAAAGCCGACAGTTATTTTGTATACTCAGATGGCTCTAAAGATGAACACAATGTCAAAGCGGCTATTTATGATCCACAAGCTAGTTACAGTGATTGTTTTAAGTTAAATCAGAATTGCAGCATATTCACAGCAGAAAGTTATGCAATACTTAAAGCCTTAATGTATATAAATTGTCATGTAAATAATGTAAATATTGTTATAGTGACTGATTCTAAAAGTGTATTAACTTCTCTTTTCCATGGCCTTTCGTCTTACAAATCAAACTATATTTTGTGTAAAATTCTTTGTTTAATAGAGCAATTAACTAACCGAGGGTTTAATGTAAACTTTATATGGGTTCCCTCACACAGTGGCATTGAAGGTAATGAGATAGCAGACGAATTGACACGCATGGAACATAACCAAGATCACACCCAAACAGTTCAAGTCCCATTTACGGATTACTATGCATATTTCAAGGCAAATGCAAAAGACCTATGGAAAAGTCACTGGAATAATACATTACAGACTAAAGGCAAGTGGTATGCTGAGATACAGAAAGACTTACCAGCAAAACCTTGGTATAGCAAAAGTAAGAGATTTGAGAGCAGGAAATTTGTAACTGTAATCACACGAATGAGACTTGGCCATTGTTTAGTTCCGACGCATCTCCATAGAATCAATGTCTACAGCAACAGTAGATGTCCACACTGCTCTGAAGAAGATGCCGATTTGCAACACATAATCCTCAACTGCTCTAAGTTTACAATCCAACGGTCCACCCTTATCAGTGAGATCAGTGACATAAGTGACAGTTCCCTATCAGTTCAAAACCAAAACAGTTTTCCCCGCCGCGTTCAAGACCTCTTAAATAACAGTGATTTTTTCAATCCTATTTTTAAGTACATTATTACTACAGTAGAAAAGATTTAATTTAGTTTTCTATTCTCTTGTAAATACTTTTTGTACATAGTTTAAATTTAGTTTGATGTACATAATCTTAATTTTGTTTCTAGTTAAGTTTATATAATATTTATCTCCCTTTTGTTTGCTTATCTTATGCTATCGATTATATCTTATCGATTCTTTATGTTAGTCAGCTGCTTGCTGCTCTCTCTCTGATTTTGAAATTTTTGTATGTCTTCCTTATGTACTCTACATACAATATAAATAACTATAAAAATGTATGCGACTGAAGGACTCTGTATCCAAGTCAAGAATAAACTAATAAAAAAAAAAAAAAAAAAAAAACGTGACCCGCAGCCGCAGACAATATGGCACTACAATAGTCTATATAATTTGTGAATATGGCGTTTTATTTGATTTCCACTTCGTTCGATGTTTTGTTGCGAATTCGTAATTTCATTGTGTTATTTGTGATTTCACTTAACTTTGACAAGAGTTTCGGTTCCTCCGTTCGTGTTTTACAAAGTACAGTGAATTTTGTTTCGCATTGACTCTAATTCTACTTTGTGGTAGGTACATACACCTTGTGAGATATTTGACCATTTGACCCTTGGAAGTGTTCCCCAGTTCTATATGGCTGAAAACAGGAGAAAGTTTATTATGTGCGGTCGCTCGTTTGCCCAGGACAATATCAAAGTGTTCCTGTTTCCGAAACCAGCCGTAAGAAACCTTCGGTATGTATTACAAGCCGGTCGGCCAATTTTGTTATTGTTATTGTTTTTGTAGATTTAATGTGTTTGTATAATGTATTTCAGGTGTGGACTATGGGTGCAATAATATATATTCCCAGAGAGAAAGTACAGCTCTATTGTTTCACAAAAAAATATGATGACGACAGAATGTTGTGCTGTGCCAGCACTTTAATGATGAGACTTTTACTGATGGCTCTAAGACAAAACTACTTGGACAGCCGTTCCATCAGCTATGTAAGTTAAAAAGTATATTGCAAGCATCAAATTATGTATCTACATTGGTGAGCATTTATAATTAAATCCTCATTTTGTTTATGGTGGAAGCTGAAGTGAACATCAACCTGAATGAACCTTTACCTGGCCCTTCGCATTGAGTAATGTGTATAGCCAATCCATGTCAAATTACTTTCTAGATAGATATGCCGCAGAAAGACAGTCATGGCATTGTGAAATAGTGTTAGTGTTTATTACATAAACAATCAATCATGTAAGTAAGTTTTATGTTAATGTGAAAATAGACTTTTGACTGGTTCAGTTTATAAATAGGTATGATTTAAATAAAAAGTTATTTAAAAAGTTAGGCAAATATCACTTGGATATTCTTTTTTTATCATAAATCATTCATACGAGTAAAATTCTATAATTATGCCTAAAATTTTGATTGTTTATTACGATAATAACATTAAATTAATATGATGATGAAAACTTTATTTTTATTTTCAATCCCTGGTTTCTCAAAGATAAAGGGACTGGTAATGAGTCTATCATCTTTGTGACTTAAATTATTTATAAGTATTTATCCAACACGAAGTGCTAGATTCATTTCAGTCACCATTACGGCGCATCCAGACCGGGGTGAGTAGTCTCGAAGGTACTTAAGTAAGAGGCTACTCTCCTGGTCTGGGTGTGCCTATCAATAAATTCAAAATCCAAGTGAATAGTAGGTGATTCAAATTTCCCGCCTCACGCAAGTTTGCTTGTGAAAAAATAAGATGGCAGCACCTCCAAACTAATTTTGTTCTAGATTTTTTTCAATGAAGTTGACATTCTTCTCCTTGGAGTAATTGTGTTCTGTGAATCGGACGCCATTTTTTCCATCGCATTTGATTTTCGATGAGAAGCAGCGATTAGTTGCAAGTATGTTTTGTGTTTGTTGCTGTCATTCGTCTTGTCAAAACCAGAAAAACGCTAAAGCGCGTTCAGCAGAATCCATCGAAAATAGTAATCAGACAAGTAATCGATGACTTAGCGATTAGTCAGCGATTAGTTCTTGTCATGAAGTTTGACTTAATACTCTGAGGTAACTGGAGCTCGCACCCTGAATAAAAAAGTGAACACCAGGAAATTTGACATTTTTAGTATGTAGTGGCAGGTAGCGCAGGTAGTGGCTGTCAGTTGTTTCGTATGACCATACGTATTTTTTTAAAGTGTAGGTGAGACGGAAGACAGCCACTGTGAAATTTGTGGTCACAAAAAATTGTTCGTACTGCACTCTCCAGTTACCTCAGTATTAAGTCGAGCTTCATGGTTCTGGTAAATGCAACCATTGATAAATTCTTTGATCAAATGCATATTGGACAAAGATCTTTGATAAGTGGAATAGCACCCAGAACCCTAGAATGTGAATTTGACACTTGACACTGACAGTTGATGAAAGTTCTAATGTCAATGGCATAGGTAGTTGCAGGCGATTTTCAGAAATTGGGCCGTAAAGTGGGGTCTTTTTATTGAATAAACACCATTATTAGTAATGAAAGCTATTGCCACGAACCTAGTTTCGACATAATGAAAGCTAGATATTTAATGTATTTTTCCTACTTAGGAACTCGTTTTAGGTTAGTTTTCCTCTTTTGAGTTTTCGTTTCAAAGAGATAAGTCGAAAATTTAACTGTTTATATACAACCACAGGTCTTCGGAAAAGTTGTGGCTCACATCAGGACGAAACTCTTTTGACCCTGAAAGTGTCCAGGGAATGGTAGAAGCTGGATTATTGAAACTGCGCTCCTTGAACTATCCTAACGTTCATTTATCAAGCCGGTATGCAAATTATTCATTTATATTTTCTGTATTTATTTTTTCATTATATGTTGCTTGGTTAGTATCCAATTTTAATTTGACCAAAGCACTGTATCGCTTCCCACCTAAACATGCCTACATAATAAGCAGCACAGCATTAAAGCCTGCTGTACACGGGTAGAGTAGAGCGGTAGAGTACTAAATTAACACTACATTAGTACAGAAAGTTTAGTACTCTACCACTCTACTCTACTGTTTAGTCTACCCGTGTACAGTAGCCATAAAGGCCAAACTATAGCTTAAATTCTAAATGCATAATGACCAAGGCTGCATTCGACCAAACTTTTATTCCAAGAATAACGCTTACATTCGGATAGTAATGTCAAAACCCCATACTAGTTTGACATTAGTATCCGAGAGTATTATTATTATTATTATTTATAGGGGGGACGCCAGCGAAGCCGGACGGGTGATCAGTCACCTAGGTCGGGACCATTTCACCCAGTTTCCCAAGTCCCCTAAAAGCTGAAAAATCAGGGGGGAGGCGGGTTATCATTTACCCCACCGGCGTCGGACCCTCGAACCTACCTGTGCGCTTACAGTACCTGTTGAGTTGACTTATCGTTAACTTCTTTAGATCCTCTTCCTTAAGCTTGTCCGTTCCAAAGAGCTCCCAGCGCAGTGATGCGTACATCGGGCACTCTGCCATGAAGTGGTAGCTTGTTTCTTCTCTTTCTTTGCATTGCGGACAGATAGAGTCTTCTGTCCGTTTAATCACTGATAGGTGTCTGTTTAGTGGGCAGTGCCCAGTGAGTACACCTACAATCGTTCTTATATTTCTCCTACTCTGTTTCAGAAGTTCTCTAGTTTTCTTTTTGTCAACCGATTTGATGAAGATCTTAGACTGTCTGCAGTCCTTTCTTCTCATCCATCTTTGGTTGGCTTCCTTGACTGTTCTAATCTCGATAATGTTCTTAGTAATTCTATATGCGATTGGTAGTCTCGGTTCAGGGCCAATGAAGGGTGCATCAGCTCCTCCCCTGGCTAATTCGTCAGCTTCCTCATTACCTTCGTTACCCTCATGTCCGGGCACCCAGGCAACTTCTACCTCGACCAAGTTAGCAAGCTCCTGAATGCTTTGTTTGCATTCTTTTACCAAGGCTGAGGTAGTCTCCGTTTTGTCAAGGGCTTTGATGGCAGCTTGACTATCGCTATATATTATTATTTTTCCTACGTCATAATTGCCTATCTCACTTTTAATCGTGTTCGCACACTCCAGTATCGCGAATATTTCCGCCTGGAACACGCTGGCGTACTTGCCCAGATTAAAAGTAGTTCTTATAGTGTTGGGTTTAGCTATATATACCCCAGCTCCCGATAGTCCAGTTGACTCCTTTCTTGACCCATCTGTGTAGCATACTACAGTGCTATCCAGATTGTCATGTTCTAGTTTCCAGTCTTCTCTGGGTCTGATGCTTATTCTGTACTTTTTGTCAAAAATCCTTTCCTTTTTTATTAGGTCATTGTTGACCAGTATCATGGAAAGGTTTTCTTCGTACTTTTTCCCTATTTCAGCGTGACCTTGATCATTGTGCCTTCCTATCCATAGGTTAGTGCTTTTCAGCTTAAACCATTGTTCTGTAGCTTTCTTTTCGATTTCAAGATCTATTGGACTAAGGCCTAGTATCATTTCTAAGGCAGCCGTGGGAGTTGTTCTCATGGCTCCCGATACCATGATGCTAGCTAGTCTTTGTACCTTAGTGAGTTCTTTTTTATTGTATTCTAGTTTTGCCTTATGCCACCATGCTAGTGCTCCGTGAAGGATTCTCGGTAGGATGATTGCCCTATATATCCATTGGACCACTTCGGGTTTCATGCCCCAGTTCCTGCCAACGGCTCTTCTGCACTGCATGAGAGCTGTCATTGCCTTTTTACTGGTTTCTTTTATGTGGGTCCTATAACTTAGGGTACTGTCTAAGACTATCCCTAGGTATTTAAACTCCTTTACTGTCTCGAGTTCTACGTTCTCAATGTTAATTGGGATCATGCTATCAATCTTTCTTTTGTTAGTGAACAACATCAGTTTGGTTTTGCTAGGGTTGAGGTTCAATCCCTTGTCCCTGCACCATCTCAATGTTGTCATAATTCCACTTCTCATTATATCTCTGACCACGCTTAGAACTTTGCCTCTTACAAGTAACAGGCCATCATCCGAGTATGCTTGGATGTATATATTCATAGCAGTGATTCTGGTTACTAGTTCATCTATTAAGATACACCAAAGTAGTGGAGACAGACAACCTCCCTGGGGAAAGCCTCTCCTGGCTTTGATGGTGTATTTGATATCTGCTAGTTCTGCTTGTATGGATCTGTGTTGTAGCATGTTGGTGATCCAACCTGATATTTGCTTTGTTACGCCATCTCTGTTTAGTGCCTCCACGATGGATTGCGCAGACGCTTTATCAAAGGCGCCTTCGACATCAAAGAAGCACGCTAGGGCGTATTCCTTGTTTGTGATTGATCTTTCCACTCTGACTGCCATGTTGTGGAGGGCTGTCTCAATGGATTTCCCTTCCATATAGGCATGTTGATTGTCATGTAGTGGTCTTTTACTTTTGCCTATGGTTTCTCTTATGTGTCTATCTAGTATCTTTTCCAGTGTCTTCAGTAGGAACGAGGAAAGGCTGATGCATCTGAAGGACTTCGCCTCCTGATACGTGGCCTTCCCTGGTTTCGGTATGAAGACGGCCCTGACTTTTCTCCAGCAACTAGGTATATAGTTAGTTGCTAGGCTGCTTCGATATAGAACTAGGAGGTCCTCCTTTATAAACCTTAAAGCGGCTTGTAGCATCTTTGGGAAGATGCCATCTGGCCCTGCTGCTTTATATGGTTGAAAGGAAGAAATACTCCACGCTAACATGTCCTCTGTAACTACTTTTCTAACCTCCCCCTCGCCATCTGATAGATTATCTGCCGACAGAGTGTTCATCTCCTCCTCTGTATGCTCTATACAGTCCGGAAAGTGGGTGGCCATCATTTCAGTAAGTATTTCTTTAGGGTCCACTAAGATAGTGTCATCTTTTTTAAGACTTCCTAGTTGTTGTCTTTTGCTAGCATCCTCACTAACCTGGCCGATTCAGGTTGTCCAGAGATGCCTTCACAAAAGGCTACCCATCCATTTCTGCTTTCTTTTCGGCTTGTGTACTTGAAATTATTTCGCTCTTCTCTGTACTTGTTCCAGCTCTCGTCGTCGTCCTTTTCTAGGGCAATTCTGAGTGCCTTCTTGGTTCTTTTCCTTAATTTCTTAAGTTCTTTGTTCCACCAGGGTTGTCCCTTCCCTGACTTAACTTGTTTTAGCGGACAGGCCGATAGATAGGCTTTCGTAAGGGCCTTTTCCAGTCTGTCTGCTTCTTTTTCGATTTCTACTGTGTTATTAATTAGCCTGCCATTGCCGGGTTTCCATTCATTCATTTCTTGATCGAATTTTTCCCAGTTGGTTTTCTTATTGTTTCTATAGCTTACAGTTTCGACTTGACAAGTCAAACTGTAGGTGATTCTGCGATGGTCCGAGAAGGAGTGTGAGGTGTCAACCCTCCAGTCCTTCATCAGATGACTTTCTTCTCTGGACATAAGTGTTATGTCCAATACTTCTTTTCTTGTTCTTGTGACGAACGTCGGTGTGTTACCTACATTACATCCGAGAGTAAGCGATATTCTCGCGAGAGTAAAAGTTTGGTCGAATGCAGCCTTAATCAATCATAAAATGCTAAAGTATTTATTTGTGAACCAATGTTAAATGTAAAATTATATTGAGTCAGTAGTTTTTGCACCGGCTAAAAAATATGGATGTGGACATGGGTTCTGTTTGACATTTGAAGCCCATATTATGCCCATATAAGGTCAAATGAAGCCCATGTCCATATCCATATTTTTTTGCCGGTACAGGGGCAGGATTTTTTCGTGTTTTAAAAATGTGCCTCGACAATGCTGCAAAAAGTCACGGTCTGCATAGGCTCTAATACAAATTATTACTATTATTTTATTTGCAGTACAGATGGTGGAGTCCATGCTTTACGTGCAACAGCCCACTTTGATCTAGAGAAATTTGGTTCAGAAATCTATGACCCGCGGAACATTTCCTATGAGCTTAATAAGTTCTTCTTCAAATCAGATACCAGCATATTTGTCAACAACATATTACGTGTTCCTGACGATTTTCATGCAAGATTTAAGGCCCTGTCCAGAACATATTTGTATAGGTAGGCAACTTTTCTACTAAACTCTGTTTAAAATATTGATAGCTCAACTTTAGCTCAAGCATAAGTTCACAAATTATTTTTACTTTTTTTTCTCATTCACAATTTTTATTATTAAAAATGGAATATTAGAATTTTTCAATTTAGGAAATGGGTTGCTCTTTTCTAATACTTACCTATATCATTTTCAATAACACAAGTTAACAATTAAGTAACTGTATAATTAATTCACAAAATGTAGGTAAGAATGTGATTTGTATTTTTTGTTAACAAATACTCTTAATAAGTTACTATTTGTTGTATGAGGAGCCCGTGGCGCATTGGTTAGCGCGCTTGGCCTATGATTTTTGAGGTTAAACAACTTTCGCAATGGTCAGTCACGTGATGGGTAACCAAAAACTTTTCGTTAATACCCACCAATCCGCACTGGGCCCGCGTGGTGGGTTATGTCCCATTTGCCTTATCTATCTATAAGGAAGGCCAGTGCCCCAGCAGTGGGGTCATTAAATGGCTGATGATGATGATTTGTTGGATATTTTCAGATTTGCAGTTCGGAAAACGGGTATAGAATTACCAGATTATGTATCCATTAGCTCCTACATACCTATAGAAGAGTGGCGGAGGTGCTATTTTACTAGGTATGATGATTGACATATTATTTCTGATGCTATCACTGGAATAAGCCAATGCAGCAAGCATTTGTTAGTGGTTCTTCAATGTTTGACTGGCACCAACATTCGCGATTTTCGCGTCACTTGTTTGTTGGACGTAACGTTCACGCGGCAGATATGTCGTGATAAACAGCACATAATCCTCATTAAGGTTAAGGTTTGATGTTGTTTGTACAACGATGTTTTCAGCATTATCCCTGTTAATAAGGTAGCCTGTTCTTCAGTAATGGAGGATTTCGAAAGTAGTGTGCTTCCACCTTCAGCCTTATCATCACACACACCATCAGGTGTGATGAAAGCTAAGTGCTAACCCGTTGTGGACAAAAAAAATCAATAAGGTTTTAAGGCGAGGAATCCCGACCGAAATAGGTACGCTAACGCTTGCCGGCCGCGCTCTATACACTTCGCGGGGACCCAGCGGCAGCCGGCGGTGAACTGTGAACTCGCGAGCGCCCCGCGAATCGAAAATCACTTAAAATTCAATTAAAAATAAAATAATAAAAAAATTAAATTTATGACGGCCGGAATCCCTCGTCTATTCAAAGACAATTATTTTCATATATTTTTCATGAACTAAAACCAAGTATACTGCAAGTAATATGATATTTGAATTATTATTAGACGGATGTTTGGGATTTTATTTGACACAGTAAAATATCACCAATCGAAAAAAACGGCTGGAAGCACTAGTTAAATAACTGTTAAATAACATATATTTTTTCCAAATTTTCAGTACTTGTGATTTGCGAGTAATCCATAATTTAAAATACCCTATTTTGGGGAATCGGCGCCTTAAACAACAAACAGAATTTAAGTTGTGTATCTCTTATAGCTTTTGCTTTGTCAACATAAATAGTGTTGGTAGCTACATATTTTGAATAGAACGGTTTCGTAAGACATAAACTGCTCTAAGGGTGGTATTCCACTTATCAAACATCTTTGTACAATATACATTTGATCAAAGAAATTGGACGTCGAATGTATGAAATCAAGTCGTCAAATTACTTAATTACACGACGCATGCTAAGGCCTTAGTTTTTTAAATACTACCGATGCTGATATTAAGTCCAAACAAAATCATCATTTCAAAACTGACTAACGGAACAGAAATGGTGAAAAACTATTAAACTAACACGTGGGCCACACTGGAGCGACCGCGGGGCGCGGAGGCGACCTGCGGATCCGCAGGACGCGCGAATACGTACTTTTCCCTCCACCGGTCGCGGCGACCGCCGGACGCGCCAGTGTGGCCCCTTCCGTCCGTCTCAATATATTTGTTTTTCCCGTTCAACGCGGACGCAAGACGCGCCGCTCCAGTGTGGCCCACGACTAAGGCCTTAGCATGTGTCATGTCATTTTCTGCCTGTTGAGTAGTTAACTATTTTTGTTTCGTCGCTCCTCAAGTGGAATACTACTCTTTGCACATGAATACAATTTTTAGACTAGAAGGCTTCGACGTAGAAAAATTCAGAGAGGGCGCCAAATACTTGGTTGGCTACCACGACTTTACGACGTTCAAGAAGTTCGCTAACCCGGCGCAGTACCGCCACAGCCGGCGCGAGCTGCGCGCGGTCACCGTGCGGCCCGGCGCGCCGAACCTCACCTCCTACTCGCGCCGGGCGGGCAGCGGCGGCATATTCGACTACTGGGAAGTCGAGTTTGTGGGGAGGGCTTTTGTTCATAACCAGGTAAAATAAAAACAACTTTATTACTCAAAATCAATTTTACAAAGAATGAGTCACACCAACGATTTTTGTTATCAGCATATCTAAAAAATATGTAACTCGAGAAAAAAGAACCTGTTTTTATTTTTTTCCTATCTTCAAAAATGACTGAGATATTAAACTTTAAAGTACGGCCTCCGTGAAAAATTCGGGTGAACCAATGGCATTAACGTGTGACGTCACGTCGCATTTCCGACCTACATAGAATCCTTTGGTTTTATAGTTGCGCTCGCACGGTTTCGTAATAAAATTTATTTTTCTTATAGTCGATCAATGAAATGGTTAAGAAATTTAGTATTGAGCCCATGTCTACCAACTCCAGTGAAAAAACACCTTCAAATACATGTTATTTTCGTGTTATGAAATAATAAATTAAATCAACTCGTAATGGCGGGCGGTATTCTGTCAATATAGCAACTGCCAAAACAAATTGTACTTACAACATTAACTGACTTGGTGGTCAAAATATGGAACCAAAAACTGACAGCCATTTCGATAATTTTGTACAGCTAGTGGCGCCTCCACCACTGGGTCATATAAGTTTGTGGGATAGAAATGTCTTTCGGTATTGACAGTAGGTGACAGTTTAAGAGCGCGTCTGCGCGCGGGCGAAATCGAATACTAATCTTTTACCTTATCCTTAGAACAAAGAAAATGTACTGTAACTAGCGGCAAAAATGCACCAGTTGCGCGCAGATTGCGCATGGACGGACTCTATGTAGGTACAGTTGGACAGAAATCACCCGTAGCAGCCGCAATCGGAGATGTCATTGCGACATGACGTCATCGCAATAGCGCGCAAGGAAAGCAAATTACAAAAGCTGGTGAAACTTTACAACGCTGTAACTTTGGAAATCCTGGCCAGATTTCGATTAAACAAAAATTGTTATTACTTGCACGAGTACGCGCATTAAATGCAGTAATTTTTATAGTCATATTTTGATGTGTTGGTGTGACTCGAGAGTTATAATATACCCGTGTTGAGGTAGACTCGCCCTTTCCCAAGACAGTAGGTAAGTAATAAAAGGAAAAAAATAATAATAATATTAATCAATCAATCCCAAAATATTGTACTTATCTTTCGTATGCGTGCGTGCGTGTGTGTGTGTGTGTGTGTGTGTGTGTGTGTGTGTGTGTGTGTGTGGGTGTGAGTTAGGTAAGTAGCTCAAATAGATAGATATTACAATTCTTCAGTATTTAGTATTTTTCAGTATTTTTAATTATTCAGTATGCCATACGATTTTGTTCTTACTTTCACCACCCACTTCTTACAGATTTGTCAATTAAACACGTCCGTTGTAAAATTTGCTCATTTATGCAAGGGTAATAAGTTGATAGGTACTCATAAGCAGTAGGTAGTTATCGTATTAATCAGTCTTGTTGTATAAACGCAAATATAGTGTGGTTTTGAATTCTGTCTACAGAAGTCTTTATGCATGGCTGATTTTGGGGGGAGTGCAAGCGGAACATAATAGCCTCGAGGCCTTTGCTCCATAATCGCCCCTTGGGGTATACTCGGGACCTCCAAATCCAGCTCTGATTAACAAACACAGACCCTTCGGTATACGATTTCGGACCCAGAGGTCCCGGGTTCGATTCCCAGTGGGTACATATTGTATTCGGTTTGGTTGGTGGTAGGACTTGTTCTTAGTCCGCCTGGCTAGCTACCACCATCTTATCTAAGTCTGACGCCATAACAATGATGTTTTCAGCATTATTTTGTTCCGGCAGTTAGAGATAAGATAGCCAGTTCCTCAGTGATTGAGGATTCCGGAAGTAGTACGCTTCCATCTTCAGCTTTATCACCACTTATCATCAGGTGTGATGAAGGCTAAGGGCTACCCCGTTGGGGGTTAAAAAAAATAAAAATCAAGACATCCTTTTTAAACCAAAACCGAATTTATGCTTTCTTCCTAGATCCGTCGCATGGTAGGCACATTGCTTAGCGTGGCCGTGGGCAAGCTGCCGCCGGAGGAGATCAAGGTGATGCTGCAAGTGCCGTCGAAGCACTCGTGGCACCCCACCGTCTACAGCTGTCCGCCCGACGGGCTCTACCTGTGCGACGTCGACTACGACCCCGCCGACCTCCTCTACCAACCCGACCAGACGGAACGAGACAGACAGAGCGACAGCCAGTGTGACAGTGGCAGTGAATAAACAATGCAGAGTTTCCTCAGTGAACTGCAGAAACGTAAAAGTGAACTGAAAGAGACGGACACTGTTGTGACCAAAATTGATGGGCAGCGTTTCGTGGAAAGAAACGCCGAAACTGTTGAGAAACTCGATTCGTGTCATGGTTTCGTGGTTGATACGAAACCTGATAATATCCCGGTATTCATTGTAGATCATCTGTATATAGGCTCACAAGACTGTGCAGCCCAGGAAGTGTTGAAAGCATACAATATTAAACGAGTCCTTAGTTTAGGTATAAATGTAGATATCGATGATGATGTTTGTTACAGCTTTGTGAATTGTTTGGATTTGCCAGAAACAGATATAAAACCAATTCTTAGAGCTAGTTTGCCGTTCATACATGAGGCAGTTGTGAATAAACAGAACGTTTTAATTCATTGCAATGCCGGTGTCTCTCGCACTGGCATGGTGGCCATAGCATACTTGATGAAGCACAAGGGAATGAATTATGAAGCTGCCTATGATTTTATCAAACAAAAAAGACCAGCTATACAACCCAATGCAGGGTTTCGAAAACAATTGAAGACAATAATGTAATTTGAAGAATGTTCATCATTCGTCAAAGCGTACAGTCGGTACCACAACAAACTTTACATTAGTATTACATATTAATTACAGCAACATGACTAACTGCAGGTCTACAAATGTATTATCTGTTATTATATAATGAAAACTGTTTGAAATAAATGATTTGTTATTCCTTACATTGCATTTTATTTTAAATGTCCTAACATAAATACTGTTTTCATAAGTCATTTCGCGAATTGGTCATTAGTCGACTAAACGAAACTGTACGACCCATTTTGTTAATAATTTGTTTGAAGGCGTTAAAATTATAAGGTCATGGCTAATTTTCACTGGTCGACAACTCGTTCGTTATACAGCATACGGGCACTCCCGCAGTAGCTTGCTACTACAGGTGATCTGTCCCCCGCAGGCGAGAAACGACTAATGAAAGTGACAATTTGTTAACGCGGTCGGTAAGCCGCCTGCGGGGAGTCACCACACAGCGAGTGTAATATTTTTTGACGTGATATCGTCTTATAAATCGGTGAAAGCCGGCTGCACGCACGAAAAAGTGTCACGTTCCGCGTGCAAGCGAGAGCGCGGAATAAGTGATAGAGAGGCACGATCGGCCTAAGCGTTCGGCTCTCTTCCACTCCATATCGGCCGATTCGTTCGCCGAGTAGAAGAGAGGCAGCGGCATATTGTTATCACGTAAAATTGAGTTTTTTTTTTTATTGTTGAATTTTAATATCTGTTAGAGAATGAACTTATTGTACGATTCAATTGGTTCAACTGTACCTAATTAGATTCGTAGTACATTATGTTAAACTTGATGTGCTGTCGACGGTATTTTAATAGTTAGACACAATAATCAACCAAATAAAATGCTTGAAAATGAAGTAAGTATTAGAAAAAAACAATCTAAAAAAACAAACTTTTTTTTGCTAAATTGCATTGTGAATGCATAGTAAAAGTAATTTGAAATAAGATGGTGTGAAATATAATAAAATAAAAACTATTGTATGTAATTTTGACTGAATTTTTATTTCGCAATAAATAAGGCAATATTATTATAAGTACAAGAGCCGTTATTAAAGCGGTTTCGATGTTGACACCATTCCCAAAATTAAATCACTAATATAATAATAAGGTACAATATGTATTAAGTATTTTGTAGCACCGAGTTCATAAGGTCTTAAATGCTAATGTTAAAAACATAATGTAAATAAAATGTATATAATGACATGATTGTACAATGTACATTGGTATTCAAGAGCAAATAAATAATAATATTGTTATAAACAGTAACATACTATAAATGAATATTGATTGATTGATTTCATTGAAAATTTATAACAAAATATACAAAAAAAAATACGATAAAATTGTGTCATGACATGACATTGACCAATTTTATTTTGATGCAAAAGGTCAGCATATTGATATACTTACAACAATATCTGTAATTAACAGTAAATAATAAACAGTTATGTGCCGATTTCGTTACATTAATTTAAAAAATGTAATAAAGTACAAGAAAAAAGCATAGATAAAATATCCTCTAGGATTATATGAGTTGGAGATCTTAGGAGGATTATTAAATTACTCAGTATACTAGCAACTATAAAAACTAGAGTATCAAACAAATTAGACTTTACTGCTACTGTCAGTGATGATCTGTTTCAGTAATCGGCGTATTAACAGTTATACAAACAAAATATTAAACCAATGAACACTCAATATTTGGCGACAGGAGTCCATATTGAACACAAATACATGTATATCTACGAGCACAAACTTACGCTAAACGCATTCAAGAACTACTTGTTGTGTCACTCTTATTAAAGTTTTATTATATTATTTACATTAGACATCCAAGTGCTGGCAACATGGGGAGTGAACCTAAACCAGGATAACTTCGTTCCGCATATAATTTCATATTTTGATACACCTCGACAGCTACGCAGCTCGCATGAACGCATTCAGATAACTATAGCTTAAAGGTAAAAGGTACACAAGACAAGTAGCCCCAAAATATCTAAAACTTACCAACTTTAAAGAGTAGTTTTTTGACATATAAACTCTAATATTGTGTGTGCTTTAAGTAACTTAAAAACAACAAATAACATTTAAGTACATAAAAGTTAAAACAACAACGCTCAATATAATATAATGTGCTTACTCTAGGGACATTTGAAGTCATCCATCACTACTGACTAATGTCATTCATATCGTTTTCAATAATTTGAGACCAAACTTCTCTAAATCAGTATCGAGACCTCTGTCAAACAGGCTGGGAATGTCAATTTTGAATCACAAGCATAACCGTCGCTCTCGCATTAGAAGCTAAAATGACCAGCTATCAGTCTTGGGCGATAATAAATCTCAAATTAAATGTCAACATATTATTAGTAAGTATAAACTGTATTAGCAATACTTCTACAAAAAAAAACCTGTTGGAAGACAAAGTTGAATAAAAAATCGAGCAATTAATCTCCTAATGATATTTTAGGTTATGTATTTTTTATATATATGGATGATTATGATAGGAATTAGCCTATATGAATACCGTTTTAGCACAAATTGGCACTAATAATATTATATTTGTATACATAGACCATACAGTCATAAGCTCGTTACTTATTGAAGCCCAAATCCAAGACCGGTTTCAGTGAACTAAGAACAACAAACATAAATCTACTTCTAAATTAATAACATAATAAACAACGTTGTACTTTAACACTCTCTAGTCGATATCTACTTAATGTAATATAAGGCACTTTCTAACTTTTAAGCTATCGTAAAATATAAATACATCAAAATATAAAAATGGACGAAATATAAGTCACTTGCGGGTTCCTATCACAATATAAATATTTCAAAACCGATTCCATCTAAATCGAGTATGATGTTTGCCGACATGACATTAACGTGTCTTTGATCACCTGTACGATGCACGTACATGCGGTTTATTTTGTTAGTAGATAAAATTATAACTGACGCGGCGTAGCATTGACCGCATTTCGACTACCAGTTTGACGGTGCACTTTAAGACAAAATGTATTCTTATTGATTAGTGTTCGATTAGATTCCTTGACAACAACTCATGCGTTTCTTTTCTTAGCACTCATCTGCATTCTGCATATCAACCTGCATCTGATACCTTGCATCACTGCATTTCATTTATTACATTTTGCATCAAACATTTTTTAGTCCATCGCGACAGAACATTTTTTGGTCCTTCGATAAAGGACTTTAGATTCAATTTTTTCGCGTTAGTTTACTATTTCGGGAAAGAGTTGTTTCGAAGTCCTGGGTATCAACCAGTGACATCGCGAGTGAACCTGACCGCGTCCGCGCATCGGCGTTGCATCCTGTTGAACCTGCGTCGACGTGAGTCCAGCGATCCAGAGCCGCACATTCAGGAAGGAAGAGGTCCAGTAGTTCAAGTAAGATCTTTCCATATTTTTCTTGCATTGCAATGGAGGCCTTAATTGAGCGTCAGAAGCATATCTTTGAGGAGATCAAGAGAATCCATGCTAATTTTAAGAAGGATTCGGCCAGTCGTAAGTCTAGAGAATATATTGAAAAGAGATTGAAGGCTTTAGATAACTTATGGGCGGAGTGTCAGCAAAACGACGGAGAACTGATGAAGGCGGAGCAGAAAACTCATCAGTATTATGTTGAAGGCATCATCGGTGTAATACGCTTTGAGGTTTCAGTTGTGGTGGAGGAACCGAAACCACCAACAAGTTCCGGGCTTCTTGAGCAGTTACAGCAAACCAGGTTTGACAGCACACAGTTTGTAAGTCATGACGGGAAAGCTGAAGCTTTGCAGCAAAAGAGCGATTTGCAGCGTGCCTATTTTAGAGCATTTAGCAGGTTAGTGGACTCGATTAGAGTGGATGAAATAACAGAAAAGTGGGAAATTGATGACAAATTGAAGTGCCTAGAGTCTCGCTGGAAGCCGATAGATAATTTACATTTGCACATCGATAGTATTTTGCTTGGAATGGATGCTGAATACTATAGAACTTTTAATGAACTTGAAACAAAATAAACCGCATGTACGTGCATCGTACATCACCCACATCGTTACTTTGGTGAACATTAGACGATCTGCCGGCCTAGCATGAGCGGCTTTTATCATGCGATATGATATAGCACGTCATGCTGTCTTGCTTACCCCACTAAGGTGTAAGCAAGACAGAATGACGTGCTATATCATATCGCGTGCTATCATGATGGTCATGCTAGGCAGGCTGGCGTCAGTATAATCTGTGACCTGGGATTGATGACAAAAATATTTTTTCTGGATAATATACGTGATCCATTTAAATCTGGCATCAATCATCACCTTACACGATCAATTTTTATCAAGGTCACGGACTGAACTGACGTCAATAATGATCGTCTAATGAAGTCTAATGGTCACTACACCAGTAAGTAGTAAGTATTTAGTTTATTAAAACTTTGAGTGGCTGTCATGATGTCAGCGATGCCTAAAATTGAAGTCTTGTATTGTAACAAAATGTATATACTTAACTAATAACTACGTGTGATACATAAACGTATGAGGAGTCAATAAGCAATTCACAACAGTCATAATATACAGATATAGCTAACAAAATAGTCAGCAGTTAAGGGGATTACGCGATTGATATATTGATTGAGTATAGATATATAAACTAATATAATACAGAAGTGAACGGATAGAACAACATTATATGAAATGATAACAAGTAATTTCTCTTTATTACAAATGCCTTATACATGATTTTATAAACTTCACTTTTCTCCTTAAAAAACTTTTTAAACCATCACCAATCACAAGTCTTACAAATGAAATGCAACAGATTTTGTCGAGTCTTAAACCTCAGTCATTTTACGAGGCGCCACAACGTGTTAACTAATAAGTAGAAATAATTGTGAAGTTGACGCATGTTCATACGTTACCGGTTTGTCTTACGATTACGAACGACGAAACGTTCAGTTCGACGAGTATTATACTCAAAAATATACATTTCATTAAGTTAAACAATCTGCTCTCTCGCATCGCATGACCATGCTTGGCTCCTAGCATGTGTCAGCACCTTTTTACAAGTTAAATGATTGGAATAAAACTGATAACGTTTATCCTTCTTTTCGCACAATAGGTAATTAACCAGCACACGTTTATGCGTCGCCTTCGCCAGTGAGATCGGTAATTAGGCAGTCAAGATTTGGCATCATCAAATCGTATTATTACTTGTAACATTAATGTAAGTAATTCAGTAGGTCGTTTTTTAAGAATATGCATTAACCCTTACTCAACATCCTTTTTTATTTATTGTCAATTAAATTCATGTTTAAAACATTTGACGTGGTTTCACATGAATATAAAAAAAAATGTTTTAAGTATTTATAGATTAAGAACATACTATTAAAAGTTATAAACTTGTATAAATATGTTAATACGGTATTTTACTGATTTTTTTTTATTTCTTTAAAATGTTTTTCGAAATATTAGCTACACAAAACAAGTTTTCATTTTGAATTATCTTGAATATTTTCAAAGATATAGGACTTCAAACTTTATAATTAGACAAGGACAGGACGCTATCTTAGTGACGTCAGTGGGTTAGTAGCGTCATAGTCACGCCATAGAAGATTTCGTTTTAGAAAGAGACAGCTATAGTCAAAATCAAACAGACTATAATTCTTTTATTATAAAACAGATTCAAATTATTTTTTCACATTTGGTATTCTTAATTGCAATATTTTTTAACGTCATGATTAAATATCTACATTTCAACAACAGTAAAATACCCTATTAAGTACATAATTGTTGCTTAACTACGCGTACACGCAAGAGATATTCATAGATATAAATTATCCGGCCAGCTACACTTCGGATGAAAGTATCCGAAATTTTATTAGTCATTTTTAGTACACTTTTTAGCGCGCACTATCTATTTCTATTATACTTATTCAACGAACTACTTAGTAAATAAATTGAACTGGCATTGAAGCGAATCTTCGTATTATTATCATTTCATAATAATAATGAGCTATATCTAAACATAAATCTACACTAATCGATAATCGAGTATATGCCCAGCTAACATCTATAACGATTTGAGCGTAAAATATGAATGTACACAATACTTATCGATAAAATTCAATACATTAAAAACAATGAAATAGTGTCGATTGTAAATGGAAGTCCATTTTGGCATTTATTTTGTACGTAGTACGGCTCTAGCATATATTTCTTATTTCCCGTTTTAAAAAGAAGATAAGACGTTTAGTAGAAATTAATAGCGTATATTATTTATTAGTAGGAGCCTGTCCGATCGTTCGCGGGACGTTTAATGCCTAATCAGACGAGGGAGTTTTGTCCGCCGACATAACCTAAAACTGGAAACATTTGCTGCGAATGCAACGTAAACAACGAAGATTGTTCTGCCCAATATGCTCCTGTCACCTTGCTAGATCTTTACGAATCAAATAAACGTCGTATTTTTAAGTTACTCCGGCAGACAAAAGTCCGTCGTCTGATTAGGCCTTTAGGCATTTTGATAGCACATACGCGGACCTAATTAAAGACGGACTAAAGTCGATATTATTGAATATTAAATATTTTTCTCCATCGCATACATACATCTTAAGTACAGTAAATATGCGATACTTATCGAAGTTCGAAAACAAAGAGTAACATAGTGGAAGTCATATTTCTCGTATAAGAAGTATGGGTACTATAAATCGTTCACCTCATCGCTTATTGAGCATAATGCTAGAGCTGATCGCGACATTCAAGAACAATGAACTAACTGGGACCAATAATCGTGACTATAATTTAAATGCATCAACAATTTCAAGATGTAACTCTCTATCATATAAACCGAATAAACTCACTTCTTGAGCGAATATGCGATCAATTTATAAATAAAACCTCTGTGAACGCGATTACATAGAGCACAATATAACTCTACATGTCTATCGGAAAAATTGTTATTATTCGTATGGCCGCATACCTTTATATGGGGGAAAACCTTACAGCCGGCATAATTTTGTTTCCCGTAACAAAAAACTTACAGAAGTTTTAGTACGCACTGACACAGCAAGGGATTAAAGTGTTTATGAGCACTTGTGAAGGTCTACAATCGCTTGAGCGTGAGGCCCTGCGAAGGCAGACTGTACGCACTCACTTAAAAGCGCTGCAGAATCTGTAGCATGGGATTACAGTCTTAAAGAGTACCCGTGTAAGGTCTAGAATCCCTTGAGCGTGAGTCCTCTAGCGGGCAAGCTGTGCGCTTTAGCGACGTTCCCGGAGTCGCGCGCGTGCGAGTGCGCGACGGCGATGCTGAGGCACCACCCTAACTTTACTTATATATAATAGTCTTTTCACGCACTTACAAGTGTCTACAGAATCTGTAGCATGGGATTAGTCTTAAAGAGTACCTGTGTAAGGTCTAGAATCCCTCGAGTGTGAGTCCTTTTGCGGGCAAGCTGTGCGCTTTAGCGAGTCTCGTGCAATATAGTTTCACAGAATATTACACCACCCTAATTATTTACAATCAAACTCTGTAGCATGGTATTACAGTCCTAAAGAGTACCCGTGTAAGGTCTAGAATCCCTTGAGCGTGAGTCCCTGCGCGGGCAGGCTGTGCGTTTTAGCGACGTTCCCTGTGTCGCGCGCGTGCGAGTGCGCGACGGCGATGCTGAGGCACCGCCCTAATTATTTATAACAGTGTTCGTACGCACTTAAAAATGTCTACAGAATTTGTAGAATGGGATTACAGCCTTAAAGAGTACCTGCGTAAGATCTAGAATCCCTTGAGCGTGAGTCCCCGTGTAGGCAGTTTGTGCGCTTTAGCGACGCGAAATAGTTTCGCGGAATATTACACAACCCTATTTATTTATAATAGTGTTCGTACACACAAGTGTCCACAGATTCTGCAGCATGGGATTAGTTTTAAAGAGTACTTGTGTACGGTCTAAAATCCCTTGAGCATGTGTCCTCTTGCGGGCAAGCTGTGCGCTTTAGCGACATAATAACACCACCCTAATTATTTATAACAGTGTTCGTACGCACTTACAATTGACTACAGATTCTGAAGCATGGGATTACAGTCTTAAAGAGTACCTTTGTAAGGTCTAGAATCCCTTGAGCGTGAGTCCTCTAGCGGGCAAGCTGTGCGCTTTAGCGACGTTCCCTGTGTCGCGCGCGTGCGAGTGCGCGACGGCGATGCTGAGGCACCGCCCTAATTATTTATAATATTGTTCGTACGCCTGTAGCATGGGATAACAGTCTTAAAGAGTACCTGTTTAAGGTCTAGAATCACTTGAGCTCACTTGAGTTCCCGAGTGGGCAGGCTGTGTGCTTTAGCGACGCGAGCAGTCTCGCGCAAAATAGTTTTACAGAATATTACACCACCCTAATTAGTTATGATAGTGTTCGTACGCATTAACAGTGTCCACAAAATCTGTAGTGTGATTACAGTCTAGAATCCCTTGAGCGTGAGTTCTCTTGCGGACAAGCTGTGCGCTTTAAGCGACGCGAGCAGTCTCTGCTGCAATGGAAAGCGCTGCAGAATCTGTAGAATGGGATTACAGTCTTAAAGAGTACCTGTGTAAGGTCTAGAATCCCTTGAGCGTGAGTCCTCTAGCGGGCAAGCTGTGCGCTTTAGCGACGCGAGCAGATCTCGCTCAAAATAGTTTCGCGGAATATTACACCACCCTTATTAGTTATAATAGTGTTTGTAACTTTGTACGCACTTTCAAGTGTCCACAGATTCTGTAGCATGGGATTAGTCTTAAAGAGTACCTGTGTAAGGTCTAGAATCCTTTGAGCGTGAGTCCTCTAGCGGGCAAGCTGTGCGCTTTAGCGATGCGAGAAGTCTCGCGCAAAATAGTTTCGCGGAATATAACACCACCCGAATTACATATTTATAGTGTCCACATAGTGTGTAAGGTCTAGAACCCCTTTAGCGTGGGCTTTAGCGACGCGAGCACAAAATAGTTTCGAGGAATATTAAACCACCCTAATTACATAATTATAGTGTCCACAGAATCTGTAGGATGGGATTACAGTCTTAAAGAGTACCTGTGTAAGGTCTAAAACCCCTTGAGCGTGAGTCCTCGAGCGGGCAAGCTGTGCGCTTTAGCGACGTTCCCTGTGTCGCGCGCGTGAGAGTGCGCGACGGCGATGCTGAGGCACCACCCTAATTATTTATAACAGTGTTCGTATGCACTTAAAAATGTCTACAGAATTTGTAGAATGGGATTACAGCCTTAAAGAGTACCTGCGTAAGATCTAGAATCCCTTGAGCGTGAGTCCCCGTGTAGGCAGTTTGTGCGCTTTAGCGACGCGAAATAGTTTCGCGGAATATTACACAACCCTATTTATTTATAATAGTGTTCGTACACACAAGTGTCCACAGGTTCTGCAGCATGGGATTAGTTTTAAAGAGTACTTGTGTAAGGTCTAAAATCCCTTGAGCGTGTGTCCTCTTGCGGGCAAGCTGTGCGCTTTAGCGACATAATAACACCACCCTAATTATTTATAACAGTCTTCGTACGCACTTACAATTGACTACAGATTCTGAAGCATGGGATTACAGTCTTAAGGAGTACCTTTGTAAGGTCTAGAATCCCTTGAGCGTGAGTCCTCTAGCGGGCAAGCTGTGCGCTTTAGCGACGTTCCCTGTGTCGCGCGCGTGCGAGTGCGCGACGGCGATGCTGAGGCACCACCCTAACTTTACTTATATATAATAGTCTTTTCACGCACTTACAAGTGTCTACAGAATCTGTAGCATGGGATTAGTCTTAAAGAGTACCTGTGTAAGGTCTAGAATCCCTTGAGTGTGAGTCCTTTTGCGGGCAAGCTGTGCGCTTTAGCGAGTCTCGCGCAATATAGTTTCACAGAATATTACACCACCCTAATTATTTACAATCAAACTCTGTAGCATGGTATTACAGTCCTAAAGAGTACCTGTGTAAGGTCTAGAATCCCTTGAGTGTGAGTCCTCTTGCGGGCAGGCTGTGCGTTTTAGCGACGCGAGCAGAGCCCCACGCAAAATAGTTTCGCGGAATATTACACCACCCTAATTATTTATAATTAGGGTGGTGTAATATTAGGGCTTTAGCGACGCGAGCACAAAATAGTTTCGAGGAATATTAAACCACCCTAATTACATAATTATAGTGTCCACAGAATCTGTAGGATGGGATTACAGTCTTAAAGAGTACTTGTGTAAGGTCTAGAATCCCTTGAGCGTGAGTCCTCTAGCGGGCAAGCTGTGCGCTTTAGCGACGTTCCCTGTGTCGCGCGCGTGCGAGTGCGCGACGGCGATGCTGAGGCACCGCCCTAATTATTTATAATATTGTTCGTACGCCTGTAGCATGGGATTACAGTCTTAAAGAGTACCTGTTTAAGGTCTAGAATCACTTGAGCTCACTTGAGTTCCCGAGTGGGCAGGCTGTGTGCTTTAGCGACGCGAGCAGTCTCGCGCAAAATAGTTTTACAGAATATTACACCACCCTAATTAGTTATGATAGTGTTCGTACGCATTAACAGTGTCCACAAAATCTGTAGTGTGATTACAGTCTAGAATCCCTTGAGCGTGAGTCCTCTTGCGGACAAGCTGTGCGCTTTAGCGACGCGAGCAGTCTCCGCTGCAATAGAAAGCGCTGCAGAATCTGTAGAATGGGATTACAGTCTTAAAGAGTACCTGTGTAAGGTCTAGAATCCCTTGAGCGTGAGTCCTCGAGCGGGCAAGCTGTGCGCTTTAGCGACGTTCCCTGTGTCGCGCGCGTGCGAGTGCGCGACGGCGATGCTGAGGCACTGCACCCACTCCTCGGCGTTCTTGCCGTCCGACGGCTTCAGGATCAGCGTCTGGTCTCCGGTGAAGATCTCGAACGCTTTGGGGATGTTGCGGGCGCCGCGCGACACTTTCACCGAGCGTATCTGGTTGATGTCTATGCTTTCGCCGCCGCTCTGCAATGAATAGGGACGACGACTGATGAATGAAATAACAAAATAGTAATTAAAAACGTAAACGTATTTAACTTTTAGAGTCGCTTGTATACCTCTTGGTTTTATGCATTGCGTTTTATTAGTTTTATGACCCTTCAAAGACGGGCAAGATCATTTAAAAAGTATAAAATTAAAATAAATAATACCTTTTATTAGCCCGTAAAAAAATAATATAGCTGCTGAGCAAATTTGCATACAAACCACAGTGGCACAATCTTTTCTGTTCCGGTGATAGCGGCGCTACGTAATCTTTTCTTTTTTGTAGCAATTTAACCGGCCCTGACTTCGAAGACCTTCAGCCGCCAGCAGCGCTATGGTTGGACATCAACTTGACAGCAATATGACATTAAAAAAAAACGCTAGTTTCACATTTTGGCCACCGGAACAGAAAAGTTTGTGGCACTGTACCTAAGCGTTTGGTATGGAGCGTTTTTGGGTAAGTAAAATTTGAATGCATTTCACACTGTGATATCTCGGGCAGTTTTAATGGTAGCGAAGTAATTATTTTACCAATGTTTCTGGTTTGAAGAGATTATTTATTATTTATAACATAAAATAAAAAAATATTCGTCAATTTAGAGGCCTTCAGCCGGGAGGTTTCAACGCGTTGCTATTCCAATCATGTTGACTTTTAACAATTTAATATTTCTCCGGATCTAGGAACCAAGATTACAGCGTTGCAAAACAAGGAACATAATGAAATTGCCGGCACACATAACAAAAATAACGTAAAATCAATGTTTAGAATTCATAGTTTCTGTTTCCCAAAGACATCAAAACATTACGAATCATGCGTTAAAATCTTACTAGTAAGTATAATAAATTCGAAAATTTGGATTTTGTTACTCAATCTAACCGGAGCGGCTGAACTGATCGGGATGAAATTAAATACGGATAATACCTATGTATGAAAGTTTGGAATAGCGCATTGATTACTTTTTACCCTGATATTCCCAAAGGAAGCGGGAACAATGCGAATAAAATCGCAAAAGGAGCAGCTTAGTAGTTGTCAAAGTGGCCAACTTATGGGCTACAACAATTTAGTGTCCTCCATCGACTCGCTAAGAGAAAGTAGTAACATAATAGTGTTTGTACTCACCGACCCCTTGCACGATAGATGCTTGCCGGAGTTCCTGGTCCGCCACCTCCGAAACAGTCTCCAGTGACCCTTCTTCTCCTTGAGCTGCCCCTCGATGACGGGCTGGAAGTATGAAAGTAGGAACATAGCAGTGTTTATACTCACCAACCCCTTGCATGATAGATGCGCGCCAGAAAGCGTGAAGTATCTAGTCCGCCACCTTCGGAACAGTCTCCAGCGTCCCTTCTTCTCCTTGAGCTGCCCCTCGATGACGGGCTGGAAGTGTAACATGACAGTGTTTGTACTCACCGACCCCTTGCACGATAGATGCGCGCCAGAAAGCGTGAAGTATCTAGTCCGCCACCTCCGGAACAGTCTCCAGCGGCCATTCTCCTTGAACTGCCCCTCGATGACGGGCTGGAAGTATGGAAGCAGTAACATAACAGTGTTTGTACTCACCGATTCCTTGCTGGATAGATGCGCGCCCGACAGCGTGAAGTATCTAGTCCGCCACCTCCGGAACAGTCTCCAGCGTCCCTTCTTCTCCTTGAGTTGTCCCTCGATGACGGGCTGGAAGTATGGAAGTAGGAACATGACAGTGTTTGTACTCACCGATCCCTTGCACGATAGATGCGCGCCTGACAGCGTGAAGTACCTGGTCCGCCACCTCCGGAACAGTCTCCAGCGGCCCTTCTTCTCCTTGAGTTGCCCCTCGATGACGGGCTGGAAGTAGGAACATGACAGTGTTTGTACTCACCGATCCCTTGCACGATAGATGCGCGCCAGAAAGCGTGAAGCATCTAGTCCGCCACCTCCGGAACAGTCTCCAGCGACCCTTCTTCTCCTTGAGCTGAAAGTGGTAACATGACAGTATTGTACTCACCGATCCCTTGCACGATAGATGCGCGCCGGACAGCGTGAAGTATCTAGTCCGCCACCTCCGGAACAGTCTCCAACGACCCTTCTTCTCCTTGAGCTGAAAGTAGTAACATGACAGTATTGTACTCACCGATCCCTTGCACGATAGATGCGCGCCTGACAACGTGAAGTACCGTGTCCGCCACCTTCGGAACAGTCTCCAGCGTCCCTTCTTCTTCTTGAGCTGAAAGTGGTAACATGACAGTGTTTGCACTCACCGATCCCTTGCACGATAGATGTGCGCCGGACAGCGTGAAGTACCTGGTCCGCCACCTACGGAACAGTCTCCAGCGTCCCTTCTTCTCCTTGAGTTGTCCCTCGATGACGGGCTGTCCGTCGGCGGCCAGGAAGCCGAGCGCGCGCTCCGGGTGCGTGCACAGGAAGCAGCCCCACGTGGCGGCGGAACCGTCGCTGGTGGACACTTCGAACACGTCGAACAAGCCGGCCGCGCGGAGCTCGTTCGCTACCATCTCCTGCTCCTGTGTACGAATTTGGTATTGAGTTGTTAGGTATTAATGAATCGCTATCAAGCGTGGCTCGTGCCATGCTTGATAGTGACAGATCCTGGCAGGCGGCAATCTCCTTCTGCGAGGATGTCATCTCGCAGAAGGAGGCGTCGGAGCGGATCCGCGAGCAGGAGGCTCATGCGGACCGTCTTCGACAAAGGCGGCCGGGGCGAAGGTGGCTGCGCTTTGCGCGCCTCATTCCCCTCTAGCGGGGCGGCGCGGTCCGGGCGGGTTAGCGGGCCTAACGGCCGGTTAACTGCCGTCCGGATCGCGCGGTCCCCCCCCCCCGGTTGTCTTGGGAGTTGGCCCCGCTTGCTCGGCCATCTCCCGCCGCGTAGGGGCCCGGAAACGGGCCAACCGTCAGGCCGCAGGGGGTGCATATCACCACGGCCCCCCCACAGTCGGTGTGTTTAAATCTGACGGCGAAGAGCAAGTAGTGAGGGGTTTAGTTGGTAGTGGTGCCTGCTTTCAACCGCCCCATCTGGTCAGCCCACCCGGAGTGGGTAACCTTATGGGGAGATTGGGAGGAGGCTCTCTCCTCCTGCCTCGCCTCCTGTCGAGCTTTCGAGCTCGGCAGGGGGCGGGGCAGCGGTTAGAACCACCCAGCCCTGACGCGAAGCCTATTGGGCTTGGCGGGAGGGCTGAGCGCGGCGAGAGACAGACCTTGTCTGACTGAGTCCAACATACCGTTAGCGGTATACGAAAAGACTGTATTTGCCCTCACTATAAACAAAAAAAAAAAAAAAAAAAAAGGTATTAATGAATGAATGAATGATATATATTTGCAATAATTTTGAGTACAAGAAATGGTGTTCGTCATGAAGAAAGTTCGTCAATATCTAGTGCAAATATTATGTAGCGCCTAGTAGAATAAGCTTTTGTAAATACATCGTTTTCATGGCAAAACTTTTTGCTGACTGTACTTAAATTTTGTATTGTCATCTAAACCAAACCTGTTATGTATACAAATCTTTAGCTCAACCGGACACTGGGAAGTAAGTCAAATTAAGCTTGCAAGATTTGACCCGAACGGACATACATACAGTGCAAGTTAAATAAAAGCTTGTAAAAAAAATGGGTTGCAGGCGAGTGACGAAGTAATATTTGCGCGCGAACGTCTTGCTTTTAGTGCGGGGAACATACGACGTATCTAGACAATGACTAGTAAATACGTTCGTAACGAGCGTCAAAACGTCTTGTTCTCGCACTTGAGAATGTCTCAACAGTATTTCAGACAAAAAAAGTTGGATCTCTTGACGAAAGGGACCGTGGATCCGTCGCTTGCAGGGGGAGAAACATAAGGTGCATCCACTTACACCCAAGAACATCTAAATATAGGTTGAAGAGGTATGACGCTTTACCGAGGCTAAGGTAATAAAAGAGATGTGACTTGTTCGGTGTCAAGATGTATATTGAGATAATAATATTGAGTACAATTAAAGATACATTATCTTAGTAAGCGATCTTATTCTAGATTGCTGAGAATGCTACGCGTGTGTTCCAATTTTCTGTAAATGCGCGATAATGCAAACATCTTGTTTGTGTAATATGTTGCAATCATACTTCATCTCCCCTGAAAAAGTGGAAGGATCATCCCCTCCCTGCAAAAAGGAACAGACTCGTAACATTGACTTTAACGAACTTAACCAAAATTTAATTACTTAAGTAAAATAAGTAAACAAAATTTAAACATTATCAACATAGCAAAGTTAAAACTATTTCATTTATTAAATCGTACTAATACAAAAACGTTTTACAATATAAACAATATACCTAATTAAAATTGTATCTAATTAAAATGGTATCGAATTGAAATGGTATTGAATTAAAACGGAAGCTTCACATTTTACACTTAATCATAACAATAACAAAGTGTTAAGTAACATGGTATGTAATTAAGTACCTATACTTATAATTACGTATCAAATAAAATAGTTATTTATTGAATGGTTTGGTATTATTCTTATGCACAATTATAGCTTTATTTTCTTTTAAAATTTCTACATTAGACGTCATATCTCTTAAAACTTTATAAGGGCCATTGTAAATACTATCTAATTTATTTCCTACTTGGTTCTTTAATAATAACAAATCGCCTAACTGATAGGTAACATTATTGCTAGTTTTATCATACAATAATTTTCTTTTCTCTTTAGATTGTATCAAGTTACGTCGTGCGTCGGATTGCGCTTGTTGTAAACGATACTTAAGTTCTCGGGGATAACTGTCATAGTTATATAAGGGGTCGATTTCTGATTGTAAATTATTTGGAAGGTTACAAATTTTTCCAAAAACTAATTCGAAAGGCGTATATTTAGTTTCACTATGCACTGTGGTATTAAAAGAAAAACACCAATATGGAATCCAGGTGCTCCAGTTATGTTTATAATTATTACACTGGATTCTCAGAAAAGCTCCTAGGGTTTTATGAGTATTTTCTAAAGCGCCTACAGTTTCGTGATGGTACGCCGTAGAATTTAATTTTTTAATATGTAATAGAGAACATGTTTCGGACATCACTGATGACATGAATTCGGTTCCCTGGTCAGTCAATATTTCTCTAGGAATACCATAACGTAAAATGAAATTATTGGTAAAAGATTGAGCAACTGTGACCGAGTCTTTACTAGGTAATGGATACGCTTCAACGAATTTGGTTAAATCGCATTGTAGTGTCAATACATATTTATTATTATAGTCATCAACATCGAGTGGACCCATTATATCCAAACTAATTCTTTCGAATGATGAGTGGGCTGTTGATGTTATGGTTAAGGGCTGCTTAATATGTTTATTACTATGCTTATGATATTGACATTGATGGCAATTTTTAACAAAAAGTTTTACATCATTACTCAAACCTGGCCAAAAATAATATTGCTTAATGTTGTTCATCATTCTATTAACTCCTGCGTGTCCGCTGGTAGGTAATAGATGGAAATCATTTAGTATTACTCTTTTTTGTTCACTATCATATATTCTTAATATATTTTTTGTTATGAGAAAGCGCGGGGTAACAGAGTTAATTCTTTTTGTTGCTTGTACAAGACTTTTGATTTTACTCTCGTTACATTTTTCTTTAATAATAAGTACCTCATGTATGCCTATTTTTTGACATAATGACTCTAAGTCCCTCGCTAACACCTCTGGGGTAGATGACGATCGGGTACTCAGATATATCGCTGATTGCGAAGGTACGTAAACGTAACAACTTGCATTAGAAATAATGCTATCTTTAGACTTTGAATAATTGTCAAACTTTAATTGATTAAAACTTAATTCAGTTACGTCATCGGGTTTCTTGAGAAGTTCTACCGCAATAGGTTGATCAGGCCTAGTGCTGGTGGAGCTCTCTGAAGAAGAATCAGTGGGGGTTTTTAATTTTTTACTTTGTGCTCTAGTTAAAACTGATACTGTGTTTTGATGTAATGATTTTAAAGTAGAAGATGTAATAGGTATGCGACTCAATGCGTCTGCAGCTGCATTGTTTCGTCCTGGAACATACTCTATTTCAAAATCATACTCCTCTAGGAATAATCGGAATTTAGTAAGTCTGCTTGTTGGGTCTTTCAAGTTAAATAAATAAATTAACGGTTTGTGGTCTGTTATAATTTTAAATTTACGTCCATATAAATAAGGGCGAAAATGTCTCACAGACCAAACAATTGCTAAAAGTTCTAATTCTATGATGGGATATCTCGTCTCGGCGGGTTTCAGGTTTCTACTCGCATACGCGACTACTTGACCGTTCATGTTAGATAAAACAGATCCTAAACCTGTCTTACAAGCATCTGTTTGTAGCCGAAAGATGTTACTTTCTGAAAAATCTGGATAAGATAAAATAGGGGGTTGAATTAATGCTGATTTTAATTTTTCAAATGCCGTTTGACACTCTGATGACCATAGAAACTGTACATTCTTTTTTCTTAATTGATTTAAAGGATAAACAATGTTTGCAAAGTTCGGTATGAATCGTCTGTAGTAATTTGCAAACGCGACAAAACGATTGACATCGTCGCAGTTCATCGGCACTGGATAGTTTTGCATGGTTGCAATTTTACTTTCATCTGGTAAAATTCCATCAGAAGTTATTTTGTGTCCTAGATATATTATTTCGTTTCGCAAAAATTCACACTTCATAGGATTTAATTTTAAGTTAACTTTTCTAAATCTCTCTAGTATACTAATTAAGTTTTTATTGTGGTTTTCTATAGATTTCCCGAAAATTACGCAATCATCTAAATAAATAAAAGCCTTTTTATAATTTAAGCCTGACATTGCAATAGTCATAAGACGTGAAAATACACTCGCAGATGTCCGGAGACCCATGGGACAGCGTTTCATCTGAAAAATTTTATCACCAGCAGTGAAAGCTGTGTACTTTCGTGAATCTTCGCTTAAAGATAACTGATAATAGCTTTGCGAAAGGTCTAATTTTGAAAAATAAATGTTATTTGCAAGCGAATCTAAGATATCAGTTATATTAGGCAAAGGGAATTTGTCGTCCTCAATACGATTATTTAACTGCCTGTAATCTATAACTAATCGCCATTGTTTCTCGTTTGACCTATCTGTTTTTTTCGGTACAAGCAAGACGGGACTAGACCACTCTGACGTAGCCTCTTCTATAATATCGTTTTCGAGCATAATATCTATCTGTTTCTGAACTTCCTTCCTTAGTGCGAACGGTAATCTATGTGGCTTGACATAAACTGGCGAGACATTAGGTTTTAAAGTTATATTATGGGTCATTAGGTTTGTACAAGAGAGTTTGTCGCCTGGCAGATGAAAAACATCTGCGTACTTAGCGCAAATACTCTCAATACTTCGTTTTTCTTCTAAATTCAGTTCAGGTAAATTTAATAATCCTAATAATGTTTTTACACGATCGACAGAAACCTCCTCTTTTTCAAAATTACAGACTTCAAAATCATTCAATGAAAAAGTCTCTAAATCGGTAAGATCTAGATCAACTTCTTTCTCAGTGGTGTTTAATATCCTTACTGGCATGCGACCATTACAAGGTTTCGCTATTATACTTCCTATAAAAACTCCTTTCTGTATCTCTTTAGATAAACAAACACAATCGTCGCCTAACGATGTAGTTATATATTTTATTACCTCACATCGTGGCGGTATCAAATGTCTATAGTGACTCAATATAGGTATAGACACATAATTACTATCTTTAGTTAAAAGCAAAGTATTTTCTTTATAGTTAATTATAGCTTGATAGCGTTTCAAAAAATTATCACCTAAAATACCATTTGCAGAACAAGACATATTTTTAAACACATACATTTTTTCTCTAAAAACTAACCCATTATAAGACAAATCTAAGTAAATATATCCTTCAGATACTAGTTTACCGCTAACACCTTTTATAACTAACTTCTCAAATGTAATTAAATTCAATAACTTCGGATAATCGCATAACCATTCGTATTTTAAAACACAAAGGCTTGCTCCGCTATCGACTAAAAGATCGATATTGCTATTACTTACGTTAAAAGTTACGGTACTACTATTATTGTAGTTTAAAACATAATTTTCAGTAGGAACGAAAAAAATCTAAATTATTATCGTTCTGGGGCTCAGAACGCGCTTGTGACTCACTATTGGTCGATTGCTCGTGGCTAGCGTACTGCACACGTTGAAAAGGCACAGCTGAGCGCGGCGGGCGCGGGCTCGGCCGACCGCGGTCACGTGAACGTGATTGTGTTCCTTGCGCGGCGCGGGAGTCTCGCGACATGTACTTACCTTGTTGTGGTCTCGTGTTTCCGGCAGCGTACCTATTGTTTGCGCTAAATCTATTATAGTAACTATATTTATTAGAATAATTACTTGGCTGACGCGGATAATTAGTAGGTGTGCGTGAGAAATTACGAGTATGAAACTTTTTAATGTTCATAACTTCCTCGTGTCTGGTAGACATTGACTGCTCGTCTAGGGCAGTTCTTATAGCCTCTGGTAAAGAATCAAAGTGACGTGATGCTATGATAGTACTAAGCTTTTGGTTCACTAATCCATCTGAAAAGCGTTTGATTGCAACCTTTTCATTAATGGGACGCAATACTTCAAACTTAGTAGCGTCGTCATCCGCTTGTGCTATGGTTAAATTCACAAAAAGTTGTTCTAGTTCCGAGCCGAATGACTCGATCGACCTATGACCTTGACGACAGTTTTGTAATTTGTGTTGGATAGCAACAGCAGATTTTTTCTGAATCAAATGCGTATTCATATCTCTAATTAAATCTTTAATAGTTGGATAACTACTTTTTAAACGTAATTTTGCGCTAGGAGAGAGCCTAGTTTTAATCACAAAATCAATAAGTAACCCATGAGTAGCATCGCTGATCATTGAACTATATAATTGTATACCATCAATTAGAGATTTAGTGACGTGTTCTTGACCTGTCATCGTTGGTAAAAGTGCAATGGCTGTCTTCAAGTCAAATTTATCTTTTTCTGCCATTTTTGAAATACTACTAACACTTAAAGTCTCTAAAGAAATAATTTTGTCATAAATGATCTGAATGTCATTTGCTATTTTATTAATTAAAGTTATATCTTTAGTTGATACCTCCGATTTTTCAACTAAATTATGTACTTGAGCTAAAATATACTCTAATTTCGCGTATTCAAGTTTCGCTTCATTAAATTTCGTAAAACCTAACTCTTTTTGACGTCTATCTGGTCCTAGTTTTACTAAATTATCTTTAATATACAATAGTTTCTTATGCAATTCATTTAAATCGGAAATAATAAATGACATTATCTAATAAGAAAAAAAAAGTAATCCTACATATTATTTAAAACGTTTAGGTATAAAATAACTTACGACTTACGGTGGCATTATAGCGCGCGAATAAAATAATTACGTCTCTGCACGATGAGTAGGTATGTGGTGACCGGCGTGGCGTGTGGGGGCTGGGGCTGCGGGCTGGGGGTTTTCTCATGCTCCTTGAGTGTGTAGGATCTTCAGACTTCTAAGATGGGTTCCTGGACCGCTTGAAACAGCTAACTGAAGATCGGGCTGGGATTTCCCTTGCCCCTCGTACAATGGGCCGGGTTTCTACCCTGGACACCTCCTGGTCTACGTTGATGGTTGAGTCGACGTCGTTGCCAGTTCCACGGAAGATATTGTGTTTCTTAGAACTGCGCTGTTGAATTCTCTACGGAGTCGGTTGACAATTCGGTCCCAAATTTTCCGGATGCAGGCGTAAATGATGAGTATAACGATGAGAAGCAGTATGACGGATAGTAAAATTTCTGTTGTAGTGAGCTGGCTTGAAGTTTTCTGCGTTGCTTGGGCGTCGCCGCTGGCGGTTTGTGCGATGATAACTTCTTCTTTACTTTGTGGTGCTCCCATATTATTGTTTTGTCTTCCCAAGTAATGCGATGAACAGAAGTGTAGAGCCAAATAGCACCGCAACGAAGACTGCTGCTAGTATGGTGTTGAAAATTTTGCTTTGCTGCTCCATGTAGTAATGATTTTCCCGCAAAAATTTATAAGTTCGGTTGGCAAAGGGTCGCCATGAAGAGGTATGACGCTTTACCGAGGCTAAGGTAATAAAAGAGATGTGACTTGTTCGGTGTCAAGATGTATATTGAGATAATAATATTGAGTACAATTAAAGATACATTATCTTAGTAAGCGATCTTATTCTAGATTGCTGAGAATGCTACGCGTGTGTTCCAATTTTCTGTAAATGCGCGATAATGCAAACATCTTGTTTGTGTAATATGTTGCAATCATACTTCAAGGTACTAGCTAGTAAACCTTAAGTGATAAGACGCGCTGGTGATAAGCGTTAGGAACCTCTTATTCTCGCACTTGAGAATCACCCAACAATGCTTCAAGCTGGCCACAGTTGGTTCGCTTGACGAAAGTACGTGGGGATATCTAGATTATAGCTGCATGAACCTAAGGAGTACCTAGACGGAGAATCAAAGCAAACGACTAGTAAATACCTTCAGTCCGGGAAAAGCACTCGTCACAAGCGTAAGGAAGGTCTTGTTCTCGCACTTGAGTATATCCCAACAATGCTTCAAGCTGGCTACCGTCGGGTCCCGTGAAGACAAGATAATCTTCAAGCTGACCACAGTTGGATCACTTGACGAAAGTGCATGGGGATATCTAGATTGCAGCGGGGTGAACCTCGGAAGTACCTAGACGGAGTTACAAAGCAACCGACTACTAAATACCTTGAGCCCGGGAAAAGCACTCGTCACTAGCGTCAGGAACGTCTTGTTCTCGCACTTGAGTATATCCCAACAATGCTTCAAGCTGGCGACAGTCGGGTCCCGTGAAGACAGCGCTCTCGGATGCCTCGCCTGCAGTGCGAGGAACATAAGGTGTATCCACTTACACCCAAGAACATCTAAATATAGGTACTAGTAAGTAAATACCTTAATTGAGGAGACCCGCTGATGATAGCGTTAGGAACCTCTTCTCTTATTCTCGCACTTGAAAATCTCCCAACAATGCTTCAAGCTGATTAGTTGGGTCGCTTGACGAAAGTGCGTGGGGATATCTAGATTGCAGTGGGATGAACATAAGGAGTACCTAGACGGGGATATCAAAGCAAACGACTACTGAATACCTTTAGCCCGGGAAAAGCACTCGTCACCAGCGTCAGGAAGGTCTTGTTCTCGCACTTGAGTATGTCCCAGCAGTGCTACAAGCTGGCTACCGTCGGGTCCCGTGAAGAGAGCGCTCTCGGATGCCTCGCTTGTAGTGCGAGGAACATAAGAAGTACCTACCTAGACCGAGTATCATAGCAAATGACTACTAAATACCTTGAGCCCGGGAAAAGCACTCGTCACAAGCGTAAGGAAGGTCTTGTTCTCGCACTTGAGTATATCCCAACAATGCTTCAAGCTGGCTACCGTCGGGTCCCGTGAAGAGAGCGCTCTCGGATGCCTCGCTTGCAGTGCGTGCGGGGAACATAAGGTGTATCCACTTACACCCAAGAACATCTAAATATAGGTACTAGTAAGTAAATACCTTAATTGAGGAGACCCGCTGATGATAGCGTTAGGAACCTCTTCTCTTATTCTCGCACTTGAAAATCTCCCAACAATGCTTCAAGCTGATTAGTTGGGTCGCTTGACGAAAGTGCGTGGGGATATCTAGATTGCAGTGGGATGAACATAAGGAGTACCTAGACGGGGATATCAAAGCAAACGACTACTGAATACCTTTAGCCCGGGAAAAGCACTCGTCACCAGCGTCAGGAAGGTCTTGTTCTCGCACTTGAGTATGTCCCAGCAGTGCTACAAGCTGGCTACCGTCGGGTCCCGTGAAGAGAGCGCTCTCGGATGCCTCGCTTGTAGTGCGAGGAACATAAGAAGTACCTACCTAGACCGAGTATCATAGCAAATGACTACTAAATACCTTGAGCCCGGGAAAAGCACTCGTCACAAGCGTAAGGAAGGTCTTGTTCTCGCACTTGAGTATATCCCAACAATGCTTCAAGCTGGCGACAGTCGGGTCCCGTGAAGACAGCGCTCTCGGATGCCTCGCTTGTAACGCGAGGAACATAAGGTGTATCCACTAACACCCAAGAACATCTAAATATGGGTACTAGCTAGTAAATACCTGAAGTAAGGAGACGCGCTGGTGATAAGCGTTGGGAATCTCTTATTCCCGCAATTGAGAATCTCCCAAAAATTTTCAAGCTGGCCACAGTTGGTTAGCTTGACGAAAGTGCGTGAGGATATCTGGATTGCAGCGGGATGAACATAAGGAGTACCTAGACGGAATATCAAAGCAAACGACTACCAAATACCTTGAGTCCAGGAAAAGCACTCGTCACAAGCGTAAGGAACGTCTTGTTCTCGCACTTAAGTATATCCCAACAATGCTTCAAGCTGGCTACCGTCGGGCCCCGTGAAGACAGCGCTCTCGGATGCCTCGCTTGCAGGGTGAAGAACATAAGAAGTACCTACCTAGACGGAGTATCAAAGCAAACGACTACTAAATACCTTGAGCCCAGGAAAAGCACTCGTCACAAGCGTCAGGAAGGTCTTGTTCTCGCACTTGAGTATATCCCAACAATGCTTCAAGCTGGCTACCGTCGGGTCCCGTGAAGAGAGCGCTCTCGGATGCCTCGCCTGCAGTGCGAGGAACATAAGGTGTATCCACTTACACCCAAGAACATCTAAATATAGGTACTAGCTAGTAAATATCTTAAGTGACCGCACTAGAGAATCTCCCAACAATGCTTCTAGCTGGCCACAGTTGGTTCACTTGACGAAGGTGCGTGGGGATATCTGGATTACAGCGGGATGAACCTAAGGAGTACCTAGACGGGGATATCAAAGCAAACGACTAGTAAATACCTTGAGCCCGGGAAAAGCACTCGTCACAAGCGTCAGGAAGGTCTTGTTCTCGCACTTGAGTATATCCCAACAATGCTTCAAGCTGGCTACCGTCGGGTCCCGTGAAGAGAGCGCTCTCGGATGCCTCGCCTGCAGTGCGAGGAACATAAGAAGTACCTACCTAGACGGAGTATCAAAGCAAATGACAACTAAATACCTTGAGCCCGAGAAAAGCACTCGTCACAAGCGTCAGGAAGGTCTTGTTCTCGCACTTGAGTATATCCCAACAATGCTTCAAGCTGGCTACCGTCGGGTCCCGTGAAGAGAGCGCTCTCGGATGCCTCGCCTGCAGTGCGAGGAACATAAGAAGTACCTACCTAGACGGAGTATCAAAGCAAATGACAACTAAATACCTTGAGCCCGGGAAAAGCACTCGTCACAAGCGTCAGGAAGGTCTTGTTCTCGCACTTGAGTATATCCCAACAATGCTTCAAGCTAGCTACTGTCAGGTCCCTCGAGGAGAGCGCTCTCGGATGCCTCGCTTGTAGGGCGAGGAACATAAGGTGTATCCACTTACACCCAAGAACATCTAAATATAGGTACTAGCTAGTAAATATCTTAAGTGACCGCACTAGAGAATCTCCCAACAATGCTTCTAGCTGGCCACAGTTGGTTCACTTGACGAAGGTGCGTGGGGATATCTGGATTACAGCGGGATGAACCTAAGGAGTACCTAGACGGGGATATCAAAGCAAACGACTAGTAAATACCTTGAGCCCGGGAAAAGCACTCGTCACAAGCGTCAGGAAGGTCTTGTTCTCGCACTTGAGTATATCCCAACAATGCTTCAAGCTGGCTACCGTCGGGTCCCGTGAAGAGAGCGCCCTCGGATGCCTCGCCTGCAGTGCGAGGAACATAAGGTGTATCCAGACGCGTGCGAGGCGCGTGCGGACGGAGAACAGCGCGCGCGCGTATAGGCAGTGCGCGCCGCGCCGCCCGCACGCGAACGAGAGGCGGGCTTGCTTCTTGGACCGACGCTCTGAACACACGGGAGAAAAATTTGATTATTTTTCATATAATTTCATCAAAAAATAACCCAATTTTATATTGCAACCTAAACATGAAAATTAGTTTTTGGTTTTTCAATGGTGAGTTGTTAGGTGTATATTCGACTACCGTGTGCTAATTGCTAATGCTTTCAGTTTTTTTTTTGTAGTATTATTATAATGAAAATTTGATAAATTAATGGTAAATAAAATAGTAAATCATCGAAATAAGTAAAAGCTTATTTAAGGTTATTAAGAATTAAAAATATACGGTTCGAATACTCTCATGGTTGGCGTTGCCAGCCGTGCTTATCATTGTGAGACGTTGGTGTTGTTGGCGCGGCGCGGCGTGACGTCCAAGTCACAGACGCTCAAATGAAAATGAAATAAAGAGATCAGGCTACTCACCTTCAATAGTGCACTTAGCAGGCGGCGGCAGCCTCAGCGACACATTATCCATATACGCCTTAATCTTATCCAGGTGTTTCTCGCAGAAGTGCTGCACAGTGTCCCTCATAGGATACGGTTCAAAGACACTAATGCGGTGGTTGGCGTTGGCGGGCGAGTTGATCATAGTGACGCTGGTGTTGTTGGCGCGGCGTGACGTCACAGACACTCAAATGAAATAAAAACTCACCTTCAATAGTGCACTTAGCAGGCGGCGGCAACCTCAGCGACACATTATCCATATACGTCTTGATCTTATCCAGATGTTTCTCGCAGAAGTGTTGCACAGTATCCCTCATAGGATACGGCTCAAACAAACTAATGAGGTGGTTGGCGTTGGCGGGCGAGTTGATCATAGTGACGCTGGTGTTGGCGCGGCGTGACGTCACAGACACCTAAATAAAATAAAAAACTCACCTTCAATAGTGCACGTAGCAGGCGGCGGCAACCTCAGCGACACGTTATCCATATACGCTTTAATCTTATCCAGGTGTTTCTCGCAGAAGTGTTGCACAGTGTCCCTCATAGGATACGGTTCAAACACACTAATGCGGTGGTTGGCGTTGGCGGGCGAGTTGATCATGGTGACGCTGGTGTTGTTGGCACGGCGTGACGTCACAGACACTCAAATAACTCACCTTCAATAGTGCACTTAGCAGGCGGCGGCAACCTCAGCGACACGTTATCCATATACGCCTTGATCTTATCCAGATGTTTCTCGCAGAAGTGTTGCACAGTGTCCCTCATAGGATACGGCTCAAAGACACTAATGCGGTGGTTGGCGTTGGCGGGCGAGTTGATCATAGTGACGCTGGTGTTGTTAGCACGGCGTGACGTCACAGACACTTAAATGAAAATGTAATAAAGAGATCGGTCTACTCACCTTCAATAGTGCACTTAGCAGGCAGCGGCAACCTCAGCGACACGTTATCCATATACGCTTTAATCTTATCCAGGTGTTTCTCGCAGAAGTGTTGCACCGTGTCCCTCATAGGATACGGTTCAAACACACTAATGCGGTGGTTGGCGTTGGCGGGCGAGTTGATCATAGTGATGCTGGTGTTGTTGGCACGGCGTGACGTCACAGACACTCTAATGAAAATGAAAGAAAGAGATCGGGCTACACACCTTCAATAGTGCACTTAGCAGGCGGCGGCAACCTCAGCGACACGTTATCCATATACGCCTTGATCTTATCCAGATGTTTCTCGCAGAAGTGTTGCACAGTATCCCTCATAGGATACGGCTCAAAGACGCTAATGCGGTGGTTGGCGTTGGCGGGCGAGTTGATCATAGTGACGCTGGTGTTGTTGGCGCGGCGTGACGTCACGGTGACGGGCCCGGCGGCGGGCGGGGCGGCGGCGGCGGCCGGCGCGCCGCCTGTCACCACGGCCACGCCGGCGCCGCTCACCGACACCGCCGACGGGACGGGGGCTAGAGCGTCCGATGACTTCCCGGTGAGAGGGTTGACGGATATGGATTGCGACTGGAGCGGCGGGTTGGTTATTATCGTTGGTCCTGATGTCTGGCGAAACAAAAGCATAAATAAAGCCAAACTGTGGTTTAACCTGTACGATCGGATTAGGAACACAGACGTCCTAAACAAAATATCGACATATTACTCGGATTAGGTACATGTACCTCAGCCAACCACTCGAAAAATGACATTACAATGTAATTAATACTTTAAATTTCGATTTCCGCCACCACAAGTTCGAGACTGACGGGTGTCATGTTGTTGATGCAACTTGACACATGTATCTCCGAGCGTACAGGTATTACACTAGATTCATATAAATCGATATGCATATAAACAGTTTTAAGCATTAGGCACATTCAGCGTCAAAATAAAAACAAATAAAAAATCAGTCTGATCCCCTATTATAAATACTTACGTTATTGTTAGCGCCGAGCACGAGGGCTTGGGGCGCGCGCGCGGGCCGCGGCGGCGACACGCCGCTCACCGTCACGCCGCCGCCGCCGCCGCCCGCCAGCCGCGCGCCTGGACACCACACACTTATTAGGCTGAGCGCATATTATAATCTCGCTCGACGGTTTTAAGACACACTTTGCTCACACAGACAAGTCTGCCTTGACCTGTGAAGCATGCAAAGCCAAACTGAATGCTGCCTTATTTCTATAGAAATAAGTCTTCTAATACACGGTGCCGATAGCAAAAATTTGGCAACTGTCAATACTTTGGAAGTAAAAACTAAAACGAAACTGTTTTGTCTACTACGACGAGACGTGACACACACCATCTGCGACAATTCTTCCCACAACCTTGTAGCAGGCGTCTGTCACTCCATGTAAGTACTTGCGCGCTACTCTCGCACACACCGCCAGCGGTGCAAATCCATGGAAATTAGGTCCGCAAAAGAGCTAGAATATATGCGATAGAAAAAGATGCAACGTGTGGCCGTTCGTTATTAGCGCCGTACAAGCTGACTTCCACTTTATTGCGTTGTAATTAGAGTTGCTATTTATTTACATGGTTTAGCGAAGTGAAGTTTCTGTACCAGTGTACTATTATTTATTGTGCTTGTAGCCCGACACGAATTCTACGTCGCGGGAGACATCGCAGGCGATATCTACGTGTCGCGGGACATGTCGCGTGTCGACGCTCGGGAAGCGTCGACCTTGCGCGACTTCGTTTCCCTCTACAGTCGCCCGACGGCATTTGAGTAGTGAGGACGCATGTCTCTCTGTGTTCCTCGACCTCCGCCAACCGAATATTAAAAATTTTGAATCTAGAAAAAGGTTCTTGAAAATTAAAAAGGCTAGCATGACGAAAGTTTAGTAGAAATTCTAAAATAAGAATGAAAGTTACCTTATAAGAATTTGAAATCAAGAAACGACACAAACAAGTGCTACAGATGTTTTATCTCACGAGAGCGGGTGAGCCACGCTTGAGCGGATGTGCCGCGCTTGTGTGTAAATGTTTATGCACACCATAGAGTAACTTTTTATATATAGGAACAAGAAACCAATCTTGAGCCCCTTTATTGGAAGTGCATAACTATCGCTATCTATCGTCTAGCGCAAGCAGCAGGGGCGTGCATACCATATAGGCAATTAGGCTGTGCCTACCTCATTAAAAACCTAAATAACATGCTACTAATTTTCCACTAATTTAATTATATACTTAAAGTTAATTTAGTTTAATATGGTTCAGATATTCTATAATAAAACGTCTATTCAACACCTCACCCAATAAGTTTTTCCTCGCTAAATACTAAATACTTTACCTAAGTATTTAGTATTATAACTCTAAGGTAGGCAGACTCCGAATCGCCTATTCGACGCAAGCAGCCTTTCATACAACATAAATTAGAAAAAGTACTGGTCAAGGTAATACAACCGCGTATAATGTTTACCGAAAATGTGCGTCGTCCTAAGGACATGCATATGTTCTCAATTTATCCGGGTTAGGTAGTTGAGCTTACTTAGACGAACTGTCGCGAAATGAACCGATGATTTCCGACCCGTCTCTTTCTAGTTCCGCGCGCTGCAGTGCGTGTACGTTCAACGAGTATCAACCTTATTGCGCTGATTTTAAGAGTGATTGTTAACCGCCCGCACCCGTGATTGAGTTATAGAATTATTAATAATTACGGATGTAATTTGCAACAACGAAAGTTCCTGCCATTTTGTTTTTAGTTCGTTTTTGTCTTCTTGGCATCACACGCGCGCGAGACCTAATTAGATAACTACTGTTGAGTGATCGAGTGTTTGTACTGTGATAAAAAGAAATTGCTGTGTGTGTTTGTGCTTAATATAGGTAATCAATAATTAAAATATAATGGAGAAATTAGAATGTGCCGATTGTCCGGATTCGATTTGCTTACAGAAATTACAGTTACAGTTACAATTACAATTACAGTTTTCGTTCATAGATAAAACAAAAATTGTTTCATTCAATAGACCTATGCCAAATATAAGTTTAACTCAACAGAAAGGTAAAAATTTCAGACATTTTAATACCAAATATTACGACAGTTATACTTGGTTAGCTGGTTGCCGCCATACGAATTTATTATTTTGCTTTCCGTGTCTTTTGTTTTCTACAGCGAAGACTGTGTTTATTTCTAAATTTTATTTAATCTAGTTAAATTTAAATACCTCTCAATATGTGTGTTATTACTCGTTTATTAATTAATTAAACCCGGTATTCGTGATCGTGAGTGATGTGAAGTGACATAAAACAAATACAACGGCTTTTCTAAAAGCCACTGCGGCTATCGCTCAAATGACATGTGTGATTCTTTACGAGTCATGTTACCTATATTCATGCATTTTTGAGATATCTGTGGTGGTTAAAAATTCGCTCCACCGCACACGACCGCCAGGTGCCAAAGGATAAGAGCAGAGCAAGTTCACTAGGAAGTAAGTTCACATAACATACAGAACATTAGTTACAGTCTGAAGAAAGCGGGACAATATATGGTAAGCGAATTTATATCCAACATAGCCTTCCGCTCGCGACTTTGTCCGCGTCACGTCGCCGTCGCTCGGCCTAAATATTACGAATTTTAAAATGATCAGTGCAACTACCACTAGTTAGATCTACAGTGCCTACTGCGCTGGAAAACTGATGCACGCCCCTGGCAAGCAGCTTTTGGTGTATAAACACACGTACACATAACTACATTATATAGTGATAAAAAAGTAACACCTGTAAGCCTAGCATGACCACCCAAAACTCGATATGTATCGCATGATAAAGCGATTTATTGACATTCAAACGTCAAAACCCATAGTCTTTTGACAGTTAAACCGGATAACTTATCATATCATATCGCGTTTTGGTTGGTCATGCTAGGGGGGCTGGGGTTGAATATAACAACTTTCGAATTTTTTGGCTTAGTAGTTCCCATTTGAATGTATGAAGACTGCGCCCCCTGGTTTCAGCCGAGTCGCCGGCCAACGCGTACGGGAGCAGTCTATACGCATCACAACTACAACACGTATGGCTCACCCGAGCTCGTGAGATAACAATAGTAGATTGTACAACAAGTGCATAAAACATACCATTTTACCCGAGACGTATATATCCACCCGAGCCGTAGGCGAGGATGGATAGTCAATTCGAGGGTAAAATGGGTTTTATGTACGAGTTATACACTCTGCTTTTCACTTCGAGTGTGAGGAAAATAAATTACAATATTGCAAAAAAGACTTCGCCATATTGGCGGGAAAACTTTGTTTTTTTTTTATACGTGGAAGTGGCAGCACAGTTACTTAGCATAGATCGTAGTCCATAATGCTCTTGAAATACTTATTTCTTACAAAACTCATTAATTTTGCGTAGTTTTATTTATTTAGTAATTTAACATGGATTATGTACAAAATTTATAAAACAAAATGAAACAACAAGTTTATTTAACGAAGTTGAATTGCGTGTATCACTGTTTACCGGACGACCTTTGTCTTAGAGTCTGTGCCATAGACCTAAGATTTTACTTTATGCACTAGAGCATAAAAAACGATTTTATGCAGCCTATACCCAACATAAACACGAACTTTACGAGCATGAGAAGTGAAAAAGCAATAACACAAATCTTACCGCTGCCCGCGTGCGTGATGCTGTGCTGCGAGGCGGCCTGCTGCGAGTTGATCTGCTGCGACGACGACAGCCGCGTCATGCTCTTGTGCAGCCCGCCCACCGACCCGCCTGCAACAACCGGCTACGGTTAACTACTACCCCCTTACTCCAAAACGTGGACTAAAATAGTCCTGGTTTAAAACTGGTACTAAACTGGTGCTGTTACTTTCATTTTCCAAATGAAAGACTGAATTAGCATCATAAGATTTTAAACTTACATGGTCATTATCACTATAACTATTATGAAAAACGGGATTTTTACCATGTTTATTTTGTTTTTCGAGTTCCCGATATTTCGGCGCAGTTGCACACGCCATGATCACGGAGTAACTGTTACTCCGTGATCATGGCGTGTGCAACTGCGCCGAAATATCGGGAACTCGAAAAACAAAATAAACATGGTAAAAATCCCGTTTTTCATAATAGTTATAGTGAATTAGCATCAGTTTTATACCAGGTCTACCTTTAGTCCACGTTTTGGAGTAAAAGGGATATGGTCTAAGTCTTAGACCATGGTAGAAATTCCTTCTCGTATATCTTATCGGAACTTTTACCCTCATCTGTTATTTCATTCTAATGAAGTATAGATGCTAGATAATGTCTACATTGATACAGCGCACATGGTTTTAATGGCTAAATTCTGTGCCTATGATGTTAAACTAAAAAAAATGGATCAAAGGACTGTTCAATAAAATACCCAGGCCAGGCGACGCAAACAAAATGTTCTACATAAAAAAAATAAAGAAATCAATATGATTATAGGTAAACATGAGTGATTAAACAGTGCATAAGGGTAATCAACGATGGCTAATTGTGATTTTTCCAGGTATAAAGTAGTAAGTAAGCGTAAGTTAATGTACCTGTAAGTTATTAAATTGAGTTTCATTTCAAATGAAAGCGTATTATATTCCCAATCTAGTCACATAAATTTGCTTCAAAACAGGCAAAAACAAAAAATAAAATACATTTTATTATTATTATTATTTATTAAACATAATTAAACGGATAAAAACCCAATTACATAATTACAGAAATATTGTACGTACACAGTTTACATTTATAAAACAAAAAAAATACAATTTGGTAGTTAGATTCGATTAGTAATAATTTTTGGATTATCAAAAAATATATCGATTTCTGGAAAAGTTACCAGGAGCGCGTTTAGTGCTTCATGCATACGACATAATGGAGACTGCGCGCGTGCCACCGTACGACACGGCGGGGGCGCGAACAGACGATGTCTACGACCAGAACGTATTCTTATATAGTTTTCCGGAACATAAAGGCGACAACCATTAGCATCTAGCCAACCATTGATTGAAAACAGTTTTTAATAAGGCAACCTATTATGGTTGGGAATAAATTTAGCTTTCATTTGAAATGTAGTTCGATACTTACCTGTTTATACCTTAACTTAGCTTAACTCCAAACTTAGCCATCGATTTCGGTGATTCTCTCTTTGCAGCGTTTAATCCTTTCATGTTTACCTATAATTTAAGGAACATTTCGTTTGCGCCGAGCCTGGGTTTTTTGAGCGTCCCCTTTTGATAAAACATTTTATTTTTAAGCGACTTTAAAAAAATAAGCTTCTCAGTTAGTTAATTAGGCAACCCATATGCGATGTATCAATCTGAGCAGTACCTAACAGTTATTCTTTGTTTGAATTAAATAACAGATAAGGGTAGATATTTACTTATACCGGATCTCGTACTTGGCACCCTAGAGTTAAGCTCAAATGGCAAAACTAAGAGTAAATTTTGTACAATATATAATATATGCATACTATTTCACATTTAAATGCATACTGAACTTGAGTAATCTATTTTTTGCTTGTTTTTCGAGTTAAACTTTAGGGTGCCCATTATTATGGGTTCGTCCGTATTATCCGTTTTATTAAACGGATGCCAACAATCAGGGCAGTTTACCTTAGTTAAAAGTAAAGTAAGTATTATGTCAAAGGCATCCTGACACAGTAAGTTTATAATACGAAACAATTCTTAAACAATTTCACTAAAATTAGGCACACAAAATAGAGCATACTTTAAAATACTTTATCTACACTCATGTTATAATATTCGAATTATGAACTCATGCCTGAACGTATATTGATACACTTTAAGCCATAGTCAACTTTAAAAAATAAAACTGCTGTATCCGGGTGTTGCATAATGACCATTATGAAACACCCGGATACAGCTGTCACTCATAAAACACTTATATTTCTTAATTTTACAGTCTCCATGGCAACCGTAGGATTTACCGGCCCTGACTTCCAACTCTTTCAAGCCCTTCTTTAGCCGGCAACAATCAGAAACTTTTTTAAAATTAGAATTTTGAATTTAGAAGGAATAGACCGTATAGACTCCTATGAGTGGGGTTTGGCACCAATTCACATTTTATAATTAATATTGATTTGCTTTATTTTTAAAATATATAATAAATGTAATGAGTGTAGATAAAGTAGTGTATGAGACTGCACATAACTCGGTATTATGCGACAGTCACATAAACTACAATTATAACAAATAATCATATTTTTTCACACATCGTGTAATAGAGTACACGCCATATAACTTGGCTCGTGTCACTATCTGGAACTAAAATTATGACATGGGAATAAGGAATATTTTTCCGACCGACCACGACTAACAGCGCCCTCTGACAAATGCCAAGTCATGTGGCGCGAACTCAAGGGTATCATGGTTCAGTAGGTATCATGATTGTATTCTCGCCAGGGTTGATAAAAATGTTTTTTTGTTTCTGACAGATAAAAAAAAATCAAATACTTAAATCAAGTTTTTTTGATGTTCTGCGTTTTTGTTGTATCTCACCATAGTTGGCAGGATTGACTTGCTAACTGACCAATTCTCTACTGAAAACCCATCTTGAACCAGTTGTTTCACTTCATCAGCCTCAGTTGAGAGGATTTTTTTCTTGATTTGGGCTGGTGCAGTGTAATTTAAAAAATAGGCTCGGTAATGAAAAGGCAGAAAAATTGGTTTTTCTTTATAAATAATAATATAAATTGATAAAAGTACAGTTAATTGTTTTAGAGTTTATAAATTATATTTTCACACTTATGCTCTGAAATGTTAATATTATATTTGAGAAAAGAATGCAGTACGTGGCACTTTTCCGAGGTAAACATTCTAAATTTGAAAATCACTGCAGTAATGAATTTCAGTACTTACTTACTGCACTGATTTTAGAGCAGTAAGTAAGTACTGAAATTCATTACTGCAGTGATTTTCTATGGTACTACCAACTTTTTTCTTTATTTTTTCTTTATTTATTCCTGTGTATAAAAACAGAAAAAGCAAAGGGACATTTGCACCATACAGCCACAATCATAATTAAGTTAACTTTTTTTAAAATACGGTGCGCACAGAGTATATTACTTCGTATTGTACAACAAGCGCTATGTACCCTTAGCACCATGAAGCTCGACTTAATACTGAGGTAACTGGAGAGTGCACTACGAACAATTTTTTGTGACCACAAATTACACAGTGGCTGTCTTCCGTCTCACCTACACTTTAAAAAAATACGTATGGTCATATGAGACAACTGACAGCCACTACATACTAAATGTCAAATTTGCTGGTGTTCACTTTTTTATTCAGGGTGAGAACTCCAGTTACCTCAGTATAAGTCGAGCTTCATGCTTAGCACGAACATCAATCGAAAAAACAAAATGAGATTTATCAGACAAAATATCCTTTACGAGTAATTTTGTATGGGAAATATATACAGCGCCATCTACCGCCCAGAAGCGGGTATTGAAGTTGCGTATTTTAGTAGCAAGTAGTAAGTATCACTAGGCTGTATGACCGTTCGACATGGCCTCACAAACCAATATTAAAAAAACGGCGGGAATGATTTTCAGCGGTTGATTAGATATCAATACAGTTTATATTGTGTAATAAATTATCAAAATGAGTTCTGCCAATGAAACATAAATACAGACATTGTATGTACCTACTCCACCAAATTTGAGAGCAGAAGCAAAATTAATAACAGAAAACTTACTGCCAGCAAAATCAAAAGAAAGATATATGAAAACCTACGATCTGATCTGATTTGGAAAAGTGAAAAAAGGCGCATACGTTTTCGGAATCTGTGTTGTTGGCGTATTTTAATGATACCTACATCATTAAAATAATATTATTATGGGCGATTTATACATAAGTGTGCCCGGGAAAACAATAACATTTACATTTAATAATTGCCCGAACATGTGTGATATAAATTTTAATAAATATTATTTAGTTAAACAGTTTTTTTTATTTCCTCGCATTTCTTGAGAAAAGCACTATACAAGCCTTGTACGGTAAGCAAATTACCTTGCCTCGAATGATTAAAGCCCTCGCCTGCGGCTCGTGCTTCAAACCATCCTCGACAATGTAATTTCTTACTTACCTGTCCTCGGCTGTAATGTACTATTGTTATGGTTCACATTAAAATCAGTAAGTAATATTTTCTTTTCAATTCTGTTACCTACTTATTTTTATGGCGTTTTTTTATCAATAAGTAACAAAAAAATCAAGTTTCAAATAAATCATTGATTTTTTTTAAATCACTTGATTTAAATCAATCAACCCTGATTCTCACCTGCCAAATTAAGTCTTGTGATACTTCTATGCGGCGCGGCATGTAACCTCCCAGTACTGCGCGAGTCTCCCAACTTAGCGCGCCGCGTGTACCCCACCACCGCCCCCCCTCCCACGTTGACCCCGCCCCCCGCGCTAGCCCCGCCCCCCGCGGTGACTCCGCCCCCCGAAGTGATTCCCGTGCCCGTGCCACTGCCGCCCAGCTTCACGATCGTAACCCCGCCTGAGGTTCGGTTCACTTCCCCCGTCGAGATTTCTGACTTCGGCCTGATAATGAAAAACAATAATATTCAGAAAGTAGGTACATAATTTGTTTCACACTATAACCTGTACACGAGTTACTAGAGGTCGAATACTAATCAAAGAATGACGTGAATTGGATAGGAAAAAAAAGCAGTGCTAAAGTTTATCTAGAGTACGAGTAGTACTAAAAGCATCACGATTACACGACGTTATCCGACGGAATATACAATCCAATCTAATCCAAACATCTAAACTTTCACATTTATATTAGTAGGATAAATGAGTTCACTGTTATGGTAGCCATACACTATCCTGCCTATCGTCCAATCGGCAAGACGGCAGGCTTGATCCAATCTGCAGTTCGTTCATATTACACCATAATTTGATAACTGTCATGCCAATCCACGCCCACCCACGGTCAGTTCTACTTGATTAATCTAAGTGATAATTCAACCATGGAATGTGTCAGCTATGTGGATAAACCATTGTTTAGTAATAATACTATTTGTGGCTTTAGTAGCGGAAAGAAATTAAAAAAATATATTAAAATTAATAGATACATTAGGAAAACACAAAAGTTAATTAAAAGACAAAATTATTATAATAAGTACAGTCACTTAAAGAAAGAACGTAAGGTACTTTTAGAACAATTAAATATGATAAACATGGAAACATGTAATAAAAATAAAGAAAGTGAAATGATAGGTAGTCAAATAGGTAACAAAATTGACAATTTGGAACTATCACTAAGGGAAATGTACACTAACTTGTGTGAGTTTTCTCACAAGCAACTAAATAATCAAAAAATGGCTGCCTATGATATGATTGATCTTTGTAATTTTAATTCAGACCGGTTTGAATCGCTAGGTAAAAAACGCAGCTGCAATTGTACCAAAGTGAGAAAGAATTTATGTAAAACTGATACATTAGGCCGGGCTGCTCAGGAGGTTTATATACCAACAAACACTGACATCTCTAACAATCCTGATAGTATATTACTGAATAATGAAAATAACCCACCAACAAGAATAAGTAACGCTAAAACAATTATGTTCTGCGATGAGATTGGGAAGGGCTTGGGCCAATTAATCCAGAAACATTCTAAGGAAAGTGTTACTAATTATTGTATGCCTGGATCAAGCATAAATGAGATAATGAAAGTAATTGTAAAAAAATCTTATAGTGAAAACACAAACTTGATTGTTTTAATCGGGAATAGAGATAGTATAAACAAAAACCATTTAATATCATACTGTAACTCATTATGCTCTCTAAATGTTAGAAAAGTTGTTATGTTTACATTTCCCTATAGTCAAGGGTTTTCACAATTAGAGAATAAATTGAGATATAATCTTAATTTAACATTAAGCACAATAGCATCTCATAATAGTCAGATACAAATAATTGACATAAATACCTTGTTATATAATCTTAACTTGACGAAAGATAAATATTATCTGCATAATTATCATAAGCGACAAATAGCATTATCGCTATCTTTTTATTTTAATCAACTAGCCAACAATCTGGCTACTCTAACTTCTGCTTCTTTTGAGCAGCTAAAATGTGACATTTCTAATTCAACTTTGGAATCTGTTCCAAATAATTCGATTCTTTTGAATCCAAATACTGACATGGTTAATTTAAATTACCATTAGAGACAACGGAGGCATACTCTGGCCCAGTATTGACAAGAGGAAGGCCTAAATGTTTAAAAATAGTACACCAGAATATCCAAGGCTTTTCTGCTGGCAAAGACCTAGAAATAAGTTTATTTTTAAATTGTGAAAATATTGATGTGTTATGTGTTACTGAACATTGGTTAAAAGAATATGAATTATTGTTAAATTTGGATAATTATAGTGTTGTAAGTTCATTCAATAGAAAAACTGCAGTAAGGGGGGGTTCTCTAATAATTTTACCTAATAACACACAATATAAAGAGCGAAAGGATATAGTATCCCTCTCTGTTGAACGAATTTGTGAGATATCATGCGTGGAACTTGAACAAATGATTATAATCTGTGTATATAGCCCCCCTGGAGCAAATTACACAGTCTTTGAGTCCACTATGGAGGATGTTTTGAAAATATGCTGTCGTAAGAATAAAAAAATTGTAGTTTGTGGAGATTTTAATATAGACATCTTAGATATTAAATTAGCACAACTCTCCAGTAAATTCCTTAACCTTTTTAAATCATTTAATTTGCTTCACACTTTTAATGAACCGACGCGAATTACGCCAACATCGGCTACTTGCTTAGATAACATCTTTTCCAACTGTAACTTAATTGAGAAATCGGTAATTAATATTATTAAATCCGACCACAGTGGACAACTAGCTTCTTTTGAGCACTATAATGTTACTCCTAAACGCGAAGTAATTTGCAGGCCAATACCGAAACGTGGTATTAATAAATTTAGAAATAATGTACAAGATAAAATTCAATGTTTGCCAGCTTCTGCTGACGCTAATAACTCTTATCAATCATTATTTGATATTGTTGAAAAAGAATTTAGTAACAATTTTAAACAAAAAAATATAAAGTGTAATGATCGTAAGAAGTTCAGTGACTGGGCCACACCTGGTATCTATAATAGTAGAAGAAAGTTATTTGAACTCTATGCACAAAAAACGACTTCCTGTGATCCTAGCTTCATTGAATATGTCAAGAAATATTCAATAACATTTAGGAAAGTATGTGCTTTGGCAAAATCTAGGTATATTTCAAATAAAATTAAATCATCTGAAAATAAAATAAAAGCTACCTGGAGTATTATAAACCAAGAGACTGGCAAAACAAAAAGCAAAATTAATTCATTTAACTTAAAAATTAGTGATCAGACTTTTGAATCGGATATTGAGGTGGCTAGTGCTTTTGAAGGTTTCTTTGCTCGAATTCCGTTAGAAACTACTAGCAGACTTAACTCTTGCCCCAACACCGCTGTCTCTCTTATGGAATCTTGTGTGAACAAGTGCCAGGAAACGTTTAGTTTTAGCTATGTCACTACCGAAGATATTATTAAAGCATTCAAAGCAATAAATATTAAAAAAACAGAAGATCTCTGGGGCATATCTACAAGTATCATCAAATCAATAATTGATGTGATAGCTCCATCATTAGCAATAATTTTTAACCAATGTATAAGTGAAGGGGTCTTTCCTAATTTAATGAAAAATAGTAAAATAATTCCTCTATTTAAAGCTGGTGACAAAAGTGACCCAGCAAATTTTAGACCTATATCCATACTACCAGCAATAAGTAAAATAATTGAGAAATTAATTTATGCGCAACTTTTAGAATATTTTAAATTAAATAGTATACTGCATGAGAAACAGTTTGGTTTTTCAAAAGGTAAAAGTACAACTGATGCTGGAGTTGCATTTCTAAAACATGTACTTGATGCCTGGGAGGACAAGCAGGATGTAATCGCTATTTTTTGTGACCTTTCCAAGGCATTCGATTGTGTTGATCACCAAACACTATTAAGGAAGTTAAAACATTATGGTGTTTCTGAAATGTCAGTAAGCCTTATGCATTCATATCTGTATGAAAGAACTCAGAAGGTAGTTATTAATAAAACTGAGTCTACCGGAGCTCTCATTACTATGGGCGTACCCCAAGGATCAATATTGGGCCCGCTGTTGTTTTTAATATACATAAATGACCTTCCTTACTACGCGAAGAATTTATGTGAGACAGTGCTATTTGCCGATGATACATCTCTAGTCTTTAAAGTAGATAGAGGTGATGACTGTTCTGACGAAGTGAATAGTGCTCTTTCAAAAGTGTCACATTGGTTTAATAGTAATAATTTATCATTAAACTCAAAGAAAACTAAGTGTTTAAAATTTTCGTTACCTAATGTAAGACAAGTTGATTTTCATATAAGACTAGACGGCGATATGGTCGAATTCATTAACAATACAAAGTTTCTAGGTATTATATTAGACTCGCGACTACAATGGGATCCTCATATCGAAGCCTTGGCGAGTAGACTCAGTTCGGCCGCATTCGCAGTTAAGAAAATAAGGCTCTTAACCGATATTGAAACGGCTAGAATAGTCTATTTTAGTTATTTTCATAGTGTTATGTCGTACGGCCTTTTGTTGTGGGGCTCAGCCGCTAACATCCACAGTATATTCGTGCTCCAAAAAAGGGCTATTCGCGCCATGTACAACCTCCGATCGAGAGATTCTTTAAGAGATCTATTTAAAGAAATAAACATTTTAACTGTTGCAGGACAATACATCTATGAAAATATAATCTATGTGAAAAAGTATTATAATACATTTGCAAAGCAGAGCGATATTCATCGCTTTAACACAAGAAATAAAGATAAACTTGTCGTTCCCAAGTTTAGGCTAGAAAAATCCAGAGCCTCATTTCTGGGGAAAAGCATAGCCTTTTTTAATAAAGTTCCACAGCATATAATTGAACTACCATTGCATAAATTTAAATGTTACATTAAAGAGTCGCTGATGAGCAAAGGATACTATAAAGTAGACGATTATTTGAATGACCGCAATGCATGGTCATGATGTAACACATAACATAATCACTGTTTAATATGATGTATTTTTATACTAAGCAATTGTTGTATTAGTAACGATATGTTTTTTTTTTTTGTAAATGTCGTTACCTAACTAAGAAACGCTGGCAAGTTTCTTGCGCCCATTCTTCTTGTCAGTTAAAAAAGTCTTGAATGGGTGGTAGGAAAATATTGACGATTCATAAGTACATATTTATTATGTCTAAGTGAATAAAGAATATTTTTATCTTTTATCTTATCTTATTAGTAGAACTTGTGTACAGTGCCACAAGCTTTTCTGTTCCGGTGACAGCTGTGACAGAGGAGCCACTTGCAATACGAAATTAGCTGTCAAAATGGACTGTCGTATGAAAACTGTTTTAGTTCCAAAGATAATCACCGGAACAGAAAAGCTTGTCGCACTATAGTGTGGTGCACGACGTCATGTCGATGACGTTTAGAAATGATTATTGTTTTTATTATAAATTGATTAATATTCTATTTTATTTAAACTAAATAGGTATGTAACATGTAATCGGATACTTTTGTAAACAAGCTGCATGTCATTGTAGAACATTTAAACGTATTGACCTACTTAAAAATATAAGATTTTAAACTTTCGCGTTCCATTATAATTATAAACAAGAGTAACGGGACTCAACGCGACATTTATTATGAAGTACATATTATTATGTACTTACAGCTTGACGTTTCGGCTGTGTTGCAACAACCGTGGTCACAAGCAGACAGAGTCTGCTTGTGACCACGGTTGTTGCAACACAGCCGAAACGTAACATACTAATATGTACTTCATAATAAATGTCGCGTTGAGTCCCGTTACTCTTGTTTATACTTAAAAATACTATAAAAACCCTGTTTTTCTATCATTAAACAATCAGTTAAGACTCGACTTTTCTTGTATTATTACATCTCCCGACGCCGCGTCGCACATTACACTTGATACTATAAGCAGGATGGTGTATGGCCAGCATTAGCGGTACCTAGCGGGCGCGGCGGCCCGTACGGCGGCGAGTACTTTGTCCGTGAAGAGCGCGGGAAAGGCACTGCACAGAGATGTCGCCTCTCGCAGCAAAGCGGCTTGCGCGCCGCGGTCCGCGCGCGGCAGTTGCTCCAACACGAAGCTCAGCGCTTCAGCCGCGCGCTCCTGTGGAATAGTTATTTGTTATACAAGAGAGCAAAATCATTTTTCGCTGCGAGTGCTGAATTTAAATCACGAACTAGCGAAGTAGTCTAAAATTGAATCACGAGTGTAGCGAGTGATTCAAATATAGACTACTGAGCACAGTGAGTGATTTAAAGGCACGAGACATCAGAAAATTTTGCTCTCGTGTTAAACATACAACTTTTCACCTCTACCAGCGAAAAAAGTGTGGTCAGAAAAACAACATTGAAGGCAACATTTAACAATAAAGAAAACATCAAAATTACAAAATTAATAATTAAGAGTAAAATTGGTGCAATTATGCAAGTTGAAGGTAACTGTTAGCTTTGCGTTCAAAAACTGCACTGCATGTAATTTTTATGAAAACCAAACATGATATTAGTAAGCGATATAATGTTCCCTTCATTTTATTTATTATAAATATTGCGTGTTTAATAAATAGCAATAGTAGTACAATCGTATTTATATAATTTGTTATTAGAATTCATTAATTTTTCTTATTTTATATTTATATCATGCATGCGACCTCATTTCGTCCATACTCTTTATTTCGAACCTTTGGTATCCGTGTATTTATTTTTTAAGCTTTATATTTCATGTCCATCGACATAAAGCTATCTATCTATCCTTTTTGCTCATATTAATTTTAAAAGTCTCATCCTTGTCACTCTATTTCTTTTTTCCTAATTATTTCAAAAGTTGGTGTAAGAAATTAAAAAAGCACTTTGCCTCACGCTCGCAGCAAAAATCGATTTTGCTGCGAGTTTTTAGGCGCCAAAAGCGCCCTTTTCGAGCTGGAGAGGTGAAAACGATGTTTACTACCAAAAAGCTCAGACTAAATACTGAGGTAACTGGAGAGTGCAGTACTAACACTTTTTTGTGGCACTGTGGCTGTTTTCCGTCTCACTTCACTTTGAAAAAATACGTATGGTCATATGACATCACTCGACGACCGATTTTGCGCAGGGGTAGACCCACCTTCTGCGCCAGTGGTCTCGGGTTCGATTCCCGAACAAGACAAATATTTGTGTGCATGAACATGTCTATTTATCTTGGTCTGGGTGTTTACTATGTATATTAAGTATGTATTTACAAACACAAAGTATTTAAGTATATATTTATCCGTTATCAAGTTTTCCATGATACAGTTTCTTAATGAAATTAAAATGGGCTTAGATAATTGGTGTGAATGTAAGAAGTTATTTATTTATTTATTTATTATTATTATTATTTATTATATGAGACAACTGACGGCCACTACGTACTAAATGTCAAATTTGCTGGGCACACTTTTTTATTCAGGCTGAAAACTCCAGTTACCTCAGCATTTAGTCTAAGCTTTTTGTTTACTACTGTGGAATGGATTTTAAACGCCTCTGTCGTCTATACTCTATTCAACTTCCTCTGAGACAAAAGGTGAACAAACAAACCAATGTTTCTTAAACTTTTGAAACGATCGAAACAAACGAAAACGTCAAAAAAAAACTTAACAGTAATAGAAAACAACAAACTTAACAAATGAAATAAACAAATAACAAGAATAAACGAAACTGTCTGAAAACACGGCACGCACGAGTCAACGAGTTGATCGAGAGTAAAGATGGCCGGTGTAACCAGACTAATAACAAAATTTCACATTTATACGTAAATTATTGGCTTTATCACTATTTGTTAACTTAGTAGTGTTATAATACGTTCAATGTTTGGGAATAGCTAAAATTTTAAGTGTTTTGTATTTAGAATTTATAAAGAGTTTGATGCACAGTAAAAAGTTTGTTTTTTGTATTGTTTAGAATGTTATGGTCATCACTCATCATACAAAGTAGGGTGCATGTCTTTGTGCATTTTCGCATGTGACTCTGTGTGCATGAGTATTTCCTTATGTTTATGTGTGACTTTGTAAATGTATTAATAGTGTGGTGTGTGCATGTCGCACCCGGTCGGAGTACCCGAGGAGCGCGAGCGCGGCGGCGGCGAGCGGCGCGGTGCCGTGCGCGCTCGATGGTATAATGTGGTGTGTGTGTGGTATAATGTGGTGTGTGCATGTCGCACCCGGTCGGAGTACCCGAGGAGCGCGAGCGCGGCGGCGGCGAGCGGCGCGGTGCCGTGCGCGCTCGATGGTATAATGTGGTGTGTGTGTGGTATAATGTGGTGTGTGCATGTCGCACCCGGTCGGAGTACCCGAGGAGCGCGAGCGCGGCGGCGGCGAGCGGCGCGGTGCCGTGCGCGCTCGATGGTATAATGTGGTGTGTGTGTGGTATAATGTGGTGTGTGCATGTCGCACCCGGTCGGAGTACCCGAGGAGCGCGAGCGCGGCGGCGGCGAGCGGCGCGGTGCCGTGCGCGCTCGATGGTATAATGTGGTGTGTGTGTGGTATAATGTGGTGTGTGCATGTCGCACCCGGTCGGAGTACCCGAGGAGCGCGAGCGCGGCGGCGGCGAGCGGCGCGGTGCCGTGCGCGCTCGATGGTATAATGTGGTGTGTGTGTGGTATAATGTGGTGTGTGCATGTCGCACCCGGTCGGAGTACCCGAGGAGCGCGAGCGCGGCGGCGGCGAGCGGCGCGGTGCCGTGCGCGCTCGATGGTATAATGTGGTGTGTGTGTGGTATAATGTGGTGTGTGCATGTCGCACCCGGTCGGAGTACCCGAGGAGCGCGAGCGCGGCGGCGGCGAGCGGCGCGGTGCCGTGCGCGCTCGATGGTATAATGTGGTGTGTGTGTGGTATAATGTGGTGTGTGCATGTCGCACCCGGTCGGAGTACCCGAGGAGCGCGAGCGCGGCGGCGGCGAGCGGCGCGGTGCCGTGCGCGCTCGATGGTATAATGTGGTGTGTGTGTGGTATAATGTGGTGTGTGCATGTCGCACCCGGTCGGAGTACCCGAGGAGCGCGAGCGCGGCGGCGGCGAGCGGCGCGGTGCCGTGCGCGCTCGATGGTATAATGTGGTGTGTGTGTGGTATAATGTGGTGTGTGCATGTCGCACCCGGTCGGAGTACCCGAGGAGCGCGAGCGCGGCGGCGGCGAGCGGCGCGGTGCCGTGCGCGCTCGATGGTATAATGTGGTGTGTGTGTGGTATAATGTGGTGTGTGCATGTCGCACCCGGTCGGAGTACCCGAGGAGCGCGAGCGCGGCGGCGGCGAGCGGCGCGGTGCCGTGCGCGCCGCGCCCCGCACGCTCGATGGCCGCCGCGTGTTCGCGCACCAGCGACGCCCGGCGCCGCGACACGCACACTATCACCTATGGAAATAAACTAATTATTTAAGGTGGTTCGATTCACTCGGTAACACTTAAGTCTCAACTTACGCAAATTTGGAATTTTTCTTTTTTGTTAAATTAAATAAGCTTTGCATTTCAATACTTTAAAAGCGATTGCCGGACACTTTAATTAATATTGAACTAACGAAAACACATTCAACAAAGGAGATCAGTCACGCTTGAGTTAAGTCACGCAGGTCACGCTTCATACATGTTTGGAAAAAAAAATTAAAAGGGTCGGCCAACGAAAATAAATTGCACATTATTATTGTTATCAGTGTTACGATATTTTTTTGTTATAACGTCAACAGCGTACAATTAGTGGCCAAGCAGTTATTCAAGTTTGAAAATGACTTTTTTTACTCATTTTAAAATGGGAGATCAGTCAAGTAAAAGTGCCGGCCAAAGAAAATAAATTACACAATACTATTGTAAACAGTGTCACAATCATTTTTACTTTACAGTTTTACTTCTTGGTCCAATTTGACTGATCTCCTTTATTAAACAATTATCATCCATATATTGCGTTCATATTTTGTTAGTATAAGATTCAGGATAGGAACACAATATCGCTTGTTGTTATTGTCGCTAGTTGAGACTTGAGTTTTACCGAGTGAGAGCAACCACCTTAAGTAAAGCTAACAAAAGAATCAGACTTTTAAACACACATAAGGTCGCCGTAGCCCAATTATATGGCACCGCTCCACCCAACCAAAGTATCAGCGGCCAAATATGGACTTAATATCGTGCAATGTAGGTAGATGCACTTTACAGTAACAATATAAAATAACCGACAGCGCCACAGATTACTAAATAGTTACTAGTAACAGATACTGCACTCCGCTAAGCTATTGAAATAAACAGCAACTCTAACTATAACGCAATAAAGTGGAATTCAGCTTGTACGGCGCAAAAAACGAACGGCTAAACGTTGCATCTCTTTCTATCGCATATATTCTAGCTCTTTTGCGGACCTAATTTGTATGGATTTGCACCGCCGACGGTGAGGGCGAGATTTGCGCGCAAGTACATAGAGTAACAGACGCCTGTGCACGATATTAAGTCCATATTTGGCTGCTCATACTTTGGTTGGGTGGGAGCGGTGCCGTATAAGTGGGCTATGACCTTTACATGTAACAATATTTAAATATTTTTTATTCAACTTATGAACGTCAAAGAAGCTATGCCATCGGTTCGCAAATCCTACGGCGGGAGACCTTGCGAGAAGAAGAATGCAAGAACATTCACCTATCCCTCATACTAACCTGCAGAATATCAACGCACATACATCCCGGGTCCCCCGGCGGCGCGCTGCTAGGACACAAGTAAGACAGCAGCTGCGGCACGCACGCCCGCAGCGCCTCGGGCCGCCGCGCCGCCACCAGCTCCAGCAGCGCAAACAGCGCGCTCTTCTCCACCGGCTCGGCGTGCGGCAGCAGCGATACCAGCGCGGTGGCGTGCGCCTCCAACGGCTCCGGGCACACCTCGTACAGATTCGTCAGTATACGGCAAAGGGGGTAATTGCCTGAAAAGTAACGTCGACTTTTTTGCCCAAGGAGATTCTACAAGGAAACTGGAGTTTTCAGCCTGAATAAAAAAGTGTTTTTTTTTTTACTTTTAATATGTTAGCTCTTGATCCCAGTCAAGCCCATGGGCTAAAACAGGATCTACGATGGAGCGAGCTAACCCAGAAGGTGCCTATTCACTCTTGCTTCGAAGGTGGTCGGGTTATAAGTACTCGGGGATACAGACGCAGGGAGGGAGTTCCACTCCTTTGCTGTGCGCAATATAAAATATGTTGAGTAGCGCTTGGTGCGACATTTGGGAATATCAACCAAGAAAGGGTGGTAGCCCGCTGTGCGTCTGGATGTCCGTTGGAAGAAGGGGGATGGCGGTATGAGCTCATGCAGCTCCTGAACACACTCTCCGAAGTATAATCTGTAAAAGACCGACAGACAGGCGACTTTGCGGCGGTGAGCTAGGGTGTGAAACTTGCTCTTCACCAGTTTTTTGTCGCCAATTAGCCTCTCAGCTCTGCGTTGGATCGTGTCCAGTGCAGCTAGTTGGTACTTCGCTGAACCGTCCCAAAGGTGACTGCAATATTCCATGCAAGACCGGACTTGAGCTTTATAAAGAGTTGAAAGCTGTCCCGGCGTGAAATATCGCTTGACTTATTTAGGACTCCTAGCTTTTCGGCTGCAATTTGAGTCTTGGACTCGATGCTGGTGCCGAAGTTGAGGTCTGAAGACAACTCCATACCAAGAAGCTCGAGACTGTCGGTAACGGGCACAGATGCACCCCGGAAAGTAGGAGTCAAAGGGACTCCTTTTTGCGGTGAAAAGACACGCTTGCGTTTTGGTGGCGGTCAAATCGACCAGGTTCCTGGGTACCCAGCAAATTTGGCATATAACTATGTAGTGGCCGTCTGTTGTCTCATATGACCATACGTTTTGTTTCAAAGAGTAGGTGAGACGGAAGATAGCCACAGTCTACAAAAAAGGGTTTGTACTACTATCTCCAGTTTCCTTGGTTAAATCTCCTTATTCTTGCCTTTGACTTATTCTGTCCTTATGACTGACTACTAAAAATTAAAACACACAGTAATATAAATAAATAAAAACAATAAATATTAGACACCTAGATACATTGTTCCAATACCAAATTATAGTAGCTTCAGAACTTGTGTTATGGAAATTGGAAACAATATTACCATATACACCCAGACCCCGAGGAAATATTGAAAAGTTCGGAAATATATGTTTTAATTTCACTAAATACAAATTAGAGATTATAAATGTTAGTAACTTTGGTTAATATTGCATGATTACTATTTTGCATAGACACTTAACATTAGATACAACTGATCTGTTTCTATTAGCATCTCAAGACAAAAAAACTGTGTTTAAACATGTTTTCTAGCTCATCAATAATTATGGTTAATAAACACTAAAAACTTTCACTAAAATTGCATAACTACTACTTTGCATAACCCAGCTTGAATATTATTCAATAATCAGTAAATTATAGTGCATGCATAACAACATTCAAATACGCTAGATTGATTTAAACAAATTAACATGACTTTTACAACAAATCTGATCTATACACAGTACATTTTGATTGAATATTTTTACTTTTGTATGGAACAGCTGATTTTTTTTTTCGCCATTTCAGTGTTGGTCCCATAATAAAAGTTGTTTGATATTGTTGGGTGATAAAAAAATTACCATGTATGTGTTCAAAAGAGTTACATTTAAATTGCATAATTTTCAATATTGTCGTTTTGATTTATTTTAAATTAGCCTCTCGCCCGCGTGAACTACACGACGTTATCCCGCGGGACTGTGATATTTTTCCGAGATAAAAAATAACCCATGTCAGTCTCCAGCTCCAAAACTAGCTCCATACCAAGAATCACGTCAATCCATTGCTCCGTTTTTCGTGAAAGACGGACAAACAAACAAACACACTTGCACATTTTCCATATTAGTATGGATTATTTAATTATTCTATAGCTTACCTGACATGATGGAGTCCATAATAGTTTGCACATGAGGCTTGAGTAGTACAGCATGGTGCACGGCGGCAAGGGACAAGTAGCGGGCCATGTGCCGGGATATCTCACGGTTCCCTTTGTGCAAGAACTGCACGGCCACCGGTAGAAACAACTCCATGACATTTTTGTGGCTATAATGATCCTTCTCTGCCTGCACTGGAAATGACACCTGTGGACATTTGTGTCATTACTCATACAATACAATGAATAGTTTTGTAACAATAGTTTCCTGTAGTTTACATACCCCCTTATTCCAAAACGTGGACTAAAATAGTTCTGGTTTAAAACTGGTACTAAACTGGTGCTGTCACTTTCATTTTCCAAATGAAAGACAGAATTAGCATCAGTTTTAAACCAGGGGGGCTAAAGGCTAAAAAATATGGGTATGGGTATGGGCTTCAACTGTCATTTGAATTCCTTATTTTGACAGATTTTTGCTGCTTTGTTTTGTTGAACATTGCTAGCTAGCTATCGTTATACCCGACGTCACAAAACAAGAAACTAATAGTAGCTGTTGCGGCTCGCATCATCTTTTATGTAGAACGGAACGCACGGAGGAAATTGCCGCGCTTTTGAACTGTCAATGTCACATTAATGTCAATTCCCTCTGTCTTTGATCTGCACTCCACGAGATGACAACCCCCCTGAATTTTGTAACATTCATATTTTTTATAATTACATGAGTTGAAGAAATCATCCAGCATTTAATTTAACTCCACTGTGTCACGATTAGACAGTGGCAATTTTTTTTATAAAATTGACTTAAGAGTTCCAAAAAACGTATGAAGTTCATACCCATAAAGGGTATAGATAGAGTTTAGAATCTTAATCATAAGTATCATACATGTTTACATTTCATATCAATTTACTACTGGTTGTATAGAATTTTGAGAAACACTTGTAACTTCTCTTTTAGATTTCTACTCACCAGTACTATGCATGCTATAATATCAGAAGCAATTTTCGCATGTGGAGGATCATCGTCCCTCAAGTGGCCAAGCGGCATCAAGTTATGATGCAAGCATGACTCCAGAAGAGCCACTAATGCCACGCAGTACTTCTCTAAGGTGCCTGTCTCCTTTATACAGGATGTCACTCTTGTCACACATATTTCTATTAATGCTTGGTCACGATCATTGCGACAGTAATCAGCTCTTGATGATATTTCCGTTATCTGTTTCAACTGAAATACCAAAAATTTGACTAATAAAAAACATGCTAGGTATAATCTTTTAACAACAAAATGTTTCACATTCGGTTCTAATTTACAATTGTTGACATAGAATTTGGTGGAATGGTGGAGGGGGGAGGCAGGGGGGTTACCCCCTTCCCTCTCCTAAAATTTGGGAGCGCAAAAATGCATTTGAGATTATTTTTAAAAAATATTATAAAATGTGCAATACAGAGATCTATTGTATAAAGTCGGTTCTGGCGCTTCGCCGGCCGCCGCTGCGGCACACTCGCTACGCTCACTTGGCTCGCGCGGTGGGTTCATGTAAACCTAACATGCTCGTTGCTTCTCTGCTCACACCTACCGACCATTTTTTTTGCCAAAATAGACGTTTTTAACATAAAAATTCATAATTTTCAGAAATTTATTTCTCGCATTGTATTTGTCTCTGCGCTTAAAAATTTCGTATTTGTGTTCAAAATAATAAATAATGAGTTCTTCACATTTAAAAAAAATATGACCTCAAAACTAGATGTCAACAAATGGAAAGAAGATAAAAAGACAAATACTTATTATTATCTTTTAACCATTTTTTTATTTAAAAGGACCAAACACATTACATTTCATTGTCATACATTTTAATATTGCCAGATAGTTATATACTTTCTATTTATAGTTATATACTAAACATTTCTATGTTGTCATCATTCCGTAGCCATGTAAGAGAATATTTTTTATGCCTGCAGCTTAATAAAGCTACACAACTTCTTTTGGTTCAACTGTTTTTTTTTTCTTGTTCATGTGATTGTGTTTTAGTTAGGTATTGTATTGTGATGTGTCTGTGTATTTACCTTGCCTACTTATATGTTATTCTGATTTGGAAGTAGTTACCTATGTGTATTTCTGCTTTGGAAATGAATATTCTTATTAGTTTATCTGCAAAAAACTGTATTTAAAATGACCCCCCCATACATTTTTTATTTCACTTTTTGTTCTAGTTTATTTCACTTTGTTTATTGTGTCTGAAGAGTGCTATCTCCACATTTTGGACCCACCTGAAAATCAGCCTCACACTTGCTGTGGGATAAGCTGAGGTTGGGTCCATTTCGGCTAAAATGTTTGTTTTTTGTTTTATTATTGTTATCTTGTTTGTATGTTTTTTTTTGTTGAATATCATTTAACTATAAACTATATTTCTTTCTTACTTAGCAAACAAATACCTACAAACAATAATGACCATCTTGCCAGAAGTTCTGTGTTGCTGTTTATCTATCTGTAATATCAATGTGTTCAGTATATGTTCTCGAGTTAACTGGAATCTGGCTGGGTTTGCCAACTATCTGTTTCAACCTTTTGCTTATTCACAATTTATATATTTTTCATTACATACCACTTCATTCAGGTCATCCACTATGTCGGCATCCGGGATGGCAAATATATCACCAGCTCTTGTGAGATCTCTCTCATTTAGCACATGTTTTAGTAATTCGTGCATCTTCACCACGAATATTTAGGTAATAAAATTATACATTCACAAAAAATTTGGATCGTAGGCACTATCCAACACATCAAGAACTATGTGCCAAAACTAACACACTACATTCTTTAGACTAAATATTATTAATTCTGTAGCATTATATTTATGCTAATTTAACGATACTTGTTTTATTGAGCTTTCTAATGCAAGTAAAAAAATTAATTCTTTGAGCGATAACCCTTGCAAACGTAAAATTGTTTTCATCTGTCAAAATTGTCAAAAACCGGGTCCAAAAGTATTGCCATGATCCGCACCACAGAGTTCCCGTGGTAACTGTCAAATTCATAAAGCCTACTGTACACGGGTAGAGTAAACCGTAGAATAGAGCGGTAGAGTACTAACTATACTAATGTAGACATCATTGGTAGAGTAGAGTACTGAAATTTGGTAGAGTAGAGTTGTACCGCGGGCAAGCTACTCTACCACTTTCCTTCCCTCACCCCGGCGTCCACTTTACTCTACCGATTACTCGACCCATGTACAGACACAGTGGCACAATCTTTTCTGTTCCGGTGACAGCGGCGCTATGTACTACGTTTTTCTTTTTTTTTGTAGCAATTTACCCGGCCCTGACTTCTAAAGGCCCACTTATACCGTACCGCTCCGACGACCCAACCAAAGTATGAGTAGCCAAATATGGACCTAATATCTTTCACTGTAGATGCACTTTACAGTAACAATATACAATAGCAGACAGCGCGCGGACAGCACGCGGTAAGCGAGTGCATCAGAGTGAGTAAAGTGCATCTACAGGGCACGACATTAAGTCCATATTTGACTGCTCATACATTGGTTGGGTGGGAGCGGTGCGGTATAAGTGAGCTAAGACCTTAAGACCTTCAGCCGCCAGCAGCGCTATGGTTGGACATCAACTTGACATCAGAATGACATAAAAAAAGCATGATAGTTTCAGATTTTGGCCACCGGAACAGAAAAGTTTGTGGCACTGTAAATGTCGCGAACTAGCCAGTCTGCGAATATTATAGATGGCAACACCGATGCTCGCTGTAATGATGACAGCGCGCCAATTGTAAAAGAGTAAGTAAGCTAATATGGCATTCTGCCTGTAAAAGTTTTATGGTGTGAAACAGGTGCTAAGTGGTAGCTGGTGCTGGACATCTTTACATCCACTAACTAAAGCTAAGTATACCTAACTCAGCTAAGTATGATACCATTTCGTAGTTGTTGAAGTGCACTTTAATAACCAATTATGTTTAATATGCAAACTAATCTATCTTACTGAAACCTTTAACCGAGCTACATTATATTTTAACATGGCCTATGTGATCTCCTGTGGCTCTTAGCGCGGGTAGTTGTTTGCCCGTCTCGATTAGAGTCGTCATGTACTCCTGTATGTCTTATGTTGTTTAACCCATGCCTTGAGGTGTAAGGATGGGATCAGTCAGCTCGAGTGACTGAAAGGCTAGTTGCCTGCAATAGCCCCACATCCTTGAGCTGCAAGGATTGCTGGGAAGAGTTGGCTCATGTAAGTAACTAAAGATCTTGTGCGTGGTGATAGAGTCGGCTCGAGCGACTCCGAACCCAAGTAATAAGAATGAGCAACTAGAGGCCTTATTATGACCCGCATCCTGACGTGCTAGGATTTGTCGGGAGAGTCAGCTCGAGTGACTCAAGGCCTGAACCTGATTGGTTCCGTTAATACCCTTCTCCTTGGTCTGCGGGGCAGGTTAGTGTAAGGACATTATGTTAATTTGTTCTGTTGTTCTTTTAATGTGATCATGAGTTTGCCAGTTAATGTCTGTATGGTACATAGTATTTGCGGTAAGAATATGGTAATCGACTGTGTACTTGAATTTCTATATGTGCGAGAGCTGAGTCACTGTTTGTGATAAGGTTCTCTTAGTGGCACCGAGCGGCTCGGTGTCAGGGTTGAATTTTATGTGCAGGTCACAGCCAAGTCTCATGAAGATCTCAGAGTGGGAAATATTGCTACATGCTGCTGCATAACCATAATAGAAGTAGGATCTAGAGGTATGGATAATAATATTTTTTTCTTTATTCGCAATTGACACCCGTTGCGACATGGTGGAGGTGCTGGGATTTGAGAAACAGCACCTTCAGCAACTCAACCAAATCCTGACAGATGATGTAAAGTTCCTTTCATAATTGATGAATAAGTTTATGGAGAAACAAAGAAACATGCGAAGCAGAGAAGCAGCTTGTTAAAGGATATTCTGAGAAAAATTGTTGTAAACAATAGAAATATGTAGCAATTTCCCACTCACTGGAGATCAGAATGAGAATGATTACTTTAGTAAGCAGATATATGTTTAAAACTCATGATGGTATGCTAATACAGGTACCTACCTATTAGTTTAATTATAAGCAAACAAGTACTTCAGACCTTAATTTTATTCTTATAGCATGATTAATTCAAGCTAGTTTTGTTATGATATATTGTTTGCATTACAACAATATTTCATTCATTTTGGTATATTTTGGTAAAGCTCTTATGGTCATTAGTTGTATTTACTCTCAAGAGATGGCGCTAGAGGCCGCATCCTTACAACATTGATGAGATCGTATTTGATTTATTTTAATGCTTATTTCTAATCTGTTGCGTTTATTATAAAATAAAGTTGTAAATTATACCATATTTAAGGCGTGTATGCTGTTTTTACTACCTTTACCCTAAAACCTGACAATTTTGAATGCGAAGAAATTTCGCGCGTATAACGCCATACTGACTTTTTAACCAATAAAGACTAATGAAAACTGACTGGGGGTTGCTAATTGGCCAATTAGCTGACAGTGTTTGACAACGACGAATGAGATTCTTTGAACCTGACGTTGACGTTATGTTTGGTAGCACTTAGTGTTGTCAATGCTTTCGGAAATTCGGTAACTTAATCGATCCTTTAACGATTTAAAGGTACGTTTAATCGATTTAAAATCGATTGAATCTTGACCTTATGACCGGAATACTTAAACTATACTTTGTTTTCTATATTTACCTGTTACCTACAATATTATCTTAAATTATAAAGAAAATATGTAATTGTTTGTGAATATTATTAATTATGTGTATGAGAGATTAAGTTAAGGCAAGAATTAGTAGGTAATTGAAGTGTTAATGCGGCATGGATTTATATTTGTATATTACGGAAAACGGGCTTGAGCTGCCTAGTGGTATATAGCCGTGATTGCTGGCTTGCTTACTCATGTTTATTTTGAGGTAAATATGGTCCTTTTAGCCGCACGGTAAATGTAATAAATCTTAACATAAGTTGTTTTAGAGGGAAACCTACGCCTACAAGTTCGGGCTGCCTCACAAACAACAGGATACGAAGGTTGTGCAGTGAGTGGATTTTCCTAAACTCAGGTACATGTGTTTGAGCGATTGAAACTCGAGAGGAAGGAATAGATTGTTGCGTTGCCTTGAAGACACTCGGTCTTGTCAACAAGGATATACGATTCTTTATCAGAGACCATTTCAGGAATCGATTATTCGAATCGGAATGCGGATCGGTCATAAGGCCCGGTTTCGGATACGGTACAGTGTGTGCACTACACTACAGTCAACTTTGAATCGAAAAACTTTTCTCGGTTTCCGCTTGTCCCGGACCCAACAACGCGGCGCATACTTCACGTCTACAATTCTTTCACATTTTTTAGGTAAGAAACTTTTTCATCTTTAGTGAAAAGTATCAAAATAAAGTCTGTCAGTTATGTCGATTATGCTGGATTACCGACAATATGTGTAAGAAGTTGTAATCTACTTCCAGAGCGTTCCTAACTTAATCGAGGCACGCGTCCCTTTGCGTGGACCACCGGCCGGCTCCTAGCGAGTGCATCCGTGGAACACACAGAAAACTTGAAATACTCCTTTTGGCCGACAAACAAAGAGATAAGGTACCTACTTTTCTACTTTATGTTCTTTCAAACATGATTACAAAGGAATGAAAACTGGTACTGTGTACCTACCTACCTGTACGTATCCTCGTTTTGTGATGATCACACACACCTCAGCAGTTGTTGCCTAAGGTTACCTCAAAGGGTGACCCACCGGCCTAATTCATGTCTAGGTACAAAGAATTTCAAAGAAAACTAGTGACTAAAAGTGGATTCTTATTGGAAATGACATAGGTACTTAAATTCTATGTAGGTAGATCAGACAAGTATTCTACTACCCTGTTGTTATGTATTTATATACAGAGATGAAGTTCTGTATGCTCCCTGTGTGTTTTACATTGTAAGAAATAGAAATTGAATGCTTTGTATTCAACATTAGGTATACTGCAGTTGGACGGCTAGTTACATTGAACTATCTACTAGAAGAAATTACGGTGCAGTCTATACCGGTCCATAAGTTGAAGAAACTGAGCAAGATATTTTCTCTCATAGTAAACCAGGTAATTAATTCATATTTTAACTTATAAGGGCTAACTAAACTAGATGATGCTGTTTACTTAGTGGACTGATTTTACCTGCCTGATGTTATAACAGTCTCTCCGCGCCTCAGATAATACACAATAGTATTTGTGCGACTATAATTGTAATATGCAATAAGATAATAGAATAAACTTAAGTAATGGAAAGTAATTCTGACTCGGATAAAGTTTTAACAAATTCAAAAATAAATGGGAATAAATAGTTTGTTTATTTGCATATCATTTCTGATGCAAACCAATGAAACGATCTGACTTTGTTTCCATATTCCAGGAATATGGAAGAGATAATTCTAGGAAGGCTTCAACTTTTTATAAAACAATTATCTGACCTCTCGGACAAGGCATGTTCATATGTTACTCTTAACGATGAAAACTTTTGTCAAGCTGAAATTATTGCTGCTAAAATGCAGAATGCGATTGAAAGGTTCAACAGTGAATTGAATAATTATTTTCGTTTAGTAAATGACCCAGCAGTGGATGTAATCTCTGATATGAGTTGTATGCAGATTGCTGCCGAAGAGAATTTAGTCGAGCTTAAAGTGAAATTAAAACAAAGGTCCTTACCTTCTAATAGTGGTTCATCCTTAAAGGATTCGGTACAAATGTCTAATACATGTCGTTTACCAAAATTGAACTTACCTGAATTTGATGGTGAAATAATCAATTGGCACCAGTTTTGGGATCAGTTCCAATCAAACATCCATGGAAGGAATATACCCGATGTAGACAAACTCTTATATCTTAAGTGCTGTGTTAAGGGCGATGCTAAAAAATTTATTGATGGCCTTGACACCACGAGTAAAAATTACAAAATTGCTATTGACTCTCTGAAAAATAGATACGGTAAACAAATTTTTTTAATTGATGCTCATTATTCTGCTCTCACCAAAGTGTCGATATCTGATCAAACAATAAGTTCATATAGGCAAACTCTAAATGAAATTGAAAAACACTTACGCGTACTGGAGTCGCTAGGGGAAGATGTTAATCATAATCACCTTCGGCATCTCATAACTGCAAAATTTCCTGAAGAACTTATCTATGAATTAAAGTTAAAGTCGACCAGTGATTCTATAGTTGAAATAAGACAGCAACTAGAGAAGATAATTTCGGCTCGGGAAGAAGCTAATAGGATTACGCAGAGGAAAGACACCAAAGAGGCTGAGAATTATACATTAAAGACTCTGCATATACATGATGAGGCTAAGAGGGAAAGATTTAAAAGGAAAAGAAACTATCAGCTGGAGTCAAACAATAAGAGTCTTAGTTCTCGAAAGAGATTCTACGATCAAAGAGAAGGAAAGGGATATAATGGGAGAAAAGAAACAAAATTTAGGAAAGATGAGAAAACTGACGAAGTACCATCTACAAAAAGAAGGAAACTTTCATGCATTTTTTGCAAAGAAGATCATTACAATGACCAATGCACGAAATATAAAACATTAAGTGGAAGGAGATCTCTGCTAAGAAACAACTGCTATGCATGCCTCAGAAAAGGACATAGTGTAAGAGAATGCAGATATAAGATAAAATGCTGTTATTGCAATAACAATGGTCATAATAGAGCATTGTGTCCTAAGAAATTCACTTTAAAGGCAGAGGGATCAAATGATCCCACAGTTACATCAAACGATACCACCAGAACTAGTACTCTGTCAGCGGTTGGTATAAAGGGTTTAACTATTTTGCAGACGGCAATAGCATTTGCTTCAAAGGACGGGAATTCAAATCAGAAGAAGTGTCGAATTTTGCTAGATACAGGATCGCAGAGGTCCTATATTACGGCAAAACTTGCTGAAGAATTAAAACTACCCGTGGAGGAAGAAGAACGCCTGTCAGTCTTTACATTTGGAGCTAATAGGCCTCAAGAGTTTGACAGTTCTGTTGTTAAATTACAACTAGAAACTCGAACTAAAGTTAAACGAACTATCTTTGTGAACGTAGTTCCAACAATTACTTCTGGAATTCCATGTCCTCCAAATAACTTTAGCAACTGGATAGATAAGAGACTACTAGCAGATGACGGAACCTCTGACTGTGTAGATGTACTACTTGGCAATGATTATTACTATAATATGTTAAAGGAAGAGAAAATACAAATAAAGGATAATCTATTTTTAGTTGACTCCGAATTTGGATGGATTGTGTCGGGTAAATTAGAACCTTGCGTTACAGACGACCAGGCACTATCAGTAGTAACTTATTTCAAAACTGAAGTAGACATGAAACTAAACTCACCTGACCTCCCGTTAGATCAAGGAAATATTCCTCTTCTGTGGGATATTGAAGCTATTGGCATTACGGATTCTCCGGCTGAAACTAGGGAGGAAGAGGCGTTGAAGTCCTTTAATAGTACAACTAAACTAATAAATAACAGATACTCGGTTAGCTGGCCTTGGAAAACCTTTCCTCCTGATCTACCTAACAATTTTGGCCTAGCCTTTGGCCGATTAGTGAATCTAATAAAACGAAGTGATACTGATACTTTACTTTCCTATGATTCAATTTTAAAAGAACAAATCGAAAACGGTATTATAGAAGAGGTTCTTAATCCAACTGAATCGAATAATGATATTATTCATTACCTACCTCATCACGGAATAAAACAGAAGAGCAAATCGATAAGAATAGTATATGATGCTTCTGCGAAGACTCAGGGCAACAAAAGTCTAAATGATTGCTTGTATTGTGGACCGTTGTTACTAGAAGACTTGACGGGTCTCTTGATAAGGTTCCGGTATCATCGCATAGCTCTTTCAGCGGATGTAGAAAAGGCATTTCTACAAATTGCTCTAAATGACCAAGACCGTGAAGTGACAAGATTTTTATGGGTAAAGGATATAACAAAACCTGTGACCAAAGAGAACATAAAGTGTCTTAGATTCTGTAGAGTTCCCTTTGGGGTGATTTCTAGTCCATTTCTCTTGAACGCTACAATAAAACACCATTTGTCGAGGGAAGTAAAGCTGAAGAATATAGCTAACGATATATATGTAGATAATGTAATTACTGGAGCCTCATCGGAAGAGGAAGCATTACAATTATATACATATTCTAAGGAAGCCTTTCAACGAATATCTATGAATTTAAGACAGTGGACTTCAAACTCAGAGAAATTCATGCAAACAGTTCCAGATGCAACTGAAGACAAATTAGTCAAAATATTGGGCTTGGACTGGAACTCATCCGAAGATACTCTGCAGCTCAGATACAATATTGAAACCAAAGCGAATACTAAACGAGACGTCCTAAAAATAATTGCTTCAGCGTATGATCCTTGCGGATTCGCTGTACCACAATTACTGAGAGCGAAACTATTCCTTCAAGAACTCTGGAAAGCTAAAATTAAATGGGATACGCAATTATCTAAAGAATTGTTAGCAGAATGGTTGGCGATTTGCAAAGAACTAGAAGATATTAAGAACATAATAGTTCCAAGATGTTATTTGCAAAATACTAATAATAAAGAATTTCAAATTCACTGCTTCACTGACGCATCATCAAAGGCGTATGCAGCTGTCGTATATATCTTACATGGAAATAAAATTAATTTTATAATTGGGAAGTCGCGATTAGTACCGATAAAGGATCAAAAACACTTACAGATTCCCCGTTTGGAATTACTCGGCGTCTTAATCGGTAGTCGTCTTATAAAATTTGTTCTTAAAAGTCTTCGTGTTCTTGATATCGAAATCTCATTACAAATAATATGGACTGATAGTCAAATAGTGATTGAGTGGCTCAAGACAGATAAACTCCTACCACCCTTCGTATCTAGACGAGTAGAAGAAGTAAAAAAGAACAAAGATTTGCAGGTAAGATATGTCCCCACAGATCTTAATCCTGCTGACATAGCAACAAGACCCATTGATTCTAAATTAGATAAACAAACTTGGATTTCAGGACCTCAATTTCTTTCTAAGAAACAAGAATCCTGGCCACTAAGCACAACTACAACAGAATCATATTTTCTTTTGACTGGGGAGGGTCTTACGAGTGAAACGTCTAGTCCCAAACCGGGTGAAGCTACAAAAACTATTCAATCAAAAGACGAGGAAAACAAACATAAGGAACAATCAGTCAAGCCAATTAAAAGTACGACAGAAGAAATAAAGGAACTACAAGCTCATTATTTTCCAAGAGAATTTAGAAATGAAGAAACCGATTTGAGTCGGAATCTTAATCTGTTTAAAGATGTTGATGGAATTCTACGCTGTAAAGGACGCTTCAAGAACGCAGATTGGTCATTCGACCAAAGGTATCCTATACTTATACCAAAGGAAAGTGACTTCACAGATAAAATAATATACAAGACTCACAATGATAATTATCATGTTGGGGTAAATCATACTCTAAGCATTATCAGACAAACCTTTTGGATTCCACAAGGAAAAAGTAAAGTGCAGAGACTCTTGAGGAAATGCCCAAGATGCGTTAAGCACGGTGGTGGACCCTTTCCGCTTCCACCCACTCCTGCGCTCCCACCTGAAAGAGTTAATTATTCACCACCCTTCACATTCACAGGCTTAGATTACCTAGGACCTCTTTTAGTTAAACATCAGAACGGGACTGAGAAGCGTTGGATATGCCTATTCACATGTCTAGCAGTGAGAGCAATCCACCTTGAAGTTGTCAAGGATCTCACAGCTGAGGAAGGGTTACTCGCACTCAGGCGAATGATCGCTAGTAGAGGCAAACCAGAAACCCTCACATCAGACAACGCAACGCAGTTTAAATTAATGTCAGAAATTCTGGCAAAACCATTTTGTATAAAAAATGATATTAAGTGGCGCTTTATACCACAACTGGCCCCATGGTTCGGCGGTTTTTATGAAAGGTTGATTGGAATAGTCAAAATTTGTATGAAACGAACACTTATGAAACATTTATTGAATGATACTCAACTATGTACCATCATAAAAGAAATTGAAAGTGTTGTCAATTCGAGACCACTTACTTGCGTTGACTCGGAGCTGGAGCACATCCTTAAACCGGCAGATTTTCTGACAGTTGGCCGATGTATCACTTTGGAAACTTCTCACGAAGACTCGGTCATTGAAGGCACAGCTACCAAGACTGAACTAATCAAAGCTTGGAGGAGGGCACTCGTCATTCAAGAAGAATTTAAAGAAATGTTCATCAATCGATACCTACCTAGTCTGAGAGAGAGGTATAACAATTCGCACCGTGAACCAAGAGTCAAAGCAAAGTCTTCGCCACAACTAGGACAGTTAGTACAGCTTAAAGGTGAGACAAAGAATAGACATGAATGGAAGATAGGAAAGATCACAGCCCTTCCCAAGGGTGCAGATGGTCAAAGTAGGATCGCAAAGGTAAACGTAGATGGAAAAGAGTTTATTCGCTCTATAGCACATTTGTACCCCTTGGAAATTGAGAATGAATCAGATGAATATTCTTATAAGGATCAACTTGAGGAAACGAGACATCAAAACTTAAGCGAAGATGAAGATTTACAATATGTGGAGCCCAACTTCGAAACAGAACCACAACCGAGTTGTAGTGATGACAACCTAAACAATTCAGATAACATTGATAAGAGTAAAGAAGACGATACATACCAAGATAATATGTTCGAGAGGTCAGAATTATTAGATACAGTCGAGAGAATCGACGAAAGGGATCAATCAAAGGATATGGACGCACCGAAAGAGAGAAGAGTAGCAGCTACAAAGGCTTTGGAGAAGATAAAGGAATGGACACGCGACTTGCAGTGTCTATTCTCAGGTCTTCCGGGCGGGAGTGTCGCGAACTAGCCAGTCTGCGAATATTATAGATGGCAACACCGATGCTCGCTGTAATGATGACAGCGCGCCAATTGTAAAAGAGTAAGTAAGCTAATATGGCATTCTGCCTGTAAAAGTTTTATGGTGTGAAACAGGTGCTAAGTGGTAGCTGGTGCTGGACATCTTTACATCCACTAACTAAAGCTAAGTATACCTAACTCAGCTAAGTATGATACCATTTCGTAGTTGTTGAAGTGCACTTTAATAACCAATTATGTTTAATATGCAAACTAATCTATCTTACTGAAACCTTTAACCGAGCTACATTATATTTTAACATGGCCTATGTGATCTCCTGTGGCTCTTAGCGCGGGTAGTTGTTTGCCCGTCTCGATTAGAGTCGTCATGTACTCCTGTATGTCTTATGTTGTTTAACCCATGCCTTGAGGTGTAAGGATGGGATCAGTCAGCTCGAGTGACTGAAAGGCTAGTTGCCTGCAATAGCCCCACATCCTTGAGCTGCAAGGATTGCTGGGAAGAGTTGGCTCATGTAAGTAACTAAAGATCTTGTGCGTGGTGATAGAGTCGGCTCGAGCGACTCCGAACCCAAGTAATAAGAATGAGCAACTAGAGGCCTTATTATGACCCGCATCCTGACGTGCTAGGATTTGTCGGGAGAGTCAGCTCGAGTGACTCAAGGCCTGAACCTGATTGGTTCCGTTAATACCCTTCTCCTTGGTCTGCGGGGCAGGTTAGTGTAAGGACATTATGTTAATTTGTTCTGTTGTTCTTTTAATGTGATCATGAGTTTGCCAGTTAATGTCTGTATGGTACATAGTATTTGCGGTAAGAATATGGTAATCGACTGTGTACTTGAATTTCTATATGTGCGAGAGCTGAGTCACTGTTTGTGATAAGGTTCTCTTAGTGGCACCGAGCGGCTCGGTGTCAGGGTTGAATTTTATGTGCAGGTCACAGCCAAGTCTCATGAAGATCTCAGAGTGGGAAATATTGCTACATGCTGCTGCATAACCATAATAGAAGTAGGATCTAGAGGTATGGATAATAATATTTTTTTCTTTATTCGCAATTGACACCCGTTGCGACAGTAAACGGTTAGTAGAATAACTACTTTAGACTTTATTAGAGCGTTCCTTACAATTTCTCGATGATTCCGGGTCCACAGAATCGATATACGAGAAAAATCAACGGAATAATTATGCCATATTCCAACACAGTGTAGCCACGTTATCGCGATAATTTTACTACGGCATTTACTACGCCCGCGCCTCCGCCGTATGAGGTTTGCCTATTCAGTCGGGTGGCAGTACAAAGGGATTATAGCGAGAATTCTCACAATCGAACGGTACACTATCGCGATAAATTTACCGCGTTAATTCACGCGATGTTGGATACCGACATATCCCGATAGTGTGGCCAGCCCCAGCATGAGTTCAGTGGTGTTCATTTTGTTCTAGCGTTTCTTACCGACTGAGTTTTTTTTCATTTTCACATATAAGTGCTAACAAAATAAAACGTGTATACCGTATCTCTACTAAAACTGGTAGAGTAGTATGCTAGTTCACTCTACCGTTCAACTTATCATGCCAGCTCCACGCGTTGGCCCAAACATTGGCCCATAAATCGTTAATTGACTCTCTAAAAAAACCTTTTTGGACTTGTTCTTTCAAAAGTATCAATGTACAGTGCAGTGCCACAACCTTTTCTGTTCCGGTGACAGTGGCGCTACCTCGGTGCTACGTACGTTTTTCTTTTTTTTGTAGCAATTTAACCGGCCCTGACTTCTAAGAACTTCAGCAGTCAGCAGCGCTATGTGTGTATACATAGTAGGTATCATATGTGACCTTACATTCATTACTTAATTACATCTGTAATCTGTATGACAGCCTACACAAATCAAACTATCATACAGGTTGTTGCCAGAGTTCTTTCATAAAGTACCTATGTACTTATCAAAAGTTAATGGATTTTATTAGTTATAAATTATCTGCTTCGCTTTATCTTAATATATTATTATATAGAAATCTGATACAGGAGGCCAAGAGTATTCATGCAGTTAAGGTAGGTAATGATGCAAAGTAGGTCTGTCAGTTGTCTCACCTGGATGATGATGATTTGTCCCTCAGCCAGACTCTAGCCCCCTCGCCATCTTGGTCAGGTTGACACACCTGCGGTTAGACAATTCTTATGATCATACAGTCATGTACAATCATTAAGCACTCAGCACATATATTCTCATTAAAGTAACACATGTAATCAACATGAAATTTAGCATATCAACTTGAGTTTGTTATGTCATTAGGAGTGCAATCTCACATACTTTGTGAAGGACCTCAGTCCTCTTTATAGCTTGTTTACCTTCCGAAAGCATCGGCAGGTCTTATCGTGTCTCAATAGGTGTACTAGTGCAGACCCTACGGTCGGCACACGCCCTAGTCTCAACTACGGTCTTTTCAGACCAACCTTTATACCTCGTGATAAGATTGCGCAAACTTAACATGCAGGCCGCCATCCTATCAGGCAGGCGGCCGTGCGGGCGAGCTCTTCAAGGGCTCATTCTTTTATGGATACTCATCCAATCTTAGTTCCCTGACAAGGGACAGAATTGCACACGCCTTATGACATAAAACAACAGTGATTTGTAAGGACATTACCTCTCTGTACGATGAAACTGTACCACATCCCATCAGCTCAGCGAGTTTCGTGGGCGTACCATTCCATCGTCCTTTATCAACGCGATCCTTAACAGGAACATTATGCATTCAATTCTAAATAAGGTTTGTATAATGCTGAGTACTTAACTTAGGTGGTATTTGAGGCTGGCGGCGAGCAGCAGGCGAAGATCACACATGCCACGATTTACACTTTGAAAACTTGAAAGCGAGTCGACGTTGGAGCGAAAAATGTTGACACTTACCGATCGGAAATTAGCTCTATGGTTTGTATTGAGTGTTGCTATATACAATTATTGTTGGGTTAATTTTGATACTCGCGAACCCTTCGCGACACACCCGCCTCGCGAGTTTTACACTATAGTAGTCATCAAGTCGCGAGTCCATTTATGGATCTTCTCCATTGCTTGGACTGCAGCGGCTCGACGCGATCTCTCATCGCTTGTTTGGTTATTACATTCATGGTTATCTATTGTTTCGTTTTCTAGATCACGTTCATTATAGTCTTGTGCAAGCTCAGTGTCATTTAACGTACTAACGTTCTCTATCATCAACGCTTATGTTCTCGAGATCCACTTGATTTAGTGCTTTGTCAATGGAAATTTGTGGTGTCTCTTCCTCTTCCACTTCAAGAGGATATAAATGAGCAATTGATCGTGTGAACACATTGTTATCGACTTTTATTCTAGCAACACGGCATAAACCGTCCTTTCCTTTTAATATTTCTACTATTTTTCCTATTTTCCAACTTTCGCGGTTTCTCGTTTCACCTTTAGTTTGTACCACATCTCCGATTTGAGGAATTTCACGAGTCCTCACTCTTGCTTGTTTGGGAGAATTTCCGTACCTTTCTCTGAGGCTCAGAAGGTATCGGCTGATGAACATTTCTTTGTACTCATTCATTATCGTGTTTCCACGTTTCCATCCTTCGATGAGTTGTTGTTTAATGGTTGAACCAGAGAGTGGCAAACAATCCATGAGTAATTGAATGTTCAAACATTTTCCTGGTGTTAGGAAATCAGCTGGTTTCAGAATGTGGTCCATATCGGCTCCCACGTACGTAAGTGGTCTGGTATTGACTACGGCTTCAACTTCTTTGATGATCGTCGAGAGTTGATTTTCTCCGAGCATATGTTTTTGAAGAGTTCGTTTTAGGCAATGCTTTACCACTGCTACCAGTCTTTCGTACGCGCCCCCATGCCAGGGTGCTAGTTGAGGAATGAATTTCCATTTTATCTTTTCTGTCGATTCTCTTTCTGATATTACCTCAGCTAGCAGTCTGAACTGAGGTGCGTTATCAGTTAATATAAGTGAAGGAGTTCCTCTAGTAGCAATGAAGCGTCTGAATGCCATAAGACATTCGTCTGTGGTTAGATCTTTGACAACCTCTAAATGTATTGCTCGTATCACAAGGCATGTGAAAAGACAAATCCATCTCTTTTTTATACCATTTTCTGACCTTATGACCATCGGCCCAAAGTAGTCTACACCGACGTATGTAAATGGTGTATTAAACGTTACTCTTTCAGCCGGTAACGCTGGAGTTTTAGGTAGTTCATATGGACCTCCTCCATGCTTTACGCACCTTGTACATTTGCTTAGCGTTTTTTGAATTTTTGCTCTTCCTTGAGGTATCCAAAATTTTTGTCTTATAAGGCTTAATGTATGTGGTACTCCAACATGAAGGTTTTTCTCATGAGTTTCCTTAATTATTCTTTCGGTAAGTTCACTGTTCTTTGGTAGTAGTATGGGATGTTTTGCATCGTAGGATAAATCTGAATGTGTGAGTCTTCCATCACATCTTAGAATTCCATTAGTATCAATAAATAATCCTAAGTTCTTAGATAGGTTTGTTTTCTTTCCTCCATACTCTTCTGGAAATGTACTTTTCTGTAGTTCTTTTATCTCTTGCAGTTGTGAATCTAAAATTTCGTTTGATATTGCTTCTCTCTCTGACGGTGTTATTTTTGGTTGTTTTTCTGTGTTCAACAGACCCTCCCCCATCAGAAGAGAAGTATCCCTTATCGGACCACTAGGCCAGTGTCTAGGGTTTTGTTTTAAAAATTCGGGTCCAGATAACCACTTGTTCCTTTCCTCCTCTGAGGCGGTTGGACGTGTCGCTACGTCTGCCGGGTTAAGTCCAGACGGTACGTATCTTACTATCAGATTTTTGTTGCGCTTTATTTCTTCTAGTCTTTTAGATACAAAAGGTTCAAGTAACTTTTCAGAGTGATACCAATCAATCACTATTTGACTATCTGTCCACAGTGTTAACTGGGTTATGTTCAATGGTAAGAATTTGAGTACGAATTTTATAAGTCTACTTCCAATTAGAACGCCTAATAACTCTAAGCGTGGAATCTTTAAGTTCTCTTGGTCTTTAATAGGAACTAAGCGTGATTTACCTATTATGAAGTTGACTATGCCTTTCTGTACTATGTATATTACTGCTGCGTAAGCTACTGTAGATGAGTCAGTAAAACAGTGTATTTGTGCCTCTCTTTCGTTGGGTACAGTAATATTTCTCTGTAGGCATATGTTTTCTACTTGTTTCATTTCTTTCAAGATGTTCGTCCACTTGTGAAGTAGATCCTTTGGTAATGGTGTGTCCCATTTAATCTGTTTCTTCCATAATTGTTGAAGTAGTAACTTAGCTGGTAACATGACTGGTACAGAGAATCCACAGGGGTCATAAATAGCTGCAATAGTTCTTAAGACTCCTCTTTTTGTGGTTTCATTGTTCTCGTTGACTCTAGCTCTAAGATAAAGTACGTCCTCTTTCAAGTCCCAGTTTAGACCCAGTAATTTTACAGTTGTTTGTGTGGCAGCATCAGGTATTTGTTCGATAAAATCTTTGGAGTTGGAGCTCCATTCGCGAAGATTCATTGAGATTTCTAAAAACATGTTCTTGCTTTCTTTATAAAGGTTTAAAGCATCTGTTGCTGTTTCTACCCCAGTGACTATGTTGTCAACATATATGTCTTTAGCTAACTGTTTTGCGTAGTCTCCATTCGACCTTTGAAGATGGTGTCTAACCGTACCGTTTAAAAGGAATGGACTGGATATGATCCCAAAGGGAACACGGGTAAATCTGTAGTGTAGTAGATTGTCTTCAGTAGCGGGTTTATTGATGTCTTTCAACCATAAGAACCTAGTGACGTCTCTGTCCTCTTCTTTTAGACCAATCTGTAAAAATGCTTTTTCTACGTCTGCCGTCATGCCTACGGCGTGACTTCGGAATTTCAACAGTAGTCCAGTCAAATCCTCCAACATCATCGGACCGCAGTATAGACATTCATTCAGACTCTTTGTATCCTTTGTTTTAGCTGAAGCATCATAGACTATTCTCAGAGCCTTACCTGGTGCTAATATTCCATGGTGAGGAAGGTAGTGGATGGGATGATCACTTGTATCTTTTCTAGGTACTAGTTCAATGATACCCATTTGCAGTTGATCACTTAGTGTTTGGTCGTAGGCTGACAAAGTTTCTGTGTCTAGGCGTTTCATTAGTCCTATCAGGCGTCCGTATGCCAGACCGTAGTTAGTTGGTAATTCAGGTGGGTATTCCTTCCAAGGCCAGCTAACGTGATATCTTCCTTCTATGAATTCGGTGTTTTCATTGAAATGCTTAATAGCTTCTTCTTCACGGTTAGCATTTGGAGAATCAGTAATTCCAAGAGATTCTAAGTCCCACAAAGTTTTCATTGATGTGTTATCTAATGGCAGATCAGGCTCGTTTAATCTAGTTTCATAGGGTGCTTGGAAGTATGTGAGCATTGATAACTCATCCTCATGTTTATGCGTTATTTTGCCTGACAATATCCATCCTAAGTCGGAATTCACCAAGTACAAGTTCTCTTGTAATTTCACCTTTTCGGTTGACATAAGTGAATGATAATAATCATTTCCAATCAGAATATCTACCTTATCTGACAGAGATCCATCATCCGCCAATAAGTAATCCTTTTGATGGTTCCATTTGGTCAATTCTTTGCCATAAGATGAGATACTGCGTGTAATAGATGGTACGACATTCGCATATACTGTCCTTCGCATATGAGTTCTTGATTGAATATGAAGTTTTACCAACGGGCTATCTAGTTCTTGAGGTTTGTTCGAACCAAAGGTGAATACTGTGAGGTGGTTGTCTTCTTCGGTTTCTAAATTAAGGTCCTGCGCGACATCTTGCGTAACATAGCTTCTCATACTGCCTGAATCTAACAGTACACGACACTTCTTTGAGGTATTCTCAGGTCCTTTGACATTAACAATAGCAGTTTGTAGTATTGTGGCTCCCTTTTCATAGATGTGCATTGTACTGGTAGATTCCTTCCTTGGTACCTCATTCTTTGTTGTCACCTTCCTTGGGAACTCTCTGTTCGGACAAAGTGCTCTATTATGGAGGCCTTTCTTACCGCAGTGTCTGCAGGTTATGTGCTTAGACTTACAGGAGCCTGTTTGATGGCCTTCACGGAAACAAATAAAGCAACGGTTTCTTAATTTTAATCTTCTTTGTTGTAGAGTTTTACTTTCTGTACACTCATCATTAAAATGATCTCCTTTACAAATTATGCAGTAGAGCTTCCTTCTTTTCTGATTAGATCCATGCCCATACTTCTCTTCATTGAATTGAAATTTCCTCTTAGTGTTAAAGGTTTTGTTGAAAGCAGTTACACTACGTTTAATTCCTTTATCGGTCTTCCTTATATTATTTGGTTTTCGGACTTTTGATCCCTTCTCATTTCTAGGTTCTAGTATATGAAGCGTTTCTGTTGTATAACTGGTATCTTCTAAATTGAATTTTTCAGATGTTCTTTTAGCATCCTCTCTCGCTGAGAGTACAATATGGAGTTGTTTTCTCATTTCTTCGATAGTGTCGTTACTTAGTTTCAATTTCAACTCGTATACTATATCCTCAGGAAACTTTTCCAGGATTAAGAATCTCAGATGGTTGTGTTCTGTATTTTCGCCCAGTGAGCTCAATACACGAAGGTGTCTTTCAATCTCATCTAATATTCTTCTACAGTCTTCTTGTTTGTCTGCTCTCTTAAGTTTGTAAAGTGTTGAATAATGAGCATCGATTATTTGGGTTTTCTTTCCATATCTGTCTGTTAAAGTTGCTACAGCAATTTTATAATTTTCGTTTGTAGTCTCAAGACCATCCAAAATTGTCTTAGCCTCACCCTTCACGGAAGCCTTTAGGTACAATAACTTATCGACGTCTCTTAATGCTCTTTGATCAATATTGGAAGAGAATTGATCCCAAAATTGTGTCCATTGTAGAACATCTCCGGAGAATGTGGGCAAGTTCAATTCAGGTAGCTTTCCTCTGCTGATGGACTGACTAGAACTGGAAGAAGAATCAGCCTTGTCCTTTTTGACTTGTATTTTTACATTCAGTTCAGCTAATGCTTCCTCTCCTTTTAATTGTTCTGTCGTCATACTGGATATCTCATCCGCGTCCGGATTTGTTGAAGTGTTAAAATATTGATACAATTCGCTATTAAATCGGTGAATTACTGCTTGTAATTTTGATGACACGATCCTTGCTTGTTCTAAATCATCATAAATACTGTATACCATTTATAACTCATTCATGCATGACACAGTAATAATTGATTTTAGTCAGACTCATTATAGTTAGCCTTGTTTATTTTTAACTTTGTTATGCGTTTACTGTGTGTGAAAAGTGTGTTTGTAGATTAGCACTCTTATTACCTTACAGTAACAATCATAATATTCATCTATAATAGTGCTTTCATAACTTGTTTTGAAATAATTAATCAAGTATTAAGTTTTAATTATTTAGTGACTTCTTGATCCCATAGTCAATTTTGTGAAACATCTCTAGTAAGTTATACTACTCAACCTAGTCTATAATCATAGCACTAGTTGAGCTAGTTGTTGTTACCTTTAAAACATTTGATCTTATCTAGACTTGGCTCTGGCACTACAGTGCCCCCTTGACCTAGTTACTCGACCATGACACTACAGTGCCCCTTTGACTTAGTTACTTGGCTATGACACTACAGTGCCCCTTTGACTTAGTTACTTGGCTATGACACTACAGTGACCGTTTGCCTTAGTTACTTGGCTATGACACTACAGTGCCTCTTTGACTCAGTTATATGGGAACACAAGAAAGTTCACTAGGCCACACTTCTTATTGGTCACACAGTGTTTAGATTGTATTTTAGCACTAACTTTATCAAACGCATGAAATCACAATCATTTTATTGCCTTTTGTACACTCAATATACCATATTGACCACCAATAATTTTTCACTTTTGACTATAGGTTATCAAACTATAGCACAGTGTGTAAACACTGAACATGAACACTGATTGTAACAGCACTTCACTATGTATCCATAAGCACAGATACTATATTCTCACAGTGTATGTAACATCTGAACATCAAATATGTATGCATGTAGTTTGTAATAGATAGGTAAGTAGGTCATTATTTATGTATTTGTTTGTGTATCATTTTCTCACAGCATTAACCAACTATTCACCGTTAGGCTATTGAGTTTGATCAGAATTTGTCTAGTTTGATGCTACTCTGTTCTTATAATTTTAAGAATCTTAGTGAGCTAACTTAAGTAGTATTTTGTTGTGATAATTATAACACCTGTCAGTACTCAAATAATAAAAGTTAGTATGAGACGCTCATATTATCTTTGTTGTCAATGTTTTGAGTTGTATTTAATTGAAGCAATGACAATATTCAACTTGGTAGGTATGTGACACTATGTGAAAACTTAAGTGCGCTTGGTGAAAATGTCATGTAAACCATAAGTATGTAAACATTGGGTTATGATTAGTTTTGATTTGGTATAAGAATTACAACGACAATGTTCTATGATAATTTGACATGCTATCTGAAACAATCTTTGCTAGTCAGCTTCTACTTTAATGTTGGAAGTTTTATCAAGTGACTAGTCCTGTATGTGCTTGAAATAATATGGTGTGTGATCACAGTTTTACATACCTGAACCTTGACTTCAATTTATTACTCAATGTCTTCTTGTAATAGTACACTTTTATATGTATTGTTTGTAGGTACTGAGTATCGGTGTCCCTATTAGAATGATAAAAAGTTAGGTTTAAATAAAGATTCACACAGCTAGAGTCCTCATTGAAACACCCTTTACTGATATTTTATTTCATCATTAAGCACATTTTCTTTGTCTAAAAAACTTTGAAGATTGTTTTCAACATAATTATGTGACTTATAGGTTGCCGCAAAATTTTTCCTGACAATTGGTTGTTCTGACTTAAAGATATGGTTTAAACTTGAAATTATAGTTTCAAACAATGCTTGTGATGCTTTGTTGTCTTACCTGTTGAAATCTAATTCGTACTTTCTTTGTTTCACTTTAAACTATTGAAAATGTTTCGAATGACATTCAATTTGTTTGTTGACAATTACAATGACCCTTTCGTATAAGTATAGTAGCGACCTGCGGAGAAAAATTGCAACATCTTAACACACTAGCGCTGCGTGTATTCACTGACACTTCCGTGGCGCTGATCCTAAACTTGACATTTGGCGGGAATTTCGATTGTTTTGATGTTAAGTTGCTAACACTGACTCAACAGTAGTAACTTGTTAGATCAATGTTCACAACCTTAGTAAAACTGCATTTCACTCATACCATCAAAAATAATAACTTATAGTAAGTAAGTGTGTGGGTGTGACCGCATGACTTTTACTAATAAAGTAAATTGTTGCACTTTGTTCATTGTTTTTCATGAGTATTTATCTGTTTATCTTTTTATAGGTATTGTTATCATTCGATGAGACAGCTGACAAATGCATCCTATTGCATCAAATGAATTCTCATTAAACTCTCTTCGGCCATATATCAGATAAGCTTTGTTTGAGATCTGTACTAAACATTGTTTTGTTTGGATTTATACTACTTAAATTATTTTTCAGTAAGTAGGTATAACTATATCCAATTCTTTATCCCCTTATTTTCCCCAGATAAATTCCAACTTATCTATATCAAATTTCAATCCCAGCACATCTGCACCAAATTTGTGTATACATAGTAGGTATCATATGTGACCTTACATTCATTACTTAATTACATCTGTAATCTGTATGACAGCCTACACAAATCAAACTATCATACAGGTTGTTGCCAGAGTTCTTTCATAAAGTACCTATGTACTTATCAAAAGTTAATGGATTTTATTAGTTATAAATTATCTGCTTCGCTTTATCTTAATATATTATTATATAGAAATCTGATACAGGAGGCCAAGAGTATTCATGCAGTTAAGGTAGGTAATGATGCAAAGTAGGTCTGTCAGTTGTCTCACCTGGATGATGATGATTTGTCCCTCAGCCAGACTCTAGCCCCCTCGCCATCTTGGTCAGGTTGACACACCTGCGGTTAGACAATTCTTATGATCATACAGTCATGTACAATCATTAAGCACTCAGCACATATATTCTCATTAAAGTAACACATGTAATCAACATGAAATTTAGCATATCAACTTGAGTTTGTTATGTCATTAGGAGTGCAATCTCACATACTTTGTGAAGGACCTCAGTCCTCTTTATAGCTTGTTTACCTTCCGAAAGCATCGGCAGGTCTTATCGTGTCTCAATAGGTGTACTAGTGCAGACCCTACGGTCGGCACACGCCCTAGTCTCAACTACGGTCTTTTCAGACCAACCTTTATACCTCGTGATAAGATTGCGCAAACTTAACATGCAGGCCGCCATCCTATCAGGCAGGCGGCCGTGCGGGCGAGCTCTTCAAGGGCTCATTCTTTTATGGATACTCATCCAATCTTAGTTCCCTGACAAGGGACAGAATTGCACACGCCTTATGACATAAAACAACAGTGATTTGTAAGGACATTACCTCTCTGTACGATGAAACTGTACCACATCCCATCAGCTCAGCGAGTTTCGTGGGCGTACCATTCCATCGTCCTTTATCAACGCGATCCTTAACAGGAACATTATGCATTCAATTCTAAATAAGGTTTGTATAATGCTGAGTACTTAACTTAGGTGGTATTTGAGGCTGGCGGCGAGCAGCAGGCGAAGATCACACATGCCACGATTTACACTTTGAAAACTTGAAAGCGAGTCGACGTTGGAGCGAAAAATGTTGACACTTACCGATCGGAAATTAGCTCTATGGTTTGTATTGAGTGTTGCTATATACAATTATTGTTGGGTTAATTTTGATACTCGCGAACCCTTCGCGACACTATGGTTGGACATCAACTTGACAGCAGAATGACATTAAAAAAAAAACACGCTAGTTTCACATTTTCGCAAAGTTTGTGGCACTGTACGATGTGTTGTTCAAGGCCAAAGTGTGAAGCTGTCATTACGGCATTAGTAATGTAGTATTTACTTTAGTACTCTACCGCTCTACTCTACTCTACCGTTTACTCTACCCATGTACAGTAGCCTTAAAACTAGTCAGAAATATATTTAAAAAAAATATATGTATGGACATGGGCTTCATATGACATGAACAAGGAATTTATAAGTACTAGTTGTGTACGTAGTACTAAGACTAAGTACTACGTACATACAAGGAATTTATAAGTCTTACAAATTTCTCGAATCTGAAGCCTATATTATGCCCATAAAAGGACATTTTGACTTCAAAAGTCAAAATGAAATACAGTCCATGCTCATATCCATATTTTTAAACGGTAGCACCCCGGATTCCCATTTTTTAAAGATTTTTTCATATTGTAATACTGTAATATACGTCATCAAGTCTGTCAGTCGGTCGGTGACCTTACTAGTCTATATAATTTGTGGGTGACCTCGGTGACTAGTCTATATAATTTGTGGACATGTGTCAATCAAAAATAACCAAAAAAAACTATTTGTTTGAAATCATTTCTTTACTGTAAATATTTTATACACTATTTTATAATAATGCCTGTTTTGTGTAGAACAGGCTGCGGGGAAAAAGCTGTACTTAAGGTAAAATAAACAAAATATTTTAGTTCGATTCTTTCGTAACCCAAAAATTCAGTTTACATTTTCGATTCTCCAATAATATTAATTTATTTCCTGATTTCAGCGACCTAAAACTGGTGACGCTCTTTGTAAAGAATGTTTTTATCATGCTTTTGAAACAGAAGTACACTACACAATCACTAAAGCAGAACTATTCAACAAAGGAGATTCTGTTGCAATCGCTGCATCTGGTGGTAAAGACTCTACAGTTCTTGCTCATGTTATGAAGACACTGAACAAACAATATAACTATGGTTTAAATCTAATGCTCCTGTCCATTGATGAAGGTATCACTGGATACAGAGATGATAGTTTAGAAACTGTTAAACAAAATCGTGATGATTACGATATGCCCCTGAAAATTCTTTCATATAAGGATTTGTATGGGTGGACTATGGATGAAATTGTAGCACAAATTGGAAGAAAGAACAATTGCACATTTTGTGGGGTGTTTAGAAGGCAAGCATTGGATCGTGGTGCAGCTATTTTACATGTGAAATGTATAGCTACTGGCCACAATGCTGATGACATAGCAGAAACCGTTTTAATGAATGTCTTGAGAGGAGATATTGCAAGGTTGAAAAGATGTACTTCTATATCAACAGTAAGATTGTTATTATTTTAGTTTAGTTTCATTTAACAATTTATTATATTTTAACAATACATATTTTTTAACAGGGCAGTGAAGGAACAATACCTAGAGTTAAGCCACTGAAATATGCATATGAAAAGGAAATAGTTATGTATGCACATTACAAGAAGCTGGTATACTTCTCTACAGAGTGTGTGTTTGCACCCAATGCCTACAGAGGTCATGCCAGGGCTCTACTCAAGGACATGGAAAAGATTAGGCCTTCTTGCATTATGGATATAATTTATTCAGGTTAGTATGGTTATTGACTTAACATTAAAATTTATTAACTTTTAACATTATTGACCAAACATAAGTTATTATTTAAGTAATTATTTAATTACAGGAGAAACAATGGCAGTAAAAGAAGCAGTTAGCTTACCAACACAAAGGATATGTATAAGATGTAAGTTTGTCTCATCCCAAGAAGTCTGTAAAGCTTGTGTTCTTTTAGAAGGACTCAATAAAGGATTGCCAAAGCTTGGCATAGGTAAGAGTTCCAAGGCCAAAAGGATGCTTGAAGATTACCATGCAAAGCAAGAACTAAGTGCAATAGAAAATGCAATTCTAGATTTAGATGACAAAGGTAAGCTTAATGGAGATATAAGAAGATGCCAATCAAAGGGTCAATCTTGTAGGTCAGGAATGTGCAATAATAACAAAAAAAATACTGTAGTTGTCAATGGTGATGAGAAATGTGGCAACAAGAGTTGTTCAGACAAGTGCAAAACTAAACAATCTAGTGAAAAAGAAAATGAAGGTAATTCTAAGATAAACTCCTTACTTGAACAGTATGGAATTGATGACACAACACGACATTCAGCAAATCAAAATAGTACTCTAAACTCTGATGATGAAATTGGAGAAGAGTTATTTAATGGCCAAGAGGAAGACACATGCGCTGGAGCCTGCGGAAAAATGGGGTCAATGCAAATAGGATTTTGATCAATAAAACAATTTATGTACAAATATATCTTTTGTTTATTACTAAACATGGAATTGATAGCACTGTTTAACATCATCAGCTGAACATATTTAGATTGGGTTGACCTATGATAAAAATAAAATTTTAACCTTTGTACATTAAAAAAACTCATTTAGTAGTTCTATTTATCAACCACAACCTGAACAAATTTGAAAATGACTAATAACTATAAATAATTATTTTTCTTATTGATTCAAGTGATGAAAGCAGGTGCGCGGGACTGTATCCTCTCGCGACATATAGGGCAGTTATCAGTGATATTGTCTGAGCAATCTTCACACAGACATACATGTCCACAAGGAAGCAATATTATCTGCAAATAACATGAGAAATTAGGGAATATTCTTAGGAACAGATCAATACATATACAAAAATAAAACACTATTTGGGAATAAAGAACATGACCATATTTAATTGCAAAAAAGATCTGATTTAACTTAAATTTGTAATTAACAAAAATAGTCGCTAACTACTGGTCCGCCAAAATACAGAGAACGAATCACTGACACGCAAAGAAGAAGGGAATTAATGGGATACCTACTTCTTTAGGATTTTCAGTGCACACTACACAAAGTTGCACCTCGGTGAGGTTCTTCTCTCGGGCATGCGCGCGGCGTTCTTTCCGACCGACTGACAACTGCTTTTTTATATTCTCCTCGAGGGCGCGCCGGCGTCGCCTCTTCATGTACTTGTATGCTATACGACACGACGCCACCGCAGCCACCGATCCAAATACAACAAGCAGCACTCTGGGGAGATAAAACAAGAATCATTTTAAATAAAAAAGTCAAGACAAAAAAATCCCAATCAAAGAGCCAACAGAGACTAAATAAAAAATCTCACATAGTAGACACAAACATTTGAACGCCAATAACAGCCTCATTGAGGCTTATCAATTAAATCTGAATGCTCTTGACTGGATTGATTAATGTAAACAATGGCCGTGTTCATGTCATAGTTATTGAAGAGTTCTTTATTACTATGACATTCAAGAATACAAGTGTACATGTGATCATGAATGAGAGTGATAATGGATAATCATTTTATGGGTAATTATGAATGAAGATTATAATAAGTTTCATGCAGGTTTCATGTAAACCTTCTAATTGAGAAATTTACCTTAAGAAATCTCTGGAGCTAGCCAATCTTTTCAATAAACTGGACTTTGTGGCTGTAGTCAAATATAATGGTAAGCCATCTCTTGGAGGTTGTATTTTCAAAGCCCCAGTGTTACTTCTACTGAGCTCTCCTATGGCTGTTATGTACGATCCATCACGAAGCATTTCTTCCATAGTTTGTAAACCCCGCTGGCGAACACCAGAAAAGAAACCCCAAACATGGTCAATTACACCAGGTGACATGGGTTCAAATTTGTCAGATATAACATCCATATCTGTAAAAAATAATGTTTACAAATAAAAAAACAGGTGCTTATTTTCATACAGACATGCTTACTTCATGCTCATATAAATAAAACTATCAGTATATTTGTAAAATATTTTCGGTGTTATCCTCTCGCGCGTTTTGTGCCGACAGTCGGCAGTGCAAAAAAAGCCGTTGAGCGTCTGCTGCCGATGGTCGGCAGTTTGGTTGAGTGTTGTTTTGCGGTTTATATTTTAAAAACTAATAGGTCTATCCTCTTCTTATGCACGGGGTTTTGTTTAGGAAGAAATGTGATAGCTATATTTTGACAGTGGTGCTAGTAGTCCAGAGGCAAAATATGTCTCATAAGAAGTAAGTAATCTCGTGGCAACATTGTTAGTGTTCAGTGGCATTCAGAGTGTGTGTTTTTAATAAAAATAACCATTACTTTGGGAAGAAAAAAGCTGAAAACGTAAGTACAATGTATATTTAATTAATATAAGTAAAAGTTTACTCTGCATTTACTAAGTTACTTTCATAATTTGAAATAAAGAATCGGTAAAAAAAATACATAAATATTGTGTTTGATTTAAGATTACTAGCATTCATTTTTCTTTTTTGGCATGTTAGCTACATCAACAGATAGGAAATTTAATCTAGTTTCTGAAAATATATAATATAACGAAGGTTTAGTAACAATATAGCAAGATATCCTTGAAAAACCAAACATAGTCGCTCGGACCGCAGAATCGCGCAAAGTACCGCAACGCTGAACGGGTCTGGGACATTTACGGCCTGAACGCGAGAGAGGTTAAATGTGTTAGATAAATGTATTGTTTTTCGATAATCATTTGAAACAACTTTGAAAAACAAACTTTCTGAGTTTTGTTCCCAGAAAGTTTGGGAAAAATGATGTTGTTTGTTTTTATTTGAGGCATTTATAGAAAGAGTCATTTTGCACTTTGACAATAGTGATAGTGTAGAGAAATAACTAATAACTAACTTTTAGCAGAGGATCTGCAATAGAGATGTGCAGTGCAGTAAGCATGTTTGTATAAAAATAAAGCAAGTGCCTATTTCTTCTGCAAACAAGTGTATTTATAAATGATTTAAATAAAGTTTACATATCCTTGTTACTTCTCTGTCAACTATAGAAAACTTTACATACTTAATAGATATGTGATCCAATAAAATAAATGCTTACCAAGTAATTCTGCAGCAAGAGCATCAACAACCTCAATATTATATTTTCCATTATTTAGCACAAAAGGAGTTGAGTTACACACTTCATGTATTGTTCTTGTCTGGTCTGACCAGAACCCGGCAGAAGTCCGAGCTATTACGTGTTCTTTGATTGTTAATCTAAAAATAAAAAAAATATGAAAAGTGATTGTATAAAAAGATGAGAAAAGTTCAAAGATGTTCTATTTTTTAGCTCTCTTACCTTTGCACAACTCCTGTGACCGAGTTGTTGTAATTGCTGGTAATAGGGGCCCCCAGGGGCTTCACAAGGCCTCTTATCACAACATATGGGATAGTGTTGTTTGAATATTTATTAATTTCCTTATTTAAAGTCCTGTCTATATCTAACACGGGCGCGGTCTAAAAATAGACAATACTTAAAACCATTCATTGCATAGGGCATAGAAAAATTATAGCTTGTATAAATTACCTGTAAAGCATTCAAAATATGTTTACATTTACTAAGTTGTTTCACACAGAAGCCGAGGATGAGGGAATCTATTCCCAATATCACCGTTTCGCCTATTATCTCCGAGAAGAAATCCATTTTAATATTTAGAAATACAATTTATGTGCCAATTTTCTTGTTACATCATAATTTTGTAATCGTTCAACTCATGGTTCAAGAATAAATAAATAAAATTGAATTTAGTTGCAAATTTGCAATAAATTGCACAATCACAATAAAAATAGTGACATTACCACAATTGACATTGACAGTTGACAACTTGACAGTTATGAGTTAGCGTTTTGTTACCTATTTTACTTTGACAAGACTACAGGTGTAACAGAACGCAGCTTTTATAAAAAATATTGGAAGGAACGTTCCATTTTGCGAAGTACAAAGAAGGTAGCTACCGGCTAAGAAATCTGGATATGGGTATGGGCTTCAACTGTCATTTGAATTCCTTATTCTGATAGATTTTTGCTTCTTTGTTCAGGTGGCCTACCACAAGCTCTTAAAGCAGTTATTTTTAAGTTGAGAGAGTGAGACGCCGCTATACGGCGTGTAGAGCGGCGTCTCACTCTCTCAACTTAAAAATAACTGCTATAAGAGCTTGTGGTAGGCCACCTGTTGAACGTTGCTAGCTAGTTATCGTTATACCCGACGTCACAAAACAAGGAACTGATAGCGGCTATTTTCTTTATAAAATTGACTTAAAGTTCCCAAAAACGTATGAAGTTCATATCCATAAAGTTACGCGGTAGCCCCCGTATCCATTGAATTTGAACTTGTTAACATATTATTTAACTAGCGGATCCTCGCGGTTTTACCCGCGTGGTACCCGTTCCCGTGGAAATATCAGGATAAAATATAGCCTATGTTACTCGGGAAGAATGTAACTTTCTAATGGTTTCTAACAAAATCGGTACAGTAGTTTCGGAGCCTATTCGATGCAAGCAAACAATCAAATCTTTCCCTCTTTATAATATTAGATGTATGTACTCTATGTTATGACCACGCGGGTTTAACCGCGGGATGCCACTAGTCTTCTACATAATATAAAATGGCCTTTCTCTGAAGACTACGCTAACTGTGACATTGGTGTCCGCCTCCACCACCGCGTTATGGATATGAACTGCATACGTTTTGCCACTATCAGTTCCTTGTTTTGTGACGTTGGGTATACAACATCACAAAACAAGGAACTTATACCGTATAACGATAGCTAGCTAGCAATGTTCAACATAACAAAGCAGCAAAAATCTATCAAAATAAGAAATTCAAATGACAGTTGAAGGCTATGCACATATTTTTTTGCCGGTAGCCCCCCAGATCACTATGTTTGTGGGACTGTATGTACAGTTAGTGTTAGCGGGTAACGTGTGTGCCAAAGGGAGTTAAAGTCTTGAGTTTAAACGCAGTATAGAAAGTAAAGTCGGTCTTTATTAAACAATATTCACAACACACAGTTTGACACAAAGTGACAGAGAAAAAAAGTAAACATGGGCCGTTGCTAAGAAACCATACATCTAAATTAAAAAGCTATTTACTTTATGGCACACGGTATTCCACCTCTTTATAACACCCCCACTGAATACCGATGCGCTTAACACAATATTGAAACTTGGCCTTACTTAGCCCCTTCGTCAGACAGTCTGCTGGCATAGAATTTGTATCACAATATTTAATTAATATGGTACCAGATTCAGCTAACTCTCTGACAAAGTGATACCTAATATTAATATGTTTTGATCTCCTTGTTACCGCAGGAGAATATACAAGTTTGTGTGCGCTTTGACTATCGCTATACAAATCTACACAATGACTAATTCCTAACAATTCGCTGAGTAAACCCTGTATACACACTACCTCCTTGCTGGCTTCGCAAAGAGCAATGTACTCGGCCTCAGCCGTGCTTAAGGCTACACAGCGCTGTTTGCGAGCCTGCCAGGAGATCGCAGCGCCACCCAAAACAAGGACATATCCTGTAAAAGAGTGTCCATCTTCATTGGAGCCCCAATCTGCATCTGCAAACGCAACGAGATTATTCTGGCACGTCCTTTTATAGACCAGCTTGTAATTAATAGTGCCCTTTAAATATCTCAGCACACGCTTCAGTGCAGCCATATGTTGCTCGTTCCAGCAATTATTAAATTGGCTAAGGTAACTAACTGCAAATGTCAAATCCGGTCTTGTCCCACAAGACAGGTACATTAGGGAGCCAATAATTTCCTGGTATGAGAAATCCTCATGCCTTTCCCCCTTTGCAAGCCGTAGGTTCAGCTCCATTGGAGTACCTACAGGCTTGCAGTTTTGCATGCCATATTTTTCCAATATTTTTTGGGCAAAATGAACTTGAGATAGATGGATTTCCTCATCCTTCCTGGTTACATGCATGCCTAAACAGTCCTTTACTTCACCAAGATCCTTAATGTCAAAGGCCTTGGCCATTGTCTTCTTGACATATTCAATGTCCCCCACTGAACTCCCAAATAAATAGAAGTCATCCACGTAGAGGGCTATAGCCAAAACACTGTCCTTCTGCCTTTTAATATATACACATGGGTCATGTTTTGACTGTGAGAACCCACTACTCACTATGTGGTCTTGCACTTTTACGTTCCAGCAACGGGCTGCTTGCTTGAGTCCATAAATAGCCTTTTTAAGCTTACAAACCTTGCGCTCATTGCCTTTCTTAATAAAACATTCAGGCTGCTCCATATAGAGGTGCTCATCTAGGTCTCCGTTGAGGAACGCAGTTGTCACGTCTATATGGTGCACCTTTTATCCCAATTCTGCTGATAGACCAAACAGAAGTCTTATTGAAGACAACTTAACCACCGGTGCAAAAGTTTCCGTATAGTCTTCACTAAATTTCTGGGAATAACCCTTTGCGACCAAACGAGCTTTATGTCGCTGTATCTTTCCATCGGCTCCGATTTTCAATTTGAAAATCCATTTATTTTTAACAACATTAACTTTCCAAGTGCCATTATGAATAAGGGAATTATATTCTTCCTCCATCGCTGCTTTCCAGAGCTCTTTATCAGAACGCTCCAAAGCATCCTTTGCAGACACCGGATCAGGCCCACAAGAGACATGGAAATTGTATTCCATATCAGGTTCCCTCCTAGGTATCCTGTTTCGTAGAGGGTATCTCCTCGCCTCTTCTTCCCTTCTTTGTTCTTGCACTTCCTCGAAATGATTTTCTTGAACGTCGTCGTCGTTATCTCGCGCCCCAGCGGTGACCTCAGCGCTCTCAAAAGAGTCATGAAACACTTCCTCAGTTTCAATAGGAGTGGCTTCAACGGGCTGCGTGGTATCAACCAATGGAGTCGTCGTATCGAAGCTGGTTCTACGACTTTCTACGATATCCAAAACTGGATCCTCATTAGTTTCGCTATCCTAGAATCCGGAAAAATATTAATAGAAACATACTCGGGATCGGGAGGATTCATTCTCTGTTTCTTATTTTTCCTTTGACCACCAACTGAAGTGTCAGTGCTTGCAATTTCTTGACTGTTCTGCAAAGGTAACCTCTCATTAAACACTGCATCACGAGCAACAGTCACTTTCTTAGTTTTGACTTCAATGAACCTATATCCCTTCTGGTCTTCACTATAGCCCACTAAAGTTAGTTCGACTGTTTTTGGATCCAACTTCTTCCTATTGTTGCCCGTCACAAGAACTTGCGCCTTAGATCCAAAAACCCTAAGATGAGAAAGATCCACCTCTTTCCCAGACCAGACCTGCTCAGGAACTTGATTATTGAGAGCCATTGTGGGCGAACGATTTTTTAAATATATTGCAGCGAGTACTGCTTCCGCCCAATATGATTTGTCAAGCTTGCTACTTTGCAACATGCATCTGGCTTTTTCAATTACAGTCCTGTTGGTTCTCTCAGCAACTCCATTTTGCTGCGGAGTGTGTGGGATAGTTCTTTCATGCTGAATTCCATATTTTTTCAAATAGTCCTGGAATTTCTTATTGGTATACTCAGTACCATTGTCAGTGCGCAACTTCTTTATCCTTTTATTTGTTTGGTTCTCCACGAACGCTTTGAACTCGCAGAATCTTCCAAAAACTTCGTCCTTCGACTTAAGGCAATAACCAAACACTTTTCTACTGTAATCATCGACAAAGATCAGCAAGTATCTATTTCCACCTAGAGATTCCACCTCCAGGGGACCAACCATGTCACTGTGCACTAATTCCAAAAGTGCAGCAGCTCTTTTGCCCTTCCGTTTTGGAAATTTTTTCACGCACTGCTTCCCTTGACTGCAAGCTACACAAGGCTCGTTGTTTTTCTTCCAAGAACCAAGACCTTTAACAATTCCCTTCAGCTTATTCATGTGTTGCTCCGACAAATGCCCCAACCTTTGATGCCACAGTTCATAATTAGAGGAATCATCTCCCAAAAGAACTGTCTGCTCACGGATACTGGACTGCCCTAAAACATAAAGTCCGTTTTTGAGCGGCGCTGTGAATACAGGATTTCCCTTCACAATAACATTATCAGTATCAAAAACTCTACAATTAAATCTATTAAAAACAATAGTCTTTCCTGACTCCGCTAGTCTACCTACTGACATTAAATTTGTAACTAATTCCGGAGTAAGCAAAACTTCATCCATCTTCAATTTAAAAGTCTCAGGTCCATTGCGAATATTTAAGTTAATGCTGCCTTGTGAGGTAGATACAACTTGATCATTGTTCGCGCACGTCACTGATTTCCGCGATGAGTCTTTGCTGGGTTTGAACATAGATTTATCACATGTCATATGACATGTAGCTCCGGAGTCGATAACCCATCCTGTGGTATTCAAGGAGGTCAACAACGTTACAAAATCTATGGGTCGATCTACAGATACCAGATTAGCGTTGTGTCCTGCTGGCTTCTCCTTCTTCGATTTGAAAAACTTACACTGCCATTTCATGTGGCCCTTGCGTTTACAGAAGTGGCATACAACATCCTTATTTCCTCTTGCTGTACCGCTACTACCAAAAGTTGAAACCAAGGCAGAATCGTGTTTGTCCGACGGCTGCTGGCGCTGACCCTCCTTTAGTAATGCTGAATACACTAAATCTGAAATAATCTTAGCACTGGAGTGCTCAATTGCCATCACTAACGGATTGTACTTATCTGTTAATCCCGCTAGCATAATAATGCCAACAAACTCGTCATCTAATCCTGCATCTATTGATTGTAGTTGCTGCTGCGTTGCTCGGATCTCTGTGACATAAGCTTCCATGTTGTCAAATGATTCCAGGTCCATCCGGAACATTTTCTTCAACAATGTAAGTCGTCTCATAAGTCCTGAGTCAGCATACGCCTTCTTCAAAGCTAGCCACGTTTCCTTCGCTGTATTTGCTTCCTTGACCAGGGGGTATACATTTGTGGCAAGCATCAAGCATATCTTCGCTCTGGCTTTGGCGTCCCGTTTCTTATCAACGGCTGCAATGTGGGACCCGGGAGACAATAATTGAAACGACTTGATAGGTCAATGTTGCGTTTATTACTGGCTAAATAATGCATGTATCATAACATATTATATGAGGCGAGGTGCACACACTACACCTCCCCCGTTTTTTTGAAAAAGAAAAATAAATACATTTGTTTTTGTTATTACAATAAAAACTTTAGAGTTTTTTTTTAATATACATTTTGAAAGCTGTCTGATATTTTTTAGATAGGTACACTAAAAACCCTTTTATTTAAAAAAATATTACTTAAAGGAGTTTAAGTATGTTCGAAAACCAATTTCTCATACACATATTTTATACTAATTCAATTATTGATTTTAAAGTAAGTACACAACAGTTATTTTATTATTGTTATCATCAATCTCAAGTTTATTTTGAAAATAGTAAAACTATTTGAAAAAAAATAGAACTTAAATTAAGTAATAATATTATACTCAAAGTTCGGACAGAACATAAAGATTAATAGATTTTTGCTTAATTATAACATATTGTTTTTATAAATATTTACTTTCATGAAAGCACAGAAACAAAACAATAACTTTCAAATTTTTCGCAAAACAGAATAAAACTTATCAATATCATATCGGTAAAATCAATCTTATAAACTTCATTAGCACTGCAGAGCACATAACCAAAATCAACAGATAATAGGTTCTTATTTATTAAAAATTTTGAAGCAACAGAGACAAAAAAAAACTTGCAATGCTAATCTTATCATCCTAATTAACATTTAAAATGAAATTCTTGCTTAGGCACAAGAAAGTTATACTAAACAAATCGACTTATCTAACACTGTTTGTATCACTGTTGGCAACCCTACTACGTTTGTACACTAATCGTTACGAAAACTTTATGATAAAAAGAAAATTTATTTTAAAATAATAATGGCACAACATTAAATTTGACTTTGCTAACTTTAAAAAAAAATATTAGGTGTCATTGGGTTGGTCATCGATTTTAATAATAATGTATAAAATTAACTTATTGCTCTTAAAATAGCAAAACAAACGTTGAAATATATTTATCTATCTCCGTAAAACTTCTATTACTTACCTACTGCTTGGTTAAAGTTATTTTATTAAACCTTTTGTTTTTCTACACATAATTACACATAATGTCATGTCGTCATCATAATACTACCAATTTACATACTCATGAATTTATACTTCGCTTTTAACTTATATTCTCAACTTTAAAATCAACTCTTTAAATAATTCTCTATTCAGTTAACCAAAATCTAGCTTTAAATAACTTTTCTTCTTTTCAATAAATTCATATCAATAATTCATTATTCTCCACTTATTACGTAAGTACTTCTTTTGAACCACACTTATTCCATACTCATGCTCATAATTACTTCATAATATCTTCATACATCATTGGTACACTTATCACAACAATATAACATAGGTACTTTGCCTATCATAACATAAATGGCTCGGCGCCGGCCTTTTATTTATTTTATTTGGTACACTCATTTATTTATTTATAGTCGCGACTCTTATTTATTATTATACATTTATATATAAAATTGACAACTTTGTGCCATTTTGGGTTATGCGCATAACCTACATTGGGGGTCAAGTTTTAAGCCTCTTTTGGACTCCAACTTATCTCACGGAGGAAAGCTCGTTCGCACCATGATCGAATGGAAGGATCTGACCCACCGTGTACCATTACAACGTGTACCTTATTTTGAGCATATAAAACATAACTTACATACCAAACCAATCATAATAAACACAATACCAAAATATGAATATTAGAGTTTACAAGAGTATTCCAAGCTCTCGGGTGATCAGTCCGATTGCGAAAGATACCTTATAAACTGTATTATTCGCTTACAACCTTAAATAAACACAAACACATCGGTCCCAAGCCATTCATAAATATAACTACATTTCCAATTCATAACTTCCATCTGCGCTGTACCTAATTGCAAACAATTCGTTACAAAAAGATTTTTAATACAGCAAACTTAAACTATCCCAATACCTAACTTCTTTTCATGCTGTACCTAATTGCACACTACTCGTTACAAAAAGATTTTTAATACAGCTAACTTAATCCTATTCAATCCATTCAAAACCATATAACTCTATCAAAACTTATTGACTACATTACTAAAAAAAAATACATTAAAATAAATTTGATAGTATGATGATGATCTTTCTCCCCAGAAAATATCTATTTTTCTCGAACAAAAAAAAATCATACCCATTATTAAGATAACATTATAATTTTGTAATATTATTTAGACAAGCAAGGTCATCATTTCTAGAACGACGACTTGTGCGACATTATTTACAGAAGCATTAAGTTACTACTTCGCTTCCACTAACGCAAGCTAAGCATTATCATCTGGAAATGGGAACGATAAAGAAATACGATGACCATACCTAATACGTTAGACATTCCAACTGAAATTACAACAAACAATTATTGAAACTTTAATCTATCTTTAAATAAATTTAAACACATAACTTTTTTACAATTAGACTTTACTTTGATTCTAACTTGTTTTAAAATGTTTTTTTTTAGATATAATATGAATCCACTAAATAAATAAAATCTATACGGATAAACTAAAATAATAAAATATTGACAAATAGTATTTTGAGAAAATTGTAATCCTATTTACTTGTTAGTTGCAATTGCAACATAGTCAAGATGCTTGAATATTAAGTACCTACACTCAGACAAACTTCAAATTAGGTAATCTAAATAAATGAGAACTTTTAAAATGCATAATTTACTGTTTTTTTTAGATTAACTTTAATTTTAGAGTCACTAACAGTAATGAAATGAACTATTAAAACAAATTGCGACAAAATAGAATATAACTGGAAATGTTTTTCATACCACTGTTTTATTTCATAATAAAAAATCGGTAAAATACCAAATAACACAAGCTATACTTCATACTTTTGATAAAATACGTAAAAAATAAGAAAAACAATCATAGACATAAAATTCCGATCATGTTCTCATTAGATAAAACCGTAATTCAAATTAGTAAGTCCTGAAAAATACCCTTTGTTTTTGCATTCATTAAAACAAAACTACTGATGTAATAGTAAAGTACTGCAAGAGCAATTTAAGAATTCTGTCTAAAATATGCCTTGAATTTTCGATATCTTTATTTTTAACCAAACTGTAAATGTCAGTCTATAAAATCAAACAAAAATGAATGTCATAAGTAATTAAACTAAAATCTTAAAAAAAAACAAAGATGAAAATGAAAATTTTCTATTATAAGTAAATTGCTGTATAAAGAATAGAAAGATGTAATATGTACTAAAATACTTATATTTTATTTTTAGTACTTATGTATGTAAGTACCTATATGAAAAGATTTGCATAAAAATTCAAAATAAAGGCACTAAAATGTGAAATAAAAATCAATCAATACTAAAGAACAATAGTAACTTTCAAATAATTTCGTACCAGAAGCAATAGTCGTCATTTATTTTTATACCTACATAAAACTGTCTCAATTAATTATGGAAAATATATTCGGTAAATTGACTTTGTCTTAAAGTTATACGTATAGGTACTTACCTATTTACGGCACGCCACAGTTACTCTGCACGTGTTGTTAGGTCAGCAAAAAAAATACCTAAGTAACTGAAATAAAGACGTAGTTAACGATTTTAACGTTAAAAGTTTGTTTGTTATGTATGTTTTAGTAAGTAATTATAATTTATAAATATTACGTTTTTGACTAAGTATAGCAAAAAAAAATACTAAGTTTATTAATACTAAGCAATCCATAATGGCATGATAAACTGATTCATATTACTTTACTCAAAGTACCAAGTAAAATTAAGGAAAATAACCTTATAATAAAATAAGTAATAGGTACATTTCTGCATATAAAATAAATGATAAAAGATAAGACACATAACCAATCCGGGTTAGTACATTACGTAAAATCAAAATCAACAAACTTCTATTTAACTATTAAATTCATTTTAAAGGTTCATAAAAAAAAAGTTGCCAACAGTGTAAAATATCCTTAAAAAAATTTATTAAAAAAACTAAAATAAGATAAATAAGCTTTCGTTATAAGTATATCATATAATCAATGTTCGCACAACAAAATACTTGAAACGTTTTAGAGTGAAGTTATTATTTATTAACAAGATAAATAGGTATATCAAAACTAGTCGTCACCAACTGTTCTTATTTTTGTAGATATTACATTAAAAAAAATACAATAAACCGATTATCAAATAATAATGCTAAACAGTTACCTACATTGTTTAGTTTTAAGAAATTAAAATAAAGGAGCTAAATTACTTCCGCTTCTCTGATAAAAGTTATTACCTTTTTAATTTCAGTAAAAAGTACTTATATGTATCATTTTAAATTTAATATACGCTTCAAAAAAATATCATTATAGTAAAAAGAGAACAGTAAGTACTTACTTATAAAAAAAATACAGAAATATTTGTTTTAGAAATTACACTTTTCCATTTTCAATAGAAGAATTACACAAATTTCGCTCTTAAAAAATTATAAAATCCTACACTTTTAACCTCTTTTTTTTATTACACTTAGAGCTTCAAAAATACGCATTATCAATTTGGAAATCTTAATAAAATTAGAAACGTAAATTTTAACAAAATCAAATAAAAATACGAATTTCAATTGGTTTTGAACTAATTAATAATTAATTAAGCACTGACTTTACGATTATGCGACGATCGATCAGGACACAATCAACTTTTCCTAATTTCCTGGTCTGGACATCTCGCGGCTGCCTCCTCATCCGACTCCATCGTCTCCCGGCGCCCAGCTCATCACCTCTTTAGTCACTTGGTCATCATTTCCATCTCGATAGGTACAGCCGTAGAATGCCCGATAATTGTGTGGAACACGTTTTATTAATTTAAATTTTATATATATTTAATGAACGATGAGAGTCTTATTTTAAGACTAATAAAAAATAAAAAAAACTTTAGCACTAAAATTGTTCGATAAATCAAACTTTATTTGCAAGTGTCACTTCACTTTATATACTTAGTTATATTAAGTCATAATAATATTTATAGTAATTTTTATAGTCACAGGAACTTTTGTAAATTATTTTATTCTATTTAAAAACCATCTCAGCGCAGCGCTGCCACAAGGCAGCACTGGCAGGGTCGCCATGCAATGTGGGACCCGGGAGACAATAATTGAAACGACTTGATAGGTCAATGTTGCGTTTATTACTGGCTAAATAATGCATGTATCATAACATATTATATGAGGCGAGGTGCACACACTACACGGCTGTTGCAGCAATAAATGTGTCCTCGACGCATTCCCAAAGGTCATTATCTACTAGCAACATTTGCATAGCAAATGACCAAGAAGAAAAATTTTCTTGTCCCGACAACCTTTCAATATTAGTATGAGAACTATGACCCTCCATATTTTTAGAGTTTCACTTCACTGCAAACTCCCTAAAATTTAGCACCAACAAGGCTACGTGCTGGGCCCATAACCTGTTAGCGGGTAACGTGTGTGCCAAAGGGAGTTAAAGTCTTGAGTTTAAACGCAGTCATAGATTAATAACTCTTCGCTTCGCTTACGCTAGATCGATAGTCTTCATACTAAAGCTTCGTCAAAAGTGAAGCAAAAAATCAGATTTATGTGTGTGCGAGCATTACGTGCCTACGTGCGCCGACCAGCCCCGACACGCACACAAACAAAACTTTGATGTTAACAAAACGGGACGTTCGTGTAAAGTCGGGGGCCGACTGAGCCAAATTGGCTCAGTTTGAATTGCTTCATTTTCTTAGGCCTACTCGGTTTCTAGGCGTTATTATTCTAAGAACGCAGTATAGAAAGTAAAGTCGGTCTTTATTAAACAATATTCACAACACACAGTTTGACACAAAGTGACAGAAAAAAAACGTAAACATGGGCCGTTGCTAAGAAACCATACATCTAAATTAAAAAGCTATTTACTTTATGGCACACGGTATTCCACCTCTTTATAACAGTTAGCGTCATATATACGGTGCCATCCAAAGTGTACACGTGCCGAACTATTTGACGACTTTGGATGGCACCGTATATATGACGCTGACTGTACAATATATATACAAGGGAAAAGAAAAAAAAACATCAGCATAAAATATTGAAAGTAATATTTTTATTCAGAGTGACTTGGTTGTAAGTTAGATTTAATTCCTTCTTCTGCGAACTCTTGATATTCTCCAGGCGTTGGGTTCCTCGTATTTGTTGTACAGCGGCTCCAGGCGTTGGTTCTTCTTGAACTTGGACAGCTTGGTGGGGTCCGAGAACTTGAAGAAGGCCGGCGCGAACTCCACCAGCCACTTGGGGTCGATGGTGGTGACCTCGCGCATGTACTCCTTGGTCGTCTGGACCAGCTCGTGGTAAATTACCCTGCAAAAATATTAACCCAGTTAAGCCGACCGACCCATACCACAGAATAATATTTGTAGCAGAAGGCTCACTTCCGAAACAGTTACAATGAATTATCAATCTTTTCCACGCGACAATTAGGTCTAAAATAATTTGCACCCGCACGCCTGCCGCACAAATTTACCGTTCATTACAAGCGAAATTGAACCGTAGCTGTACGTAATACGGTTCTATTACTCGGAAACGCTTAAGCCAAATTGGTTTTGGGTGGTCTTGGTTGCCGCACTAGGGTCGACTCGACTGCAATGTTACGACGAAGTAAGTAAAAGGAATAACATATAGCGCAAATGATTTTTAAATACAGAAAGCTTAGAATTTTTATTTTTACTTCTTTGCATTCACAGTTCAATTTTTGTTACTTACTTACTGAAAAAATTGAAAATGAAGTAGGTAGGTATTAGAAAAAGTCGACCGTTTTACAACTAGCTCCGATGGGACTCGAACCCACGTCCTTTCACTGTCCGGGCATATGCTCTAACCACTGAGCTACGGAGTCGCTAAAAAGTCGACCCGTGTCACAACTAGCCCCGATGGGACTCGAACCCACGACCTTTCACTGTCCGGGCGAATACTCTAACGGCCTGGCAACGAACGAATTGCGCATCCGTCGGTGCGTCTCATTGACTTATTTCATTAGGCGTCTGTTGCGAGCGCGCAATGATTGCGCAATTCGCTCGCGTTGCCGTGTCGCTGCCGCGCATTTTCGTGGCCAGGCCAGAGGCCGTAACGACTCCGTTGCTCAGTGGTTATAAGAGCATTTACAATTCACAATTATAATATTATTCTAAGACAGAAAGTAGCTATATTTTGTAAATTGGTAGGTACCTATTTTAAAAGTGCTACAGCTACTCGAACGAAATACTTACGTATATTAAGTAGGTAGGTACCTACCTTACTAGTAGTAGTAGTTATTCGATAACGTCTATCGTCGTGAAGTGAGAACAAGGTAAGTAAGTAGGTAGTAACAGCGCGGGCGCAGCGCGCGTCCGCGTAGTTCCTATGTGCGCCACGACTGCCACGAGACGGTTGCCACGGCGATGAGCGCTAGCGTCACGATGCAAAGCGAGAATCACTTTGTCGATTTTTATTTTCGTCGTAATTACCTATGCTAAGGTGGGGCGGGGTCCTTAAATCAAATATTCGGATCATTTAGTTTGACGACCGATTTGGCGCAGGGGTAGGGCTACCCACCTTCTGCGCCAGTGGTCTCGGGTTCGATTCCCGAACAAGACAAATATTTGTGTGCATGAACATGTCTATTTGTCTTGGTCTGGGTGTTTTCTATGTATATTAAGTATGTATTTACAAACAAAAAGTATTTAAGTATATATTTATCCGTTATCAAGTTTTCCATGATACAGTTTCGTAATGAAATTAAAATGGGCTTAGATATTATAATTGGTGTGAATGTAAGAAGTTATTTAGTATTATAGATACTTATAGAATAAGACAGTATAGTCACACAAAAAAACTTCTTTCAGGTTTTCTAAGAAGATTATTAAATTTTAAATCCGGTCTCTTTCTGTCGTTATTAAGAAAACCGAAGGCCGCACAATAATAATGTTTAATATTACGCTTTTTGCTATGGGTAAAACCACAAGGTAACCACTTGTGTTTTGGCGCGAAAGTGTGCCGAAAGTAATTACTTAAGGTGACTTCTTTCTCGCGTGGCGTCGGTCGCATGCACAACTGAGCGCGCGTGACACCCGTGATTTCTCTACCTCGCGGTAGACAGCGCGTAGTCGATTGAATTGCGGAGTGAGCCCCCCCTGCCCATACATGGGTTTTGAGAAATGAAAAAATCTAGCATCATTGCTTTATTAATTTGAAACGGGCTTTTCATATATTTAGAAACTTTAAAAATCTACGAGAAAAAGAGTTTCAGGCTTATCTGGGTCATGAATACAAATATCTATATTGCATGTCACAGTGAAAACAAAGTACATAGATGGTAAAAAGTATATAGGTGCACGTCATGTGACCAATTCTTCATATCGCTATGCGGGTATCCTTACTTAGGGCCTGAGGACCTACTCTAAGAGCGAACGCGCACTTGTGATTTTTAATCGGGCGATAGTTTGATCGTTCTCGGATTCAGAGGGCCTACTCTGAAACGCAAAACCCGAAACTTCGGTATACCCGTCCCTCTCACTCTCAAGCCGGGACAGAATCGAGTGAAAGGGGCGGGGTTAACCGAAGTTTCGGATTAGCGTTTCAGAGTACGGTCCCAGTATAGAGTTATATGGCAGTGCGCGCACTGACGATTAAACTATCGACCGATCAAACAATCGAAAATGACTGGCCGATAGTTGTACGATCAAACTATCGCACAACTATCGGCCGTGCGGTAATGTGCATGAAGGACTATGTGAGCGCGCGCACTGCATTCAACTAAACTACGCCGACCTATCGGTAGACTGCGTATTCAGTATCGAACTATCGAAACTGACTGGCCAATAGTTGTACAACTATCGGACAACAATCGCACAACTATCGGACAACTATCGCACAACTATCGGACAACAATCGCACAACTATCGGCCTGTGCAAGAAGGATTATGTAAGCGCGCGCCCGGATTCAACTAAACTATCGACCTACTATCAGTCGACTAAAAATCACAAGTGCGCGCGGGCTTTCAAAACCAAACTACCGGCCGACAGCTTGATCACGATCGTCTTACGATTCCGACTAAACTATCGCCCGATTAAAAATCACAAGTGCGCGTTGGCTCTTAAACTCAAAATCCGAAACTACGGTATACCCGTCCGTCTCGCTCTCTAGTCGGGACAAGATCGAGTGAATGGGGCGGGGATACCGAAGATTTACCGAAGGATTTTCCATTTCGGAGTACGGCTCCAGGGGGGCTACCGCGTAACTTTATGGATATGAACTTCATACGTTTTTGGGAACTTTAAGTCAATTTTATAAAGAAAATTGCCGCTTTCAGTTCCTTGTTTTGTGACTTCTGGTATAACGATAACTAGCTAGCAACGTTCAACAGAACAAAGCAGCAAAAATCTATCAGAATAAGGAATTCAAATGACAGTTGAAGCCCATACCCATATCCAGATTTGTTAGCCGGTAGCCCCCCTGGTCACGAATCACTTGAGGATCCTTCTCGGCCGCTTTACGGAAGGGGCCCGAGATCAGTCGGTGTCGTTCCTTACCACTCGGGCTGCCTGTTGAACAGCGCGCTGGAGGGGTGGATGTAGACCACCTGGCTGTCCACCAGCGTGCGGTACCCCTCCTGCGGGTCCTTCTTGGCCGCGTTACGGAAGAAGCCTGAGCAAATCGTCTTTTGGATGCGCACTGTGTTTTTGCCTGCTGATACCACGTCGAGTTTGTGCCTAAACGAAAGAACATGAATTTATTTTGTTAACATGCTTAGTATATTCACAAAAATGTTTTGAAGTATGATTCTAGAAAATAAAATTTAAAATAACGGATACGGCTCGAAGGACCAACTAAGGTTTAGTAATTTAACATCTTAGAGCGTATACAGGGCCACAAACTTTGCTGTGCCGGTGGCCAAAATGTGAAACTAGCGTGTTTTTTTTAATGTCATTTTGCTGTCAAGTTGATATCCAACCATAGCGCGGCTAGCGGCTGAAATTCTTAGAAGTCAGGGCCGGTTAAATTGTTACAAAAAAAAGAAAACCGTACGCAGCGCCGCTGTCACCGGAACAGAAAAGGTTGTGGCACTGTACATGTGGCCTTCGTAATAAACAAAGAGTAACTTTACACCTGGCTTAACCAAAAATATTGCTTATAGTGTGTGCCAGATAACTCTGCGCGTGACTGGCGCATTTTTGGCGCTAGTTACAGTGTATTTTTTTGTTCTAATGTTATAGGAAAGATTAGTATTCGATTTTTACCGCGCGCAGACTTATCTGACGAGCACCCTAGCAATATTACTCCTAACGCTCGACGTTTCAAAGCGTCATATTCCTAAGCAAACTTTTTGGTTAAACTAGGTGTAAACTTACTCTTCGTTAATTAATAAGAGTGGTAGAGAGCTAGCTTATCGGAACCGGTCTGCGCAGGTAGTCGGTGCTGGCCGTCTCTATACTTTGTGCCGACCTGGGAGGCTACTGCGTAACTTTATGGATATGAACTTCATACGTTTTTTGGAACAATAAGTTAATTGTATACAAAATATAGCCGCTGTCAGTTCCCTGTTTAGTGAAGTCGGGTATAACAATATCTAGCGAGCAACCTTCAACTGAACAAAGCAGCAAAAATCTATCAAAAGAAGGAATTCAAATGACAGATGAAGCCCATGTCCATATCCATATTTTTAGCCGGTAGCCCCTCGGCTTAAAGCAATCAAACTTCAATTTTGCAAAAGAAAAAACACTTACCTATCCATAATTCCAAGCAGCTGCTTCCTAACATCTTGCGCTCTCTTAAGCGTCCTGATCTGGACAAAGTTCTCGTAACACCAAGCGTTGGAGAACTTATTGTTTCTCCAGCTGTTATACACGGCTAGTAGCGTGAGGTGGTCGCCCTCGGGCTGGTTGAACTTGGCCTTCTTCTGGTCGGCCAGCGCCTGCTTGTCCTAATTGTGTGAAAAAAAACATAAGTAACAAACATAGTTGTCAAAAAAAAAAACCTATAGGTGCCAATGGGGAGAAACGGACAAAGCTTTTTGTAGATGGCGTTTTTGTGATTGGAGTCCACTTTCTACCTAATCTGTGGGATAATAATGTACTCTTTGGTCGATGATTGGTTAAAAGATTTCATAGATTTTGAAAGCTGTTATGATTGGTTAAAAATGTGACGTTATGTCGCAATAACAACCAATCAACAACACAGCACTACAATTGATATTGTGGGCTCAGGTGATCCTGAGCCCTCTGTCGTGATAAAAATTTAGTTCTCCTCCCCATTGAAAACCAGCTTCAGGGATACCTGACTAAATGCTGAATTTAGCCACCTGTTTTGGCGCAGCCAGCCGTGAGACAGTGAATATTATTTATTGTCATTTCCTTTGTTATTTTTAAGGTGTATTTCTGTTATGTACCGTCTTGGGGCCTGACATAATAAACATATTTTTTTTTCTTCTTTCTTTCTTAATTCATAATTCAAATCATTAATAAATTTTAGGCTGATATAGCACTTGTGAACGTCAATGAAGCTACGCCATCGGTTCACAAATCCTACGGCGGGAGCCCTTGTATTTATAGCGAGAAGAACCGGTAAGAAACTCGCCAAGGGCAATTTTTTTCTCCCTGTCATATTACATACTGAGTCGTCAAATTGAAAAGTGAGTCTAAAATATTATATGTAAGAGGTCCATCGCAAATCTAATTAAAATAAAAAACAAAATAAAATGAAAACATTATTATTTATTACCTTAGGCCGGTAGAACACGTTCTGGACGCTCAACATGGACACGATGGTCAGGATCTCGTCGGAGCACTGCAGGGCCACCGACATTATGAGGATTTTGGACAGGTTCGGCTCTAGGGGGAATTCAGCCATCTGTATTAAAAAATAAATAAAATTATGCTTTATTTTCTCCACGATAATAGTTTTGTTGTATACAATTTTATGTTAATACTAGCGACCACCCGCGGTTTTACCGGCGTGGTTCTCGTTCCCGTGGGAATATCGGAAAAAAAAGTAGCCTAAGTTACTCCTTATTATATCAGCTATCTGCCAGTGAAAGTCCCGTCAAAATCGGTCCAGCCGTTTCAGAGATTAGCCAGGAACAAACAGACAGACAAAAATTGTAAATAATGTTATTTTGGTATATGTACCGTATATAATAAAGATAAAGATAAGATAAAAATATTCTTTATTCACTTAGACATTATAAATATGTACTTATGAATCGTCAATATTTTCCTACCACCCATTCAAGACTTTTTTAACTGACAAGAAGAATGGGCGCAAGAAACTTGCCAGCGTTTCTTAGTTAGGTAACGACATTTACAAAAAAAAAACATATCGTTACTAATACAACAATTGCTTAGTATAAAAATACATCATATTAAACAGTGATTATGTTATGTGTTACATCATGACCATGCATTGCGGTCATTCAAATAATCGTCTACTTTATAGTATCCTTTGCTCATCAGCGACTCTTTAATGTAACATTTAAATTTATGCAATGGTAGTTCAATTATACGCTGTGGAACTTTATTAAAAAAGGCTATGCTTTTCCCCAGAAATGAGGCTCTGGATTTTTCTAGCCTAAACTTGGGAACGACAAGTTTATCTTTATTTCTTGTGTTAAAGCGATGAATATCGCTCTGCTTTACAAATGTATTATAATACTTTTTCACATAGATTATATTTTCATAGATGTATTGTCCTGCAACAGTTAAAATGTTTATTTCTTTAAATAGATCTCTTAAAGAATCTCTCGATCGGAGGTTGTAAATGGCGCGAATAGCCCTTTTTTGGAGCACGAATATACTGTGGATGTTAGCGGCTGAGCCCCACAACAAAAGGCCGTAGGACATAACACTATGAAAATAACTAAAATAGACTATTCTAGCCGTTTCAATATCGGTTAAGAGCCTTATTTTCTTAACTGCGAATGCGGCCGAACTGAGTCTACTCGCCAAGGCTTCGATATGAGGATCCCATTGTAGTCGCGAGTCTAATATAATACCTAAAAACTTTGTATTGTTAATGAATTCGACCATATCGCCGTCTAGTCTTATATGAAAATCAACTTGTCTTACATTAGGTAACGAAAATTTTAAACACTTAGTTTTCTTTGAGTTTAATGATAAATTATTACTATTAAACCAATGTGACACTTTTGAAAGAGCACTATTTACTTCTTCAGAACAGTCATCACCTCTATCTACTTTAAAGACTAGAGATGTATCATCGGCAAATAGCACTGTCTCACATAAATTCTTCGCGTAGTAAGGAAGGTCATTTATGTATATTAAAAACAACAGCGGGCCCAATATTGATCCTTGGGGTACGCCCATAGTAATGGGAGCTCCGGTAGACTCAGTTTTATTAATAACTACCTTCTGAGTTCTTTCATACAGATATGAATGCATAAGGCTTACTGACATTTCAGAAACACCATAATGTTTTAACTTCCTTAATAGTGTTTGGTGATCAACACAATCGAATGCCTTGGAAAGGTCACAAAAAATAGCGATTACATCCTGCTTGTCCTCCCAGGCATCAAGTACATGTTTTAGAAATGCAACCCCAGCATCAGTTGTACTTTTACCTTTTGAAAAACCAAACTGTTTCTCATGCAGTATACTATTTAATTTAAAATATTCTAAAAGTTGAGCATAAATTAATTTCTCAAATATTTTACTTATTGCTGGTAGTATGGATATAGGTCTAAAATTTGCTGGGTCACTTTTGTCACCAGCTTTAAATAGAGGAATTATTTTACTATTTTTCATTAAATTAGGAAAGACCCCTTCACTTATACATTGGTTAAAAATTATTGCTAATGATGGAGCTATCACATCAATTATTGATTTGATGATACTTGTAGATATGCCCCAGAGATCTTCTGTTTTTTTAATATTTATTGCTTTGAATGCTTTAATAATATCTTCGGTAGTGACATAGCTAAAACTAAATATATAGTCATATGCATGTAGTAAAAAGCGGTTATTTTAATATTACAAACAGAAACTCTAATTTTATTTATTTGTATGTTGTAGTAAAAAGCTGTTATTTTAATATTACAAACAGAAACTCTAATATAATATAAATTACATTGTGAATGCATAAAAATAATATAAAAAATCAGAAACTCTAATTTTATTTATTTGTATGTTATAGATAATTATTGTGGAGACTGGTGCCCGTATTAAGGTTACAATTACAACCCGTTTTACAGGTCACCAGGCCTTCATACCCCGGCATTACTTAGTATTAACAGACTCCACGGGCGGTGTGTATATATAGAGGATGCGTGTGTCCAGATGGTGGGTGTCCTTACCCGGCGGCCCAGCCTCGTGAGCAGCCCCTCGGCGTCGAGCGCGGACAGCGAGTGCAGCTGCTCTAGCGCCATGATGAGAGACTGCACGGGCGGTGTGTGTATATAGAGGATGCGTGTGTCCAGATGGTGGGTGTCCTTACCCGGCGGCCCAGCCTCGTGAGCAGCCCCTCGGCGTCGAGCGCGGACAGCGAGTGCAGCTGCTCTAGCGCCATGATGAGAGACTGCACGGGCGGTGTGTGTATATAGAGGATGCGTGTGTCCAGATGGTGGGTGTCCTTACCCGGCGGCCCAGCCTCGTGAGCAGCCCCTCGGCGTCGAGCGCGGACAGCGAGTGCAGCTGCTCTAGCGCCATGATGAGAGACTGCACGGGCGGTGTGTGTATATAGAGGATGCGTGTGTCCAGATGGTGGGTGTCCTTACCCGGCGGCCCAGCCTCGTGAGCAGCCCCTCGGCGTCGAGCGCGGACAGCGAGTGCAGCTGCTCTAGCGCCATGATGAGAGACTGCACGGGCGGTGTGTGTATATAGAGGATGCGTGTGTCCAGATGGTGGGTGTCCTTACCCGGCGGCCCAGCCTCGTGAGCAGCCCCTCGGCGTCGAGCGCGGACAGCGAGTGCAGCTGCTCTAGCGCCATGATGAGAGACTGCACGGGCGGTGTGTGTATATAGAGGATGCGTGTGTCCAGATGGTGGGTGTCCTTACCCGGCGGCCCAGCCTCGTGAGCAGCCCCTCGGCGTCGAGCGCGGACAGCGAGTGCAGCTGCTCTAGCGCCATGATGAGAGACTCCACGGGCGGCGCGTCCATGAAGTCGAAGTGCAGCAGGTCGTTGATGCCCATCGTCTTCAGCTGCAACACCTGGAGACCACACACGACGTTCTTGTCAAACCGCTAAAAGTTAGAACGCGCTTAGCCCGTATACAGAAAGAAAGATGGAAGCCGACCGGCGCTTATAAGCGCTATTCCATTCAGGTAACAGCTACATAAAGCAAACCGATTGAAGCAGATACTCATTATTACAAAAGGGCCAGGCCAGCGCTGACCAGCGCGTGTCGGAACTTGTCTGCGACGTTCGGTGCTTATCGGCGCTTGTTCATAGAGATTACCTGCGCTGACCGGTTCCTATAAGCGCTGATAGGCTTCCAGCTTTCTTTCTGTATACGGCCTTATTCTGGGACCACCAAGGATCGGTAAAAACTTTGGTTTTGAGAAAGAACCTTTATGTTTTATCGAATTGCTTGTGAATCTAGCAAAATGGATATCGTGATATATGGTCACATCACATAATAGGCTGAGTCGCAGGCGGCACCTCTTATAAAACCGCTTGCAAACAGTAACTGGTAAAAGTAATATTTATTTACTATCGTTTATTTTGCTCGAGCTAATTAACATAGAAAACACTCGATGAGAGTGCCTTCACAATTGAAAGACAGAGAGAGAGTTTTTATTTACATAAAATACCACACATATACATATAACAATGATATTAAAAAGACAACAGAACAGTATCCTACTAATATTATAAATGTGAAAGTTTAGATGTTTGGATGTTTGTTACTCAATCACGCGAAAACGGCTGAACGGATTTGGCTGAAATTTGGAACATAGATACTTTGTAGCCTGGAGAGGAACATAGGCTACTTTTTATCCCGGAAAAATATCACATTCCCGCGGGATAACGTCGTGTAGTTCACGCGGGCGAAGCTAAGGGCGGAAAGCTAGTAGTAAATATAAGACATCGGTTAAAAAACAGACATAAAACAAGAGCAAATAAGTATGGGTCAATTGGGTATTATTGTTGAAATGTAGATGTTTAATGATGACATTCAGAAATATAACATTATTGAATAACAAATGTGAAAAAAGAAATTAAATCTGTATAATAACAAGCGAATTATGAGCTGCTTAATTGTGACTCTAGCTATCTCTTTCTAAAACGAAATTTACTATGGCGAGAGTATGGCGCTATAGAAATGTGACGTCATGTTTCTAAAGCGCTCTCCTTGTCTAATAAGAAAGTTTGATGCTCTATATCGCTGAAAATATGCAAGATATTTAAAAATAAATACCTATGTTGTGTTGCTACTAATTAAATGAATATTTTAAGTCAATAAAAAAAATTCTGCCAAATACAGTCAGGTGCCGCGAGGTGTCAGTCAGGTGCCGCGAGGTGTCGCGTGCGCACGTTTGATTCGTGTATATCTGAGTGAGTTTTTGTAAAATGAGTTCCAAAGTTATAAAGTGTGCTAATTGCAACGTAGTTATCAGTGAACTGCTGGCATTTATACAAAATAAAATAAATGTCATGGACGAGGAGGGATTAGTGCGTATTTGTATCTCTGCCTATTCGTCTGAAGAAGTAGCGGAAGCAAAATGTTTGCTTTTTGACTCCGTGCCTGCAATTAAGCGTAAAATAGTGAGAAAACGTGACGGAAAAGTCCAACGGGATCTTGAAGATATAATCAGCCTATTAAAAGTGACTGATCCAGACGTAACTCCTATTTTCGTAGCCCGAGATTTGAATAAACTCCCACCGGTCACGTTTGATCATTTAGATGTGACATGCTTGCTAAAAGACATTGTGTTATTAAAAAGTGAAATACGGGAAATTAAAGAAAATTATGCTAGTATTGAACGATTGAATCAGTTAAGAAATATCGTGGAGAACATAAACGATATCCGCGATTCCGCGACTCATCACCGCTCCGAGCACAATATAAATTTTAAACGAGGTGCCTATTTATTAAACGATAGCAGTGAAAACTTGAGCGGTCCGGCTGGGTTCTTAACATTGTCATCACAGAGGGTAGATGTGAACGAAAATGATAGCGCGGCTATGTTACCGTTGCCGCTAACTGTCCCGTTACAACGACAGGTCTCGATGATACCGAACGAACGCGAGAGCGTGCCGACGGCCGCCGAGCGTAATCCCGAGCCAGAACGATGCGTCAACAACACTGTCGATAGCGGAGTAAACAAGCCGGCAGATATTATGACTAATGCGAGTTTCGTGGCTAATAACAATAAAGTATCTGCATCGCCGCCGCTAAAAGAACAGCCGTCTTATTCAAACCGGCCGCGTTATGCAGATGTGGCTTCAAAGCAGAAAGAATGTCCTCAGGAAGACCAAAATGATTCGGATTGGATTTTAGTACAGAATAAACGAAAGCTAGAGAACAGGTTTAGTGGTAAAATGGGAACGGCGAGTAATGATATTAAATTTAAAGCTGCAGATGCCTTAATCCCTATCTTTATCACAAATGTCCACAAAGACAGGCAAGAAAGTGATATCATACACTACATACAAAGCAAGACACAGGAAACAGTATCTTTGTTAAAACTTACATCAAAGCGTGATAAAGGTCATAACGCCTATAAATTATTTGTGCCAAAGATTAAATTACGCCTATTTTTGGACAGCACGCTATGGCCGAAAGGAATAATTTTTCGACGGTTTGTACACTTTCGGTACAAAAACAAAGCAATAGACGCTGCTTTGGTTGTTAATAATAACAATAGTAAATAATGAATACTACAAATTATAATGCTAGTAACTCTTTAGTTACGTTCAATTGCAAATCGATAAAAAGATCGGTCGAGGGTGTTCGACAATACTGATGGCTGGATACTGACTTTGGCTATACCGGTACATCTGCAATTGATATCGAGACGGGCTTGTTGGTGGGTCGTCCTTACGGAGGTGTGGCGTTATTATGGAGAAAGAGTGTTTTTCCTAACGTATCTGTGATACCGTGCGCGAATCCGCGTATTTGTGCGGTTAAAATTGCGCTTACGGACAAGCCTTTGATTGTGTGTAGTGTATATATGCCAACCGATTGTCGTGACAATCTTAATGACTTTACGGACTGTCTTAGTGTGTTAAACGCAATAATTGATGAACATGGTGTGGAATCTGTTTTTATCCTCGGTGATTTTAATGCTCACCCCAGTGAATTATTTTACAAGGAGTTGTGTAACTTTTGTGGTGATCAATCATGGATTTGTGCTGATGTAAGTGTTTTAGACATTTTTTCAGACACTTATACTTATATTAGTGATTCTAATGGCAGCAGGAGATGGTTGGATCATTGCCTGGTCACTGAATCGGCTTGGAAATGTGTTACAGATGCTAATGTAATGTATGACGTCTACTGGTCTGACCATTTTCCGTTGGTTATTACATGTAATTTAAATATAATTCGAAGTAAGACTAATATTGTGAATTTTATCCCGAATACCATAAAATGGGGCGAAAGATCGTGTGAACTGGTCGATGAATATTACAAATTGTGTCATGAAAGGCTCAAAAGTATTGATTTTCCGGACGAGTTGCAAAACTGTTGCGATAAACATTGTGATATCGAACAACATAAAATTTGTATCGATAACCTCTACGATCGAATAGTGTCTGTCTTGGCTAATTCTGCATCTGAGTCATCCAGTGTAAAACCTGTATGCAGCCGACAATTTCGAAAAATAGAAGGCTGGAATAAGCACGTAGGTGACGCGCACAGGGAGGCTAGATCTAGTTTTCTTGTGTGGGTGGAATACGGAAAACCCAATAGTGGACCGTTCTTTGAACAAATGGTACAAAGTCGAAAACTTTTTAAAGGGAAGTTGAAATGGTGCCAAAATCACCAGGAGCAGATAAGAATGGATGCTCTAGCATCGCTCCACCAGAGTCGTAAATTTGGGAAATTTTGGAAGTCTACAAGTAAATTGAACCCTAGACCTGGCCTTCCTGTGAGTGTGGACGGTTCAAGTGACCCAGTATCGATTGCTAACATGTTTAAGAGCCACTTTGTTGTTAGATCGCCTTTAAATCCAACTAGGTCTGATTTCGATGCTGAGCCGTGTAGTGGCCCTATCAGTCTAATAACTGGTACTACAATAAAAAATATCATTAAGTCTATGACTCGTGGAAAATCTCCAGGACACGACGGACTCAGCATCGAACACCTACAAAATGCTGGGCCGCACCTCCCTCGAGTTCTGGCACTATTGTTTAACGTTTGTTTGGTGCATTCTTACTTACCACAAGAACTAATGAGGACGGTGGTGGTTCCCATTATTAAAAATAAAACTGGTGACGTGTCAGCCAGGTCGAATTACAGGCCCATTTCTTTGGCAACCGTAGTGGCTAAGGTGCTTGATGGTGTGCTTGACTCTCAACTGAGTAAATATTTGAATATACACGAGCTTCAGTTTGGTTTCACGAACGGCCTTTCCACAGAAAATGCTATACTGGCCCTCAAGCATGCCATCACTTACTACACAAACCGAAAGACGCCTGTGTATGCATGTTTTTTGGACTTGTCCAAAGCATTCGATCTGGTTGATTACGATAAGCTGTGGATGAAGGTGAGACAGACGGGACTACCGGCGGAATTTGTCTCTATTTTTAAATACTGGTATGGGAATCAATCGAACCGTGTAAAATGGGCTAATGTCTACTCTGAGGAGTACGTATTGGAATGCGGAGTGAGACAAGGGGGGCTTACTTCTCCAAAGTTGTTTAACCTTTACGTAAACGAACTGATCGAGGAGCTCAGCAGCACGCGGGTCGGGTGTCACGTCGGGAATGTTTGCGTCAATAACATAAGTTACGCGGACGACATGGTGTTGCTGGCCCCCTCGATCGGCGCCCTCAGAAGACTATTGAAAATTTGTGAGTCTTATGCAACTGCCCATGGGTTATTATATAATATCACAAAGAGTATGTTTATGGTATTCAAAGCAAAAAATAAATCCCCTGAAATTGTGCCACCTATTAGTTTGTACGGGTCGCCACTTTGTAAGGTGACTCAATTTAAATATTTGGGTCATATAATTACTGATACGTTATCGGATGATGCCGATATTGAGCGAGAGCGAAGGTCGCTGGCTAAAAGGGCTAACATGTTGGCCCGCAGGTTTGCCCGATGTTCTGATACTGTCAAAATAACACTTTTTAAGACATATTGTACATCATTCTACTCGAGCAGCCTGTGGGTTAATTTTACCCAAAAGTCGTTCAGCGTCCTTCGCATTCAATATAACAACGCTTTCAGGGCACTGCTGCGGCTGCCTCGACATTGTAGTGCGTCAGGAATGTTCGCGGATGCGCAAGTCGACAGTTTCCCGGCCATATTGCGCAAAAAAGCCGGTTCCTTGCTGAGACGGATTCGGGACAGCCGCAACAGTGTCATGGAACATATTGCTAACAGTGGGGACTGTCCACTTGTTGGCCAACTAGTATGTAGAACCAAGGCCCTTTTTAATTTAATTTACTAACATAGAATATAAGTTATATGTATACTAACTCCATTGGATCTTTGTTGTCTGATTTAATAAATGATTTAATTTTAATTTAATTAAATACCCAATTGGGCAGTCCCTGCCTCAGCATGAGTTACCATGTCACAATAGTATATCATGGTAACCAACTCTGGAATTCTGGCAGGGCCTGTTTGCAGCGCGTGTCAGCAGCGCTGCAACAGTCGCGCAGAAGTGGCGCTACAGCCGCGCTACTTAAACATGTATGGATGCCCAGTTCTGGTACTAAGCGGAGCCATGCGGAGCTTCACTGTAATGTGAAGGAAGAAGCCGGTGCAGTCGAGCTGCCGCCGCAATGATTACGACCTAATGTGAAGGAACCCTAACTCTTAAAATTAACAGTATCGCAGCTAGAGGCAACAGAGGGCCTAGACAAGTGGCTTTCGATTATCGATATCGCCAGTAGAATAGCAAGAAAATGTATGGGATTGACATGAGCGGTCACGTGATATTTCGATCGCTAATGTCAATCCCATACATTTTCTTTCTATTCAACTGGCGATATCGATAATAGAAAGCCACTTGTCTTAGGGGGCAGGCATTGACGATCGTCAATTAGCGCCCTTAGGTTATCGTTCTGGCACTTACAGTGAGACCCTGCACTTGATGATCTGAAAATATTCTGAGGCCCGAATTATAGATCGACACTCAAGTGGAGAACTCTTCTAAAGTATAGTTAGCAAGGGATGCACGTTTTCGTTGCATGTATTTGCATCCCTTTTTAATTTCTTCTTCTTTCGTGTCGCTGACAAACTAGACTGTGTCCGACCAAAACTCAGCCACGCGAATCGCAGAACTTGCAGCCTTCATTAGCTCCTCCTGCGTGCAGCTGCAAGGACACACAGGGCACGACATCAAATGTCCCATCGTTTGGGGAGAAGCACCGCACCCACATTCCAAGTTGGAATCATCCAAAAATCCATAATCACCTTTCTAAATTGTACTTGAGAAGAGATCTCCACTTGAGTTTCGTTCTAGATACGGGCCAAAGTGTGGAGTGGATAAGAAGTGATATCTGACCGTGGTGGCGAGGTTGGTGCGCTGTATCTCGGGCACGGGCGTGGGCAGCATCTCGTCGCGGTAGGCGCGCTCCGTATACAGCCGATAACACTTTCCAGGGCCGGTTCGCCCCGCCCGCCCGGCGCGTTGCTTCGCCGCCGCCTGTGCCGGACATAGTAAGTAGATTTAACGACTTATTTAAAACAAAGTCTTCGATTAACAACACCATTAGATAATCACTCACGAATCTCAAAGGAGACTGGGCACCTCTGGGCCAAAGGTTGAAAAATAATAGTGTGCGGCCACTTAAGAATCTCATTCTAAATGAAAGATATGAATATGTGCTTCATTTTCTCTTATGAGCATAACTCTCAGATGTGGATAGATAAGACGATAATGTTATTTTTTTTTATTAAAAATATTTTTATTTCGGTAATGATATAAGATTGATAAGGTGAATGTTTACAAACGCTTAAAAACAGGAAATCAGTGATCTAATACAAAGAGCAAAAAAATGGCAGAAGCCTGTATTATGTGAACTTGGATAAGTGAACTTATAAGAAATCTTAAGGGTGCGGTCACATCTGTCTTACGCCACGTGTTAACACGCCGAATCTATTATGGACGTGTTATAAGATAAGTGTGCTTCTAGTGCATACATTTACTATGAAAACCTAACACGTGACATCAGACGAATGTGACCGCACCTTAAGAGTTACTTGAGTCCACATAGAGACACAAAAAAATGGTTAAAATAATGTATTTTTATCATTTTTAACGTATTTTTAGTGAAACTCAAAATATTTAAAAAAGTTGTAACTCTGAAACTATCCATGACAGCGAAGTATGGTTTTAAAAAAATGTAAGCACATATCACTACCATTCAATAGAGGCTACTTCTAGAAGTGGCCGCCAGTTTTTTTTTTTCTTGGTTCAAGGTCCATAGTTTTTTGCCCAGTCTCCTTTGGCACCAACAGTTTTTGAAGTGAAAACTTCTTTAGCGGCGTTGTGCACTTTTCGTGATGGGTAAAAAATGTTAAACTCGCGTCATGTCAGCACACGTGACCGTCAGATCGAAAAATTCATAAGACGGACACGTGACCTGGACGGTAAGCGAGCCTGCCGCAAGCTAAAGTGCACCTACAGAGCACGACATTATGTCCATATTTGACTGCTCATACATTGGTTGGGTGGGAGCGGTGCGGTATAAATGGGCTAAGTCCTTAAATCATTAAAATAATTACCTGCGAAATCGGCGTGACGACCAACGAGTCCATCCCAGTCTTGGAGTTGTACACCTTCTGCTTCACAAACCCAGGGTCCACCACGTAGTAGATGCCGTCGATAGTGAGCGAGGTCTCGGCGATGTTGGTGGCGATGACCACCTTCCGCGAGCCGGGCGGCGCCGGCTCGAAGATACGCGTCTGCATCTCCGAAGGAAGCGCCGAGTACACCGGCAGAATTATCAACTCCGGCACATCCGGCCCTAGAGACTTCATCCGCTCGTATAAGATCTCACAAGCGGTATCGATCTCCTCCTGCCCAGTGAGAAAGAGCAGAATATCCCCCGGAGGCTCCCTCAAATGTATCTGCATGACAGTTATCAAGGAAGCGTCCAAATAATCAGTCTCAGGTTCTTTAGTGTACAAAACTTCCACAGGGAACGTTCTACCGGGTATCGTGAAGATCGGCGCTTCGAAGAAGTACTGCGAGAACTTGACGGCGTCCAGGGTGGCGGAGGTGACGATGAGTTTGAGCTCGGGCCGTTTCTGCACGGCTTGCTTGAGAAGCCCGAACAGTACGTCGGTATGGATGGTGCGTTCGTGGGCCTCGTCTAACATGATCACGGAGTACGATTTGAGGTCTAAGTCCATTAGGCACTCGCGCAGCAACATACCGTCTGTCATGTACCTGGAGACAAAAATTTGTGTGAATTTGAATTTGTTTCTTATGCGAACCACTAAGGAATGGAATGCGTTGCCTGCTTATGTGTTCCACGATATCTACAACCTTGGTCTCTTCAAGGAAAGAGTGAACAGGCATCTCCTGGACAAGCATGCAACATTTAAGGCCCCATCTTGTTGATTTAAACAAGATGGTGGTCAAATGCCTGCTCAGTTTTATATAAAAAAACACTTTCTGTATACTATCAGTCATATCATGAAGCTTGGATCTTGGGAGAAATCCACAGAACACAAGAAAGAGCATTTCACTCATTTTGTTCTTAAGGGTAGATAAAAAACAAGCTAATCTCTATGACAGCTAGAAAAAACTTAAAATCGTACACAAGTAAAAATAAATGTATGGAGGTTTGCTGTTTTGAGCAAAGGGCTTTACCACGCGCGCCCTGCCCACTCGCTACTTCTAACGACTTTCTTGTAGGTAAATCAATGAAACACAGCACTGCTGAAAACAATACTGCTGAAAACATAATTGAAAAATGAAAAATAAAACTGCTTTGATTGTTTTACCGAAATGTTCAATTGATAACCGTCTCAAGTCTCATGACTGGTGCAGTCCTCGAAACGGATGATGTACCCCACTTCTTACCGCAAGCGGCATTTAAAGTCTACCGCTACTCGTATCGCCACCGATATGGCGTCCACTCGTCGCGGCTGCGTGCACGCGATCTTGTCGCACTTCACTAGAAATTGAACGGATAGGGTTCTCTTGTCAGAGTGTTTACTTACTTGATGGAAGTCTCTGGGCTGGTGCAGTCCTCGAAACGGATGGTGTACCCTACTACTTGCCCCAAGCGACACCCGAACTCTTTGGCGACTCGTTTCGCCACCGACATGACGGACAACACCAAGCGGCTGCGTGCACGCGATCTTGTCCCACTTCGCTAGAAATTGAGCGGTTTGCGTGGTCTCCTTACTTGATAACAATCTCTGGGCTGGTGCAGTCTTCGAACTGGATGGTGTACCCCACTTCTTGCCCCAACCGGCACCCGAACTCCTCGGCGACTCGTTTGGCCACGGACATGGCGGCCACTCGGCGCGGCTGCGTGCAGGCGATCTTGTTGCAATTCGCTAGAAATTAAACGGTTTGGGTGGTCTACTTACTTGACGACAGTATCTGGGCTGGTGCAGTCCTCGAAACGGATGGTGTACCCCACTTCTTGCCCCAACCGGCACCCGAACTCTTTGGCGACTCGTTTGGCCACCGACATGGCGGCCACTCGGCGCAGCTGCGTGCACGCGATCTTGTCCAACTTCGCAAGAAATTTAACGGTTTGGGGTGTCTTTTCCAAGTGTTTACTTACTTGATGACAGTCTCTGGGCTGGTACAGTCCTCGAAACGGATGGTGTACCCCACTTCTTGCCCCAACCGGCACCAGAACTCCTCGGCGACTCGTTTGGCCACCGACATGTTGGCCACACGAAGAGGCTGCATGCACGCGATCTTGTCCTACTTCGCTAGAAATTGCACGGTTTGGGTGGTCTACTAACTTGATGACAGTCTCTGGGCTGGTGCAGTCCTCGAAACGGACGGTGTACCCCACTTCTTGCCCCAACCGGCACCTGAACTCTTCGGCGACTCGCTTGGCCACGGACATGGCGGCCACTCGGCGCGGCTGCGTGCACGCGATCTTGTCCTACTTCGCTAGAAATTTAACGGTTTGGGTTGTCTTGTCCAAGTGTTTACTTACTTGATGACGGTCTCTGGGCTGGTGCAGTCCTCGAAACGGACGGTGTACCCCACTTCTTGCCCCAACCGGCACCTGAACTCTTCGGCGACTCGCTTGGCCACGGACATGGCGGCCACTCGGCGCGGCTGCGTGCACGCGATCTTGTCCTACTTCGCTAGAAATTTAACGGTTTGGGTTGTCTTGTCCAAGTGTTTACTTACTTGATGACGGTCTCTGGGCTGGTGCAGTCCTCGAAACGGATGGTGTACCCCACTTCTTGTCCCAATCGGCACCCGAACTCCTCGGCGACTCGCTTGGCCACGGACATGGCGGCCACTCGGCGCGGCTGCGTGCAGGCGATCTTGCCGCGCGCCGTCAGACCGCACTCCGCTAGGTACTGGGTGATTTGCGTCGTCTTGCCGGAGCCCGTCTCACCGATTACTATTAGGATTTGGTTGTCCGCTACGGCCTGTTCGAAGAAACATAATTTAAAAATTACTGCAGCAACGGACAGTGTTACTCAAGTTGCAATTGCAACTCATTGGACCAAACGAGTGTGAGTGAGATCGATGCGAATAATAGGAACCTTGTCTCTTCTCCCTGAGTAATTATAAATGGCACAGAAAAGTCAAATATTACATGATTGTATCAAATGCAAATCAAACATTTAATTACGAGACGTCCTGCTTTTAACAAGATTTCGACAAACACACACACAGTCTCTATTTTTAGAGAGAAAGGAATTATTAAAAAAATGTACAAACAACAACATACCTTAGTCAATTCATCCCTTAGTTTATAAATGGGCAGAGACTGCCTCTGCTCCAGCAGCGATAGGTTAGTCTTCTTCCCGAAGGAAGACTTCTTGCCCCCTATAACATGTTTCTTCCACTCGGGCAGGTCCTGCGGCGCGATGCCGGCGCCGCGCATATTGGCCGCGAGAGCGCGACCGTCCACCTCCGGCAGAGGGTCTATCCAGTTCTTATTCAACCCAGTCGGTAAGCTCTCCATCTCTTGTTCTCGCTGGATCATCTTCTGCTCTCTCCTCTCTTTAGCTAACGCACTTTGCATCATCGCCGCCTGCGCCAAAGAGCCGTCAGGATTCTTCACTATCCGCACGGGAGACAGCTCGTGCAGCGCGCGACCGTGCCCTTGTAAGAACGGTGGTTCTTCTTCCACCAATTCTATTTCGATATCGGCTTCCCCGTCCTCATCCTTGGGCAGTAAACCTGTCTCATCGTCGAAATCTGGCAGTTCACTCTTGTCAATGACTCCAGATGATATCATCTGCGAATAACATACTAAGTCAATAGGCATATGTTTTATGAGATTTTGTACTTGATTTGAAATCCTTAAAAATGTATTAATTACAGTTTAATCTCATTTAATCCGTCATAACTACTTTTGATTGGAATATTAGACATAAGCTTGATGGGATCGACGGAGTATAAACCATCAGTTTCGATAGGCTTTTTTGCAAACGTTGTAAATGTGATCAAGAAACGTCAGGTCAGCTGTGAATTTAACGCCTAGGTAGATCTTTTACTTCTAAAACCCTTTTAAAGTGAGTTAACGTTGACCTTGTAATCGTAGAGAAAAGGATTTTGTGCTTTAGTAAAAGTAATGGTTGTGCATTTCGTAATGTTGAGAAATAATTTATTAGCTTTACTCCATTCCACCACTCGGTCTATATCATTCTGAAGTCTCTCACAGTCTGCTATGCTTCAGATTGGTAAAAAAAAAAAAATGAGTGTCTCAGAACATAACCCCCGGTAAGTCATTGACCATGATAATAAACTCAAGAGGCCCGAGTCAAGGGAGTATGACTTACCCCTACCTGATTGGATAGGGATCAGAGGTGTAGCCTGAGTAGTCGACATACTGCCTCCTATCCTTCATGTAGCTTGCCAAGAACCTCAACAAATGTAAGGTGAGTGTAAATATAAATATAATATAAATGAGAATAGACTTCACACAGCCATTACACTTCGTCGACATTTTTCAAATCCAAGTAATGTAATTGCTACATATGTAAGGCGAAATCGATCTTATCTTATTACAAATGCGTAAGCGTATGAATCAGTGCGTTTAGTAATCTACTATCAGTGTCGGTACAGTGCTGTATACCGGGTCGCAGCAAACGCGTAGATAGCGATGAGTAATTTTGCGTGCAACGCGCCCAGTAGTCGTGGTCGATCGGTTATAAGTTCGCTACTCACTCTAGATGTTCGGAATTCAATTCCAGCAGACATCAAAATTATTAAATTTTTCACTGTTGGATATTGGCGAAGTCTTCTCTACACCTGGGGCGAAGTCTTCAATACAAATGAATAGGGGGAAGCCCGGGGCTCCCAAGCCATTTAAATAAAAATACTAAAATTATTTCAAATAAACTGCGACACGTCCCCGCTTACGACTGATAACGCACTCCGAAAAAACATAATATTACTAGCTGATCCGGCGAGCTTCGTACCGCCTTATCGACAGACAACACGCAACCAACCGGGTCCAATTGTAAATCTCAACCATTCTCGAATCTACCTTTCAGGCACAAATTTCATTCAAATCAGTCAGGAGTTCAGTTACGTACACACGCACAGAAGAAATATATAAACAAACTTTTTGAACCAACCCATAGACAAAACAACAGTTGCAATATTTAGTACAAATTTTCTTCAGCGCAGATTTTACTGTCTATGGTTTGGTTCAAGATAATTGCCCAGACGTGGAACACAATAAGCATTTCAAAATTGGTAAGTTTTCTACAAAGATGGTGATCATTCCCAGTTGAAGTTGTAATAAAGGTGTACCTGCTTGATCTCCCAGCGCTCGGGGCTGGAGATCCTGGTGACGCGCTTGCGGCTGGAGTCCTCGTCGGGGTCGAGCGCGCCCTGCAGCCCCGCCAGCACCGTCGCGCTGGCCACTGGCCGGTCCGGGTTGCGCCCCGACCGCCCGCCTGTAATACAGCTGTACCTGCTTGATCTCCCAGCGCTCGGGGCTGGAGATTCTGGTGACGCGCTTGCGGCTGGAGTCCTCGTCGGGGTCGAGCGCGCCCTGCAGCCCCGCCAGCACCGTCGCGCTGGCCACTGGCCGGTCCGGGTTGCGCCCCGACCGCCCGCCTGTAATACAGCTGTACCTGCTTGATCTCCCAGCGCTCGGGGCTGGAGATTCTGGTGACGCGCTTGCGGCTGGAGTCCTCGTCGGGGTCGAGCGCGCCCTGCAGCCCCGCCAGCACCGTCGCGCTGGCCACTGGCCGGTCCGGGTTGCGCCCCGACCGCCCGCCTGTAATACAGCTGTACCTGCTTGATCTCCCAGCGCTCGGGGCTGGAGATTCTGGTGACGCGCTTGCGGCTGGAGTCCTCGTCGGGGTCGAGCGCGCCCTGCAGCCCCGCCAGCACCGTCGCGCTGGCCACTGGCCGGTCCGGGTTGCGCCCCGACCGCCCGCCTGTAATACAGCTGTACCTGCTTGATCTCCCAGCGCTCGGGGCTGGAGATTCTGGTGACGCGCTTGCGGCTGGAGTCCTCGTCGGGGTCGAGCGCGCCCTGCAGCCCCGCCAGCACCGTCGCGCTGGCCACCGGCCGGTCCGGGTTGCGCCCCGACCGCTCCGCCTGTGAACAGACACATCATCAGCTATTTTGATAGCCAGTTCCTCAGTGATGGAGGATTCCGGGAGTAGTGCGCTTCCATCTTCACCACTTATCACCACTTAACATCAGGTGTGATGAAGGCTAAGTACTACCCCGTTGTGGATAAAACATAAAAGCTATTTAATGCCCCCACTGCTGGGGCACAGGTCTTCCATATGAATAGGCTACTTGACCTTGTTGTCCTATTACACCAAAAAAATGTATTCATTAATATTTTAAAACATAACTTACAAAACTTTATTTTAAAATTTTGCTTTTTAATAACCGGTAAAAACGCTCTTCGCCATGTTCTGACGTCATAAAATTTGTAACTTACCACTTGACAGTGTTGACAGTGTCAAGTGGTTGTTCACTTACCTTAGGGTAGTTCCACTTATCAAAGATCTTTGTGCAATATGCATTTGATCAAAGAAATTGGAGGACTTTGACGTTCAATTATATACATTCAACATACAATTTCTCCAAAAATATGTAACAGTCAAATAAAGGGATTGAGGTGTTGCGACAATATAACAAAACATAATTTTTGAGGAATTTTATGAAAACTAAGTATTTGTCCAAGTTACATTTAAATGAAGAAAAAAATAAACAAGACTGCCACACTAAAAGTCAATCTACACTACATACATACAATTACATATATAATACACTTACTTCTAAATGAGCATGTGATGTTGGATTCAGATCTTTCCCAGACTCTTGACACACATCTTTCATTGTTAGCGAAACTTTTTGCCCAGTTATAGACAACACTTTGACCTGCAAACACACAATAAACATAGCAGAAATCAATATCCACTAATCTTAGTTTGTACATCGAGACTGATTGTGAAGATTAATAACATACTTTGACTTTGTCCCCTCTAGATACCACTTCTGATACATTAGTGACCCTGCCTTCTGACCGCAACTGGGAAATGTGGACAAGTCCCTCCCACCTCTTCTTGACACCTTCAATTTGAACAAAACATCCAAATGGCACTATGTTCGCCACTCGCCCACTGTAAATCTGAAAAGGAATAAGTGATACAAATTGGTAATTTCTTTACTTCATTAATATTTAGTACACTGCAGAATAAACAGCATACCTTTCCAGGTTCAGGATCATCACTCATCTCTACATCAGGACTCCTTTTTCGAGGTTTCTTAAAAGAATCACCAAACCTAGGTTTTTCTTCTCTCTCATGAGATCGAGATCTATCCCTAGATCTTCTGCCTCTAGATCTAGATCTTCTGTGCCTTTCTTTGGACCTTGACCTTCTCCTGTCTCGAGACCTTGACCTTCTCCTTTCCCTAGATCTTGACCTCTTTTGATCCCTAGATCTTGATTGCTTCCTATTCTTTGATCTAGATCTATGCCGGTGACGACTTCCTGATCTTCTTCTCCTATCTCTACTACGACTTCTTCTCTCTCTACTGTGACTTTTTTTATCTCTACTTCGACTTCTCTTATCTCTACTCCTGCTACGTCCTCTTCGGTCTTTAGATCGGTCACTTTTAACTGGCTTATCTTCTTTTGAGTTTTTAGTGCTTCCTTCATGTTTTTTTGAATCAATTTTGGTTTCAGTCACAATAGAACTTGAAGGTGCTAAGGCTTCTAACTCTGCCATGGCCTTATCAACCACATCATCATTTTTGGGTTTGCCTTCATCTTTAAATATGTCTTTGGCTGTAACTCTTTTGTTTTTCTTTTCACTTTTCTCTTCATCACTACTGTCTTCAGAAGTTGAAAAAATAGGGGGCTTCTCATTAGGTATGGCTAAGCCAGGAAACTTATTAGCCAAAGGATTTTTATTTAGAGGTTCAGATTCATTGGTTTTGTCATCAGAATTAACGGGTTTCATGTGTTGTATTATACGAAGCAGATTTGTCATGAAAGAATCGGAAAATTCTGCTCCATTATCTATCAGAGCCTTCTTAAATCCATCAAAGGTGGGGTTCTTGTCAGCTAGGTCAATTATGAATTCAGCTGAAATTTAAACCACAACTATTAGTTAAAAAATAAAGTCCTACTAAGTTACAACAGGTCTTCTAATCATCATCATGAGCTAATAAATGTTACCACTGCTTGGGCACCACTGGCCTTCCTTATAGATGGATAAGGAGAACATTACTTGCAATAGTAAATTAGCAATGTAGACTGTTTCTGTCTAAGTTATATCAAAAGCTAATGGTAATGTTGTTAACATAATCTATAATAATAATAATAAAGGATATTTTTCAGTTTTGTACGGAGCCTCGGCTAGGACTTTGTACACTATACCATAGGCAAGCAAAAGATAAATATAATAACTGAAAACTAATTATATCGCTATAAGCTAACGCGTTTGATGGTACAAAAGCATTATCTAGTCTTAATTTTATGCAACCCCGATTTAATATGGCGGTAAAACGTCACACTCGCATTAAAAAAAATATTTTTATAAAAAAATAAAACCGCCTTCAAAAAAACCACATCAAAAAAGTAAGAAATAATTCCTCACCAAATAAATAACGTAAGTACTTTGAAGTCGGGCGTGAAACATGTACAATTTCTTGTTGTTTTTGTTAAAATTAAAACCCGCCCGACTTCAAAGTACTTACGTTATTTATTTGGTGAGGAATTATTTCTTACTTTTTTGATGTGGTTTTTTTGAAGGTGGTTTTATTTTTTTATAAAAATAATTTTTATTTCACTCTTTTTAGTGCATCGTGCAGGCAATTTACGTGTTTTCTGGTAAATAGGTATGTGATCAAACTCAAAACCTCCTTTTTCGAAGTCGGTTAAAATACCTTGAGGTATCCCCTTTTTAACAAAACAAGAATCATCTAAATCGGTTTATAAACAAAGGAGTTATGCCTAAAGATACGTATTAAATTCACATAACGTGGTAACGAAAACGACAGTATTTTCAAGATTTCCTGAAAACTACTGAACCGATTTCAAAATTTCGAAAAATGGGACCAACTTGGAAACCAACCTGGGGGGCAATTGCGTAAGGTAATCGTATTAATTTGACAGTTCATATTGTATTCAATCGGCTGCAATTTGTATGGAATGACATTTATTATGATACGATATGAACTGTCAAATGAATACGATTGCCTTTACGCAATTCCATAGCTGATGTAATAACGTTTGAACCATTTCAATCGGTTCAGCCGTTTTCGAGTAATCGGTGGACATACACAAAAAAAAAAAAAAAAAAAAAATAACATACATACTGACGAATAGAGAACCTCCTCCTTTTTGATTTAGAAGTCGGTTAAAAAAGGTAAACATTGACAGATTATCATCAGTCGTCAATGTCATCGTTTTTTCGTACAGAAACATCAATGTTTCCGAACGTGATTTAAATATGGTTGCCAGTGTGACCATGGATGGCAAAGAATTTTTATTTTAAAGTTTATTTTTGTACCATTTATCCAGAAAAACAATGAAAATTTAAATATTTTATATGACTTTACTATATTTTTTACTATTAGTACGAATAGTGTACAAAGTCCTAGCCGAAAATGAAAAATGTCCTTTCGTACAATCACCAATTACCTAGCTCATAAGTAGTTTTCATTAAGAAACTTTGTGATGGAAACTAGATAACCGATAATACTTTGTTTTTTGTAAAGACATACACCTAAGGACGGACTGGCCTAAAAGGGCAAGAGAATTATATATAATTCTCTTGCCCTTTTAGGCCTTTGGGGCCCCATTCGGCCGAGCGGGCATCGAAGAGTGTCAACTAGAAGTTAGTTGGGTGAGACTGCCCCCACTGACACATAATTTTACCTATAAAAGTTTTGCATTAATCATGAAAACCGGTGCGTACCTACATTACCTAAGTACTCAGCCACGGAGGTTGGAAACAAATAGATAGACATTTTGGAGTCATATTTAGCTAGTGCTTTGTTTCAGGGCCCACGAGCAGTACATAACCAGTGAATTACGACTATGAATAACATAGAAAACAAACAGACCAAGACAAATAAACATGTTCATGCACACAAATATTTGTCTTGTGTGACGTTGTGTGGTGAATCAAACCCGAGACCTCTGGCACAGAAGGCAGGTATCCTACTACCCCTGCGCCAAATCTGTTGTCATCAATCGTCAATCTCTTGTTGGATAGATAAGCTACATGAAAGATAAAATAAAAGGTACCCTACTACCCCTGCGCCAAATCGGTCGTCATCAATCGTCAATCTCTTGTTGGATAGATAAGCTATATGAAAGATAGAATAAATAAAACAATCAATACTAGCAAATAAATTAAAAAAGGTGTAACTTACCCAAATCTTTATCGTTCAGACCTAAATGATTATCTAATTCAGTGCATATTTTAGACACCAAAGAAAGGTGTTCTAATTTAGCAACTTCATCCATTTTTCAGTATATTATTTCGAGCGTGATCCACTTAAAACTACAACGCATGCTTACATTTTATTTATCACTTTCACATGCACATCCAGAAACACAAATTAATGTACAGAAAGCAATACTTAATTTACATTTTACATGCAATACGAAAACACGATCACGAACACGAAACACGAACGACGAAACAAAAATATTTCAACTCACTGACATTGACATGACATTTTGTTTTTTTTTTTATTTATTAGCCTAAGGACAGAAGTAATACTACCTATTTAAAGTTAAAGAAATATGCTGTTTTTTATGATTTGCTACATTTTTAACAACTTCGGTGCGAGCCTTTGAGTATTCAAAACGGGAGTTGACATATACACGCACGCACCCCCTTTCACCAAAGTACATGTCCAATTAGTTCGTGTCACTTTATAAAAACTAGTTGGTCACGACCATCCGTCATTTTGTAAGAACACATATCACCGAACGCAGCTCCGCTAAAATGGTGTATTGTGCAGTGTATTTCTGCAAAAGACGATCAGTAGCCTGTTTAACCAAAAATACAATTTACAAATTGTAAATTGTATTTACAGGCTACAAGTCTACAAGTTTCTGTTTAACCAACATTTACAAGTTACAAGTTTACCATGGTGGAAAATTTACAAATTTGTAAATTGTAGATACGATTCTACATATTTCTGTTTAACCAACATTTACAAGTTACAGGTGACAATTTACAAATTTGTAAGGAAAACCGTTTCGTTAAACGAAGAATTGTAATTACAAGTCTACAAATATGTAAATTGTAGCACGATTTCTACAGGCGGACTCACCCTGTGTCAGAACTTTACAATTGTTTGCACCAGCCGAATAAGTAAAGAAATTAAATTGTTATTCACATAAAAATGCTTCTAGCCACTAGTAGTGAAAGAATTGTATTATTATTAAAGTTTTCCATGACTTTCTTTTTATTTAAAACCGCAGTAGGTAAGTAACCTAGTACTCTTCAAACAAAATTTTAAATAAATATTTTTATTAGAAAAAAAAATAGAGTAGCAAGTGGCGCAGTGGTAAACGCATTCGGCCTACAATCGTTGAAGTTAAGCAACTTTTGCTATGGTTGGTCACGGGATGGGTGACCAAAATTTTATTATCTCAAGCTCCTCGGTACTTCGGAGGCACTTTAAGCCGTTAGTCCCGGCTGCGTTTGCCGTCGTTAATACCCATCAATCCGCTTTGGGCCCGCGTGGTGGGTCATGGCCCATTTTCCATATCCATCCATTAGGAAGGTCTTTACCCCATCAGTTATTACTTACGGGACTTAAAATGGCTGATGATGATTAAAATTCTATTGTTTTTAATCTACCATCTTCAAAAATTTACAACTTGTAAATTGTATTTTACAACTAAAAATATGTAAATACAAATATGTAAATTGTAATCTACAGGCGTTTTCTACAATTGTAGACTTTGGTTAAACAGCATTAAACTTTACAAATATGTAAGATTTTTAGTTGTAGAATTCTTACATATTTGTAATGTTGGTTAAACAGCACTTGTATTACAAGTCTACAAATTTGTAGCTTTCTTACATAATTGTAGACTTGTAAAAATGGTTAAACAGGGCCCAGAAAGTTCAAATTTTACAAAGGACGGAATTTCCTATCACACTTAAGTATAATTTTATTATCAAACTATAATATAATCACGAAGAAAACGTAGTTTGTTTGTGTAAGCTAACGACAGACATTGCGATAGCAAAATGATACCAAACACCGTGGTACAAGTCATAGTGCTGTTACAAAGAGAACGAATGTATGCTCTATGAACTATTATTTTGATGCGTTCTGATAAAGCACATAAATTAGTTTTTTAATTCAATAAAATATATCATAATGATAATGCTGTCATCAATATTATTTACTTCACAGGTTTCCAAAAATCACATTTTAAAGAACCAATGGATAGAGTTGTGCAGAATTAAAAATCGTTGGGTACCGAAAAGAACAAGCGTCACTTACCACAAGCTCAACAATTGAAAAGAGAAATAATATTCCAAAAAAAGAAGATTAAGAGATTGCTAGACCAAAACAGATATTTATAAAGAAGAAAGTCAATATTGAATTGGGAAGATTAGTGATGCAAAAGTACACAGATACCCGACGACTGTCTTATCTGATGAGAAAACAGATTCGCAGAAATGTATACGTAACATATATATCAAATTAATTCATTTTAAAAATCAATAGAAATATAAAACATTATGTAACTGTAACTATGTAAACTCAAAATCTATGTAACTACAGCTTTTGGGTACTTTTCCTATTTAACAGTCTTTTTGTCATTTCGGTCGACACAAATTATCCGTAAAGATATGCCCTGTTTCAGCTTTTTAAGCTTTTGGACTGGAAATTAAGATAAGATAATAAAGTGTAGATTATTCAAACTTGTGGTTCGGGTAGATAAGTAACTGTTTATAAAAAGTTTAAAAAATAAAATAATATCTTATCTAATAAAAAGGCTACTTGCGCCAACTATCACGAGCGGAATTTCATTTCTGTAAATTATTTGAAGATAGGGCAGAACTGTGTTTTATGTATGTTGAGGGCCCCACAGACGATCAGTCCGCCAGCAGGCAACGGCCTGTTGGCCGCAATCGACCACACACTTCCAGTTTTTCATACAAAAACCGAATATCATGGCTTAATATCATGGATTCCGGGTTTCATGGATCGTCTGTGGGGCCCTTTAAACATTTATTTATAAGCTGCTTTTAGTAATTTTGTTGGTGTAAATAATAAAATCAAATGAAGACCGTATTAAAAAAATCTTTGTTCGTAATCATAAATCTTCCAATCATTCAATTTTATCGATCTCTTTACGCCCCATCACTAACCTTGACGCAAAAGCTGACTTATTTTTTTGGCGCTGCCGTCTGAGTGGGCTGTCAAAATGTGTACTATGATGTTTAGTTCCAAATTTTGGCCACTCGCAAATATAACTTTGTGGTCTTTTCGTTTTCGTGTGCGTGTGTAACAATATGACTTTTTCTACAAGAGTGTGCGTGAATTTGAAGTTGTGTGCTGTGCGTGTATACCTCGTCTCCCCCCAAAATTGGCGGAAAAAATCTAATGTAGGAGAGTCACTGACCTCTATTATACCTACCACTGGACTGGCTGACGTAAAATATTTTTGTGATCATTTGAGTATCGCCATTTTGGCGCTGTAGGCAGATACGAAAGTACTTGGAACTAACATTAGTGATGTTCTTAGGTCGACTGTGGTAATGATAATATATCGATGATAATAAACATAATAAATATATATTTTTAACAATCTAAGCCCATAGTAAATTTCTTAAGAAACTGTCTACATGAACTTGATAACGGAAAATATATACTTAAATACTTATTTGTTTGTAAATACGTGTGTTACGTTCTGGCCCGGCCACAGCGCCGGCGGCGGCGTCAATTAAGGCTGTAAACGGTACGGATACGTACCTCGTAGTACCTCGATGGAAAAAAAGAGTACCACAGCTTTTCATCAGTGAAACACATCGCTTCTATCGAAATAAGTACTAAGTTTATGATGCAAATTTGGTACAGGCTGATGGTACCTATACTGTACCAACGGAAATGTGTCCGTTTTTCCTTTAAAATCGTAATTAAATAAATGATTGAGCAATACGTAACTTGACGTCTTGTGTCGATCAATCAATAATGTCAGGCGTTTTTTGTCAGAAATTTCGATGCCCTAAAAATTTATATTATTGCAAATTTAACGGGAAAACAGACACATTATCGTTGGTACAGGATAGGTACCATCATAAACTTACTATTTATTTCGATAGAAGCGTGGCCGGGTTGGGTTCTATGCTCGGCCACCAAAAATGTGATAAAACTGTTGAAATACTGTGAGTGTGTTGAAATACAATTTCAATTCAACTGTGTTGAAATACTTTTTTCCATCGAGGTACTACAAGGTACGTATCCGTACCGTTTACTGAAGTACTGACACACACAACTACAGCCTTAATTGACGTTATATTACTTAATTCATGTTATAAAAGGTAGCTTATACAAAATAAAAAACAGAAATAAGTACTGCTCAAGTAACAAGTTTATTTGAAAAAAGGTGTTATGTGTGAAGAAACACTAGGTGTCAAAATGTTTTGAAGAAAGTGAATCTGTTTCCTTCGGGGTCCAGTTTCGGGCTTTCATATTTTCTAACCACCTGTTTCTTAGACTCAATTCGGAAGGAAATCTGCAAAAATAATTGATCAAATTTTAATTAAGATCTACAAGTGTAATTTAAAACAAAAAAGATTTATTACTAAAACCACGACTATTTTCTGCATACGTATTATAAGACTCGAATTTAAATTGTCGAATAAATCGACCTCGTATAGCATGTGGGGTCGACCCAGGTTTTTTTTTTTGTGCTACCCATATTTTTTTAAAGAAGTAGTTTAGTTTGAGGATTAATAATTAATTAGTTTAGTTTTAGGATTAAAACTAATCCTAAAACTAAACTACTTCTTTAAAAAAAATATGGGTAGCAGATAAAAAAAAAACCTGGGTCGACCCCACATGCTATGCGAGGTCGATTTATTATAAAAGTAGGAAGTATGTGTTACTCAATCACGCCATAACGGCTGAACAGATTTGGCTGAAATTTAAGACAGATATTTTGTTGCCTGGAGAGGAACATAGGCTACTTATTACTTTTTATTCCGCAAAAATATCACATTCCCACGGGATAACGTCGTGTAGTTCACACGGGCGAAGCCGCGAGCGGAGAGCTAGGTACTACCATAATGTCGAAAGACGGGTATACAACAGCTACTGAATCAGCCTGAGCTCTATCAACTTTTGGTATTGAATATCGACATTTTATCGATAAGAATTTGTCAATCACTAGTGAATTATAAACAAAACATTTTTTTCATAATTCTCTCAAAATTCATCATTATAATGCCTAGATATTGATAAGATATCATTGCAAACAATTTTCAGATAGTAATCAAATGCTTTACACACAGTTTTAGGTAAATTTTGACTAAAAACAACAATTTAATACACTCACCTGTGAAATGACCTTTTTCTCCCTTATTTCGTACCGAGTTTTACAAACACACATTTCCTCGTGTTTATGAGCTTAACTTTCACAATAACTTTCAGAATTAAATATGAAATCACACCAAAATAACACAAAATAAAAAAAATACTTTTAAAAATCTCGCGGCTGAAAAATCTTTGCGCATAACTAAAACCATTGACATTTCTAGGACTAACAAATACTTGTAATAAAATATGGATAAACTGCAAAAACCGTAACAAACCTCGCATCGGCGAGATCTCTGGGGGGCTACCGGCTAAGAAATATGGATATGGGTATGGGCTTCAACTGTAATTTGAATTCTTTATTATGATAGATTTTTGCTGCTTTGTTCTGTTGAACGTTGCTAGCTAGTTATCGTTATACCCGACGACGTCACAAAACAAGGAACTGATAGCGGCTATTTTCTTTATAAAATTGACTTAAATTTCTAAAAACGTATGAAGTTCATACCCATAAAGTTACGCGGTAGCCCCCCTGGAGATCCCGCCAAAGCCAAACTGAATGCTGCCTTATTTCTATAGAAATAAGTCTCTAATACGCGGTACCGATAGCAAAAATTTTACCGTTGTATAATGGCTGCCGACTGGTTTTGTTGACACCTTATAGTTTCATAACCGCATATTAGATTAGATGACCGCCCCGTTGCCTATAACTAAAGGTAGGTAGAGGTTTTCTGATGGGTTAATGATTTTATTAAATCTCGTATTAAAACCAAGAAAGTAGGTATGTTGTATTAAAATAAATACCCCTTGGGTATAAATAAATCCACAGAACAGATTTTTCTGTTCTTTGAATAAATCTAATGCCGCCTGTACCAGGGGAGCTACCGCGTAACTTTATGGGTATGAACTTCATACATTTTTAGGAACTTTTAGTCAATTTTATAGAAACAATAGCCACTATCAGTTTTTAATTTTATGGCGTCGGGTATAACGATAGCTAGCTAACAACGTTTAACAAACCAAAGCATCAAAAATCTATCAAAATAAGGAATTTAAATGACACTTGAAGCCCATACCCATATCCAGATTTTTGAGCCGGTAAGAAATCTGGATATGGGTATGGGCTTCATTTGAATTCCATAATCTGATAGATTTTTGCTGCTTTGTTCTGTTGAACGTTGCTAGCTAGTTATCGATATACCCGACGTCACAAAACAATTAACTGATAACTAGCTAGCAACGTTCAATAGAATAAAGCAGCAAAAATCTATCAAAATAAGGAATTCAAATGACAGTTGAAGCACATACCCATATCCATATTTCTTAGCCGGTAGCCCCCCTGGGGGGCTACCGCGTAACTTTATGGGTATGAACTTCATACGTTTTTGGGAACTTTAAGTCAATTTTATAAAGGAAATAGCCGCTATCAGTTCCTTGTTTTGTGACGTCGGGTATAACGATAACTAGCTAGCAACGTTCAACAGAACAAAGCAGCAAAAATCTATCGAGATAAGGAATTCAAATGACAGTTGAAGCCCATACCCATATCCATATTTCTTAGCCGGTAGCCCCCCAGGCCTGTCTCACTTCCAAACAAGCGGCGCAAAATCGCCGAGATATTTACCTACTATTCTGGAAAACAACCTAATTTCAACCTTTTGCATTGCGTATAGCGTTCATAGTACAATAACTGTCTGCTGTCTCGCTTCAATCTGCTAGGGCTGTCAGAGGTACTACTTTATCTGTGAAAGCACAGCCGTCTCTGACGATAGAGATGGCTGTGGTGAAAGTAATACTTACATACACGCGAAGCGAGACAGATGGCGATACATGCGGATGCGTGCGCTGCGTGTCGTGTGCGACAAGTCGAACGAGTGCCAGCCTATTGAGACTAGTCCGGTGACCGGACGCTTGCGTTTCTCATAACTAGTATAGTATTATATTATCTGTGCTCATACCTAAACTCGGGAGGGAAATTTCTGTACCGTAAGGTACTAATATACAGGGCGTCCCAAAATTAACTCACATGGAGGGAAAGTACCTTAAATACTGAACATATAAAATTTTACTGAAAGGAGACTTCATTTTTATTTTAAAAAGAAAACGAACTGCATTCAAAGAATTTTAAGTAATCAACTGTCTGAACTGGGAATCGAACCCGCTGAATGTAAAAAAAATATTTCTCCAATTTAATTGTACCGATCGAAAGACTCGATTATACCTAAGCATTTCTTCTAGATAACATAGCATCTTAAATAAAAGGAAGACTACGAAATTTAACATTTAATGTTGAATAACAAGTTTGTGCAGCGTTATTAATAGCCTTTTCTGTGACTGTCGTGCTCAATACAGACTTTAACATTTCAATGTAGGTATTACTAATGCGTGAAGATTGGAGCAATTATCATAAAGTGTTTGATAAAGTAATAATGTTTTAAGTAACACCAGCTCGATTGGTTTAAAAATGTTTGAATAGTTACTTTGGTGCGGTTTATACCAACATATGGCATAGTCGTGGGACCCCCCCTGGGCTTCCAATGACTATGTCACATGGTGGCATAGACCACACCAAATACTGTAGATAGAAAGTTTTATTGAAATAGGACTTTATTTTTATTTAAATAACAATAGAACTGCATTCAATTTTTTTTTTAATAATAGCATGTCCAAACCGCACGAAATTATTCAAACTTTTTAAAACCAATCGAGGTGGTGTTACTTATCACATTATCAAACACTTATGATAGGGAATTAGGTATAATTGCTCGAATCTTCACTCATTAGTAATACCTACATTGAAATGTTAAAGTCTGTATTGAGCACGACAGTCACAGAAAAGGCTATTCATAACGCTGCACAAACTTGTTATTCAACATTAAATGTTAAATTTCGTAGTCTTCCTTTTATTTAAGATGCTATGTTATTTAGAAGAAATGCTTAGGTATAATCGAGTCTTTCGATCGGTACAATTAAATTAGAGAAATATTTTTTTTACATTCAGCGGGTTCGATTCCCAGTTCAGACAAGTGATTATTCAAAATTCGGTGAATGCAGTTCGTTTTCTTTTTAAAATAAAAATGAAGTCTCCTTTCAGTAAAATTTTATATCTTCAGTATTTAAGGTACTTTCCCTCCATGTGAGTTAATTTTGGGACGCCCTGTATATTCTGTGCCTGTACATGTTGGCCCAACCATTGGCCAATACCACAGAATATATATTAGTACCTTACGGTACAGAAATTTCAGTCCCGAGTTTAGGTATGAGAAACGCAAGCGTCCGGTCACCTCACCGGACTAGTCTCAATAGGCTGGCACTCGTTCGACTTGTCGCACACGGCACACGACACGCAGCGCACGCATCCGCATGTATCGCCATCTGTCTCGCTTCGCGTGTAAGTGTTACTTTCACAGATAAAGTAGTACCTCTGACAGCCCAAGCAGATTGAAGCGAGACAGCAGACAGTTATTGTACTATGAACGCTATACCGCAATGCAAAAGGTTGAAATTAGGTTGTTTTCCAGAATAGTAGGTAAATATCTCGGGGATTTTGCGCCGCTTGTATGGAAGTGAGACAGGCCTGCCAATACATCGTACATTGACACTTTTGAACGAACAAGTTTATAGAGAGTTTATAGGAATAGGTTCCCGCTCCGTCAAGTGTCAATATACGATGTATTGGCCAAAGGTTGGGCCATGGTTGGGCCAACGTGTACTGAGGGAAATACTATGCTTTGAATATTTTGAGACAGACTAGATTGCGCTAGCTAATGACAAATTATGACGTGAGTTGACGTGACGTGACGTTGACAGTTTAAAATATGTATTATTTTATTTGATCCAACCAATCTGTGGTGAATCTGTGTCCATATTTTTTTTTGTGTTGGAGCGTGCGTGAGGTAATTTTTAGGAAAAGCCAATTTTCAGTTTTTAGGCAAGTGAATTTTGTAATTTGCGATCAATTTTTCATATCATAGAATGGAAAATAACACAGACCATCCAGATCAAAATAATTTTAGCCCTTTGACAGTGCAAGAAGTAGATGTAGATTTTTTGCCCATTGTGTACGAAATAATAAGAAGGTATTTTGCTCTATTTATAGAACATCTTTTATCAATGTTACGTCCTTTTCATATTTTGTAAAATGTCATCTGTTTTATAGCGTTGAACGTGACTTTCACGATAATACGGCTAAGGCACGGGAGTCTCAAGATTGTAGCCAAAAAGTTATAGAATTACAAAAGAAACTCGATGTCGCTCGTGCACAGGTAAGATCCTATACTATCCATGGGGATTCCTATACTTTTAGTTTAGTCAAGGAAAATATAAAACCAAACAAACAAAAATGTATGATAATAATATGATAATCACACTCGTATTTAATTTTTTTTTAATATATATTTGTTCCTAAAGAAACAGGCTAAGGTCTGAGACCATACTGTCTTGTCATTAGTAGGTTTTCTTTCATCAGTCTTGAAAATATGTCTTTAATAACACTTGTTCTTACGTTTTTTTCTTAATAATTATGTCTTCAGTAATTCTATGTCTTGCTGACCTAACCTAACTCATTTAAATGCGTGGATGGTTCGTACACATTTCAATGCTCATGGGAGGGGAATAGCAATCTGAATCATACGGAGCACCTTACTTTACTTCTCACTTTTACTTCATTGTTCTTCATTAATGGCACATTATTGCACTAATTCCACCACACTAACACAATAAAAGCCCCAAAAAACTACTTCAAAAAATTAAGAAATAAAGCCCATCCTTTTGTTCTCGCTTCCCTCGCAAAACTCCCACTCTTATATAATAATTTAATTTTGTAATAATTTAATAATGTCATTAGGTTGAAGTCACTAAACCAATTTTTTTTTGTTATCAGATAAAGAGGCTCCCTGGTATAGACTACAACAAGCAAGACCAGTTAAAGCAGTTTGAGATACTCAGGACCCAGTTGAGACTGAAGCGTGAACTCTTACAAAAGTATCGTAATATGTGCTCATTTGAAACATCATTCAAGTGATCAACCAAGATGCCAATCCGTGCTTTGCTGAGGTATTTGGCTAACAATGAACACATCGTCCAGAAGATAGCAGAATCATACCCAGTGCGTCGAGCTGCACAACTTGCTGTTTCTATAATCTATAGGGGCAAAGAAAAGCTTGGAGATGTAGACCCTCAAAAAGTCAATAGTTTTATATCATTTTTGAAAAAGTTTAGTGAGAACTTGAAGGATGGCATAGCAGATGCTAAGAAACAACTGAAAAAATGATGAATTTATTTATAGCTTTTTTTTATTACGGCATAGTATAATAAATAATGAGACATAAATGTATTTGAGCTAATTTAATTTCTTCTCACTCTGAACAAATCAATAAAAATATCTTCTTACTTAAACTAGAAAAATCACATTCTATTGTTAAACAAATACTGAAAATGTTTACAGAATTCTGAAAAACTATAGCCGCTAGCCTCACTAATAGTGCACTTTTATTGCTTTAGCTGAAATGGTATATTATTTAGAGTTAAGTCTTACATTAAAGTAGGTGTGTTACATTCTTAATGCAATCAATTATTTATTTATACAAGATAACTGTAACACAAAATAAAATATTTATTTAAACAAATAGAAAACAAATAAAACAAATTTCTAATCAAAACATTGTATTTAAATAAAATATAGAATCAGTAAAAGGTGTTTGCAATTTAGGCATTGATTGACGTGAGTGTGGATTTATGTATTAAGGTTTATTAAAGTTCAATATAAAAATACATTGTTTCAGTGATAAGTTGAATAGTGAGTAGGGATCATAATCATCAATGATGTAAAACCAAGGTAGCATCCAAACTGCTAAAAAATATTTGCTTCTTTTAACAAATCTTAACATAAAGAAAATGACATACAGAGAAGAGACGGAATTTGAATACTAATAGTCAAAAATATTTCTAAAAAGTTCGCGAGATGTCTGATATTCTGAAAAATATAATCATCTATTAATAAAAATATCGTTCATTTCGTCGCCATTTATACTATTGTTACATTTTATGTCCAAATCAACAGGACAGTACTATCGGTAGCTCGGGTACTGCCTTCCCGCGATAACTAATAAAAGATCTAGCCCAGCTAGTGTCACGAGTAGTTTTGTACCTAAATCTAAATGTACTTTGAAGTCGATTGCAATGTGGAGGAGGTTGCGAGCTCTAGCGCTCAGTTGGCGGCGACGGAGTGGTGGTCGGGCGGCTTGTCGGGGCGCTTGCGGCCGCGCCGCGCGCGCTTGTCCGGCTGCACCTCGAACGGGGAGTCCGCCGCCGTCACGTCGCTCTCAGTCGGCTGTACAAAAGCCAATTTATAGAGTACACAAGTTGGTCGAAGTAAAGACAACCAGACAGGGGGTTTACCGGCTAAAAAATATGGATATAAAAATATAAAAAAGCCCATGTCCATATGGGCTTTTTACATTTGAAGCCCATATTATGCCCATGCCAATGCCAATATAAGGACAAAATATGAGCTTCAAATGTCAAATTAAACCCATGTCCATATCCATAATTTTTAGCTGGTAGCCTGCCAGGTGGGGCTTCACAAGTAACACAGATCTCGCATGCAGGTGTGGTTTCACTCCACATACCATGGCCCCACCTAATTAATTGCTCTGCATGCCTGGACACCTTACGCGAGAGGACCTTATGTTGGCTGCAGATAACGCCGTGAGAGTAGCACAGTTTTGGGCCAACAACATTTTTGTGCTTGTGACAACACATAGAAGAATACACATAAACATTACATTAATTTATTATAAAGAAAATAAAATTTACATTACCGAATTTTTGTAAATTATGTTAGGTTTGTACATTACATACATACATAAATCTACATATTTCTATTACCAAGAAAAAGTTGAAAAGAAGCATATTGTGTGAGCTCACTTACTGTTTGTCCCGAAAAGGGCGAATTCGCCGCGACTTTAACAGCGATTTTCATTACATCACTGTCAATGTGGCAGATAAGACACGCAACGCCAATACTTACCGGGCAATGTACGTAAAGCCGCGTACAGACATCGCGAGGCGTGCGACACGAATGGTTCGTCTGGCATGCTTCGGGCTGTGTGGACGAGTGTGCTCACAGTGAGCATGTGTCGTTCGGGACGCACGTATAAATGTACCGTCTTCGTATGCCTCGGGTTGGGGCATGCGAGTTGAACCATTCGTGTCGCACGCCTCACGATGTCTGTACGCGGCTTTAAAACGCGTCTAAAGCTGGAAAAAAATTATCGGACTGGCAGCCGCGACTTAAAGATATCTGGACTATGAAAATACACTGAGGTGTGCAAACTATCGGACGTCAGTCGCGGACGCAACCATAGACTAATATGACGTCATCGGACGTCCGATAGCAATCTGGTGCGCTGGATGTTTTTGTCAGCCGAAGCAACGTCAAGAGTGCACACTTATCAGTCGCGACTGTCAGCCGCGTCCGTCAGCCGCGTCCGATAATTTGTTTTCGGCTTAACTCGCGCGTAGTTCTGGACAGGGACTTACCGCTGAGTCGTCCATGGGCGCGTGGTGCGTGGCGGCGGTCTGGCGGCGCGCCTGCGGCTTGGCGGCGTGCGGCTCGGGCCGCAACACGTTACCCACGGCTTTCGTGCGCCCCTCGCGGAACACCTGATACAACAAATCAACTTCCATGGGAAAACTGAATGAGAGTTTAACGTAGCAGATCGGGGGAGCTACTGGCTAAAAAATATGGATAGGCATGGGCTTCGTTTGACATTTGAAGACCATATTATGCCCATGTATGCCTGCTTGTATCCATATTTTTTAGCCGGTAGCCTCCTGGTCTATAAGTGACTTAATGACTTTTTAGATAATTAAATGTTTGAGTCATAGAGAGTAGATTAAATAGTTCTTCTCTCTCTCACTATATCTGTGCACAAAGTGTAATGCCGGCGCCAGACAGCACAAAAATTTGAACAATAGTTTGCACACATTTGTAGCACAGCTATTTGAGTAGATGTTCAAACCTTTGTTAAAAAAACCACAGTACTTTGCCATGTCAGAAGGCAAAATCTTTGTTCAAATATTTGTCTATGCCTGGCGCCGGCAAAAGAACAAGTAGACAACAAACACGAAAACTAACCATTCGCTGCCTCCGCTTGAGGTATTCGGGATGCTTGATGAAGCGGAACCAGTCGCGCGACATCGACAGGATCGACGCCGTCCGAGTATACGCTCGATAACTAACCATTCGCTGCCCCCGCTTGAGGTACTCCGGATGCTTGATGAAGCGGAACCAGTCGCGCGACATCGACAGGATCGACGCCGTCCGAGTATGCGCTCGATAACTAACCATTCGCTGCCCCCGCTTGAGGTACTCCGGATGCTTGATGAAGCGGAACCAGTCGCGCGACATCGACAGGATCGCCGCCGTCCGAGTATACGCTCGATAACTAACCATTCGCTGCCCCCGCTTGAGGTACTCCGGATGCTTGATGAAGCGGAACCAGTCGCGCGACATCGACAGGATCGCCGCCGTCCGAGTATGCGCTCGATAACTAACCATTCGCTGCCCCCGCTTGAGGTACTCCGGATGCTTGATGAAGCGGAACCAGTCGCGCGACATCGACAGGATCGCCGCCGTCCGAGTATACGCTCGATAACTAACCATTCGCTGCCCCCGCTTGAGGTACTCCGGATGCTTGATGAAGCGGAACCAGTCGCGCGACATCGACAGGATCGCCGCCGTCCGAGTATACGCTCGATAACTAACCATTCGCTGCCCCCGCTTGAGGTACTCCGGATGCTTGATGAAGCGGGACCAGTCGCGCGACATCGACAGGATCGCCGCCGTCCGAGTATACGCTCGATAACTAACCATTCGCTGCCCCCGCTTGAGGTACTCCGGATGCTTGATGAAGCGGGACCAGTCGCGCGACATCGACAGGATCGCCGCCGTCCGAGTATACGCTCGATAACTAACCATTCGCTGCCCCCGCTTGAGGTACTCGGGATGCTTGATGAAGCGGAACCTCACGCGCGCCTTGTCGCCCGTGCGCAGGCAGTCGCGCGACATCGACAGGATCGACGCCGTCTGCCGAATGCTGCCGCAGTGCACTGCAACCAAACCGCATTGCGTCAGTCGACAAAACGATTCCAATTTCTGGCGTCAATTATTTATAGACAATCTTTTAAACTGAAATTGAAATAGCAAAAACGAGATTTTATATTATTTTTATGCATTCACAATGCAATTTTGTAAGTATAGGAAAAATGTGATAGTAAAATAAAAATAAATAAAAATAAAAAACCACGAGCCCTATAAGTAGCTTTCAGGCGGGATTCGAACCCGCGCCTCCGGGAATCCGGCCCGATGCTCTGACCAACTAAGCTACCGAAAGGCTTACACGACTCGTCGAATTTTGCTATCACTTGTTACGCTGTAGGCCAGCGTTGCTTCATCAATGTGAGGAAACCCTCGCACCCGAAAGAAACATTTTTACAAATGTTTAACAATCGATTAAGATGAAACAGCCATACTGAAAAAACGGTTTGAGTGAGGTTATTTTAAAATCAAAATAGAGATTTTTAATTGAGTAATTTTGTACTAAGCCAACAAACATGTCCAAGCTCATCCATACCCAGAGTTCAGTAAAATCTAAGTTGATTTTTGTAACACTGTGATAGTTTATAAGTTTTGTTGTAACATCCTTGTATATTATAAATAAAATAAAAAATAAATAAGCAGTGAGTAAAGAACATAAAAATGGTAAAAACTGTTAATGATTCTTTCAATATTATTGTCCCTCGATCGAACCGGATTTTTAACAACATAATTATGGTCCCTCGAAATTGATTTAGAAACGTCGCATTGAATATCTATCTACCCCTTGTTTTAATAGTTTAAGGCCTAAAGGATTAGGATAATTTAGGTACTAAATAATTTTGATTGATATACATTGTATGGTCCTTCAAAATACTATGCTCACCCATGGCCTGGTAGCGCGACGAGATGGTGGTGGGGTGGTGGAGCACCAGGATCTCCCCCTCGAACTGCCAGCACGCCTGCGGGTTGAGCGCCGGCGCCACCATCACCATGCCCTTGCGGATCTGGGACCGCTTTATCTGCTTACAGGGCCATTGGTAACGTCAGCATCAGCAGGTATATTAAGGTGCATTTATATCTATTCAACGACTGGCAATTTTGTGGAAAGCAACTCTGTTGCCGTTTGTGGAACGAGTCTTGCAACAGAGCGTCGACCGTTCTACAAAATATGACTTGTTGAACATGTTGCTTTTTTATCCACAGCTGAGGGTGTATTTTTTAACAAGTCGTATTTTGTAAAACGATCGACGACGCTCTATTGCAAGAGCAAGACTCGTTCAACAAACGGCCACAGTGTTGCTTTCCACAAAATAGGCAGTTATTGAAATGATATAAATGCACCTTTATAGAGGAATATAAGACAAAACAAAATTAAGCTTTTCTCTGCGTCTTGTAGCGTACACATTAATTATTTATTAAACATCTAACTGACGGCACATATTTACACAAGCTATTTAATCTTGTGTGAGGATATAAACTAATATTTATTTGATTTATTTAAATAATAAAGCACCTTTAGGAATGAAAGAATATAATATTCGAGAAAACATGATCTTTTTTCAAAGTGATTTACTATCTTCAAAGCGAACTATTCAACTTTAGTCTCTTACTGCCGCAATCAGAGTCGCCAATTAACTTTAATTGATAATTAAATCTATATCTGCCGCACTCAGAGACGTCAATTAACTTTAATTGGGATTAAATTATCATTCCTATTTTATTCAATACTGGACATTAAAAAGAGACAGATATAGATTTTATTGTCAATTAAAGTTAATTGACGTCGCTTAGTGCGGCAGTAAGTCCAGTATTGAATAAAATAGCAATGATAATTTAATGCCATTAAACTTTATTGACATCTCTGAGTGCGGCAGTTAGTTTACCAGACGCGAACATGAGTAGACAAAGAGTCCGTATGCCCTAAAAAAACTTAACGTATAAAATAGTTAGTTACCTTCTTGAGCGCGAAGCTAGCAGTCTGTCCGCCGCGCACCTCGGGCACCGGCATGCGCTTGCGATGAATGCTCTTGACGGTGATGGGCGTGAACCGGCCCAGCGGGTCGGGCCCCAGCAGCAGCGAGTCGTTCAGCCGGATCACGCCCGCCAGCGTGGTGCCCGACACCACCGTGCCCACGCCCTGACCACACAATATATAACAGTACTAGGGGCCCTTGACGGTGATGGGCGTGAACCGGCCCAGCGGGTCGGGCCCCAGCAGCAGCGAGTCGTTCAGCCGGATCACGCCCGCCAGCGTGGTGCCCGACACCACCGTGCCCACGCCCTAACAATGTTATTTCAACTTGTTTATAAAGCTCCCAGTCAACAGCGACATTTATCTCAGTGCGTGATATAGATGATTTCCCCGCGCGGCGCGGCGCACCGGGCGGCCGGCGTTTCAAAGCAATAACCTTATCTCCAGTACTCAATTTGGCTAAAGCCAACCTGGTAATTTATTGTCTAACTCAACATCAATCGCAATCGCATTCAGTTTGAAAGATATTGTACGGCCATTGCTGCATTAATATAAATAATGTTGGAAAAATGTGATAGTAAAAAACCACGAGCCCTATAAGTAGCTTTCAGGCGGGATTCGAACCGGGGTTTTTTACTATCACATTTTTCCTATACTTACAAAAATTGCATTGTGAATGCATAAAAATAATTTAAAATCTTATTTAATGGCTGTTTCATCTTAATCGACTGTTAAACATTTGTAAAAATGTTTCTTTCGGATGCGAGGGTTTCCTCACATTGATGAAACAACGCTGGCCTACAGCGTAACAAGTGATAGCAAAATTCGACGAGTCGTGTAGGCCTTTCGGTAGCTTAGTTGGTCAGAGCATCGGGCCGGATTCCCGGAGGCGCGGGTTCGAATCCCGCCTGAAAGCTACTTATAGGGCTCGTGGTTTTTTACTATCACATTTTTCCTATACCACAGATAATATAATACTATACTAGTACAGATGCCTCATCCCATACAAGAAATGTGACCGTCCCTAGCGGGCAAAAACTTGCGGGCAGTTTAGTTTCCTCTTTTATTTCGCTAGAGGTCGCTATTGAAGGGAGCTGTGCTTTGTAAACCGAGCCCGTTTTTCGCTTCCCGTCAACAGATAGCGTTAGTCATGTAACGAACTGTTTTAAGCCCCTGGACAAAAGGTGGCGCTAGTAACCGCGTATATATGCGAATTCAAACTTTAAAAATAGTATACGTAAGACTTATTTTTTATTGAGTGCTACTTTACTGGGTTGCGTAGCGTACATGAACATGAACACGCGCGCGTTGCATTGCAATGCAACTTGCCGATGCCGATGATGTGATATTAGTTGATAAGGTAGGTACAGTCGAACCAATTGAATCATGGCATGACCCATTTTGCTAATGATTTGTTTGCAAGCGTCAATACTATAAAAGTCAGTGTCAATGTCAACAAGTTTAAATCGCAACCTTACAGAATTTTAAAATCTGTTAGGCTAGTTACACAGCTCTTTCACACACCGGATTCGGTAGAATAGGTACCAATAGTCGGGCCGTACGGACCGACCCGCGTTGCTGTGATGTGAAACGATCTTCTAGCGCCTCCCGTTTCTCCGTTCCGGGCTCCCGTGTGCGGGCGGTTGCGAGCGACCGCGCGGGCCGAACGGAGAGCTGTGGTGGGTCACGCACGCCACACACGAATCACGATTCACGATTCAAGTAGTTTGACTGTTGTACCCCTACCTACCCAATATAACTTTGCCCGAACTTTCTAAAACAGATAATTATTGAAACTCAAACTAATTGACATTTACCTTTATAGTTTTGCGTTTTCAAACAAATTAGCACAAAGGGTTGCGATTTATTTTCATTTTTAATAAACATTGAAAATAAAGTATCAGAAAAAACCATGACTCCGTAGCTCAGTGGTTAGAGCAGTCGCCTGGACAGTGAAAGGTCGTGGATTCGAGTCTCATCGGAGATAGTTGAGAGACGAGTCGATTTTAGTAGGTACCTACCTACCTAAGTAAGTAGGTACCTACTTTATTTTGCAAGGTAGTAAATAAAGTACCTAGGTAGGTAGTTTGTTGGCGATTATCTCGCGTTTGGCTGAACCGATTTTGATGCGGTTTTCAGGAAAGTATTTGTTACATTTAGAAGGTTCTGGTATTTTAACCGACTTTAAAAGAGGAGGTTCTCAGTTTGACCCGCATGTATCTAATGTTTGTCTGCGAGATGCGGTTTTCAGAAAAGTATTTGTTACATAAGTATAAGAGGTTTTGGTATTTTAACCGACTTCAAAAAAGGAGGTTCTCAGTTTGACAAGCATGTATGAATGTTTGTCCGTGAGATGCGGTTTTCAGAAAACTACCTATTTAATACATTTAGGAAAAGGTTTTGGTATTTTAACCGACTTCAAAAAAGGAGGTCAACAGTATAACTATTGCAATAGCATGTCATTCAAAAAGGTTTTCGTCATTATGATTTCGTCATGTACACACGGCGGCAAATTAGACTATACATGTTGACCTTGAGACCGCCTTTATGCCCTACGTAGTAAAAGCTGTTATCGCAGTTCAACTGTATAACTTGATGTGCTGTCGTGTGTACATTCATGTATGTTATTACTTATAGCGGCTATACACGTTCCGATCCGACAGCCGATTTGGTCTGCTCCCAGACCAAATCTGCGCTACAAACGTTCCGATTTGGTCTGTTCCGAGTTCCGACCAAATCTGCGCTACACACGTTCCGATTTGGTCTGGGCGCAGACCAAATCGGCGGTCGGATAGGAACGTGTGTAGATGCTATTATTGTGCGTAATTATCTCACGTTTGGCTGAACCGATTTTGATATGGTTTTCATCAGACGAGTATTTTTATTGAATTCACAATGCAATTTTTATGGTTGAAAAATGGAAAATGAAGTATTTTAGAAAAAATCGACCCGTCTCACAACCAATTTTTTCGAAAATAGGTACTTCATTTTTCCATTTATCAACCATAAAAATTGCATTGTGAATGCAAAAAAGTAAAAATTTAAATAACTTGCCATGGTAATTTCTTCTTTAGCGATTGTCAAATATCTGGAAAGGTAGTTCTTTCGCGAGTGGGGGTAGTAATATCTTCACATTGATGAAATTAACGCTGGCTATACAGCGTGTAAGAAGTATTTGATAAAATGAAAGTGCATGAAAAAAAAAATTTCGTAAATAACATAAATTACGAGTAGGTACCTACCTACCTCTACGTGGTGAAGGCAGAAACAGTATAAGTACTGGGTGCCTACCATCAACTCTTATTGCGGTTTTGTTTAGGAACCTAAACTGATCTGCTTCGCTTATTCGTACCACGACAGCTTAATATCAATGACAGCGATTCAGTGATCATTCAATGACATTTCACAACCGCTGAGCTGTCATCAACTCTTATTTGACTTATAACTCAGCCAAGTTAACATGACACCTGCAGGTTATACCCGTCCCTTTCACTCTCCGGGCATGACAGAATCGAGTGAAAGAGACGGGTAGAAGAAATAAGGACACAAATCATTCGGTCATTCACATTTAGCGATTCATTTGCGATCCAGTTTTTAGAAGGTCAGAGTACGAAAGAAAGCAATTCATTTTAGGAACCTATTCTGCATCGCGCTATTTTTGAATCGCTGTCTTAAAGTTGATGGTAGGCACCCTGGTCAAAACTACTATTTTAATACAATCTATTTAAATGCCTTCGGGCTCATTGAAAAGAAAAACAAATAAATTACGTCCAGGGGTCTTCCTAAAGGTACCTAATAATAGATGCCAAAAATTCGGTCGATTTTTTTCCAAATACTTCATTTTCCATTTTTCACACTAATGAGTGCTAATGATTTTATAAACACTTTGTAATCATGGTAACTCACATAAACTAACGCTGCAAAAAGCACAATGAGAGTGACTCTTTGCTTCTGATATAGGTAAACATTTGCATTTTTTTGTTAAACAACAGAAAAAATATGCCTTCGTATTAAGTAGTTCATAAAGAAAAACATTTAAATACCCCCGACATAAAATAAACTTAAAAAAGGAAAAAAATAAAATTTCTCTCTCAATCGGGGGACCACAAAATAGAAGTAGGGCAGGCGTACCGGTTTTGGCCACTGTACCGGTTTTGGTCACTTTTCACTTTAAAGTTATATAAATAGGAATTAAAAAACTATTGCTTATATTTATTAATGGCGAATAAAAGATTGGACTTTTAGTTAATAATTACAGCACTTAGCTTTTTATATGTAGTACGATATTTTAGAAATAAACACCATGTTATGTTTCAAAGTTAACATGTTGTAAAATTCTTAAGCAAAATTTTAAGGGTAAGGGTTTTGAAAAATCATTTTTTTTTTCTACAATAAAATTATTTTATGGTTATTTAATATTTTATATCACATTAGAATATGTTTCTTCCAGATGGATAAAGTGTTGTTTTCTCACTGTTGTCACAAAAAGTTGGAAAACAATAAGTGGCCAAAAGTGGGGCTGGAAATTTTAGCATTGTGCCACCTTTGGCCACTTTGCCATTAGTAGGAAGTTCCCAACTTTTCATAAAGTTTTTTTATTTTAATAGACTCACAACTCACTTTTAAATTATATTTAGGTTGTTATTAGTCAGCAATGCAGAGCGGATTGTTTCTGCTTCGGAATCAATAGTATTGGTTAGGGCCACTTTTCACTTACACCAGGACCACACGGTGCGTGATATCACGGTCCCGTAGGTCCTGCGTGTTAGGTGGTGTGGGAAGCAGTAGGGGGTTTAGTGGGTAGGGCTTTAGCGGCGAGTCCCACATACCTTCGGGATGCATAACCGCATTCCCCCTACTTTAAAAAAAAAAAAAAAGGGCCACTTTTCACTTAAAAAGTTATAAGTTTAAATCTCCGTGCTTTATAGTGAAACGGTAGAGGAAGTGAAGCGAGCAACTCGAGTGGAGAAGCGGAGCTAGGCAGCCGTGCTTGCTTGCCCCGCTTGGCTCTCTCTCTCTCTCCGCTTCTCTGCTCGGTTTCCTCACTCCGCTCCTTTTTCATTCTTCTGTTTCTTGTGTTTCATAAAACCCTTGTTTTGCTACCTCGCTCCGCTCGGCTACCTCACTCCTTTTAACTCCGTAAGGCTGCCTGTCCGCTGAAGTAGAGGGAATTGGAGTGGAGTTGCGATTCCATACTTTTGAAAGTAGAACCTAACTCCACCTTGAAGTCAAATGTATGAAAACACAGCTCCGCTCCGCTTTATTATATGGAATGTTACAAAATTTTGTATGTATGTGTACCTACTAGGTACACAAGGCGGCATATCAGACTATACATGTTAACCTTGAGAACGCCTTTATGCCCTACGTAATAAAAGCTGTTATTGCATTTCAACTTGATGTGCTGTCGAGTGTACTTCGGAATGAGTGTATAAGAATAAGGTTTAAGTTCGTAGCGGACTCCTTGGAACTTCAAGTGTCTCTTAAAGTTAAGCAACACTTGAACTTGACGTCGATCGAATCGACGTGTTTCTGATATCAAAGATAGAAAAAACCTCGTGGTTGAGTGCCCCTTAAAGCTGAGTATCCCTTGAAATTAAGTAACACTCAACTGAACGTGACATCGACGTGTTTCTGATATCAAAGATAGAAGACCCTATCATCTTTAAGTGTCACTTAAATTTAAGTGACCCTTAAAGTTAAGTGATGTGACATTCATCATCATGTCAGCCGAACGACGCCCACTGCTGGGCGTTTTTTATATAAACGTGAAATCGGCGTGTTTTGATGTCAAAGATAGAAACCACCTTAGTAGTTAAGTGTCCTTTAAAGTTAAGTCAAGTGCCACTTAAAGTTAAGTGACACTCATATTAACGTGAAATCGGCGTGTTTTGATGCCAAGGATAGAAACCACCATAGTAGTTATGTATCCTTTAAAATTAAGTGCCCCTTAAAGTTATGTGACATTCATATTAACGTAAAATCAGCGTGTTTTGATGTCAAACATAGAGACCACCATAGTAGTTAAGTGGTCCTTAAAGTTAAATGACATATTAACGTGAAATTGGCGCGTTTTGATGCCGAAGAGAGAAACCACCATAGTAGTTAAGTGCCCCTTAAAGTAAGATACTCTTATCTTAACTGAACGTGACGTTGACTGACGTGTTTCTGATGTCAAAAAAGGTAGAAGACGCCGTCATGGATAAGTGTCCCTCAACTGATCCCTCATTGACTGATAAATAAATAAATAAATATTTTTCTAACAATCACACCAATATCGCACATAGTAAATTTATTAAGAAACTGTGTCTACTTGAACTTGATAACGGATAAATATATATTTACATACTTTTTGTTTGTAAATACATATTTAATATACACAGAAAACACCCAGACCAAGACAAATATACGTGTTCATGCACACAAATATTTGTATTGTTCGGGAATCGAACCCGAGACCTCTGGCGCAGAAGGCAGGTAGTTTATCCCTGCGCCAAATCGGTCGTCGTAGATTGATTTGATAGGTTGACTTTAGAGGTGAAGACTACAGTCATAATGTTTAAATGTCCCATAAAGTTATGTGTCCCTTAAAGTTAAGTGACACTTATCTTATCCAAACATGACATCGACGTGTTTCTGATGTCAAAGGTGGAGGCACTATTGTTTTATTGCCCCATTTACCTAAATTAGCGGATGGAGGCTAGTGCCTACACTAGCCTATATCCGCTAATTTTCTTCTAATCAAGTGATAAAGGTATACTTATAAAGTGGTGGTAAGAAGCTAGCTGGGATTAAATTACTGTTTCATGTAGGGGTTTAGTCCAGAACTCAGATAAGATAGCAATTAGGTTTAAACTCAAGTCATAAATATGGTAATTTTATCAAAGTGGCCAAAACCAATGCAAACTGGGTGACCAAAACCAGTGCAAAATGGCCAAAACCGGTGTATTTGGCCCCCTCCGAACATTTCGTTTTATGTAAAAAAAACTATAATATTTTTTAAACTTTGAAAGTTGTAACCTTCAAGTTCGATAAAAACTCTATAATTTTAGATATAAAATTTCTCTTAAATACTTAAGATCATTAAGCACTAAGCGTTTAAAAGTGAAAAAATCCTTAAAGTGGCCAAAACCGGTACGCCTGCCCTACCTAGGTACTAAAAGGGTATAATTATACGTTGAGGGTCCCCCGACCGAGAGAGATATTTTATCTTTTTACATTTGTAAGTTTTTTTTGAGTCGGGGGTTTTTAAGTTTCTTAAATTTTATTTTTAAAAGTAAGTATCTTCCTTTTTAAATTACCTACATACAAAATTAAAAAAACTGCATTAAAAGCGCTTGATCCATTTAGGCACTACGAATAATGAAAGTTTAGTATAAGGAAGTACATACAGACAGACAGAATTTTTTTGCTAGGTACCTACCATTTTTTTATTGCACCTAAATTTGCCCAGGGTGTAGGTACATCTTCGATCATATAAATCGAAGAGGTACCTACATTATTTTATTAAAAGCATCACCTCTGTACCTTTTACCGTTTCGGCAGGCAGTTGACCATCTCCATAAATGGCCGGATAGATTTTCATCAAACGTGGCTACGAACCATCTCGATTAATTTAGCTTTCAATTTTAAAAAAACCGCAACAAAATCGGCCCAGTCGTTTATGAGCTACGTTGCCCCAGACAGACAGACAGACAGATACAGACAGACAGACAGACAGACAAAATAAAATAAAAAAAATAAAAATACAAACACACGTCAAACTTATAACACCCCTCCTTATGCGTCGGCGGGGGTTAAAAACTTCTAGTATAACAATTAACACCCCTTTTTTGCTTCGCGGGTTAATAAATACACACCAATAAATTAATAGATCTTTGGGACAATATTTTGAACTAAATCCCGCTAGATTACGAAATTGTGTTGTGCTTGTGCGACAACGACGACGACGACTGACCGCGACGTTGCCAGTTCGCGTCGCACGCGTTGTCGGCATGCGCTCACACTCGAACGACCCGCGCGGAGACAGAGGTGCTGGGCTGGCAACGCCGCCGCCTAAAGGCCGGTACACACATTCCGGTCCGACCGCCGGAGCGCCGCCCCAATTTGGTCTGCTCCGAACCAAAGCTGCGCGTAACTTTATGGAAATGAACTTCATACGTTTTTCCGAACTTTAGGTCAATTTTATAAAAAAAATAGCCGCTATCTGTTCCCTCTTTAGTGAAGTCGTCGGGTATAATAATTGCTAGCTAGCAACGTTCAATAGAACAAAGCAGCAAAAATCTATCAAAATAGGGAATTCAAATTACATTTGAAGCCCATGCCCATATCCATATTTCTTAGCCGATAGCCCTCCTGGACGAGTGTAGCGGTGTAGCGTAGTCGTCCAAGGTTTGAGGGATTTTGGAGGATTCAATTTAATTGCTCTTTCATTACCTACTTTTGCGTAGGACTGAACGAACAAAAGGTTTTAATCTGTCCATTTATGCAAATTATATCTAATTTTTTTTGTTTATTTAATTTAATAACTCGCATTTTGTCGTAAAACTTAATTAATATAAAAAAGGCATAACACCTCATCAATAAGTACTGGTTTAAGTAAATATTAGAGATGTGCCGAGTACAAAGTTTACCGAGTAACCAAGTAGGTACCGAGTAATACTCCGTTTTGTCTTTATGAAACCGAGTACTCGGTCGAGTAACTTGGTTCAGTTTATAAGTATAGGAGTAAATACGCGAAAAACACGTTCAAACATGACCGCGGAGTGCAGCCGGCGAGCGAGCGGTACCTCGCCGCCTTCATCCCCTTCCTTCACCCAGTTGCGTCCAGCCGGCCTAGCATGAGCGGCTTTTATAGCGCGATATGATATGGTACGGCAAGTTGTCTCGCTTACACCTTAGCGGGGTAAGCAAGACAACTTGCCGTATCATATCATATCGCGCGCTATAAGCCGCTCATGCTAGGCCGGCAGGTACTTTTACTTCTAGTCAGTCATTTCTTTCAAATTGTGTACGGGTGATAAAGCAATTTTAGTACTAAATTCTTATACTTTTTATATATTAAATTACATTTTATATCATAAATAATATTTTCCAGTGTCCTATTCTTATTTTTTTTTTCATGTGATTCAAATTAATAAATTTTAATGTTAAGTACCTAATTACCCTAATTAAATATGCATAATACTACAGTACTATTATTCTATTATTAGGCCTATGCTTAGTAGTAGACGTCGTATGGCTGATGATGATGACTACTATTATCGCTCTCAAAATTAAAACCATTTTTTTCTAATGTTTGATTACTCGGCTTTTAAAACGAGTTACTCGGCCGAATACGAGTACTATAAAAATTGCCGAGTACGCCGAGCAACGAGTAATAACTGAGTACTCGGCGCTTCTCTAGTAAATATTTAGCAAGTTTTAGTATTTTAATGAAAATAACAGAAAATAAAAAAAATATGAAATAGAGTTTTTATAATACTTAATTTTAACAATAAAAAACCGGAAATATTTTTGTTTGTAATCTATTTATTGGAGGCAAATCTATGTTTTCAGTATTCAAAAATAATATTAATATTGGGAGATTAGCAGTGGCTGGCAACAATGCAACCACAGCTTGGTGCGGCCTGGGGCCTTGTTATTCTGTGGCCTGACCAAATCGGAATGCCTGTAGCGCCGACTAGATTTGGTGAAGCAGACATTGCTTGAACGTGTGTACCGGCCTTAACACTTCGCCATCACACAAACGCCTTCTAGCGGCGAGTAGCGCTTTAAGGCAAATCAAATAATATGATAACATTCTATCGGAATCTGTGGATTATATATTATCCTATCCTATCTGCGATAGTTGAAAAAATGTTTTTCAAAAGCTTCTTTATGAATTACAATTCCCATTGTTTATTACGACCTTTAAACTTTATACGAGCGCCACGAGAGCCATCTAGTGTTGAATAGCAGGTATCACACAACTAAGCGAGCGTAAAGCATAAGCTAAGTGCTTTCGGGCATGCTTGCGGGCAAGAAAGGTATTGATATTATTGAATTTCTAAAATGCTCCAAATAGTATTGTAAATACGAAAATTTTGTAAATCGATTCTTTTTTAAATATGACAGTTAATTTATGACACTTTCCAGTGGCTTATAGTGTGTTTTTTCGTTTAATTTGATATGACAAAACCGTAAGCGAAACACGTATCGCCATCTATTGAGACAATTTTGAACTGATTTTTTTTGTTCGCGATTAGACCCCCCTGCCTATACTTACAAAAAATTGCATTGTGAATGCATAAAAATAATTTAAAATCTTATAAATAATATTGTCAACTTTCTTCAACAACAAGTGATGGATGTTAAATAGATGTCAAACTGAAAGCGATTGCGATTGATGTCGAGTTAGACAATTACTACCCTGGGTCTGGATGTCTGGAAACTACATCAACGAATAATGCAGTACATGATCAAAATGATCAAATAATTGGCAAATTATAAAGTAAAAAAGTCATTGCTATATTTTTAAACATCGCCAAGGCATTTGACACTATCTCTGTCCCACCATTGATTGATAAGTTGGAATTAATTTGAATTTGCGATCTACAGCTAAGCCTGTTAAAAAGCTACCTGTGTTACAGACGAAAAAGAGCCAAAGTAGCTGATCACAGAAGTGATGACTTGCCGCTTGAATATTGGAGTACCTCAGGGTGATGAATTAGGTACTACACTCTTCCTAACGTATGTAAATGAGCTATGTGATCTCCATTTACATAGTGGCATAATTATAGACTAGTTTGCTTACGACACTGCGCTATTCTTCTATGGGGATAGCTGGGAAGAAGCTTGCAATTTATGCAGCTTACAAGAAATGAACTCACTCATTATAATATTCGTGTATATATGTGTATTTCACACACGTTCCCACCCTTTTACGCATACTCTCTCGTGATGTACTTCTCACATCTTCATACAAACGTGAATGTACAAATCTTGCTCGGTACGGTGGTGAAGAGGGTGGTAATCTACAATACTGGACTCCTAGTACAGATAGCAGTCTCCCACATAGCTTATCTTAATTACTGTTTCTAGGTAAAGAAATCAATAAATGTATTTTCTGTGTGAGGTAAATATCTATACTAATACTAGCGACCCGCGCTTCGCTTCGGTGTAGTGTGGTATTTGACACAAAGTATTATACATATAAACCTTTTTCTTGAATCACTCTATCTATTAAAAAAACCGCATCAAAATCCGTTAGTTTTAAGGATCTAAGCATACATAGGGACAGACAGCGGGAAGCGACTTTGTTTTATACTATGTAGTGATTATAAAGAGGAAAGATTTGATTGTTCGTTTGTTTGAATCGAATAGGCTCCGAAACTACTGGACCGATTTAGAAAATTCTTTGACCATTAGAAAGCTACATTCTTCCCGAGTGACATAGGCTATATTTTATCCCGATATTCCCACGGGAACGGGTACCACACGGGTAAAACCGCGAGGATCCGCTAGTTTTGTATAAAGTGGCAACTTGCAATATTAAGGCTATTGCAGCAGTCACGGCAAGTTCTCCGCGAGGATCTGCTACTAAATAATATTTACCGGCACGGAGTAAGTGTCATCGATCTGGAACTCAGCGGGCTTGTCGTCGTGCGCGGGCATGCGCGTCTTCAGTAAGTTCAGGAACATCGTCAGCAGCTCCAGGTTCTCGCCCGTCACGTTCGACACTTGGAAGATCGGGCATAGCCTGCCGAACAAACGGAACACACTTTTACAACAATTTGCTCAAATCTTATAATTTAAAGCACAAGTTTTTAATTACAGTGTGACATATCTTCTTAAGCCGATTGAAAAATGTCATGCTACTATTTTTTAAATGGAGATGATAATGTCTGGTTTTCCACAATATTTTCCTTCTTACCATAGATAATCCAATAGAGTTGCATTAACTGCCTGTTATCAATTTACATTCTACTTAAGGGCTATCAGATTAAGGTTGAATTTTGTTGTTTGTTTTGTTGAAAATATTTGCCTAGTTACTTTTGTTAGTCAGTAATTAGTTGGTTTGTTTCTCTTTCCTTTTCTTTTGTTTATGTCCATGTTATGTTTGTGATGCAAATAAATGATTTTATCTATCTATCTATCACTAACCTCTGCGACACGAAGTTAGTGGCGCTCACGATGACGTCATCCTTGTTCTTGACCATGACGGGCACCTTCCGGCAGCCGGACGACTTGAGCACGCGCGCTAGCAGCTTGAGATTGTCGCGCAGAACGTTGGGTGGACACATGTCCACCTTGGTCACTACCACGAACACCGGCACCGACAGCGCCAGCGCCAGCCCTAGATGCTCTTTAGTCATGCCCACTATGCCTGCGTTCGCCCCTATCTGAGGAAACGAAACAAAATCATATACAACGTGTTAATACTTTTAGCGAAATTGAAAAATAGTTTGTTCAGAATCGAGAGTAGAATCGATTTCACAAATTTTTGATAGGGGTTAAAATTGTTCAAAATAATTGTTTTCATTTTTTGTCCCTTCTAAAAATGTGTGTGTCTACTGCCTATTCATTCAATGCGCGCGCGACCCGTCACGTGCTCTCTTACATCATAGTAGAGCTTTAAATCTTTCAGAAAGTCATGGAAACCTATACGAGAATGCCTTGGCAGTTTCTTTAAAAAAAATGTTTTCAATGAAATTAATTAGTTGATACCTATTCGAAAAACGAATTATAAATAAATAAATAAATATTTTCTTACAATCACACCAATTATCTAAGCCCGTAGTTAATTTCTTAAGAAACTGTGTCTACGTGAACTTGATAACGGATAAATATATACTTAAATACTTTTTGTTTGTAAATACATACTTAATATACATAGAAAACACCCAGACCAAGACAAATAGACATGTTCATGCACACAAATATTTGTCTTGTTCGGGAATCGAACCCGAGACCTCTGGCGCAGAAGGTACGTAGATTACCCCTGCGCCAAATCGGTCGTCGAATTAAATGCTGGGAGGTTATATTAATCAACTGTACTGTAATGTTCGAAAACAATGTTAGTACAAAGTACGATAGGCGCAAGCTAAGTTATTTATCACAATAAAAATCAACAATCAAAAATTTTCGGTTTAACCAACAACACTCGAAACTCAAAATAGTTTTTTTCTGGTCGATTTAGCATCTTCTTTTTTTGGCGGTGTTGTACAGCAATTCTATTTAAATAAAAATGTTGCCCTCAAGAAAAACTAAGATAATTATTGCATAATCTAATAAAAATCAACAAAATCAAATCACGCTTTTTTATTCAATCAGATTTTTTTAATAAAATAAAAAATCATGTTTTTTTTTCAACCCTGAGTACTGACCATGAGCATGCCGAAGTCCGGCGCGTGGCCCGTCATGCCGAACACGGTCGTCTTGAGGTAGCGCTCGTGGCCCGCCAGGTCGATGAACGTGATCACCTTCGACGACTTCTCGCAGATCTTCACCCAGTCCAGCGTGCCGTGGTCCGGCTTGTTCACCACATTACCTGTGTCAAATGTTTCATTTTAAAGTGGAGTTTGCTGAAAGGATGCCCCGCTCTTATGGAGCTTACACAAGCGATTTGTCCTGGGGTTCAACTCTTTTCTGAAATCAGAATGCTACTTTTAAACTTAAAAACTACAGTTGAAACTTGGTAGGTAGATGTACTCTGTGAACCGCTTTACGATTTTATTACAAAAATTAAAAAATTAAGGGTCTACATAGAACTGAATCTGAAAGCGTAAAAATCTAGAAAAAATATATGCTGTAGATCTTAATAAAAACTTTCAACGAAAATTGTTTTGAACGAGATATAGTAAGCACTTTTTGAGTTAAAACACATTTTCAAAAACCGCAAATATAACTTTGCCATTCATACAATCACTTTGAAACAAAGTTATATTTTGTTGACGAAAAATGATAGTGGAATTTTAGCTAGGTATAGGCAATCGGTACGTTAAGTGGGTACCAAACCCTTCATGGGCAGTCCCCCACTCGCGCTTGGCTGATTTTTTTATTTATGTCAAAGCAGGCACTGACTACATCCACCATTCACTGTGAATAATAAATAAATAAATAAATAACTTCTTACATTCACACCAATTATCTAAGTCCATTTTAATTTCATTAAAAACTGTATCATGGAAAACTTGATAACGGATAAATAATTATATATGTTCAGTACACCCCTGCCTATACCGCGGAGCCGGCCTGGCGCAGTGGAAGATTTATCATGAGTAGACTCCGGACAAGAACTAGGTTTCAGCGGGGATGTAAACTGAACAATTGGACTGCGATACACAGCGGATAGAATTTGTGAAGTAAGGTGATTTTACATACGGGTCCGTGTGTCGAATGTCTCCAAGGCAGAAGTGGTGTAAGGGAGCGCGCGCGCCCCTGGGGTCCTTTCTTCGTCTTCTGCAGACCTTACCAACTCGTCACCTTACGCACAACACAAATAACACACAGGGTCCCAAGACACTGGGCAACAATACACCACGACACACGCGGGGGAGCTTTTTTTATTACGATATATTGTCTCGACAACAAGCGCGTGTGGTAGAAAAGGTTATCTTTCAAAGCATCCGCGACCGGCCACTCCAGAGATGGCATCAAAACCTTGGTCGTACAAAACGGGATCACATAGATAATTTAAGATTTTATTCAAACTCGATATGCCAGGCACATTCAACGCGAGCGATTTTTAACAAATTCAGCAAAATTATTCCGACATTTTCTAACAAGAATTTCAATCAAGTGTCACTGTCAACTTCAAGTGACAGCTAATGTCAATTTGACGTGACATTAGAGTTGCGTTCAGAAACGTCGATCTTTTCCGAACAATATACTTAAATACTTTTTGTTTGTAAATACATACTTAATATACATAGAAAACGCCCAGACCAAGACAAATAGACGTGTTCATGCACACAAATATTTGTCTTGTTCGGGAATCGAACCCGAGACCACTAATTCATTATATTCAGTATAATACCCACCCATGCTATCGAAGCCGAGTATATCGTTCCCCACGGAGCTGGTCCGGCCGCTCTCCATCTCGTGCTTATGCCGGAACAGCCTCTGGCGCGCGTACCCTCGCCCGTTGTCCAGCTCGCCGTGGGTCAGCACTCCGAGCAGAGTAGACTTGCCGGCGTCTACGTTACCCACTACCGCTACCCTGGAGAAGACAAGCTACGTGAGTCGCGAGTTTTCTGTTGGTTCCTTGGTACTTGAATTAAGGCACAAACTCTAAGATCCTTTGGAGCTCTAGTAAGGTATGAATATCAACAGAGAAGTCAGCGTCGCTCGCGCGCATTAGTTCTCTGTTGATATTCATACCATTTTGTATTTTAGGCTATGGCGACATGGTTCATTTTTCAATGACTTCAAAAATTTCCCCGAGGATTTTCCATTCTGTCTGCGCTGAGCCTAAGACGCTATTTCCTTTCTCTGAGTCAAAACTTGTAACTATTATCTTTTATTTTATATATATCTTTTTGTGCAACCTTTCCCTTTTTTCTTATTTTTTTATTTCTTTTACCCAAGGTTGCCTGGAAGAAATTGCTATGCAGCAATAAGGTCGCCTATTATCTGTATGTCTTATTCCTGTCGTGTGAAATAAAGTATTTTTTATTATTTATTCTCATTTAAATTATCCATTGGGGAATAGTAATGGAAATAACAGATATGACATGTTAGAAATATGAGTATGAGCATGAAAATTTTATTCCTCTAAGCATCATGTAGAAAAGATGCGTGCGTTGAGTCGGCCCGAAATAATTCGCCAAAATTAAATGCTTGTTTAAAGAAAACCTCATTGTTAAATACATTGTTTATGGCGATTTAATATTTTGAAGTCGAAGCCTACGGACCGTATCTCCATGAAGTCCGTGTGGTCTAGCTCCGTGCGCAGCAAGTACTGGCCCGTGAGGCCGGAGCCGCAGTCCCAGCGCCGCAGCTCCACGCATGACACGCGCTCGCTGCTCACCAGTGACTGCAGTGTTGCCACTGATGCGTTGTACTCATCCTCCGTCAGCCCTCGCCCGTCTGAAGGCAACATAATATTACATGGATCAACAATTACATTGCTTCAATGCATCAATAACATCATTGAAAGATTCACTGTTAATTTTCAATGCAATGGAATTCAATGCTTTTCAATGAAATTGCTGTCAATTTGGTTTTTTTACTTCTTAATCAATGCTTCAGTTTGTGAGCAACTTTGTCACTGACAAAGACATTATTTACTGTAATGTAATACATAGCACAAGTGTTTTATGAAAAGAACCTTTATTAAAGTAATTGATCAAGATTATATAATATGCAGTTTCAAAATCAATATAAAATCAACTGATTAAATATTGTATATGGTGACTAATTAATAATGAATTGCACTCATTACTGTAACAGTGCAAGATTGCATCACATTATCAACAACTGATATGGCTGATAAAACAGCAATTTGATGTTTTGAAAGTTATGAGAAAAAAACAGTTTCTATAGATATTGAGCAATAGATTAAAGATAACTTCATTATTCATTTGTAAAATAAGACAGTTAAAAGTAATACATTCTCGTTTCTTATTATAAATTTCAGGGTTCATTGCTTTTTGTATTATGTTTTGTTTCACAACATTTCTCTTATTCACTTTTGTTTGAGACAAATATAGATTTTTCCTCTTTATAATATTAGTATAGATTACAAAACCGTTTTGTGTAATTGTAAACATAAATTAAAATATGAGATTTGGCAGTGCTTAATGTAATAAAATAAGTATAAAATTTCATTCAATAAATTAAAAAGAGAAAAATATATAAATACCAGTTATGTGCAAGTCTTACCTTCTCCTTGTCCAATGTCATAAATTATTTCCCCATTTCCTGCCTCTAGCCTCTCCATTAATTGCTTGTGCAGCAGTTCATATTCATCAGCTGTCGGACTCACCAGGATCATCTATTTCATTGAAAAATTATAACTGTTAAAACTTTTAACATTACACTACACAGTATTATAATCACATCACCTGGCTTTACAAATAAAATAAAAAAGGCACATAAAATACACAATCATATGACATATAAAATAAATTCAACTGATATAAAAACCTTCATCATTATGGATGTTGAGAATAAAAGAATGTGTTTAAAAATTAAGTAAATTAAATGCAAATGGTCAGTGTTGCTGGCTGTCTACATCTAAACAATATGAATGTTATTAGTCATACATGACACTCAAATATCAGTTAAGATGATGCAACAGGCACACCATTATTACAATCTGTTGCAGCAAGTAAGGTAAGTCTTTGTCGGTGAGCATATTGTGACACAATGTTAAAAGTTATGTTATACATTCGCAAAAAGGGTAATAATTCAAATTTGAAATTTTGTAATACTAATGTTAGCAACAAACTTTTGGTTTTTTCATTAGTCTTCATCCTATGCACAAAATTAAAAAGTCTAATAAGTTTAAAAATGTATGTGTTCTGATAGTTTTAACAATGCACACCATAAATTTGATGGTTGATTACGAAAATGTGTAAAAATTAACAACAAAACTCTGGAAAACAGGAACATTATCAAGTTCATAACAAAATGCATTGTTACAATAACATACCTTTCCTCTGATACTGGAATAGTCTGTCTCACTTTCAGGAAAGCCTTCAGCCTCGTTCAACGGGCTGGTTTGGGCTGGGGACTCTAGCATAGTATCCATTTTCACAAGTAGTACGTATCGTTTATTTTGGAGTGGTCAATTGTTATTGCTCATTATGTCATCACATTACAGTACTTTGTTGTCAACCTGGGGTTGAGCGCGAATAACTGAAACAATGTCCGGAGTTCTATTATCTTATTAAGCTATTTAATAACATTAAAACTAGAAAGATTACGAAAATAAAAAACAAAGATACCAAAAATCTCCAAACATATGAAATAATAAATCGAGTTCTTTTTATTTCTATATTGGTTCATGTATTACACCACAAATAGGTATTCTATATAACAACGAAGGGCAACGAGGACTAAACAAACCTTTTTCACTTCCACTTGTATAGGAATCAAACTGGAAAATATACGAAAAACAAATTTTGCCAAAACAGATGGAAAATTAAAAATGCCAACAATTTTGACTGTTTTTGACAACTCAGCTCAGCCATCGTTCGTTTTTTTTAACGTTTACTTCTGGGTAGGGAAAGGGATCAATGCCCATACAGCCTAGTCATCAGTCTTTTCAGTATTTACTTTCTTTCGGATCTTTCGAAATTCTTATAAAATGATGTCTTCAGTAAAGTTTTCTATGACTTGCTAACCTAACCACATACTTATTAACTTGCGCGGTTCACATATTTCAATGCTCATGGGAGTTTTACGCGGGCACTGTACGTGGTTTATTTTATTACTGGCATTGATATCTTGCAAATTAAGCTTAACGGTATTCATTTATCAATAAATGAGTAATTTAAATGATTTTATAGTGATCGAAACTTCGATCAACAATAACACGGTCGAAAACAAATATATTGTAAAAAGTTAAAACTTTTTAATTTTATTATTCTCATATGCTTTTTTATGACTGTGTGCTCTCCTTGCTGGTACTGGTTTTCCATTGAAACCACTGACCTCTATGTGATTGAAAATTTGAAACACAAGTACAACACAAAACAAAATGTGGAGCTACCGGCAAAAAAATATGGATATGGACATGGGCTTCATTTCGGCCCATGAAGCTCGACTTAATACTGAGGTAACTGGAGTTCTCACCCTGAATAAAAAAGTGAACACCAGCAAATTTGACATTTATCTAGTATGTAGTGGCTGTCAGTTGTCTCATATGATATGACCATACGTATTTTTTTAAAGTGTAGGTGAGACGGAAGACAGCCACTGTGTAATTTGTGGTCACAAAAAATTGTTGGTACTGCACTCTCCAGTTACCTCAGTAAAGTCGAGCTTTATGTTTGGTTGGGCCCATAGAACAAAGCCATATAAGAACAAAATATGGGCTTCAAATGTCAAATGAAGTCCATGTCCATATCCATATTTTTTTTTCCGGTACACCCCCGCCCGACGATGGTCCATCATGGTCAGCCAACATTATCGGCCATCATCGGCCTTGTACACGATCACCGACTGATCAGTCAACGAGATCGGCCATTATATACTGGGGGATGCTAGTATAAATAAGTATATGGGGGTGACTAGGGGCAACAGCATACTGCAGTGCAAACCCACTGACCTCTATTATTTACACGACTGACTGTCATAAAATATACGTTTTTGGGAACTTTAAGTCAATTTTATAAAGAAAATAGCCGCTATCAGTTCCTTGTTTTGTGCAGTTTTGTGACGTCGGGTATACGATAACTAGCTAGCAACGTTCAACAGAACAAAGCAGCAAAAATCTATCAAGATATGGGATTCAAATGACAGTTGAAGCCCATACCCATATCCAGATTTCTTACCCGGTAGCCCCCAGTGTGTAATAATAGAAGACAGTGATGTTCTTGTCTTTGCTCATTCATTCATTTTTCACTTCTCTATTCTTCCATTCATTCATTTAAAAAGTAAGAAAGGAAGTAAGTTACTCTATGATTCATTCGTTCAGTTATCGAATGTCAATGAATGTGTTCAATCAAGAAATTATTGCAGATTTTTCAATATTTTTCGTAAACAAAACATTGAACCTTTAAATAATAAATATAATTCCCAAATTCTAATCATATTATGGTTCTGTGGATCTTTCAATCTTTGAACAATCAATATGGGTGATCAGGGTTCGTCGGATTGTTCCTGGAAAAAGATGGTGATTGCAAAGGCAAACAACGAATGGATATCTACCATTAAAAGAGAACAAATCGAGGACAGTTTAAACCGATCTCAAGTGATTGCAGGTGAATCCGATGTATATAACTATGTGAAAAGGGAGCAAGGGGACAGTGAGGACTTCAACCAAGATAGTGAAGAAGCAGAATCGTTGTTGCAGGAAGTAGACCCTCTGTCAGTTATTACAGGGTCTAGGAGGCGCGCCAAAGGGTCTGGTCCTAAAGCCGAATCACCTCAAGAGAGGAAAGCTCGGCTTGCTAAAATGTCGGCATATGCAGCTCAAAGGTTGGCTAATGAGACTCCAGAACAACGTGCTATGAGACTAAGACGTATGTCTGATTATGCTGCGAAAAGACTATCCCAAGAAACGCATGAACAAAGGGCTAAACGTCTGGCCAGGATGTCTGCATATGCTGCCAAGAGATTATCCCAAGAAACTCCTGAGCAAAGGCAGGCTCGTTTAGCCAGAATGTCTATATATGCAGCAAAGAGAAAAAATATAGTACAAAAGATAAGGCCTGCCCAACAAGCCGATAATATTTCAAAAGATAAATTTAACCAAAGCTAAAGTAATGGACATTGTTTAAAAATGTTTAATTTGTAAGGATTGTGCAGTTCTATAAAGTATAGATTTCTATTAAGTACTAATCATGTTTGAACAATTTAACATACTGATTTGATTTCTATGTGTATTGTATTGAGTTTGAAATTATAGGTTTTAATAAACAAAATGCCTTTAATAATAAATACTTTTATATTGAAAATGTTATTATAGTTTTTAAAACTTGTATTAAAGCCTACTAAGCATAGTTATGCAATATAGAATGACTTTATTGTAGTTATGCAAGATTTATTAAAAAAAAAGTATTCTAAAGCTAAGTTAATAGTCTGGGCAGGCCTATTTCACTCCCCGTGTCGGCTCGAAAACGCGGCGGCAATGCCGGCGTTGTAAATCCATAGAAATTAGGTCCGCAAAAGAGCTAGAATATATGCGATAGAAAGAGATGCAACGACTCGCTGTTCGTAATTTGCGCCGTACAAGCTGAATTCTACTTTATTGCGTTATAGAGTTGCTATTTATTTAAATGACTTAGCGGAGTGAACTATATGTTACATACGTATTACGTATGTAACATCCGTACGTATATAGTAATCTGTGGTCTGGGTTGTAGTCTGAACAGTCAATCAAATATTAATAAAAAATTAATAAATGTAAATGCAAAAGCTCTTTCCTAACAATAGGATAAAATGAAAATCTTTTCGAGATTGTTTAAATAAATATATTTGTTTAAAATTTTCAAAATATAACATTGAGATTCACAAAGTCAGGTTATAGGAATGTGTTTATAGTCTTCCTCAAATTTTTACCAAACACTTTATAACTTATTTACAAGTAATAATTAAAAAATATTTACAACTACAATATTGTATAGAGAATTTTATACTGAGCTATAAGCTATATAATGATAATAATGTTGACAAATGTATTGAAAGTCACAAATTATTCAGAGATCTTGTAGATCTAGAATATATGTATATTTTTACTTTATCTTACATTTAACAATACAAACAGTAAGCAAGGCAAGTGTAAAGTGAGCATACCATTAAATACTGTTTTAATGTCTTTAAATTTAGTGGCATTAGTACTAAAGGTAAAGGGTCTATAATTTGGAGTCTTATAATTATTATCGGCTTGGATAGTCACCGCAATATACATACAGTCTACGTCCAGTAGCAGTCTGTCAAACTTAAGGTAACATTCCGATATTGGCGACCGCGCGACCAACTGCTTTGTATTTATTATGAAGCCCTATACAACGCTAACGGCCTAGCCACGAACATGCGCTGCGGCGACGGCGACGAGCGAATTGCGCAACCATCGCGCGCTCGCAACAGACGTCTAATCAAATAAGTCGATGAGACGCACCAACGCAATTTTTTCGTCGCCGTCGCCGCCGCGCATGTTCATGGCCAGACCGTACCACTGCGTATCCATACTAAGGCAGTCGGTCGCGCGACCCGCCCCGTTTTCACAACAAGAACGGACTGTATGCAGTCATGTCAATGCATACAGTCCACTCACACAGTATTGAAATTCGATTCCCTCTCCAACATTGGAATGCAACACTTAATAAGGAAGGTCATGTGATGTGAAGGCGATGTTGTTCCTTGTGGGGCGTGAGCTGGCGCGCGGCGCTAGCGAGGCGTGTGGGCGGTGCGCGGCGCTAGCAGGGCCTCGATCGCGGTAATCCTATAACGCATTAGTCAAGTGTACGTGCAGTTGACGTGCAAAACCGTTTTTGGTAACGCGCGGCATTGATAGTGCGACAACGTTTTCTGTTCCGGTGATAATCTTTGGAACTAAAACAGTTTTCATACGACAGTCTATTTTGAAAGCTAATTTCGTATTGCAAGTGGCTTCTCTGTCACGGATGTCACCGGAAAAGACAGGATCGTGGCACTATAGGTTTGCGTGACGTGCGCGTCGTTATGTCATTACGGCAATACGAAGTCAAACGTCATGACGCAAACGTGATCAAAACGCGGTGCATAGGATTACGGCGATTGGCCCGCAGTGCGTATGGGCGGCGCGAAGCTAGCAGGGCGTGTGGGCGGCGCGAAGCTAGCAGGGCGTGTGGGCGGCGCGAAGCTAGCAGGGCGTGTGGGCGGCGCGCGGCGCGGCGGGCGGCGGCGGCGCGGGCGCCAGCAGCTGCCGCGTCGACGACGTTGAGCTGTACGAATCGCCAGACGACCGCACTGACGACTGGCTCAGCGGCGTACCTGGGATATGTCACCATGTGAATTATCATACCATATTAAACCGATAATTATCTTCATTTTTGTCATATTATTATGTCGACTTAAGTAGTGGGTATGTCAAAATTAATTCATCGATATTTTTCCGTGTGAAAGAAGACCCGTCGTTGTTTTCGGCTCTTACTTACTGTGCTACTTACTGCCGCACTCAGAGACGTCAATTAACTTTAATTGGCATTCAATTATCATTCCTACTTTATTCAATACTGGGCATAAAAAAGAGAGATATAGATATTAATGTCAATTAAAGTTAATTGACGTCTGAGTGCGGCAGTTACAGTGCCACAATCTTTGCTGTGCCGGTGGCCAAAATGTGAAACTAGCGTGATTTTTTTAATGTCATTTTGCTGTCAAGTTGATGTCCAACCATAGCGCTGCTAGCGGCTGAAGTTCTTAGAAGTCAGGGCCGGTTAAATTGTTACAAAAAAAAGAAAACCGTACGTAGCGCCGCTCTCACAGGAACAGAAAAGGTTGTGGCACTGTAGTTTGGAATTGGAACAATGTATGTGATGGTCACCTAATATTTATTAATTTATTTATAATGTTAATTAAAGAAAGTCGCTTCATGCATGCAAAAGAGAAATAATTATTAAATTGCATACCAGGCAGGGAAGTGACGTGGTGGGGCAAAGCCCACCGCTGAGGAGTGCACTCCCCTGATATATTGTTAGCCGTTTCCTGCAACAGAATTAATAATATTTACCATTACTTTGAAACCTGTACCTACTTGGAACAACAACTACTGGAGCGGTAAGACACAACACAAATGAGGTATTACATGAAAATGATGGAGCAAATCAAATAACTACAAAAGCAAAACTCTTTTAACTTTTACACCCTTATGATAACATTGATCACTATCTGAAACTAACTTTTCTAGTTTTTACTTTAATATTATTAATATGGGTATTCCCCATCTAGGGACTTATTTTTGAAATTTCGCCACTCGCGTCGAGCGCTAACTTAGTATAGTGCGACAAGCATATCTGTTCCGGTGATAAGATAACCTTTGGAACTAAAATTTTTTTCATACAATAATCTATTTTGACAGCTTATATTGTATTGCAAGTGGCTCCTCTGTCACGGCTGACACCGGAACAGACAGGCATGTGGGACTCCTCATCATCAGCCATTTAATGTCCCCACTGCTGGGGCACTGGCCTTCCTTATGGATGAATAAGGAGAATGAGCCATGACCCACCACGCGGGCTCAGTGCGGATTGGTGGGTATTAACGACTGCAAGTGCAGCCGGGACCAACGGCTTAACGTGCCTTCCGAAGCACGGAGGAGCTCGAGATGAAAAGTTTTTGGTCACCCATCCCGTGACCGACCATTGCGAACGTTAATTAACCTCAACGATCGCAGGCCAAGCGCGCTATCCACTGCGCCACGGGCTCCTCAAAAACTATGTGGGACTATACATACTAGTTTTCATGTCAAATATGAGTAAAATATGTCAAATATCTAAGCGAGCTCTCGACACAATTGTGGCGAAATTCAAAAATAGATCCCCTAATTAATTTAATAGTAATAGAAATTTTTACCCCTTTTACTCGAGTACAAAACTACACTCAAGTTAAAAGAGTTGTCACGCCCACGTCAACACAAACAAAATGGCATCGCAACAAAAAAATACCCAAACTAAACAAAACACAAACGCTTGATGGTCGCACGGGATGCAATGACGTCACTCAGGGGGCGACTTACGGCGTGCTTGTGCGGCTTGGGCACGGTCAGTATGGTGGTGGCGGTGTCCTCGGGCGTGAAATAGTCCGAGTCCTCGCCGACGGGCGGCGACTCCGCCTCGCGCGACTCGCCGCACGCTGCGTGCCAGGACGGTCATGCTTTGTAACTTAATTGTATGACGATAAAGTTGAAGTTTCAATGGCAAAGATCGTAGGTACAAAAACATTAGGGGAACGGACCGTTTTTTTTATTTGTTTAAAATGTTTTTAGAATTATATCGGAAACACGACACAGGTATTTATTTTCAAATATTTTACATATTTTCGGAGATATAGATCGTCAAACTTCCTTATTAGACAAGGACAGCGCTACTAACGCGTGTGTGACTTCAGACATAGTAGCACAGAATAAATAATAGTGCTAAGGCACAGAAGACTCACTCTGCAAGCTCATTCAAATAAAAACAAATCTTTCTGCGTGGAAATAAAGTCCAATTCCGGTTGCTTTGTCATCGCTTGCCTACTGTTATAATAACCTAGAGTTCGCGCATGCAAGCAAAACTGTACCCAATAGCTACGCGCGAGCGTTTCTATTTCTATGAATGCCTCAAACAGCTCGCTCGCTGGTTAGGGTTGCGAGTGACTTGCGAGTTCGGTTTTGTTGTTTCTTTTGTTCTTTCTTTTATTTAGACACCCGTAAACACAACAGTATCTTATTTACGGATTATAAGAACGTTTAGTAGTCATTGTTCGGTGCACAAAAATCACAGAAATGATCGATCGTTTTACGCGCGAACGTGGAGCGTACGAGCCGAGCGGCATCCTTCTGCCATTCGCCTGCCCGGCAGGCGCGCCGGCCGAACGTACCTAAACTGCGGAGTGACACCCCCCTGATAGTAGAGCCATACTCCCGGTCCCGTCATATGTGGTCGTCCAAATCAAAAGGGACCTTGTGGCGCTCGGCACTTACGCCTTTATTGCTGTTGTTCGAATACAAAACAACGACAGTAAAGACGTATGTGCCGGCCGCAATAAGCTCCCTTTTGATTTGGACGACCACATATAAAATGTTGTTTTAGAAAGAGATAGCTAGAGTCACGGTTAATCACAAATTCAAAGCTCATTACTTGTTTGTTATTAAACAGATTCAAATTTTTTTTTACATTTGTCATACTATTATTTGTCACTCACTCACTATTTACATATCAATAAAAGTCCGATCCCCTAGTCTGTCAAAAGATTGACATGGAAATTTTAACTTTATCACCATTCTATTAAATTGTATTTTAATTCATCGCCTAAAAATCCCTTGATTACCTGTCGCGATTCAGGGTTGCTTTGTGATAAAAAATGTTCATAATGATGATTTCGACAACCGGTTCTTAAATTTGTAGGTTGTGAACATGGAACGTTGTACAAATATTGCGGTGGCAGCTACGAAGGCTACGCTATGATCGAATGAGTGAGGCCTCAACGCGCATAACATACCTTTGAAGGCTTCGATGAATTAGGTACACATGATGTCTGGTCCATACAACCTTGTAAGACTTGAAGAAAGACTATGAATGTTAATTAATTAACATTTTTGAAATATTACATACATACATACCTAATAAATAGATTACAAGTGACTTTATGTTATGCAGGTAAGGTATGGTTAACATGATAAAATAACTGCAGAATCAAGCAACCAGCTGTATGTAGTTATGTGTAACTACTGAATTTGCGATACGACATAAACTGGGTTCAGCATTCTAATTGAAAGATGAATTAGACTTCATATTCTCAAGGTAAGTGGCTGATAGATTGCTACTAATCCTACTAACTAATTTGTGAAGATGTTTGTTACTCTTTCGAGCAAAAACTACTGAACGGATCTGGATGAAATTTGCAACAGAGATAGATAGATAGATATTTAGAGATTTAGATTAGATAGATATTTGCATAGGCTGGAATAACAAATAGGACACTTTTTATCGCGATATTCCCACGGGAACTAGAACCACGCGGGTGAAACCGCAGGCGAACGTTAGTATTCGTTAATTTTATCTACTTTCTTAGTAACAAAGATCGAAAGCACGCACTAGTGGGTTTCTCTTGAACGTGATTGCATTGGAGAATTCTTTAGTTAATGTCAAATACGAAATTATTGCAACGCAAGAGTTCAGTTAAATTTTAGGGATATTGGGAGCTTGTATATTATGTGTGTGTATGTAATACGTACAGTGTGCGCAGCGTTCGGTCTCGTCCGTGTCCGTGTCGTCGATGTGCGCCAGCGCACCGCCCACCTTCTGCCGAACACACGTCACTAGATTATTTTGTTTAAAGTGGCAACTTGCAATATTACCGCTATTGTAGCTGTCACGGCAAGTTTTAATTGATGAACTTACGCCTGCATACTTAAACGTAACTCATCTTTAAGAGCTTCTTAGACATTATGATATCTCTTTTGTGCTTTTGACATTGAAGACTGAAGACAGAATGTCTGTTAAATTCCATATAAAATTATCAGAAATGTACTGTTCAAAATATTACTACTATAGTGGTATAAATAACGGCAGACGGATCATCAAGGTTAACATAGTTACTTTGAAAATAGCCCCTATTACTAAGCATTAAGGACGAAAAACGTCGTAAATAATAATAAATAAATAACTTCTTACATTCACACCAATTATGTAAGCCCATGTTAATTTCATTAAGAAACTGTATCATGGAAAACTTGATAACGGATAAATATATACTTAAATACTTTTTGTTTGTAAATACATACTTAATATACATAGTTAACACCCAGACCAAGACAAATAGACATGTTCATGCACACAAATAATAGGGGTTAAAGAATGAAATTGCCGTTTTTTTCTTTTGTACATATAACTTAACAACTTTTATGATATTAGAAATATATAATTTCATTAATATTGCGTTACATTAAGACCGTGTCGAGCAACTTTTGATAATGTAATAACCACGATATTTGATTATTTACATAGAAAAAACTTATCCCGAAAGTTACGACTATTTTTGTTTCCAGAATTTTGTACTTTATTAGTTGTAACTTAGTGAAAATTTTTTTTTTTCTCTTAACGAATGTGTCATTTAGTAGTTAAGATGTACATAAATACGTGTGTAAAATTTTGTGAAGTTACATAATATAGTCGTTGAATAAATTACAAAAACGTTAGTATGGGAATAAGAAAGGTACAAAAAATCTCCATACAAAACGGCAACTTGATACTTTAACCCCTAATATTTGTCTTGTTCGGGAATCGAACCCGAGACCACTGGCGCTGAAAGTGGGTAGCCTACCCCTGCGCCAAATCGGTCGTCAAATAAACTCCCTACCCCGTTAGGAGCGAGCTGCGTCAGCAAGGGCGAGAGTCGCTCGGCGTCGCTGTAGGGCTTGGCGTCGGGCGCGGCTATGGGCGTGTCCTCGTCTTCTGGACTCGTATCGTGCAAACGCGGCTTAACCCGCCGAGATGGCGCCAAAACTCCTTACCCCGTTCGGAGCGAGCTGCGTCAGCAAGGGCGAGAGTCGCTCGGCATCGCTGTCGGGCTCGGGCGCGTCTTCTGGACTCGTATCGTGAAAACGTGGCTTAACTCGCCGAAATGGCGTCAACAGCAGGCGTCCGTCACTCGCTCAAGAACCCGAGATAATTGCCTACCGCTTCGGGTATATCTCGGGATACCAATTCAATACAATTTACAGGGGGCCGACCGCCCCAACACGATAGAATATATGCGATAGAAAGAGATGCAACGAGTGGCCGTTCGTAATTTGCGCCGTACAAGCTGAATTTTACTTTATTTCTTTATAGTTAGAGTTGCTATTTATTTAAATGACTTAGCGGAGTGCAATATCAGTTACGTAGTAACTATTTAGTAATGTCTGCCAGAAGCTCCTTACCCCGTTAGGAGCGAGCTGCGTCAGCAAGGGCGAGAGTCGCTCGGCGTCGCTGTCGGGCTCGGCGCGGCCAGGTCCGCAGTCAACCCGTTCATAGGCGTGTCCTCGTCTTCTGACGATACCCCATTTTAGGGAATCCTAGCCTTGAGGACGAAAAACGTCGTAAACAAACTCCTTACCCCGTTCGGAGCGAGCTGTGTCAACAAGGGCGAGAGTCGCTCGGCGTCGCTGTCGGGCTCGGGCGCGGTTATGGGCGTGTCCTCGTCTTCTGGACTCGTATCGTGCAAACGCGGCTTAATCCTCCGAAATGGCGCTAGAAACTCCTTACCCCGTTAGGAGCGAGCTGCGTCAACAAGAGCGAGATTCGCTCGGCGTCGCTGTCGGGCTCGGGCACGGCGGGGGGAGAGCCTCATGGGCGTGTCCTCGTCTTCTGGACTAAAGTACGTTTTATAATAAGGTGCAAAAAAAATAATGTCACTTTCACATTTGACTTTGGCAACAGGGTGTCGTAAACCTTTTTCTTCATGTCTCTTTTAAACCAAATTTATTGTGAAGTTTTGGTTTTACAGATTTTGTTAAAATCTTCTTATAAAAACTATATCTTGTGTTAAAGCGCATAAGATAATGCAAAATAGGTTAGATAGTAATAGTACAGACACAATAGTAACAAGTAACAACGGTTCAAACTTAACAATAAACAAAAACAATAACAGAAAAAAGAAGAAATCTACGAAATAATGTAAAAGAAGCTGTACTGTACGCGAAGCAGATAGGAGCCCACGTAAAGTAAACAAAATACAAATCAAAATCAATCAAATAATCACACACATGTTAAAGTAGGTTTGTCACCCCTGGGTCACAAATATTTTGTGCCTGCGTGCTGCCAGTACGTGAAAAAAATATCCATCTAACATCCCTTCGAAAAAATATTTTGTTGTTTACGTAAGAGTAATTTCCATTTTTTTACTTTTATTAATAATGTTAAACAAATATCTATCCAGTCAAACCATGTCTTGAATTAACGGCAATGTTGTTCACAAATAAAGAATTCTACAGAATGTGAATATAGAGTTTTAATATGGTAATACTGTTTTCTTTTTTTTTGCACCGAATTATAAAACGTACTTTAGTATCGTGAAAACGCGGCTTAGCTTGGCGGAATGGCGCCAGAAGAATCTTACCCCGTTAGGAGCGAGCTGCGTCAGCAAAGGCGAGAGTCGCTCGGCGTCGCTGTCGGGCTCCGCGTCAGGCTCGGGCGCGGCTTGCGGCGCGGCGGGCGGCTCGGTCGGCAAGGGGGGTTCCCCTGCCGCCCCGCTCATGGGCGTGTCCTCGTCTTCTGACGCTGACGCCGACGCGATCGAGCCGTTCTCGCGGCCGTAGTCCAGGCTTAGGGTCGACTACAGTGGACAATTTATACACGGTAATTTTTTTATCAACACAGATAATTTTAGAAATTATTCTACTCATGACATGACATACAAAGTTCCTTGGTTTGACTATAGACGCGGATTTAAATTGGAAAATACATCTAGAGAACTTATGTAATAGAATAAATAGATTTGTATACGCTCTCAGAAAGATAAGGAATGTAACAAACTTAAATACAGCTGTCATGGCCTATCGTGCGTATATTGAGTCAATCATTCGTTTCGGTATAGTAATATCGCTCAGAAAAAGTGTATAAGAGCAATATGTGGCATTGCTCCTGACGTGTCGTGTAAACCTTATTTTAAAAGACTTGGTTTGCTGCCATTACCATCACTTTACATTTTAGTAATTTCAGATTTTGTAAAGAAACATGAAAATTTATTTCAGAAAGCATCCGATGTAAATACGAGGCCTAAAAGAGATCCAACTAGATTAGTTTATACTGATATACCACGATCAGCAAAATATGTGAAAAGTTGTTTGACAATGTGCATTCATATCTACAACAGAATACCACAAAATATTAAAGAGCTTCGATCTCACACTGTATTTAAAAAGCAATTGTATAAATGGTTAAATGATAATAATTTCTATGATATAAAAGATTTTCTGAAAGAATAACATAGTTGTAGCTTTCTAACTGACATAATAATTTATTATTGTACACCTATTTATAAGGTTAGTTGTGAGAATCTAACTATATGTTGTATATTTTGTAAGAGCTTATTGTACCACAATTAGAACAATAAAGACATTATGAATTATGAATTATGAAAACAAACAACTTTTATTATGGGACCGAAACTGAAATCGCGGAAAAAAAGTCAGCTGTTCCATACATTTTGATTAAATATTTTTGCACTTTTGTATGGAACAGTTGATTTGTTTTTGCGTTTTCAGTTTTAGTTCCATAATAAAAGTTTTTTATTTTCATGAGTAGAATAATCCCTAAAATTATCGGGGTGATACGCCTGCAACGCCGTCCCCATTTTGAATACAGCAAACGCAGCTGCTTGTGTTTTTATAGTTTTGTAATCCAATTCAAACAACGACAGTACAAGTTTATAACACAAATAAAACAAATTCACGTTTCCGCCAAGAAGAACTAACCTCAAATCAAGACATATTCTTTTAACTCTTTCTCTGGCTCGACATCAAAGGAAAAGACGGGCTCGGTTCACGTCCAACCAAACTATGCGAGCAGCGCACGTCGAGGCGCCTTTGAGCACAGTCAAAAAACCGACAGCCGATGGCTCGTACCGCGGCAGCTTCGATCATATAAACCCTAGATACACGATTCCATACTAAATGCGCTTGAAAAAGTGATGTCAACAGAGCGCTGTCATTAGTAGTTATAGTTTAGTAGATTTCATTACAAGTGTGGAAAGCCTGTCATTGCAAAGAGTTCCGACAAATGTCTACCCGAGCCGAGGCGCAGCCGAAGGTGAGGGTTGACAGTCGGAACAAGTTGCAATGACGGTTCCGCACGTGTACTGAACAACTATTTTTAATACAGTTGCGAAAAAATTAAGCAATTTAATAAAATAATAAAACAATAAACTCGACTAACTAATCGTAAAACAATATAAGCAGAGACTTTTTTTTGTGTTCTTCACCCATTCTGGGTTGGCAAAGGAAACTATGATCATACAGCCAAGGCTTCAGTAGAATTTTTTTATTGATATGAAATGAAAATTAAATTAAATGAGATGAAATGAAATGAAACCTAACAAAAGCAATCCGAATCCTACAGGAGCGCCTTTCCTTATTTCTCTCTTTTACCACATCGTTTTCTATTAAAGCCACATTATTGCACTAATTCCACCATACTAAGTACCTACCACAATAAAAACCAGAAAAAACTAATTTAGAAAATTAAGAAATAAGGTCCCTCATTTTCTTTTCACTTACTTGCGCAAACTCCTATAAGCAGATACTATGTTAAATAGTGCACGTCATACCATATTTAGTAATCTGTGGTCATACAGCCAATTTTATGTATTTTTTATATTCATAAATTTAATTTGGCCGATACTAATATTAATTTAATGTATAATTAAAATTACTTTTAAATCTGATATTGAAACAAATTAGTAGCTTCTTTTAAGAAATATTTGCATGAATCATAAAAACTTCTATGATTTTTTTTTAGTAAAAACTTCGTGGTTGGTTTTTTCTTTTTAATAGACAATATTTTGACAGTTGGGAAAGAAAACGCACGAGTTCGGGAAAGGTAAAGAAAAAGTTCGAGTGTGTAATAGCCCACATCCCGAACGCTATACGTCCCTGCAATACGCCACTTTTTGAGCAACTGTATTAAAAATAGATATTTCGATTCCGAATACTGCTGTGACCACATTTGATATTCGATAATTGGATTTAAATTCGGACGGCAGTGGTAGTACTTACGATATTATTACATGGAAAGCTCAGACGGTCGGCCGACGCTAGAACAGCGAATCGTATTTCGTCATGTCTGCATCTCTGTCTTACTAACGCAAATAGAAGAAACGGTTGCGCGGCAAGGAATATTGCAATATTTTTGTATAAATAATGAAATTATGATAGTTTCAGTACATGTTTGACTTTAAATTAATTGTCCAATTATATTTACGATCAATACTGACTGAAAATATGATATTACATCTCTTTTTTTCCTTTTTTCGAATTGTTTTTGCGAATCTTCTCAGCATATTTTAGGCACCGTTTCGCCGGGCGGTCAAATGACTACTGAGAGCGATCTAATGCTCCCTTTCGAATGGAGCATTCGTTGGCGGCTTCACTTTCTGTGCGTTTACGCTGTATCTAGGGTTTATATGATCGAAGCGCGGCAGCCTCAGGGTAAGGCATGGCTCGGGCTAAGGCACGTACAGTACACGCAGTGCGTGCCTCATTCGCGAGCTGCCTCTCATCCGTACAGTGTCACAAACTTTTCTGTTCCGGTGGCCAAAATGTGAAACAGAGGTGTTTTTTCTTCTAAAGTATTGACAGTTGACAAATTTTTGCTATCGGCACCGCGTCTTAGAGACTTATTTCTATAGAAATTTGAATTTGGCTTTGGCGGGGGCCTCAGAGCCCCCGCCGATGCTTCAGAGGCTAAATGTAATTCTGCTGTTAGGTTGATGTCCAACCATAGCACTGCTGGCGGCTGAAGGTTTTAGAAGTCAGGGCCGGGTTAATTACAAATAAAAAGTAAGTATAGCGCCGCTGTCACCGGAACAGAAAAGATTGTGGCACTGTACGCACCTTTTTGTGGTGCCAAAGTAAATGACACAGAGCATATCCAATAGTGCTTTTCGGCCAGGCTAGTGCGTCACTCACCTTGTGTCGGGCGCGGTGAGAAGGCGCGAGCGCGGGTGCGGGCGCGGGCGCGGCCAACAGCGGGCTGGCGGCGCCGCCGTCGGCCGCCCGCCGCGCCTCCTCCTCGCGAGCTAGCAACACCGACATACGGAACTGCAACGGAGACAACATTGCATAAAACTAATATTACACGGTCCAAATTCGGTTCAATATTGCTTTCGGTGGGGAGAAACGGACAAATGGCGTTTTTGTGATTGGAGTTCACTTTCTACCTAACCTGTGGAATAATAATGTACTTTTTGGTCGATGATTGGTTAAAAGATTTCATCGATTTTGACAGCTGTTATGATTGGTTGTTATTGTGACGTTATGTCGACTACACAACACAAAACAGCTCTCCAATATCACCTACGCCCTCTGTCGTGATAAAAAGTTAGTTTTCCTCCCCAATCCATTGCTTCAATGGCATTGATACGTTGCTTTGCTACATCTCAACAACATAGCATTGAAAGTTAAAATCATCTTTCAATGCAATGCTTTTCAATGAAATTGCTGTCAATTTGAAAAATGGAAAATGAATTATTTAGAAAAAATCGACCCGTCTCACAACCAATTTCTGTGATTTTTGTGCACCGAACAATTACTAAACGTTCTTATAATCCGTATAAAAGATACTGTTGTATTTACGGGTGTCTAAATAAAAGAAAGAACAAAAGAAACAACAAAACCGAACTCGCAAGTCGCTCGCAACACTAACCAGCGAGCGAGCTATTTGAGTATTTCATAGAAATAAGAACTCTCGCGCGTAGCTGTTGGATACAGTTTAGCTTGTATGCGCGAACTTTAGGTACTTAATTATAACAGCAGGCAAGCGATGACAAAGCGACCGGAATGGGCGATTTTCTGAAAGCTCAGTCACTAGATGGCGCTGTCCCACCTATGCAGTTAGAAGGAACGGAACGTTATAAATTTTACTTTGACGCGACTTTTTTACGTAAAACGGAACGTCAGACAGATGTTATTTATTTACCTAAATCTTTAAATTTACCTATTTCGTTTCTGTTCCTCACAGTAGTACTTATTTAATATATTATTAGTTTCCTTTGAGTTGTTAAAAAGTAATTAATTTAAATATGTTTCATACCAAAATATACCATAGACATGTACATACTTATTCAACGCCATCTAGTGAAGCAATTGGAAGCTTTTTTTTTTTAAATGGCCTCTCAGAAAATCGCTCATTGGACTTGATTTTCATGCAGAAAGATTTATTTTTATTTGAATGAGTTTGCAGAATGCACCTTCTGTACCTAAGTACTATTATACAGAGTGTTAGTTTAAAAAAGGGATATACTTCAGGGGGTGAAACTACCCATCAATACAAACGACTTTTACTAAAGGAACAAGTGCGATATCGCGAAAAAAAAAACGGCTGTTTCATACAAAAGTGCAATACCGAATGGGCCAAAATGTATGGAACAGCTGATTTTTTTTCGCGATATCGCACTTTGTCCCAAAGTAAAAGTTGTTTGTATTGATGGGTACTTTCACCCCCTGGAGTATGTCCCTTGTTTAAACTAACATCCTGTATATTCTGTGGCCGTACCTCTGGCGTGAGCGTGGGCGCCTTATCCCGCGGCTTGGCGTCGTCCTTAGCGGGCTTGCCCTTGCGGCTGCCGCTGCTGCCCAGGCTGGTGGACGAGCTGAGCTCAAGGTTGCACCGGTTCATAATGATAACAAGCCAACAAACCCGCCCCTTACCTCTGGCGTGAGCGTGGGCGCCTTATCCCGCGGCTTGGCGTCGTCCTTAGCGGGCTTGCCCTTGCGGCTGCCGCTGCTGCCCAGGCTGGTGGACGAGCTGAGCTCAAGGTTGCACCGGTTCATAATGATAACAAGCCAACAAACCCGCCCCTTACCTCTGGCGTGAGCGTGGGCGCCTTATCCCGCGGCTTGGCGTCGTCCTTGGCGGGCTTGCCCTTGCGGCTGCCACTACTTCCCAGGCTGGTGGACGAACTGCGCTCAAGGTTGCACCGGTTCAAAATCTCCGCCGCCTACGCAATCATAAAACGGAAAATATTTAGATATTTACTCGGAATTTTAATCATAAAGATATTTAACAAGCCTTATACAACGTGTTAAAAGCAGGATCTTCCAAAAACTCTGTCTTTGTCTTTTTCCTTACGTGTGAAGAGTAATGAAAATAACCTCACTTTTACATTTCTTCAATGTTTTTGTTGTTATTTTAAGCATAAATTCACTTTTTGAAAAAGTAGTCTGAGAATACGCATTGTAGACTATATGCGTCATTAATTATTTTTCTATATATTATTCGTGAATTAGAGATTAATAATCTAAGTATAAAACCAAAAAAAAAAACTAAGTATAAAACCAAAAAATAAAATAATAATCAGCGCCTCCAGCAGCGACACCGGCTCGTAGCCCGCCGGGTTGTTGACTTAGTTATACGTACGTACCTGTGAGGCGGTGTCGGTGTCGGGCGAGGCGATGGCGGGCGCGGGGCGCGGCCCGATCAGCGCCTCCAGCAGAGACACCGGCTCGTAGCCCGCCGGGTTGTTGACGTAGTTATACGTACCTGTGAGGCGGTGTCGGTGTCGGGCGAGGCGATGGCGGGCGCGGGGCGCGGCCCGTTCAGCGCCTCCAGCAGCGACCCCGGCTCGTAGCCCGCCGGGTTGTTGACGTAGTTATACGTACCTGTGAGGCGGTGTCGGTGTCGGGCGAGACGATGGCGGGCGCGGGGCGCGGCCCGATCAGCGCCTCCAGCAGCGACCCCGGCTCGTAGCCCGCCGGGTTGTTGACGTAGTTATACGTACCTGTGAGGCGGTGTCGGTGTCGGGCGAGACGATGGCGGGCGCGGGGCGCGGCCCGATCAGCGCCTCCAGCAGCGACCCCGGCTCGTAGCCCGCCGGGTTGTTGACGTAGTTATACGTACCTGTGAGGCGGTGTCGGTGTCGGGCGAGGCGATGGCGGGCGCGGGGCGCGGCCCGATCAGCGCCTCCAGTAGCGACCCCGGCTCGTAGCCCGCCGGGTTGTTGACGTAGTTATACGTACCTGTGAGGCGGTGTCGGTGTCGGGCGAGGCGATGGCGGGCGCGGGGCGCGGCCCGTTCAGCGCCTCCAGCAGCGACCCCGGCTCGTAGCCCGCCGGGTTGTTGACGTAGTTATACGTACCTGTGAGGCGGTGTCGGTGTCGGGCGAGGCGATGGCGGGCGCGGGGCGCGGCCCGTTCAGCGCCTCCAGCAGCGACCCCGGCTCGTAGCCCGCCGGGTTGTTGACGTAGTTATACGTACCTGTGAGGCGGTGTCGGTGTCGGGCGAGGCGATGGCGGGCGCGGGGCGCGGCGCGGGCGGCGCGCGTGCGCCGTGCGGCCCGTTCAGCGCTTCCAGCAGAGACACCGGCTCGTAGCCAGCCGGGATGTTTTCCATGCTGCCCTGCTACAGAAATAAACACAAAACAAACAAATTAGTGTCGTATTTAAAAAGGAAAGGTTTTAATCACTTTGGCAACAGTATTCATTTCTTATTGAAAGAAAGCAATGGCGCGGTGCCACTGTGTTCGGAACGGTGGTAGCGGAAACATGGTGGAACCTAGCCGGTCGCTGGACAGTCAGTTGTTTTAGGCCCGTATTATAGACACTCAAGTGGCGATCTCTTCTCAAGTATAGTTTGCAAGGGATGAATTTATTTGTTGCGTGTATTTGCATCTCTTTCTAACTATACTTGAGAAATGATCTCCACTTGAGTGTTGTTCTATAATACCGATCTTGGAGTTGTAGAGTCGAAAAGACGTTTGCCAATGATTATGGATAATAAATGGGTGCCTATCCAGCCGGGTTATAATTTCATAAAATTAGTTTACATAAACACCCCATTTGAAGTGCAGCAGGGCGCGGCAGGGCGCTCGGCAGATGGAGCAGTTGTTGGCCTGGTAGCGCAGCGAATCCGCGCATGAGTTGCAGATAGACAAGTGCGTCCTATTAACGTTGTCGTTGACTCACATCGTTGGGGCTGGCAGTGGCGGGCAGCAGCGCGGGCGACGTGGCCACCCGCTGCAGCGCGCGTATCTGCAGCAGGGCGCGGAAGGGCGCGCGGCAGATGGGGCAGTTGTTGGCCTGGTAGCGCAGCGAGTCCGCGCACGAGTTGCGTCCTGTTAATGTTGTCGTTGACTCACATCGTTGGGGCTGGCAGTGGCGGGCAGCAGCGCGGGCGACGTGGCCACCCGCTGCAGCGCGCGTATCTGCAGCAGGGCGCGGAAGGGCGCGCGGCAGATGGGGCAGTTGTTGGCCTGGTAGCGCAGCGAGTCCGCGCACGAGTTGCACAGGCACAGGTGCCGGCACGGCAGGATCAGCGTGTCGCGCACGTCGCACATGCAGATCACGCACTCTGAGCCGCCGTCCTCTGTCTCCTCGTCGGAACTTGGCTGCGATAGTCGAAGGATAAGCGAAAATGAAGTCGTAAAAACGCTATCTAAAATAAAAGCCGTAAAATTTTAATATAATACCATATTATGTGAAAAATAATGATATTACTTCTCTAATCCAGAAATCGGAAATCTCAAAAATAATAATAAATTAATAAATCTTGCCTTGCAAACAGTTAAAAATGAGTCAGTCGGTATACCTTGGTATCTAAATTCTTATTTTCAATGCCATAGATTTCTTGCAGTAAATAACATAGACCATCCACAAACAGCTTTTGTTTAAGAGCTTTTAACACATATGTGCCATCAGAGTGCTTTTCAACAATGGCGATAGTGGTGTGAGATTGCCTTATTTCTGAAAATGTATAAACCATAAGTACAAAATAACCGAAGATTATAGCAGTTCAACTTTAAATACTTTATAATGCTACCATCTTGTCCTTCATCTACTACACAGTAGATAGCAATTGGTATGATTTCTCTGTCAGCATTGTAAGCCAAGTCTTCTTCAGGATGTTTTGAAGGGTCAAACACGTGGGATATCTGACAGAACTGCTGGTTGGCCCCTTTCTTGTAGTGATATGTCTGGGAGGTTATGGTTGGGTCACGAGGATAATACCTAGAAACAAATGTCGAAACAATTTAGAGATATAAATTTAGTCTTATCTATGTCTTCGTATGGAAATAATATCTTTACTTACACTACACCAGCTGGAGTAACTTCTTCTGTGCAGAAGTAGAATATAGTTATGGCACATCTGGCATCACAGTCAAAAGTGAATTCAATGTTGTAGTATGTGCCCTTGCCATTGTTGTCAATTGACTTAACTGGACCATCCCCAATTTTGTTAGAATCGGCAATCTTGCCCACTGGCTCGGGGCATCTGACAAATCTAAGGGACTCCTTACGAATATTTATTAAGCTTTTCAGTGTTTTTGTTGGTTCATTAGATTGAGGTGGGGGGTAAGGAAACTGAAAATAAGGATTTCTTTATTTATTTACATCTTAAGTACATGCTTTATAACAATTGTAGTAAGTAAGGGAAGAGAATTTATCTAGCTTAAGTAGAAAGAAGTAGATTTAGAGGAATGTTGAATCAAGAATATGGTAATAAATTAATTGTTTAAGGCAGCTGATAATAAAGTAGGGTAAAGGACCCAGTACTCAGCCTTTTAGTAAGAATCTTAATTTGATTTAACTGTAAGTATTTAAAACAATAGGGTTTCAAATAAAATCAAGTATTTTTATCTGAAAGTTTGTTTATTAAAGTTTCTAAAACGTCCATTCATATTATATTATAATACAAGGCATACTACTGGCAAAATTGAATTTTCATAAAATTCCAACACAATAACTATTATCAAAAACGGGGTAACTGAATTAAGTTAAACTGTAAAAACAACAAAAATCAAAAAAGTGTTCCGCGGAGTGATACTGTGAGTATTGTGTGTCGCGAACAAGTTCGAGTTGAGTGCGAGAACGAAAATCAGTGGTACGGGTATCGAGCGCAATAAACTGACAAGAAAGAGGGAGACAGATTCGTCTGCTCCTAATACCATCCACTCGCATTAACTTTATTCAGTTACTCCGTGATCATGGCGTGTGCAACTGCGCCGAAATATCGGGAACTCGAAAAACAAAATAAACATGGTAAAAATCCCGTTTTTCATAATAGTTATAGTGATAATGACCATGTAAGTTTAAAATCTTATTTTAATTCCAACACAATTCAGTTAAAAGTCTACTAGTTAGCCCCCTAAATTTAAACGGAATAAATATGCAAATAAAATGCCTATAATGCCTAATTGAATTGCAATATAAACATTTTACATCAGCATAAAATAACAATCAACCAGAAATTACATCAAATTCATAGTAAAACTTACCAAAATCTCGAACATGTTTCACTAGTAAAAAAAAAAATCAGTGACGCTTCTAGTCATTTCGTCGGCGGTGGTGCATTTAAACAAGTACTAACAGTTACTTAACCTGTCATGCTATTGGAATTAACCAACTAACCATGAAGGAACAGATTCGGTACAACATTATTATAATGGTAGAAACAAAAGGCAATGCCTGAAATTGCCGTTTTTTTTTTTGTCTCGCGGCCATGAACAAAATGTTTGAACATCAATTCTTGATCGTATAACAAACAATATTTGCCAAGACAGTATAGCTGTAAACTCAGTCAGAACCAAGTTAGAACCATTTGTCCGTATATAAAATTTTTAAAAACCGCAAATGTAACTTTGTAATTCATACAAACACTATGAAAAACAAGTTAAGTTCTAGCTAGTCTCACTCGGTTCGGACTGAGTTTACAGGTATACTTCCTTTGCAAATATTGTCTGTAGTGCTGCCAACAAATTATACTTCAATGATTGATTGATGGCCGCAAGAAAAAAAATAATGTCGCCAGCTGCCATACAAAAATGGTCATTGTCCTTTCAACACTATATAATACTGAATTAAAGCCTGTAATGTAAAGGCTGAATACTGGTTCACGGCAGCGGCTGACTACTGGATCTTCTACCCTATCCTGTTATCTTTCCATTGAACTGACTTTTTTGTCATTATACTGAAAAAATTTTTTTTATCCACCATCAGCTGTCTTTAACAACTTTTCTTTGGTTAATAATAAAATTATTAAAACATCTAGAGCTTTATCTTGCATGAAACAACTCATAGTAATTAACTACTAGTTACTTACAGGTGTCGGCCGGCTCCCAAGAAAGTTTAAATCGGCATTTTCTCCGAAAAGGTAAGCTTCTGGTTGGGGAGTATCAAATCTTTCTCCACCCATAATGAAATGGCTTCCAAAGTAATTTCCTAAACATATTTAAAAGCTCATATAGATACTAAACTATTCATAGACATTTATAAATTCCAATTTCTCTCTTCCCTAGTCATAACTTAACCAATAAGAGATCAGATTGTTATTGATATGTAAATATTTAACAGTAACATTCAAAAATATGACATTGAAGAATAACAAAAATGAAAAAATATTCAAAAAGTTCAATAATTAATAAGCAAGTAATTAGCTGCCGAATTGTGAAAAACTGTGTCTCTAGATCTCCTTCTAAAACGAAATTTTATATGGCGAGAGTATGGCGGTAAGCACATCTGATGTCATCTGTGTCTAGCGCTGTCTTTGTTTGATGAGTTATATCTCCGAAAATATGGCAAATATTTGAAAATAAATACCTGTGTCATGTTTCTGATATTAATAAAAACATTTTAAACAAATAAAAAAAACAGTCTGACTGATCCCCTATTGTCAAGAATGAGAAAAAATATTGATACAAGGAAATCTTATTCTTTATTTGTATGTAGGTCATATGAATCAATTTTCAAGTAAGATAATGGCATACACTATTTCTTCAAAAGACCTTTACCCTCCATATCCCAAGGTGATAGTTGACCATAATGATAATAGTACCGTAAAATATGCAGAAAATACAGGGATGTCAATAAACAACAAACATTAAACCGCACTGTGTTTTAGAAACCCCAATTTTGTTACATGCCTTTTAATTGTAAAAATTGTTAGTTTATGTCTTCCAAGAACTACATTAAAAGACCTTTGGTTTTTATGAAAAATAGATCTTTTTAATGACTTTTTTAATGAAATGGACATAAAATTCTAAAAAAAATATAAATTAATCTAAGTTATTAGGTAGGTACTTGAAATTTGATTGAATGTAATGTTAACAAACATAATAACAAACATTGTGGTTACTTTTGGACTTTTGGACTTTCTAATGTGGATTGGTCATGAAATAAAGCAATTTTAAGCGACTTCAAAAACAAAGGTTCTCTATTTGACCTGAATGTTTGTCCGCGATTATTTACCATTCGGCTGAACCGATTTTGTTGCGCTTTTCATAAAAGTTATTGTTCGTTACATTTAGGAAAAGGTTTTGGTACCCATTTTAACCGACTTCAAAAAAGTTTATTTTCATAAGAACTAAAGGTCATGTAATGCTTGGAAAGACAAACTAACGATTTTTACAATAATAAAAAGGCATGTAACAAAATTGGGGTTTCTAAGTGTACCGTTACTTACCCGATCGTGGTGGATATTTGTAAGCATGATTGGAAACAACGTCAGCTTCTTCTACCCCTGCGTGCTGTCTGCTAGTCAAAGCACCCATGTTTATCTGATGTGTCTACGATTTGCTATCCTTTTTTAATCAAAATCTATTGAACAAACAAACACTTTACGAACGAACCAGAAAGAGAATCCTTATAAATTAATTGACTGAACTATTTTATCAACAATAATCACAATTCACAACACAGATTACTAATATGTAGCAAGCTAATTCACAATCAGAATCACATCATTCACATCATAGAATAATACATCTATGATTCACATCACGCAACAAATCAGACAAATGTCAATGTCAATGTCAATGTCAAATATTTATTATGTCATATTATTTTTTTTCGTTCCAAAAGGCTAGGGTCTGAGACCATACTGCCTCGTCATTAGTCTTGCTTAATTATTATGTCTTTAGTATTCTTTCCCCTATTTTTCCTTCTTTTCTTGCTAACCTAATAAATAAATAAATAATTTCATACAATCACACCAATTATCTAAGCCCGTAGTTAATTTCTTAAGAAACTGTGTCTACGTGAACTTGATAACGGATAAATACATACTTAAATACTTTTTTGTTTGTAAATACATACTTAATATACATAGAAAACACCCAGACCAAGACAAATAGAGGTGTTCATTCATGCACACAAATATTTGTCTTGTTCGGGAATCGAACCCGAGACCTCTGGCGCAGTAGGCAGGTAGTTTACCCCTGCCTGCGCCAAATCGGCCGTCGAAAGTACCTAACCTAACCTAACTCATTAAAATGCGCGGGTGGTTCACACATTTCAATGCTCATACTCCATCTGAATCGTACGAAGCGCCTTACTTTATTTCTCACTTTTACTTCATTGTTCTTGATTAATGGCACACGTGTATAACGATAGCTAGCTAGCAACGTTCAACAGAACCTAGAACAAAGCAGCAATGAACTAGGTGTTATTGTTGATCGAAGGCAAATCCATTTCCATTTTTTTTAGCCGGTAGACCCTTCGATCAACAATAACGACCCCCTATTTTTGATGATTTATGTTTATTTGAGTGTAATGGACGCCAGTCGCCAGTCTATAAAGTGAACACAACGGCCGGCCGCCTAATGTTCGAATCGTAGGCAATGTCTTGCTTGAGCCTGTTAATGAGAACAATTTATACATAAGTAATAAATACTAACAATATTAAAAGCAGTTTTAAAATATTGTTAGCAGGTATAGCTTTAGCACGGTTGACCCCATTTCCTCAGACCCAATTATTTTGGTCTGAGACGTACACGGTATTTATGTTTTTTTAGTCGAATAAATTATATTTCTTTCTTTTTTTCTTCTTTCTTTCATGCAACCATCAGTCAATTCCATTGTAACTAGCAAATATATAGAGTAACTTCGGGCAGCGTTATGAATGGAATGGCGCGACGATAGACGCAACACGATAGCTGGGCTGGCGGTTTTTCAACACACATCAAAGGATTTGAGCGGGACAATAAATCAAATTAGCTCCTACATCTGCGCGTTGTAGTGTTTTATAGGTTTTCGTACGAGACTGACGTTCGTATTTTTGACATTATGAATTGCACTAATGAAATGGTGTTAGAGTTTTTACAATATTACAAAGATGAACCAATTATATGGAATCCACGTAACGAAAATCGCAAAAAAAGAACTTAGTAAACGACGCTCGGCGTCGTATCAAAAACTATGTAGTTAATAATATAATAGTTTTTTTTGCGACTGATAAAGCAATAACCCCTTAACTGTGGCTTTCAAAATGTCAGATTACCCACGTCTGTGGAGCCCAGAGTGGGTCTCGCGGCGAGACTCTCGCCACAGTATAGGGTGGGGGAGGGGCCGAACTACACTAAAACGGCATTTCTTTATTCCCTGCTCAAGCGGAAGCCCTTATTAGGAATGAAACCTATTGAAAATGATATTTCCAACTTAAAATAGTAAGCTTTTGTAATATTTGTTTAGTGATAAAGTTGTACAGCTGTCATAATTACAGGGGTCCCTAAATTTTCAATAGATTATGTATCATAAATATATAATAAAACACTCTTTAGCTTAGTAACCATGTTTTCTATTTTCCTTACATTACTATTTACAAGGAAAAAGCAGAATAAACATGACTCATATACAAATATTTCACAAAATCAACGTTTTCAGTATAGTAGAAAAATGGTGCCTACCCTAAGATCAGCCTCAATTAGGCTTTGTATTACATGATATTTTGAAATCATTTCACACTGTAGATAACACAGTATTACATTTTTAATAAATAGAGGTTATTATCTGGGGTTTACAAGAGTATTAACAGTGTAGTTTCAGTACATTTTATGTAGGAGTTACACAAAAAAGATGATTATTTATTCATAAAAAATACTACCTTTATATCTATGTAATTAACAAAACAATTAGTAACTTTTCACAGAGAAATTATATTTTCTTATAATTATAGGTAACAAACTATAAATTAAAACAACAAAAATAACATCTATTCAAAGAAAATTCAGCAAAAACATGTAAACAAAACAAGTAAACAAGTAAGCAAAAAGGACCACTTTACAAACAAAGTGTTGGATTAATATGAATAAGGCTTTTTTTTATTATTTTAACTTGGATAAAGTATTCGACCATCGCCAAGATTATGTTCATATTGTTAACAAGTTTCTTTCTAAACTTCTTTCTCTTCTTTCCACCACCCCGCCCAGAGGTCCCACCTCGTCTAGGACGACGTGCGCTTGCGCATGATCGCATGCGTGGCCTTATATAATAAAAAAACACTGCACAAGATGCACATAAAAAATAGGTAGGTAGTATAAAAGTCGAAAACAAAGAACACAGTGAAATAATTGCAAAAAATCCGGCCAAGTGGGAGGTTCCGAAAGCAACTAAGTATTAAAAATATATTCTTAAAAGTGCACCCTTTGTTAATGACCAAACATAGCTTTCAAAATAAACAAACATAAATATACACATATTTATAGTTGATTTTTATCATAAAACATAATTTGTATAGTCCGTTCGGTTAGATAGTGTCGGTACAACCGCACGGCATTATCTAAGCGAATGGACTATAAGCAAATCCGCCACCCACGGCGTATCCATGCTAAGCAGGCTGCCGCGGCGGCCATTAAAACTCGGAAGAGACCGTCTGTGGTAGGCGCGATTTGGGTTTCGCCCGGTCTGTGACGCGGCCACTTTTGGGCTTCTAGTGAACCGGTACCTACTTGTTTTCGTTATTGTTTAAGACTTTACGGAATATTTAACCATGTCAGAGTATTATAACAAGAAAACTATTTTAATTTAACATCATGTCAAATTAATGTGAAATGTTTAAATGAACTAATAGTGTTATAAAAACTAAAAACATCGAGCAAGTACATGCAAGGCATGGGTTAGGCTTCTGTTTTAGTGGCTGTTATTTTGCATAAAATCGTAATAAACACACTTAAATCTAGTATGAAACGAAAGTTTACTTTCATTTCAAGCGATTAGCTGCTTCTTTCTTCTTTAAATTCCACTAAAAACACTGTTTTTGTGTAAATTACCGCGCACGTATACACTCTGACACCGCCGATATTTTACTGCCGGTTGGCGCCAAATGAGCGATTTCTGAGAGGCCATTTAAAAAAAAAAGCTTCCAATTGCTTCACTAGATGGCGTTGAATAAGTATATTCAACGCCATCTAGTGAAGCAAGTATGTCTATAGTATATTTTGGTATGAAACATATTAAAATTAATTACTTTTTAACAACCCAAAGGAAGGTAATAATAAATTAAATAAGTACTACTGTGAGCAACAGAAACGAAATAGGTGGGACAGCGCCATCTAGTGACTGAGCTTTCAGAAAATCGCCCATTGTTCGCCTACCGAGTATTCAGACGACCGCTTGCTACCCGTCTCGTTTCACGTATAACACGTTTAAATGACAGACAAAGACAAAAACAGTTTATCAATGTGTTTAAGCTCGAAACGTGAGCGCGAAAGCCGCGGCCCAAAAGGGAGCACGACACAGATGCAGCAAATTTGACAGCGGCCCAAATTGGATCGCGCCACATACCAGAGGATAAGTGCAAATAGTAGATTGTACAACAAGTGCATAAAACGTACCATTTTACCCGAGACGTATATATCCATCCGAGCCGTAGGCGAGGGTGGATAGTCAATTCGAGGGTAAAATGGGTTTTATGTACGAGTTATACACTCTACTTTTCACTTCGAGTTTGAGGAAAATTTAATAAATAACAATATTGCAAAAAAGAAAAAATAAAGACTTCGGCATATTGGCGGGAAGACTTTTTTTTTATACGTGGCAGTGGCAGCACAGTGACTTTAGCATAGATCGTACTCGTAGTCCATAATGCTCTTGAAATACTTATTTCTTAGAAAACTCATTAAATTTGCCTAGTTTTATTAATTTAGTAATTTAACATGGATTATGTACAAAATTTAAGAAACAGAATGAAATAACAGGTTTATATAACGAAGTTTAATTGCATGTGTGACTGTTTACCTGACGACCTTTGTCTTAGAATCTGAGACTTAGACGAAGATTTTACTTTATGCACTAGAGCATAAAAAGCGATTTTATGCAGCCTATACCCAACATAAACACGAACTTTACGAGCATGAGAAGTGAAAATATAATTATTTGCACTCATGTAAAACAATGCTATTGCATCATCTGCCATGCCCATGCCATGTCACATAAAGAATTAAGTCACTATACTCAAATCGCTTTGTCAAGTTCTCGAAGCTTCGGCACGCAGGTATGGGAGAGGCATTATCGTAGGCTTATCGCGCAAACTTTGGATGCAAATTTTAGTGTGATAAGTTGTCGAAGCTTCGGCACGCAGGTGTGGGCGCCTAAGCATAGTGTATACATCTATGCGCCTTAGGGCCTGGGGGGCTACCGCGTAACTTTATGGATATGAACTTCATACGTTTTTGGGAACTTTAAGTCAATTTTATAAAGAAAATAGCCGCTATCAGTTCCTTGTTTTGTGACGTCGGGTATAACGATAACTAGCTAGCAACGTTCAACAGAACAAAGCAGCAAAAATTTATCAGAATAAGGAATTCAAATGACAGTTGAAGCCCATACCCATATCCAGATTTCTTAGCCGGTAGCCCCCCTGGGGGGCTACCGCGTAACTTTATGGATATGAACGTCATACGTATTTGGAAACTTTAATGCCGCGTACACACCGCGCCAACGAACGCCAACGAAGGATATTCAGCGTTGGCTACCGCACGCTCGTTGGCTATCGAAGGACAAAGCACAAACAACAAATGTTGAGCAAACGATCGTTGGCACTTGATTCCGGCTCCAGTGTTGCCAGGTTACTTTTGATTCCTTTTAGGTGATTTTTTTAGCTCCGTGGTCACTTCTAGTTTAAGTTACATTTAGGTGGTTCTCACACTGCACCGCACACCGTTCCGGTTTGTGGTAGTGCGTTTCTTAATTATGGCTGTAGAATCTTGATGCGCATAAAAAATCCGCAGTGTATATCAAACTCACGCCGCCGCATCTTCGTCCCCGGAATGGAAACCGCAGCAGTGTGATAATCGCTTTAGGTGATTTTTCAGAATGTTCATGAAACAGAGTGTGCACTCCCAAAAAATTTGTAGGACAACTCCTCAATCTAACATCTATTTCTCTTTTTCACACCAATGCATGAAGTCATCCGTCCGTTGTTATTATTATACACTTACTCGTCCGGTCAATGGGATTCGTTCGTATCTTGTCGGTTGCACGTGGTGAGAAAGTTTCTTCCCTCCATCCATTCCTAAATACTATATCTATGATTCCTAATTCCTATTTCCATACACTCACTCACTCACTCTAGTTTTGATTTTGTTTTGTATGAAATTTTGTAGGAGTTGATTTTGTAAAAAAATAAAAATGACTTAAGTATAAAATATTCCTGACTCTAATTAAAAAATATATAAAGAAAATGTTACTTTTTTGTACATTTCAGAAGCATTTCAGGTATCTTTTGACAAGACCTCGCTGGCAACACTTGGTAGAAACTATGCTTCAACTGAGCGTTCGTTCGTTGGCCTTCGGCCACTGTCCACACCGAGTTCGATCTAATGGCTCAATTCCTTTGATGTTACCGCCACGCTCCGGATCGCCGGCACACGCCAACGAACGATCGTTGGCGTTCGCCAAACCGTCCAAACAGGACCAACGAAGGGCATCGAAACCCATTCGTTGGCGTTCGTTGGCGCGGTGTGTACGCGGCATAAGTCAATTTTATAAAGAAAATTGCCGCTATCAGACTGTATCAGTTCCTTGTTTTGTGACGTCGGGTATAACGATAAGTAGCTAGCAACGTTTAACACAGCCCCCCTGGGGGTCTACCGGCTAAGAAATCTGGATATGGGTATGGGCTTCAACTGTCATTTGAATTCCTTATCTTGATAGATTTTTGCTGCTTTGTTCTGTTGAACGTTGCTAGCTAGTTATCATTATACCCGACGTCACAAAACAAGGAACTGATAGCGGCTATTTTCTTTATAAAATTGACTTAAAGTTCCCAAAAACGTATGAAGTTCATACCCATAAAGTTACGCGGTAGCCCCCCAGGAGGGTATCTTCTAATCGGACATCGTGAAACAGGCACTGTGTTTTTCCTAGAAGCCGGTGCTATAGAAGAGATGAAAAAAAAAGATGTCAGTGAGTGACAGTGACAGCTGATGGTTGACATTTTTTTTATGCATTTATTTCTTTCACGTCAAGGTGTCACTTTGTGAAGGTGCTTACAATTATTTTTCCTATAAAATCTACCGTAATCCTCATTTCTTCTCACTCTTGTGTTTTGGAATCGTGATATTATTTCCTGTGCTAGTTACTAAGTTTGTTTTTATATTTATTTCAGATCACAATGGGGCGCCGGCCCGCGAGATGGTAAGCTTACAACCTCAACTAATTTCGATTTCTTTAATCATGAATATGACCAAGTTTCTAATAAATATTCTTTCTTTCAGTTATCGTTATTGCAAAAACAAACCTTATCCGAAATCCCGGTTCTGCCGTGGTGTACCGGACCCCAAGATTCGTATTTTCGACTTGGGTAAGAAAAAGGCAGCAGTGGATGACTTCCCGCTATGCGTGCACTTGGTGTCTGATGAGTACGAGCAGCTGAGTTCGGAAGCTCTAGAAGCTGGACGTATTTGCTGCAACAAGTACCTTGTCAAGAACTGCGGCAAGGATCAGTTCCACATCCGTATGAGGCTGCATCCATTCCATGTGATCCGCATCAACAAAATGTTATCGTGTGCTGGGGCTGATAGGTGGGTGCCATACTATTATAAAGCTATAGTATTGTTATGCTAGTGTCACATAGTAACCAGGGGAGCTACTGTCTAAAAAATATGGATCATATTCATAACCATAATTTTTAGCCGGTAGCCTCCCAGTACATATATCATGCTCAAGTGGTTTATTGGCTAGTTTTAACATTAAAACTGATCCTGATCATTATGTAGAAAACATAAAGGTTGATACTTTACTGCAAAGAATTGCTGTAAAAATGATATATTTAAGATTAAAGAATCAACATCGTTCCTCCTTCAAATTGAAACTATTATTGTGGAATATATACTATAAATGCTTTGTCATAACAATTATTGTGAAATATACACTACTAGCGGCCGCCCGCGGTTTCACCCGCGTGGTTCCCGTTCCCGTGGGAATATCGGGATAAAAAGTACATATAAACCTTCCTCTTGAATCACTCTATCTATTAAAAAAAAACGCATCAAAATCCGTTGCGTAGTTTCGAAGATTTAAGCATACAAAGGGACATAGGGAAAGAGAAAGCGACTTTGTTTTATACTATGTAGTGATGAATGCTTTGTCATGCTTGTTGATAATGACTAATACATTATTTATGATGATTTTTCCTCTATCAAATGTGAAATATTACATTTTGGGTATTTATGAAGACAATTTCAATTTAAATACTTCAAATTCTATCAATATTACCATTAGATTTAAAGAAGCACCAATCAAATTCATATGATAAAATATTGTGACTAGTTTGTTTTCACTGTCTAATAATGATTATATCTTTATTATTTCCAGAAATGAATGAATGAAATATATTTATTTTTGTGCATGAAAAGGATTACATTTTGTGATCTTAAATTATTGTGTTGCCTCTCCTCTTCAGCTAACAAAAGTAGCATGCAAAAGTAAAACATTAATTAGGTACCAGAGCTTATAGACTTATATTGTAATTAGTTAGTTTGTACCGTAGACAACAGTATGAATACTACTATTTATTCTATGCTTATACAAACCATATCCCCAACATTGTTTAATGCTCAGCGAAATGTCTTCTTTTTTAATATGAGTTACTTTTAGATTATAGTTGTTATAAACTGAATTGTTGATATTTTGTAGGCTCCAGACTGGGATGCGTGGTGCGTTCGGTAAGCCGCAAGGCACCGTAGCTCGTGTGCGCATTGGACAACCCATCATGTCCGTGCGCTCTAGTGACCGTTGGAAGGCTCAGGTCATTGAGGCCCTGCGTCGTGCCAAGTTCAAGTTCCCTGGTCGTCAAAAGGTAATTTTACTTTTTCAAATAATTATGCTGAGAAACATACTTTTGTTAATCTACCAATAATAGTTACATGCTAATACTGCAAACTTGACCATCTACTAAGCCAGTGTTTTCTTAGTTATAAAGTATCTCTGGCCTGCGCCTGTAAACTCTACTATAATTGACAGCTGAACAATAGGTTTGTCTACAATGAAATGGCATTTTTGAAGTTTCGATTTAGACAAAACATTTCTCGAGTTCATCATGCATGCTGGAGGCTAAGTTCTAGACAACCTAAATAAATGAAAATATTATAGAAATGTCTTATTGGCTGTACATAACTTAATAACTTAAGTTACTTATTGTATAGATTCAAAGCTTTTTAATTTTATTCATTTTCAAATTGAGACAATACAATGGTCAAACTGTTTATAAATTATAGGATAGGTTGATGAAAAATTCCTAATCCTAAGTAATATTATAAATGCGAAAGTTAGCGAGTATGGCTAGATGTTTGTTACTCTTACACGCAAAAACTACTGAAAGGATTAGGATGAAATTTGCAACCAAGATAGTTTGTAGCCTAGAATACCACATAGGATATACTTTTTATCCCGATATTCCCACGGGAACGGGTACCATGTGGGTAAAACCGCTAGTACCATGATACTTATATCACGCTATTTTCAGATCTACATTTCGAAGAGGTGGGGCTTCACCAAGTACGATCGCGAGGATTACGAGAAGCTGCGCGACGACGACCGGCTGGCGTACGACGGTTGCAACGTGAAGTACCGCCCCGAGCACGGCCCGCTAGACGCCTGGAGGAAGGTCCAGGTCGAGCTCCACAACGTTAATAATTAATGACTTGAACAATATACAACTATAAAGTTCAATTTATTTCTTTTATTTCGAATTTCTGATGACTTGGCCTGCAGGAGGAAACACATCTTAAGCCTGAATAGTCATTTCTTTAAAATAAATGAAACAATTGTTTACATTTTTGCATTCACAATGCAATTTTTATTAGGTAATGAAAATCCATAATCCAATAATAGAGGCCCACAGACTACCAGTCCGCCTTCAGTCTTCGATCGAACGGGCCGCCCGACATTCAATACAATGGCGACTTGGCGTAGTCGCGCGCGCGTTGTAAATTCAGTAAAATGCAAGAGCACCGCTGCTAGCTAGCGCGCTGCGTACGAACGACCACGCGGTGCTCTTGTATTTTGCTGAATTAATTACGCGCACGATCCGTGTGCTACATCACGGCGTGGACCACTTTGAAAACCGCAATTCTGACTACATGGTCATTTTTGCCTGACGCAGCCAGATTACGGGCGGCCAACTGACAGGCCGTTGCCTACAGGCAGACTAATAGTCTGAGGGGGCCCTTTAGAAAAATACCCGTCTCACAACTAGCTTCAATGGGACTCAAACCCACAACCTTTCACTGTCCGGGCGATTGCTCTAACCACTGAGCGATAGACTCCATAGCTGTCGTAGATACAGTAGGTAATGGAATAACCACTTAAAATCTTTCATAAATAATATTAAAACATCTATTTAAAAAATGATTCTATAGATTTACAAGGTACTTTCTGCTTTTTTACTGGTGAAATGGACACTCTTTTTCTTTTCACTGCACTGTAATTAGATGTAGATATTGTTTTTTTATTCAATTCCCTATTCAATTTTTGTGCTTCATGAAAATCAAGGTGTTCAGCATGTTTCTCCATTGGTACTCTTTTGCCACATTCAGTACACACTTGAGTTGGAACTGTTGTGTCGATTTTTACCAGATAACTGGAAATTGAAGGAGGTACTTCATTTTTAGTAAGTAAACTGTCAGCTTCTGTTTTTCTCTTCTTTACTTCTTCCTTGTGTGTGACAGGTTTAACTGCCGCTTTTACACTTCTCTCCATGCGTGCTTGTATTCGTTCTTCATCTCTTAATTTAAGTGCTAAGTGATAGTCTGCATGAGTGTCCAATTGATTGATACCTACAAGCTTCTTACATTCGGGACATTCGAATGCATCATTATTTACAGTTACCAGTTCAGTTTTAGATAAACTATCTACTTTCATACTTGGAACTTCATTATGACTTGTTTCTAGTGAATCTTCATTTTTTACGTTTTTATCAGAGTTACTATCATTATAACATTTTTCAGATGAAGATTCATCTTCGTCTTCTTTAACTATGGTTGAATTAAGCAATTCTCTCATATTAATTACTCTTGATACATCAGCAGGGTCTTCTTCAAAAAGAGCAATGCTTTTATTGATCTCCATATCAATAGTAGAAGTTGAGTATTCGGTGTCATTGCTGTTTTCTCCACAATTTAATACATCACAAACTGGTGTAGAAGGATGTACTATTTCCTTTTTATCTGGTGCTATTTCATGCACTGGCGATGGCGGTTTGGCGACATTTGTACTAGATCCTTCATCGCTCCTATTTAGTAGTTTTGCAAAAAACGATTCTTGTTTTTCAAGACTTGCCTCAACAACAGTTTCATTGCTGGCTACAGGGTTGACTTCTTGAACCCTATCTTCTTGCTTATTATTTATTGTGCTTTGGAAGTATTTTTGAAGGATATGTTCTTTGCCTTCTTTGTGTTTGTTCTTCTTATTAAGTGTAATTGGCTCATGTGTTTTATCACTTTCTTTAGCTTTTAAAGTTGTATCTTTTGATGATCCAGCACCAAAATAGTCATCAATTTTCTTTACTTTCTTAATCTCTGTATTATCTTCGAATTTTCCTACACTAATGCCTAAAAATTTAATGGATGCCTTTAGCTTTCTGTTGCTCTCATCACCTGAAAAGTAAATGTTAGTTTTTGTTATAAAATCTAAACTGTTTAGGCCTATGAAGAGACTACTTAACTACTGACCAAGAAACAAAGCCTAGACCTATGAATTACCTTGTAATTTAATTCCTTCAGCACTTTCCATTACTAATTCCAAGGCATTTCTAGAGAACAAATCTCCACATAGTTCATCATCTGCAGAGAAATTGTAAGACCTAGAACTGCTGACATCCCTTCCATCAGGTAGACTTGTAGAAAAGCTGACTACCATTTGCTTAGGGGTCCTGTTGTTTTCTACAGCATCTTTTTCTAGTCTGTCCTCTATTTCTTGACCTAAGTCTATTAGCCACTTCTTCAAGCTGTCTAAGTCTACAAGGGCACTTTTTCCTCGTAATTGCTTACAGCACCCTATGCTTTTGGGATTGAATCTTGCCTGCACTGGCTCTAAGTCTATTCCACGAGCTATATTATACAACCAAGCTCTGTAAATCAAATTAAACATTTCTCAAGACTCAAATGTTATGATTGTCAATTATATCATTTAAATGTAATTATGGTAAAATAGGGTTTACAACAGAACTTACGCATTCTTTTCATCAAATTTAGCTTGAAGTTCTTTTTGGGTAAATGCTTGTAATTGACTCATATTCTTAATCCTTAATATGTCACAAACTGTGTCACCAAACTTTCCGCCCAGGTGCTTTACCTTCTTTATTGATAGTGTGCTGCAACAAATATTACAAATACAAATGGTGAGTGACGGCAATGACAAATTATTGCCTTGTTATTACAATGAAACAGAATTTCATTCACCTGTACAAAATGTTAACAGAATGTTTGGGTAAAACTGTCTGTTTATCAGGTTTGTTCATCCCACACACCAGCTTAGCCAAGATCTTATTATGAGCTATCCCCGCGGAACATCTGTAACCTGTCACAACAAACAATATTTCATCCATTAGCTCTTTAAAATTTTATTAGATAAAATGCTGAAACATATCAATCAAAGTTAATGTTCGCTAGTGAATAACACTCATGACCAATTACTGTTGTTATGAGTAATTTTTTAAAACTAGATTATGTACCTGTTTCTTCATAAACTGCTGCTCTGATTTCACTGACTACCACAGCTCCTACTAGCAATTGCTTGGCATGCTCATAGTCAAAGTCTATGGAGCTACTGCCATAGTTGTGAACATCTGTTATGAACTCACTGATGCTATCATAGCCAAGGGCATAAGTGTTAGGTACCATGTTTGTATTCACAGCATTTACATTTAAAGACTTTAGCCTTTCCTGCACCTGTAAAATGAAACTTTATGGTTATAGAGTACATATGTTAACAATTTCTATATAGAAAGAAATCATTCATCCATTTCCATATATCCTTTTAGTATCCTAGTTCCTAGTAAGACCAGAATGTAAGCAAACACTAAGAAACAGACTTACAGGTGCAGTGATATCCAAATAAGCCTCATCAATAGAAGCTCTCTCTAGCAGAGAAGTAAATCTTTGCAGGACTGTGGCTACTTCTTTGCCAGCATCCCTGTATCTGAAGGCAAGTGAATTCCTTAAGTTAGACCATGTGTGTCACATTAACTAATGGACGGAATTAATTAGGAGAGTCATGTACCTACTTGGAAATGTCTGCTTTTCCTCTAAGACAAGGTACTGAAGGCAGAATAATATCGGGACATTTCTCTTTAGCTTCATCTCCTCTCATATGTCTTGTTACTCCCATGGCTCGAGCCACATAGTTAACTGCGATTATCCTGGAAAGTTCGTCTTATAGGTTATAATATATATATAAAAATAACAATTTGGATTAACCATCAACGGCAGAATCCATTACGAAAGACAGGTACTTACCCTCCACCCTTCCAAGGGTTGTATTGCACCACTGCTATAGGCTTCCCTTTCAGCTCAGGGTTCAATTTCTCTTCCACTTGGCAATAGAAACAATCCATGTCAATTAGTACAACCACTCGGTTTTCTAGATCCATTTTTGTGAAATCAATTTAGATTATGGAATAGCAGTTCTGACATCAAAAATGTCTACATAATTTTTATTAAATATCAACATTTATGAATGAAAATGAAACGAAACATTGCGCGCCAATCTTTATTTCACCCACATTTCACCTTTACAGTGTTGCCAGTGGCCAATAGTCAAAAGTAACACAAGACGGCTCAAAAAGTAACATTTTCACGAGAAAAGTAACATTTTCTTATTTTATGTAGAAAACGACTGTTACCACAAATTATATAGACTCTGTTACGTCTGTAATATTACAATTACACACAATTTTTTTTTTATGAAGATTACGAATGCCCTGCCAAAAACGAACTAAAAAGTTAAATAACAGTGTCATTGCAGTCGGGGGACCGTTTTAGGGAACTGACTGCAATGACACTTACTATTTAACTACCTATTTAGTTCATTTTTGGCATTTCAGTCGAGGTTTTTTATTTATTTTTTTCACACATTTTTGTCGCGAAGGGTTCGCGAGTATCAAAATTAACCCAACAATAATTGTATATAGCAACACTCAATATAAACCATAGAGCTAATTTCCGATCGGTAAGTGTCAACATTTTTCGCTCCAACGTCGACTCGCTTTCAAGTTTTCAAAGTGTAAATCGTGGCATGTGTGATCTTCGCCTGCTGCTCGCCGCCAGCCTCAAATACCACCTAAGTTAAGTACTCAGCATTATACAAACCTTATTTAGAATTGAATGCATAATGTTCCTGTTAAGGATCGCGTTGATAAAGGACGATGGAATGGTACGCCCACGAAACTCGCTGAGCTGATGGGATGTGGTACAGTTTCATCGTACAGAGAGGTAATGTCCTTACAAATCACTGTTGTTTTATGTCATAAGGCGTGTGCAATTCTGTCCCTTGTCAGGGAACTAAGATTGGATGAGTATCCATAAAAGAATGAGCCCTTGAAGAGCTCGCCCGCACGGCCGCCTGCCACAGGATGGCGGCCTGCATGTTAAGTTTGCGCAATCTTATCACGAGGTATAAAGGTTGGTCTGAAAAGACCGTAGTTGAGACTAGGGCGTGTGCCGACCGTAGGGTCTGCACTAGTACACCTATTGAGACACGATAAGACCTGCCGATGCTTTCGGAAGGTAAACAAGCTATAAAGAGGACTGAGGTCCTTCACAAAGTATGTGAGATTGCACTCCTAATGACATAACAAACTCAAGTTGATATGCTAAATTTCATGTTGATTACATGTGTTACTTTAATGAGAATATATGTGCTGAGTGCTTAATGATTGTACATGACTGTATGATCATAAGAATTGTCTAACCGCAGGTGTGTCAACCTGACCAAGATGGCGAGGGGGCTAGAGTCTGGCTGAGGGACAAATCATCATCATCCAGGTGAGACAACTGACAGACCTACTTTGCATCATTACCTACCTTAACTGCATGAATACTCTTGGCCTCCTGTATCAGATTTCTATATAATAATATATTAAGATAAAGCGAAGCAGATAATTTATAACTAATAAAATCCATTAACTTTTGATAAGTACATAGGTACTTTATGAAAGAACTCTGGCAACAACCTGTATGATAGTTTGATTTGTGTAGGCTGTCATACAGATTACAGATGTAATTAAGTAATGAATGTAAGGTCACATATGATACCTACTATGTATACACAAATTTGGTGCAGATGTGCTGGGATTGAAATTTGATATAGATAAGTTGGAATTTATCTGGGGAAAATAAGGGGATAAAGAATTGGATATAGTTATACCTACTTACTGAAAAATAATTTAAGTAGTATAAATCCAAACAAAACAATGTTTAGTACAGATCTCAAACAAAGCTTATCTGATATATGGCCGAAGAGAGTTTAATGAGAATTCATTTGATGCAATAGGATGCATTTGTCAGCTGTCTCATCGAATGATAACAATACCTATAAAAAGATAAACAGATAAATACTCATGAAAAACAATGAACAAAGTGCAACAATTTACTTTATTAGTAAAAGTCATGCGGTCACACCTACACACTTACTTACTATAAGTTATTATTTCTGATGGTATGAGTGAAATTCAGTTTTACTAAGGTTGTGAACATTGATCTAACAAGTTACTACTGTTGAGTCAGTGTTAGCAACTTAACATCAAAACAATCAAAATTCCCGCCAAGTGTTAAGTTTAGGATCAGCGCCACGGAAGTGTCAGTGAATACACGCAGCGCTAGTGTGTTAAGATGTTGCAATTTTCTCCGCAGGTCGCTACTATACTTACACGAAAGGGTCATTGTAATTGTCAACAAACAAATTGAATGTCATTCGAAACATTTTCAATAGTTTAAAGTGAAACAAAGAAAGTACGAATTAGATTTCAACAGGTAAGACAACAAAGCATCACAAGCATTGTTTGAAACTATAATTTCAAGTTTAAACCATATCTTTAAGTCAGAACAACCAATTGTCAGGAAAAATTTTGCGGCAACCTATAAGTCACATAATTATGTTGAAAACAATCTTCAAAGTTTTTTTTAGACAAAGAAAATGTGCTTAATGATGAAATAAAATATCAGTAAAGGGTGTTTCAATGAGGACTCTAGCTGTGTGAATCTTTATTTAAACCTAACTTTTTATCATTCTAATAGGGACACCGATACTCAGTACCTACAAACAATACATATAAAAGTGTACTATTACAAGAAGACATTGAGTAATAAATTGAAGTCAAGGTTCAGGTATGTAAAACTGTGATCACACACCATATTATTTCAAGCCCATACAGGACTAGTCACTTGATAAAACTTCCAACATTAAAGTAGAAGCTGACTAGCAAAGATTGTTTCAGATAGCATGTCAAATTATCATAGAACATTGTCGTTGTAATTCTTATACCAAATCAAAACTAATCATAACCCAATGTTTACATACTTATGGTTTACATGACATTTTCACCAAGCGCACTTAAGTTTTCACATAGTGTCACATACCTACCAAGTTGAATATTGTCATTGCTTCAATTAAATACAACTCAAAACATTGACAACAAAGATAATATGAGCGTCTCATACTAACTTTTATTATTTGAGTGCTGACAGGTATTATAATTATCACAGCAAAATACTACTTAAGTTAGCTCACTAAGATTCTTAAAATTATAAGAACAGAGTAGCATCAAACTAGACAAATTCTGATCAAACTCAATAGTCTAACGGTAAATAGTTGGTTAATGCTGTGAAAAAATGATACACAAACAAATACATAAATAATGACCTACTTACCTATCTATTACAAACTACATGCATACATATTTGATGTTCAGATGTTACATACACTGTGAGAATGTAGTATCTGTGCTTATGGATACATAGTGAAGTGCTGTTACAATCAGTGTTCATGTTCAGTGTTTACACACTGTGCTATAGTTTGATAACCTATAGTCAAAAGTGAAAAATTATTGGTGGTCAATATGGTATATTGAGTGTACAAAAAGCAATAAAATGATTGTGATTTCATGCGTTTGATAAAGTTAGTGCTAAAATACAATCTAAACACTGTGTGACCAATAAGAAGTGTGGCCTAGTGAACTTTCTTGTGTTCCCATATAACTGAGTCAAAGAGGCACTGTAGTGTCATAGCCAAGTAACTAAGGCAAACGGTCACTGTAGTGCCATAGCCAAGTAACTAAGTCAAAGGGGCACTGTAGTGTCATAGCCAAGTAACTAAGTCAAAGGGGCACTGTAGTGTCATAGCCAAGTAACTAAGTCAAAGGGGCACTGTAGTGTCATGGTCAAGTAACTAGGTCAAGGGGGCACTGTAGTGCCAGAGCCAAGTCTAGATAAGATCAAATGTTTTAAAGGTAACAACAACTAGCTCAACTAGTGCTATGATTATAGACTAGGTTGAGTAGTATAACTTACTAGAGATGTTTCACAAAATTGACTATGGGATCAAGAAGTCACTAAATAATTAAAACTTAATACTTGATTAATTATTTCAAAACAAGTTATGAAAGCACTATTATAGATGAATATTATGATTGTTACTGTAAGGTAATAAGAGTGCTAATCTACAAACACACTTTTCACACACAGTAAACGCATAACAAAGTTAAAAATAAACAAGGCTAACTATAATGAGTCTGACTAAAATCAATTATTACGGTGTCATGCATGAATGAGTTATAAATGGTATACAGTATTTATGATGATTTCAGATTCATACCAGTCAATATAATTTAATACCATGGAGGAAATATATTTAGATAGACTAACTACATTTGTGTCAAGTATAAAAAATCTAACGAGTAATTCTCGCGCTCTTTGTGCTTTGAAGTCGTGGTCAGACGATGATTTAGAACAAGCAAGGATCGTGTCATCAAAATTACAAGCAGTAATTCACCGATTTAATAGCGAATTGTATCAATATTTTAACACTTCAACAAATCCGGATGCGGATGAGATATCCAGTATGACGACAGAACAATTAAGAGGAGAGGAAGCATTAGCTGAACTAAATGTAAAAATACAAGTCAAAAAGGACAAGGCTGATTCTTCTTCCAGTTCTAGTCAGTCCATCAGCAGAGGAAAGCTACCTGAATTGAACTTGCCCACATTCTCCGGAGATGTTCTACAATGGACACAATTTTGGGATCAATTCTCTTCCAATATTGATCAAAGAGCATTAAGAGACGTCGATAAGTTATTGTACCTAAAGGCTTCCGTGAAGGGTGAGGCTAAGACAATTTTGGATGGTCTTGAGACTACAAACGAAAATTATAAAATTGCTGTAGCAACTTTAACAGACAGATATGGAAAGAAAACCCAAATAATCGATGCTCATTATTCAACACTTTACAAACTTAAGAGAGCAGACAAACAAGAAGACTGTAGAAGAATATTAGATGAGATTGAAAGACACCTTCGTGTATTGAGCTCACTGGGCGAAAATACAGAACACAACCATCTGAGATTCTTAATCCTGGAAAAGTTTCCTGAGGATATAGTATACGAGTTGAAATTGAAACTAAGTAACGACACTATCGAAGAAATGAGAAAACAACTCCATATTGTACTCTCAGCGAGAGAGGATGCTAAAAGAACATCTGAAAAATTCAATTTAGAAGATACCAGTTATACAACAGAAACGCTTCATATACTAGAACCTAGAAATGAGAAGGGATCAAAAGTCCGAAAACCAAATAATATAAGGAAGACCGATAAAGGAATTAAACGTAGTGTAACTGCTTTCAACAAAACCTTTAACACTAAGAGGAAATTTCAATTCAATGAAGAGAAGTATGGGCATGGATCTAATCAGAAAAGAAGGAAGCTCTACTGCATATTTTGTAAAGGAGATCATTTTAATGATGAGTGTACAGAAAGTAAAACTCTACAACAAAGAAGATTAAAATTAAGAAACCGTTGCTTTATTTGTTTCCGTGAAGGCCATCAAACAGGCTCCTGTAAGTCTAAGCACATAACCTGCAGACACTGCGGTAAGAAAGGCCTCCATAATAGAGCACTTTGTCCGAACAGAGAGTTCCCAAGGAAGGTGACAACAAAGAATGAGGTACCAAGGAAGGAATCTACCAGTACAATGCACATCTATGAAAAGGGAGCCACAATACTACAAACTGCTATTGTTAATGTCAAAGGACCTGAGAATACTTCAAAGAAGTGTCGTGTACTGTTAGATTCAGGCAGTATGAGAAGCTATGTTACGCAAGATGTCGCGCAGGACCTTAATTTAGAAACCGAAGAAGACAACCACCTCACAGTATTCACCTTTGGTTCGAACAAACCTCAAGAACTAGATAGCCCGTTGGTAAAACTTCATATTCAATCAAGAACTCATATGCGAAGGACAGTATATGCGAATGTCGTACCATCTATTACACGCAGTATCTCATCTTATGGCAAAGAATTGACCAAATGGAACCATCAAAAGGATTACTTATTGGCGGATGATGGATCTCTGTCAGATAAGGTAGATATTCTGATTGGAAATGATTATTATCATTCACTTATGTCAACCGAAAAGGTGAAATTACAAGAGAACTTGTACTTGGTGAATTCCGACTTAGGATGGATATTGTCAGGCAAAATAACGCATAAACATGAGGATGAGTTATCAATGCTCACATACTTCCAAGCACCCTATGAAACTAGATTAAACGAGCCTGATCTGCCATTAGATAACACATCAATGAAAACTTTGTGGGACTTAGAATCTCTTGGAATTACTGATTCTCCAAATGCTAACCGTAAAGAAGAAGCTATTAAGCATTTCAATGAAAACACCGAATTCATAGAAGGAAGATATCACGTTAGCTGGCCTTGGAAGGAATACCCACCTGAATTACCAACTAACTACGGTCTGGCATACGGACGTCTGATAGGACTAATGAAACGCCTAGACACAGAAACTTTGTCAGCCTACGACCAAACACTAAGTGATCAACTGCAAATGGGTATCATTGAACTAGTACCTAGAGAAGATACAAGTGATCATCCCATCCACTACCTTCCTCACCATGGAATATTAGCACCAGGTAAGGCTCTGAGAATAGTCTATGATGCTTCAGCTAAAACAAAGGATACAAAGAGTCTGAATGAATGTCTATACTGCGGTCCGATGATGTTGGAGGATTTGACTGGACTACTGTTGAAATTCCGAAGTCACGCCGTAGGCATGACGGCAGACGTAGAAAAGGCATTTTTACAGATTGGTCTAAAAGAAGAGGACAGAGACGTCACTAGGTTCTTATGGTTGAAAGACATCAATAAACCCGCTACTGAAGACAATCTACTACACTACAGATTTACCCGTGTTCCCTTTGGGATCATATCCAGTCCATTCCTTTTAAACGGTACGGTTAGACACCATCTTCAAAGGTCGAATGGAGACTACGCAAAACAGTTAGCTAAAGACATATATGTTGACAACATAGTCACTGGGGTAGAAACAGCAACAGATGCTTTAAACCTTTATAAAGAAAGCAAGAACATGTTTTTAGAAATCTCAATGAATCTTCGCGGATGGAGCTCCAACTCCAAAGATTTTATCGAACAAATACCTGATGCTGCCACACAAACAACTGTAAAATTACTGGGTCTAAACTGGGACTTGAAAGAGGACGTACTTTATCTTAGAGCTAGAGTCAACGAGAACAATGAAACCACAAAAAGAGGAGTCTTAAGAACTATTGCAGCTATTTATGACCCCTGTGGATTCTCTGTACCAGTCATGTTACCAGCTAAGTTACTACTTCAACAATTATGGAAGAAACAGATTAAATGGGACACACCATTACCAAAGGATCTACTTCACAAGTGGACGAACATCTTGAAAGAAATGAAACAAGTAGAAAACATATGCCTACAGAGAAATATTACTGTACCCAACGAAAGAGAGGCACAAATACACTGTTTTACTGACTCATCTACAGTAGCTTACGCAGCAGTAATATACATAGTACAGAAAGGCACAGTCAACTTCATAATAGGTAAATCACGCTTAGTTCCTATTAAAGACCAAGAGAACTTAAAGATTCCACGCTTAGAGTTATTAGGCGTTCTAATTGGAAGTAGACTTATAAAATTCGTACTCAAATTCTTACCATTGAACATAACCCAGTTAACACTGTGGACAGATAGTCAAATAGTGATTGATTGGTATCACTCTGAAAAGTTACTTGAACCTTTTGTATCTAAAAGACTAGAAGAAATAAAGCGCAACAAAAATCTGATAGTAAGATACGTACCGTCTGGACTTAACCCGGCAGACGTAGCGACACGTCCAACCGCCTCAGAAGAGGAAAGGAACAAGTGGTTATCTGGACCCGAATTTTTAAAACAAAACCCTAGACACTGGCCTAGTGGTCCGATAAGGGATACTTCTCTTCTGATGGGGGAGGGTCTGTTGAACACAGAAAAACAACCAAAAATAACACCGTCAGAGAGAGAAGCAATATCAAACGAAATTTTAGATTCACAACTGCAAGAGATAAAAGAACTACAGAAAAGTACATTTCCAGAAGAGTATGGAGGAAAGAAAACAAACCTATCTAAGAACTTAGGATTATTTATTGATACTAATGGAATTCTAAGATGTGATGGAAGACTCACACATTCAGATTTATCCTACGATGCAAAACATCCCATACTACTACCAAAGAACAGTGAACTTACCGAAAGAATAATTAAGGAAACTCATGAGAAAAACCTTCATGTTGGAGTACCACATACATTAAGCCTTATAAGACAAAAATTTTGGATACCTCAAGGAAGAGCAAAAATTCAAAAAACGCTAAGCAAATGTACAAGGTGCGTAAAGCATGGAGGAGGTCCATATGAACTACCTAAAACTCCAGCGTTACCGGCTGAAAGAGTAACGTTTAATACACCATTTACATACGTCGGTGTAGACTACTTTGGGCCGATGGTCATAAGGTCAGAAAATGGTATAAAAAAGAGATGGATTTGTCTTTTCACATGCCTTGTGATACGAGCAATACATTTAGAGGTTGTCAAAGATCTAACCACAGACGAATGTCTTATGGCATTCAGACGCTTCATTGCTACTAGAGGAACTCCTTCACTTATATTAACTGATAACGCACCTCAGTTCAGACTGCTAGCTGAGGTAATATCAGAAAGAGAATCGACAGAAAAGATAAAATGGAAATTCATTCCTCAACTAGCACCCTGGCATGGGGGCGCGTACGAAAGACTGGTAGCAGTGGTAAAGCATTGCCTAAAACGAACTCTTCAAAAACATATGCTCGGAGAAAATCAACTCTCGACGATCATCAAAGAAGTTGAAGCCGTAGTCAATACCAGACCACTTACGTACGTGGGAGCCGATATGGACCACATTCTGAAACCAGCTGATTTCCTAACACCAGGAAAATGTTTGAACATTCAATTACTCATGGATTGTTTGCCACTCTCTGGTTCAACCATTAAACAACAACTCATCGAAGGATGGAAACGTGGAAACACGATAATGAATGAGTACAAAGAAATGTTCATCAGCCGATACCTTCTGAGCCTCAGAGAAAGGTACGGAAATTCTCCCAAACAAGCAAGAGTGAGGACTCGTGAAATTCCTCAAATCGGAGATGTGGTACAAATTAAAGGTGAAACGAGAAACCGCGAAAGTTGGAAAATAGGAAAAATAGTAGAAATATTAAAAGGAAAGGACGGTTTATGCCGTGTTGCTAGAATAAAAGTCGATAACAATGTTTTCACACGATCAATTGCTCATTTATATCCTCTTGAAGTGGAAGAGGAAGAGACACCACAAATTTCCATTGACAAAGCACTAAATCAAGTGGATCTCGAGAACATAAGCGTCGATGATAGAGACTCGATACAAACGCCGTCTATCGAGATTGAAGGTGTCGACACTAATCCAACCACAGAGATAAGTGATAAATCAAACGATGATGAGAGCACGAATACAAACGTAAGACACGACTCAACACAAGACGCGAGAAAAGAAATAGAGAACGTTAGTACGTTAAATGACACTGAGCTTGCACAAGACTATAATGAACGTGATCTAGAAAACGAAACAATAGATAACCATGAATGTAATAACCAAACAAGCGATGAGAGATCGCGTCGAGCCGCTGCAGTCCAAGCAATGGAGAAGATCCATAAATGGACTCGCGACTTGATGACTACTATAGTGTAAAACTCGCGAGGCGGGTGTGTCGCGAAGGGTTCGCGAGTATCAAAATTAACCCAACAATAATTGTATATAGCAACACTCAATATAAACCATAGAGCTAATTTCCGATCGGTAAGTGTCAACATTTTTCGCTCCAACGTCGACTCGCTTTCAAGTTTTCAAAGTGTAAATCGTGGCATGTGTGATCTTCGCCTGCTGCTCGCCGCCAGCCTCAAATACCACCTAAGTTAAGTACTCAGCATTATACAAACCTTATTTAGAATTGAATGCATAATGTTCCTGTTAAGGATCGCGTTGATAAAGGACGATGGAATGGTACGCCCACGAAACTCGCTGAGCTGATGGGATGTGGTACAGTTTCATCGTACAGAGAGGTAATGTCCTTACAAATCACTGTTGTTTTATGTCATAAGGCGTGTGCAATTCTGTCCCTTGTCAGGGAACTAAGATTGGATGAGTATCCATAAAAGAATGAGCCCTTGAAGAGCTCGCCCGCACGGCCGCCTGCCACAGGATGGCGGCCTGCATGTTAAGTTTGCGCAATCTTATCACGAGGTATAAAGGTTGGTCTGAAAAGACCGTAGTTGAGACTAGGGCGTGTGCCGACCGTAGGGTCTGCACTAGTACACCTATTGAGACACGATAAGACCTGCCGATGCTTTCGGAAGGTAAACAAGCTATAAAGAGGACTGAGGTCCTTCACAAAGTATGTGAGATTGCACTCCTAATGACATAACAAACTCAAGTTGATATGCTAAATTTCATGTTGATTACATGACGTGTTACTTTAATGAGAATATATGTGCTGAGTGCTTAATGATTGTACATGACTGTATGATCATAAGAATTGTCTAACCGCAGGTGTGTCAACCTGACCAAGATGGCGAGGGGGCTAGAGTCTGGCTGAGGGACAAATCATCATCATCCAGGTGAGACAACTGACAGACCTACTTTGCATCATTACCTACCTTAACTGCATGAATACTCTTGGCCTCCTGTATCAGATTTCTATATAATAATATATTAAGATAAAGCGAAGCAGATAATTTATAACTAATAAAATCCATTAACTTTTGATAAGTACATAGGTACTTTATGAAAGAACTCTGGCAACAACCTGTATGATAGTTTGATTTGTGTAGGCTGTCATACAGATTACAGATGTAATTAAGTAATGAATGTAAGGTCACATATGATACCTACTATGTATACACAATTTTAGTGACAAATTATAGTTTTGGAATGTGCTCCAAGTGATTACTTTCTCTGTGATGTGCTCATCAAGGCCTTTTATTTGATGCCCATATTGTAATAATAGAAAAATAAAACACGTTTGAAAGTGGTGTCGTACAATTTTGTAAGTACCTATACAAAATAAACAGAACTTATTTCAGTTGCAAAGGGGGCTACCTGCTGAAAAATCTGGGTATGGATATGGGCTTCAACTGTCATTTGAATTCCTTATTTTGATAGATTTTTGCTGCTTTGTTCTGTTGAACGTTGCTAGCTAGCTATCGTTATACCCCAAGTACAAAACAAGGAACTTATAGTGGCTATTTTTTTAATAAAATTGACTTAAAGTTCCAAAAAACGTATGAAGTTCATACCCATAAAGTTACGCGGTAGCCCCCGATTCTCTAAAAATTTACATAAAACCATGATAAAACCATAAAACTTTTACTTACTATAAGTAATGTTAGTTAACTTGTGTGTGTGTACAAGTCAACACACGACAAACAAACCAAACCAACCACTTCAAACATTTAAAATATATTCTACTACTCGATCGACTTCAACCAAACAAAGTTCACAAAACGAATTGAGTTTAAAAAACCGTAATAAATAACAAACTTTGATCTGTCTGCGATCGAAGTTCGTGCTGTGCGACTATGTTACTCATTCTTCAAGTGTGAGAAAGAGATAGAAAATAAAACGACGGCTCAAAATCAAGTACACAAATGAAAACTTCGTTTGGTGCGTTCCATTTCACGATTATTTTTTCTTTGCTGGAAAGTATTTGAATATTTTTTATTATGCCCTAAAAGTTACGTAAATGTAACATTTTGAGTCGTGTAACATGGAGGTAACATGAAAGGGTAAAAAGTAACATAAAATGTTACAAAAGTAACATTCTGGCAACGCTGCACCTTTATTTTGTTTGACTTGACTTGACAGGTGCATAGTAAAACAATATAAGTACGTTGACTGCCTGGTGGCCTACCACAAGCTCTTATAGCAGTTATTTTTAAGTTGAGAGAGTGAGACGCCGCTATACGGCGTGTAGAGCGGCGTCTCACTCTCTCAACTTAAAAATAACTGCTATAAGAGCTTGTGGTAGGCCACCTGGACAGGCACCCCAACAGTGTTGGACTGAAGCACTCTGAGACGGAGAGTACATAGATAATAAAAAGATAGTATTTAAAAAAAAATTATAGTACAGGGTTATTATTTAAAAAAAATTATGAGAATGATAATAAAAATAATACACAGACATCTAAATCACATCAATTTTTGTTCTGTTTTTCATTAAATCTTCTCATATCATCCGATGATAGCTCAAACGATACACAATTTCCCGATTTACTGGTTTTAATCGCATCGCAAGTCAGTAAAATCGCATCAATTGATTTAGTTGCCAGCTTATTTCTAGTTTTTGAATACTCTCTCGCAGTCTGCATTGGCGTGTGGCAATACTAAACCAGTATTCTTTGACACAGACTATAGAGTTCCTTCCTCTATGATAAAGGAAGTGCCCGTAAACAAGACCAATTAAAAATAAAAAGTTGTCTTAGTAGGTACGGACGGAACTGTAAAATTATAGTACAATCGTGTACTATCCTGGGCTTTGGATAGTATATAGTACAAAAAGTGATATTATAGTACAAATACTATAATTATAGTACAGAATCCAACCCTGCACCCCAAACGGTTTGTATGGGAGCGCGCCCGTACGTATGCGTCGTCATGCGCAGGCGTTGGAATCACCCATAGATTGGGTCAAAACTTAGTGACTGCAATTTCCCCGGTCCATTCATTGGCTATAATTAAGACCGCCATTTTGTTTCTGTGCCGCAAGTGATCCCATTGGCTAAAATTAATACGGTCACTTTTGACGAAAAGTTTAAGCAGTGTTGCCAGATTGGGGTGATTACCCTCCAAATTCGGGGTTATTTTAGGCAGTGGAGGGCATTTTCGGGATGAAGAGTTTTGACTTTAGGGGGATGTGGGGGATTTTTTCATGGCAAAAATGTTATTTTAAGTGTGTTTTAGCGCTTGGAACTGATTATATATAGCAATCAGTGTTCTTGGTGCAAGTGATCTACTTTGCCACACTCTAAAAAAAGCTTATAGAGTAATCAGTGAGATAGAAGAACGCCTTTTCAAGTGTTTCGGGTTGTTGTGGGGCTTTTTCTTAAAAATCAGCGTTTTGGGGATTTCGGATTTTCGGGATTTCGGAGAATGCAACACGGGCATCTGGCAGCACTGAGTTTATGTTTTTTTTACAAAGAGACTTTTTGGCGGGAAGTCGAACAAGGCGGCAGCTTTAAATTTTCTTTTTATTAAAAGTTGATAATATCCCTGCCAATTTCTATTAACACGCTAAAAAACCTTAAACACGCTCAAGATGGGTCCCCCTAGCAATGGGGAGGACCCCGCTGAGAAGAAAAAACGCAGATATACGGAGGTATCTAACGACCCCCAAGAACAGCAAAATGATAAGTATAAAATGTATACAAAGCCAAATTATAAAAGACTATTTTGCGAAAACAGTGCTGGTGAATTTACTGTGTTTGTGGAATCTACCGAACAAGAAAGATTAGGTAACAAAAATCCCATAACTTTGACGAAATTATTCTCGGAAAATGTAAAAGGCATTACTGGCGTACATCGAGTAAACGCACACAAAATTGGAGTCACCTTCAAAAAAGCATCTTCTGCTAACTATTTTTTAAAAATGGATGACTTCTTAAGCAAGCATAAAATGAGGGCTTTTGTGCCGTCTTACTTGACCGAAAGAATTGGTGTATTGCGATATGTCCCAAAAGAAATGTCCAATGAAGAGATATACAAAAATATTACATGTGATGCTGAAGTAATTTCAATCAAAAGGTTTATGAAAAAGATTAACAATTCACTTGTACCCCTGACTACTATTGCCGTTACATTTGCCACAACTACCTTACCCCAATATGCTTACATACAATTATTCAGATACAATATCCACCAGTATATACCACCTGTCCTGCAATGTTTTAAGTGCCTTAAATTTAATCACTCAGCAAAAGTTTGCAGAGGTACACAAATGTGCTCGTCCTGTGCTGGGCAACATTCATATAAAGACTGCGATGTAGAAGAAGTAGTATGCATCAACTGTAGCGGCAACCACTTGGCCATATCCAGAGACTGTCCCATCAAGAAACAGAAATTAGAAGAAAATAAGAAGAAGTACTCTCAGCCAAATTATGCCGCTGTGGTGAGTTCCCCTCCCCCTCTCCCTCCAGCCATTAATGATTTGAAATCCTACCCAAAATTGAACAATGTTAGTGTAAATAATGAAAATGTAGATATTTCTCAAATAGTTAATAATGACATCATTCTTAATGCTATTGTAAAGTCGCTAATAGCTCTAGGCAATAACAAAGATAACAAAACTCCTTTAACCACTAAGAAAATAAAAGAAATATTTATATCTAATTTACTTTAATGGATAATTATTTACATATAGTACAGTTTAATGTACAAAGTTTACAGAGCAAAAAACCACTATTACAAAAGTTGCTTTTAGATAAAGAAATTGACATATGTTTGCTTAACGAAACTTGGCTTACTGATAAATCTGTTATTCCTAATTTTCCCAATTATAATTTTATTTTTAAAAATTCCGAAAACAAACACAATGGTGTAGGTATTCTGATTAAACATGGTTTGAAATACTCTGTCTTAAACACTAATTTTCAGGAAACTATTCAAAACGTTGCTTTAACTATAATGACGCAATCAGGAGATATAACTATACTTTGTGTTTATTGTCCACCCAACACTGGCAGATTTGACGCGAATAAATTAAAAAACATTTTAAATAATATTCCCAAACCATGCATCATAATGGGTGATTTTAATGCACATCATGTAAGTTTTGGATGTTATAGTAATAATAATAGAGGCAATATTTTATACAATCTAATTGATGAACTAGATTTATGTATTTTGAATGACGGCACACCAACAACTTGTCCATATCCTAATAGACAGGCTTCTGCGATAGATGTTACTCTTGTTAGTCCCTCCATAGCTCATTTGTGTGATTGGCATGTTCAGGATGATCCTTTAGGAAGTTATCACTACCCGATATCTCTTCATGTGAATATCCAACCTTCCCAGTATGAAGTAGGTCCTGTGGAAGAAAAATACATTTATAATAAAGCTAATTGGCTTGAATTCTATGCTTTATCTGAAAATTGTTTCTCTGATTTGAATACTGAATCTGATGATTGTCTAGAAATGTATAATAGCTTTGTAAATATTTTAAATGACCTAAGGGAACAAACTATCCCTAAAAGAAAAAGTAGGTTAAATAATAATGTTCATAGAAAACCAGTTCCTTGGTGGAATTCAAAATGTGAGGATGCTATAAAAAACTCAAAAGAAGCATTAAAAGAATATAAATCGAACCCGTCCATCGATAATTATATACAGTACAAAAAATTGGATGCTCTTAAGAAAAGAACTATAAAAACAGAGAGTTCTGAATCTTGGAAAAACTTATGCAGTAGTTTTAATAGAATGACACCTGTTTCTAAGATATGGAATTACATTAAAAAATTCAAAAGAATTGGTAGTAGTAATCATAATAAGAATTTTGATGATGAATGGGTTCCAAGTTTTCTGGACAATTTATCAGATTCTAGTGATTTCAATGAAGAGAGACTTTTATCATTATTCAATAGTGCTGAGGAAAATACTAATAATTCATTTCTGAACCAACCATTTTCTTTGAATGAACTAAATAATTCATTACAAAGCAGGAAGGATACCACACCAGGGCTAGATAATATTCCATACATTTTAATTAAACAATTACATCCAAATGCAAAACAAACATTACTTTGTATTTATAATAAATTATGGCAAAACCTTATCATACCAGAATCTTGGAAAACACAATGTGTTATTCCTGTTTTAAAACCAAATAAATCTGCAAATATTGCCTCTTCATACAGACCTATATCATTATCGTCATGTATGGGAAAATTATTTGAAAATATGTTGAAGCTGCGTTTGGACTATTTTTCAGAAAGTAACAATTTAATCCCGGCAGTCCAGCATGGTTTCAGAAAAGGTAAAAGTTGCTCTGAAAGCTTTGTATCATTAATACACGACATAAAACAAGTAAAACTGAGTCATTCCAACATGGTATGTGTTTTCTTGGATGTTAAGGGTGCCTTTGACAATGTGAATATAGAAGAACTGATTCAAGTATTGCATGATATTGGTGTACCAGAAAAGACTCTACAATGGCTTTTTAAATTTTTGAGCAATCGAGTCATTTATGTAAAATATAATAAGCTGCATGGCCCTCGAGCAGCTAATAAAGGAACTATGCAAGGTGCTACATTATCTCCATTATTATATAACCTTTATACTTCTGAAATCTTAAAATATGTAAACACAGATAATGTAAATATTTTGCAATTTGCAGATGACTTGCTTTTGTACAGTATAAATCAAAACATAGATATAGCTAAGAATAATATAAATAATGCTTTAAACCAATTATTTACATACTACCATGATAAACTTAAATTAGATATTAGTCCTGAAAAGAGTTCAGTTTTAATTTTTAGCAAAAATAATTCCAATATGAAAATTGTATACAACAACTCTGAAATACCTACTGTTGCTCAATACAAATTCCTAGGAGTGATTATTGACACACAATTGAAATTTGAGAAGCACATTGATTACATTTGTAAAAAGGCAATGAGAAGTATTAATATTTTAAGGCACTTAGCTGGTACTTTCTGGGGATCAGACCCAAAAACCATGAGCATGCTGTATAAAAGTATAGTCAGAAGCCATTTTGATTACAGTAGTTTAGCCTATTTGAATGCTAGTAGCACCCTTCTCAGAAAACTAGATGTGATACAAAATATAGGATTAAGACTAATCTGTGGAGCAATGCGCTCCACCCCCATTAATTCTTTAGAAGTAGAAACTTGCATACCTCCTTTATTCCTCAGACGACTACAGTTAGCTGAGAACTTCTTTTTAAAAATTGTGTCCTCTGACAATAGTCTTGACTCCAAACTTAATCAAATGACAGAAAAGTTACATTCATTAGCAGCTCCTAATTTAACTCCTCATTCACTCCTTTCTGGTACTGAAATCATAACAATTTATACTCATGTTAAAAACAAATCAAAAGATATTTCCAAATGTAATAAGTGGCCTATTTATGACTGGTCTTACAATAGCCTGATAAATTATGATAGAAACAAGATCCATTTAGCCTTAATAACAAGTAAAATAGATTTTATTGAGTTTAAGAACAATAAAGCTGACAGTTATTTTGTATACTCAGATGGCTCTAAAGATGAACACAATGTCAAAGCGGCTATTTATGATCCACAAGCTAGTTACAGTGATTGTATCAAGTTAAATCAGAATTGCAGCATATTCACAGCAGAAAGTTATGCAATACTTAAAGCCTTAATGTATATAAATTGTCATGTAAATAATGTAAATATTGTTATAGTGACTGATTCTAAAAGTGTATTAACTTCTCTTTTCCATGGCCTTTCGTCTTACAAATCCAACTATATTTTGTGTAAAATTCTTTGTTTAATAGAGCAATTAACTAACCGAGGGTTTAATGTAAGCTTTATATGGGTTCCCTCACACAGTGGCATTGAAGGTAATGAGATAGCAGACGAATTGACACGCATGGAACATAACCAAGATCACACCCAAACAGTTCAAGTCCCATTTACGGATTACTATGCATATTTCAAGGCAAATGCAAAAGACCTATGGAAAAGTCACTGGAATAATACATTACAGACTAAAGGCAAGTGGTATGCTGAGATACAGAAAGACTTACCAGCAAAACCTTGGTATAGCAAAAGTAAGAGATTTGAGAGCAGGAAATTTGTAACTGTAATCACACGAATGAGACTTGGCCATTGTTTAGTTCCGACGCATCTCCATAGAATCAATGTCTTCAGCAACAGTAGATGTCCACACTGCTCTGAAGAAGATGCCGATTTGCAACACATAATCCTCAACTGCTCTAAGTTTACAATCCAACGGTCCACCCTTATCAGTGAGATCAGTGACATAAGTGACAGTACTGACAGTTCCCTATCAGTTCAAAACCAAAACAGTTTTCCCCGCCGCGTTCAAGACCTCTTAAATAACAGTGATTTTTTCAATCCTATTTTTAAGTACATTATTACTACAGTAGAAAAGATTTAATTTAGTTTTCTATTCTCTTGTGAATATTTTTTGTACATAGTTTAAATTTAGTTTGATGTACATAATCTTAATTTTGTTTCTAGTTAAGTTTATAATATTTATCTCCCTTCTTATGCTTTAAGTTATCGTTTTTTTATGTTTGTCAGCTGCTTGCTGCTCTGTCTCTGATTTTGATTTTTGAATTTTTGTATATCTTTCTTATGTACTCTACAATGTAACTATAAAAATGTATGCGACTGAAGGACTCTGTATCCAAGTCATGAATAAACTAATTAAAAAAAAAAAAAAGTTTTTTACAAAATTCATTTCGGTTTTCTTTCTATTATTATTGCGTTCAAAATTTCATTTTGTATTGTTTTTAGATATAATGTATACTTACTTACGGTATTCGAAGGTGCCTACGGTATGTGAGTAAATACTATTTACGTAGTTTTATGTATCAATAATTCTGTAGGTATACCTATATTTGAGTTTGTTGTTTCAGGCAAATTCCAAGAGGCAACTTTGTATTTCATAGAACAAACCATAAGAAAATACTCAATACTCAATCATTTATTGCTAACTATAGTGTACATAAGGTGGTAAAAGCTTATAATCTAAAGATCAATATGGATCCTGTCGGTCGGATACGCAACTTGGTGGAAGAGGAGAGGAAGCGCCTTTTAAAAATACAAAATACAGTTCACAATCCGGAGCAAAGAAGATTTTCAGAAAGTTATGAATGAAAGGTAATGTTTGTTTAATTTTTATATATTAATGTACCTAACCTATGTATATTAAAATTAATTATTGATTAGTTTGTTGAAAAATCTTCATAATACCTAATTCAATATTCATTTAGCAGTGATATCATATTGTGATATACTATTAGGTACTGCTTTACAGTAGATTACCTTGGGACACATTTAACTAGTTTCAATTGTGTGGAATTAGTTAAGTTGTTAATACTAAATCGAGAGAAAATAACAATGTAATTCAATCAATTTGTTGAAGCATTTAAAACTGACTTATCAGCAAATTCATATTTCTGACAAACGGAACAGAATTATAACAAATGTTCCGGCAGGATAAGAAATTATTGTGGTGTCGGTACGAATGTCGGTTTATTGTGATTGTCTTATGACTGTGTTATTATAACTGTTACTGCTACTATCTTAGATTTTACTTATTCACACTATACATATCTTATAAGTCTATGCACAAAGCTTACCTACTTATTTACTATTATCTAGAAACGTTGATTATCCATAACTTAATATGTGCATACCGGCACAACAAACAATGTGCTTTAGCCACACTACTCTTTCTTGATTTACAAACTATTCAGCTTTCACTTATTTGTTTATGAAATGTTATGGCAGTAGTAACAATATCTAGAATCTATACTTAGTAACAAAATCTAATCTTTTCAGATAACTTGAGTGTCAACGAGGTTCATGGAGTGCTGCGAAGATACCCGTGTCTGCCTATTTCTGCGGTAATAAATTATCAAAACAGAATAATAATGGTGCAAATTACTACTGTTAGTCGCTATATTATTACATATTGTATTATAATGTTTAACTATTTTAAGTTATTGTGTTTTGCATTGAAAGCAATAGCGTTTGTGCATAAAAAATATTTGCAAGCAGTTTAAGTTTTCTTTTATTGGCTATTAAAGTGTTTAGCACCCAGTTGCAGAAAGCTCCATTAAAGTTAATGCTTTACTAAATCTATTGCTGTCACTTTTTCGTTGTCAAGAAAATAAGTGACAGCAATAGATTTGATAAGAGCTTTCTGCAACTGAGTGTTTAATTCTTAGTTTATGTATAAATTCAATGTAAGTAAGAGTAATAATTTCATTACTCTCATTCTTTGCCTTGTTTATGTAAATCTTAACTTACACTTATGTACTTTGTATTTAATAAAATAAACTTTGTAGAGTAATAAACGCCTTTTTTCATCAAGGAATGAGTTTTTTTTACTTGCAGAATTTATTTAAAAATTAATATCACTAGGGTTGTAACTAAATGTCGATGATTTACACATTTATCGATAACGTATCAAGGGCGTCGATAGTATTGACAGCACTATGTTGTCAAAATCTACGGGGAAAGCTGTCATTCACTAACAAACGGCCGCTATAAGGCTTGATTCCTATCTGTACTAGTCTATATAATTTGTGGTCATGCGTCGTCGCACGCACACACTGACAAAATTTATCGGTGATAACGGGGCGACAGTCATGCGTGGCATGGCAGCGCCCGCCACCCGCCGCCCGCGCGGCGCCGCCGCCGCCGGCCGGTCGCCCGCGACCGCGCATAATATTATTAAGGTAAAACCGTGCCCACCACACTCACGCTCCGCGCCGCTGCGCTGCCTCCCTCTAATAATTTTGTATTTGTATTTGTAATAATTCGTGCGTGTACCTACGAATTACGATGGCTAAAAATTCGAGTAGAAGTAAAAAATATTGTAGTGTATACGGATGTCTCAGTAGCGGGTTGTCTAATCCAGAACTATCTTTCTTCGCATTACCTAGCGAACAAGAACGGTGAGTACAATCTACCTACTATAATTATCATACGTAGATACGTACATTATATTTTGTATAGCTGCTTACCTACCTAAATAGTTCTGCTTCCGATTTCGTTGACCAGATACCAATTTGTAGTTTAATTTTCAAATAGAAAGAAAGAAAAAAGAAAAACATTTATAATAACAAATTATTGTAACTTGTAATCCTATGTGTAGGTAGGTACCTATGTGATTAGATTAATAAACTGGGAGCATAATATGAATTTTTAACCGCCTCTGCGGTCTAGTGATTCACACCACCGATTTCAGACCCAGAGGCCCCAGGTTCGATTCGCAGTGGGCGTAGGTACATATTGTATTCGGTTTTTGACAACCGATTTGGCGCAGGGGTAGGCTACCAATCAACTGCGCCAGTGGTCTCGGGTTCGATTCCCGAACAAGACAAATATTTGTGTGCATGAACATGTCTATTTGTCTTGGCCTTGGTGTTTACTATGTATATTAATTATGTATTTACAAACAAAAAGTATTTAAGTATAATATTTATCCGTTATCAAGTTTTCCATGATACCGTTTTTTAATGAAATTAAAATGGGCTTAGATAATTGGTGTGAATGTAAGAAGTTACTATTTATTATTTATTTATTTATTTATTGGTGATAGGACTTGGTCTTAGTCTGCCTGGCTAGCTACCACCATCTTATCTAAGTCTGACGCCATAACAATGATGTTTTCAGCATTATTGTGTTCCGGCAGTTAGAGATAAGATAGCCAGTTTCTCAGTGATTGAGGATTCCTGGAGTAGTGCGCTTCCTCCACCTTCAGCCTTATCACCACCTAACATCAGGTGCGATGAAGGCTAAGTGTTACCTTGTTGCGGGTAATAAAAAAAGAAACAAACTTTAGCATGCGGGGAGTAGGTAAACCAGTAGACCAGGAGAAGGAATTTATTCTATTGCGACCGTAATTTTTCAAACCACTAAACAGATAACATGACGTAGGTAATGAAAAATTTTAGTCAGCCCCTGGTCTATGTACAAAAATAATTAAAAAACTTTGTATTATAGATTCCTAACGCCCACCCTACAGGGGAAAACTGTTTTGTATAGAGATTGACTATGCATTTTTGACGATTGAATAAACTCTAAGCGACAGCCCTACGTGTTTAGCCTATTATCGCTCGCTCAGGGCTCCAGTCCGCTTACTTATATTGTTTTACTATGACAGGTGACAGGCAGAAAGAATTTGACAGTCAGCTGTGAAATTTTATTCATCGCTGTAGAGGAACAGGCACAGGTCAAAGACCATACTGCTTAATTAAATTATTAATTTCTTTGTTACTTTTTTTTTGTTTTAGTAAATACATCAGTTTAATCCACAGCCTCATCTAATCCAACCATAATGTTTAATCCAACCATATTATGCCTATATTGTATTCGGTTTGGTATGGGTTTGGTTGGGTTGGTGGTAGCACAGATAATATAATACTATACTAGTACAGATGCCTCATCCCATACAAGAAATGTGACCGTCCCTAGCGGGCAAAAACTTGCGGGCAGTTTAGTTTCCTCTTTTATTTCGCTAGAGGTCGCTATTGAAGGGAGCTGTGCTTTGTAAACCGAGCCCGTTTTTCGCTTCCCGTCAACAGATAGCGTTAGTCATGTAACGAACTGTTTTAAGCCCCTGGACAAAAGGTGGCGCTAGTAACCGCGTATATATGCGAATTCAAACTTTAAAAATAGTATACGTAAGACTTATTTTTTATTGAGTGCTACTTTACTGAGTTGCGTAGCGTACATGAACATGAACACGCACGCGTTGCATTGCAATGCAACTTGCCGATGCCGATGATGTGATATTAGTTGATAAGGTAGGTACAGTCGAACCAATTGAATCATGGCATGACCCATTTTGCTAATGATTTGTTTGCAAGCGTCAATACTATAAAAGTCAGTGTCAATGTCAACAAATTTAAATCGCAACCTTACAGAATTTTAAAATCTGTTAGGCTGGTTACACAGCTCTTTCACACACCGGATTCGGTAGAATAGGTACCAATAATCGGGCCGTACGGACCGACCCGCGTTGCTGTGATGTGAAACGATGTTCTAGCGCCTCCCGTTTCTCCGTTCCGGATAGTATTATATTATCTGTGGTTCCGGGCTCCCGTGTGCGGGCGGTTGCGAGCGACCGCGCGGGCCGCACGGAGAACTTATGGTAGGTCACGTCACGCCACGAACGAATCACGATTCAAGATTTAAGTAGTTTGACTGCTGTACCCTACCTACCCAATATACCTTTGCCCGAACAAGCCTTTTATAGTTTTTTAATTAAAGTACAGTAAGTTACAGTCGAACTAATCGATTAGGTAGTTTACCCACCGAAAGTTCATTTTCTAAAACAGATAATTATTGAAACTCAAACTAATTGACATTGACATTTACCTTTATAGTTTTGCGTTTTCAAACAAATTAGCAAAATGGGTTGCGATTCAATTGGTTCGACCGTACATAAGTAGAAAATAATACCTATTTTATTAAACATTGAAAATGAAGTATCAGAAAAAACAATGACTCCGTAGCTCAGTGGTTAGAGCATTCGCCCGGACAGTGAAAGGTCGTGGATTCGAGTCTCATCGGAGATAGTTGAGAGACGAGTCGATTTTAGTAGGTACCTACCTAAGTAAGTAGGTACTTTATTTTCAAGGTACTTATAGTACATAAAGTAGGTAGGTAGGTAGTTTGTCCGCGATTATCTCGCGTTTGGCTGAACCGATTTTGATGCGGTTTTCAGGAAAGTATTTGTTACATTTACGAGGTTTTAGTATTTTAACCGACTTCAAAAAAGGAGGTTTTTAGTTTGACCTGTATGTATGTATATGTATGTTTGTACGCGAGATGCGGTTTTCAGAAAAGTACCTATTTGTTACATTTAGAAGGTTTTGGTATTTTAACCGACTCTAAAAGAGGAGGTTCTCAGTTTGACCCGCATGTATCTAATGTTTGTCTGCGAGATGCGGTTTTCAGAAAAGTATTTGTTACATATAAGAGGTTTTGGTATTTTAACCGACTTCAAAAAAGGATGTTCTCAGTTTGACCAGCATGTATGAATGTTTGTCCGTGAGATGCGGTTTTCAGAAAAGTACCTATTTGTTACATTTAGAAGGTTTTGGTATTTTAACCGACTTCAAAAGAGGAGGTTCTCAGTTTGACCCGCATGTACTTATCTAATGTTTGTCTGCGAGATGCGGTTTCAGAAAAGTATTTGTTACATATAAGAGAAGGTTTTGGTATTTTAACTGACTTCAAAAAAGGAGGTTCTCAGTTTGACCAGCATGTATGAATGTTTGTCCGTGAGATGCGGTTTTCAGAAAACTACCTAAGTATTTAATACATTTACGAGAAGGTTTTAGTATTTTAACCGACTTCAAAAAAGGAGGTTCTCAGTTTGACCCGCATGTACACACGGCTGCACATCAGACTATACATGTTGACCTTGAGACCGCCTTAATGCCCTACGTAATAAAAGCTGTTATCGCAGTTCAACTGTATAACTTGATGTGCTGTCGTGTGTACATTCATGTCCCTATGTTATTGTGAATAATTATCTCACGTTTGGCTGAACTGATTTTGATATGGTTTTCATCAGACGAGTGTTTTTATTGATGCGGTTTATGTGTATGTACATCCTATCCTGTTTAGGTAAGTACCTATTTACCAGCAGACTACACGAAAATTGCCTGCATGGTGCACTTAAAAATATTACCATTATTACCTCGTATATTCTGTTAAACTTTTGGAATCGCGCGCTTACTTTTGCTAGCGCAATTCGACTAACCGCATAGCAAGCTGCTGGATATCGTGTCACATACCGATATATCGTTCCGATATCGGGCGTTTTCACATTGGACGATAAAGGTTCGCGCACATTATGTCGGGGCGCAGCGGGCCGGGCCGCAGCGCAAAAATCCGCCGCGGATTTTGTTGCGTGCTTGCAATGCGATGCGGCCCGCCCCGCCCCGCTGCGCCCCGACACAGTGTGCTATAGCAAGCGGATTTTTCTTGTACTACTCGGTCAGATAACATGACACCTACTAATTATACCCGTCTCTTTCATTCGATTCTGCCATGCCCGGAGAGTGAGAGGGACGGGTATAACCGGCAGTAGTAGAAGAAATTGGATGTTTGAATTTGGTTGTACTGAAAATCCGTCAATGCGCTGCGGCCCGGCCCGTCACTATGTGCTATACTCAAATCCGTCAATGCGATGCGCTGCAGCCCGGCCCGCTGCGGCCCGGCCCGCTGCGGCCCGACATAATGTGCGCGTACCTTAACAGTACCGACAGGATATCGGCACGATATCGTCGGAATGGCAGTTTGATACAATCACTACTTAATGCTTTCACACTGTGTCGTTACAGTCAACGATATCGTCGTCGACAGATTCACTTCGGACCCGTGGTTACACTGTTTTGTTACACTAGTGTAATTGTTGAGATTGTCGTGCCGATATCGGTGGGCAACACAAGTGCGGGAGATGCGAAGCTGGTTAGTAACGAAAATAACCAAGCGTTATTTACAGCATAACTGTTATTTACTGCATTTTTGGGTTTTTACGCTAGAAACCACCGCTAGGTAGCGTAGCGCCAGTGGCTTGGTTTGCTAGGTGTGAGTTCCGCGACGATGCCTGCTTGTTGATCGGTGGACTAGAGTACTAGAGACTTAGTATTTTCTAAAGTCTGGTACATCTGATGTCCCTCAAGAGCCCAGATAAAGTTTAAGATATACGAATATAGCGGCCTAAGGAAGGTTGTTCAGCGAATGAGCACTATTTGTTTAAGTATTCCAGATATTGAGAAAGATAAATTGAATTAGAACCATTCTTAACCACACCACAAAGCGTGATATCATACTTTTTACAAACTTTTTATAGGTACTGAATATCTTGAGAATTAAAAAAAAATATTTTCTTTAGAATTTATTTAAATATCCATGTAAGTACCTACACCTACTTTAATCAATTCTTTTAAAAATCTTGATTATAAATTGAAATGAAAATGCAAATTCGTAAATAACATAAATTACGAGTACCTACCTCTACGTGGTCAAGGCGGAAACAGTATAAGTAGTGGTCAAAACTACTATTTTATTTAATACAATCTATTTAAATGCCTTCGGGCTCATTGAAGAGAAATACAAATAAATTACGTCTAGGGGTCTTCCTAAAGGTACCTAATAATAGATGCCAAAATATCGGTCGATTTTTTCTAAATACTTACTTCATTTTCCATTTTTCACACTAATGAGTGCTAATGATTTTATAATCACTTTGTAATCGTAACTCACATAAACTAACGCTGCAAAAAGCACAATGAGAGTGACTCTTTGCTTCTTATATAAACATTTGCATTTTGTTTAAATATGCCGTCGTGAAAACAGAAAAAATATGCCGTCGTATTAAGTAGTTCATAAAGAAAAACATTTAAAAACCCCCGACATAAAACAAACTTAAAAAAGTAAAAAAAAAAAAATTCTCTCAATCGGGGGACCGACCACAACATAGAAGTACCTAGGTAGGTACTAAAAGGGTACCTATAATTATACGTTGAGGGTCCCCCGTCAAAGAGAGAAATTTTATCTTTTTTAATCGACTGTTAAACATTTGTAAAAATGTTTCTTTCGGATGCGAGGGTTTCCTCACATTGATGAAACAACGCTAGCCTACAGCGTAACAAATAATAGCAAAATTCGACGAGTCGTGTAAGCCTTTCGGTAGCTTAGTTGGTCAGAGCATCGGGCCGGATTCCCGGAGGCGCGGGTTCGAATCCCGCCTGAAAGCAACTTATAGGGCTCGTGGTTTTTTACTATCACATTTTTCCTATATTTACAAAAATTGCACTGTGAATGCATAAAAATAATTTAAAATCTTATTTCTTAAATTTTATTTTTATAGGTATCTTCCTTTTTAAATTACCTACATACAAAATAAAAAAACCTAAAATCGGCCAAGTGCGAGTTGGACTCGCCCATGAAGGGTTCCGTACACACTTAACGTACCGATTGCCTATACCTTGCCAAAATTCCAACATAATTTTTTGTCAGCAAAATATAACTTTGCTTTTCATAGTGTTTGTATGAATGACAAAGTTACATTTGCGGTTTTTGAAAATGTGTTACTTATATCTCAAAAAGTACTGACTATGTATCGATCAAACCAATTTTCGTTGAAAGTTTTTATTAAAATCTACAGCATATATTTTTTCTAGATTTTTCATTCTTTTATTTCAAAAGTTAGAGGGGGGGGGACACACATTTTACCACTTTGGAAGGCTCTATCTTTCAAAATATTGAGTTTGAGAAAAAATGATTTAAGAAACCTCCATGTTATTTTCAAAGAGCTATCTATAGACCTACACGAATATATTTGATTAAAAAAATATTTTTCAGTTTCAGTTCTATGTATGGGGAGCCCCCCTTAATTTGTTTTTATTTTTTATTATTGTATTAAAATCGTAAAGCAGTTCACGGAATAAATCTATCTAACAAGTATCAACTGTGTAGTTTTTATAGTTTTGGAATAAAGTGGCTGTGACATACGGACGGACGGACAGACAGACAGACAGACAGACATGACGAATCTATAAGGGTTCCGTTTTTTGCCATTGGGCTACGGAACCCTAAAAACTGCATTAAAATCGCTTGATCCGTTTAGGCACTACGAATAATGAAAGTTTAGTACATGTATAGGCAGGTACCTAGATACATACAGACACACAGAATTTTTTTGCTAGGTAAGTACCATTTTTTTATTGCACCTAAATTTGCCCAGGGTGTAGGTACATCTTCGATTAATATAAATCGAAGAGGTAGGTACATTATTTTATGGAAGTGTCTAGTCTGCCACCAGTTTCTGTTTAGAAAAAAGAAATATCTTGCCACTATTGGTAGGTAATTTAACAGGTAAAAATATTCTCACAGTTTCGCAAAAAGCTTCTGTGATATTGTGTTCTTTGCAGATGATACCTACTTCTATAATATTTAACATAGACAGAAACAAAACCAATTTCGACATTGTAAACAAAGCACTGTCACAAGTAGGTACCTACTCGGTTAGTTTAATTCTAATAATTCGCAGCTTAATGCAAAGAAAACAAAGTGCATTCTTTTTTCATAGCCGAATGTACCTACAGACAGACTACTTAGGTAGGTAGGTACCTGTGAAAATTCTAATTAACAACGAAAAACTAGATTCAGTGGAATCAACACTTTGTTTAATTTATTAGAATTAAACCAACCGAGTACCTTTTACCGTTTCGGCAGGCAGTTGACCATCTCCATAAATGGTCAGATAGATTTCCATCAAACGTGGCTAAGAACCATCTTGATTAATTTAGCTTTCAATTTAAAAAAAAACCGCATCACAATCGGTCCAGTCGTTTAGGAGCTACGTTGCCCCAGACAGACAGACAGACAGATACAAACACACGTCACTTATAACAAGCAACTTACTACAAACAACTTATAACACCCCTCCTTATGCGTCGGCGGGGGTTAAAAACTTCTAGTATAACACCCCTTTTTTGCTTCGGGGGTTAATAAATGCACACCAATAAATTAATAGATCTTTGGGACAATATTTTGAACTAAATCCCGCTAGATTACGAAATTGTGTTGTGCTTGTGCGACAACGACGACGACGACCGACCGCGACGTTGCCAATTCGCGTCGCACGCGTTGTCGGCATGCGCCCACACTCGAACAAACCGCGCGGAGACAGAGGTGCTGGGCTGGCAACGCCGCCGCCTAAAGGCCAGTACACACATTCCGATCCGACCGCCCCGCGCCGCCAATTTGCGCTCCGAACCAAATCTGGGGGGCTACCGCGTAACTTTATGGATATGAAATTCATAAGTTTTTCCGAACTTTAGGTCAATTTTATAAAAAAAATGCCGCTATCTGTTCTCTCTTTAGTGACGTCGGGTCGGGTATAATAATTGCTAGCTAGCAACGTTCAATAGAACAAAGCAGCAAAAATCTACCAAAAGAGGGAATTCAAATTACAGTTGAAGCCCATGCCCATATCCATAATATTTCTTAGCCGATAGCCCTCCTGGACGAGTGTAGCGTAGTCGTCCGAGGTTTAAGGGATTTTCAGAGGATTCAATTTAATTGCTCTTTCATTACTTTTGCGTAGGACTGAACGAACAAAAGGTTTTAATATGTCCATTTATGCAAATATTATTATATCTATTGTTCTGTTTATTTTATTTAATAAGTCGCATTTTGTTGTAAAACCTAATTAATATAAAAAGGCATAACACCACATCAATAAGTTCGGATCGGATCCATCGGATTTGACGACCGATTTGGCGCAGGTGTAGGCTACCCACCTTCTGCGCCAGCGGTCTCGGGTTCGATTCCCAAACAAGACAAATGTTTGTGTGCATGAACATGTCTATTTGTCTTGGTCTGGGTGTTTACAATGAATATTAAGTATGTATTTACAAACAAAAGTATATATTTATCCGTTATCAAGTTTTCCATGATACAGTTTCTTAATGAAATTAAAATGGGCTTAGATAATTGGTGTGAATGTAAGAAGTTATTTATTTATTTATTTATAATAAGTGCTGGTTTAAGTAAATAAATATTTAGCAAGTTTTAGTATCTTAATAAAATAACAGAAAATTAAAAAATAATGAAATAGAATTATTATAATAATTTAAACAATAAAAAACCGGACATATTTTTGTTTGTAATCTATTTATTGGAGGCAAATCTATGTTTTAAGTATTCAAAAATAATATTAATTTTGGGAGATTAGCAGTGGCTGGCAACACGTCATGCAACTACAGCTTGGTGCGGCCTGGGGCCTGACCAAATCGGAACGCGTGTAGCGCCGACTAGATTTGGTGAAGCAGAATGCTTGAACGTGTGTACCGGCCTTAATACTTCGCCATCACAAAAACGCCTTCTAGCGGCGAGTAGCGCTTTAAGGCAAATAAAATAATATGATAACATTCTATCGTAATCTGTGGATTATTTAATATCCTATCCTATCTGCGATAGTTAAAAAAATATTTTTCAAAAGCTTCTTTACGAATTACAATTCCCAGGGTTTATTACGACCTTTAAACTTTATACGAGCGCCACGAGAGCCATCTAGTGTTGAATAGCAGGTATCACACAACTAAGCGAGCGTAAAGCATAAGCTAAGTGCTTTCGGGCATGCTTGCGGGCAAGAAAGGTATTGATATTATTGAATTTCTAAAATGCTCCAAATAGTATTGTAAATACGAACATTTTGTAAATCGATTCTTTTTTAAATATGACAGTAAATTTATGACACTTTCCAGTGGCTTTTATTGTGGTTTTTCGTTTTATTTGATATGATAAAACCGTAAGCGAAACACGTATCGCCATCTATTGAGACAATTTTGAACTTATTTTTTTTGTTCGCGATGAGACCCCTCTGGTGGTAGGCAAGAAACTTGTATGTTGTTGTAGTATACAGTTCCATGGTGGTAGGAAAGTTATTATGTCAAAACTCAAATGCATGGTCAAATGAAGCCCATGCTCATATCCATTGTTTTGCCGGTAACCCACGAAAGGATTTTCGAATGGTATTTGTTTTGGTATTTACGTTTTCTTTAATTTTTTTAGATTGTGTATCGTTAAAAGTGCTATCCATTTTAATGAATGCAAAGTTAATCGAAATACACAGGAGTTGGGTTGGGATCATACCTCCAAATAGTACAGCAACATTATAAATACAACTGCCTTAATAGTTACAGTTTGCTTAGCGTCTAAATTAGAATTGCAGCAAGCCCCGACGCAGTTGATATACAAGCGCCAAGCCGCGCGAACAGGGCGCGCAAAGCAAAAAATATATGGCCGCGCGTCCGGGGCGCTTTGTACAGTCAGCGTTATATCACGTTATATATACGGTGCCATCCAAAGTGGTCAAATAGTTCGGCCCACCATACAATTGGTATGGTGTGTCGAACTATTATTTGACTTTATATAAATAACAACTGCCTGAGGAGGACAATGCATAAAAAATATAAAAACCAATAAAAAAAATACCACTTTATTAAAATCCTTGACCATACGTTTTATTCCATTTCACATATTGTCCTAAATCGTCTTGAGATACACTAGGTCTAACTCTTTGCAAGGCATTTTTGAAGTCTTCTACATTCACTGCTCTCACCTGAAAACGAATAATTAATAAAGTTAATTAGGTACTTACATGACTAACATCATGACTGTTTATTCAAGTCCGCTACCCAATAATACTTAAGGCACAGCCATCTCTATCGTCTTCTACAAGCCATGCGCATAAAGTTGGCAACGTAGTTTTAAAGTGAACCGATTTGACACTGTTTGCACCGTTTGACAGGTAAACAGCGAGTAAACCTCGAGTACTAAATCCTATGGAGATGGCATATCTTCTATACATCTATACAAATAAATAAAATTGGAGTGTCTGTTTGTAACATTAAATAACCGCTTTTTACTACGTGCATATGATTAAATATACGGTACATATGCCAAAATGACATATTTTACAATTTTTGTCTGTCTTTCTGTTTGTTCCGGTTAATCTCTGAAACGGCTGGACCGATTTTGACGGACCGATTAATACGACAATTAGAAGTAGTTTAAAATTGAATTCCAAGATTTTCTTATAGCCGCTACACACGCTCCTATCCGACCGCCGATTTGGTGCGGGCGAACTCCGACCGCCGATTTGGTGCGGGCGAACTTCACTGCAGATCTGATCCGCGCCTACACACGTTCAAACCAAATCTGCCAGACCAAATCGGTCGGCGCTACACACGTTCCAATTTGGTCTGGCCGACCTCTAGCCGTTGTTGCAGTGTTGCCAGCCACTGCTAATCTCCCAATATTATTATTATTTATAAATACTGAAAACATCAATTTGCTTGCAATAAATAAATTAAAAAGAAAAATATTATCGGTTTTTAATGTTATATTACTATAGAAAAACAATTTAATTATTTTTAAATTTTCTGTTATTTTCATTAATTCATCACTAAACATGCTAAATATTTACTTAAACCAGCACTTATTGATAAGGTGTTATGCCCTTTTTATATATATTTAGTTTTACGACAAATTGCTAGTTTTTAAACAAAATATTAAAAAAAACAAATAGACAAATAGAATCTTTTCATAAATGGCCATATTTAAACCTTTCGTTCGTTCAGTCCTACGTAAAACTCATGAACGAGCATTAAATTGAATCCTCTGAAAACCCCTTAAACGTAATTTACCTGCTTTAAATATTTCCGCTTTTACATATTTTCTCCCTAAATCTAGGGGAAAACCTCCAAAATTGTCAACACTGCCAAGTTGGTCCGGTCGGAAGCCTACACACGTTCCGATTTGGTAGGAAGTGAAGTTCGTGCGAACCAAATCCGGCCTACCGACCGCGCCAAACACGATTAATAATAATTATGGTCGGACGACTACGCTACACACGTCCAGATTTGGTCTGGAGCAGACCAAATCGGCGGTCGGATCGGAACGTGTGTAGATGCTATTACATTGTGACTTAGTTACACCTCACTTTTTCGTAGGTATGCCACCTCCATAGGATTTAGTACTCAGAGGAGTAAACCGGTTCACAGCAATGTTGCCGTTCCGTATCATAGCATGGCTTGTAGAAGACGATAGAGACGGCTGTGCTTAAGGTCATAGCACACACATCAACTCGGAAAGGGATCGCTTCGCCGGCCGCGCCGCCGCCCACCGTCAACCTAACGTAAGTAGCGTTTCAGGAGCCGTACTCTGAAACGCCAATCCGAAACTTCAGTTAGCCCCGTCCCTTTCACTCGATTCTGTCACAACTGGCTAGGACGGGACGGGTATAACGTAGTTTCCATTGCATAAATTTAAATGTTACATTAAAGAGTCGCTGATGAGCAAAGGATACTATAAAGTAGACGATTATTTGAATGACCGCAATGCATGGTCATGATGTAACACATAACATAATCACTGTTTAATATGATGTATTTTTATACTAAGCAATTGTTGTATTAGTAACGATATGTTTTTTTTGTAAATGTCGTTACCTAACTAAGAAACGCTGGCAAGTTTCTTGCGCCCATTCTTCTTGTCAGTTAAAAAAGTCTTGAATGGGTGGTAGGAAAATATTGACGATTCATAAGTACATATTTATTATGTCTAAGTGAATAAAGAATATTTTTATCTTTTATCTTATCTTATCTTTCGGGTTTTGACGGACGGTCCCAGGAGCCGTACTACTCTGAGGGCCAACTCTGAAACGCAAAATCCGAAAGTTCGGTATACCCGTTCCTCTCGCTCTCTACTCGGGACAGAATCCAGTGAAAGGGGCGGGGCTAACCGAAGTTTCGGATTTGCGTTTCAGAATACGGACGGTCCCAGGAGCCGTACTCTGAAACGCAAATCCGAAACTTCGGTTAGCCCCGCCCCTTTCACTCGATTTTGTCATGACTGGGGAGTGAGAGGGATGGGTATAACGAAGTTTCGGGTTTTGCGTTTCAGAGTAGGCCCTCAGGTATGTCAAATTGGCTACGGCTCGGCGACGACGACGCCGACACGGCGCAGAGTGACTTCATGACCTTATTCATTAACACGTTGTAAAATGAATACTTACGTTATCCGTATCAATGGTAATGATCTGCGAGAGGGGCACGGCTCGCACGGGCCCCATGGCTGCCTCAGAACAGAGCGACTTCATGTCGGCGCCCGAGTAGCCCTTGTTCATTAACACGTTGTAAAATGAATACTTACGTTATCCGTATCTATGGTGATGATCTGCGAGAGGGGCACGGCTCGCACGGGCCCCATGGCTGCCTCGGAACAGAGCGACTTCATGTCGGCGCCCGAGTAGCCGTCCGTGAGCCGCGCTATCTGCTCCACCTCGGGGGGGCTCAGCTCATTCCTCTCGGTCTTCAGCAAATTTGATATTATCTGCTTACGAGCCTATAGTCAGAAATTATTTGTATGGTTAGCGTATGTACTGTCGAGGTGTCGAATATTTGAATGTAAACTACAAAAGGCTGTGTACACAATGACAAAAATCGCCGAGCATGTAGGTATGAAAAGATTAAAGGATGTGAAAGAGGCGAAATGAGTGTGCAAGGCAAGGATCGTAGCATATAGTGGTCCAATGGATCTATAGGGCAATCATCCTACCGAGAATCCTCCACGGAGCACTAGCATGGTGGCATAAGGCAAAACTAGAATACAATAAAAAAGAACTCACTAAGGTACAAAGACTAGCTAGCATCATGGTATCGGGAGCCATGAGAACAACTCCCACGGCTGCCTTAGAAATGATACTAGGCCTTAGTCCAATAGATCTTGAAATCGAAAAGAAAGCTACAGAACAATGGTTTAAGCTGAAAAGCACTAACCTATGGATAGGAAGGCACAATGATCAAGGTCACGCTGAAATAGGGAAAAAGTACGAAGAAAACCTTTCCATGATACTGGTCAACAATGACCTAATAAAAAAGGAAAGGATCTTTGACAAAAAGTACAGAATAAGCATCAGACCCAGAGAAGACTGGAAACTAGAACATGACAATCTGGATAGCACTGTAGTATGCTACACAGATGGGTCAAGAAAGGAGTCAACTGGACTATCGGGAGCTGGGGTATATATAGCTAAACCCAACACTATAAGAACTACTTTTAATCTGGGCAAGTACGCCAGCGTGTTCCAGGCGGAAATATTCGCGATACTGGAGTGTGCGAACACGATTAAAAGTGAGATAGGCAATTATGACGTAGGAAAAATAATAATATATAGCGATAGTCAAGCTGCCATCAAAGCCCTTGACAAAACGGAGACTACCTCAGCCTTGGTAAAAGAATGCAAACAAAGCATTCAGGAGCTTGCTAACTTGGTTGAGGTAGAAGTTGCCTGGGTGCCCGGACATGAGGGTAACGAAGGTAATGAGGAAGCCGACGAATTAGCCAGGGGAGGAGCTGATGCACCCTTCATTGGCCCTGAACCGAGACTACCAATCGCATATAGAATTACTAAGAACATTATCGAGATTAGAACAGTCAAGGAAGCCAACCAAAGATGGATGAGAAGAAAGGACTGCAGACAGTCTAAGATCTTCATCAAATCGGTTGACAAAAAGAAAACTAGAGAACTTCTGAAACAGAGTAGGAGAAATATAAGAACGATTGTAGGTGTACTCACTGGGCACTGCCCACTAAACAGACACCTATCAGTGATTAAACGGACAGAAGACTCTATCTGTCCGCAATGCAAAGAAAGAGAAGAAACAAGCTACCACTTCATGGCAAAGTGCCCGATGTACGCATCACTGCGCTGGGAGCTCTTTGGAACGGACAAGCTTAAGGAAGAGGATCTAAAGAAGTTAACGATAAGTCAACTCAACAGGTACTGTAAGCGCACAGGTAGGTTCGAGGGTCCGACGCCGGTGGGGTAAATGATAACCCGCCTCCCCCCCTGATTTTTCAGCTTTTAGGGGACTTGGGGAACTGGGTGAAATGGTCCCGACCTAGGTGACTGATCACCCGTCCGGCTTCGCTGGCGTCCCCCCTATAAATAATAATAATAAAAGGATCGTAGCAGGTGGCAATCTGTAGTCTCTGCCTACCCCCTACAAACAGGCGTAAGTATGTAAATCTTCCTACTGTAAATTTTTCATGGGACCAAATTAAAACTTTGGTCTATCAGATAAAAAAAAGAATTACTTATCAAAATCGGTTCACAGTTGGCGGAGCTAAAAAAACAGACGACTTGAGACAATTCTCCTTTTTTGGTCGGTAAAAAAAGGTTATTATTATTCAAATTAAATGATTATGTAGTAGATATGCATATACTCACTTCAATATCAGGCAGAGGAATGTAAAGCCGTTTAACAAGGCGTCTTCTCGCGGCTTCGTCCAATTCCTGGGGGCGGTTAGTAGCGCCCACTATCAACAGACGATCCTCCTCACCTAATATTGAAATAATAAAACAAAATAAGTATTTGTAACTAGTTGCACTCCGCGGTTTCACCCGCCTGGTACCTGTTCCCGTGGCAATATCGGTATAACATATAGCCTATGTTACTCAGGAAGAATGTAGCTTTCTAATAGTGAAAAAATTATTAAAATTGGTCCAGTAGTTTTTGAGTTAATTTGTAACAAAAATGGAAAATGAAGTTTAGCGTCGAATTTATCCAATACTTCTTACGCGCTGTAGCCAGCGTTAATTTCATCATTTTGAAGATATTACTACCCTCACACACGAATGATTATTTTTTCTAAAATACTATAATCATAATCATAATCATAATCATTTATTGTGAAACATAGGTACATACAGATGTCATAATACAATATAATTGATCAGCTATGTCCTGCCATGATAGCATACAATGAAGGTTTGAATACTTACTTACTTCATTTTCCATTTTTTTATAATAAAAATTGCATTGTGAATGCAAAAAAGTAAAAATTTAAATAGTTTGTTACAATTTCTTTATTAGTATGGATATCATAATGATTGAACTGGCTAAATTGTTTCTATGCATAATAAATTACCTGTACCAGCCCCATCAAACTGGACTAAAAACTCAGTTTTAATCCGTCTAGTGGCTTCATGCTCCGTATCGTTTCTCTGAGTAAGCAAGGAATCTATTTCATCTATAAATACCACCTGTAACGAAACAAAGTATATGTAAATTATTAAACTAGCGACCGATCGAACTATCGAAAATGACTGGCCGATAGTTGTACGGTCAAACTATCGGCCGGTCGGTAATGTGCATAAAGGACTTGAATGCAATGCGCGCGCTATGTGAGCGCGCGCACTTTCAACTAAACTATCGCCCAACTATCGGTCGACTGCGCATTTAGTATGACACTGTACGTGATTGCGCGCACTTCCATTCGTTGTACTATATGGATCGCGCACATTATGCCGGGGCGCAGCGGAGCGGGCCGCAGCGCAGCGCATTGACGGATTTAAGTATAGCACATTAGTGACGGGCCGGGCCGTACAACCAAATTCAAACATCCAATTTCTTCTACTACTGCCGGTTATACCCGTCCCTCTCACTCTCCGGGCATGACAGAATCGAGTGAAAGAGACGGGTATAATTTGTAGGTGTCATGTTATCTGACCGAGTAGTACGAGAAAAATCCGCTTGCTATAGCACACTGTGTCGGGGCGCAGCGGGGCGGGTCGAGCCGCATCGCATCGCACGCACGCAACAAAATCCGCGGCGGATTATGCGGCCCGCTGCGCCCCGGCATAGTGTGCGATAGTTCATATAAAATACATACGAGCGATTTGGGCGGATTTTTGCGCTGCGGCCCGGCCCGCTGCGCCCCGACATAATGTGCGCGAACCTTTAAACTATCACACAATTATCGGGCGGGCGGTAATGGGCACGCACACACTGCATTCAACTAAACTAGCCCCCAACTTTCGGTCGACTAAAAATCACAAGTGCGCGTAGGCTCTCAATACCAAACTATCGGCCGACAGTTTGATCACGATCACAAATTCACGATCGTCTTACGTTTTCGACTAACCTATCGGTTGACTAAAAATCACAAGTGCGTGCAGGCTCTCAAGGAGAGAAGTGAGATAAAATTGAAAAGACAAAAGTTCATAATAAGTGTTACCGCAGGCTGGCGACAGCGCGCGACGGCGAACAGCGCTCGGACCATCTTCTCGCCGTCGCCAATCCACTTGGAAGTCAGCGACGACGCGGAGATGCTGAAGAACGTTGCAGAGCACTGGGAAGCTATACACTTGCCTGCAAAAGTAATTTTTACTACTAAGACACGACACTGATAATTAGGCTACAAACTTACTATCAGCATAAGATATTTATTTGTATTAAGTACATAAAAACATACTGCTATTACTATAGTATTATAATATCTGTGCTGCTATACTGATTTATAAATACTGAAAATATATACATGAAACTAGAAAGAAAGAAAGAAAGAAGAAGAAAGAAAGAAAGATTACTCTAGCTTGATTTTTATTTTATCCATCACAAAAATACAAACATACAAAAAATCAGATCTTTCCTTTCTATAATATTATAGTATAGATATATCAATCTGTATCTGTATGCAAAGTGATTTACCAATTAAAGTTTTTCCAGTTCCAGGAGGCCCGAACAACAGAATGCCTTTTGGTGGTCTCCTCAGACCTGTGAATATGTCTGGCCGCAGAAGTGGCCACACTACCGCCTCTTGAATCACTGATTTGGCCAAAAGTAGACCGGCTATATCATCCCAGCATATAGGAGTTCCTTTATCTATGATCTCACTTTCAATCAACTCGATCATTTTAGGGTCAATGTGTTTCAGGCTTTCATCTGTTATTTCTGGTTCACTCTGTTCCTGCTTTTCTCTGTAAATAAACATTTCAGCCTCTAACACTATTTATCCACTTGTTTGTTAAACTGTCATTTTCGAGACCCCCACACTGTGGATGCCGGAAGTGCCGGGACCCGGCAAGTTAACAGACAGGGTTTTAATGCGCTCTTTATTTTATTTTTAAATGGCAAGCAGTTCATAAAATCATTGAACATTCAGCCTGGATTATACTTTACATAAGTATTGTTTTTTTGTTTATAACAAAACACACATTTTATTTTTTAAATAACAATAAAAAAAGCTTCTCATTTTGAAAATTTTGGGCGGATTACGGCTTTCAACAGACTGAGCATTTGCCGGAAATCGGCAATCAACAGACAAGTGGTTAACTAACTTTTATTTATCTAAAAACATGTGTTGATAAACTAAATTATAGGATCAGAAAAGATGCTAAATATGTAACAGAAAAGAAAATGTACAATAATAATACACCAGAAACTTACAGAGCCCCTATCATGGGTGATACAAATTTAGCTTGAGCCTTCCTTGAAGTACCCAAGGTTCTCTTTGCAGCAGGGTTGGATGCCAGAAGCTGTTCCTTAGCTGTTTTGAATGTTATTTTGCTCACATTACTCTTTTGAACTTTTGCATCTTCATTTTCTAAGTCTACATCTTGATATACAGGAGAACACTTGGATGTAGTGGGGCGGTTATTAGTCGAGACTTTAGGATTACCAAATTTTGGCCTAAAAAGTTGTCTATCTTCTGTAGATTTAGTCCCACAATCACTAAAAGAATTTGAGTTTGAGACAAATCCAAATGGTTTCTTACTTTTTTGCAAATTGGTTTGATATTCATTGTTTATCTCTAGTACATTTACATTACAACCACATTTGTTGCTTTGCATTTGTTCCAGCCCATTATTGCTTGATGCAACTTGAGAACATGTAGTGCATGGTTGTAGTGAATTTTCAAACAATGCTAGAGGATCAATGCAGTTACTGAAAAATGAGATTTTATATTATTTTTATGCATTTACAATGCAATTTTGTAAGTATAGGAAAAATGTGATAGTAAAAAACCACAAGCCCTATAAGTAGCTTCTCGCCTGAAAGCTACTTATAGGGCTTGGGGTTTTTTACTACTTATCACATTTTTCCGATAATTATATTGTTATTTTAACCTAAGAAGTACTACAAAAAGATTTAAAACTACGAATTTTGAAAGTTTTTTAGTATTTCTTCAACAAAATACCAATTGAGCCCGGAAAATTAATTAAACCCAGGGCTGGGTTGGCCATAGTTGGAGGAACATTTTAGATATTCAACAATGTTAAATTCATTCTGAATTTCTGACCAAGATTTCAAACCTGTAATTACCTCAAATTGCTTTTCCAAGAGTTGGCAGTAGCATAATTTTGTGCAGATACATTGACGAAATTGAGCAGTTCAGAAGACTTTTCATTCATCAAATTTTTGTTTGTTTCCCACAAATTCTCTAAAAGTATTTCAGAGGTTGCATTGGAATTGCTGAAAAGAATAAGTAGATGAGAGTTGATATTACATAAACAAACAGGTTTTTAAATACATAGATAGAATAAGGACCGTGTAGCTACTACCTACACGGAAAAGAGAAGTCCAAAAATATTACCTTTCCATAGAAAGTTGATATCGATAAACAGAATCATTGTTTAGAACACTGAGAAAGTCAACACCTTCAGTTATAAAAGAATGCATTTCTTCCATTTTAAAACAATCACTAAGAGCTTGAAAGACTATAGCTTGAATTTCTCTGGCAATAGTGTTTGTTAAATTAATTTATGTCCACAAGTTTCAGATCACAGCAATATTCACAATCACTATTGTAATGAATTTCATTTCGCTGTTTCGCCGTTCGCGCACTTTCGCGGTAAATTCCGGCTCATTGTTTTGTTTTCCGGGTCATTCCGGCCGGGTTCTGTAGGTTCTGTCAGTGTCAGTACCGGATGACAATTAGGTTTTTTTCTACACATGCATGGCCTACCGTCAACGTCATATCTACACGTTGGACAACATTGTGGACATGGGCTTCAAGTGACAAATGAAGCCCATGTCCCTATCCATATTTTATAGCCGGTAGCCCCCCATACCCAAAACCTTGGCCAACGTGAAGAGTAGTGATGAAGTCACTTGTATATCTATAGATAATGTATACTTGTGGAATCAGAGTAAAAACACATATCAACGTGCAGAGAGAAATATAATATAGAATAACACATAAGAAACATAATTGAACACAATAACACAGTAAACAAGTTAAAATAATTAGTAGGTATATTTTAACTGACACAACATAAAGAGATATTCTTTTTGTTAGAAGACACACCCTGTCATTCTTAAATCATACAGTCAGCCAGTGGCTATGAAAGAGATTACACTTCATGTTTGAACAACCTCTTTGCTCTATCACTCCTCCTTAATCTCGATCATACACACTTCGAGCTCACTCATGTACACATACACTCACTCACACACTTAAACCCATATTACTCACACACCACTCAAATTTGCCTCTTGGCAAAGGTTTGGTCAGGGCATCTGCAACCATCTTTTCAGTTTCGCGATACTCTAACTTTATAACATTTGCATCCACAGCATTACGTACAAAATGGTACCTGACATCAACGTGTTTAGTACGCTGGTGGTGCACAGGGTTATTAGCAATGGCAATTGCTGATTGACTATCTGAGTACAGTGTCATTGGCTTGGACTCCTCACGATCCATCATCTCTGCAATAAATCGTCTGAGGAATATGACTTCCTTAGCTGCTTCCGATAAGGAGACATATTCTGCTTCTGCTGTACTTAGAGCCACGGTCTTCTGTTTAGTGCTCTGCCATGAAACTGCTCCTCCTTGCATCAAAAACAATGAGCCAGAGTAAGAGCGTCTGTCACTGTCTCCTGCATAATCAGCATCTGCAAATCCCTCAATGATATCTGAATCATTTCTTTTTGTATATCTCAAGCCAAGCTTTTTGGTCCCCTTGAGATACCTCAAAACTCTTTTTGCAGCTATCCAGTGTTGTTCCTCATAACACTCATTAAATTGACTAAGATTATTGACAGTATGAGCAATATCCGGTCTTGTACAAACAGCCAGATACATGAGAGAACCTATCAACGCTCGGTACGGAATTTTCTCATTAGGCTTTCTACCATGAGTAGGCTTCTCCAGCCTTTGACCGGGTATAGCTGGTGTAGTAACAGGCTTGCAACTTTCCATATTAAACCTCATTAAAATCTTCTCTATATATCGTTCTTGATGAAGCTTTATACCCCTGCAAGAATCTTGACCTACATGTATTCCCAACATAAGTACTGCTTTTCCTAAGTCTTTCATTTCAAACTTTGACTTAAGATCCTCTTTAACTTTATTCATCTCTTGCTTATTATTCCAAAAAATGAGGATGTCATCTACATATACTGCAATGATAATGATGTTACCATTGCACGACCTCGTGTAGACGCAAGGCTCATTTTCAGAGGCTCTGAACCTTAAGTTGATTAACTCTCTATGTAGTTTGATGTTCCATGCTCGTGGAGCCTGCTTTAATCCATACAAGGACTTTTGTAGGAGACAGACATAGTCCTCCTTGCCTTTTGCCTCAAAACCTTCAGGCTGTCTCATGTAAACAGCTTCATCTAGTTTTCCATTCAAGAAAGCCGTCTTTACGTCCATCTGATCTATGTTAAGCTCTAGCCTCGCTGCCAGGGCCATTAACACTCTCAATGAGTTGTGCCTTATTACCGGAGAAAAAGTGTCGAAATAGTCAATTCCTCTCCGTTGACTAAATCCTCTCGCAACAAGTCGAGCTTTATAGCGGGTTTTTCCCCCAGCTTCCTCTTTGATTCTGAATAACCATTTCGAATCAACAATGTTAGCCGATCTTGGTGCTTTCACTAACGTCCAGGTTTCATTTTTCTTAAGAGCATCTAGCTCCTCCTGAATTGCACATTTCCACTTGTGCCTATCTTCTCTAGATAGTGCCTCTTGCACGGTCAAAGGATCCTGTAATACAGCTGCAGCCTGGTATGTTATGAAATCAGGAAACTGTTTTGGTCTTCTCACTCGATGCGGATATCTTCTCTCTGAGAACTCATTATCGTTGGTCGTTGATGATTCTTCGGGATCTTCTTCTCTCTCATCAGATGTTTCCCAAACGTCATCATCTGCTTCAGCATCGTCGTCCTCGGAAACAAGCACCTCTTCGTGAACCCTGTTGTTTGAAACTACTTCCTCTGAAGATGTCTCAGGAATTTGTTCCGATACTATAACCGTCTCTGTCAACGGAACGGTATCATCAGATACATGCGCTGGTAGATTAGAAGGCAAGATATCTTTCACTAAATCCCTACTGTTCACAGATGGAACACTCTGTCCCCCGTGCTTCAGATTTTCAAAGAATACAACATCTCTTCCCTTATACAGTTTACCTGTCTCTGGATTGATCAAACGATAACCCTTAGTTTCGTCGCAGTATCCCACATGAATCAACTCTTGACTCTTTGGATCCCACTTTCTACGCTTCTGTTCTGGAACGTGAAGAAAAGCCTTACATCCAAACACTCGAAGGTAGCTCAGATCAATCTTTTTACCAGTCCACGCCTCTTCTGGCGTCATATTCCGGACAGCTATAGTAGGAGATCTATTCTTAAGATGTACCGCAGTATTGACTGCCTCTGCCCATAGCTTCTTGCTTAAACCAGCTTCTTCCAACATAGTTCTTGCTTTGTCGACTATGGTTCTATTTGCTCTTTCAGCAACTCCATTTTGTTGGGGAGTGTATTCAACTGTTAGCTGATGTCGAATGCCCCTATTTTTACAGAAAGTATCCATCCGTTTGTTGACAAACTCCTTGCCATTGTCGGACCTTACAATTTTTACCTTCTTATCAATTTGACGTTCCACTAACTTCACAAATTCTACAAATTTCTCAAAAACTTCAGCTTTACTTCTCAAAAAATAAACAAAAGTTTTCCTAGTGAAGTCATCGATGAATGTAAGAAAATATCTGTAACCTCCGTAAGATTTCTCACTCATCGGTCCACATACGTCAGTGTGAATTAACCCTAAAACATCCTGTGCCCTGCTAGCACTTGTCTTTTTAAAAGGTAGTCTCGTTTGTTTCCCTAGAACACAAACTTCGCACTCTAACTTAGCTTTTGTGTCAGAAAAACTTACCCCTTCCGCCATGTGTTTCTTAAGTAATGTAAGGTTACGTACTCCCAGGTGCCCCAAGCGCCTGTGCCATAAAGTTAGTGCATCTGAAACTGTTGTAGTAAGCGCCACCTCCTGTGAACAGTATTCTATCTTATATACACCCTTACTGACAGTTCCCACATGCGAAACTTTACCAGTCACCTTACATCCATCTGTTTTCATAATCTTAAAACCAGATTTATCAAACACAACGACAAGATTTCTACTTACAATTGTACTTACACTCAACAGATTAGATTGTAACTTAGGTACATACAATACATCTCTTACTGAAATACCTTCTCCATTACAAACATTACCCACTGCCTCCGCATAAACTGTTTCACCATTTGCACAAGCTATCTCTATTGGTGTGTCTAACTTCTTAAAGTCTTTTAACCAGTCTCTTCTAAATGTCATATGGTTGGACGCTCCAGAATCAAGAATCCATTCTCCAGGTCCTTTTCTTTCTATTGTCACCATCGCCAATGACGTCAGAGCATTCTTATGGTGTGGGTTATTAGGGCATTCTCTTGCCTTGTGCGCACCATTGCAGATAAAGCAGTTGATTGAACGAATCCTGTTCGTGCTTTTCTCTTTCCTCTTTTGACATCTTTTGTTAGCTTGTAATGCACTTGTCTCTGTACTAGAACTCGCTAGGTACAAATCTTCCATTTGAAACAGTTTGGTTTTTATGTAATCTGTTGTCAGCTCAATGTTTGTGTTTTCTATCTCCAATCTCATGGGTTGGAAGCTCCCAGTCAACCCCTGTAGCATCAAAGCCGCCAGTAACTCGTCGTCTACTTCCTTACCGAAGTCACGCAGTTGTTGCGCTACAGTCATTAAGGAGGTCACGTACTCTCTCACTGTAGGAAATTGCTCCAGTTTTAGGCTTACCAGTCTTGAGAGCAATCTGCATCTATTATTTAGGCCCTTATCTTCAAAGGCAACCTTCAGGGCGTGCCAAGCCTCCTTGGCAGTCTTTGCCTGCCGCACATGCACTAGGCAATGAGGCATTATCATCAGGCAAATCTTGGCCCTTGCTTTTTGATCCTTTTTGCAGCCCACAGAATCACTGGCATCTGGTGTCGTTATAGTGTACTCCCAAAGATCATCATGAATTAGATATAGTTCCATGATAAACTTCCATGTATTATAATTGGCATTACCATCTAGTTTCTCAAAAGATGGTAAGCTCATACCTGTGTTACCTCCGTGTGTGTGCAATCTTTCATTTGCATTTGCTGTGCTCACAGCATGACCACCTTCAGTGTCCATCTTTATAAATTCCTCTCTAAATGCAGGCCCATAACCTGATGAAGTCACTTACATTATCTATAGATATACAAGTGACTTCATCAAGTAGACATAACGTAACTAAAATGAAGAAGACATAACTCGGCTGTATGGGCATTAACCCCTTTGCCTACTCAGAATGGGCAAACGTTTAAAAAAGGGCTAGCTGTCAAATTGTGCAATTTGTGATACATATATAGGCTACGTTCCGTTTTGCGCCAACAGCGATAATATCACTGATATCGCGCTCACACATCGTTCCGATTTGTTGTGAGCGCGACAACGAAAGCAGTAATTACGTCACGGATGACGTCACTACCGCCGCCATTTTGCGATCACGGTGATATCGTTCTCAAGCGTTAGCACTGTGAGCGGGCTGTCATATTTGACGTTTTGTTGTCAAACGTCATTGTTTGTTGTGGTTTTGTTTGAGTAATCTCTGCGTTTTAGGTTTTATTTAGGTATTTTATTTGTTTATCCCGAAGCAGAAAGCCAGAAAAATGATAGTGCTTATTAAAGATGAGACGACGGGTAGAGACATTACTCTAAATTTAAGCACGGATCACTATCATCATCGCTGTCCAATAAAACGTTTACTAATTGACGAATATCCATACTAAACCGGTGATTATTTACTTACAAATTCAAATCAAAACAACGCTCGCTCGCGATGCTTGCAAATAGCCGTTCCGAATTGAAATCGCGTCAACAGTGCTGTCAGCGCGATAATCAAATCGGAACAGCTTTTAGCGCTCACAGCGCCAACAGTACTATTGACTCAAAACGGAACACGGCCATAGTGATCTGTGGTGAAACGTCAATGTCAAGTAAATTGTCAAGTATTTTGTCGCATTATACAAATTTTTATTAAATATTTATGAAATACAAGGTTTTTCAGAAGTTAAAACTCAAGAGCAATTAAGTTTTTATAGGCGGATTTTGGAAGTCCTCATTTAAAGCGTGCGCTTCGATAGATAAAATGTTTGATAAAATTTGAGCGACATGAATTCAAAGCCCACTATTTATCACGAAAAACAAGTCAAAGAGCTGTGTGCTTTGCACGCACTTAATAATTTATTCCAGGTGAGCTTACATCTTATTACTTAAAGTTTGAACAAGTGTTACATTTTTAATTAGTATAATATTAACATTACCAACTCAAGTTAAATCAAAGTTGTTTATGTGGTAAAATGTTTGTATTCGACCTTGTAAATGTTTAATTCCAGACACGAGGTACATTTTCAAAGTCAGAACTCGACGGAATATGCAGCAGACTATCACCAAATGTGTGGATAAATCCTCACAGATCCATGCTTGGTCTGGGCAATTATGATATCAATGTTATTATGGCAGCTCTACAGAAAAAAGGATGTGAAGCAGTTTGGTTTGATAAAAGAAAGTAAGCAACATGCAATCTGAAATATGGTTAGATTGTTAACCTTCTGGCACCTGTAAGCCTAGCATGACCGCCCAAAATGTGATATATAGGTATCGCATGATATAGCAATTTATTGACACTCAAACGTCAAAACCCATTGTCTTTTGACAGTTAAATGGGTTAAGTTCTATATCATATAATGTTTTGTTGGTCATGCTAGGGGGCTGGCGTGCTGGCATGTATAAGACATCAAGTTAAAAAAATAAAAGACCACAGCACTACTTTATTACTTTCGGTTTTTAATATAAAATTAGTATCATGTGAATGCATCATTATCGGGATAAAAACCTATTTTTTATACTGAAAGTAATTAGTACAGTGACATTACTACTGCAAGGTGTGATAAGTTAATCTAATCCTCTAGGAGGATAATACATTGACCCGAGAATTATTTATCAATTTGATAATACTATCACTTTGAAGTTTTACATTGTTTGCTTTTTAGGGACCCTGGCTGCCTAGACCTGTCAAACATTTGTGGATTTATTTTAAATGTGCCATCAGATTATAAGCTAGGATTTGTGATGCTTCCCCTACGACGAAGACACTGGATCACAATAAGACAAATTCAAGGAAATTTCTACAACTTGGATTCAAAGCTAGATGCACCACAGCTAATAGGACGGGTAAGTAGTATTTGGCAGTAGGGGAACACTGAACTTACCTTGATTTAACCATTAGCGGCCGCCCCGCGGTTTCACGCGTGTGGTTCCCATTCCCGTGAGAATATCGGGATAAAAAGTATCCTATGTGTTACTCCAGCCTATAATCTATCTCTTGCAAATTTAATCCGGATCCGTTCAGTAGTTTTTGCGTGAAAGAGTAACAAAACAAACTTTGGCATTCATAATATTAGATAGGATTCGTCACAATCACATTACTTGCTTGATTCAACTTTCAATTTCAGAGCAGTGACCTTATAGCGTATTTGAAGGAACAGCTTGACAGTAAAGAAAAGGAGTTATTTGTGGTAGTGAGCAGGGAAGTTGAGGAGAAGCAACTATGGATGAATCAATACACTGTTCAAAATTCAAGGCAAAATCAAAATTCATACATAGATCAAAACCAGATGAACCATTGTGACAGCCCGGTTGATAGTGTCTCTTCAATTTCAGCATATGATTACCGAAATCGTGATGCTGAGTGCCTGAAATTGACTGAAGTAAGAAACTGTGTCATCAGTAGGGAAAATAATCTCTAAAGTATAGTTGTAAAGTTTTCTGATTTGTGATCGCATGGCAATTGATATGTGTTCACTATATATCTTCAATGTATGTGTGTTGTGTGATAACAATGGTTTATGTAAACTCTCGTGTTAAAAGTAAAAAGGGATGGTGAGCTGTGCTACTGTTGGTATAGTGAATGGCAATGGTACCTCTGTGGGGTTTACTTGATTGTGTACTTAATATTTTACAATAATAGTATTAACTAATATATTATTTATTACTTATTTTGATTCTTTTTGTGGCACTTTACCATGATTTGCACTTGTTGTTCTTTAATTTTTATAATTTTGTTGATTTTGTGAGATAAGTTTTGGTGTTTGTAATAAGGTAGTTTTAAGTTTATTCGGCCTATTGTTATTTTAGCTAATAGATAATATACATATGTTATTTAAATGTGAATCATAAACATTGTTGTTTAAATTGCAAATGAAAGAATCACAGAGAAGATTAATACAACTTCACATAAATTTTTGTTGCAGTAATGATTTTTTATCATGAGATTAATATGTGATAAGCTTAAAGTTTAAGCAATAGACAACTTTAGCGTCGCTGTGCGATGTGTACGACGCCAAATGATTACCAAACTGGAATAGTTATAGTGGCATAATAATACCAAACTCGGTTAAGATGTAGTCGGTAATTAATCTTAGATAGCACATTTCTATTATCAATAATTTGTTACCTTTCGACCCATGCACAATAATTGTTTTGTCACACATGACATGCACATTTGTCTGAGTGATTTTCGTCAAGTTACGAGCACAAAATAGTTTATTCATATCAGTGTATGTGTCAATGTTGCTTTTACTAATTTGTTTTGAAATCATTCCATTTGATGTGCAAATATCATATTTAAACTATTCTCAATAAGACTTCCCAATTTTAAGTAAGTTTCTATATTGACTGTATAAAGAAAGTATTTTTTCAAAAAATATAAAGTGTGATTAACTTTATTTGTTTAATTTTGCGGAAATATCAAATGGCTTTTTCTACTTTTCGGGGGATATGTCACAGAATAATTAATAGTACCAAGGTACAGAAGACTCGCTCTGCAAACTCATTCAGATAAAAATAAATCATTCGGCATGAAAATAAAGTCCAATTCCGGTTGCTTTGTCATCGCTTGCCTACTGTTATAATAACCTAAAGTTCGCGCATGCAAGCAAAACTGTACCCAATATCTACGTGCGAGAGTTTCTATTTAAGGTATTCTATGTAAGGTAGATGTGTGGACTGAAAAGCTTGAAAGTTGGATATCTAGTTTAATGGTTGAGCTTGAGCGCGGTCGGTGCAGTTTGTGTTCTTGGAGAGGATGAGCCGGTCGGGGTCGAGGCGCAGCTCCAGCATGATGGCGTAGATCTGCGCGCGCAGCGGCGCCGGGATCTCGCGCGAGCGCGCCAGCACCCACATGCGATCTGTAATCATGCTGTGATGAGATGACACTTGCTGCACAAATAATTCCCAAACACTAACCTATTTCATGGAAAGTTTAGACTGGAATTATTGATGTTGATGCGGTGGTTTTAAATTTTGCCGCAATGCTGATTTCTACAGATTATTTTGGACCGAAAACTGGTATGTATAATAATTTATTGATTATTAAGTATCTTCTAGTTATTTAAATTTTTATTTTTGCATTTACAATGCAATTTTTATTATTGGGCGACTGCTCTAACCTCTGAGCTACGAAGTCAGAGGTTAGAGCAGTCGCCCGGATAGCGAAAGGTCGTGGGTTCGAGTCCCATCGGAGCGGTTGTGAGACGGGTCGCTTTTTTTCTAAAATACTTCATTTTAAATTTTTCAATATTTTCTCCTATTTAACGTTAGTAATACACAGTACTATTTCTTAACACATTTAAAATTGAAATTATTTCCCTACAGTTTCCCACTCCCATCCCATTAAGGGCGTCCGCTGCGTCAGCAGTGATCATGACGCGTAGTCGCGCGCGCGTATTGAAATACATCAAGCCTGACGCAGCGGACGCCCTAAAGGCAGCCAGCGGGTCGCGCGCGCCGGAGACCAGAGACAGAGACAGGACACCGCAACCGGCACTTGTCACTAGGTTTTGCATGGACAGAGACGCGCATATAATAATATTACTCAAGACGCGAGACTGTTGCCTGTCTTTGTCTGTAGCGCGCGCGAACTGGCGCCCGTACAAAACCTAATGACATGTCAAGTGCCGGTCGCGGTCACGGCGCGAACCGCCATAAAGCCCCCAGTACACGATGGCCGATCATGGTCGGCGACCATGACCAATACATCGTACATTGACACTTTTGAAAGAACCTTTTTAAATTTGTTCGTTCAAAAGTGTCAATGTACGATGTATTGGTCATGGTCGCCGACCATGGTCGGCCAACCTGTACTGGGGGCATAACACTCTTATGTCGACGAGATACCTAACGTTAACTCGAACGTTACAAAATGAATCAAAAACAGTATAGCTCCCTAACCTAACCAACCCATAGACAAAACAACCCGCGCAGAAGAAAATTTGTACTAAATATTGCAACTGCGCAGGTTGTTTTGTCTATGGGTTGGTTTAAGATAATTGCCCAGACGTGTACCTGAATGCGCGATGCTGACGCTGGAGCAGGACCAGACTAGCGCGAACCGTCGGTAGTCGGTGAACAGCACGCTGTAGAGGCCGGCGCCCGGCAGCAGGCGCCCGATCAGGTACGGCATGCGGTTGTTCACCTTGTAGCGGAACGCCGACGAGCCGTTGTGGCTCGGGATGCCCAGCGCGTACGTCGCCGACTCGCTGCCGGTCCTGCGCGCGCAAGGACGCTCATGTTAATGTACGGGTACCATAAGGAACTGACTGAACTCTCGAACTAGTTATGTTCCTCTCCAGGCTACAAAGTATCTGTGTCCCAAATTTCAGCCAAATCCGTTCAGCCGTTTTGGCGTGATTGAGTAGGTAACAAACATCCAAACATCTAAACTTTCACATTTATAATACTATAGTAGGAATTAGTAGGATTAGTTTATTTTATACAACACGTGGTAGACTTAAAGCCCGGTATACGCATGTTGTAGGTAGTATGCTCTTTTATAACAATACTCTCAGAGTGTTTAACAAGCATGCTCTTTTCGTATACACGTGCTGAAACTAGCATGCTTTTGTTCTACTAAAGAGCATGTGTATTCCAGGCTTAATGCTCAATTTTCATTTGCAAAGCATTGAGAAAGAATGCGTGATTTTAATTTGGTACCTACTTAAGTTATTTAGCAACATATTACTTCAGCTCTATAAGTCCGCTCAGCAGTAGGATATCAATCAAGTCAAGACTATTAATTGTACCTACTGCTGATCGTTAATAAAAAGTGTATCAATTAAAAAATACTAATATTTACCATCTATTAATAGTAGTAATGCTAATGTAGAAGTAGCCTCTGTCGCTGAGCGTGACGTTGAGCGCGGTGCAGCTGGCCGAGACCTCCATCAGGTAGAACGACCGCTCCACCTCGTACCACGTGCCCGTCATCTGAAATGTTTATATGACCCTCATGTTCATAACCATCCAAGTGTTACGAAACAGGAACCGTACTCTGAAACGCTAATCCGAAACTTCGGTTAGCCCCGCCCCTTTCACTCGATTCTGTGATGAGAGTGAGGAATGGGTTTAAGGCGCTACTCGGAAAAGTATGGACTTTTTGATATAAAACTATGGGTCGGTTAGAGTTCTTACAAATCTGGTAATAAGATATACAGGGCGTCCCAAAATTAACTCACATGGAGGGAAAGTACCTTAAATACTGAAGATATAAAATTTTACTGAAAGGAGACTTCATTTTTATTTTAAAAAGAAAACGAACTGCATTTAAAGAATTTTAAGTAATCAACTGTCTGAACTGGGAATCGAACCCGCCGAATGTAAAAAAAATATATTTCTCTAATTTAATTGTACCGATCGAAAGGCTCGATCATACCTTATAATTTTTTCTTAATAACATATAGCATCTTTAATAAAAAGAAGACTACGAAATTTAACATTTAATGTTGAATAACAAGTTTGTGCAGCGTTATGGATAGCCTTTCCTGTGACTGTCGTGTTCAAAACTTTAACATTTCAATGTATTACTAATGAGTGAAGATTGGAGCAATTATCATAAAGTGTTTGATAAAGTTATAATGTGTTAAGTAACACCAGCTCGATTGGTTTAAAAATGTTTGAATAGTTACTTTGGTGCGGTCTATTCCAACATATGGCATAGTCGTGGGACGCCCCCAGGGCTTCCAATGACTATGTCACATGGTGGCATAGACCACACCAAATACTGTAGATAGAAAGTTTTATTGAAATAGGACTTTATTTTTATTTAAATAACAATAGAACTGCATTCAATTTTTTTTAATAATAGCATGTCCAAACCGAGAATCGAACCCGCACGACCTTATTCAAACTTTTTAAAACCAATCGAGGTGGTGTTACTTATCACATTATCAAATACTTATGATAGGGAATTAGGTATAATTGCTCCAATCTTCACTCATTAGTAATACCTACATTGAAATGTTTAAGTCTGTTTTGAGCACGACAGTCACAGAAAAGGCTATTCATAACGCTGCACAAACTTGTTATTCAACATTAAATGTTAAATTTCGTAGTCTGCCTTTTATTTAAGATGCTATGTTATTTAGAAGAAATGCTTAGGTATAATTGAGTCTTTCGATCGGTACAATTAAATTAGAGAAATATTTTTTTTACATTCAGCGGGTTCGATTCCCAGTTCAGACAAGTGATTATTCAAAATTCAGTGAATGCAGTTCGTTTTCTTTTTAAAATAAAAATGAAGTCTCCTTTCAGTAAAATTTTATATCTTCAGTATTTAAGGTACTTTCCCTCCATGTGAGTTAATTTTGGGACGTCCTGTATATTTCTTCATACCTTTATCTAGATTCGTATAGTTTCAGAAACACGATTTTATGATTTTGCCTCGACACTTTTTCTTTTCGAAAAGACCTCTAAAAAAACCGCCTTCAAAAAAAACCACATCAAAAAAGTAAGAAATTATTCCTCACCAAATAAATAACGTAAGTACTTTGAAGTCGGGCGTGAAACATGTACAATTTTTTGTTGTTTTTGTTAAAACCCGCCCGACTTCAAAGTACTTACGTTATTTATTTGGTGAGGAATTATTTCTTACTTTTTTGATGTGGTTTTTTTTGAAGGCGGTTTTATTTTTTTATAAAAATAATTTTTATTTCACTCTTTTTAGTGCATCGTGCAGGCAATTTACGTGTTTTATGGTAAATAGGTATGTGATCAAACTGAAAACCTCCTTTTTTGAAGTCGGTTAAAATACCTTGAGGTGTCCCCTTTTTAACAAAACAAGAATCATCTAAATCGGTTTATAAACAAAGGAGTTATGCCTAAAGATACGTATTGAATTCACATAAAGTTGTAACGAAAACGACAGTATTTTCAAGATTTCCTGAAAACTACTGAACCGATTTCAAAATTTCAAAAAATGGGACCAACTTGGAAACCAACCTGATGTAATAACGTTTGAACCATTTCAATCGGTTCAGCCGTCTTCGAGTAATCGGTGGACATACATAAAAAAAAAAAAAAAAAAAAACATACATACAGACGAATAGAGAACCTCCTCCTTTTTGATTTAGAAGTCGGTTAAAAATACGAAAATTCAAGATTATTCTTAAATGTGGTTACATATACTATTGGAAATTGGTTTAATTAGTGGACACTAATAATATTTAGGATCGTGTAGAAGCATTTAAAAAAAATCGCTATAGTTTTTTAATAGGTACTAAGTGATTTTGTGTTTTTTTTGCCTAATCTGCACAATCGGTCTCACTCCCGCGCGCGTCTCTTTCTCATTGCTATCTCGCTTCAGCATAATTTTTCTGAGTATCGCCTTAAATAACGAAGTTACAAGTTTTTTTTGCGTTTCAGTAAGTAGGTTTACGTATGCGGTTTCCAGTAACGCATGTTAATATAGTTATAGTGGTTATAGATGGCGGTATTCGCTAAGCACTCGTTTTCTTTAGATAGGAGAAGTAAAGTCGATCTTACCGACTCGGTAAAACAAAGCGTCAGTTATGAATCGTGGATTAACGATTTGCAGTTGTTTAATTAAATTTGCCGAAAAATACGATACTGGAATGTGTAAGGAAGAAAGTATTTATTTGAATAGGTATTTTTAGAGTTTGAAGGTATGTACTACTACTGTGTCATTGTATAGCTACCTACGTAGGTAAACTCGCGAGTCGCGTAGGTACATTATGCAACGCCTACTGTAGAGTCGCTAACCCTACATATGATGTAATGACGTTGATGTTAAGATGATGTTCTGTGATGACGTAATCACGTAGCTAAATGTTCGCAGGATTGTTAGGAAAAATGTATAACACGTGTGTCACCAATAATAGTTTTATTGCCACTAAATATAAATTACATTAATTTACAAATATGCTACGTTAGCGGGAATTACATAGGTAATTACGCGTAAATGATACGTATTGTAGGTGCTCGCTCCTACATGCTGCCCAATTTAAGATAAACAACAAAACAAACAAATAGAAAATAACACTATGAAAAATAAATCTTAAGGCGAAGTCTGTCTGTTGACTCGTCGAGTTGAACGGCGCTCCGAGTCCCGTCGTCGGTGCTCGTCTGTTCCCTCGCTCGGAGTGCTACACCGAACACTCTGCAGTTCTACTTCTTGTATGTAGTTTTGTTTCGATTTGTATTGCAATATCTTCCGGGATACATAAATGATGGTAAGTATAATAGCGCCCAACCCAATCAGGGTGTAAGCCACATAATGATGTACGTCGTGGGAAGTGCTATGAATGTGCATCATATAAAACACAGCATACGTAAGGATGAAGGAGGTCAGGCGCGCGTACTGCGCACGAGCGCTGCGCCGGCGTCACCGGCTACGCAGCGTCTGCTTCACTGACCCCACCTGCTGACTCGTGCGGAAGTTCATCAACTCGCACTTGTTGCTATTTAATACGGTCAACGGGATAAACTCAACTGCTGTAGGCAATACGAAAATCGCGCGTCTTATGAACCGATATGGACGCGTGAACATACAAAGTTGCGTGTTGTTTACCGCGTAAAATTAGTACTTAAAATAGGTACAAAAACAACCTAAGTAATTAATGAGTCCAATAAAATCAATCAGTATATAGTTAAATACCTACTAGATTGTACTATTGTACCATGAATATCTATAAACAGCCGCTGTGTTAATCTTTATCCGGCTCGAAGGACCAGTTGTGTTACTACTGTGTATATACTTTGATATAAATACAGTAAAATTAAAGAAAATCATTGGAACTATAATAATCTTTTCGTCATTTGCACACACAATGCTATGCTATTTCAAACGCAGTGTAAGCGGTCATAGTCGTTATGCTTTTTGGAATAAAAAGTAAGATTTATCTTGAATTAATTTGGTTCAAAATACATTGAACTAAAATAGTAACAGTTGGCAAGTGCATATTGACTAAGTAACGCAATGTTCTATTCGTAACGTAATACATACGGTGAAGCTATTTTAAATTATAATTGATGGAAATGTCCAACGACCCTGGCCTTCAATATTTAAAACAAGCAACTTCACTTAACTTCCCTACTGCGGTTTGTCATCGGAAATAATTAAGAATATTCTTTACATTACGGAAACTTTCCATTCTACATTGTATTAGCTATCGTAAAAAATATCGTGCTCTTATTTTCGTTAAACCATTTATTAAAAAATTTAAAATGCCAGTAAAAGATTTTATCCGCCTCTGTGGTCTAGTGGTTCACACCACCGATTCCAGACCGAGAGGTCCCGGGTTCGAATCCCAATGGGGGTACATATTGTATGTATTCGGTTTGGTTGGTGGTAGGACTTGTTCTTAGTCCGCCTGGCTAGCTACCACCATCTTATCTAAGTATGACGCCATGACAATAATGTTTTCAGCATTATTGTGTTCCGGCAGTTAGAGATAAGATGGCCATCAGTTCCTCAGTGATTGAGGATTCCGGGAGTAGTGCGCTTCCACCTTCAGCCTTTACTTAACATCAGGTGTGATGAAGGCTAAGTGCTATCCCGTTGCTAATAAAAAAATATGAAAAAACAACACTGGAGGATGTATTTTTCGTTGAATAATAAATCGCATAATCATAATGTTTATTTTGGAATAGGTATTTGTGTTACAAACAAGGTACTTACTTTGCTGATATCGAAGTTCGGCAACTGTGGGTAGACCGGGCAGTCCCCGAGCCCCGTCGCGTGCGCCCGGGCCATCCCGGCCAGCAGCAGCAGCAGCGTCCTGGCGGAGGTCGCCCGGAAGTCGCCCATGGCACTGCTGACTGCACAGCTCACAACCGAATCAAGAGCGTGACGCGGACGTTGTTTTGTAAACACCAAACATATTTGTACAACACGCTCCGACTTGGCTGCGCACCGCTAACGGTCCCACTTCGTACTAAGGCGCGCGTTGGAGCGATCAATCGAAGCTGAATAAAGTACGGTTCATAGGTGACGGTGACGCGACGAGCGGAGTACGCTAGTGATTACAAATCTGAATACCTTGTTCCTCAGTGGGTGAAGAGCAGGCGAAAGACACATATCATTGATGCTACTGCCTCTGTCTCATAAATTCATGTGTAAAAAATACCAGATACGTAATAGTTGTAATAGCTAAAATTTTTAATTGATATTTATTCATGTTGTTTTTACCCGACTGCGGCAAAAGGAGGGTTATGTTTTTCGAGAGTATGTATTTTATCAATAAGATCCACAATACCGGTGCGCGGTGGAATGGACATCAGATCTTCTGATGTTTATGATTATTCTAAGTTTTTTTGTCGAAAGTGATAGACAAACATTTGATAATTGAAGACTCGGCTATAATATAATAACACTAGCTACCCGCGTGTCACCTGCGTGAACCGTGCCCAGTAGTGGGATAAAAAGTAGCCTATGTCACTCAGGGATAACGTAACATTATAATGGTGAAAGAATTTTTGCAATAGGTTCAATAGTTCCAGTAGTTCCGACGATTAGGGGAAAGGTGTCCAAAATGATACCCCTAAGGGAAATCAGTTACTGTATCCAAAATATTATAGTAAGAGCAAACATTGAAAAGGTTTTGGGTAAGCCATTATACTGGCATGCCATTATTGCAGTTTGATGTTATATCTTTAGATTTATTAGAGACAAGCGGCCGCCCGCGGTTTCACCCGCGTGGTTCCCGTTCCCGTGGGAATATCGGGATAAAAAGTACATATAAACCTTCCTCTTGAATCACTCTATCTATTAAAAAAAAACGCATCAAAATCCGTTGCGTAGTTTCAAAGATTTAAGCATACAAAGGGACATAGGGACAGAGAAAGCGACTTTGTTTTATACTATGTAGTGATTTTCTAAACCTCTACTAAAGGATCATTTTGTACACCTGGGTGTCTAAAATGATCCCATACTATCTTGTTTGGTTAACCCATAAATTTTTGGTTCAATATATTTTATGTGCTCAACGAGTTCTCTCTCATGCTTAGGTGTAAACACCGTTTGCTTACTGCCCATGCGTTTTTGTTTTTAGCACCATTACAGGTACAGAAAACTGTCTTGTCGTACAGAAAACTAACTCCCAGTTTTGTCGGTAGGTTTTTCTTTGATAATGTACGTGGCATGATCTTTAATAAATATGTAGTTTAAAAAACTAAAAACACACACTTTTATAGGAACAGACCAAAAAGTACAAAATAACCGTCTATTCAGTAACTGAAATTAAAAAGCGTGGTGCGCGTTGTCAATATTAAGTTCTTGAAATTCATGCTTTGCAAAAGGCGCACCACGCTTTTTAATTTCAGTTACTGAATAGACGGTTATTTTGTACTTTTTACGCCCGAATTCTCGAACGCTAATTATCTTTGGGAGCGTCTCAAACATCATGGCATCTCTTTCATACTTTTGACATTAAAAGTGACAGGGCGATGTGTGAGACGCTCCCAAAGATAAGTAGCGTACGAGTATTCGGGCATTAGTCTGATACTATTAAAAGTGTGTTTTTTAGTTTTTAAACTATATATTTCTTTCTTTCTTTTTAGTTTAATAAATGGCAAACCAAATTAACATTAATTAATGGCACTGGCTTCCTTAATAAGATGTAATAAATTACATAATTAAGTAGGTATCTACATATAATAAAGTAAGTATAAGACTAATTTATTCCTCCCTGTTCCAACATAAGATCCTCACCACCAAGTGTAGCGAATAGGTCTCATCTGAATGAAACAAAAGAGCAAAAACTCGAGGGGTTTCCTAGTATCATTAAGAAGTGTCACTGGCTTCCTCCCTGCTCCATCATCAGACCCTCACCACCAAGTGTAACGAATAGGTTTCATTAGAACGAAACAAATGAGCCAGATTTCATAGGGTTTCCTATTGGCCATTAAGGAGTGCCACTGGCTTTCTCCCTGCTCCATCATCAGACCCTCATCACCAAGCGTAACGAATAGGTCTCATTAGAACGAAACAAATGAGTCAGACTCAAAGGGTTTCCTATTGGCCATTAGAGAGTGCCACGGGCTTCCTCCCTGCTCCATCATCAGGCCCTCACCAGCCCCCACCAAGTGTAGCGAATAAGTCTCATCAGAACGAAACAAATGAGTCAAAACTCGAGGGGTTTTCTTGTGGTCATTAAGGAGTTTCACTGGCTTCCTCCCAGCTCCATCATCAGACCTTGACCACCAAGTGTAACGAATAGGTCTTATTAAAACGAAACAAATGAGCTCAAACTCGAGGGGTTTTCTAGTGGTCATTAAGGAGTGCCACTGGCTTCCTCCCTGCTCCATCATCAGACCCTCACCACCAAGTGTAGCAAATAGGTCTAATCAGAACGAAACAAATGAGCCAGAACTCGAGGTGTTTCCTATTGGTGATAAAGGAGTGCCACTGGCTTCCTCCCTGCTCCATGATCATCATAAGACCCTCACCACCAAGTGTACCGAATAGGTCTCATCAGAACAAAACAAATGAGCCTAAACTCGAGGGGTTTCCTAGCAGCCATTGAAGAGTTCTATTGCCCAGCTCTTGACTCCATCATCAGATCAGCTCGATAGTAGCAAATTATTGTATTGTCATCAGATTCATATAGACTTGCAAAGTTTCAGATCAATACGACAATTAGAAGTAGGTTAAAATTGAATTCCAAGATTTTCTTACATTGTGACTTAGTTACAAGTGAAGCTAATATAAAGTGTGGTAAAAAGTACAAATAGATAGTAACACAAGATAAACATGACTAATTTTAAATTGTTTTTCAAGTATGGTAAAGTTATTCCTGGGATCGTTTTATACCCACTAAAGGGGATCGATTTACCCCGAATATTAAATTTACAAAACTTGTCGAAGTATGAACTCAAAACATTATCTTGGTGAGATCAAAACGAGTTTCAAATGTTACTGTATATCAATAAAACTACCAGGAAAACTTTCATTCACATATCCACAAAAGAATTTTAACAATTTAACTTTGATTGCAGGCTTATCTTAGATTGAAGACAGATATTTTCAATTTTTTGCAATAAATCGACGCACTGTAATCACACCGCAATGACACTTTATTGGGCTACTGAGTGGAGTATAGGGAAGAAGTTAGCCAACAAATCGCAAAGATGGCACTAGTATTTTTGTTGAAACTGTAGGGAATCATTTTACCTCGAGGGATCATTTAGTACACCTTTCCCCTACCCCTACAACCTCACAAATTTTACCTCTTTATAATATTAGTATAAATATAAATTACTACTAGAACGGGCCGGAATATAAATTAACGATGAAGCTACTTTTGATTTAACAAGCCAAAATCGTAAAGGGGTCGTATCGTTGACGTCGCGCATCATATGCGGTGACTGTTCACATTCTAGATGCCAGCGAATCTACATAAACGCGTTACAATGAAACACACGGCTCCGCAAGTGACAGTGCACAAGCAGTTATGCTTAGAAAGAAATAATTAATTATGTATGACGCACTATGACGTACTAATGAGTTTAGTTGCTATACGAATTGTAGAAACATGTTTACAATTATTATGTTTTACACTTACAATTTTGTGTAAGTATCTATACTTCTATACTAATATTATAAGAAGAAAGATTTGTATGTATGTTCACTTTTTCACTTTTCACTTTTAGAATGCTACATTATCCCTGATTAACATAGGCTATATTTTATCCCGATATTCCCAGGGAAACGGGTAACACGCGGGTAAAACCGCGAGGATCCGCTATTAGGAATATTTTCAATAAAACAATAATAATAATAATAATAAAACACTTTATTGCAAAAAGAAAACACATAACAAAAAGAAGACACTACAAAAGAAGTACACAAAAGGCGGCCTTATTGCTACGTAGCAATTTCTTCCAGGCAACCTTGAGTGGAAAAATAATAATCGTCTGAGGACATAAAGGGGAAGGGGGAGTGGGTGCAATTTGAAGAACATTATAATATATTATATAGATATAATTAAAAAGAAATAGGAATAAAGTAGAGAAAATTTAATGATAATATGAGTAAGAGAGGAAATAAGATAGGTATTAAGAATAAGATAGGAAATGCGTTCGGACTTGATCACTAAAAGATTTAAGAGATGGGGCCTTCCTGATACCTTCTGGAAGAGCATTCCATAGTCGAACAGCATGCATAGAGAAAGAATAGGAGAGGAAATCTGTGGAATGGGGTGGAAAAACAAGGGTAAGATTTGAGGAGGAGCGTAAGGTACATTGGGTGGAGGAGGTGTGATATCGGAAACACTCTTTAAGGTAGTGAGGAGTGGTTGGGTGGAAGAGGATGGAATAGAGAAGCGTAAGAGCATGTAAGTCCCTGCGCCGGCGAATTGGAAGCCAATTTAGCTTTGAGCGGAAGTGCGACACGTGGTCAAATTTACGGAGATTGAAGATGAAACGGATACACATATTCTGCAGACGCTCCAGTTTGTTGAGCAAAACCTCCGAAAGATCCGTGTAACAGACATCAGCGTAGTCTATGATAGAAAGGAGAAGAGACTGGGCCAGAGTAATTTTGGTTTTAGTGGGTAGAAAGTTTCGTAAACGGTTTAATGAGCTGTATGCAGCAAATACTTTTTTTCTAAGAGCATCGACCTGAGGAATCCATGAAAAACAATCATCAAAAATTACGCCAAGGTTTCGAACAGATTTAGATAAAGGAACGACAGTGCCATCGAAAGTGATAGGAGGTAACTGCCCAAAATCAATCCTCGAGACGTAATATGGACTACCAATAATGATTGCCTGAGTCTTAGAAGGGTTTACAGTAAGCCCAAAAGACTTACTCCAATTGGTAATAGCAGCGAGATCGATATTGGTAGCCGCTATTGCACTAGGGAGTTCAGAGAGAGGTGCCTGAGTATAAATTTGTAAATCGTCTGCATAAAGGTGGTGGGAGCTTGAAAGTGAATGTGTGATGGAGTTGATAAATACAGAGAAAAGCAGAGGAGATAAGACACCTCCCTGGGGAACTCCTGCATCGATGTTACACCATGCAGATAAAGAATCACCAACGCAGATGCGCTGCTGTCGTCCGATCAGGTAACTTCTAAACCAATCAGTTGCAGCTGGAGATATGTTAAGAGATTGCAACACGCCAAGGAGTAGGTCAAAATCAACAGAATTGAAGGCATTACTGAAGTCTAGTAACGTCAACAATGTAAGTTGACGCTTTTCCATTCCCCGGCGTATGTCCTCCGTTATCTTAACCAATGCCGTGGATGTGCTATGGCCCTTGCGGAAACCAGATTGAAAAGGATTGAGGAGGTTATTTCTATGGAGATAGGCAGTCAGCTGGCCGAAAACTAGTTTTTCTAGGACTTTGGATAGGAAAGGGAGGACGGAAATAGGGCGATATTCGGAATAAATGGTGGGATTTCGTTTTTTGGGTACTGGAACGACATTCGCGTTTTTCCAAGAAGCAGGAAAAACACCAGTAGATATAGAAGTGTTGAGTATTTTGGTGACAACGGGAGTAAGGATATCAATAATAGGAAGGATCATTTTGCGACTAATAGAATCAGCACCCACAGCATTGGATTTGATAGAGAGTACAGATCTCTTAACATCACATTCCACAAAATGATTGAAAGTAAAGGAAAAATCAGGAGTTGGTAGAGTTGAAAGAAATGCTAGTGTACTGTTTTTGCTATTACTATCGGTAGGCACAGATGAGGAGAAGTGGCTATTAAGCCGATTCAAATCAATGTTTTTAGTACTGGTGCCATCGCGAGATTTACCAACACCCAGAGTTTTTAGAAACTTCCACACCTTTGCTGGATCATCTTCATTTTCTAGGGAATTATGTGTGTGGCGTCTTTGAGCATCCCTTACCGCGGTATTACAACGATTTCTGGCACGGTTATACTTCAATTCGTTACTCTCCGAGGGATTATGCTTAAACTTGGCCTTAGCCCTGTTCCTCCTATTCATCAACCTTCGAATGTCGTCTGTAAGCCAAGGCGCAGGTAGGTGCTTGATTTTAACTGGTCGAATAGGAGCATGCACGTCATATAAATCGGTAAGATGCTGGTTTAACATTGCCACTTGCTCCTCAACATTTTCCGAAATAAAAAGCGAATCCCAGTCAATATTTGCAGCATCTTCGAGAAGACGCTCATTATCAATTTTAGCAAAACTACGCTGAAGCTTGACGGTGGGTTTTAATTTCGGAGGACGAATGCGGTACGACACGTAGAGTAAATCATGATAGGAGAATGCATCTGCAGAATATTGACCATGCTTAGCAGTCAAGGTAGAAGAGGAGACAATAATGAGGTCAAGTAGTGATGGAGTGCAGTTGGGAAAGTGATGTGTTTCCTGAAGTGGAAGGATGTGTAAGTTGGAGGAGTTAACAACAGACTGTAGTTTTTTTGCTCGGAAGTCGTTTTTTACGAGACAAGTATTAAAGTCACCCATTATAATAATGTGGGGATAAGACGGAGAATAGTTTTCCAGGATGTGTTCGAGTGACTCAAAATAGTCAACACGAAGTGAAGGGCTATAAAAGACACCTAGTAGAAGTTTAGTATGAGACAGGGATACTTCAAGAAGAAGATGCTCGGCGCTGTTTGGAGGTGGCGGTTGAGGAGACCTACTGAGGATAGAGAAAGAGATGTGAGAACGAAGATAAATTGCCACACCTCCATGTGAGGAACTCACACGGTCATTTCGAATCAATTGGAAACCAGGCAGGGAATATGAAGTCGAAGAAAGACAGGGATTAAGGAAGGTTTCGGACACTAGGATAGCATGTATGTTCTAAAAAAACAGTATAACAGTTAAAATATATATTACTAGCTTTCTGCCCGCGGCTTCGCCCGCGTGGACTACACGATGTTATCCCTCGGGAATGTGATATTTTTCCGGGATAAAAAGTAGCCTAAGTTATTCCTTATTACATCAGCTACCTGCCAGTGAAAGTCCCGTCAAAATCGGTCCAGCCGTTTCAGAGATTAACAAACAGACAGACAGACAGACAGACAAAAATTGTAAAAAAAAAATATTTTGGTATATGTACCGTATATATAATCATATGCAGGTAGTAAAAAGCGTTTATTTTAATATTACAAACAGACACTCCAATTTTATTTATTTGTATAGATTTTATTACTTAAATAAAGTACTAACTATCACTTAAAAATATTATTTTATATACAATACAACATTTTGTAATTAATCAACACTTAATTAAAACCTATTTTACTCTGTAATATTCGGCAATAATATTAAGTAACACAGATTAAAATAAAACCTAACCCTTATGAGATAGTCTATCGCAGATAGCAATAATAATATAGAACAGCTAGATATTATAATATCATAAAAATGTAGCGAACGACTCATAGTCTAGAGATTTGTGCATATAGTTTTTCATTCTTCACTAGTTTTTATTAATAGCTACGCTATCATTATATAATTTCATTAGTTCTTTTAAGTTCAAAGTTAATCCATACTTCAACATTTTTGTGAGAAACATGCTAGCAAATTACAAATAGGAGCGTTTTACCTACCATTAAAACGCATATTGTGTCCGGAGCCTTATTCGAAGCCTAGGTAAACATATTTAGAGAAAGCCCTTTCCGTTTCCGTTCGACATCAATTTTCCTATTGGTCAATTTTACCCACGTGACGTCACTTCCGTAACGTCATCATAAGTCACGTGATACGAGTTCACCTTTTAGCAACGGCGGAGGATTTGTGTCATTGTAGTCTCAAAATCTGAAACACTTGACAACCATTAAGGATAAAATCTACACCAGGCAGGTCTTAAAGCTAGGCTTCGAATAAGGCTCCGGACACAATATGCGTTTTAATGGTAGGTAAAACGCTCCTATTGTGTCCTTTCGCCGTTATTCGAAGCCTAGGTAAACATATTTTGAGACCTTGTTTGTTATCGCCTGGTGAACGAGGACGCCAATGTGACATGTATCAGCAATTATGACATTAATCTTATACCTTTTGACAAATTCGACAGGTACAAGGGGTACAAGAATTAATTGTTTAACTTTATAACTCAACATCACAAATTAATACTGATATCAGAAACATTATGCTATTACTATCAAACATTCCAGTATGTCATACAATAGTACGTAAGTACCTATATAATGAAAATATGAGCACGGACTGAACATGATTGAAAAGAAAATAAAATGTATACTTATGCTCAATCTATCAAACCTTATTCATAAATATGTAAACTATGTTACATAAATCATTTACATATTCTTGAAATATTCAAAAACTGAAAAGAAACAAACATTACATTAACACAACTTGTGCTATCCCTTATATATTTTTGAAGCAAAAACATCTGAAAATCTTTTGGCTAAGTCTCTTCTGATATAACATCAATACGATATGATCTGAAAACACATAATAAAGCAAAATATAAGTACAATATAATAATTGTAAAAACTTTCGGCACAAGAAACCATAAGCACAAGACTCTTATCTTCCCTAACTGTAAAATCATGTTGCTTTAAATTATTATGTTACACCTGCTAGTGACACGCTAAACTCCCGAGCACTAGCATTGTTACGAAGCTGACGACTGTTTCTCAGTATATCCTTTACCGCTATAGGGAAATTATTGTTCATACTAAAATAAATAATTTTGGGAATTTTAATATACCACTGTGTAGCCCCAATCTAAGCAAAGCTTGTCCTATGGCCAAGATGCCCAAGTCGTAATTCTTATGGTTCTGTAGGGTGCGAAGCATTAAGTCCACCTATGTACTGTAATTAGTGCATGAAGAATTAAATCTATATATATAAAATTAAAAGTCCTGACTGACTGACTGACTGACTGACTGACTGACTGAGATATCAACGCACAGCCCAAACCGCTGAAGCTAGAGACTTCAAATTTTGCACATAGATACGTTATACAGTGTAGGCATCCACTAAGGAAGGATTTTTGGAAATTCCACCCCTAAGGGGGTAAAATAGAGGATTAATGTTTGTATGAAAGTCCGTCAGTTTTGAAGTTAGGATCTTCAAACATTGCATTTAGGCTGGCAATTGAAAATTAATATTTACCTGTGTCAGCGTTTTTTACAATTCCACCCCCGAAGGGGTGAAAAGGGGGATGAAATGTTGTATCTGGAAAGTCCTTCATTTAATTTATTATTTAGGCTTATGGTCGGAAAGTAAAACAAATAAGCAAAAACATGTTTCGTATTTTCTCGAAAATCAACCCCTTAGAGGTTAAATGGGATACATAAACCTAAAAATCGATATGGATGTCGTTATTGAGGTTTTATGGGATGACGATTGCAAAAATGGCATTTATTTTGACGTTTAACACGCTGAACATGATTCAACCCCTAAAAGGTTGCAACAGGGGTGAAATTTTGAATGAAAAATCAGGGGTAAAATAGACATTTCAACTTGAAACTTTGTAGGCTTACTTCTTAGAACAAATAGGCAACCCATTTCGTAATTTTCCCAAAATCAAACCCAGGGGGTAAAATAGGGGATGAATGTGTATAAAAGTCCGTCAGTTTTGAAGTAAGGATCTTAAAATTTTGTATTTAGGCTGGCAATTGAAAATTAATATTTTCCTGTGTCAGCATTTTTGACAATTTTACCCCCGAAGGGGTGAAGAGGGGGATGAAATGTTGTATCTGGAAAGTCCTTCATTAAACTTATTATTAAGGCTTATGGTCGGAAAGTAAAACAAATAAGCAAAAACATGTTTCGTATTTTTTCGAAAATCAACCCCTTAGAGGTTAAATGGGATAAATAAACCTAAAAATCGATATGGATGTCGTTATTGAGGTTTTATGGGATGACGATTGCAAAAATGGCATTTATTTTGATGTTTAACACGCTGAACATGATTCAACCCCTAAAAGGTTGAAATAGGGGTGAAGTTTTGAATGAAAAATCAGGGGGTAAAATAGACATTTCCACTTGAAACTTTGTAGGCTTACTTCTTAAAACCAATAGACAACCCATTTCGTAGTTTTCCGAAAATCAAACCCAGGGGGTAAATAGGGTATAGAAACCTAAATCATCTTAAGTACCCTAAAAGTTCTTGGTACCTAAGCTACTCAGAACTAACTTTTTGATTGTGAAACAGACACTTATTATTTACTAGCTTCCGCCCGCGACTTCGTCCGCGTGGACATTCGAGAAAATACTTAGGGGACTAATAACCAGTGCGAGGCCCGCCGCACGTAGCAAACGTTCTGCCTCGCGCGAGGCTGCTCGCTTGGTGAGGGAGGACCCGCCTAATCACGTAAAAACGGCTGATCGGATTTTTATGAAATTAAAACATAGAATACTTTTTATCCTGGTTATTGGTCCCCTTAGTATTTTCTCGAATGTCCACGCGGACGAAGTCGCGGGCGGAAGCTAGTAAATAAATAAACATGTATTTTGTAAATACATGGTTGTGTTACATACAAAACACTTCGATCAATTAAACATAATATTATACTTAAAATATCGAACCCACGACGTTATTTTTGGCAGTTAAACTGTTGACTCACTACCTACACCAAATTCAAGAGAAAAGACATTATTTAAAGCTCTGTGCTAGAGAAGAAGTCAACTATTGCTATGTTTGTGCAGTGCAAGATGCATTAAAGTTTGATTGCAAAAATTAACGTTAACATTATTCGAATAAATAGGATCGCAGATCGCAGGATGTTATATGTATAACATCCTAAACTACTTGTGCCGGCTTGTCTTACTGGTCTGACAAAAAGAGCGATCATGTATAAAGGTCAAGTAAATTTCTGAAAATAATGTAAGCACATGCCTTATTTTACAAGATCAAAACAAAAGTAGTTCGTATATTAACTTCTTTAAAGCATCTGCTATTTTGTAACAAATCTCATTTGCATACAAATCGAATTAATGTAACTCTAAAAGATAAATTGCAAAAGATTTGCAATATTTTGTCATAACTTTATCTACTACTTATATCTATCAATCAATCAAATATTGATTTATTCACATAGACATATAATAAGCATGTATGTACTTATGAATCGTCAATATTTTCCTACCACCCATTCAAGACTTTTTAACTGTAACTATACATATAAATATAATAATGACAACGAAAATGACTGGTAATGGCCGATAATGACAGTTTCACTTTATATATTTTACCGACACGGTCCCAAGTTGCATTGCAGGACACAATTTTTTATATAGACTGCCATTCTAAAGACGCGTTTCTCTTATTATTAATTACCATCGAACCAATGAAAAACTCCCGTTAATTACTGTCAATTTAGCTACACGGAACATCTTAAATAGTTATATCCAATCTAGCAAAGAAACATGAATATACAAAATTAAAAAATTTCATTGAGTTATGGCTCATTATACCCATCCATTTAGTAAAAATGGGTTAACCGGGCACATTATATAACTTCGTAATGAATACAAACAATTCTAACATAATGAACTAAATACATATTAAAACTCACCAAAGACATTGTTTATCAGAAACATAAGAGACTTCTTTTCCTCATCAACGAAACAACGAGCAACTTCTTTTAGTTGCCCTAATGCTTGCCCTAAGGGCATAATTTTGCTATTGTACAAGACAGTGTTCTTGTGGAGCGACTGTCAATCTGAAAACTCGTAAATTATTATCAATGATCTGATCTACTAATTTTACATTTGTATGGGTCCGTGTCCTTGCGAAATCAATCTCAGAAACCCATTTTTACTTATTCTTTCCAAAACATTCATAATTTATCCAATTTTTATGATAATGATTCATTAAAGGTTCATAAAAAGATGTCTTTGTAGACAATATCATTGTTGTAGACCCTGTCAATCTCCAAACTGCATTCATTCTAGCCTGGAAAGGCGTAATTTTTCTATTGTTTAAGACAGTCAAAATCATTTACGTACAAGTACTTTTGACTGAATACATGAATAGTTTATATCATGATAACAAAAGGTTTACATTTTCAACATCATTACATACACAATTACATGAGTTACATGAGCACAGGAAAAAATAATATCGGTAACGTTGACTGCTATTGCCCGTTGTAGGTTGATCTGTATTACAGGCAACAAAATATGGTATATATCCCTACCTAGTTTTGCCATTTTAAAAGACCGTGATCGTCAGAATTTGTCTCACAATATAAATCTACGGTGCCATGGAGCAGCCTGCCATGTTTATACATGACGATGAGTAAGCATAAACAATGCCTGTATCAGATGACTTCACTCTTCTAGACGGCTAAAATAACTATTGCCTATAAATTTTCTAAAACATTCTACTGATGAAATAAAGTAAAGTAATAATTTATTCGGTGTTTTACACTAACAATAGGTACACATTTACTTAATCTAAACTAAATTTAGGTATGAAACAGTCGAAAGGGCAGACCCGATCGGCTCGTGCTGTTGCTTACAGCTATGTCAGACTGTCAGGCTCTTTTAGATACGCAAAACGCCAGACACGCATTATCAGAAATCGCAGAATGTCAGATTACACTAAAAGTCAGAATCGCAATATCCCGACTTGCTTTATAGCATAATTACTTTGACTGCATAGCTTCTAGTCAGTAGGTACCTATTATTCGTTAAAATACTAATTATTGCTATCACTGGTGCCCATAGGGAGCCACCGCAGTATTTCAATAAATATATGAACTATTAGTGCCAAGCACAGCTTCCAGCGTGCCTAATACTAGCGGGGCTTGTTCGCATATAAACATGAAAGGTATGTGTAGTCGATATACCTATACCCCCCCCCCCACCCCTTTTTACTTATATTTATTTGAATATACAGTTTCTACTTTCAATCATAATTATGGCATTGACGGCACTAATAATATCACGTAATCCAAAAAAATAAAAAGATTATAATGCTTATTGTCAAAAACATTGCACCCTGATACTTGCGTAAGCAGGAAATGCCACCCGTTACTTGCGTAAGCAGGCTAATTTAATTAATTTTAAAAATAAAAAGATTCATAATGCTTATTGTCAAAAACATTGCACCCTGATACTTGCGTAAGCAGGAAATGCCGCCCGTTACTTGCGTAAGCAGGCTATGTTTTTTTTTTTTTTTTTTTTTTTTTCATATTAATTTAATTAATTTTTTGTTTTTTTTTTATGTAACCACAGCTTAAAATCTGCATTGAATATCATATTAAAAATGTCAGGGATAATGAATCCAATTACGTATCCATTAATAAAACATTATCGAACCAATGGTAGGGGGGTTCGGGGGGGCTGAGCACCCCATTTTTCAATATCAAATCATTTGCTCCATGCTACATTACACGACCCACATAAACACTCCCTAAAAGGGGCAAGGGTCAACTGTAGAAAGTATTTAGAATAAACTTTTGCAACAACAGTATGTACTTTTAAAATCATTAAATTAAATACACTATTCCCTTTAAAATATTATTTGCCTTGCACTTGTTGGTTAGTTAATACATACATAGCGACGCTTGTTCCCATTTTTAATGCAGGTAGCACTCACATACAGACATGGGAGTAATAAAAGTATAACAGTAATCACACACTATGTGCCGGTATAGATACATGATCAAAAACAAAACGTTGAAACAAAAGCAACTTAACAAAATTAGTGCTATACCACTCGACTATACTGACATTATTTTCGAACTGCAATGATACTTTTCCAATGGACATGATAACCATTAAAGAAAATGTAGGTACTTCAAAATGCTTTCGTAACAATAAATCGCCACAAGAAGTCGGTACAAATTGTAAAATAGGATTTATAAACTAAACAAGAGAAAAGTGACACAAATCCTCCGCCGTTGCTAAAAGGTGAACTCGTATCACGTGACTTATGATGACGTTACGGAAGTGACGTCACGTGGGTAAAATTGACCAATAGGAAAATTGATGTCGAACGGAAACGGAAAGGGCTTTCTCTAAATATGTTTACCTAGGCTTCGAATAACGGCGAAAGGACACAATAAGATCATTTGATTTCTCAGATAGCCAAACGGATCTGTCAGCTTAAAAAAATATAGTCGGCAGGAAATTAGAATTAATAAATGGTCGAAGTTCTCGACTAATATTGAACTCAAGTTCAGATAATTTTAAAGTTCAAAGTCCTTTGGAGAAGAAATGAATAAAGCCTGACCTACTACTATTGACCGTTTAAACGGGCACGTCCCCTTTTAGATACCTTTTTTACATTTTATTTCTACTTCTGAAATTTTACTGCTGTCAAAACGCTAGTTCCTAAGTAAGTTGAACTACCTATTGTTTATTTATGCGTAATTTTTTCTGTGGTTTAACCACTCGATATTTAGTGACCCGAGTGACCGTCAGAGTGTTGTGTCAGGTCAGGGGGTTATTGTCTAATTCAATATTAATCGTGATCGCCTTCAATTATAAAAATCTTGGAAGGTATTGTACGACAATTGCTGCAGTAATACAGATCTTACGGATAATCTCTTATCTCTAAGGACCTCAGAAAGTCAAAGAAAGCGATCGCGAGAAATGCTGGGTTTGTATTACTACGGTTGGCGACGTATAGTAGGCGGTGGGCACCAGCCAGGGCTTGCGAATGATTCGCAAAATACCGCATAACAAAGATCGGAACCAGGGGCCGTACTCTGAAACGCTAATCCGAAACTTCGGTTAGCCCCGCCCCTTTCACTCGATTCTGTCCCAACTAGAGAATGAGAGGGACGGGTATACCGAAGTTTCGGGTTTTGCGTTTCAGAGTAGGCCCTCTGCCCCCTGATTTTCGAACCGTCCGCGTTGGAAACGCTCCTGCACGTGTAGCATGATGAACTTGAACTCGAGAAAGTCTATAAAGAAACGTCAAAAATTATTCATGGTAGACAAACCTTTTATTCGGCTGTCAATTATAGACTTTCGAGGTAGACAAAACTCTTCTCGGGTTTGTCATGCTAGGCGTGCTGGCAGTGGAATGTATGCACTGTCTCTGTCACTTACTATAGAATAGACAACGACAAAGCACAGAATTCGAATCTAACTCCGTTTCCGACAGTTCGTGGATCAGGGGGCAGGTATGTTTTAAAACGGTCGCTCAGAGCGGAATCGATTCGCGAGCGTTATTACCGCTAGGATAAACCTGGTTAATTTCAAGTACAAATGGTACGTGCCTCTGCACGTTCCACCACCCCCTTGCGAATCACGTGACTTCTGTTTGGTTCGAACTCGTCGTTCGTTATTTGTTTAAGCAGTCAGTGGGCGGGGCGACCGAAATCAACAAACGAAAAATACCGGTATTTCGAACAGGAACGGTTTCGTTTTGATCTTTGATTAGAACCGAAATATTTTCGATTCTGAAAGAGCGAAACCCAAATCAAATCTTTTGAAATTGTATGGAGTTTCTTGTGAACCTGTTCGCGAGTTTTAACCTGCCACCCTAGATAAGTTGCTTTCTATTATCGAATTCGCCAGTAAAATAGAAAGAAAATTTATGGGTTGACAATTTCTCATTAGCGGTCACGTGACATTTCGATCGCTAATGTCAATCCCATACATTTTCTGGTTCTCTGGTCTGGTTTCCGAGCCCTGGCAGCAGCAAACGCGCTTCGTCAGAACTAGCACCATATTTCTACTAATACTTCTCACCACTTTTTACACACCTTGCGAAGTTTTTACCAAAATTTCCGCTGCCAAAGTAAAAGAGAGATTAATTGTTTGCATAGTCCCCTTGTATAGCTTCACCACTTGATGTTGAGCGTCATGTCAGGTCAGAGCTAGCACCATACATGCGATGCGAGGAAGTTAGTAAATATATTGTTTCCAATACGAACTAATATTTTACACCACTATTTACACACCTTGCGAAGTTTCTGCTGCCAAGACACCATTTTTATTATTCTTAACTAGTTATTAAGTACTCAAGATCGCGCGGAGTCAATTCCAATTAAGTGATTCCATACTTTTGCTCGCGACTGTAGTAGCAACACAACATAGGTATTTATTTTCAAATATCTTGCATATTTTCAGCGATATAGAGCATCAAACTTACTAATCAGACAAAGAGAGCGCTATAGAAACGTGACGTCACGTTTCTATAGCGCCATACTCTCGCCATAGAAAATTTCGTTTTAGAAAGAGATAGCTAGAGTCACAATTAAGTAGCTCATAATTCGCTTGTTATAATACATATTGAATTTCTTTTTTCATATTTGTTATTCAATAATGTTATATTTTCGCATGTCATAATTAAATATCTGCATTTCAACAACAGTCAAACACCCAATTGTTTGCATGGTCCCCTTGTATAGTTTCACCACTTGATGTTGAGCGTCATGTCAGGTTTCTCCAGTGCGTGGTAGGCGGTATGCAGCAAAGCTCGCGCCTTGTCCGAGTTGGCCCCGTGCAGGCGGCGCGCGTAGAGGCGCCGCGCGGCGCGGGGCGGCCCGCTGGGCAGGCGGGAGTACGCGTCTTGTAGCGCGCGCACTAACTCGCGCCCGCCCTCCGCCTGACCGCTCGAGCTGCGCACTTGAGCGCCGCCGTTGAGGCAACCTACAGGAATTGACACATCTTAATGCTTAAGCATAGTTTACATTGGTCGAGTAGACGGCCGAGTCGAGTAGAAAGGGATAAAAAGCAGGCTAACTCGACCAATGTAAACGATAGGGCGAGTAAACTGGGCCGAGTAATGAGCGAGTCGAGTGGTCTCGCGCGGAGCATAGTTGCTCGGCCGAGTTGTTTCCTGGGCCAGGGTTGCCAGGTGCGAAAAATCGAGAATCGTACATTTAACATAAAAAAAATATGTTTAAGTATATAATATATGTATAATAATCGTACTTCATACAAAATCCAAAATTTTATGAAAATTTGCGATCGAACAATGTTGTAAATAATCGTACAAATACGATTTAAATCGTACATCTGGCGACCCTGCTGGGCCCAATTACTTGACCAATGTAAACGGTGGAAGCCGAGTCGAGTAGTACCTCAGTTACTCGGCCCAGTACTGGACCGAGCTGCTCGACTAATGTAAACTATGCTTTAGCCTCACAGAAGACAACAGCTTATTGTCAATTCGCAGTGTTGAGTCACTTGCTAACATTCTTAATATATCTTCACATTGATGAAATTAACGCTGGCTATACAGCGCGTAAGAAGTATTTGATAAATTCGACGCTTCTCGTAACGACTCCGTAGCTCAGTGGTTAGAGCAGTCGCCCGGATAGCGAAAGGTCGTGGGTTCGAGTCCCATCGGAGCTGGTTGAGATTGAGAGACGGGTCGATTTTTTCTAAATACTTCATTATCCATTTTTCAATCATAAAAATTGAATTGTGAATGCATAAAAGTAAAAATTTAAATAATTCTTAATCTAGCCATGTAAATCAAACGTGTATCAACCGTATGCCCGAATAATGTAATCACTCCAGCAAAGGTGTTAATAAAAGAAATGCGTTGAATTTTCGAAAATTTATGATTATTAAAAGCATTCATCAGTTCTATTGACATTGTGTGGTATAATGTGTGGTCCATAACGGTCAGTCGACAGCACATTATGTTTTGCATGTTAAGCTTACACTTATATTATACGCAATTAATGTGATAAAGTATTGATTCAGTAGTATTAAGTTAGATATTCTGGCTGTGTTTCCCCCCTACCCACCACTAGCGCGTTCCCGCCCGCGCTCGCATCGCTAGAGGCCGTAAAGCAATTTTTTATGTATACAGTTTTTAGAACTTTCAAAACACTGCATCACTGCATGTCAGCGATTAAAATAGACACATTTATAAGCACTAACCTGAAGGGCAGGCCATGACCTCGACGTAGTGGTAGGGCGACTTGCCGCGCTTCAGCTTCTGCACCAGATTCTGGATGTTCCTGAAGCCGTTGGCTATCGCGAACTTCAGCACCTCCTTGCCGTCCTTTTCTAACGTCACTTCCCTGAAGTCTGGATTTCTGTAGAGGTAAAACAAAGCAGATATATCTAACTATACCTACTGTTACCACAGAGCACAAGAGAGCAGTTAGAATGATCATGACACGCATTCTGTACTGAAAGCAGGCGTTGTTGCAGCCTGAAATTTGGGAGGGGGTCACTAATAATAAAATGTCGAGTAAATTAGACTTTATTGCACAAATTATAAAACAAATAGTCTTCTATTTTTATTGGCAAATCGGGTGATAATATTTGAGACGTCAGGGAGCCGATTTTCAGGCAATCGAGAAAAATTCACATTTATAAGCTCGAAATTCAAATATAACACAGTTTGTGTATTGTCAGAATTTCACAATCGTAAAAGTTCGATCGAAAACCAGTCGAACGCAACGAGTGGTACAGACCAATAGATGTTCGTATACGAACTTAGGTGTCAAAATGAATTTGTTGACATGTGGGACAGCTTAGTTTGTTTGAAACGTTCTAACTTTTCCATAGATACCACAAACAAAATGTTCGTATACGAATTACCACACTGAAAAAGTTCGAATGCCTGAGAATCGGGCCCCTGGTCTGGGCTGGGGCTATTTTTGGATGAAAATTTAGAATACGCCTTAGCCTAGAAAATCTGATGTAGCTGTTGTCGCACCGCTGCCATAGTCTTTATATTTGGGTAGAGATTTGGGGGGGGGGGGGTCATGTCCTCTGTGACACCTTCCCCCCCCACCCCTTCGGACCACGCCTGGCTGAACGAATCGTAAGACCAGCTAGTCGCCATGACATCTTCAATAGGATTCCTGTTTTAACAAGCAAATGGTTTTTGTACGCTTGCCCCGCCCACTTAGTCTTTCTTGTGTTCTGTGATATCAACAGATATTGATCGATGTCAGTAATAAATTAATTAAAGCATTCATTTTACAAGGAATATTCATTAACAGATCATAAATTAGTTTTTCATGATGTTTGAGATGTTTGGTTGCTTTCGAATAACAGCAGGCCTTAGGAATAGTTAGCATATACCGCTTTAAAAATCGTAACCTGGTATTTTTTAAAACGGTCACTCAGAGCGGAATCCAGTCGCGAGCGTTATTACCGCTTGGATAAACCTGGTTAATTTAAGTACAACCCCTTGCGAATCACGTGACTGTTTGGTTAACTCGTCGTTCGTTATTTGTTTACAGAGTCAGTGGGCGGGGCGAACGAAATCAGCGAGCGAAAAATACCGGTACTTCGAGCAGAAACCGTTTCGTTTTGATCTTTCATTAGAACCGAAATATTTTCGATTCGGAAAGAGCGAAACTCAAAATGATAATGCTGTTTTGGAATTGTATGGAGTTTCTTGCAAACCTGTTCGCGAGTTAAAACCTGGGGGACTACCGGCTATTTAATGGAAAAAAATATGGGCTTCAAATGTCAAATGAAGCCCAAGTCCATATCCATATTTTTAGCCGGTAGCCCCCCTGGTTTCCGAGCCCTGGTCACAAGTCGAATGTTAAAATATCAAATCTCATAATTTGATATTGCACTTTAAGTTCAGTGCCACATGTCACAAATATTTGTCTGTTTCGGATTACTAAAGTACCTACCTTAGGTATGTTGTAACCGTAAATAATATTGACGCTCGATGTCAATATTAAAAAACAATGTTTAATTAGAATGCGCGCGCGCTGATGCTAATGTCGCAATGGCGCATACAATTAGGGTTTAAAGCCTCGATTCCAGGCTAATTGACTACGTTTTCACAACGCTCTCATGAATATGAACATTCATTGTTTACGAGTACTAAGTGGACGAGGGAATGACGAGTTCGACCTTTTTGTTTTATACTGAACGATTAAATTTTATGTGAGGGTAATAAGCGTCGTCTAGCTAGCCTAATCGCCAAATTTAGGTACAATGCAAATATTGGTTTGCTAGCTAAATAAAATGTTTAAGTTTTATTAGAGGGCCGAGTCTTATCAAGTTATCTTGATGTTGTTGTACATTATGCACAGATAACTTTGAGAGCTTTTTTTGCTTAGATAATTTTGACCACTCTGAATGCTCATATAAATATGAAACAATGAGTACTAAGATATTTTTAACACCTTGCGTGCTTACAAAAATATGATGAATCGAACTACGTAGATCAAATTGCTTTTATGTTTTCCAGATCATTTTGACTACTCTAGACGCATAGATAATTTTGAAGCTGACTGTACCCACTAGTCTATATAATTTGTGTTGTACCCCACGCGGGATGATCTAGTGACAGCAACCGACAAGGCTGTCAATGAGGACAACTTCTGGTAGCAACAATTTAGTGTCCTCTCAGCCCAAATAACTTTTTTATTTGGTCTTATCCCGTATTCTAGAACGACACTTAAGTGGAGATCTCTTTTCAAGTATAGTTAGTAAGGGATGAAAGTATTCGTTGCATTTATTTGCATCCCTTTCTAACTGTACTTGAGAAGAGATCTCCACTCGAGTGTCGTTCTAGAATACGGGCCTTAGAGTGTCATCCAATGACAAGCTAAAAAGACTAAACTAAGACTAGGGGACAGATCTCAAGTCTCACCTCAAGTTCTTGTAAGTTAACTGCGCGTTGCTTTCCCCGAACAGTTGTTCGGCGGCGTGCAGGAAGATGTGGTCGGCGTACCCGCCGGAGCCCTGCCCCAGCTGGCGGCGCAGGCCGGGCGGCCCGTCGGCGCCCCACGGGCTCTCCAGCTCCGCCGCCGGTGCCTCCGACAGCGACGTGCCGCTGTTACCCAGCATCTGCTCAAGCTCGACTGAGTGAAGGGAACATAGATTTTACTGTGAGACCTAAGGAGATTCTACAAGGAAACTAGAGATTTCAGCCTGAATAAAAAAGTGTACCCAGAAAATTTGACATTTAACTACGTAGTGGCTGTCTGTTGTCTCATATGAGCATACGTTTTGTTTCAAAGAGTAGGTGAGACGGAAGACAACCACAGTCTACAAAAAAGTTTTCCAAAAAGTGTTAGTACTACTATCTCCAGTTTCCTTGGTTAAATCTCCTTGGTGAGACTTATGAATAAGGGTGTCATAGAAGTACTTTGAAGTATTTTAAATAAACATTATTTTTTTACTTTAGTAAAATAAGCAACTTTTTTATTTTTTATTTTATTATTAAGGCATACCAACAGCGATACATAATTACACAATAATAGTTAACAATAACGACATAGGTTCTGGCTCATATATGTTATGATTTATTCAAATATCTATACTAATACTAGCTGACCCAGGGCGACTTCGTTTCCGTGGCCCTACCCCCTACTCCACCCTACCCTACCCGCACTCTACCCCTACCCCAATTTTTTTTTGCTATAAACCTCACGGAGCCCGAGACCTTTCCAACGAATGCAAAACCATGGAAATCGGTTCGTGCGTTCTGGAGTTATAGCGTCAGGAAGGAAAACCCGACTTATTTTTATATAGTAGATTATAAAGAGGAAAGATTTGATTGTTTGTTTGTTTGCATCGAATAGGCTCCGAAACTACAGGACCGATTTAGAAAATTCTTTCACCATTAGAAAGCTACATTCTTCCCGAGTGACATAGGCTATTTTTGTCCCGATATTCCCACGGGAACGGATACCACGCGGGTAAAACCGCGAGGATCCGCTAGTAAATACATATAATTGAATAGATATTTCAATAAACCTTATACCCCTTATTCCAAAACGTGGACTAAAGTTAGACCTGGTTTAAAATATTTTAACGAACTTACTTGCAGTAATGACACAGTCAACATCATGGCAGTTCAGCACGTCACTATAGAAGTCTTCCCTGGAGGCTTCGAGTTTCTTGTCGTAGCACGGCATGACGGTGACGTGGTACAGCGCGCCGGGCGGCAGCTCGCGGTCTTCAGCCAGGAGTTGCTTCACCAACGACCCCATGATCTGCTGCGGCGACTTAGTCGTCGATATGTACGGCAGGATGAATGAACCGTGTGTTTTCTCCGCGTAACACACCCAACCTAATTCAGTAGTTATTTTGAAAACTCAAAACGTTTTTTTTATAAAGAAGTATTATAGTTTGACCGTTACCGTTACCGTTGTGCACCTCATTAGGTACGCGCGTGTTTCCCCCGAGGTAGTTAGGCGCGTGACTGTACGACGCGCCACACCAGGGTTTGACAGCAAACCTGTCAGAGAGGAGTCCGAAGGGAAAGACGCTGGGCGAGAGCATGGTGACTATCACATTGGGCCCGATTGCTCTCGTCCATTGCGTGGACGGTACACCGCTGTGGTTTTAGTGGGTGGGAGTCCCACATATCCTGACGTCTTCCCCAGTCGGCAGTGGAATGCACAACGCATTTCCACAGCGAAAACAAAAAAAAAAAAAAAAGGTACGCGCGTGTAGGCGGGGAGTTGCACAGCGGTAACGGTCAAACTAAAGGTAAGCATTTGTTTACCAACCAGCAGCCACATTGCGAAAAAAAAAATCTGCTGACAGACAATTTTTTTAGGCGATATCGCACTTGGTCACATAGTAAAAATTGTTTGTATTGATGGGTACTTTCAACAAACATCCTGTATGTCATGTCGTAACTAACATAACTCATAAACCATAAAAGAGTAGGGTATATTTAACAATGAGTCACACCAACACATCAAAATATGACTACAAAAATTACTGCATTTTAATGCGCGTACTCGTGCAAGTAATAACAGTTTTTGTTTCATCGAAATCTGTCCAGGATTTCCAAAGTTACAGCGTTGTAAAGTTTCACCAGCTTTTGTAAACTTGCTTTCCTTGCGCGCTATTGCGATGACGTCATGTCGCACTGACATCTCCGATTGCGGCTGCTGCAGGTGATTTCCGTCCAACTGTACCTACATAGAGTCCGTCCGTGCGCAATCTTCGCGCAACTGAGGCCCTACTCTGAAACGCAAAACCCGAAACTTCGTAATACCCGTCCCTCGCACGCTCGACTCATGACAGAATCGAATGAAAAGGACGGGGCTAACCGAAGTTTCGGATGTGCGTTTCTGAGTACGGTCCCTGGTGCGTTTTTGGCGCTAGTTACAGTACATTTTCTTCGTTCTAAGGTTATGGTAAATGATTAGTATTCGATTTCGACCGCGCGCAGCCGCACTCTAAAACTGTCACCTACTGTCCATTTGACGGCTTCGTTTTATTGTTGATCAAATTTTGACGGTTGCTATTTATATTGACAGAATACCGCCCGCCATTACGAAAGTTGATTTAATTTATTATTCACGAAAATACAACTTATGTATTTGAAGATGTGTTTTCACATGGGCTCAATACAAAATTGATCATTGATCGACTATAACAAAAATAAATAAATTTATTGCGAAACCGTGAGAGCGCAACTCATAGCCAAAGGAGAAATACGGAAAAGCGCCAACTCTCAATCGCGATGTGACGTCACACGTTAATCCCATTGGCTCACGAGAATTTTTCACGGAGGCCGTACTTTTACGTTCAATATCTCAGTCATTTTTGAAGATAGGAAAAAAATAAAAACATACTTCTTTTTTCTCGAGTAACATATTTTTTAGATATGCTGATAACAAAAATCATTGGTGTGACTCATTGAAATAATAGGGGAAGTAAAAAACAGATTTATTGATGAAAAATACTATTAAAAATGATATTATATTATGGTTTTATCTTCATTGCTTACCTGGACAAGAGCTGGAGAGCATCGGCAGGTTTTTTGAGGAAGGTTCATTCTGCTGGTTTTGATACCTCTCCAGAAATTCCTGCTGTGCTTCCAAAATTGATAGATCTTCAGCTATGGTCATGTCTAGTACCATATCAGCACCTAAGCTTTTGAAGTAACCTGGAATAAAATTAGAAATAAGATGGAATAATTAATCCCAATCTCTACAAATCATGTACTTACAATTCTATTATATTTTATCTAACAAAATAACATTTAATTGAGTACTATTAGAACAAGTTGCGATGACCTGGCAAAGATCATGTTTTGGTTCTGGTTTTCTATTCTACACTGCCTATGTGACTAAATGATAAGCATTAAAAACCTTTGAGCTATCATTCCAGATGTTCGGGTATGTTTGGTATTTTAATATATTTTTTAATTTGCTTAGGTATTTCTCCATATTAGGTACGGTAAAATATTATAATTTATTTTTAATTTTACTGACCTGCAAGTTTCTTGGTAGCCTCCTCAGCTGTGAGGTTGTACCGGTGTGCAAGTGACAGCACTGGTTGAGGTGACAGTGAAATTACAATCAAACTCACATTCTTGGTCACTCCCTTATTGTCTGTGTACTTTCTCTCATTGAACACTCTTAAAAAGAACAAACATGTTAAAAGCTAAGGTATTGTATTCTAATTCAGTCAAAAGAACTAATTTAAATAAATAATATATCTATAAACATCAGTAGTCTTTATTTGTGACTAATTTAAACAGCAAAAACTGGTTTACAAACACAAATAATAAAATTGAGCAATTGAAATTGTCTGTACTAATAGCCTATACTCTTGGGCCTACTTTATACTAAAGCAAACTTTTATTTTGTAGTTTTTCATAGAAGTAGGAAAGTTTTGTACTTGGCTTCTGGATCCTAAATAAGTACTCTACATACCATACCTGAGCAACTCTTCTTGGCTCTGGCGTGTGACAAGCACACTCTCGGCAGAGGTGATGCAGCCACTGCACGCAAGGCAGTCGGCTAATGTGATCTCAACTTTCTGCAGCTTCTGTTCCCTTCCGCTAGATATATCAAAGTAGCCATCCTCACCTATCTTTATTTTTGAACCAGTTTTAGTTTTTGGTTTCTCTATTTTTACAGGCTTGATGCATTCCTTGAAAGGAAAACGGTATATACATCAAAATAAATTAGGAACATAGTATTTCCAATGTATTATTGAAAATTTTCGAAGGAAAATAAATCTATTCAAGGTTTTTTGTTTTGAATAGGTTATCTTGCCTGTGACGGCGTAATAAAGTCATCTAAATCCGTTAGTTGCAATGCACCACTAAATCTTGACGCCATAATTATTTTATTAACTTCTTTAGATTATATTAATGAGAGAAACTAAACTAATTCAATTAATATCATCAATTTTAATTAAAAACAAATCACAACAAAACAATCCCAACCAATCCCAACCCAACCAGAAGGTAATGTAAAATGTAAAAAAAAGTTCGTCCTTTTTGGACAGGCGAAGACATCAAGCCATACTGCCAATTCTTGAGTATTATGTATGTTATTATAGTTTCTTATGTTTTCATTAGAATGTAGGTGTGTTACATTCCAATGCTTCTTGGAGTATTTGGCGTCAAGTATGTCGAGTCGGTCTTCTCGGTAATTCTTGCTGAGGTAGTCACCACTACAATAAAAAACTCGGCATCACGTTACCGAGATAGCGCATATTTTAATCATTCCACACATCGTCCAGTTGCGTAAACACTTGGGGCACAAAACTACACCTATCTTGAGTCACAAAGTCCACTATGAAACAAATTGCGATTAATTAAAATATCCACTTAACCTAACCCGCCAAGATGGCGCCAAAAACTCCCAACCAGAAGGAACAGATTAGATATTTTGATTGTATTTTTGTATTGTAAAAAAATTCGTCCTTTTTGGACAGGCGAAGACATCAAGCCATACTGCCAATTCTTGAGATTTATGCCCCCAGTACACGATGGCCGATCATGGTCGGCGACCATGACCAATACATCGTACATTGACACTTTTGAACGAACAAGTTTAAAAAGGTTCTTTCAAAAGTGTCAATGTACGATGTATTGGTCGTGGTCGCCGACCATGATCGGCCATCGTGTACTGGGGGCTTTAGATATTTTGAAGGAAAACAGCTGAGCAGTGTCTGACATTTTGCACAGATTAGACTACTTTTTTTGGGCCCCATAGAGGAACGGGCTAGGGTCTGAGACCCTAATGCCAAATCATTAGAATTATTTCCGACTACACATATTCCGTTATTCTACGCATACATATTTTAGTTTTTTATGCGATAGCAGATGATCGCGGGATACTGATCAGCAAAAGTGGAGATTCATCATCATCATAGCAGCCGCACGACACACGACACGACACGTCCCAAGGATCTCCACAATGATCGGTCCTGCAGAAAATCTAAGAATCTATATCAATGTATAAACACCAACTTCCTTTAGAGGCGCTGTTATTTTTTTAACAACCACAAATTCTCAATGATATTGAACAATAACGAAGACATTATAACTCAAAAACTTTATTTAGAAGTCAACGCAAAAATGAGTGCATGAACTGGAATTTAATGGTTGACAAACTTTTACGCGGCAAATTTAAACTACTGGAAGAATATTCATTTAGAATAATTTTTAGATTATTCTAAATGAAAATCCGCCGGATGGTTAAGTTAATATTATATAATAAAGTTAGAAATTTAAGACGACCGCGAAGGGATCGTCTTAAATTTCGTGGTTATTTTTTTTGTTGACTCCGTCAACTTATGGGAAGATAAAATAGCTTACGGAAAAAATGATAAGCCTAGGCGTTTAATTGAATGGCGGATTCAACCATTTGCCTGAGACATATATTATATTCTTTGGTATCGGTATAGAAAGAAAGAAAACATTTGAAGAAAACGGTATGTACTACTTACCAGTACTTACCCATTTATAACTCAATGTACTTACCTATAATAATAAACTTATGCTTTTCATTTTTTTGTTTAATAGGTATTAGGTACCATAATGAACAAATAAAAATTGGTCCTTCAACCCGGATATCGAAAATTGGAATCGACCCGTATACTCGCCGAGAATTTTTAATTTTGTGATTTTATCATGAAAGATGTTGAATTATTATTGTAAGATTTCTCCAACGCGTCTTCACGCTTGGCCATAACTATGTAGCAAAGAGTATGTAATGTAAGTCTCATTCAAGTCAAGAGACAAGTCGTTGATGCTGGCCGCTTGTGCGTGCACTTGTCGAGAAAAATCAATCAGCTCTTCCCGCAACGTAGTGATTACATGCTCTTTGCTTCCCGCCTCCGTCGGTTTCCAAGGCAACGTGCACAAAGTACCTTTGTATATACGGAAATAGAGACCTCTCTCGGCGGCTAAAAATGGCAACTATTTTGTTTGGACCTAGCGCCCCCTTTATTTGTTTTTTGGGACTACTACGTACTACCTATGGATACGCACGTATAGCCTATTTAGTTTTTAATGATTTTTATAATTTTTACTTAGAAGGGGCATTATACTAAGAATTATTAATTTTTAGCAGATTTCCTTTGTTCAGTTGGATGACTTTAAACAACAACAAGGATAGCTAATTATTAATTCAGAGTTTGAAAATGAAAACATAAAGATAAGATGAAAAGATCAAAAACATATTTATTCACATAAAAATAATACACATGTAGGTACTTGTGAATCGTTAACATTTTCCTACCGCATTCAAGACTTTTTTAACTGAAACACAGGCGCAATAAACTTGCCAGTTTCGTAACGAAGTTTACAAAAAAACTTATGTCGTTAAAATTACAACAATTTGCATAAAGCATATGCACAGGTTATACAATATTATTAAATAACATTTAAGAGAAATATGTTCTCATACCCAAACATAATAAACATGAATAGATTCAATTACATCTTGTGGACCTTTATTATAGAAGTCTGCCTTTCCCCAAAAACGAGCCTCTAGTTTTATATCGGTATACAATTAGATCCGTATTATAAACGACACTCAAGTGGAGATTTCTTCTCAAGTATAGTTGGCAAGTGATGAATGTATTCGTTGCATGTATTTGCATCCCTTTCTAACTACTTAAGAAGAGATCTCCACTTGAGTGTCGTTCTATAATACCGACCTAATCTTGGAACAGCAAGCTTATTCTTAATTCTTGTATTTAAATTATGAACATCCCTTTCCTTTATAAACGAATTACGATGCTTTCTTACATACACACAAATTTTTTATAAATGTAGGTACAATCTCAGATTTACTTGTAGTAACATCGTCAAATTTCATTTTTTTTTACTTAATTTTAGCATCGTGATCGTGCCACACTTTATGGTGCTGTGCTGTGATTTTGGCGTGACGGGTCCGAGGAGAGGCGTTGCAATTTTTTCTTAATGAAACTTCCATTTTACGATTTTGCTGTTGCATTGCACTCTTTAGGCAGAATTACTTTATCTGAAAAACAAAAAACACCTCTTTTTAAACATGAAAATATAATTTCTTAGAAGGAGGGCGTTTTGGGTTCCGACCCAATAGCCACAAATTATATAGACTAGTACCGCAGTAGTATTAAGGCTGTGCTAGTACCAATAGCAATGAGTTGGTGTCGTTGGATAGGTATTACAAAGACGAACAATGTTTAGAGCCAACGCGGGCACTTGTGATTTTTAGTCGACCGATAGATTAGTCAGGATCGTAAGACGATCGTGATTAAACCATGATTAAACTGTCGGCCGATAGATGGGCGATAGTTTAGTTGAATGCAGTGCGCACGCTCACTGGTCCTTCTACCCGGCCGATAGTTGTGCTGTGCGATTGGCGATAGTTTGATCGAACAACTATCGGCCGATAGTTTGATCGGTCGATTTCTAATCGTCAGTGCGCGCACTGCCATTTAACTCTATACTGAATCCGAGAACGATCAAACTATCGCCACTTGACTGAAATCGTTGTCCGTTCGGAGATAATCTGATATGATGATAAATACCTATTATATTATTATAATAACCAACATAAAATCTTAAGTGTGTTACACAAGATTACCTGCAAGGTATCCCATATTTGTTGCAACAGTCCTGCTAAAGATTTGGCTTGCAAATTTCACCTTCATTATATTTTTTTAAGTAATGTTAATAGCTTATGCAATTTATTGTCTTCGAGAGTTGTTATTATTAATTATGCTCTTTGAAAGCAACTGAACCTTTCTTTCTCTGGAATTCTAAAATAAAATAAATACAAGGGTTAATTTTAAGACATAAATCTGAACAAAAAATAAAAATCGAACATTTGATAATTATTATTTACTTATAATTTAATTAGCTATAAGTAGCTAACAGAGAGGAATAAAAATGAAAAATACCTTTATTGAATTCCACAGCCTTTTCTCTGGCCGGCAAGGTTGGTTGGTTGACTGGTTGAGTTACTACTGACTGGATCTATAAAAATGATGATAAGATGAAACCAACCGGTCAATAAATTTAATCTCATTTGATAATAAGGATAGAAAATGCAATTTTTACCTATATTTGTAAGTATTTGTAAAACAAATGTTCGATGAAAACTAACCTGGGCAAATTAAGAATAGGCCCTGCAATGTTACTTAGCCAATTAAATCGGCATTCAAACGCTCCGTATCTTTAGCTGGATTCGGGAATAATAGCATAGTTCGATGCGAACCTGAAAAATAAAAAATAATTCATCACAAATAATTATTGCAATACATAAAGTATAAAGTTAGAAATAAAGAGGGAGAGGTTGGTTTGTTGTTGGTTGGTTGTTTTGAGCGTTAATTGAAGAAAAGTTTAGTATTTACTTACTTGCTGAATCTGAACACCCAGGAACACAACACTTTTTCCTAGACATCGACATAATGCCTGAAGTCCTGTCTCAATCCAAAGTTGAAACTAAACCACGAGTCTCTGTCTAGCCGCACTATTAGGAGGAGAAAACTCTCAACTCGACAGAAGACACAGGGAATTAATATAAATTTAAGATAGAAATTCACTGCACCAAAACTATCAATCAAAACAATTTTGAATGACCGCGCGCAATGACGGTTTAGTTTAGTGTTGCCATTTTTCTAAAATAATTTCATACCGTAATGAAATAATAAATATTATAGAAACGCCTTTACTTTGAGTAAATAACAGACAAAACACCTATCACATCGTAATAATTTCCTATTCTTTATAAATAGTTTAAAATTCTTTTAAGTACCTTGAATTTGGGATTTTGACTTAATTGTTTATATGACTCTGATAATTACAAAATCTACCAAATCGTAAGAATTCATGTGGAACGTCGCAAAAATAACACCACTACAATTAAAAGCCCCCTGAGCGCTATCATTATCTAAGATAGTTAGTGCAAACTGAATTTAGCATCTTTTGAACGCCCTCTGAAATAGTTTTATGGAAGTACTGAATTACAATACTGCTAAATCTAAACGACGGAAGCTCTTCGTGACGTTAATAGTATTGCTGACTTCTAGAACTGATAGTATAGCTTTCCTACGATTGCCAGTAGCGATAGGTGAAGATTGAAGAGCCTGGCAACGTGTAAACAGCGGAGAGACGTCGCGCGGAGTGCTGCTTTTGTGTTCGCTCGCGGAGTTTATTTTTTAGAATCGTGTTTTTGTGATTAGTTAGTTTAGTGAAGTGAGTAAAGGATGGCAGAGGAGGGCGGAGGAGCAGCCGGGGAAAAAGTGGTACACACGTACCCCCTTGTAAGGGTAAGTTTTCTAATTTTTACCGATACTACCCCATCATCATCACCCATAATGCACAAGTGCAATAGTCGTCTTCATTCGAATTACATAACTGCCCTCTCCCTCCTCGTACTCAACTCAACCTTTTTGTCTAGTTAAAATAATACGTAAGTAATCAAATAAATTTTAATGTAGACACTTGATATTAGTTTAAAATTTCAAATCAAATTACTTAAATAGTTTTATTGTGTATTTTTAAAAGTAGACAAGTTTTGAGGAGAATAACAAACAGATAGGTACATTGTTCTTCAATTTAGATGGATGTGGATCCATTGCCTCAACAACTGAGCATTTGTTTAATAAATCACCAAGTATTACTTTTTGCTATATCACATTAGAATTTAAACATTTAACAGCTTCTGAAGCCCTCGTCGCGTCTCGTCTCGGCGCGGCCAGGCGTCGCGGACGGTAGGAAGGTACGGCACTGGCAGTTACTCATGGAATATGCACTGTAAAATTCATATTGACGCAGAAAAGTACCTAAATAAATAAATTCTTTAAAATTAGGTACTTGTACATGTTGGCAACTTCTTCTGAGTGAACAAACAGTACTTATTTCGTTGTTATAGTACCTACCTATAGTGATTAAAGATAAAAACTCTGAAAAATGTTTTATTAATCCTGCCTTTAACCAATTCAGTGCGGTGGCGCGCCGGCGCCATGGGTATCTTTTGCGTGTGGCGCGTGGAGAGGAGCCATGAAAGTCCTTGGCACTTGGCGCCCCAGGGGAGCCCCAAAATCGCCGCCAGGCGCAAAACTTTGCAAAAAATACCACCGCACTGAATCGGTTAAATAAATAATAAGCCGATGTACGGAGGTGATCCCTACCACGCCTTTTCAATAGTGAGACCTCGACATCCGATACTGCATTTCGGCAAGTCAAGGTCCACGGGAGACAGTTCCGCGCGAACTGACACCGCTGCCAGCGAGCGTCGTCGATCTGCCCTATCGAGTTACCGAGACGACACCGATCGGCGACAATCAGGCCGCTTCAATGTTGACTCGGGGGTTAGTTAGGTAGGAGTACCTCGGTCTTTAGAGAAGAAAAACTTACGAAAGTCAGTACCTAGTACCTAGCTGGAAAGCGACACCTTTTTGTTTCGACTTTCGATCTTACGCTATTGTGATCTTCGTACGGCGTTTCTTGTTTACTTAAGTTTTTTTTTCAATCAAAAACAAAAAAAGACTTACAAAAAAGGATCATGAAGTCACTCCTACGCTTGAATGGGTTAGCATATAAATATTGCTCCCATTTCATAACCATAAATTTAAGGTAGCCGGTAATTGCTTCTTTATGGTTATTTATTGCGTAGGAAGAGCAGTCGGTCGCGCGGCCACCAGCATCGGCAGGGCAGTGGGGCGGGCACATGTACACTCGACAGCACATCAGGTTAAACAGTTGAACTGCGTTTTACTAGGCCATAAAGACGGTCTCAAGGTCAAGATGTATAGTCTGATGTGCCGCCGTGTGTACCTACTTATACGCACGAAGCTAATGTTTGTTTTGGCAGGTGGCTCCAACCGTGTCTTGCCAGCGCATCGATCATCAATACTTACATCCAATAGCTTTGATTCCGTAAACTTCAAACGTGTCTGTGCTTCAAAGTATACTTACGCCACACGTTAAGTTTGGGTTTAGATTTGATGCGAAGATCTAAGATTTCTTTAACACACTGATGAAAGTGAGGCAAGCAAGTGGAGCGCATTTCTGTATAAGTACCTATATAGGATGAATACAGTAAAGTACACAAGGAAAAAATTGAAGTTTGCTAAATTATTAATAGAAATATTTCATAAATGTATACACATAATGGTTAGGCTGGGCAGTGTGGGTGTGAAACATAATTAGGTGCAATTCTTTTTCTCAAGACGCAATTCGACCTTGATGAAGTGTCGTGAGAAAATAATACATAGGTACCACATATAATGAATAATTACTTTACGTTGAAAAATACAAAGTCAGTAGGTTCATTCGATTATTATATAAACGGGTCCATGTGAAATTTACAATGCCATAAGCACCTTTTGTCTTGTTGTTGTACATACCCTATAGCATCTCCTTCGGATTTTTTCTGAAACATCTAGGGCTTTAAATATAGAAACTAGCGACCCGCACCGACTTCCATGGGAACAATGTATAGCCAGTTCCTCGATGAAGAAGAGATTAAAGATTCCGGGAGTGTTGTACCGGAATCTTCAATCTCTTCCGGAAGCTTTCACCTTCAGTCGCATCACCAAGCGGCTTTTAACACGCGATATTATATGGCATGCCGTCTTGCTTACACCTTAGTGGGGTAGACAAGACGGAGAAACAAGACAACTTGCCGTACCATATCATATCGCGCGATAAAAGCCGCTCATGCTAGGTCGGCTGGTGTGATAAAGGCTAAAGGTCGGCTGGTGTGATAAAGGCTAAAGGTCGGCTGGTGTGATAAAGGCTAAGGCTACCGTTGTGGATTAAAAAAAGAACATAAACAGTAACTTTTGTTTGCAGCATTCGGACATGTCCGAAGAGATGCGCACCGAGGCGATGGAGCTGTCCGTGACAGCTTGCGAGAAGTTTTCTCACAACAACGAGCTGGCTGCACGCATGGTCAAGGAGTCCATGGACAAGAAGTTCGGGCCCGCCTTCCACGTGGTGGTGGGAGAAAGCTACGGCTTCGAGATCACGTACGAGTGCACCACCATCTGCTATATGTACTTCGGCGGTAACCAGGCCGTCTGCATCTGGAAGTGCTCGTGAAACGCCCGTGTGACGCACTTTTACGCAGTACCGTGTGAAAGTATGGCTGCTGTTTTTGGAGCGGAGATTCTGGTCGAACTATTTTATACTTACCAAGATAATTATGAGAACGATGTGTAACTAAGAATTATCGACATTTGTTTTGTCAGTTAATTTTAAACTCTTTCGTGTATGATTACTTTAGTACATATTTGTGTATTTATCGGTGAATGGTTTGTGATTGTACCGCAGAATACGGTAGTAGGTTTAAAATAGCTTAATTTATCATAAACAAAAGGGGCCTTATGTTGTACTAGCTTTCCGCCCGCGGCTTTGCCCGCGTGGACTACACGACGTTATCCCGCGGGAATGTGATACTTTTCCGGGATAAAAAGTAGCCTATGTTCCTCTCCAGGCTACAAAGTATCCTTGTGCCAAATTTCAGCCAAATCCGTTCAGCCGTTTTGGCGTGATTGAGTAACAAACATCCAAACATCTAAACTTTCACATTTATAATATTATAGTAGGATTAGTAGGATTGTGGCGCATGGCGGTGGGGAGGTTAGATAGGTACTAAATTCAAGTCAAGAATAAGTACTTTGAATTGGGGTTAAGAGGAAAAGAAGCTTTTCCAATGTACTTGTTGGACTACAGCCAAAAGCTATTGGATATTTTCACGTGATGGCTAGAAAATACTTTTTGTAGATCGGCAGCGTTAGTTACCGTTTTCATATGCAAAGTAAGACTGATGGAATACCTACTTAACTGGTTTCTGAAAACAATTCCAACGCGCCATTTGCATACACGAATAATATCATTGTTTGCCCATCGACGTGCTTGCTATTGATTTCTCTAAGCGCTTTCGGCGAGTTTAAAAGAACACGATTTTACTTAAACCTTAAACTTATTTGCGTCCCAGTCACGTAGTTTTGTAAACTATTGCGTTACGTGTCTTTGCGTACTTTATTTACCATTCGCTTTTTATTTTTCTCTTTGCCGCAATACTATTAACTAGTAGTAGGTAGTGAATAACTGTGCAAACTTGTGATATTTACATCATAGGCATAACTAGGTGTTTAGATATAGACACTGACATAGGTACTGTCCCGTTTACCCTTCATATCGGACGAGAGGGGATTTTAGAAGGGTGAAACCCCTTAGCTCTCTCCCTTAGCAATTTTATTACGGTGCCTATCATACACACTAGCCTATAACATATAATACAAACGAAAAAACAAGACTGACCGAGAATATTTGAAAAGGAGATCATTGAACCTGTGAAACTAATGACTGTCACATCGAGTCCCAGCTGTTATTCAGAATAGGGATATTGTTTTGTATAACTTTGCTGATTCTCATAATAAAACTTTCTTAAAACACGAATACCCTCGTTTATCATAAAGGGGTAAGACATTGTTACCTACTTCTTATAGCCTATGTACTACACTACACCCGTTTTCACGGCGCTTTTGCATCGTAGAATCTCTGCACACCTCGTTTTTTAAAGAGCGCCGGTAAAAAATCGTTGTTGTGCTAACAATACACAGGTGACCATCTAGAGAAAAGAGCGTAATATGCATGGAGTTATAATGTACTAACGTACTCAATGGTTATATGTGTGGATATCAAATATACGTACAGTGAAAGAAGAGTACCACACCAAAACTAACATTGATTTACGAAAAGTTCTACCATTTTTAGATCGCCGCTATTTTTTAACCGACTTCTAGATCAAAAAGGAGGAGGTTCTCTATTCGTCTGTATGTATGTTTTTTTTTGTGTATGTCCACCGATTACTCGAAGACGGCTGAACCGATTGAAATGGTTCAAACGTTATTACATCAGGTTGATTTCCAAGTTGGTCCCATTTTGATTTTGAAATTTTGAAATCGGTTCAGTAGTTTTCAGGAAATCTTGAAAATACTGTTGTTTTCGTTACCACTTTATGTGAATTTAATACGTATCTTTAGGCATAACTCCTTTGTTTATAAACCGATTTAGATGATTTTTGTTTTGTTAAAAAGGGGATACCTCAAGGTATTTTAACCGACTTCAAAAAAGGAGGTTTTCAGTTTGATCACATACCTATTTACCAGAAAACACGTAAATTGCCTGCACGATGCACTAAAAAAAGTGAAATAAAAATTATTTTTATAAAAAAATTAAACCGCCTTCAAAAAAACCACATCAAAAAAGTAAGAAATAATTCCTCACCAAATAAATAACGTAAGTACTTTGAAGTCGGGCGGGTTTTAACAAAAACAACAAAAAATTGTACATGTTTCACGCCCGACTTCAAAGTACCTACTTACGTTATTTATTTGGTGAGGAATTATTTCTTACTTTTTTGATGTGGTTTTTTTGAAGGCGGTTTATTTAACCTTCATTCCAAATAGTGGGAATCCCGGGACCTTTATTTTAATGACACGTAATTAGTGCGACTTCTATTACGTAATCAAACAAAATTACAAAGTTTTTGCGGTTGAGACTATTCTGTTAGCCTTGAGTGTTGCTACAAGATCCTATTGTTTACTGACTCATATAACTATAATCGAAACGGTAATGATAGAAACAGTTTTCGTAATACTGTCAATTAAGAGTTTTTGTATACAGGTAATAAATAAGCTATTATGGGTTTATTACAGCGTTTAGTCAAGAACGCGTTGCCTTCGTTACCTATTTGCTGCCTCATTTATTTACTTATTACAAATTATTTTTTGTACAAATAAAAAGTAATCAAATCGGATATGGGGTGCATTTAAAATAAACCCCCACTGTCGCATGCCCTACTTGCATGCAGCTAACACAAGGCCATATGACAAGAGAGAGTGACGTTATTATAATGTATCAATTACATAATTATTAATTTAAATACAGAATATTATGTACAATTTTATCAAATAATAAATTCTAATGTTTGCAAGGTTGATTTTACTTAAAGCAGTTTTCCCAAGGATAATTCCTATAAAAAGGATCATTTCAGGACTAAAAACTAACTTTTCCCTTCCCTTGTTCATCGTTCCATTTTTTTTATTTCTAGCCAAAAGAGTAAGTACCTAGTTTTTACAGATAATATAATACTATACTAGTCTAGTTTTGTAGGATTTCCTACCAACAATGTACCACGTCCCAGCCCTTTGCTTCGTGTTTAAAAATAAACTTTATTTAATTTGACTTCATAAATAAGCTCTTCTGAATCGGAAAAATGTGATAGTAAAAAACCACGAGCCCTATAAGTAGCTTTCGGGCGGGATTTGAACCCGCGCCTCCGGGAATCCGGCCCGATGCTCTGACCAACTAAGCTACCGAAAGGCTTACAAGACTCGCCGAATTTTGCTATCACTTGTTACGCTGTAGGCCAGCGTTGCTTCATCAATGTGAGGAAACCCTCGCATCCGAAAGAAACAGCTCGGTAGCTTAGTTGGTCAGAGCATCGGGCCGGATTCCCGGAGGCGCGGGTTCATATCCCGCCTGAAACCTACTTATAGGGCTCGTGGTTTTTTACTATCACATTTTTCCTATACTTACAAAATTGCATTGTGAATGCATAAAAATAATATAAAATCTCTTCTGAATCGTCAATATTTTTCTACCATACCTATAAATATTGGTATTGAAATAAATAATAGCTATTGTTATACATACATTATAAAGTGTCGCACAAAGTGGGGCGCATTGTCGTCAGAAGTGTGACGCTTCACGCAGCACGGGCCAGTAGCCCGATTCTCGTAAATACAAACAATCTAAATATCGTTGTAGTTCAGAAGTCGTTCGATCGAAGTCCTATCCAAAATCGGTATTCTCGTGTTGCTTGGACGAGTTTCGATAGGACTTCAACTCAATAGGATCGAAACTCAGCGACTTTTCAATCGAGAGGTATTTTTTGTATATTTTTTATCAAAAGTCGAAAACTATGTGGATTAGGAAAAAAAAAACATGTTTCAGGATGTGCAAGCAGCGCTCTTTCATTTATGATACCCCATTTATGCCCTAGTAGCCCACTTCGATTTTTTAAGATCCCCTTTCAGTCTCTGTTGCAAAATAATAATAATAAATAATAAATAATAAATAATAAATAATAAATAATAAATAATAAATACTTAATAAATAATAAATAATAAATAATAATATAATTTGTACCGCTTTAATTGTTTTCTGTTTCCCAACGGTTGACTGGCAGAGAATACTTTTAGTATTAAGTCCGCCTTGTATATTACATTTTCTATGTATTATGTACAAAAGTTTATTAAATAAAATAAAAAATAAATAATAACAAATATGCTAGCCCCAAGCTTATTTTTCACATACAAAAGGTCCAGCTAATTGAACTTTTGTCCAACGACACTTGGATCGCTTATTTTGACGTTTATTCGTTGAAATCCGATCGAAACAAAGGTCATCTAAATAGTAGAATACCTTCGAGTTATCGTTTTGAAACGATTGAAGGACGATTAATGTACCAGAATACACTTCGACGACACTTCGATAGAATCGCTGCCGCTCAAGTTCTATCGACAGTTGTGAATACGAAAATGGTTTGAACGACTAAATCGCTACGATATCGTCACGGTTTTTATTACGAGAATCGGGCTACAGGGGTCAGGGGCGCGCCCCACGCCACACGCCCACCGCGCCGGCGAATAATGGCGTCGAGAACCATCTAGATTCTAGAGCGTTACCTAAATTAACTTTTCACGTAAAATAACACTAAAACTAGTCGAAAGACCTAGTACACTTTTTCATTAATACTTACACTTATCGAAGAAAGAGGGCGCGCCGGCGAATAATGGCGCCGAGAACCATCTAGATTCTAGAGCGTCACCTAAATTCACTTTTCACGTAAAATAACACTAAAACTAGTCGAAAGACCTAGTACACTTTTTCATTAATACTTACACTTATCGAAGAAAGAGGGCGCGCCGGCGAATAATGGCGTCGAGAACCATCTAGATTCTAGAGTGTCACCTAAATTCACATTTCACGTAAAATAACACTAAAACTAGTCGAAGGACCTAGTACACTCTTCCATGAATACTTACACCTATCGAATAAAAAGGGCGCGCCGGCGAATAATGGCGCCGAGAACCATCTAGATTCTAGAGCGTCACCTAAATTCACTTTTCACGTAAAATATCACAAACTAGTACCAAGTACACTCTTTTATTGAATACCTATCGAAGAAAGATCCATAGTACGTTTTTATTCGAAAATTTGGGTGATGCTTATAAAATTACATAAATAAAATCACTTTACTTTTTCAAAACTAATAATATTTTATTTTGATTAATAAGTATATCATTATGTCATAAATTTCAATAAATTCAGTATAATTATGAATCATCAGGTTGAAATCCTGTCTCCCAAATGTTTTGTTTGTGATGAATATTTCAAGATTTCAGTCCACAAATTATTAAAACAAAATATCGCAAATTATGTTTGATCCGCAGCATACGGTTACTGGCATCTGAAGAGGTTCTTTAGAAAAGAACCAACACTATTTTTCTTTTCAAACTAGTGCAGGAAATATTTACTAATTAATTAGATTTGTAATATAGTTTAGTTAGTCTTCATCATGTGTGGACAATGTATGAGAGACTGCTTTACTGAAAGCTTTTAGGCGGCAAAATAATACTGGCAATTTCATCTGTGACCAAACATGTCATGGGGTGTCCTTATCGTAAATTGTATAGCAAATGTGCTCGAAAGTTAGAATAATAAACTTTAAAATGAGGGAGGAGACAGGATTCCATTATAAAGGTGCTATACCAATCAACTAATCTACGTCTTTTACAAACATTGGCACATAAAGTGATCACATAATACATACGTACAATAATACTAAACACGGTCCGTACGAAAGCTAATACAAACCCTCAATAGACTACGAATGTTAAAATTCACATCGTATCAACTATACGTACATTAGTATCTATCAACATATAGGTTATTATGAAACGCTCATATAAAAATCTACCCAACTGATACAATATTGTAAACATATTAAACTTATCTAAGGTACAATTTTAACAATAAATGTTTGAATATTTTATAACATTTTAGGCACAATTTTATCAAATTCAACGTGTACTGAGTACAAGATTTACTGGGCAGTTTAGGGAACCTATTAATTATAAAGCACCTCTATTATGTATTAATATGGAAAAACATCACATCACAGTGGCCTGGCCACACACCCGTCGCCGGCAGGGCGCTCATGCCACCTACAAAACTTACTCAAAACTCGAGGAGAATTTTTAGAATATATGGCCTTGCAGAAAAATGTAGTGTGTGGCGAGTCTGTTATCCACGGAACAACAACCATTTGGAAGTATGGAGTTAATACAAGAAAACATCTTATTTACGTATACAATACAAATGCCTAACCAGAAAGTAAGTTCGCAATGTCACGGGGAGTACAAAAGACTCATCTTAAAAACCTTTGCCTTCTGGTTAAGTTCTCGTTGGTAATCAAGTAAAACATAAGAACACATCGTATGGAATGACAAGAAAATAATGCTGTGTTGAGCGCTGACTCGACTGAGAGCGAATCCGCTTAGCTTAGAAGCCTATCCAAGTGGAAAGAGGTTTATTTCGCTCAATATAATGTTGAGCGAAATTTATCATATCATTATGAGACGCAATTTGAACCTTTTTTTGCTAAGCTCCGCTCCCAATATGGGGCCTACGTATTGGTTTTATTTAACAAAATAATAATTAAGAAAATTATTCATATATGAAATCGTATTTATTATTTTAATACTTAGGAAACCTTATTTGTGTTGTATTTAAAATTATAATAGTGTCATGTGATTATAAACTTTTAGTTTTGTTTGTGACTTGTGTGTTTTGTCAAAATAACAAACACGGAATATTAGTAACCGAGACTTGAGGTTTACCTACTTTACAAAAGTACCTATTCGGTAATCGGTCGCCTACATTCCTATCTAAACAAACATCTTACACCAAGTAATTTCTCTAAAATCAGAATATTAATCTCTTAATTTTTTTTTACATGTTTATAGATTGTTAGGTACGCATATATTTAAGGCTCAGACAGATTACACTTGTTAGATATTACAGGATTTCTTCAACAATATATAATTATTTTTTTCAATGCAAGCTTAGATAATTATTACCATTCGTGTACTTCCGCGAGAAAGGGTGGGCGGATACAAAATAATGTTCGACAGCAATCTCACGTCTGTGTGAATAAAATTGTTTATTAATGTAAGTAACATAAGCTTAACGATAATCAAAATCAACATCTTCAAACGACTTCAAATTAGAAACCTGAGATATGATACTTTTGGCTTTAACAACATTACAATAGTTCAACTTTAACTCCAGAAACGAAGTAGCATTACAATTTAATACAAGATAAATAACAAAAGTATTGTGCGTAATCTTTTTCGACCTTGAATCAAAAGCAACTAATTTGTAGTTCCAAAAAAAGGATACCTCCCTCTAATGTTGAACATAATTATTTCAAATATACATGGCACATTACTTCTTCAAACATACATACTACTTGATTGTTAGTTTTCCTACTTAATAAAAATATTATATTAAATTTCCTATTAATATGTAAAATAAAATTAAAATATATTTAAATATTACAAACTGTTAAAAGCGTATCACAGTTTGGGACAATATAATAAATAATTGTAACCATTTTAAATTGTTCCTTTATTATAGTCTATTTCTGTAAGGTGGTTCACATCTGTTCGAAATATAACACAATAATTTGTTCATCATCATCAGTTGGTATCATCATATTATATTGACTTATTTGATTACACATCTTTCGCGACCGCGCAATGAATGCAAAAACTGCCGAACCGAACATGTCGACCTGAATATGTGGGTAGCAAGGGTTTTATCATTAGAAGTTCAGAGTTGTTTTTTTCCCAACTGTGTTTTTGAATAATGATGAAACTTAAAAATAAGGACCACGATTCAAGTGCATCATGACATGGAAGGAGTTTAATGGATGTGTTATTTTAAATATTTATAGCAGAGCAGCTCAGATACAGACAATACGCTTTTAACAATGTTCATTTATAATCATATTCACTAACAATTTCAACCTCGGCGAATATCTTACATAAATTAAAATTCAAATTTTGTTTTGTAAATCTCCTCTTGTCTTTGAACTCGTTAAATACTTTATTTTAATAGCATTGCGTTAAATATTCCATCAAGAAGCGTAAAGCGTCGCGTTATACTTAAAATAGTATCTATAATAATATTTGAACCTGAATACAGTGCATCGCTGACGTCCAATTCATATTAGTTCATGTCAACAATTTTGGGGAATAACAACAATTTGTTTGCAAATGTACTTAACACTTGCAACATCGGCACTGAAGGTGTTTAAATCGTACACGATTCACGTATTAAATCACTCGTATATCTAATTCATAACAAACGGAAGCTATCACTAAAGATTCATTACACGTAAGTGTACGGCCAGAGTGCCCGCTCTGGTTGAGCGTCGAGCGGGGCACGGCGGGCAGCGTTCATCATTTGGTTGCCGACGCTCCGGCCGCTACTCAGTAAAGCTAGCACAACTTGAGCGCGACTCGAGTGAGAAAGAGTCGCGGGCACTTTCAACCAATCAGATCGCTCGTAGATAGCGGGCGTGACTTAAGGCGACGTGCTGATTGGTTGGAAGGAGCGCGACAAAGAGTCGCGCTAAGTTGTGCTAGACCTACTGGACACCACTATGCGTAAGCATTTGTTTAACATGAACGCTGCCCGCCCCGCCCCGCCCGACGCTCAACAAGAGCGGGCACTCTGGCCGTACACTAAGGGTGTTACCAATATTTTGGATCGATTGTCGATCAATCGCCGTCAACCGAGGTTCGATATGGAATGGCTAATATAATGCCTTTCAACCATCATCAACTGCCGATCGACACCCCTCATCGGGGAGACACAAAGTTATAGATATTCTTTTGGAATTTATTAATATTTTATTTCAAATCTTTTGTTAGTTTCTCGGATCGCGATAAACACTGTTCTATTAAAAAAACGTCATTATTAAAAAACTTCATCATTAACTCCGTGGCGTAGCTATGCTTAATCTGCATAATCTGACCACTCAATCGAGCATTTGCTCATAGCCTCAAATAGCCATTATAATTCACTAGCTAGTGATAAATAATCTTAACAAGAAAACCAAATTTGGTGCAACAGTCTGAACAATGTTCATTCATTTCGTCATCGTAACGTTATTTTTACAATAAGACACAACACAGGAAGTATGAAAACTAGTCTACGGTCGTACTTAAATATAATAATAATAAAATATAATGTAAACGGGAGTTCGCTTCCCAACGTACATCGACGTGAACACAACGAGACATCACTAACATTCGATATAATCACATAACCGAGCTAACAATCCAAAGTGAGACGACATTATGTCGTCATAAAAGTGAATATATTTTTGTATACTACCTAACTAATTAAAACTAAAGTTTTTCGATTGTCCAAAACTGTTAGGATTATATTATATATCTTCAAAATCGTATCACGCGTGCTCAAATCGTGTTTGTATGAGCGCATCCAACGTGATAATAATGATATGGTGACATCGTTGTAACTAAATCCTAACTAATGTCATACATCATGACGTGAATTTTTAATAAAATGGACACAAAAATGGAACGATTCATATGCTTTAAAAATTTTCGTCAAATTTCGTTCGTGCATGTCTAATTCTATAAGTAGATGGAGTTGATGAATGGCGCGGTTTCGTCGTTACTTCATCCCCGCCCGAGCTTTCGATTTATAGAGCACTAGCGGCCGCCCGCGGTTTCACCCGCGTGGTTCCCGTTCCCGTGGGAATATCGGGATAAAAAGTACATATAAACCTTCCTCTCTAATCACTCTATCTATTAAAAAAAAACGCATCAAAATCCGTTGCGTAGTTTCAAAGATTTAAGCATACAAAGGGACATAGGGAAAGAGAAAGCGACTTTGTTTTATACTATGTAGTGATAAGTAGAATAATCGATAAGCTATCGAAGAGTAATGACGTGATACAAGTACAAACTAGTTCAAAGCGTTCTCCCAATCGCTCGAGTTTCACGTTCGTCAGAAGTGGGATCACTGATTTGATCACAGAAGTGGGATCACTGAAAAGCGAGCACTAGACAGTTTAAAGAGTCGTACGATCGCAGCAGGACCGTAGCGCCTACACGGTGGTGTAGTAGTACCTCGTTCGCTAGGAGGGCTCCGGCTCGGGCTCGGGCGGGAAGTGCGTGACGAGCAGCTTGGTGGCCTTGGCCAGCTCGTAGGCGGCGGCGCGCACGGCCGGCAGCGCCGGCGCCGGCGCGCCGCACGCCGCCGTCACGGCGCCGCACGCCGCCCGCAGCGACGACAGGCACGACCGCAGTGACTGATCCACGTTGTTCTGTATAACGGAATACGAACTTCAGTTGGGTTCTTGGGCATGTGTTTAGCAAAAAGGGTTATAAGTTCTAAATTGTTTCGTTAGCTCACAGTGCACAATAAAGTCGTTAGTCGTGTAGAAAAGCCAGTTGCTCAAAACAACAACAAAAATCTTCCAACATCATCCACATAGGCCATAGGCCTCCCTCAAGGATCTCCACAACAATCGGTCTAAAACCTCCATACCTGAGTACAATTTTGAATTACTTCAGATTGTCATGGCACGTAGCTTGTTTTCGATTCAGGCTTTATTCAGTACAAAATGCGTGACATGCATGCTCTAAAAGTCAATTCAGACAGAGCAGACAAATGCTGGAGCAATTTACTGGCTCAATTGAAAATAATGCCGTATTACTGTAGCATAAAGTAGAAAATTGTATGAATGTCTACACAGTCAAATTGGGAGTCCTCGAGGACATCTTCCACGTGCGATATGCGCGTTGGATCGTTCGGTGTGGTTCCAGCTATAGCAATCCATACCAACATTGGTTGGCATCACTGTGAAACGATATTAGCACCTCACCTGAGGGCCTACTTTGAAACGCATAACCCGAAACTTCGTTATACCCGTCCCACTCACTCTCGAGTCGTGACAGGGACCGTACTCTGAAACGCTAATCCGAAACTTCGGTTAGCCCCGCCCCTTTCACTCGATTCTGTCCCGACTAGAGAGTGAGAGGGACGGGTATACCGAAGTTTCGGGTTTTGCGTTTCAGAGTAGGCCCTCTGAATCGAGTGAAAGGGGCGGGGCTAACCGAAGTTTCGGAGTAGCGTTTCAGAGTACGGTCCCTGGAGCGGTGAAGTGGTTCCGCGAGCCACCCGAGTCTCCCGAACGAATATGAAAGCACGTGGTCGCGCGCGGCGGCCCACAGCTCTTGGATGGCGCGCGTGAGCGGCTCGGCGCGCCGGTGCTCCTCACACAATGGTACCTGCGGGAACAGCGCCAGCAGGTCTTGCACCGCGTGTCGCACGTGGTCGCGCCGGTCGGCCAGGCGCGGGTGGTGGTCGCGCGCGGCGGCCCACAGCTCGTGGATGGCGCGCGTGAGCGGCTCGGCGCGCCGGTGCACCGCCGCCGCGCTAGGCATCTCCTCGGCGCCCTCCAACACGATCGCCGTCAGCGAACGGTCCAAACCAGATAGGGTGGTCAGCTGGAAATGTGCTCCTGGTTATACTCGCGAATGGGATAATATAACACGTGCACCAAATACGGACTGAATTGCGTTCGACCGGTCCAACCTCGATAGGGTCGTCAGCTAGAAATGTGCTGACGCATGGATAATCAAACTTTATCATGATATTGGTACAAACCCTTGCGCACCTTGTGCACGTATTAAAACATAGTAATAAAATTCTATTTTCATAGAACTAATTCTAAACTTGGAGTACTTTCGGCTGTACATGCAATATTTTCTGCCAGAATTTCTTTTGACAAAACAAAGCGTGTCAGTCAATTCGCTCTATTATCTAGATCATGTTCAAAAAGTCAATGTTCTTTTGTTTTCTAACATTAAGTTCTTGGAAGGTGAGTTCAAATTAGGTTGAAAAAATATGTGAGAATTTATTGTCAACCAAATCTGTTGCTGTACAACTGAGTAATTTCTTTCAGTAAACTCAGAATTTTCTATTTAAGTTTAATTTTAATTTTAATAAGGCTCGACCTACAGCATTTATGAAAGGCTTGCCAGGAGGGTAACGGGCTTAAAAATATGGATATGAGCATGCGCTTCATTTGACATTTGAAGTACAATAATAAATATGGTCTTCCAAGTTCGTCAAATGAAGCCCATTTGACGACCATTTGGGCTTCATTTGACGACCATTGAAGACCATATTATAGACCCTAAATGTCATCATTTAAATCATCACATATCCTATTCCATCACAACATTCACCGAATTCGCCAGTCGTAACCTTAGCCATACGCATCCCAGCGAGCGAGATGTTTGAGACTATCATAGAAGTAGAAACTCTCGCGCGTAGCTATTGGGTACAGTTTTGCTTGCATGCGCAAACTTTAGGATATTATAACAGTAGGCAAGCGATGACAAAACGACCGGAATTGGACTTTATTTTCATACAGAAAGATTTATTTTTATTTTAATGAGTTTGCAGAATACGTCTTCTGTACCTTAGTACTCTCGTACTATTATATATTCTTTGCACATGCTCAATTCCATATTTTTTAGCCCGTGAATTCGTGTTCAGTCCAAGTCATTGCATTTAACATTATATGCCATTATTTTATACACCTAATCTAATGCCAACTACTTTCAAGGTAAGTGCTTATAAGGAGTACAATATAAGAAAAGTAGATATTGAGTTAAGTTATAAAACTATCAAACAAATGGATTTAGTATTTGAAAGTTAGAGCATATACAAAATCGTATGAAATTATCAAATACATAATATTTTTTTTAATAGAAAGCACTTTTCTGACGCTTTGCTATGTTAGAATTCTAACATCTGTGTATAACGTAGTTTCTGTAAAAATATCGTACTTATTCAAAATCAAAATCAAAGAATAAAAATAAGGTCATGCCACCAAAAGTACAAATTATAAATTGTCCAAGCCTCTCACCATGATTACACACTACCACTCAATTAAAATAGTATATAGCTAATATTAATTCTACGAATTAGATAGTCAGTTGTAATATTATCATAATCTACAATAACGACCAAATTTTTGGTAAATTTTAAAGTTACTACGAGCCACGATTATCAGTCATAAAATTTGCATTTCACCAGAATTTTAGTTATATTTTTTCACTTTAAAACCTTGTTAAATATCAACGACATCACTGATTACAATTAAATTATTCTTCAACTACGTTATGTTAAACTAAATACGTAACTTAATACTAAAATTAGTAAAATTAATATAGATTAGTACCTGGTGTTTAGTAACCTGCCAGTTATTCTTTGGTCCCTCCCTAGTCTCATACATACTGACCGGTCGCTGGGCGTTCTTCAGCGCCTGCCTCAGGTCGGCCTCTTCCTCCGTCAGCGTCAGCTGTTCGGTCTCTAAGCTCCGCCCCCTCTCGGGAGGCTTGCAAGCGCCATCTACAACGTTACTCCCCATACTTTCGTTCATGGAAGCTTGCGAGGCTATACTCTGATCGTCGTCGATACTGCTCACCGTTTTCAAGACACTGTTCTCCCTTGTCAATTGCTCTACAATAGTCTGAAGGTTCTTTAGCTGATTTTTTAAGTCTGTAATAGTGGAATATCGGTTGTCAAGTTCTTTTTTCAGAGTATCTATTTCGTCTTTCTTTTCGGGCGCTGTGCTCTGTCCGAACGAGCCGGGGGACTGCGCGCGCCGCAACTCGGAGCTTAGCGAGTGCTCTATGGGTAAAGATGGATTGTATGTAGACGATACGGTTTCGCCAGGCCGGGGCACTATGCTCGCTATCTGTTACAAGAGAAGCCGATATCGTTACCAAATTCATAACACACGAGATATTCTATCTTTCAAGCTGGGGCCCAGTTAAAAGAATGCTAGTCTAGAACTAGAAACGTTTAGATAACCTAAGGACAGTCAGTATACTTATTTCGTTACTATTCACCTATATTACAAATGTGTTTTGACTTATTTATATTTTTTTTTTTTTTTTAGCACCAACAAGATATACATCAGTTAATACAATAATATTACTAGTTACTACAATGCAAAGAGCGGTGGTTACAGAGCTAAATGCTATCTCAGTTACAGGTACCACAGAAATGCATAATGAGAGTAGCAACTATTTATTTAATACCTACGATAAAAGTGTAGATTTATCTACGAATTATTGAATGTATGTTATGATTTTACATAATTTTATTATTGAAAATTAAAAAAGAAAATGTCAAAAGGATAAAATAAAAATTTCTTATAGTCAATGTCCAAAAAATAACAATGTCAAATATGTAATAATAAATATCAATGTCTAAATTACGATGTCAGATTAAGGGCCCTTCCACACGACGTTTTTCGTGCGCGCGTTTGTATCGATACAAACGCAAGTCGAACGCGCGTATCAAATACGCGCGTTGTCAGCGCGTAAAAAAACGTCGTGTGTAGGAGCTCTTATGGATACTTATATTTATTTTATCGTTCTTCTTTAATCTTGTCTTGTCAGCAATTTGATCGCTACGGGAAAAAGTATGGGTATAATGATCGCGGCGTAGTCGTCGTCGGACGCGACCGAGTCGTACAGCGGCTCGTCGTCCGACACCTGCCGCAGCTGAGGGCCTACGCTGAAACGCAAAACCCGAAACTTCGTTATACCCGTCCCTCGCACGCTCGAGTCATGACAGAGTCGTGTGAAAGGGACGGGGCTAACCGAAGTTTCGGATGTGCGTTTCAGAGTACGGTCCCTGGCCCGCGCCGCCCACCGCTGACACACATGAAACATGACTCACGTCGAACTGGTCCGGCATGAGCGCGGCGTAGTCGTCGTCGGACGCGACCGAGTCGTACAGCGGCTCGTCGTCCGACGCCTGCCGCAGCTGGCCCGCGCCGCCCACCGCTGACACACATCAAACATGACTCACGTCGAACTGGTCCGGCATGAGCGCGGCGTAGTCGTCGTCGGACGCGACCGAGTCGTACAGCGGCTCGTCGTCCGACGCCTGCCGCAGCTGGCCCGCGCCGCCCACCGCTGACACACATCAAACATGACTCACGTCGAACTGGTCCGGCATGAGCGCGGCGTAGTCGTCGTCGGACGCGACCGAGTCGTACAGCGGCTCGTCGTCCGACGCCTGCCGCAGCTGGCCCGCGCCGCCCACCGCTGACACACATCAAACATGACTCACGTCGAACTGGTCCGGCATGAGCGCGGCGTAGTCGTCGTCGGACGCGACCGAGTCGTACAGCGGCTCGTCGTCCGACACCTGCGACACCTGCCGCAGCTGCCCCGCGCCGCCCACCGCTGGAATACACATCAAAGTCAAAAACATTTTAATAAAAAAAAAAAATAAAAAAAAAATATCATTTATTTCAGACAACATTAGTCCATAAAATACGCGACAGCATTAATATAAAATTTGACTATTACAATAAAATTATAAATTAAATTATCAAAATGAATAAAATTAAATCAAATTAAATCAATACAATTATAAAGAAAATTAAATAAAATAATCAAACCAATAATTCAATAAATTAATAATAATTCCTCACCGGCGCCGCTACAGGTACATGTTTATCACAGCAGTGGCGCAGATACACACAGTCTATTCGGTTAGCGATCATGTTCAGTATGACGTTGGAGCTGGCCCGTACCCTGCGCACCAATGACGCGCACCGCAGGCGCATAGTCGCGTGGAAACAGGCAGTATGCGCCTCTGCAAACATGCCCGAGGCGCTGCAGAATCGGGGCAGCCCCATAATCACCCTGAACGCGTTATTATAAAGGATACGGAGATTACTGTAACTTCGCTTAGAGTAGTCGGCCCACAGGTTGCACGTGTAAAGAGATGTACAGTAAGCTCTAAAGAGCGTCAATTTAACTTGTTGAGAGCAGCGTGCAAACCTGCGAGCTATCATGTTAGCTCTTATAGTCAGCGCTCTCCGCTCCCTCTCCATGTCTGCGTTGTCTTTAAGGTCGACTGTGAGTATATGCCCCAAGTACTTAAAACTACTAACAAAATCTAATGCAACACCATTTAAATATACCGGTGGTACATTCTGGGGACATTTTGAACCTGCCTTAAAGACCATGCACTGACTTTTTCTTACGTTATATATTAGACCATGTCCACAAGCATACTCCTCACAGATCTGTATAAGCTTCCTCAGACCGCAGATCGACGCACTCAGCAGCACCATGTCGTCTGCGTAACTCAAATTATTGACTTTAAGTCCGTCAATGTGGCATCCGACATGCTGGCTGGTGAGTCTGGCGATCAGTTCGTTCATATACAGGTTGAACAACGTTGGAGATGTTAAGCCGCCCTGCCTGACACCGCATTCCAGTCGATACGACTCCGACTCTGTGCCCGCCCATCGTACACTGTTTGTTTGATGCGCATACCAGTACTGGAACATGCTGATCAGTTCCTTAGGCAGATTTATGCTACTCAGTTTATCCCATAAAAGATCGTAGCGAACCAAATCAAAGGCCCTGGACAAGTCCAGGAAGCAGGCGTATACGGGCGTCTTACGGTCTGTATAGTATTTGACGGTTTGCTTAAGACACAGTATTGCAGTTAATCACATCTATAAAACGTGTTGATACTTCAACCGAAACAGAAAATAGTTTGTTCAGAATCGAGAGTAGAACCTTTAATTAAAAAAATTAAAATTGAGCACGAATATCTTGGAAGTTAAATTAATATTTTTTTAATGGAATTTAAATTAGCTATAAAAATTATAAAAAAAATTATTGCTCTTTGTTAATCTCGCTTAAGCTCAGAAACGGCTTAACCGATTCGGCCTATTTTGATCATGAAATATTTGTAGAAGTTCAGGGAAGATTTAACGGTGAGAGACATAAATAATAAGTAACGAAAAATACTAAAAACGACAGAGGTGACACGAAGTTTACCGGGTCCACTAGTAGATGTAATAAAATTAAAGCCCTGGTTGCATCAATGTACTCACGTCGGGGCTGCAACGTAGCTATGTGCTGCCTCCTGGTGGCGTCCACGAGCACGTCGCGCAGTAGCGTGGCCATCTCGGGCGTGGACAGGCGCGCCAACTTCTGGCGGCCCTGGTTGTATCAATGTACTCACGTCGGGGCTGCAACGTAGCTATGTGCTGCCTCCTGGTGGCGTCCACGAGCACGTCGCGCAGTAGCGTGGCCATCTCGGGCGTGGACAGGCGCGCCAGCTGCTGGCGGCCCTGGTTGCATCAATGTACTCACGTCGGGGCTGCAACGTAGCTATGTGCTGCCTCCTGGTGGCGTCCATTCATCTCGGGCGTGGACAGGCGCGCCAGCTGCTGGCGGCCCTGGTTGCATCAATGTACTCACGTCGGGGCTGCAACGTAGCTATGTGCTGCCTCCTGGTGGCGTCCATTCATCTCGGGCGTGGACAGGCGCGCCAGCTTCTGGCGGCCCTGGTTGTATCAATGTACTCACGTCGGGGCTGCAACGTAGCTATGTGCTGCCTCCTGGTGGCGTCCATTCATCTCGGGCGTGGACAGGCGCGCCAGCTTCTGGCGGCCCTTGGGGCCGATTCTCACGCAATCGAGAAAAGTTCACATTTATAGGCTCGAAATTCAAATATAACACAGTTTTTGTATTGTCAGAATTTCACAATCGAAAAAGTTTGATCGAAAACTAGTCGAACGCTACGAGTGGAACAGACCAATAAATGTTCGTATACGAACTTAGCTGTCAAAATGAATTTGTTGACATGTGGGACAGCTTAGTTTGTTTGCAACGTTCTAACTTTTCTATAGAAACCACAAACAAAATGTTCGACATACGAATTATCACACTGAAAAAATTCGAATGCCTATGAGAATCGGGCCCCTGGTTGCATCAATGTACTCACGTCGGGGCTGCAACGTAGCTATGTGCTGCCTCCTGGTGGCGTCCACGAGCACGTCGCGCAGTAGCGTGGCCATCTCGGGCGTGGACAGGCGGGCTAGCTGCTGGCGGCCCTGGTTGTATCAATGTACTCACGCCGGGGCTGCAACGTAGCTATGTGCTGCCTCCTGGTGGCGTCCACGAGCACGTCGCGCAGTAGCGTGGCCATCTCGGGCGTGGACAGGCGGGCTAGCTGCTGGCGGCCCTGGTTGTATCAATGTACTCACGCCGGGGCTGCAACGTAGCTATGTGCTGCCTCCTGGTGGCGTCCACGAGCACGTCGCGCAGTAGCGTGGCCATCTCGGGCGTGGACAGGCGCGCCAGCTGCTGGCGGCCCTGGTTGTATCAATGTACTCACGTCGGGGCTGCAACGTAGCTATGTGCTGCCTCCTGGTGGCGTCCACGAGCACGTCGCGCAGTAGCGTGGCCATCTCGGGCGTGGACAGGCGGGCTAGCTGTTGGCGGCCCTGGTTGTATCAATGTACTCACGTCGGGGCTGCAACGTAGCTATGTGCTGCCTCCTGGTGGCGTCCACGAGCACGTCGCGCAGTAGCGTGGCCATCTCGGGCGTGGACAGGCGCGCCAGTTTCTGGCGGCCCTGGTTGCATCAATGTACTCACGTCGGGGCTGCAACGTAGCTATGTGCTGCCTCCTGGTGGCGTCCACGAGCACGTCGCGCAGTAGCGTGGCCATCTCGGGCGTGGACAGGCGCGCCAGTTTCTGGCGGCCCTGGTTGCATCAATGTACTCACGTCGGGGCTGCAACGTAGCTATGTGCTGCCTCCTGGTGGCGTCCACGAGCACGTCGCGCAGTAGCGTGGCCATCTCGGGCGTGGACAGGCGCGCCAGTTTCTGCCGGCCCTGGTTGTATCAATGTACTCACGTCGGGGCTGCAACGTAGCTATGTGCTGCCTCCTGGTGGCGTCCACGAGCACGTCGCGCAGTAGCGTGGCCATCTCGGGCGTGGACAGGCGGGCTAGCTGCTGGCGGCCCTGGTTGTATCAATGTACTCACGCCGGGGCTGCAACGTAGCTATGTGCTGCCTCCTGGTGGCGTCCACGAGCACGTCGCGCAGTAGCGTGGCCATCTCGGGCGTGGACAGGCGGGCTAGCTGCTGGCGGCCCTGGTTGTATCAATGTACTCACGCCGGGGCTGCAACGTAGCTATGTGCTGCCTCCTGGTGGCGTCCACGAGCACGTCGCGCAGTAGCGTGGCCATCTCGGGCGTGGACAGGCGCGCCAGCTGCTGGCGGCCCTGGTTGTATCAATGTACTCACGTCGGGGCTGCAACGTAGCTATGTGCTGCCTCCTGGTGGCGTCCACGAGCACGTCGCGCAGTAGCGTGGCCATCTCGGGCGTGGACAGGCGGGCTAGCTGTTGGCGGCCCTGGTTGTATCAATGTACTCACGTCGGGGCTGCAACGTAGCTATGTGCTGCCTCCTGGTGGCGTCCACGAGCACGTCGCGCAGTAGCGTGGCCATCTCGGGCGTGGACAGGCGCGCCAGTTTCTGGCGGCCCTGGTTGCATCAATGTACTCACGTCGGGGCTGCAACGTAGCTATGTGCTGCCTCCTGGTGGCGTCCACGAGCACGTCGCGCAGTAGCGTGGCCATCTCGGGCGTGGACAGGCGCGCCAGTTTCTGGCGGCCCTGGTTGCATCAATGTACTCACGTCGGGGCTGCAACGTAGCTATGTGCTGCCTCCTGGTGGCGTCCACGAGCACGTCGCGCAGTAGCGTGGCCATCTCGGGCGTGGACAGGCGCGCCAGTTTCTGGCGGCCCTGGTTGCATCAATGTACTCACGTCGGGGCTGCAACGTAGCTATGTGCTGCCTCCTGGTGGCGTCCACGAGCACGTCGCGCAGTAGCGTGGCCATCTCGGGCGTGGACAGGCGCGCCAGTTTCTGCCGGCCCTGGTTGCGTGGCGCCGATAGCGCCGGGTTTACTGGCAGGAACACAACCCCGCATCGCTCTAGGCCCGTCGCACTCGTCTGCCATACTGAAAATCATACTTCTATTGCAATATTGACCTTAAGAAGATTGTGTAGCAAAACGGTCTTCATACAAACGGCGATAAGGGCCTGTAGCCAAAATAACATCGTTATGTGGCGAAATGACAAATATATTCGCTATCGTCTTTATGCTCCAATCAACTTGCGGCAAGACCACGTGATTTAGCGCAGCTTATACCAATCCGCCAATCCTATACCTTGAATTTCTTTCGAACTTCGTTATCGTTTTTGAATTGTTACTTTGGCTAAGGCCCAAGGTTTTCCACCCTCTAAGCCTTAACATACAGCATTGAATTTTCGATGTTGTTGAAATTCTTAAGAACTAGGGCTGAATGTTTTGTTTGTTTTCTAATATTCATTGTAGATTTGAAAATATTACGTACAGTACTAGTTCTTATGCATTTCAACAACATAAAGAGAATTCATTATTGTATGTTAAAGTTTAGAGGGTGGAAACGTTATTGCCGTTTGTATAGAGACGGTTTGCTCCACAATCCTCTTAATACAATTTGGTATTAAGTCTATTTTCCAAATGACTTACTCGCTTCTGTTTCCCGCCTATCTATTTCATCGTATATGTCCATGACGAGTTCTTCAAATAGGTGATTGGGTAGCTGAAAAAGGAACTTCATCTTATTACATTGCTTCAGATCGTTTTTATATTTGAATATTTTGAGGACTGCCTACACATATCAGGGCCGTAGCCGGGCCGTGCGTGATCCGTCCGCCAATCACTAGCGGCGGGGCTTCAGGGCGGGCGATATGTGTAGGCAGTCCAAACAAAAGTCAGTTAAAATGACCACAACTCAATGTGTCCCTGCGTTCACTAAGCGATTTATTTGTTTGTCATAGCCACTGAAACGTCCAACGCCGTGAACAGTCAATGCACGGAAACGTCCAGGTGACAGCGTGCGATCTCTTCTTTCTCCCTCTTCTCCGGCTCTTCCGATAAAAACCTTTGTTATAATAAGAAAACTATAAAAGCTAGATCAAAATAAAAAATATCATTATGTAGCCCAATATACAGGATGTTAAGGGCACCTTTGCAAAAACTTTAACCATGGCTTCAGACCATCAGCATCATGCTGAACAACGTACAGCAAGAATTTTTGTCGGAAATGAAAACAAAAATTCGACTTTTCATACAAATTTAGCAAATGATCGGGACATTTTGTATGGAGAGTCGAAATATTTTTTTCATTTCCGACAAAAAATCTTGCTGTGCGTTGTTCAGTATGATGGCCTGGAGCCATGGTTAATGTTTTTGCAACGGTGCCCCTAACACCCTGTATACAGTATATAGTTATTAACAAGTTTAAGCTTTAAACCCAGATCTTAATACTCAAAACAAATGGAGAACTTAAAGAACCATACTCTTTATTTTAATTTTTAGTTTTTTGCATTCACAATGCAATTTTTATTACTGAAAAATGGAAAATGAAGTATTTAGAAAAAAACGACCCGTCTCACAACCAGCTCCGATGGGACTCGAACCCACGACCTTTCGCTTTCCTGGCGACTGCTCTAACCACTGTGCTACGGAGTCGTTACGACAAGCGTCGAATTTATCCAATACTTCTTACTCGCTGTATAGTCAGCGTTAATTTCATCAATGTGGAGATATTACTACCCTCACACGCGAAAGAAATACCTTTCCAGGTATTTGGCAATCGCTAAAGATGAAATTACTATTGCAAGTTATTTTAATTTTTAGTTTTTTGCATTCACAATGCAATTTTTATTACTGAAAAATGGAAAATGAAGTATTTAGAAAAAATCGACCCGTCTCACAACCAGCTCCGATGTCCGGGTCGATTTTTTCTAAATACTTCATTTTCCATTTTTCAACCATACTCTTCTTCACATTTTGACAGGATACTCAAGTGTCAACTTTGAGACAATCAAGTGTCAACTTTTGAGACACTCAAGTGTCAAATTTTGAGACACTCAAGTGTCAACTTTAGAGACAATCAAGTGTCAATGTTTGAGACACTCAAGTATCAAGTTTTGAGACACTCAAGTGCCAATTTTTGTGACACTCTAGTGTCAACTTTGAGACACTCAAGTGTCAACTTTTGAGTCACTCAAGTATACAGACCAGCTGCAGCTTGCCCCTGGCGGCCTTGGCGACGTCGATCATCTCGTGCGGCGCGATGTAGTGCCCCGTCAGGAAGTAGATCAGGCGGTCCGTCGCCTCGCACACGGTCTCAGTCATAATGATGTTGTTATGGTGTACAGACCAGCTGCAGCTTGCCCCTGGCGGCCTTGGCGACGTCGATCATCTCGTGCGGCGCGATGTAGTGCCCCGTCAGGAAGTAGATCAGGCGGTCCGTCGCCTCGCACACGGTCTCAGTTATAATGATGTTGTTATATACAGACCAGCTGCAGCTTGCCCCTGGCGGCCTTGGCGACGTCGATCATCTCGTGCGGCGCGATGTAGTGCCCCGTCAGGAAGTAGATCAGGCGGTCCGTCGCCTCGCACACGGTCTCAGTCATAATGATGTTGTTATATACAGACCAGCTGCAGCTTGCCCCTGGCGGCCTTGGCGACGTCTGTCATCTCGTGCGCGTGGTGTGCGCGCGGCGCGATGTAGTGCCGGCCGGCGGCGTGCTCGGGCCGCGCGCCCGTCAGGAAGTAGATCATGCGGTCCGTCGCCTCGCACACGGTCCCGGTCATAATGATGTTGTTATGGTATACACACCAGCTGCAGCTTGCCCCTGGCGGCCTTGGCGACGTCGGTCATCTCGTGCGCGTGGTGTGCGCGCGGCGCGATGTAGTGCCGGCCGGCGGCGTGCTCGGGCCGAGCGCCCGTCAGGAAGTAGATCATGCGGTCCGTCGCCTCGTACACGATCTCGGTCATACGCTCCGACAACTCCACGTGACCGCCTTGTCTGCAAGACCATTTTGGATTGTTAACTTTGCTCATAAAGTCCGATTTTCGATAGGACTTTAATATAGAATAAAACGGAGCAACGGATCGACGTGATTTTTGGTATGGGGATAGTTTGTTAAACATTCCTGCGGTGGTCGTGTGAGTCGGGTCGTTACGTTCCCTAAAATATGGTTGAGCGAAGCGATGGCTGGCTTATGCGTCATGCTCGTGAACGGGTGCTGCCAGTGGGGTGGGTCTGCTCATGTCTACTTGTGTTAAAGGTGTTCGGGATATGGTTTATAATAGTATTATATAGATTTATGAGCGAGCTGGTGTGTCTCATGGTAATTTTGGTACCCGTGTCTTACAGTTACGGCAATTTTTCTAATAATTGTATTATTTATTCAAAAATTCCTTTTATCTGTTAATACTTATAGATTTGAATATGCGGCGCAGCTTGCAGTTTCCTTTTTATTAATCCTATAATATAATATGAATAAGATTAAGATTAGTGTGTTCATTAAACTATTTGATTCCTTGTTTGGTTGAAAATTGTTTACTGTTTTAGGTAATAAGCAAAATTGTACTTAATTTTAGCGGTATTCTGTTTGTGATGGAAAGTAACCTTACTATTATGTGAAGGTTATTTTTCAAATTTGACGACTCTGTATAAGTTAAAACAGGGAGAAAAAAATAGCCCTTGGCGAGTTTCTTGCCGGTTCTTCTCGCTACAAGGTCTCCTGCCGTAGGATTTGCTTACCGATGGCGTAGCTTCATTGACGTTCATAAGTGTTGTTAAACAAACCTAAATTGAATAAACGATTTTGAATTATTGAATTATTATTGAATTATTTGGGAGCTGGAGAATGACATAGGCTACTTCATACAAGCTTTTTAATAAATTTGCCATGTTAGTTAGTTAGTGGGGGACAAATCTTGCGAGCTTAATTTGACCCACTTCCCAGTGTCCGATGGAGCTGAAATTTTGTATACAGGTTTGGTTTAGATGACAATACAATATTTAAGTACAGTCAGCAAAAAAGCTTGTCATGAAAATGAAATGTTTACTAAAAACTTATTGTCCCGGTAAGAGCCAACGCGCACTTGTGATTTTTAATCGGGCGATGGTTGCGTCGGAATCGTAAGACGATCGTGATCAAACTGTCGGCCGATAGTTTGGTTTTGAGAGCCTGCGCGCACTTGTGATTTTTAGTCGACCGATAGTTGGTCGATAGTTTAGTTGAATCCGGGCGCGCGCTCACATAGTCCTTCATGCACCGGCCGATAGTTGTGCGATAGTTGTCCGATAGTTGTACAACTATTGGCCAGTCGTTTTCGATAGTTCGATACTGAATGCGCAGTCTACCAATGCAGAGCGCGCGCCCACATAGTCCTTCATGCACATAACCGCCCGGCCGATAGTTGTGCGATAGTTTGATCGTACAACTATCGGCAACTATCGCACAACTATCGGCCAGTCATTTTCGATAGTTTGATCGGTCGATAGTTTAATCGTCAGTGCGCGCACTGCCATATAACTCTATACTGAATCCGAGAACGATCAAACTATCGCCCGATTAAAAATCACAAGTGCGCGTTCGCTCTAAAACATCACATTCCCGCGGGATAATGTCCGTCGTGTAGTCCACGCGGCCGAAGCCGCTAGAAAAAGGTCGTCTTTATATAACTTTCGATGTTAGGACCATTCGATTTCAAGTTAAAGCTTTATGAAATCGATTTTGATGAAATCCAATGAGATTTATTAGACGGAACGATTATTTGTTACTTCGATTCAGTAACTTTTGATGAAAGATCTATGTAATAGCTATGGTATTACGTTTTATATGTAGAGTAATTCATTTAACGTTTTGGACCCATGAGAGATAATTATATGTCTACACCTAGAATAATAATTTTAACGAAGAAATAGGTGGAAACAGCGAACTTTCTTCACAGTGAATAAAATTATTCTAAGTTAAATTTTAATATATTTATATTTTCGTCAAAACATCTAAATATATGCCACAAATATCTATTAGCATACATTTGAAATTATGTTGCGTGTTGTCTAGACGAAGTGGGAGTAATGTCGGCCGTCAGCGCCTTATTTGCAAAGGCTAAATAATTTGACCTTTCTTTAATGGCACACTTTACACAACGAGCCAAAAGTTACGTGCAGCAGTAGAATAGAATAGCTAAATAGAATATTCATAATTGTAGACTGAAACACACATAACATAAATGGACAGTACAATAGTGGTACAACTGGAGGCCTTATTGCTAAAAAGCAATTCTATCTCTAAGTGTTTATCTGGATGAAAAACAATATTAAAAAAATGGGCAATTCATGGTGTCTTCGTAAGTTTGTACTAAACATCATAAAGTCAATTTAACATCTTCATCATCTTAAAGTCATTTTTAATGTAAGATCGTAACAATCGTAACATATTTCTCCGTTCAAAAATATATTAGTCGGTGCCCTATATGAGTTGTGTTTTAGTTCATGAGGTTATATTACCTAAGTATACAGTACGGCGTACCCCAAGGCAGCATTTTGGGGCCAGTTTTGTTCTTAGTGTACATAAACGACCTTCTAGATCTTCATCTTACCAAGGGCAAGTTAATATGTTATGCCGATGATACGGTACTTCTCTTTTCTAGCAATACTTGGGATAATACTTTCCAATTGGCTCAGAGTGGTTTTAATGAAGTTTCTAAATGGCTCAGGCGTAATGTATTGACTTTGAACGCCGAAAAAACTACATACATCACCTTTGCTATGAGAAGTACAAGTCTACCTTCCCCAGGATATTACATAAAGGCGCATTGCTGTGATAACTACGGTTCTCAATCATGTGCATGTCCAACTCTTCAGAGTTCCAGTAGCGTTAAGTACCTTGGACTTCTGCTCGATTTTTCACTGTCCTTCAGGGAACATATAGCAGCCTTAGCAAAGAGAGTACGTAAACTTGTATATGTCTTTAAGAACCTCAGATTCGTTGCTGATACTACTCTTCTTAAACAAGTGTATCTCTCACTTTGCCAATCTATTATAAGCTATGCTATAATTGTCTGGGGTGGTGTTGCTAAGTCGACGATTTTAACCCTGGAAATAGCGCAACGGTATGTTTTGAAGATTTGTATGTTTCGTCCAATTCTTTACCCTACTGCACTTCTATACAGGGATTGCAAAGTCCTAACAGTCAGACAAATTTTTATACTTCAGCTAACTCTCAAGCAACACTCCCGTCTAAAATATGACAAAAATTTAGTAACCTCCAAACGTAGAAATTATAATGTGTGCCCAACATTTTTCGCTAAACATTCCTTTGCTCAAAATTTCTTTAACTTTCTTGGTCCTTTTATATATAATAAAATCAACAAAATTAACAATATATACAATTTAAACTTTTATCAACTCAAACATTGTGTTTGTGACTGGTTGGAATCGTTTAGTTATGACGAAACTGAATTAATTTTGAAAATAAGTACATAAATAATGGAAAAACAATTGTTATGCTAGGTACCTTTTTAACTTATATATAATTCTATTGATAAATTCCATTTATTTAATTTATGACTCAACAATATACTCACCCTCTCTACACACACTCACTCACATTCATTTTACTCACCGTGAGAGGTTCACTAAATAAAATTAATTTTAATTTTAAGGCACTAAAATGATTCTGGCATATTTTTGTTAGTTTAGTTTACTTATATTTTTAACTTTCTAGTTAAACCTTCTTTTGATTATAGTGAGAGAAAGAGCACTGCACCTGAGATACAGGTTTTCTAGTTCGGGTGCAGATGTTTACAATTGTCTTGTTTTTATTAAGGTTTAATACAATAAGCTCTAAGTTATGTTTATGGTTATAGTAATAACTTATGTAGTTATCAAAACATGTATTTTTCCTTGGTTATCAATAAATTATTATTTATTTATTTATTATTATATAGGGGCATTGATGATCGAAAACATATAGTAGGTATATTATATACGTACATAAAATAGATTTACTATACCTACAAACTATATGGATAAACTCTCGAATAAATAATAATAATTTTACAGAGATAGATAGTGCTCTTTCACTCGTCGCTGTCCAAGGATTATGTTATGCATTCTTAATAACCTACATTAAGAATGCACAATCCTTGGACAGTTTTACATCTTTATAAACAAAAAAATATACATAGACCCAATTAATTTCGAAGTTTGTATTTATCTACAACAGACACAACAGAAAAATATTATGTAATAAGTACATTTTGTCTGCCACGCATAAAAAAGACAAAATAGGTACCTTACATATACATATGTACATAAAAGAGTAAATTTCGTAATTGACTCTTTTATCTCTTTTTATGTATTACAACAATGTCTTTACATTTACAAGTCATTAGTAAATTTCAAATAAACCAATAATGACTCAGCAATTAAAACTGTATAATATCACTACTGGTATTTTTATTGCATTTTCCTTCCTGTGCTTCAAGGTAATGTCACGTTATATGATTGAATGAGTTTTCATTTGAAATATAGGCATACAATCCACACTGCCCTCGGGTGGTGGGTGGGTCATATAGTCCTTGAGTTTAATAGGTAGCCATGTAGCCATTCATATGGTCTTTGTGTCAAAATAAAATACGGCTGATGATACATTTTACGCTAGGTAATGATAATTTTTAGCAAAGGCGAAGGTCATACTGCGTGGCGGGCGCGGGCGCGGGCTCGGGCTCGGGCGCGCGTTTTCGGTTGGTGCGTCACATTTGCTTATTTGATTAGACGTCTGTGACGAGCACGCTATGAATGCGCAACTCGGGCCTAGCGTGGTGACATCTCTCGTGGTCACCACGCTAAGCCCGAGTGTGGATACGCACAAAGGTTGCGAGCGAAACAACGTTGCGAGTGTAGAGCCCGCTATACGCTAAGTTGTGGGCCACACTGGAGCGGCGCGTCTTGCGTCCGCGTTGAGCGGGAAAAACAAATATATTGAGACGGACGGGAGGGGCCACACTGGCGCGTCCGGCGGTTGCCGCGACTGGCGGAGGGAATAGTACGTTTTCGCGCGTCCTGCGGATCCGCAGGTCGCCTCCGCTCCCCGCGGTCGCCCAAGTGTGGCCCACGACTAATAGAGAGACGGTAGTTAGATTGATTGTTACCTGGCGCAGTCGGCGGGCGTGAGGCCGGCGGCGTCGCGCGCGGAGGGGTCGGCGCCCCACGCGGCCAGCAGCTCGGCCTGCGCCCCCTGCCCCGCGCGGCACGCCACGTGCAGGCACGCTGACCCCTTCTCCTACATTACAAATACTACATGTTTTTTTTATTTAGAGGCTTTTACCTGTTTTAGGTATGACAGCCTCATCATAGCCTAACCTTACAATACCTTAAAAATACACCAATTATTAACCTAATACTAAGAAGGAAGACGATGATGCAGAAATATAAAAATTAGGTCTTCAAATACATCTGACCGTGGGTCTGCAAGTATTGTTAAAAATATCCCTACATCTAACTGATTTATTTTATATTTTTGCAACAGAGCCCTCCTTTTTTCATTATATTTAATACACTCAATAAGCATGTGCTGAATGTCATCCACGGACCCACAAGTGTCACAATTTGGAGAGTCGGTTTTTCTCATAAGGAATCCGAATTTCTTAGATGGGTAATGACCTGAGCGAAAACGGAGTGCTGTTATAATGAATTGTCTACCGGCTTTAAGATTAAAGAACCAAGGAACTTTTGGCGGCTTACATTGAATACATTTATACCAGATGCCCTTTTCCTTGCTTCTTTCATCGAAATATTCTTTAAATTTAAGATAACATTTAAATTTAAATTTACCTAATAAAGCCGGAGGTGCTCGGCTAACATGGATAGGATAACACTCCATCACCTGGTTGTAGTAGTTGAGGTCGGCGCCTTGCGCGAGCAGCCGCATGGCGGTGTCGAGCGAGCCGCTGCGCAGCTGGCGGCCGAGCTCGCTGGGCGGCTCGTACGCCAGCCGGAGGTGCTCGGCTAACATGGCTAGGATAACACTCCATCACCTGGTTGTAGTAGTTGGGGTCGGCGCCTTGCGCGAGCAGCCGCATGGCGGTGTCGAGCGAGCCGCTGTGCAGCTGGCGGCCGAGCTCGCTGGGCGGCTCGTACGCCAGCCGGAGGTGCTCGGCTAACACGGCTAGGATAACATTCCGCCACCTGGTTGTAGTAGTTGGGGTCGGCGCCTTGCGCGAGCAGCCGCATGGCGGTGTCGAGCGAGCCGCTGCGCACGGCACTGTGCAGCTGGCGGCCGAGCTCGCTGGGCGGCTCGTACGCCAGCCGGAGGTGCTCGGCTAAAATGGCTAGGATAACACCCCATCACCTGGTTGTAGTAGTTGGGGTCGGCGCCTTGCGCGAGCAGCCGCATGGCGGTGTCGAGCGAGCCGCTGCGCACGGCACTGTGCAGCTGGCGGCCGAGCTCGCTGGGCGGCTCGTACCCCAGCCGGAGGTGCTCGGCTAAAATGGCTAGGATAACACCCCATCACCTGGTTGTAGTAGTTGGGGTCGGCGCCTTGCGCGAGCAGCCGCATGGCGGTGTCGAGCGAGCCGCTGCGCACGGCACTGTGCAGCTGGCGGCCGAGCTCGCTGGGCGGCTCGTACGCCAGTCGGAGGTGCTCGGCTAAATTGGCTAGGATAACACCCCATCACCTGGTTGTAGTAGTTGGGGTCGGCGCCTTGCGCGAGCAGCCGCATGGCGGTGTCGAGCGAGCCGCTGCGCACGGCACTGTGCAGCTGGCGGCCGAGCTCGCTGGGCGGCTCGTACCCCAGCCGGAGGTGCTCGGCTAAAATGGCTAGGATAACACCCCATCACCTGGTTGTAGTAGTTGGGGTCGGCGCCTTGCGCGAGCAGCCGCATGGCGGTGTCGAGCGAGCCGCTGCGCACGGCACTGTGCAGCTGGCGGCCGAGCTCGCTGGGCGGCTCGTACCCCAGCCGGAGGTGCTCGGCTAAATTGGCTAGGATAACACCCCATCACCTGGTTGTAGTAGTTGGGGTCGGCGCCTTGCGCGAGCAGCCGCATGGCGGTGTCGAGCGAGCCGCTGCGCACGGCACTGTGCAGCTGGCGGCCGAGCTCGCTGGGCGGCTCGTACGCCAGTCGGAGGTGCTCGGCTAAATTGGCTAGGATAACACCCCATCACCTGGTTGTAGTAGTTGGGGTCGGCGCCTTGCGCGAGCAGCCGCATGGCGGTGTCGAGCGAGCCGCTGCGCACGGCACTGTGCAGCTGGCGGCCGAGCTCGCTGGGCGGCTCGTACGCCAGTCGGAGGTGCTCGGCTAAATTGGCTAGGATAACACCCCATCACCTGGTTGTAGTAGTTGGGGTCGGCGCCTTGCGCGAGCAGCCGCATGGCGGTGTCGAGCGAGCCGCTGCGCACGGCACTGTGCAGCTGGCGGCCGAGCTCGCTGGGCGGCTCGTACGCCAGTCGGAGGTGCTCGGCTAAATTGGCTAGGATAACACCCCATCACCTGGTTGTAGTAGTTGGGGTCGGCGCCTTGCGCGAGCAGCCGCATGGCGGTGTCGAGCGAGCCGCTGCGCACGGCACTGTGCAGCTGGCGGCCGAGCTCGCTGGGCGGCTCGTACGCCAGTCGGAGGTGCTCGGCTAAATTGGCTAGGATAACACCCCATCACCTGGTTGTAGTAGTTGGGGTCGGCGCCTTGCGCGAGCAGCCGCATGGCGGTGTCGAGCGAGCCGCTGCGCACGGCACTGTGCAGCTGGCGGCCGAGCTCGCTGGGCGGCTCGTACGCCAGTCGGAGGTGCTCGGCTAAATTGGCTAGGATAACACCCCATCACCTGGTTGTAGTAGTTGGGGTCGGCGCCTTGCGCGAGCAGCCGCATGGCGGTGTCGAGCGAGCCGCTGCGCACGGCACTGTGCAGCTGGCGGCCGAGCTCGCTGGGCGGCTCGTACGCCAGTCGGAGGTGCTCGGCTAAATTGGCTAGGATAACACCCCATCACCTGGTTGTAGTAGTTGGGGTCGGCGCCTTGCGCGAGCAGCCGCATGGCGGTGTCGAGCGAGCCGCTGCGCACGGCACTGTGCAGCTGGCGGCCGAGCTCGCTGGGCGGCTCGTACGCCAGTCGGAGGTGCTCGGCTAAATTGGCTAGGATAACACCCCATCACCTGGTTGTAGTAGTTGGGGTCGGCGCCTTGCGCGAGCAGCCGCATGGCGGTGTCGAGCGAGCCGCTGCGCACGGCACTGTGCAGCTGGCGGCCGAGCTCGCTGGGCGGCTCGTACGCCAGTCGGAGGTGCTCGGCTAAATTGGCTAGGATAACACCCCATCACCTGGTTGTAGTAGTTGGGGTCGGCGCCTTGCGCGAGCAGCCGCATGGCGGTGTCGAGCGAGCCGCTGCGCACGGCACTGTGCAGCTGGCGGCCGAGCTCGCTGGGCGGCTCGTACGCCAGTCGGAGGTGCTCGGCTAAATTGGCTAGGATAACACCCCATCACCTGGTTGTAGTAGTTGGGGTCGGCGCCTTGCGCGAGCAGCCGCATGGCGGTGTCGAGCGAGCCGCTGCGCACGGCACTGTGCAGCTGGCGGCCGAGCTCGCTGGGCGGCTCGTACGCCAGTCGGAGGTGCTCGGCTAAATTGGCTAGGATAACACCCCATCACCTGGTTGTAGTAGTTGGGGTCGGCGCCTTGCGCGAGCAGCCGCATGGCGGTGTCGAGCGAGCCGCTGCGCACGGCACTGTGCAGCTGGCGGCCGAGCTCGCTGGGCGGCTCGTACGCCAGTCGGAGGTGCTCGGCTAAATTGGCTAGGATAACACCCCATCACCTGGTTGTAGTAGTTGGGGTCGGCGCCTTGCGCGAGCAGCCGCATGGCGGTGTCGAGCGAGCCGCTGCGCACGGCACTGTGCAGCTGGCGGCCGAGCTCGCTGGGCGGCTCGTACGCCAGTCGGAGGTGCTCGGCTAAATTGGCTAGGATAACACCCCATCACCTGGTTGTAGTAGTTGGGGTCGGCGCCTTGCGCGAGCAGCCGCATGGCGGTGTCGAGCGAGCCGCTGCGCACGGCACTGTGCAGCTGGCGGCCGAGCTCGCTGGGCGGCTCGTCGCGCCGCGCGCGCAGCACGTACGCCAGCCGGAGGTGCTTGGCTAAGATGAACTCCGATTTTGTGGGGCTAAAACAAATTGAGGCCCATATTATAGAACGACTCTCAAGTTGAAATCTCTTCTCAAGTACAGTTAGAAAGGGATGCAAATCCATGCAACGAATACATTCATCCCTTGCTAACTATATTTGAGAAGAGATCTCCACTTGAGTGTTGTCCTATAATACCGACCTTAATTTTATACTAAGGGTATGGCAGCGTTGGCAGTTTTTTTTCGGGCAAAGCGAGATTCAGAAACCTTTTGAGTAAAAAAGCGAGATTCTTTCGTCGATTCGAGATTTAAAAAAAACGTAAATAATCAGTTGATCAGTTTTATCTGAGTTTCAAACTACGTTTACAATGATGTTGATGATAGATAGACATAGAAAACGTATAATTAATTTTCTCTGAAGATTTAACGACTTTTAAGGCTTAATCAGACGACGGACTGTCCTCCGGGTAATTTTTTTCCATTGATGTAGATCTTTTATAAATTGTATCGAATAACGCACACGAGGAACTAAAAGTCCGCGAAATTACCGCAGACACCGAGAGACTGGACTGGACAAAAGTTCGCGGTAGTCCGCGAAAAAAATAGAACGAACGTAACTAGGCGCAACAACGCACACAACGAACTTTAGTCTGCATTGAGTGCTCGATAGTGAAGTACGTTTCCGGGCAACAAATGACCGCACACCGTATGTGTTGAGACCGCAACAAGTCCTCGAAGAACATATTTTGGACGTACAGGGACATTTTGTTCACCAGGGAAACCAAAGTCCCTCGTCTAATTATGCCTTTAAAGTTAAATTTGTTTATTTAATATAGTTGAAGAACTCTGTTGAGAGATACCCGAAAAGCGGGACTAAAACTGTCCCGCACGAGACATTAAATTTTGGGCTTAAAATCGGGACGTTCCGCCAAAATCAGGATGTCTGGCAACCCTGATGGATGCACAGGAGAGGAAGACCGCTTAATGGAGATGGATAGATCGTGTGCATAATGATATGATATGATTGTGTGCATTCATATCAACCTTGTAACATAGTGGAGTGAAGGAAAAAGATGTACTGCTTTGAGCCCAAATAGATTTGGGGTAAGGCGAGGATGATGATGATGATGACCAGGGTTGAAAATAATCACGATTTTTTTATTTTAATCAAAAAAATCAGTTTTGTTTAAATAAATCGTGATTTTTTTATTTTTATTAGATTATGCAATGTTTACCCTAGTTTTTCTTATGGGCAACATTTTTATTTAGGTAGAATTGATGTAGGTACAACACCGCCAAAAAAGTAAAATGTAACATCAACCCGAAAAAACAATTCGAGTTTCGAGTGTAAATTTTGTTTGCCGAAAATTTTTGAATGTTGATTTTTATTGTGATAAATAACTTAGCTTGCACGTATCGTACTTTATTGATTTCGAACATTATAGTTGATTAATAATAACTCCCAGTGTTTACTATATTTTTTTCGGATATTGATATAAATCAGTGATTTTTATAAAAAAAAACATGCAATAAATTCGTGATTTAAATCATGCAACCCTGAATTGATGACTAAGGGTGGAATTTAACAATGAGCTGCAATAATATAAATCCAATCTAAAAAATCTATGGAAACCAGAATAAATGTGATATTTGTGGTGGTAGTTGAAAACTCTTATAGCAGTTATGAAGATAAAGTTATTTTCTGTTTTGGCAAAAAAATATAAAGTTTGTTATTGCTACAAATGTATTATTTTAAATTGTATCATAAAATGTAAAAGATGGTATGATAATAAGTAACAAAAGCAGGTTAGCTCAACACTAAAGTGTGTCTAGTCCGGTCGTGGGACACTAAATTCCATACAAAAGCTTTGATAATTCGAAAATTTTTCATTTTTGCTGAGCGTATAGATTATGTGTATTGTGAGCTATTTTTGAAAAGTTAGAAGTTTGCTGACAGTGCTATAAGTATGGTATAGGCATTTCGTAATATTTCGTGTAACGTAATGTATATAAAATTAAAGTGTGAAATTTTTAGTGTTTCATAATAAGAACTATCTTAGCTTAACTTTGTAGAATTATTAGAAAGTTAATATATGTGTAACTGCGTGAATCACAAAATCGCTAATTTGTCTTTGAATAAAATTCTAAAATTTCTGAAATCATATTTTAAGACTTTTAGTGGTGTGATGTATCTGCTGAACAAAAGTTTAGAAATATGACTTGTGTGCTTTTTTAATAGTTTCATTTTTCTTTCGTAACAGACGCAATAATGAATTAAAATTGATAAAATCGCTCTTACATGACCTTTTCAATCCGCTTTTATACTACACAAAAAATTAGAAACACACATAATGTGCATTTTGTTTAATTTACGAATTTATTATGCGGCGCGCAGCGCAGGGCGGCCGCCCGCCTTTACAGCCCCACTGGCGCGCGAATTGTGTAGGTTAGGTCAAGTTGCGCGCTCGGCTGAGCCGAGACGACTCCTATCTCCTATCACGAAATGGTATTTTTATGATTCCATAGTCCGTTTTTTTACGGTCCTGCCTACAAAATTGGACGGCCGGACGGTAAAATTCCGTGTAGTGCACAAGCGCCCTATGTGTGACTCTAAACTACCTAGCTCTGACGTACCTACCTCACTAGTATTTTTTTTCCTCTGTGCCTACCTGCCGAACATACTTAGTTGAAAGTTTAGTGGTTTAGTTCTGTTTGTGCGGCTACGTTGCCAGCTCGCCGATTATACTTCGATCCGTTGCCGTTCTTCCCACAAGCGATCGGGTCGCGTCGCGTGTGTTGCAAAGGTGACAAATTTATAAAATCTTTCTTGTTTACAAAAATAATTATACCCATGATAGTGTAGGCAATGAACAGATTCTTTGTATGGAGACCCATACATTAATTCCTCAGTCGATGAAACTTTGCTGGGTTATAAAATAGCATGAGCCATAAACTTTTAAATGCTTATCCAAAAAAAAACTCACTCGGAAGTTAGGTATTTATACCTAAATTTAGAAATATGTTTATATATTCAACCGAGTAATTTCTCAACCCAAATTTATTTTACCAAATGAGTTATTTATACTAGTATGTGATACTTGATAAAAATCCAAAACTTTTTTCAAACATGAGTACTGCTTTTGAATGATAATTCCTTTTTTGACTCTCATTTTCATTGAAAAATTGCTCCGTCGTTTTTTTTTACTTTTATGACCTTAGAATGTAATTTGACGTTACGAGTAAGAACATCCAAAAAAAAAATATTACCAATATTGATTTATTTTAAATTATGAATAATTCAACATGGAAAATTGCTCAGCATTATTTATCTTTAAAATTATGTTAAAAAGTCACATATACACACAAATCTAAAATATCCAAAAGAAATATCATCCGGAACACCAAAATTTTGAAAGTGAAGATAAATTTATCCCCTGTTACGCAATAATGTACCGTCTTTCGTTACCAGTTGGGTGCAGATTAGCGTCCTCGTGCTAATAGTACGACCTTGAACGCGTGACCCTGTGACTGGGGGCACAACTGGGGGGCCGCGTTCGTGTCGTCGGTCGCTGTGTGATTCTTTCTTTTTTGTTTTCTTTGTACAATCAGGGACAAATTCGGTGAACCACTTCCTGCTTATTTTTGTGTAGCTAGTGTGACTTCAAAAAAAAGTAGCTCCTCAGTTTGACCATATTACAGTATTCTTTGGTTTGGGTTGACTAGGTATGTTTGTATGTATGTTTGGCTCGCGATTATCTCGCGTTTGGCTGAACCGATTTTATGCGGTTTTAAGAAAAGTATTTTTTACATTTAGGAGAAAGTTTTGGTATTTCAATCGCCTTCGAAGAAGAAGGTTCTCAGTTTGACTCATATGTTTGTATGTTTGTCTCTGAGATGCGGTTTTCAGAAAAGTGTTTGTTACATTTAGGAGAAAGTTTCGGAGTTTTAACCGCCTTCGAAGAAGAAGGTTCTCAGTTTGACTCGTATGTTTGTATGTTTGTCTCCGAGATGCGGTTTTCAGAAAACTATTTGTTACCTTTAGAAGATTTTGGCATTTTAACCGACTTCAAAAAAGGAAGTGTTCAGTTTGACCCGTATGTATGTGATGCGGTTTTCAGAAAAGTATTTGTTACATTTAGGAGAATATTTTCGAATTTTAGCCAACTTCAAAAAAAGAGGTTCTCAGTTTGACCCGTATGTTTGTCTTTGAGATGCGGTTTCCAGAAAAGTATTTGTTACATTTAGAAGGTTTTTGCATTTTAACCGACTTCAAAAAAGGAGGTACTCAGTTTGATCCGTATGTATGTATGTTTGACTTTGAGATGCGGTTTTCAGAAAAGTATTTGTTACATTTAGAAGGTTTTTGCATTTTAACCGATTTCAAAAAAGGAGGTACTCAGTTTGATCCGTATGTATGTATGTTTGACTTTGAGATGCGGTTTTCAGAAAAGTATTTGTTACCTTTAGGAAAATATTTTGGAATTTTAGCCGACTTTAAAAAAGGAGGTTCTTAGTTTGAGCCGTTTGTTTGTGTTTGTCTCTGAGATGCGGTTTTCAGAAAAGTATTAGTTACATATAGAAGGTTTGGGCATTTTAACCGACTTCAAAAAAGGAGGTGCTCAGTTTAACCCGCATGTAATGTATGTTTGACTTTGAGGTGCAGTTTTCAGAAAAGTATTTGTTACATTTAGGAGAATATTTTGGAATTTTGGCCGACTTCAAAAAAGGGGGTTCTCAGTTTGACCCGTATGTTTGTCCTTGAGATGCGGTTTTCAGAAAAGTATTGATTACATTTAGAAGGTTTTGGCATTTTAACTAACTTTAAAAAAGGAGGTGCTCAATTTTTTTTTCTTTTTTTTTTATACCCGTATGTGTGTAATATGTATGTTGGTCTTTGAGTTGAGATGCGGTTTACATAAAATTATTTCTTTACATTTAGGAGAAGGTTTTGGTATTATAACTGACTTAAAAAAAAAAGGTTTTCAGTTTGATCCGTTTGTATGTATGTTTGTCCGCGATTATGCCATGTTTTCTGAACCGTTTTTGATGCTTTTTTCAACAGGCAAGTATTTTTGATTGATGCGGTCTATGTGTACACCCTACTAACATAGCTATTTAAAATAATGCCACGAAAAAGTTAGAAATAATAGCAATAATAGGTACTGTATTCACACCAAATAACGTAAGTACTTTGAAATCGGGCGGGATTAAACAAAAACACCAAAACATGTAGGTACACTCGACAGCACATCAAGTTAAACAGTTGAACTGCGATAACAGCTTTTATTACGTAGGGCATAAAGGCGTTCTCAAGGTCAACATGTATAGTCTGATGTGCCGCCGTGTGTACATGTTTCACACCCGACTTCAAAATACTCGTACTTACATTATTTGGTGTGAATACAGTTATTAGAAGTATTATTTCTAATTTTATTGTGGCATTTTTTTAAAGCGCTTTTACTTTTTTATAAAATATTTTTTTTACTCTTTGGTTATTTATTAAACTAGGATACCTAGAACAATACATAAGCGATTAGGGAGAGTTGGGCGAGTTGATTTTAACTGTCTACGTTTACAAAACTATTGTATGAACTGCTCATGTCGGTAAAGTAGTTAAACGACATGAATGGGATAGAGCGATAGTTTTCGATTACGAATACAGTTTGCCAAACTCATACTAAGTTTTACTGGTTGTACGTGCACACAAAAATACAACGTTCCATAGCGAGCAACAACAACCGTAACGTGTATTATAAACGCAAAACAACCATCGACCGGGAGGCGACCGTCGGTAACCCTACCTGCTCGAGTATCATCATAAATAATAATAAATAAAATAATAAATAACTTCTTACATTCACACCAATTATCTAAGCCCATGTTAATTTCATTAAAAAACTGTATTATGGAAAACTTGTTTGTAAATACATACTTAATATACATAGTTAACACCCAGACCAAGACAAATAGACATGTTCATGCACACAAATATTTGTCTTGTTCGGGAATCGAACCCGAGACCACTGGCGCAGAATGTGGGTAGCCTACCCCTGCGCCAAATCGGTCGTCATCATCAATCATGACATGTTCATTGTTAGTAGTAAGACAAAAAGTTACGTTAAAAGTAGATTAGGTTGTCTAGTCGCAACCTGGCCCTCTTAGTACAGTCATGAAAAAAGTGCGGCTAAAATGATGAGAAAATATATCATCAGGTACCAGCATGAAACGCTGTTCATACGATCAGGCTTGATAGATAGACTAGAAAAATGTGGTCTGCCACGCTCCGTCTTGGCCACTTTGTCAGTTCGAGCGATTTTAGCGGCGGCTTGCGGGGTGGTTTTCATGTCATGGGGTACCAGTATCAAACTAACGTCTTATTGTAACTTAGGCCAACCTACTACCAAAAATACTGGTCTGCCGACCCGCAGCCTGGCTGTCTTTTGTGTCCGAGCAATTTTATGTTTGTAATGTTACTTACATCTATTATATGTGGTCGTCCAAATCAAAAGGGACCTTGTGGCTCTCGGCACTTACGCCTTTATTGCTGTTGTTCGAATACAAAACAACAAAAATAAAGACGTATGTGCCGGCCGCAATAAGGTCCCTTTTGATTTGGACGACCACATATATTAATGTATAGGGTTGCAGGGAAATTCGACTATAATATTAAAGAAGACTAATATTTTATATTAATAGTAATTAACCATTTCAGAAGTATTTCACTTTAAATTTGTTTTTTTGCGAAACACTACCTACCTTTACTGTTAATTTATTTTTATTTCTATTTCGCACTATTGAGTATTTGCTATTTTTGAGAAGGGGTGTATCAGTTAACAAAAATAAATAATGAAACTCGAAATAACTGCTCTCAGTTTTTACATAGTAACCGCAACTTTCAAGCACGTTGGTTGGATAAAATCGTAGAAAGTTAATCTGCAGATGAAATGCAAACACTTCAACATCTTTTTGGCAATCCAAAAAGGTATAAGAAAGAAGTTCGTTTTTGGGGAAAAGTGTAGCTATATTTAATAAAGTTCCACAGAATTTAGTAGAGCTGCCTTTGAACAAATTCAAAAGTCATGTCAAAAATCGCTCATGGGCGAAGCATATTATAAAGTAGACGACTATTTGAAAGACCGTAATGCATGGATTTGATGTAACACATAACCTTAGCTGAACTAGTGTAATATTATTATATTATTATTACAAAGTTGTAAAAGTTAACGATATAAATCTTATTTAAATTTTTACTTTTATGCATTCACAATGCAATTTTTATAATAGAAAAATGGAAAACGAAGTATTCAGAAAAAATCGACCCGTCTCACAACTAGCTCCGATATAAAACTCTCCAAATGATCAAAGCTGATAAGTTTATAGTGCCTGTTCTTCTTATCAGTTAAGCTAGAAACACATTTCTCTGGCGCAGCGCAGCGCAGCGCGATCGGTTTCATACATTTAGTATGGCTAGAAACACATTTCCCTGGCGCAGCGCAGCGTTTCCGCCCGGCTCCGATTGCGCCAGGCCCCCCACCACTTTCTAGCATTGTATCGTCAGATGGCTCGGTAGCGGACTGCGCAGCGGAGCTCTGCATTTTGCTCTTCGCTCCGACCTCGAAACACAACGATGTTGAAGTGGAGGCTATGTATGGGGAGATCTCTAAAGCATTCAAAGCTATACAAAACCCACTACACGTTTGTGACAGAGGATTTCAATGCAAAATTGGGGCATCGTTACGGTGATGAGTTGAGAGTGGGGCAATTTGGATTTTGGCAACGAAACGAAAGAGGCCTGATGCTGGCAGACTTTATGGAGCGGGGGAAAACCTCTTCCTACTGATGAACTCTTTTAAAAAGCCCGTAAGCCGCAAATGAACCTGGATTAAGCCGGAGGGTAAAGTTAAAAACAAGATAGATTTTATATGTCGACGAGGAAGCAAATATTTAATGATGTCATTGTATTCAACCTCGTAAAGATAGGAAGCGATCACCGCACAGTTAGAGCACATTGAGTTGAGTAACAACGTCAAGCTGGAAAGATCTCGACTAAAAAAATCTTCGCTCCCACCAAAACCAGCACAAATTAAAAACGCGAGTGCTTTCCGCTCAAGATTCAAAACCGCTTCTAAGCCCTTCCATCCAAGCATTGATGTGGACAATCTATATACAACATGGTGGTGGATACTGCCCGCACGGAAATGTCCAGTTATTATAAAACTCGCCGTAACAAATCAAAGAATCTCTCCGGCCACACGCTCTGACTCATGGATCAGGGAGAATTCACTGTTCAATGTTTAATTAAAACAACCGTCCACTGAACAGTTATTATAACTTATTTTTTGTTGTTCCATTTTTGCACAAGTTCACAGACACGTGTCTCAAGCGGATAGCACTCGCGCTCGTACACGACCGAGACAGACCGAGATATCATGTCCGTGAGCGGTATCTATGTGTGCGTTGCTCGAGCGAACTTTGTATGTAGATTGTCTTCTGTACCTATTTATTTTGTGCCCCTATCATGCTTCGAAAATTAAGAATGAATGAATGTAATTTTTATTATTCTTTGAATGTAACGTATAATTTTTTTTCCCTTACATCAAACAATATTTTTTTATTTTATTTGAACTTCAGATTTTACACAGTAAAACTGAAAACTATACACACAATCGTTAATTGTCTTTCAATTTCAATTTCAATCGCCAAACTGCATGGCAGTTTGTTGGCGAAGAAAAGCACTAATTTCCATTATTATTGTGTTTGCTACACGTACGTCTACATTATGGGTATAACAATTTTATTATTGTAGAAGCAACAAAAGAATCACAATTCTTATTATAACATATACATAACCTGACATAATAATATATTAATACAATAAAAACAATTAAAGGCAAATTTAACATTCTGAGGCTAATTTCTCTAAAAGGGTAATCTTTTATCTTTTTTTAATAACAGTCTTACACAATTTATCCTCTTCTTTTTACAAACTTATTTCGTTACATATTTATTTTTTCTATATGTCACTGCTTTCTCTGTCAATACGTCTTTAGTTTAGCTACTTTACCTAGAGTGTTTTACCTATTTGTATTGCCAAAAAGATGTTGAAGTGTTTTTATTAATCTGCAGATTAACTTACTAAGATTTTTTTAAAGTTGCGATTGCTATGTAATAAACCATAATTTAAATAGTTATTGTATGATAGCACTTATTTCGAGTTTCATAATTTATTTTTGTTAACTGGTACACCCCTCCTCAAAAAATAGCATACTCTGTAACTTAAAGGAGCTAAAAAAAATAAAAATAAATTAAATAAGAGCAAAACTCAAAAGGTAGTGTAGTGTTTCGATAAAAAAACTAAAAGTAAAATTTTTCTGAAATGGTGGTACACCCCTCCTCAAAAAATAGCAAAAACTGTAACTTAACGGAGCGAAAAAGAAATAAAAATAAATTAAATAAGAGCAAAACTCAAAAGGTAGTGTAGTGTTTCGATAAAAAAACTAAAAGTTAAATATTTCTGAAATGGTTAATAGCTTTTGGATATAGTACATTATTAATAACCTAAATAGTGGCGTCGTTTAATATTAAGGTCGAATTTCCCTGTTACTCTGTACATTCATATTATTGATGTAAGTAACAATACAAACATAAAATTGCTTGGGCACAAAAGACGGCCAGGCTGCGGGTCGGCAGACCAGTATTTTTTGTAGTAGGTTGGCCTAAGTTACAGTAAGACGTTAGTTTGATACTGGTACCCCATGACATGAAAACCACCACGCAAGCCGCCGCTAAAATCGCTCGAACTGACAAAGTGGCTAAGACGGCGCGTGGCAGACCACATTTTTCTAGTCTATCTATCAAGCCTGATCGTATGAACAGCGTATCATGCTGGTACCTGATGACATATTTTCTCATCATTTTAGCCGCACTTTTTTCATGAATATACTAAGAGGGCCAGGTTGCGGCTTGCCTAGCCGCCAATCTAAACAGCACCAACAACTTAACTTTTTTAACGTAACTTTTTGCCTTCTAACAATGAGTATGTCATTGTGGTACTCTATAGTAGGTAGAATTACCGACGGTCGCCTCTCGGTCTACCATTTATACAACTATTTGGTAAAGACAATGTCAACATAATTATTTTGCCTCAACGATTGATACGTGAAAATAGAATCTGTAGATCGCGCGAGCGGACGGCGGCGGCGCGGTGGCGGGTCGGCGGGGAACCCGTCCTGTACGGCTCCCGCGCCCCGCTCCTACGCCTCGCTTCGTACTCACAGCTCCCGATTGCTGAATTAAGTTTTTCTATGTAATATGCTTTTAGGTTTTGGTTTTTTTTTTGGATATTGTTGAAGTTGAAAATAAAGTGAACTGTGTACTTAAATCAATAAATAAAACAGATAGAGAAGTTTTCCACTGCGAGTAAAACGGCAACTTTTTAAATAGTTTAATTACATGGTTTATTTTTTAGATTTTCATTTTGTGGTTATAAAACTTCAATAAAATAGCATTTCCGTAAAAAAGTTCGACGGAGAAATTTTACGGTTCGAGTCACACCAAAAATACATATTTTAGTAAAATTTAGTGTTTCTGCTGGGATATGTTTTTGGATATTTCATAAATCATTTTAATACGTTACATGAATATGGATGGTGAAGAAAGTTTCAACGGAGCATTTTTCCTCAAAAAGATATTTATGAAATATGACTTTTATTAAAAAAACCTAACTTCTATTATTATTATTCTTTGGAATTTTAAACAATACTTTTAATTTATTGATACTTTATCACGTTGTAAAGTTTTTTCTGACTGACGAATTACTGTGGGGGTCAACTAGCTTCATTTCCTACACTATGAAGTGAGTATAGGAAAAATGTGATAGTAAAAAACCACGAGCCCTATAAGTAGCTTTCAGGCGGGATTCGAACCCGCGCCTCCGGGAATCCGGCCCGATGCTCTGACCAACTAAGCTACCGAAAGGCTTACACGACTCGTCGAATTTTGCTATCACTTGTTACGCTGTAGGCCAGCGTTGTTTCATCAATGTGAGGAAACCCTCGCATCCGAAAGAAACATTTTTTACAAATGTTTAACAATCGATTAAGTTTATAATAAAAGAAATTATAAAATGAACAAAATGTTACTTTGTGGGCTATATTTTTCCAGCTCATGAACATGCACTGTACCTACTGGAAGAGTTCAAAAACAGTAGTGCGGTCAGAGATTTGAACCTGATACCTTTGATATTCTAGCCGAGACGCTTACGCGCATAGTCAAAGCACGCCTTTAAATAGATGCCGAAATTTACTAACGCTTCCGTTTACAACTAAATCTATGTATCAGTGTTGGCAAAATGTTATATAGTCGTTAATCAGATTAACATTTTAAATTAATGGTTAAAAAGTTAGTCATGACTAACGATTAAAACTAATTAGTCGTAATCATAATTTTGATGATTACGATTATCAATCATAATCGTTCGAATCACCTTAAGCATCTTAATAAAAAATTTCGTATCGTCGAAATTAATAAAATTTAAAGGGATACCAAAATGATACTAAACAACTCTCTCCAAGCAACATAGGCGGCGCGTGGCAGTCGGCGGCCTCTCTGCACCCGCCTGCATCTCGCATTACTCGTATGTTAGCGCAATAATGAAACCGTAAATGAAACAAAATGCACATTATATATGTTTCTAATTTTTTGTGTAGTATATAAGCAGATTGAAAAGGTCATGTAAGAGCGACTTTATCAATTTTAATTCATTATTGCGTCTGTTACGAAAGAAAAATGAAACTATTAATAAAGCACACTACTCATATTTCTAAACTTTTGTTCAGCAGATACATCACACCAATAAAAGTCTTAAAATATGATTTCAGAAATTTTAAAATTTTATTCATAGACAAATTAGTGATTGAAAAATGGAAAATGAAGTATTTAGAAAAAATCGACCCGTCTCACAATCAGCTCCGATGGGACTCGAACCCACGACCTTTCGCTTTCCGGGCGACTGCTCTAACCACTGAGCTACGGAGTCGTTAGTCGTTAGTCAGTGGTTAGAGCAGTCGCCCGGAAAGCGAAAGGTCGTGGGTTCGAGTCCCATCGGAGCTGATTGTGAGACGGGTCGATTTTTTCTAAATACTTCATTTTCCATTTTTCAGTAATAAAAATTGCATTGTGAATGCAAAAAACTAAAAATTAAAATAACTAAATTAGTGATTTTTTGATTTACGCAGTTACACATATATTAACTTTCTAATAATTTTACAAAATGAAGCCAAGATAGTTCTTATTATGAAACACTAAACATTTCAAACTTTAATTTTATATACATATGTTACGCGAAATATTACGAAATACCTATACCACACCTAAAGCATTGTCATAAAACTTCTAACTTTTCAAAAATAGCTCACAATCCACATAATCTATACGCTCAGCAAAAATGAAAACTTTTAGAATTATCATAAGTAATTTTTTTCCGGCTATGCGACTAGTCCTACAAGTTTGAAATTTCTAATTCAATTGAAAATAAAACAAATTCATGAGGTAATAATTATGTAAGTGTTCAAAATAATGTTTCTTGTATATTGAATTTAATATTAATTTCACACATTTTTCAACTTCATATTCAATTATTTTTTTATCCACTACGGGGCAGCACTTGGCCTTCATTACACTTGATGTTAAGTTGTTAATTTAGTTCAATATCAGTAGGTTTATCGGGTTCCACAATAAGTGTAGATATTATATTGCAAAATATCCATGAGGAAAACCAAATAAGCCAATGTAATGAATGACATTATTGTATTGCATGTAAATAAAGGTAAAACAAAGCTTACTGAAGTGGATCTTTAGGCTGAGGTTTCTTCCGCAAGTGCTTGGGTGCCGAAGTATCAAGTAAAGAATGTTCCCATATGCTGTTGACATTCTGTGCAGTTAGTGCTTGAACCATCTGCAGTATAGGAAACAGATATTAGGTTTGATTGAGATCAATCAACTTTTATGAACTTTTGATAAGAAATACGTACCGCTAGAAGCGACGGCGGCCAAGAACCTTGTCTTAGGGACTTTACGTGTGAAATATGTCGCCCCATACTGCGGTGGACACTGCAGCACTCTGCACACAGCAGCAGCCCACGATTTATAGAAGCCCATGACGGATCTGCAGACAAACACCATTCGTAAGAACACGTAGGCATTACAGAAGATGATAAATAGTCTTCAAAAGGTAAATATTGAACAATTATTTGCGAATAGAAAATCGTTTTTACCTGATGCCCCACAATCAGCACAAACTTCTACTGATGAACGGTGTTTGGACCTTGATATCATCATTTTAACTTAAATATCTGGAAGACACTTTTGTAAAACAACCACAACAGTGCTTTACTAGTAGAATAATAATTGAAAACTTCAAAACTTTATTTTATACAAAAATAAACCATTTTACAATATTTTCTATGAAATCAAATGTCATGTCAATCAAAATAAATTAAAAACATAGACAATGTAAACTAATTGGTCACAGAGTACACAAAACTTTTCTAAGTGTTGCTACACAAATTGTAATTGAATAGTAATAATCGGTAGTAATGCAACAAAAACGGTATCTTGTACGGATGCTACAACACTAAACAAACACTAAAAGAAAAGTGCCTTTTTTCTCTAGTCTGTGTCGGTCTGTCTTGTCTATGCCCAGTGATGCCAAGTTGGGGAGATACCCCCATATTAAGGGAGTTATACTTTCCTGGGGATTTTTCAGGGGAAGAGTTTTGACATTAGGGATTTAGAAATTTTTCATGATAAAAGTGTGTTTTTAGATATCAACCAGTGATCTTCAGTCTTCTCTTACGCCACATCTCCAATAATGCGTTTTAGGGATTTCCGATCAATTGGGTGGGGGAATACAAGACGGGAATCAGGCAACACTGTCTGAGCCAATCGATTTTTTTTGTTACACGTCATTGTTTGTAGAGGTTAATTAATTTATTAGTGTAGAAAAATGAAGATTTATCTATTATTAGGGACATTTCTATGCTTTTCGGCAGTTTTAGCTGAACATGAGACATTAGTACTGGTAGATAACCTAAATGTAAGGGAAACTCATGCACAATTTTTCAAGTCTCTGCAAGGTAACTATCGATTTGATTCCACCGGCTCGGCTTATCTACAGAATTTTATTGAAACTTATGATCACTGTGTAATTTTTCAGATCGTGGCTACAGCCTTACATACAAACTAGCCGATGACGCTAACTTGGTACTTGCTAAATATGGGGAGTACTTGTACAAAAACTTAATCATCTTCGCCCCTTCTGTGATCGAGTTCGGAGGTCAGATTGATGCTGAAGCTATCACAAAATTCATTGACGATGGCGGTAACCTCCTCATGGCCGGCAATTCCGTCGCTGGTGACGTGTACAGGGAAATTGCCTCTGAATGTGGATTTGAGGTAACTTTACCCTATTATTATCAAGATTTCACCTGCGTGGTACCCATTCCCGTAGGATAATCGGGGTCAAATATAGCCTATGTTACTCTGGAAGAAAGTAGCTTTTTAACAGTGAAAAAATTATTAAAATCGGTCCAGTAGTTTTTGCGTTTATTTGTTATAAACAGAATACAAATCTTTCCTCTTCATAAAATTATTATATAAGTACCTATGGATAGTAGCAGTGGGCAGTGTTGGGCTGACATGATGATGATGATGGATAGCATAGACTAGCTTTAGGATTATGCTTATACATTCCTTTTTACGAACTTAAGAAATTGGTACATTAAATTCAAAAATAGTTGATTGATGATTTTGTGTCCGTTACGCTGGCAAGAAAGTAGCTTCTAGAGGGAAGCGAGTTTGATGAATAGTTAGTGCGTAATTTGCTGTAAATGTGCGCCAAATAAAAAATTTGTGGGCCTAATACTTTTGGAATAAAACGGGAAAAACGAATTCTGCTGGAGTAACGGTGCTCCAGCAGGAAGATTCTAAACTAATGATCGGAGAGAAATAAAAATTATGTGGGCGGGTAGCTTAGGTTCTAGCAGGAATGTGCGCCAAATATGAAATTTGTGGGCCTTACAGTTTTGGAGATATTTGATTTTCTGCTGGCGTAACGTTTTGCCGAGTCCCAGATCTCGGGAACTACTGGATGTGCGATCTTACAGTAAAGGCATATAAGTAGCGCCTAATTTGTGCTGTATGCTCATACAGAAAACATTTCAAAAATATTCACGGATTTGAAGTAAACAGACATTTTCAGAAATCAAAAAAATAATTCTAGCGCCTAAACTACCACACAAATATAGAAACCAAAAACGGTGTTCTATTCTTCTTGCTATTTCTAATTACCATAAAAAGTTTGAGAATCCCACAGTTACGCGTTTTTGAATAATACCCACATGAAGGTGAGACAGACAATGTCATGACTTTGACGATCAGCAGGATAAAGCTATCAGAGATTATTTAGATCCTAGCCCAATAAATAATTAGTGCTGTTACTAAAGTACATGTTCTGAAAATTTCAGCATCAAATTTTTCGTAATAAAGTAAATATTCATTAAAATCCAAAACAACTGCCAGTATTCTGATTAACCGACCAAATTCGATAGACCACGAAAAAGCGACGCGCTCATACATATTGATGACCTTCTTTAATGTGTCGTATTATGCAGAAAAATTTAATGTACAGTCGCGTTCATAACTTTTTTTTGGTAAATGAAGGTGAATAGTGCTCTATCATTCAAAAGGATAGTTTGAGCTGAGCCTTTATTCATACCAGCACAGTATAAGAAGGAACCATTTTTCCATACAGTAGTCCGACGGAGACGTCAAGAGAGACAGGTCAATCGTGCGGGGCGTGACAAATAAACAAATAAACAAACTTCTCATTTAATTAATATTATAGTGCATACGATTTGCATACGTGCAAATCTTGATCTCGCATATTTTATAGAACTACTGTCTGGGACGTATTAATTTCTAAAATCCAAGATGGCGGCCAACTTTTTTGTTTGTTGGCCAATTTCGATGAAACTCGGTTTTTGGTACTATTTGGACAAGAAAACAGCAACGCTATGTTAAAAAATTTAAAAATCCAAGATGGCCGCCCACTTTTTTATTTGTAGGCTGATTTTGGCGAAACTCGGTTTTTAGTACTATGACAAGAAAACAGCAACGCTATGATAAAAATATTAAAAATCCAAGATGGCGGCTAACTTTTTTCTTTGTTGGCCTATTTTTATTAAATTCGGTTTTTGGTACTATTTTGACAAGAAAACAGCAACGCGGTTTTAAAAATATTAAAAATCTAAGATGGCGGCCAACTTTTTTGTTTGTGGGCCGATTTTGATGAAACTCGGTTTTTAGTACTATTTTGACAAGAAAACAGCAACGCGGTGTTAAAAATATTAAAAATCCAAGATGGCCGCCATTTTTTTATTAGTGGGCTGATTTCGATGAAACTCTGTTTCGAGTACTATTTTGACAAGAAAACAGCAACGCAATGTTAAAAATATTTAAAATCAAAGATGGCGGCCAACTTTTTTGTTTGTGGGCCGATTTCTATGAAACTCGGTTTTTGATACTATATTGACAAGAAAACAGCAACGCAATGTTAAAAATATAAAATATTTAAGGTGTCGGCCAACTTTTTTGTTTGTGGGCTGATTTTGATGAAACTTAGTTTCTAGTACTATTTTGACAAGAAAACAGCAACGCATTGTTATAATATTAAAAATCCGTAAGTTGATAAATTGGTATGGATAAGCTGCGTTCGGAATGATTCCGTTTCGGAATTCCGTATAAAAATTCCCTCTCTATGTGCCCAGTCTAGGTGTTATTGTTGATCGAAGTGCCCAGTGTAAGATCAATGAGAAGATATGTAGCATAGAAAGTTATTGCACACTGTTTGTTGTGTTGAGCACGAATCTGTTCTGTGGCGTTGCGCTTGTGAGAGCTGTTACCACAGAATAATATTTGTAGCAGAAGGCTCACTTCCGAAACAGTTACAATGAATTATCAATCTTTTCCACGCGACAATTAGGTCTAAAATAATTTGCACCCGCACGCCTGACTTACTAATTTACCGTTCATTACAAGCAAAATTGAACCGTAGCTGTACGTAATACGGTTCTATTACTCGGAAACGCTTAAGCCAAATTGGTTTTGGGTGGTCTTGGTTGCCACACTAGGGTCGACTCGACTGCAATGTAACGACGAAGTAAGTAAAAGGAATAACAAGTAGCGCAAATGATTTTTAAATACAGAAAGCCTAGAATTTTTATTTTTACTTCTTTGCATTCACAGTTCAATTTTTGTTACTTACTTACTGAAAAAAATGAAAATGAAGTAGGTAGGTATTAGAAAAAGTCGACCGTCTCACAATTAGCTCCGATGGGACTCGAACCCACGACCTTTCACTGTCCGGGCAAATGCTCTAACCACTGAGCTACGGAGTCGCTAAAAAGTCGACCCGTCTCACAACTAGCCCCAATGGGACTCGAACCCACGACCTTTCACTGTCCGGGCGAATACTCTAACGGCCTGGCAACGAACATGCGCGGCGGCGACGGCCGGCGACAAGCGAATTGCGCATCCGTTGGTGCGTCTCATTGACTTATTTGATTGGGCGTCTGTTGCGAGCGCGCAATGATTCCGCAATTCGCTCGTCGCCGTGTCGCCGCCGCCGCCGCGCATTTTCGTGGCCAGGTCAGGCCGTAACGACTCCGTAGCTCAGTGGTTATTAAAGCAATCATAATTCACAATTATTATATTATTCTAAGACAGAAAGTAGCTATATTTTGTAATTTGGTAGGTACCTATATTAAGTATGTAGGTACCTACCTTAGTTGAGTGTACATATTGTTGATGTTAGCGTAGTTATTCGATAACGTCTATCGTGAAGTGAGAACAAGCTAAGGTAAGTAAGTAGGTGGTAACAGCGCGGGCGCAGCGCACGTCCGCGTAGTTCCTATGTGCGCCACGGCACGGTTGCCACGGCGATGAGCGCTAGCGTTACGCTGCAAAGCGAAAATCACTTTGTCGATTTTTATTTTCGTCTTAATTACCTACGCTAAGGTGGAGCGAGGTCCTTAAATCAAATATTCGAATCATTAAATTTTATAGATACTTATAGAGTAAGACAGTATAGTCACACAAAAAAACTTCTTTCAGGTTTTCTAAAAAGATTATAAAATTTTAATGTCTCTTTCTGTCGTTGTTAAGACAACCGAAGGCCGCACAATAATAATGTTTAATATTACGCATTTTGCTATGTGTAAAACCATAAAGTAACACACTTGTGTTTTGGCGCGAAAGTGTGGCGAAAGTAAACTACTTAGGTAACTTCTTTCTCGCGTGGCGGCGGGCGTCGCATGCACAACTGAGCGCGCGTGACACCCGTGATTTCTCTACCTCGCGGTAGACAGCGCGTATTCGATTGAATTGCGGAGTGAGCCCCCCCTGCTGTTACTAGGGTTGCCTGCCACTGCCATTCTATTTCATTACAAAATAAGGAGATTTAATATGCGTATTCAACTGGTTCACAAAATAAATTATTTTTCTTTCTTTCTCTCTGCAATCTACAATATTAACTCAAAATTGGCAAGATAAAAGGCCGAAAAAAATACAAAATAAAATCTTGCTTTTTCAGATTTCGAGAAAAACCTACTTCGAGAATGACGTTACCAGCTTCGGTTGTGGTTTGGTTGAAATTATTTAGCGCGATCGCCCCCCAGGAATGCAACAAAACACATTTGTTAATGAAATCTCAAATAATATATAAACATGAAACATGAATGGTTTAAACACTTTGTTAATAATTATTTTTTGTAAATTCAATTAGTTAGGTACTTAATGAATTATTTGTTGCTTTCTCCCACTAAAAAAAGGCTCTATAGCGCAAAGAAACTTTCTTCAAGATGAAGATTTGCCCAAGCTTTACAGCTTTTGCTAACACATATTTTTTTGCGATTAAATCTATTGATTGGCGAATGGGCGATTTTCTGATTCGTGCTGCTCGTTTTGATTAGCTCAATAGATGGCGCTGTCCCACCTATGCAGTCACTAACAACGGAACGTAATAAAGTTTACTTCGACGCGACTTTTGTTTCATAAAACGGAACGTTTTGTTTATATTTTGATTGATTTTTGCTGCTTTGTTCTGTTGAACGTTGCTAGCTAGCTATCGTTATACCCGACGACCGACGTCACAAAACAATTGTAGTAGGTATTTTTTTTATAAAATTAGTAATTAAAGTTCCAAAAAGCGTATAAAGTTCATATACATAAAGTTACGCGGTAGCGACCCTGTATTATGTGATTTAGTTGGAATTGGATTATATTTTAGTATAGCGTTATTAAATAGAATGCTTCCAAGCATCTGTGCTAATTTTCGTAAGTGTATGTATGTTTGTCCACGGTCCACGAATTTCTATCAAACTAAGGCTACGTACGCACTGGCAGGTGGCTAGCTTGGCGCCTAGAGCCTAGTGGCTTGCATTCTACTAGCGCAACTAGCTAGACGCCAAGCGCGCAGTGCAGCCGGTCGCGAACATTCTAGAACGTTCGTTTTACCAAGGTGACTCGCTATGCTCTAGGCGTTAGTACTATTATATACAGGATAAATTTTTGACCAGTGCACAAATTTTTAGGATCAACTCAGAATCGGTAAGCGAACAACTTTCTCTTAGAAACATGGGTCGAAATACGACAAAAATTTTTGGACTCCCCATACTAAATTGATCACGTGATCAGTCCGATTTGTATGAAGAGTCAAAAATTTTTTGTCATATTTCGACCTATGTTTCTAGGAGAAAGTTGTTCGCTTACCGATTCCGTAGGTGTGTTACATTCCATTGCTTCTTGGAGTATTTGGCGTCAAATACGTCGAGTCGGTCTTCTTGGTAATTCTTGCTGAGGTAGTCACCACTACAATAAAACACTCGGCATCACGTTACCGAGATAGCGCATATTTTAATCATTCCACACATCGTCCAGTTGCGTACACACTTGGGGCACAAAACCACACCTATCTTGAGTCACAAAGTCCACTATGAAACAAATTGCGATTAATTAAAATATCCACTTAACCTAACCCGCCAAAATGGCGCCAGAAACTCGCAACTAGTGCCGCAACTGAGCCGGGGCGCAAACCAGTTCTAGCCCCGGCGGGCGGCGGCGCATCGGTGAACCCGTCGGTGAGAGGTCACGCACACATCGCCGCGCTATGTGTCGGTGTACCGACAGCGGGCCGCATATTATAGAGCTTATTACACTTGGCTAAATTCAGCATCTAATTAATCATACATTGCTTGTTTTGATTGCATCACTTGCTACAAATAAGCTCAATGAAAGCAATGTATGCTTAATTAGATGCTGAATTTAGCCAAGTGTAATAAGCCCTTAAGGCAGCTTGGTTATTGGTTGGTGGAATATTTATTCATGTGAGATCACTGTCTATTGTCAATTTAATCACATTGCACATTAGGTACCTATGTTTGAAAAAAAAAACGAAATAAAATTACAAAACAACCTTAATTTTATTTTTATACTTAAATAATGTTAAAATTATTTGAATTCTTTCACTTCAAGTAAAAAAACAAAACAGAAATAGCTTCATTCGTCATTAAAAATTAAATAAAAGTACTCAGTCAAATCACTTTTTTACTTAAGTGTACACAAACGTGACGTGTACAAATCTGATCGGCAAAAAAGTTAAGAAGGTCATTAATATGTATGAGCGCGTCGCTTTTTCGTGGTCTATCGAATTTGGTCGGTTAATCAGAATACTGGCAGTTGTTTTGGATTTTAATGAATATTTACTTTATTACGAAAAATTTGATGCTGAAATTTTCAGAACATGTACTTTAGTAACAGCACTAATTATTTATTGGGCTAGGATCTAAATAATCTCTGATAGCTTTATCCTGCTGATCGTCAAAGTCATGACATTGTCTGTCTCACCTTCATGTGGGTATTATTCAAAAACGCGTAACTGTGGGATTCTCAAACTTTTTATGGTAATTAGAAATAGCAAGAAGAATAGAACACCGTTTTTGGTTTCTATATTTGTGTGGTAGTTTAGGCGCTAGAATTATTTTTTTGATTTCTGAAAATGTCTGTTTACTTCAAATCCGTGAATATTTTTGAAATGTTTTCTGTATGAGCATACAGCACAAATTAGGCGCTACTTATATGCCTTTACTGTAAGATCGCACATCCAGTAGTTCCCGAGATCTGGGACTCGGCAAAACGTTACGCCAGCAGAAAATCAAATATCTCCAAAACTGTAAGGCCCACAAATGTCATATTTGGCGCACATTCCTGCTAGAACCTAAGCTACCCGCCCACATAATTTTTATTTCTCTCCGATCATTAGTTTAGAATCTTCCTGCTGGAGCACCGTTACTCCAGCAGAATTCGTTTTTCCCGTTTTATTCCAAAAGTATTAGGCCCACAAATTTTTTATTTGGCGCACATTTACAGCAAATTACGCACTAACTATTCATCAAACTCGCTTCCCTCTAGAAGCTACTTTCTTGCCAGCGTAACGGACACGATGATTTTGCATAACTCATTATGAGTTCCATCAATATTATATTATTACTAGCTGACCCAGCGCGACTTCGTTCCCGTGGCCCTACCCCCTACTCCACCCTACCCTACCCCACCCCTACCCTACCCTACCCCTACCCTACCCCTACCCCTACCCCTACCCAACCCTACCCTACCCTACCCCTACCCCTACCCTACCCCTACCCTACCCCTACTCTACCCTACCCTACCCCACCCTACCCCTACCCCTACCCTACCCTACCCCTACTCTACCCCTACCCTACTTCTACTCTACCCCTACTTACCCCTTCCCCTATTTTCTCACCGCTAAAACCTTCCTTGGACTTCCACGAACATTTCAAGACCAAAATTAGCCAAATCGGTCCAGCCGTTCACGCGTGATGCCGTGACCAAGGGAAATAGGGATTCATTTTTATATATATAGATGATAGCTTATACTAAACTTTCATTAAATACATCCACTATTGTTGACTGCTCTTCCACAATAATTTACCTAAATGATATATTTCAGATGGATGAAGAATCAGCAGCAGTGATTGATCACTTTAATTATGATGCCAGTGATGATGGAGAGCACACTAGGGTTGTAGTCTCCCCCAAAAACCTGATTAACTCTCCCACCATTGTTGGCGCCCAGAACTCTCAGCCTCTGCTCTTTGAGGGCACAGGACTTATCTTGGACAAAGAAAACAACTTGGTACTGCCCATTCTGACTGCTGACAGTACTGCTTACAGCTACAACCCTAAGAGCCAGGTAAATAAAATATAATGTTGATCAATTCATGATTTATTTTAATTTTTAGTTTTTTACATTCACAATGCAATTTTTGAAAAATGGAAAATGAAGTATTTAGAAAAAATAGACCCGTCTCACAACTAGCTCCGATGGGACTCGAACCCACGACCTTTCGCTTTCCGCTGCTGGAAATGGCTTCATTTTCCATTTTTAAATTCATGATTTATTAAGTAATAAGTATTTTTAAGGTCTAGACCTTGTACACTCCACAGCACATCAGGGTAAACAGTTGAACTGCGATAACAGCTTTTATTACGTAGGGCATAAAGGTGGTCTCAAGGTCAACATGTAGTCTGATGTGCCGCCGTGTGTACACAAGCAAATAAATCAATATAAAATACTAGCTTTCCACCCACGGCTTCGCCCGCGTGGACTACACGACGTTATCCCGTGGGAATGTGATATTTTTCCGGGATAAAAAGTAGCCTATGTCTCCAGGCTACAAAGTATCTATGTCCCAAGTTTCAGCCAAATCTGTTCAGCTATTTTTTCGTAATTGAGCAATCAAACATCTACACTTTCACATTTAAAATATTGTAGGAGTAGGATTTACTTCATATGTAGGAGTAGGAGTAGGTTTAGGTACAATATAAACTTACTAGAGTATTACTACAAAATTTTCTTCATATATAAATATGAAATATATATATAATGTTTTTCTATTTCTATTTCTATATGTAATCATAAGTTTTGATACTAATTTCATGATATAGGTCAAAGAATACCCTCATGCAGTTGGCCGCAAGACTGTTCTGATTGCTGCTCTCCAGGCAAGGAACAATGCCAGGATCGTGTTCAGTGGCTCACTGTTCTTCTTCTCTGATGAAGCTTTCAATTCACCCGTCTCCAAAGTACATGTAAGTACAGTACAGCTGTCTCAATGTTTGTTTCATAAATAAATGGATTTATACTTATCTAATAAAAAATGAGATGGTTGTTTTATGAATATTTTCGACCAATTTGGCGCAGGGGTAAACTACCTGCCTTCTGCGCCAGAGGTCTCTGGTTCGATTCCGACGAGTATATAACGTATATATTTATCCGTTATCTAGTTTCCGTACACAGTTTCTTAATGAAAACTACTTACAAGCTAGATAATTGATGTGATTGTACGAAATTCATTATTTATTTATTGTTATTTTTTTACAATTCCAGCATTAATATCTGTAAAGACCAACACTTTTGTTTTATATGACTCGTTTTAAACATTCTTGTGCACCAGGGGGACAAGGTGAAAGCCGGCCAGTCGGGCAACAAGGAGCTGGCGACGCGGCTGAGCCAGTGGGCGTTCGGCGAGCGCGGCCGCCTGCGCGTGCGCTCCGTCACGCACCGCCGCCAGGGCGACAAGGGCTCCACCAACACATACACCATCACCGACACCGTGGTATGGCCATAGTTACTATGGGACACAGGTGACAGCCGGCCAGTCGGGCAACAAGGAGCTGGCTGAGCCAAACACATACACCATCACCGACACCGTGGTATGGCCATAGTTACTATGGGACACTAGGTGACAGCCGGCCAGTCGGGCAACAAGGAGCTGGCTGAGCCAAACACATACACCATCACCGACACCGTGGTATGGCCATAGTTACAATGGGACACAGGTGACAGCCGGCCAATCGGGCAACAAGAAGCTGGCTGAGCCAAACACATACACCATCACCGACACCGTGGTATGGCCATAGTTACAATGGGACACAGGTGACAGCCGGCCAGTCGGGCAACAAGGAGCTGGCTAAGCCCAACACATACACCATCACCGACACCGTGGTATGGCCATAGTTACAATGGGACACTAGGTGACAGCCGGCCAGTCGGGCAACAAGGAGCTGGCTGAGCCAAACACATACACCATCACCGACACCGTGGTATGGCCATAGTTACAATGGGACACTAGGTGACAGCCGGCCAGTCGGGCAACAAGGAGCTGGCTGAGCCAAACACATACACCATCACCGACACCGTGGTATGGCCATAGTTACAATGGGACACAGGTGAAAGCCGGCCAATCGGGCAACAAGAAGCTGGCTGAGCCAAACACATACACCATCACCGACACCGTGGTATGGCCATAGTTACAATGGGACACAGGTGAAAGCCGGCCAATCGGGCAACAAGAAGCTGGCTGAGCCAAACACATACACCATCACCGACACTGTGGTATGGCCATAGTTACAATGGGACACAGGTGAAAGCCGGCCAATCGGGCAACAAGAAGCTGGCTGAGCCAAACACATACACCATCACCGACACCGTGGTATGGCCATAGTTACAATGGGACACAGGTGAAAGCCGGCCAATCGGGCAACAAGAAGCTGGCTGAGCCAAACACATACACCATCACCGACACTGTGGTATGGCCATAGTTACAATGGGACACAGGTGACAGCCGGCCAGTCGGGCAACAAGGAGCTGGCTGAGCCAAACACATACACCATCACCGACACCGTGGTATGGCCATAGTTACAATGGGACACTAGGTGACAGCCGGCCAGTCGGGCAACAAGGAGCTGGCTGAGCCAAACACATACACCATCACCGACACCGTGGTATGGCCATAGTTACAATGGGACACTAGGTGACAGCCGGCCAGTCGGGCAACAAGGAGCTGGCTGAGCCAAACACATACACCATCACCGACACCGTGGTATGGCCATAGTTACAATGGGACACTAGGTGACAGCCGGCCAGTCGGGCAACAAGGAGCTGGCTGAGCCAAACACATACACCATCACCGACACCGTGGTATGGCCATAGTTACAATGGGACACAGGTGACAGCCGGCCAGTCGGGCAACAAGGAGCTGGCTGAGCCAAACACATACACCATCACCGACACCGTGGTATGGCCATAGTTACAATGGGACACTAGGTGACAGCCGGCCAGTCGGGCAACAAGGAGCTGGCTGAGCCAAACACATACACCATCACCGACACCGTGGTATGGCCATAGTTACAATGGGACACTAGGTGACAGCCGGCCAGTCGGGCAACAAGGAGCTGGCTGAGCCAAACACATACACCATCACCGACACCGTGGTATGGCCATAGTTATAATGGGACACTAGGTGACAGCCGGCCAGTCGGGCAACAAGGAGCTGGCTGAGCCAAACACATACACCATCACCGACACCGTGGTATGGCCATAGTTACAATGGGACACTAGGTGACAGCCGGCCAGTCGGGCAACAAGGAGCTGGCTGAGCCAAACACATACACCATCACCGACACCGTGGTATGGCCATAGTTACAATGGGACACAGGTGACAGCCGGCCAGTCGGGCAACAAGGAGCTGGCTGAGCCAAACACATACACCATCACCGACACCGTGGTATGGCCATAGTTACAATGGGACACAGGTGACAGCCGGCCAGTCGGGCAACAAGGAGCTAGCGACGCGGCTGAGCCAGTGGGCGTTCGGCGAGCGCGGCCGCCTGCGCGTGCGCTCCGTCACGCACCGCCGCCAGGGCGACAAGGGCTCCACCAACACATACACCATCACCGACACCGTGGTATGGCCATAGTTACAATGGGACACAGGTGACAGCCGGCCAGTCGGGCAACAAGGAGCTGGCTGAGCCAAACACATACACCATCACCGACACCGTGGTATGGCCATAGTTACAATGGGACACTAGGTGACAGCCGGCCAGTCGGGCAACAAGGAGCTGGCTGAGCCAAACACATACACCATCACCGACACCGTGGTATGGCCATAGTTACAATGGGACACAGGTGACAGCCGGCCAGTCGGGCAACAAGGAGCTGGCTGAGCCAAACACATACACCATCACCGACACCGTGGTATGGCCATAGTTACAATGGGACACTAGGTGACAGCCGGCCAGTCGGGCAACAAGGAGCTGGCTGAGCCAAACACATACACCATCACCGACACCGTGGTATGGTCATAGTTACAATGGGACACTAGGTGACAGCCAGCCAGTCGGGCAACAAGGAGCTGGCTGAGCCAAACACATACACCATCACCGACACCGTGGTATGGCCATAGTTACAATGGGACACAGGTGACAGCCGGCCAGTCGGGCAACAAGGAGCTGGCTGAGCCAAACACATACACCATCACCGACACCGTGGTATGGCCATAGTTACAATGGGACACAGGTGACAGCCAGCCAGTCGGGCAACAAGGAGCTGGCTGAGCCAAACACATACACCATCACCGACACCGTGGTATGGCCATAGTTACAATGGGACACTAGGTGACAGCCGGCTAGTCGGGCAACAAGGAGCTGGCTGAGCCAAACACATACACCATCACCGACACCGTGGTATGGCCATAGTTACAATGGGACACAGGTGACAGCCAACCAGTCGGGCAACAAGGAGCTGGCTGAGCCAAACACATACACCATCACCAACACCGTGGTATGGCCATAGTTACAATGGGACACTAGGTGACAGCCGGCCAGTCGGGCAACAAGGAGCTGGCTGGGCCAAACACATACACCATCACCGACACCGTGGTATGGCCATAGTTACAATGGGACACTAGGTGACAGCCGGCCAGTCGGGCAACAAGGAGCTGGCTGGGCCAAACACATACACCATCACCGACACCGTGGTATGGCCATAGTTACAATGGGACACTAGGTGACAGCCGGCCAGTCGGGCAACAAGGAGCTGGCTGGGCCAAACACATACACCATCACCGACACCGTGGTATGGCCATAGTTACAATGGGACACAGGTGACAGCCAACCAGTCGGGCAACAAGGAGCTGGCTGAGCCAAACACATACACCATCACCAACACCGTGGTATGGATTAAATCTCTACAATAACATCATTGCTTGCAGTTGTCAAGCTGTAAAGAAATGGGATTCTTCTCGTCTTATCTATATTTAATTGTTATTGGAATTTAACATAGAACACAAGAAAGAGACTACTGGCCGTTTTCACCAAAACTTATTAATTGTCTAAGTCTTTGCTTAAATACTACCTGAACAAGTTAACTCGGCAACTTAAATGTAAGCAACGATTTTGAGCCAGTGGCAGAGTTAACTTGTTCGGGTAGTATTTAAGCAAAGACTTAGGCGATTCATAAGTTTTGGTGAAAACCTTTTTACAAGGATCTGTAACACAGTATGTACTGAATGAAGTGTTAATCCAAAACAAGTACGGCAACTTGAAGAAATTCGCAATTGTACACACAGCTCCATACGGACGTATGGAGGATTAGTTTTAGTTGTTTGTTTTGAACAAAAGGCTTTTAAACATCATCTAATTAATGTCTATCTTGTGTTCTGTGGAATTTACAGTCAATGATAAAACATTGATAGATGGTACGGTCAACATCAAAGACATTATTAAATTTAAATTAAAATTGTTAATTTCTGCCAATCAAGTTAGACGAAATACATGATTCAATATTAGTTGAATAAATTAATTTTATAAAATCTGAATACCCATTACGCCCTGCGCAGACTTTTGTCCGCCGACATAACCTAAAAGTGGAAACATTTGCTCGTAAACGAAGATTGTTCTGCCCATAAAGCTCCTCCTGCCACCTTGCTAGATCTTTACGTATGAAATAAACGTCCTATGCGTCCTTTTGGGGAACTGGGTGAAATGGTCCCGACCTAGGTGACTGATCACCCGTCCGGCTTCGCTGGCGTCCCCCCTATAAATAATAATAATAACGTCCTATGCATTGAGTTAGTGGCGAAAATTACAACTTTTTAAGTTAGTCCGGCGGACGAAAGTCACTCGTCTGCGCAGGGCGTTATTGTTACGACCAATTATTAAAATCCAGTAATTTACTTATTTTTATTCAGGTCTACAGGATTGAAATCGAAGAGCTAAAGAACGGCAAATGGCAGCCGTTCGACGCGACCGACGTACAGCTCGAGTTCGTACGCATCGACCCGTTCATCCGTACGACGCTCAAGCGGCTGCCGTCCGGCGCGTACGAGGCCGTGTTCCGGGTGCCGGACGTGTGGGGTGTCTACCAGTTTAAGGTCGACTACGACCGCGTGGGATACACCAGGCTTTACCACTCCACTCAGGTATGGGTTGTTGAAATTGGTGATTGCTTTAGAGCGAGAGTTATGGCTGCCGTCCGGCGCGTACGAGGCCGTGTTCCGGGTGCCGGACGTGTGGGGCGTCTACCAGTTCAAGGTCGACTACGACCGCGTGGGATACACCAGGCTTTACCACTGCACTCAGGTATGGGTTGTTGACGTTGGTCGTCCACTGAATTTGGTGACTGCCTTAGAGCGAGAGTTATGGCTGCCGTCCGGCGCGTACGAGGCCGTGTTCCGGGTGCCCGACGTGTGGGGTGTCTACCAGTTCAAGGTCGACTACGACCGTGTGGGATATACCAAGGTTTACCACTCCACTTAGGTATGGGTTGTTGACGTTGGTCGCTCACCGACTTTGGTGACTGCTTTAGAGCGCGAGAGAGAGAGTTATGGCTGCCTTCGGGAGCGTACGAGGCCGTGTTCCGGGTGCCGGACGTGTGGGGTGTCTACCAGTTTAAGGTCGACTACGACCGCGTGGGTTACACCAGGCTTTACCACTCCACTCAGGTATGGGTTGTTGACGTTGTTCGTCCACTGAATTTGGTGATTGCTTTAGAGCGAGAGTTATGGCTGCCGTCGGGCGCGTACGAGGCCGTGTTCCGGGTGCCGGACGTGTGGGGTGTCTACCAGTTCAAGGTCGACTACGACCGCGTGGGATACACCAGGCTTTACCACTCCACTCAGGTATGGGTTGTTGAAGTTGGTCGCTTACTGACTATGGTGATTGCTTTAGAGCGCGAGAGAGAGAGAGTTATTGCTGCCTTCGGGAGCGTACGAGGCCGTGTACCGGGTGCTGGACGTGTGGGGCGTGTACCAGTTTAAAGTCGACTATGACCGCGTGGGATACACCAGGCTTTACCACTCCACTCAGTAAGCCTAGCATGACCACCCAAAACGTGATATGTATCGCATGATAGAGCGACTTATCGAAATTCAAACGTCAAAACCCATAGTCTTTTGACAGTTAAACCGGATAACTTATCATATCATATCGAATTTTGTTGGTCATGCTAGGGGGGCAGGTATGGGTTGTTGGCGTTGTTCGTCCACTGAATTTGGTGATTGCTTTAGAGCGAGAGTTATGGCTGCCGTCGGGCGCGTACGAGGCCGTGTTCCGGGTGCCGGACATGTGGGGTGTCTACCAATTTAAGGTCGACTACGACCGCGTGGGTTACACCATGTTTACCACTCCACTCAGGTATGGGTTGTTGAAGTTGGTGATTGCTTTAGAGCGAGAGTTATGGCTGCCGTCCGGCACGTACGAGGCCGTGTTCCGGGTGCCGGACGTGTGGGGCGTGTACCAGTTTTAAGTCGACTACGACCGCGTGGGATACACCAGGCTTTACCACTCCACTCAGGTATGGGTTGTTGAAGTTGGTGATTGCTTTAGAGCGAGAGTTATGGCTGCCGTCGGGAGCGTACGAGGCCGTGTTCCGGGTGCCGGACGTGTGGGGTGTCTACCAGTTCAAGGTCGACTACGACCGCGTGGGATACACCAGGCTTTACCACTCCACTCAGGTATGGGTTGTTGAAGTTGGTCGCTTACTGACTATGGTGATTGCTTTAGAGCGCGAGAGAGAGAGAGTTATTGCTGCCTTCGGGAGCGTACGAGGCCGTGTACCGGGTGCCGGACGTGTGGGGCGTGTACCAGTTTAAAGTCGACTATGACCGCGTGGGATACACCAGGCTTTACCACTCCACTCAGTAAGCCTAGCATGACCACCCAAAACGTGATATGTATCGCATGATAGAGCGACTTATCGAAATTCAAACGTCAAAACCCATAGTCTTTTGACAGTTAAACCGGATAACTTATCATATCATATCGAATTTTGTTGGTCATGCTAGGGGGGCAGGTATGGGTTGTTGGCGTTGTTCGTCCACTGAATTTGGTGATTGCTTTAGAGCGAGAGTTATGGCTGCCGTCGGGCGCGTACGAGGCCGTGTTCCGGGTGCCGGACATGTGGGGTGTCTACCAATTTAAGGTCGACTACGACCGCGTGGGTTACACCATGTTTACCACTCCACTCAGGTATGGGTTGTTGAAGTTGGTGATTGCTTTAGAGCGAGAGTTATGGCTGCCGTCCGGCGCGTACGAGGCCGTGTTTCGGGTGCCCGACGTGTGGGGTGTCTACCAGTTTAAGGTCGACTACGACCGCGTGGGTTACACCAGGCTTTACCACTCCACTCAGGTATGGGTTGTTGAAGTTGGTCGCTTACTGACTATGGTGATTGCTTTAGAGCGCGAGAGAGAGAGTTATGGCTGCCGTCCGGCGCGTACGAGGCCGTGTTCCGGGTGCCGGACGTGTGGGGCGTGTACCAGTTTAAGGTCGACTACGACCGCGTGGGGTACACCAGGCTCCACTCCACTCAGGTATGGGTTGTTGACGTTGGTCGCTCACAGACAATGGCCACTGCTTTAGAGCGAGAGAGAGAGAGTTATGACTGCCGTCCGGCGCGTACGAGGCCGTGTTCCGGGTGCCGGACGTGTGGGGTGTCTACCAGTTCAAGGTCGACTACGACCGCGTGGGATACACCAGGCTTTACCACTCCACTCAGGTATGGGTTGTTAAAGTTGGTGATTGCTTTAGAGCGAGAGTTATGGCTGCCGTCGGGCGCGTACGAGGCCGTGTTCCGGGTGCCGGACGTGTGGGGTGTCTACCAATTTAAGGTCGACTACGACCGCGTGGGTTACACCATGTTTACCACTCCACTCAGGTATGGGTTGTTGAAGTTGGTCGCTTACTGACTATGGTGATTGCTTTAGAGCGCGAGAGAGAGAGTTATGGCTGCCTTCGGGAGCGTACGAGGCCGTGTTCCGGGTGCCGGACGTGTGGGGCGTGTACCAGTTTAAAGTCGACTACGACCGCGTGGGATACACCAGGCTTTACCACTCCACTCAGGTATGGGTTGTTGAAGTTGGTGATTGCTTTAGAGCGAGAGTTATGGCTGCCGTCGGGAGCGTACGAGGCCGTGTTCCGGGTGCCGGACGTGTGGGGTGTCTACCAGTTCAAGGTCGACTACGACCGCGTGGGATACACCAGGCTTTACCACTCCACTCAGGTATGGGTTGTTGAAGTTGGTCGCTTACTGACTATGGTGATTGCTTTAGAGCGCGAGAGAGAGAGAGTTATTGCTGCCTTCGGGAGCGTACGAGGCCGTGTACCGGGTGCCGGACGTGTGGGGCGTGTACCAGTTTAAAGTCGACTATGACCGCGTGGGATACACCAGGCTTTACCACTCCACTCAGTAAGCCTAGCATGACCACCCAAAACGTGATATGTATCGCATGATAGAGCGACTTATCGAAATTCAAACGTCAAAACCCATAGTCTTTTGACAGTTAAACCGGATAACTTATCATATCATATCGAATTTTGTTGGTCATGCTAGGGGGGCAGGTATGGGTTGTTGACGTTGTTCGTCCACTGAATTTGGTGATTGCTTTAGAGCGAGAGTTATGGCTGCCGTCGGGCGCGTACGAGGCCGTGTTCCGGGTGCCGGACGTGTGGGGTGTCTACCAATTTAAGGTCGACTACGACCGCGTGGGTTACACCATGTTTACCACTCCACTCAGGTATGGGTTGTTGAAGTTGGTGATTGCTTTAGAGCGAGAGTTATGGCTGCCGTCCGGCGCGTACGAGGCCGTGTTCCGGGTGCCGGACGTGTGGGGTGTCTACCAATTTAAGGTCGACTACGACCGCGTGGGCTACACCAGGCTCTACCACTCCACTCAGGTATGGGTTGTTGACGTTGGTCTTCCATCGACTTTGTTGATTGCTTTAGAGCGAGTGAGAGAGAGAGAGTTATGGCTGCCGTCCGGCGCGTACGAGGCCGTGTTCCGGGTGCCGGACGTATGGGGCGTGTACCAGTTTAAGGTCGACTACGACCGCGTGGGGTACACCAGGCTTTACCACTCCACTCAGGTATGGGTTGTTGACGTTGGTCGCTCACCAACTTTGGTGACTGCTTTAGAGCGAGAGAGAGAGAGAGCTATGGCTGCCGTTGGGCGCGGACACAGATAAATCGAGCCCCAATCAGGCCAAAATGGCGAACTCCGAGTCATGATATCACTGGGAACATCGATATCTTCCAAATAACTTCGGTAATTAGCAAGTACAATGCGAAATTCCGTTCTTCGATTTATCTGTTTTAAGTTGAAGCCCCGGCAGATTGCCTAAGTTCGGATAGTTAGCCGCTAGGGCCCCTGTTCAGTCATAGCCTGTAAAATATAGCATGATTAAAATGACAGCTCATTCGGGCAAAGCCTAACGTTGCTTTTGCACAAGGTATAGGATCTAATTTTCTAGCATAAGCTACATTAAATAATGTCTAATGCTATTTTATATTATTTTTATGCATTCACAATGCAATTTTGTAAGTATAGGAAAAATGTGATAGTAAAAAACCACGAGCCCTATAAGTATCTTTCAGGCGGGATTCGAACCCGCGCCTCCGGGAATCCGGCCCGATGCTCTGACCAACTAAGCTACCGAAAGGCTTACACGACTCGTCGAATTTTGCTATCACTTGTTACGCTGTAGGCCAGCGTTGTTCATCAATGTAAGGAAACCCTCGCATCCTAAAGAAACATTTTTACAAATGTTTAACAATCGATTAAGATGAAAAATTGCATTGTGAATGCATAAAAATAATATAAAATCTCAATATGGCTGTTTCATCTTAATCGATTGTTAAACATTTGTAAAAATGTTTCTTTCGGATGCGAGGGTTTCCTTACATTGATGAAGCAACGCTGGCCTACAGCGTAACAAGTGATAGCAAAATTCGACGAGTCGTGTAAGCCTTTCGGTAGCTTAGTTGGTCAGAGCATCGGGCCGGATTCCCGGAGGCGCGGGTTCGAATCCCGCCTGAAAGCTACTTATAAGGCTCGTGGTTTTTTACTATCACATTTTTCCTATAATGTCTAATGCTGTTTGTCTTGAGCTTTATTCCAATAGCATAAAGAACTTTTTGCTTTGCATGAATGAGCTGTGATTTTAATCATGCTATATTTTACAGGCTATAGTGGCATTGCAAGCATATCACAATAATTAATGCTAGGTCTGCCGTGGCTTAAACTTTGTTCCGCTTCAAATCTGATAGATTTTTGCTGCTTTGTTCTGTTGAACGTTGCTAGCTAGTTATCGTAATACCTGACGTTACAAAACAAGAAACTTATAGCGGCTATTTTCTTTATAAAATTGTCTTAAAGTTCCCAAAAACGTATGAAGTTCATACCCATAAAGTTACGCGGTAGCCCCCCAGGTGTCGGTGCGGCCGCTGCAGCACACGCAGTAGGTGCGAGCGGTTCATCCTCAGCGCGTACCCCTACTACGTCAGCGCCTTCTCCATGATGCTGGGCGTGTTCCTCTTCTTAAGAGCCATTTTGCAATTATAGCCATTTGGCAGTTGTCTCGCTCGCACAATGCAACATTTTCATAGATTGTGGAAAACACATTGTGTTTTTTAGAAAAGTGTTTCATTATGTCCCTACAACGCAATGTTACGGATATTTTGTATAAGTTATTATTTATTCATTCGATTGAGTATTGGTTAGAATTAGGAAGTCAATTTTCGAAAACTTTAAGCTCGTAGATCTAGTATAATTGTAGTATTGACAATGTTAAAATATGTTTAATAATGTATAACTAATTGTGTTGTAGGGACATAATGAAACACTTTTTCAAAAACACAATGTGTTTTAAACAATCTTTAAAAATGTTTTATTGTGCCGAGCGAGACAATTGCAAAGTGCGAAATGGCTCTTAAACTTAAACCTAACTTTGTGTTACTTCAGGTGTCGGTGCGGCCGCTGCAGCACACGCAGTACGAGCGGTTCATTATCATACTACGTCAGCGCCTTCTCCATGATGCTAGGCGTGTTCCTCTTCTTAAACTTAAACCTAACTTTGTGTTACTTCAGGTGTCGGTGCGGCCGCTGCAGCACACGCAGTACGAGCGGTTCATCCCCAGCGCGTACCCCTACTACGTCAGCGCCTTCTCCATGATGCTGGGCGTGTTCCTCTTCTCCTTCGTCTTCCTCTACTACAAGGAGGACTCGCCCAAGGCCAAGAGCGAATAGTTAAGATTATTTGTGTCGCTATTAGTGTGATTGGTTCGCAATTATACACCTATGTGAGAATGTATGCGATTTTTTGTTGTAATAAATGAGATTTCGTAAACCTTTGCTTTTTCATTCCTTGTCTGTAAATCCAAAAACTAAAATCATAAGATGGCATGGCAACACAGACTTACTGACGAAGATGTCTGCTTGCACACCCTAGAGTGTGAGCCAGATAAGTCTCGAAAAATCGAATACCTACAAATCTTTTACCATAAACTTACAACTAGAAAATATACTGAAACAACTAACGCCAGCAATGTCCCAGTCGCGCGCAGAGTTATCGCTGACAAGCACTCTACCCTATGCCTTCCCTATGCACACCACTTTTTTTATTACAACGCAGTAAGTTGCGTATGTTTGCGGCGGCATCGGCGCACTCAAAAACGGTGTGTGCGTAGGCACTTCCATTTATAGTTAAGGATCGAATCGAGAAAGCAATGCGATGTTTAGTGCGCATCGCAAGGCGTTTCGAAGCATCTCGATGAAATGAGTATTTTACTGCAAAGTGGAAGCAGATAAGTTCTAGGCGTATTGTAATCTCAAAAGTGCTTTCTTTTATTTTATAGCGTCGTCTACCTGTCGCCACACATTAAGATTCGACATATTTAGAATGTTCAAGAATTCACTGTCGCGTCGGCGTCGTCACCGCCTTCACTATAAAAACAGTATGAAAAAACAACGATGTTTTCAGCATTGTTGTGTTCCGGTAGTTAGAGATAAGATAGCCCGCGCTTCCACCTTCAGCCTTATCACCACTTAACATCAGGTATGATGAAGGCTAAGTGCTACCCCGTTGTGGATAAAAACAAATATAACATAAAAAGTGTTCGCGCGTCAAACGCTGGAACGGAGGCGGTGCAGTGCAACCATCCAACACCAGCGGCAAACAAGAGGACCACATAGAGTACATTAGGAGGGTCGTCGTCAGCCGCACCGCACTCTGCCGCTATCGACCAACTACGCCTATACACGCTTCTATAGCCTTTATTCATCATTATACCACGTGGGTCTCATAAGAAGGTTCAAGGAAATCCAGCGAGCAATGGAGAGAGCAAATGCTGGTATTTCCCTGCTCGATCGAATCAGAAATAATGAGATACGCAGGAGAACTAAAACGACCGACATCGCTCGAAGGGTTGCTCATTTGAAGTGGCAGTGGGCGGGACACATACGCATATTATAAACCTATTTCATGATGGCCACTCTACTCTTTCATTCGACACCAACTTTATACATGGTCCTTCGAGCCGGAACACTGCCTAGAAAGAGAGAAAAACCATTTATTTTATTTTGCCTAGTTGGACCTTGGCCGAAGGGAGCGGTACAATCCAGCAGTGAGTTGGCGTCATCTCATCTCACAAGAGGGACAATATTTTGTCCTTTTCAATTTGTAAAGGTGCCGTATCCCTATTCTATCCTACTGATATTATAAATGCGATAGTTTGTGAGCATGGACCACTGACCTCTATTATTACCAGCATGGATGTACTACGCGTCACACTACGCGTTCACTTCATCATTACGTCATCATTCTTAGCCGGTAGCCCCCCGGATCTGCCCATCTGCCCCTGGAGGGCTACCGCGTAACTTTATGGGTATGAACTTCATACGTTTTTGGGAACTTTAAGTCAATTTTATAAAGAAAATAGCCGCTATCAGTTTCTTGTTTTGTGACGTCGGGTATAACGATAACTAGTAGTAGTGTTTTCGTCCTTTTCGGGACCGGCGAAGGTCTAAGCCATACTGCCAGTTCTTCAGTTAACAATAACTAGCTAGCAACGTTCAACAGAACCACCATAAACCGTTTCATGAACCGTTTCATACCCATAAAGTCTAAGAAATATGGGTATGAGCTTCAACTGTCATTTGAATTCCTTATCTTGATAGATTTTTGCTGCTTTGTTCTGTTGAACGTTGCTAGCTAGTTATCGTTAAACCCGACGACACAAAACAAGGAACTGATAGCGGCTATTTTCTTTATAAAATTGACTTAAAGTTCCCAAAAACGTATGAAGCTCATACCCATAAAGTTACGCGGTAGCCCCCAGATATGGAGATGAACATGGGCTTCATTTGACATTTGAAGCCCATTTGTCCTTATATGGGCATAATATGGGCTTCAAATGTCATATGAAGCCCATATCCGTACCCATATTTTTTACCGGTAGACCCCCGGGATGAAATCGTAAAATACTATGACCACGTTTTAACCGACTCGACTATCGAGGGCATGAAGCTCGACTTAAAGGCCGATTTACATTTGCATAAGTACAGTAGCGAGTTAAGTTCATTCATCGTTTGGACAGGGATTTGCCATTCAAGTAGAACTTAACGATTAAGTACAGAGAATAGGATGAGGTTCTATTTTTTCGGCAAGTCAAGTGCAACTCCACCCCACCCGTGCATCTTCCGCACCCCGAAGCGTAGTAAAGTAAAATAACCTACAACTCGCCTGTGTTTGGACGCTACTTACAACTTACTACTTAACTGACTGATTTCTTAACTCGCAACTGTACTTATGCAAATGTAAATCGGCCTTAATACTGAGGTAACTGGTGAGTGCAGTACGAAAGTACGAACAATTTTTTGTAATGGCTGTCTTCCGTCTCACCTACACTTTAAAAAATACGTATGGTCATATGAGACAACTGACAGCCACTACATACTAAATGTCAAATTGGCTGGTGTTCACTTTTTTATTCAGGGTGAGAACTCCAGTTAGAGTGTGTGTCAGATAACTCTGCACGTGCCTGGTGCGTTTTTGGCGCTAGTTACATTGCATTTTTTTGTTCTAATGTTATAGAAAAGATTAGTATTCGATTTTTACCGCGCGCAGACTTATCTGACGAGCACTCTACCTCAGTATTAAGTCGAGCTTCATGATCGAGGGACACAAAGTTGACGCTTGCCGAGCGTCGACACCATGGTCGACACTCGACCAAGAAATTTGTACTCGACACCACGTCGATACTCGACATGTCCCGTGACGTGACACCGTTGACACGTATAAAGAGGTTATTACACCATCCTCAAATGTTGTAATAACCTCTATATAGATGTCGCCTGCGATGTCGGGCGATGTCTCCCGTTCCGCGCGCCAGACACGTAGAAATGAAAACGGGGCTTTACGTGAACAACTTGTTTAGTGCAATGAGAACTTGTTTGTTTTTAAAGGGCCCCACAGACTATCAGTCCGCCAGCAGGCAACGGCCTGTCAGGTGGCTGCAATCAGAGAGTAATTAGTAATTCGCCGCAATCGGCCATAATACCTATTTGGTTTTTGTATGTAAAACTGTGAGTGTGTGGCCGATTGCGGCCAACTGGCGGCGGCGGCAGGGCGTTGCCTGCTGGCGGACTAATAGTTTGTGGGGCCCTTTACTTTACATTACAGGGCTCCAAAGACGATCAGTCCTCTTGTCGTCCTAGATCGGATATCGGCCGTCTGACGTTCGAGACCTCCATCGGCCACATACTATACCTACGCATTAGCCGTCGTCAGTTCTAAACTTTTTACGAAACTGTGAGTGTGCCGATTGCGGCCAACTGACAGGCCGTTGCCGACATGCGAACTGATCATCTGTGGGGCGCTTTAAAGGAAATAAGGGAACTGTGTGTGTGTGTGTGTGTGTGTGGTCGATTGCGGCCAACTGACTGGCCGCCGCCCCGTTGCCAACAGGCCAACTGATCGTCTGTGGGGGGAACCTATGAAGCTCGACTTAATACTGTATTAAGTCGAGCTTCATGGGGGAACCTTTTGTAAGGCCTCGTTCGCACGGGCGTGCAGAAAGGAGTTGCGTTAGCGGGGCGATATCGCAACCAGAGGTGTTCGCATAGACGTAAAAAAATCGCTTGGCGTTTTGTGCTCACACGGTGCGGACTGCAGGCGTACCTATCATGAATTCGGACGACATCTTGTTAATCGCCGTTTAGCCGCCGTTTAGTTAAGCAAATAGAAGGCAGTACTGGTTTCATCCTCTTCATTCAGAGAGAGTTATCTTACTGGTAAATTTTACACTCGGTACAGCAAGCTTCAACGATTTCCTCAAAAATTCTTCGATTAATATGAGGATGTCAATCAGCTCATTTGATGAACTACTGCTTATTTGTTGGCCCTAAAAAAATATACAGCGACAAGATTCCCAAATGAGTCCTTGGGTTATTTAGGTAGGTATCACCTAAATGAAAATAAACCTAATGACGTAAAAATAGTTACCCACTGACAGTAGGTAGCGTTAAAAAAACGCTTGTATGAACGCCAATAGGGCTGCCCGTATGTTGTATTTCCATCGCGTCCATCGCGTCGCGCCGTCAATCGGGCAATGTGCGATAAAATAACGCCGCGTAAAAAAATCGCTCGCGTGTGAACGGATTAGGGAAAGTCCATAAGTTCTGTTTCAAGGCGTCAAAAAATCGCTTCAACGCGCGATAATATTACGTCCGTGCGAACGTGGCCTTAGTTCCAAGCATTCCGTTCCCGTTAAGCCCCCAGTACAGGATGGCCGATCATGGTCGGCGACCATGTTGGGCCATCGTGTACAGGGCCGGTTTGCGTGTGATCGCTGACTGTGAGCAATGATCGCCGGCGATCCGTCCCGTGTCGGTTTTTCGTGCACGATTCAAAGGGAGTTTGTCGCAGGCCACAAAGAGCGTTCACACGTTGGCCGATCATTCAGTTCATCTGAATATTTCTGTGTTGACTGACGTGTAGGATATTTTAGATTTCTTGTTTTTTTTCGCAATCAGGCCATTTTGTGGAGCATATTACATTGTCAAAAATATCCTTGATGTTGTATATCTTTGATAAAATATATTTTTTATTCAAATGATAGTAAAATACACTTAATTCACAATATGTATAGGAGTATTCTGTTTTGTTATCTAAAATTAAGTAAATAAAAATAAAATGAATAAAACGTTATTAATACATTATTATTATTATCTGGGTTCAATCCCCGCCCAAGAAATATTGATATGATGTAAGTATTTGTTTTTTCTGTGTCTGGGTGTTATGATATATATCTCTATTATTACTTTAATGCATAATTACATTTATCTACACATATTATACAAGATCCAGACTCTATTAATATAGAATCATTCTCGTAATAAATTAAAAGCGCTGTAAATGTAAATTGCATAAGCCGTCATTGCATACACATCCATCCTCACGGCCAGTCCAACGCAGAATGAAACCAGCGATCGTGTGAACACTGTCACTAAATGATCGCCGGTCATGGTCGCCGACCATGGTCGGCCAACTTCTACTGGGGCCTTTATATTATACTTCTCTATGGTTCCAAGTAGTTCGACTTTGGCACTTTTGGCTTTTGGCAGTCGTTTTTTTAAAGGTTTGCGCACATTTTGTCGGGGCGCAGCGAGCCGGGCCGGGCCGCAGCGTAAAAATCCGCCCAAATCGCTCGTATGTATTTTATATGAACTATCGCACACTATGCCGGGGCGCAGCGGGCCGCATAATCCACCAAGGATATTGTTGCGTGCGATGCGGCCCGCCCCGCCCCGCTCTGCGCCCCGACAACACAGTGTGCTATAGCAAGCGGATTTTTCTCGTATTACTCGGTCAGATAACATGACACCTACAAATTATACCCGTCTCTTTCACTCGATTCTGTCATGCCCGGTGCGTGAAAGGGGCGGGTATAACCTGCAGTAGTAGAAGGAATTGGAATTAATTGGATGTTTGAATTTGGTTGTACTCAAAATCCGACAATGCGCTGCGCTGCGGCCCGCTCCGCTGCGCCCCGGCATAATGTGCGGTGCGTGACGGGCACGCCGCACGATCCTTTATGATTGATTTTATTATTTTTTGAACGCAGCAAGAAATTTGTGTGACATTTCTCATTATATTTTTGAACGCAACAATTTGAAATGGATGGCATGCATGTCATACATGGCTTTTGTAGAATTAAATTTTAGCAAAAATGATTTAATTTATTCTTTATAGGTCACAAATATACGTAAATACTTGCGGTAAAATAAGCTAGTGCCAAATAAATGCTCATTTTGTATTAAAAAGTGAAAATATACCATATTTTTTTGTGATTCGTGCAGGGTGTAGATTGGTGCCCCAATATTCCTAATAAATGCAAATCAGTGTTCATTTTAGTGCTTTCTTATGAATAAAATTTAAGTATTTGCTACGTCGGTATTGGCAATTTATTTCATGAAGTGTTCCTTGCAGTGATGTGTTTACATCTGTAACTGTCCTGTAAGTATGATGTCATTGTATAACTGCCATAAAAAATAAGTTGGCGATGTGCCCACCCATTTTCCTTTTATTTTAGTTGTAATTTCAACATTGTTTTGTGAATATGTACATGAGGGAAAAGCGCAATGAACTCTATAGGTTATGGGTGATATGATATTAATAATGTGGCAATCCTTAACTTGGCCTGTAGCTGTAGCACCAGTGACACATGAGCAAAGGTTGTTATTGTTTATAAAATACTACAAAAGTATCTTTGAACTTGCTGTTCACTCAATATTTAAGTTCTTTGATACCTATTCAATTCACATTTAATTTGTGAATTGAATGTTTACAAATTGTGTTACCAGGTTGGCACAGTATGTTATATTAATTTAGAAATTGTAAACTTTTGTCAACTACCTATTATTATACATCCCATATGCTTCATCCTATTACTTTCCAATTGCTTACAATATCAAAATGATTACAATTAGCAGATTGTAAAGAAGCTGTTTGATATTAATTTCAAGTGTAAATAAGATACTTCATTTGAATCATAAAGTTATTAGCATTTGATGCCTATGTTTATGTGAGTAAAGAGGAAGTTGTTAGTGATTAGCAAATGCTCCTGCAAAAATAACCTTGATGAATATGGTTGAAATATAATAATATTACTGTACTTGTTAATTTGAACCCCGTTTAAACAGATTTAATTAATGAAATTAGTTACTCCATGCTAGTTTTACACTTTCAGTGATAACCCTACTAGTTATTAGCAAGAAGATAATGCAAAGCCACTGAGGCACTTAGTGTACTAATTTATCAATTAACTCAAGGTCGGACGAAATGCATTGTTTTGAAATGTAAGACTAGTTCTATTCTACTCTTATCTATGTATGACAAAATTGAAATATATGTTATGACTAATTTAATGGTTTTCTTTTATCACAACTGATATTAAAACTTTTAAGTATCAGAATACTATTGTTGTAGAAATAGAAAAAAACAACAATTGTCATAGTTCTAATTTTCAAGTTCAATAAAAATGGAATTCCTCTAATTGCTTAGGAAATATCTATACATTCTGAGCTCCTCTGCATGCCTTTGGAAGGCATGTAAAGCCATTGCTTAATCCGTAATTATGCTGGCTGTATTTGGAGTTGTTAATACCCACTATTGTGCATTGGGCCTTTGTGGTGGATTACCCATTTTCCTTATCCATCCATGAAGATGGTCTGTGCTTCAGCAGTTGGGACATTGATATGACTGATTTTGATAACTGACCTAGGCATGTGATTTAAACAGATAGTGCAGCAAGCCAATGGATATGGATGCGTCGCGGCGGCAGCGCACCCAGACCAAGGCCACGGCCGAGGAGCAGGCCCTTGATCAGATTGCTAGAGAAGTAAGTCTGAACATTTTATTTATATTTAATAGACATAAGTATAGGGTTGCCAGGTATAAAACCGTAAAGCCGGACTGTCCAGCTGGTTTATCCGGACTTTTGGGTATCAAGGCTGGACATGACTGGACAGTGGACACCCCGAAAACCAAGGATTTCATGCCTTAATTTTAAATCCATAATTCTCGCGCGCCGAGACCGCGAGTTCGCGAGTGTGCCAAAGAGGTAAAAAATCTGGCCAAAACCAGACAGGCCGGACACCGTCTAATTTGGCCGGACAAGCATAAAAAAATCCTGATCCTGTCCTATCTTGACTCCTGGCAACCCTATTTCTGTAGCAACAGAAACACTTTATTGGTAAATTTTGGTTCATTATTATTACATAGCAATTTTATTGCATTTGTAAGTATATCTTTTTAACAACTAAAGAACTAATACTAATAAAAAAAAAATATACTCAAGAAAAATTGCCATGAATAGGCTGTGGTAAATTATATTCAAAAGTTGTCTAAAACATAACATGGATTAAAAAGTTGATTTTAGGAATGTATTATAGACAATGTACCATTTAGGAACTATTGTAAATAAGCAATTTAAGCAAAACGTTATTAAATTCGATACCTCAATCCTGTAGTCCAATTCAATACTCACTTATTTGAAATTTTAATCAAGACTACTTAAGTAGGTAATGTTGCAATGCAAACTTTATCCTTAATGACAAACTAAAACGCAGCCCAACTCTTCATGATTCCAAGCCCAATCACTACAGATAACAATTGCTTGATAACACTGCACATTGATAAGGATAAACATATTTTTTTACAATTATTTAATCTGACTCACCTTGACTTAAAATCTTGTATGTCTGGAAGGCTGCACAGGTCCAATGATTAAGGGCTTGGTACACTTTACTGGTGATATTCTTTCACCATTAAATAAAAATTTAAATAAAGTTCAAAAATCTGTGGTAGGTAAGTGTTTGTGAACGTGATTATGGATATTAATAAATGATCAATTATTTTTGAGATATGACTACTTAAGACATTTGATTTTCTTCGTCCGATGTGGGCTCTCTCAGCGCTATGCAGGGCTTGACGCTAGCTTTTATCGGATCTGTCTGTGCGATGCCAAAACAAACGCACAGTGGTTTGAATCGATGTCTTATGGGACACATTAAAATATTTAGTATAGTTCTTGTAATTATCATATATTTATGACTAAATACCTACTAATCTGATCTGACCTTTTAAACCTAATGAATTTATTTCAGGGTATATTTTTAAATACACATCTATATCTAAAGTTCCATGAATGTTAGTACTTTAAGTACATCCTTATTTACTAATTTGTCTGTCTCTGTAACTGTAACAAACAAATTGTTATGAATATATCTAAATGAAGATCTCTTAGAGGCCTTGACGAAACTATAATTATCCATGAGAGTTATCTGAACTGCCGAATCACAGAATAGAAAACAGATGCTTTCTTTCTTTCTAGACAACTTCGTAAAATCATTTATTTATATGTAAAAAAAATCTACTTAAGCTATGTTCAAGTAGTTAACTTTACAGACAATTTATTTGACACGTGTTATATGATTTAGAACATAACATCGTTGTCAATCTCACTATCGCGATCGTCGGAAACGGGGACGTGCTCAAGTAATATTGAATGCTATTGCCTTGCCACAATGTTTATGCAGGCCGCGAAATTTTTTCTTATTAAAAATATATATATGCAATTTTTTTATCTTCTGATATGCACAAATTAAGTCCACTGTGTCGCGTGTCACCTGTCCGTGCATCGGTGACTTCGGTGCGTGCGATCGAAATAGACTTCCGCATGTTCACACCTTTGCAGTCGCACTCCCGGTGCACGTACAAAGGTGAATTTTCCTTATTATAAAACTAACGGCCGCCCGCGGTTTCACCCGCGTGGTTCCCGTTCCCGTGGGAATATCGGGATAAAAAGTATCCTATGTGTTATTCCAGCCTATAATCTATCTCTGTTGCAAATTTCATCCAGATTGTTCAGTATTTTTTGCGTGAAAGAGTAACATCCATCCATACTAACAAACTTTCGCATTTTTTATATTATTAGGACGAAGACGCAGATTGAAACGGTTAATGGGTGTAACTCAAAAGACACAACGTCTGAAAAGTATTCACTGCTAAGATAAGGGCTTAGAGCCTATTTAATTAATATCTTGGGCTCATTAGTCACGTTTAATTGTCGTAATTGTTCTGTTGGTTGAACAAAGATCGTGAGATGACAATGTCGGGCTTATTATTAAATATCTTGGATATTTCAAATTTATGAATATTGCTAGCATTGAGAATCATAACATAATAGACAATAAAAGTCACACAACCACAACATCTAGCCGACATGTATGCAGGAAGTCATCATCATATGTAGGAATTCACACTTATTCTTATTCAACTTAGTTTTTATAAGGTATGCTATGCATTCAGGAATGTAAACATTTTTACTTCGCCCAATGTTAATTAATTAGTGCTATGAAAGCAACAAAAACACTTAAACACTGAAGGTGTCCCCCAGGGGGGAGCATATTATAAAGCAGCCCCCCTTGTCAGAGACGAAAATAATATCTAAAGTTAATAAGATAAACTTATTTTTTTTTATCGTAAACTTCCCTTCCTTGCTTTTTTCGCTCGCTGAAAACTATATCCATACCGTGCATTCGTTTTTAAATCTGTGTCGATGGCGCAGTCAGCACGGACGATAGATTTACCTAATCCCCTTTGATAGTTGAAGAACAGTTGCAGTGGCTGTTAAATTAACCTCAGAACTATTTTTGGGTTCGTCTCCTAAATCTCTATTAAGTGATTTCAACATTAAAGTGTTCTCTATTGACAATATTCTTTCTCATGATTAAGATTTGTTTACTGTCTCGTTGATTTGCATCTTCACCTACTTCTTCAAACCTGATTATATTTGATCTGGTTCATTCTTCAATTAAACTGAATACGATGCAACTGCATGTAACGCATACCAGCTGAGAGCGCAATTATCGAGATGCGCGCCGAAATAGACTTGCGGCGGGCGCGCGGGATCGCTCAAGCTATTTGTGAAAGTCGAGACCTCTCGCTGGCTCTCCTCTTCGACAATGCATTTGTTAAAAAAACTCGAAACCACTTAAATCTTGCCGTAACTCTATTCTGTATTCAACGAAATAGCGTCGATTTCGTATAATCTTCAACCATTATATTTGATTATTGACAGTTCATCATTAATAAGTAAGATATATAGTCGATGAATATGGGCTTTATAGTCCTTTCTATTCAATAGGTTTTCGAGTATTGATTCCTTTTTTTATATAAAAATATGATCTAATTTAATCCAACAAGTTAGCAGAGTGACGCTCTATCAATGTCACGACTGAAATCTTGAAACGGAACTGAAGTTACGACTTCCTACAGTGAGAAACGATCATCGAGCGCATCAGGGTCTTAATTGGCCTCGCGGGGATAAAAGGTGTGGAGATAACTATAAAGATTTCGTTTTTATGGATATTTCTTTAATGATGCTACAACTTTAAAACATGTTTTTGGCTGATGCTTTCTCTAGTCTTTCTTTTTCATATTAATTTTATTTATTATTATCTTTTGCTCGCGGCTTCGCTCGCGTGCTATTCGGGGAACGAGAGCCCTCGTTTCATCCCCTAGAGTGCTTAGAGGTTGAATATTACAAAATTCTATATTAGCGGAGGCCAACATCATAGTCATAAGCGCCAAATTTCAGCTCGATTCGCAATTATCTGCAATTTATTCTTACTGAACGTATTAAATCGTATCCACTCCTGGCTCACTTACGCTCATACGTTCCGGATTTATCAGCTCAAGTGGATGCGTATCAGTTGATGAGTATCCAATATTATGGATGATGATGTCGATCGCCACTTGAACGTTTAACTCGAATTGAATTTCGCCCCATTTTGTTTAAGGCGCTACTCGGCAAAATATGGACTTTTTGATTTAAAACTATAGGACGGTTACAGTTGTTAAAAATCTGGTAATAAGATATACATTTCTTCATACCTTTATCTAGAATCGTATAGTTTCAAAAACACGATTTTATGATTTTGCCTCGACACTTTTTATTTTCGAAAAGACCTTTAAAAAATACGAAAAATGAAGATTATTCTTAAATGGGGTTACTTACACTATTGAAAATTGGTTTAATTAGTGGACACCAATAATATTGAGGATCGTATAGAAGCATTTTATTTTAAATCGCTGTAGTTTTTTAATACGAAGTGATTTTGTGTTTTTTTTGCCTAATCTGCAAAATCGGTCTCGCTCCCGCGCGCGTCGTTTTCTCATTGCTATCTCGCTTCAGCACATTTTTTCCGAGTATCGCCTTAACCATAATTACATTCATTGAAAGACTCAGGTTATAGATGAGGTGGGGTGTGAGGGGGGTAGGGAACGGAATTGGGTCGCGTACAAGACCCGGGGTTAATGCCCGAAATAACATCGATCCCTTGTCCCACTTTTGTAGAGCCTATATCTGAGACCCCGTCTTACCTTTTATACGTAGGCACCTCAAAAGGGCGTGCGATCCCAAAGTTTACTATGATGGATTGTTTTTGGGCCGGAAACTTTTCAATATTGTTTTATACTGCCCTTATTTTATAACTAAATAATTAGAATAATTAGCAGCTAAATAATATTATGTTAAGTTGTTGTATTTAAGTAAATACGGTTGTCAACTATCAAAATAGAAAGAAAAAAGCAATTGCATTTTTACATAAATCAGTATCTTTTCTAATGAAGACAATTTCGACAATGATTTGCTAGTCTTGTCTTATTATAGGCAGTAAGTTGGAATCACATAAGTTAAATAGCCGTAAATGTGTGCTTGCGTGGACCCTAGACTGCGATCCAGCCCTGACGTCAGTGGCGACCATCGATCCGTCTGCCGCCCAACCCCTAGGCCCCTGCTACCTCCCAGGCGGCTGATGCAACTCCTCCAAATATTGCATTTGTGCTTACTTCTTTAATAAAACCTTTGAAAAATACGTTGAGAATCAGTTTAAAAAGTTGCCTCATGATTTCGTCTTAAGTTATGGCGCAAGCTCACTCCCCAACTTATGTAATTCTTCAGAGATTATCTTATTTTATTTATTAAAATCAAGTCCGTGAAAGTGACGTAACTTAAGTTTTACATAACATACAAAAATGCATCATTTCCATGAAATCGTTTATTTATCGACGCAAAAAACTTTCTAAATGCATAATAAAAAATGTCAATTGCTTGTTGTAACGAGTATGATTATAAGCTGCGCTGCATTTATCGTATCGTTTATGTCTAATTGCCCGCCACTACCACACTACATTAAGGATGACTGCCATGAAAAAATCTTTCCCTGTATTTTTTTGTATATTGTGGTCTTAAGATGCTTTTCCTCGTTTTTTAATCTTCTTCGTTTTAATTCTATAAAACAAAATGTTCGACCTAGATCAAGAATAAGATTGTACTATTTGTGCTTTTTACGTTAAATATTTTCCATATGACTACGATTGTTACGTGGAGCATAGTAATGTTCACATTTTATAAATAGAAGCTGCATCTACTGCTTTTTAGATGGTTCTCCAGCTGCGTTGTAATTTCGCGCGACATTCTCTCAGTCTGAACAGGGGGGTATCCCTTTTGGGCGGGCGGCTGGAGGGGCGCCGCCGGCGGCATGCGGCAGGGAGGGGCTCCAGCGGCGCGTCAACGACCGCCACTCGCGGCCCGCCAGCCTGCCAGCACACCGCATGCTGCACCCGGTCACCTTTCAACTTTCGAAGCTCTCATTTAACAATCGCGTGCTCGTTTTAAGCTGTACTCGTTTACTTTGTGTTGCGCTCTTCACGCATCATACAAGATTATTCGCGTGTGGCATTGCGGAATGCCGTTAGTCATGAAACTGTTGTCTTATCATTCAGTACTGGTTTAGTTTCGGCGTGTACGGTATTGAAAACGCGTATACTTGCAGCACGGGCGCGTCGAACCTTAGAGCACGTTGACGGATTATGCGCGTCCGCAGGCACACTGACGCGCGGTGACACATTGCTCTTGTGAAAGTGTGTGAACACTGCATCGATTTAAAATAGACGTTTTTATTTACGAACAATGGCATGCTAGACGCTTCCTAGTGCAGTGTTAGTTTGGATTATGGTTGAGTAATTTGTTGTTGGTGTTACGATGGTTCGCCTGGGGCTGGCGATGGTGGTGGGGGTGGCGCCGGCGCTGGTGTCGTGGTGGCGCGGGAAGGGTCCGGCGCTGCCGGCGCCACTGGTACTGCCGGCGCCGCTGGCGCTGCCGAGCCCCTGCTCCGAGAAGGCTCCCAAGTGGCCGACGAGACGGTCCCCCTCTCTGTCAGATTGCTTGGAAAGCAGCAGTGATGAGGAATCTGCCCGCTCCATTGCATGTGTTGTTAGACCTAAACTAGTAAGTAGATGTTATGTTCTTTTATGTTAAAACTTTCTTACAAAAGGAAAAAGAGATGTTATTCAGCTCCCTTTTCTATTGACCCCAAACTTAATAAAACAAAACAGTTTTTGCCGAGTTTCTTACCGGTGTCTTTTAGTTCAAAAGCTTCAGTTGTGTTTTATAAGATACTAGCGGATCCTCGCGGTTTTACCCGCGTGGTACCCGTTCCCGTGGGAATATCGGGATAAAATATAGCCTATGTCACTCGGGAAGACTGTAGCTTTCTAACGGTGAAAGAATTTTTGAAATCGGTCCAGTACTTTTTGAGTTTATTCGTTCGTTACATACAAAAATAAAAATCTTTCCTCTTTATAATATTAGTATAGATTGTCGGAACTAATAATGGCATCCATTTAAACCGTGAACACAATTTCACTACATAGTATAAAACAAAGTCACTTTCTCTTTCCCTATGTCCCTTTGTATGCTTAAATCTTTGAAACTACGCAACGGATTTTGATGCGTTTTTTTTAATAGATAGATTGATACAAGAGGAAGGTTTATATGTACTTTTAATCCCGATATTCCCACGGGAACGGGAACCACGCGGGTGAAACCGCGGGCGGCCGCTAGTACAGAATATTTTGTTTAATATTATTCGTATGATTCCTTTTCAACTCTCGTCTCGACCCGACATCCTTATCATACGAAAATGTTATGTCGTCATTCGTAGTTTTCCTATCCATGTCCATATTTCGTTCTTAGCCCTCTTCTGGTCCAAAGCATTCAGTTACAGTTGCAGCGTCGATCGAGACTCGAGACTCACCGACCACAACTGAAAATAGTTCACTGTCATGGTGATATGATAACCGAGGGGTTTATAAAGGGTGTTTTTTTTAGAGGTATAGAACTTTAAGTTGGCATTACTTTTCAAGATGGCGACCGATTTGACAGCTGTCAAGTGATTTATTCTCAGTTTGGTTTGGCAATTTATCATGAATAGACTCACGCCTGAACAACGCCTGCAAATTGTGCAGTTTTATTTCGAAAAACGAATAGGAGATTGCCGTTGTTCCCGATTTTCATAAGCGAATTTTGTTTAGCGATGAAGCGCACTTCTGGTTGAATGGCTACGTCAACAAACAAAACTGCCGCATTTGGAGTGTAGCTAATCCTCAAGTGTATGTCGAAACACCGTTACATTCAGAAAAACTGACTGTTTGGTGCGCTTTATGGGCTGGTGGAATCATGGTCCGTACTTCTTCAAAAACGATGATGGCCAGAACGTTACAGTCAATGGTGATCGGTATAGAGCCATGATTACTAACTTTTTCATTCCTGAATTGAACAGTCATGATGTCCAGGAGCTGTGGTTCCAACAAAATGGCGCAACATGTCACACAGATCGTGCCACAATCGAATTTATTGAAAGACATGTTTGGTGACTGCCTAATTTCACGTTTTGGACCTGTGAATTGGCCTCTAAGATCTTGTGATTTGACACCGTTAGACTATTTTCTGTGGGGCTATGTAAAGTCATTGGTCTATGCGGATAAGCCACAAACGCTTGACCATTTGGAAGACAATATTCGCCGTGTTATTGCCGATATACGGCCTCAAATGTTGGAAAAAGTCATCGAAAATTGGACGTCTAGATTGGACTACATCCGAGCCAGCCGTGGCAGTCATATGCCAGAAATTATATTTAAAATGTAATGCCACAAGATTATCTTTCGAATAAAAAAATTCATGTCAATCGAATAATCCATCGTTGTTTTATTGCAATTTAAAGTTCTATACCTCTAAAAAAAACACCCTTTATATGGGGTCAACCACGGAATCGCGAACAAAAAATCAGCTCCTTACATTTCAGTCGAGGCGATGATTTACTTTTGTATGGAACAGCTTTTTTTATGCGATTCCATGGTTGGCACCTTAATAAAAATTGTTCGTTTTGATGGACAGTATCATCCCCTAAAATCTTTGTACTAATTAAAATTTGCTGGTGTAATTGTCATTGTTGCACTGAAAATAGCACTTTAACTTTCAAGCAAAGTCTTTATAAAATTTGCCTGCCCCTTAAAAGAAGGTATTTTTTACATAACACATCTGCAATATTTTATCAATAAGTTGTCAATACTCGTCCAAATTTAGATAGCTTGTTTTATGACTCCGGTATCGAATACTAATCAATTCGAATGATCTGTCTGCGGGAGGCAGCCGGGGAGTGGTACCGTATATTACGCATATCAAATCACATAACTGTTGCAATGCTCTTTACTTTGAGCATTATGATATGAGCATACTTTAAGCTCTTAAGGCGATACTCGGAAAAAATGTGCTGAAGCGAGATAGCAATGAGAAAACGACGCGCGCGGGAGCGAGACCGATTTTGCAGATTAGGCAAAAAAAAACACAAAATCACTTCGTATTAAAAAACTACAGCGATTTAAAAAAAATGCTTCTATACGATCCTCAATATTATTGGTGTCCACTAATTAAACCAATTTCCAATAGTGTAAGTAACCCCATTTAAGAATAATCTTCACTTTTCGTAGTTTTTAGAGGTCTTTTCGAAAATAAAAAGTGTCGAGGCAAAATCATAAAATCGTGTTTTTGAAACTATACGATTCTAGATAAAGGTATGAAGAAATATAAATCTTATTACCAGATTTGTAACAACTGTAACCGTCCTATAGTTTTAAATCAAAAATTCCATATTTTTCCGAGTAGCGCCTTAACTTTAACGAAGCAAATCTGAGGCGCGTATTGGTTTCTTAATTATGAAACTGACTGCCACAAAACCAGCTTAGAACGAAAGCAACCTTCAGTCGGCGTTTACGAATTACCGCTCGGATGTTTGGCACACAAAACATCAATAACCATCGATCATTCACCTTTGCTATTACGAAAGCGCAGTTCGTATGCGTTCGGTGCACCGGTGGGCAACGCAGATGCTCGGCAAATGTCACGATATTTAGGTGCGTGCGCGCATCTCGGTGATATCGTCACCGGCACGCCGTCCATCGATCCCGTTTGATTTCCAAACGGTGTCCGCAGTTTTTGCCGCTGGTCGCGTGGCGGGCACCCGCCTCATTATTTTTTGCGTGTTCGCGGCTGCTGCCTAGTTGCGTTTGCGCACCTTTCCCGCGCGGTTTTTCACGAATCTTTCCTCGTACCGATCAGTGATTCTCGGATTGTCGTGCGTTGCGGTTTATAACGGAGATTCCGTACTTTCTTTTCGAATATTTCTCGCTTAAAAGTTATCGCACGTCTGTGCTAGTGAATAACCAATGAAAAAATCAGTCCTCATCCCGAAATCTAATAGGTAATACACTTAACTGAAAATTGAGAGAAATTAGGAAACTTTCTAAATCTAAATAAATTTTTAAAATAATTAATAAGTATCTTTAGAACTACAAACCACAGCTTTCCGATGGGCGTGAGAGTCATTATAGAAACGCAAAAAATCGCTCCCCTGACGTCCGTCTGTCCAGTTGCGTTGAAGGCGCAGGATGCGTAGGTTGCAGCATTGTTCCTGGCAGGCTCCCGTGACGTCCTTGCTGCCTGCCAGTGTCATAAAGCTCAGGACAAAAGAGAAAGCAAGCGGTCCTCTGGGTAATTGTAAATATTATGATATATTTCGTTGAAATCCTGTAAGATATGCATGCCATATAGATTCAGAAAAAATTGCCTTATAACACTAAAATTATTGGTATCAGAAATCATATTATGTTTGAGGCATTCCGTAAAAGTTATAAGTTTAAGGTTTAATTTAGTTGGATTTTCATCCGCTTCAAAATAGCAGGTTAATGGATTTAATCAAGTAACTATCGTTTGTTAAGACTGTTATAAGACTTTGCGTGATACTTCAATCGGCTTATGGTGTGGTGTAGAATCATTCTGCGATTCTGGTCATGAATTGAAATCACTGTACTCTACTGAGTAACAACTCATACATCATTTATATAATTTAAAGGACCATTTTAATTGAGCGTCCTTCAGTTATAAATAAAACAATATCACAAGTTTTAAATAAACAATGACACTCGCGTCAATTGTTATCAAATCAATTTGTAACTGTACTGTTTTCCTCTGATAATAAAATTCATTGAATTCATTGTCGCAATATAGGTGGTTATGTTGTTTTAATAAAAATATCTGTGTTCCTATTCTTATAAAAATTATAACTTAAGTACTATTTTTTGGCTAAATGTCGTTAAGCATTAATCAGTCGTCTTTAGTAAATGTCTATTTCAGAATATTGCCAAACATTGCCCTTGTCTGTCCGCATCATCCTTGTAATCCCGTAATCATCGTAATACCTAATTTGAATTCTGCAATTCTTGCAATTGCAGAATTAAAAAATATCTTAAAATAAAATATTTTCAGATATGTACAGACAAGGAACTTTTGTCCGCCGACTTTTATCCGGAATTTAGTCCGTCCGCGAATCCAACGTATATCGACGGTTATTTCATTCGTGAAGGTCTAGCAAGGAATCAGGAGTCGCTAGATAGCTTCATGGGCAGAATAACCTTAGTTATCGTTGAATTCGCAGCGACTTTTAGGTTATGTCGGCGGACAAAAGTCCCTCGTCTGCGCAGGTCTTAAACATTATAACATATTTTCTCTAGCATCTAAATGATAAAAACTACCAGTACTTAACTACAATAATAAAAACATGTCCGAAAAATGGTCTTCATAAAGCACTGTAAATCGCCTACTGTCGACAAATAAGGGATTAATTTAAACTTTCTCATCGTTGCATGACTATAAAAATATGGGCTATTAGATTTATTCCTTAATTGGCAGCCATTACTTTATTATAGTCATAGTTTGTTGAATTTCCCAATCACATCCCCAATCGAGCAAATGTGTAATCTTTCACCGAACCACCGAACCCTCCCACTAATCAACGGACACTACAAATCCATTTTATCTTAATTACGTAGTCATCGAATCGGCTCAAATTGTAATAATTATAAATAATTTACAAAGTATGCCGGATTGATCAAATTCTTCACGCGCCTTTTTTTCTAGATGCAAGCAAGTTTAATGAGTAAGACATTTCCAATCTGCTGAGAATGCGACTAGCGGGAGATAGAAAATTCAAAGTAATTAACCTATTGGGTGGCAAGCAACTCTATCCACCATATATCTATCATAATCATAAAATAGTATAAAATATGTTTTGACTAAATGCTGTGCCAGACAGACAATGCGTGATAAATCAGTGCAGCCGGAGCGCGCGGTAGGAAGTGCAGCATACTTTATACTCTTTGAAGTGCAGTAAGCTGTCTGTAGTCCTGCGGACGTGATTCACTCCCTTCCCTACCTGTCGTTATGAGTGTACATAGAACACTGTGTGATAAGCGCAGCGATTTCTGACGCAGCGACAGCAAGGCTACATTACAGTTGGTGTAGAATAAAACCAGAACTTCTAGTTTTTACTTATTAGTATTAGTAACATTATTTCTTTCCTTGTTTAGTTAAAAAAGTCTCGATCTCGAGTGAGGTAGTAATTTACTTTATTGTATGTCACGACCTTTTGTGCATTCAAAAATCTTTGAATGACGCAACAGTTGAAATCCCAGATCCCTGATTCAACATTAAATATAGGTAGTTAAAATCTAGGAATAATCGTTCGTACGTTTTTTCAAAGCTGCTCGTGCCCACCTCCGCTACGCTTCTAAGTCCCTACGGTGCACCTCGATTATAGCGTTTTGAAGGCGGCAGGCGGCCGCAGTAGTGTAGTCACGTAGTGACGTGCGACCCACCCGACTGTGCTGACAGTCCTGCGCCGCCGCCGACGCGGGCGCATGTGCTGCTACCACGCACGGTACACCCAGCCCAAATGTGCACTGAACGCGAATACCATTCCGCCACTAAAAAAGCCAGGGACTTGCACTGATAAGTTTTTTGTTCAAATATAAAAATAAATACTTACATAGCTAAAACAAAAGAATATTAGTAAGACTCGAAAGTCATTGAAGCATAAAATTCCGATAAGATAACCGATATCGCAATATAAATGTTATCGCAATTTGTTAGTGCTAGCAGCCACGGGGACCGCTGCGAAAATCACGTCCTTCCTTTCTATTCAAGCAGCGGTTATGATGATGCTGCAACCTGTCAGTAGCGCGCGGTGAAGAGGTCGGCCGCTTAGTTTGTTGACAGACGCGGTAAATTGTGAGAATGCGAAAACAGTGCGCGGAACCAATTGTTTGATTTCCAGAAGTGTGACGAAAGATAACTTTAGTGCTCAGGCAGTGACCATGGGCAGGCGGTCAAAAATGGCTACGCCTAATAACAGTGACGAGGAGAGTGGTGGTGCCTTCACCGACGGAGACTTTGGTGATTCAGACGAAGAGACGGTAGTTGAAAATATTGGAAATAATTCACAAATTCCTGTTAATGAAACAGTGAATTCTGACTTACAAAATAGACATCTGTCTCGCCAGTATTCTAATGGATACGTAGAGCAAGCTAAACTTAATGGACATAAAAGTGTTGAAAATGGAAATTCAAGCCATGGAGAAACTAGTGTTGACCTACGTAGAGATTCCCATGGGGACCAGAATCCATCTATAGTTGGGATACTTGGTGATCAACAAAATCATGTATGTAATGCTATAAGTTTATGACTTCAAATTTTGCCTGTTCGTTTTTGATACATGCATTCTATTTTATTTAATTCTGCATTTTTGAAATCTTAGGTCAGCAAGCGGAATTAGTATCAATTTTTGTTTCCTGGTTGATTCAGCACCTTGAGTCACTAACATTTGACCCTACTAAAAATCTCTTACTCATGGTATTCTGTGGTTTTCCCCCGTTAAAATATCATAAGTTCGAATCCATGCATAAAGAACAAATCTAATCTTATCGCTTTTATTTCTTCGACACATTTGTATTCGGAGGCCAAAAAGTAATTTCATAATTTTGCCTAGGAGAACATTGTTTGCTCAATTTATCATAATCAAACTAAAAACCTTTTAGATAATATTTATGTGACGTCGTTTCTAGTGACAGGGCACACTGCCCATGTCCATGAGAGATGTTGGTTTAAGAAAAATGTTACTTAAATTACATGTAATTTGGAGATAACTGTGTTCGAGGTTACCTCTGTTGTGTTACCTTGTCATGATAATAGCCTAAATATTCAGGTACTATGACTACGCAGTTACCTTGAGATTTGGGTATAATGGGTACAGACACTGAACTGAAGTTGTGAATACTTTTTGTCATTTTTAGAAATCATCTGTATTACATTTTTGCAAGTGAGGCTGTAGTTCTCATGGCAAAATAAAAATACAATTGTATTGAAAAGTGTAGTTAGTGTGCGTACAGCAGTAGTTTGGAACACTTGTGTTGAATATTGCGGCTCACAGCTGACGACCGTCGCCGCCTCATCGCCGACAGCCTCGATATGTCGTCACCTGAAATAGTTGTACAGATTGCCTGCAGAGTGATTTTGCTCTATGTGAGTAGCTTGCTTGGGAGTTGTGGGATCGACTGGTTTGAGGACTTGTGATTTGTTTTATCTTTAAGTATCTAAAATGCCGTCATTATCAAATCAACCCTTTCAGATTAAACATAGCTCTCTTCATCTTTCGTTTTTGTAAATCTGCAAGAAATTGTATTGTAATCTTTTAAGTACTACTCTGTTACTAATGTTTTATATGAATCGAGTTTACGAATACATATGTGGATTTTTTAACTTAAAATATGCGGAGGAGTAAGATTCAATAAACTTAGTATTTTCCTTAATGATCGCGATTGTCACATTACGTCATGTTTGCATATGGTATTGAAATACATAAATGTTGTCAGTTAACACGTGCTCTGCATAATTAGATGGGTTTCCGTTGAACATATAGGCGATGTTGACATCATCGACATTGTATATTTTGAGCCCTCCCTGATAATACTCGAAGTATTTTCTATTTGTCCCAAAAGCCTTAGCTTTGTCGCATTGTCAGGAAATTCAGTCTCATTGGCGTTTTCGGTCATCGTCTCGTATGATCGGACACCGGTGTTTGTTTGGATATTTCAATGCGATTTTCCACTTTGCCGGTAACGCAATCTCCCCAATTGTTGGTGGTTTTAATCAGCAGGGTTAAAATAGAGATCGTCTAATATTGCCAAAAGTAACTGTTTATAATAAGTTTATACAATTTGTATTTGTCGATTGAAGAGCCGGGAGATTAACAAACAGTCATTGATATGCGAGGATTATCGTCTTCTAACTGGAACACTTATGTTTGCCCTTGTCTGTCAGCCGGCGCGCACGCACATGTCATTTGTTTTTCATCGACAGGATTGATTTATCCGAGGACTTTATCCGTTCATAGTCTGCCATATTTAGGGCGGTCTTGACTTGTGTCGGGTCTTGTTATTGCGACAAATGCGGCACCATTACGCGTGTAATTAATCCCGGACAAGCCATGCTGTATTTCCTACGTATTTTCTAACGAGTTAGTTTTTTTTCTTGAGCGGTTTGCCTGTTTTTATCACGACATGTATAGGAACAGGCTTTCAACGTTGGTCTGTGTGCACTTTGGCATGGAACTTACAGTTTAAATTGTTATTCAAGGCATTGCGCCTCTGGTATGAAGTCTTTACCCGGATGTTTGCCATTCCCCAACTAGCTTTTTAGAGGATACTGTTATAAGAATTAAATTAGGTATGAACATGGCATGATTTTATATAGCTAAGTTACTGTTTCGTTTGTAACTTTCACAGGTATTATTTATATTATTACTTACTTATTTTGCCCCTATTTCTCGATTTCTATGATCGCAGCTTTACAGCCGAATGTTAAGGACAAATTCCTATTCGTGTGATTCCTAAATATCGTGTGTAAACGCAGTGATTACTTTTGTCAACGAAGGATAACCCACTTGCTCCTCTACTCCACAAGCCGGCGATGACATCAGCCTGCGAGCAAACAAACCGACCGACGGTCGTGGACGCTCTTATTGTTGCGTTTTTGGACCGGCCTCGCCATCTGCGCCTGTGTGCTTGCTGCTAAACAGCTAAATTAAAACTTAATACAGCGGATTTGTGTCGTATTTCATGCGTTTTAAAAGGTCATTGGACGTTTTATCTACAGATCGTGAATCAGTCCCAATAATGTCTGCTAGAGTGAGCATGACTGTAATTTTGACCAATACCTACCAATTTTCAAAAATAATGCTGTTATACTTGCTTGGCTAACCGACTGGTCTCGCGACTTTTGATAACAATGAGTTAAATCTAGAAAACAGAAGGAACATTCTTTCTTATCGCATATTTGTGTTACTCATTGTCATAATCGTTTTAGGCATTAACCTATTGCGTTATGAAGCAAATGGATTTCCTGCCTAAGCTGTTGAGCAACATTGGGGTAACAGGTCTCACAGTGTGAGACATCAAGTTTTCCGTAAGATGTACGTTTTCAAAATAAAATGTTACAAATACCCATATACCGAGTTGGTTAAATTTAAGTAAGTAATTTAATCACTAGGTATATTGTTGGCCCCGTAACTTTATTGGTATTGTCAGTATTGTATTGTATTATACAGGTTTATTTATAGTCTCTTCTGCTAAGTAAGCCAAATATTATTATCTTTTTAGATGCTTCAAAACATAATAAGCGCCATCGAAGCATAATGTTTATAGTTGAAATATGCTGTTATCGTATTCTTCCTGGTGGCCTATATTCCTTGGCGCAGTGTTTCCGTCCTCTGGACCGTGACACTTCGACGACGGCGACGCTGCGCTTCAATGTGCGAACAGAATGTATCCGTATCAAGTGCGCCTATCGCGTTACCTCCGCGCTGTTTCCCGTCGCCCGCAGCTTGTGCTTCCTATGTTTATTATGTATCACCCCTTTAGCCGGTTAATGAAGCTTTATTGTCTCCACACCATAGATAAGCGGCCACCTGGCACTTCGTCCGCGTTGTTTTTTTCAGTTTTGCATAAAAATTTATAACCTCTGTTTTACCATCTTTACTGTGGCGATTAAAGTAAGTCATCTACTTCTAGGACATGTGGTCCTTCCAAACTTTGATGATCTGTCTGTACCTAATTAAAGTTTGAGTGGTTTATGAGTTAAAAAGCTATTAAAATATTAGTATTGTGTTACGCTATTCCCTATATCACCTGCAATAATAATAAACCTTCAATCACATTGCATTATTAATAAATTAAATTTATAAAGAATTGGAATAATTAATAAGCAAACACAAAATTACAATACTTACAATAAAATAGTTAAATATTTCAGAAAATAAAATCAATACACCTCTATTAATGTACTATTATAGGGCTTATATGTATATACATAAGCAATATAAAAACATATTGTCTTTATAACGAATTGCTCAATATTGGTTCCAATGGGCGTTGTTTCGTTGTTTTGTAAACTAGAGTTTTGTATTGTTTGTTTGTCTTATCTCTGAATTGAACATTCACAGATAAGTTTTATCGATTGCAATAAATAGATTTGACTCAAGTAGAGTTTCTTTTTGCGCCGTCAATAAATAATATTATTATTATAATATGAGTTCCTCCATTCTTTCTTCTTGGGTAATAAAGTAAGAATGTATGTGTAAACCTGATATTTAAAACTCTAAATTGTTTTCAGGGAAATTATTATAAAAGTAACTTCACTTCAATCTTACTTACCGCAACATATCCATTACTGCATGTAGGTATAGTAACGGTACACGTATTTTACCGTGGGGGATTCAACAAGTTGCAGTCAAATAATTAATACTTCTAGCAATGTCATACTACGTCATACCTTCACAATCGAAACGGGAATCGATTCATGACATTGGCCTTCACAACAGTGCAACTGTTTTTCTTTCTAACACAACTGCAATGTGGTGTGTCATCAAATAAAACAAAGAGAACTCGATCGATGCGCACGAGACGATTTAATTGCGACAGTCGTGAGAAACGTATGGTCGTAGTAATTATTTAGTAATCTGTGGAACCTATGGTATATTAATCGATTTACACGCGTTCTCCGAAGACTCTCCTCATGTATTTTAGCAAATTATGTGCTCACCCACATTAATTGTTTGTATAACCCATCCGGAGATGCACCATGTGGGTGCTGTGATGTGATTAATTACCATTAGGTACAGTTGTGGTTATTGAAGTTAAATTTTCGTTGCGGTGGCGATAATAATTCGGTACTTACACCACCAGTAACGAGAGGTCATTCCATTCCAACCCTATACTCTCTGTTCTTTGTACATTCATGATCAAAATGTGTGCTTATTTAAAAAGTCAAAGGTTAACCTTTACATTAACATTTCGAGGTTTTTCGTCATACACTGCTTTTGCGCACGACAATTGTCAGATCGTGGCGCTTTCTAAAATTTGAGGCCAAGACCCACTTTGGGTGACTTCGCTTAAGATTAGATTGGGTATGTTGTGGATTTGCGGTTCTGTGTATTTATTTTAATATTTGTTTTTATCATTGTTATCAGGCAGAACAACGGCTCGCGGCGCGGCGGGCGGCGCGCGCGGAGGCGCGGGAGATCCGCATGCGCGAGCTGGAGCGGCAACAGCGCGAGCAGGAGGACCATGCCGACAAGGCATACGACATGTACGGCAACGCTGCCTCGCTGCGCGCCACTGCCGCCGACTTCAAGGGTGCGTTCAATAATGCTGTTCTTCTGTTCACTCTTATCACAGTAGGCACGGTAGATCTGCATGCGCGAGCTGGAGCGACAACAGTGCGAGCAGGAGGACCATGCCGACAAGACGTACGACATGTACGGCAGCGCGGCCTCGCTGCGCGCCACCGCCGCTGACTTCAAGGGTGCGTTCAATAATGCTGTTCTTCTGTTCACTCTTATCATGCGCGAGCTGGAGCGGCATCAGCGCGAGCAGAACCATGCCGACAAGGCATACGACATGTACGGCAACGCGGCCTCGCTGCGCACCACCGCCGCTGACTTCAAGGGTGCGTTATAATAATGCTTATCCACATGCGCGGGGTGGAGCGGCAACAGCGCGAGCAGGAGGACCATGCCGACAAGGCATACGACATGTACGGCAATGCGGCCTCGCTGCGCGCCACCGCCGGCGCCGCTGACTTCAAGGGTGCGTTATATAATACTTATCCGCATGCGCGAGCTGGAGCGGCAACAGCGCGAGCAGGAGGACCATGCCGACAAGGCGTACGACATGTACGGCAACGCGGCCTCGCTGCGCGCCACCGCCGCTGACTTCAAGGGTGCGTTTCAATAATATCATAGTACCCAGAAGTTGTTGAAGATGATGATTCCTACAAAAGACGTCGTGTACGAGGAATTACCATCTGATACGGTTGACTGCTTGGAGCAGAGCGACGTCCGGCATCGCTAGCTCTTCTGAAAACTGGATGATCAATCTTGGGCTTGCTTTTTTCCGTTCTACGTGTTAATGCGAGCCTCACTACCATTGTCTTGAGTATCTCTTAAGTCCAAGTTGGTCAAAAAAAGGACAGATTTTTTGTTGCTAAGCTGCGTATGGATAGCGCAGCGCGTTCCTATGTGACGCGTACATCAGATACGCGTACAGCTCATATACGAACCTGAACGCTAGGTCAATCGATCTACAGAGCTACGCGACCCCCGCCAGTCAATAAAACTCGATAAACAGGCGTGGCAATCCATTCTTCCGTCCAAATATAGCGTCCTCTTTGACGCGCGACCAAAAACCGACAGACGGCGGCGGCGGATCGCCTGCCAGCTAGATAGCGCGGCACGCGTTCCCCAAGAGTGTACGCTTAGCTGCAAAGTATTGACATGGCGTTCCAGGACACGCGTTACCGACTACGCGCACCAATGTACGCGCTATCCGTACGCAGCTTAATATAGCTGTTGATTTGAATGCAAGTTGTAATTGCAGAGTCGGTGGGGCGGCGCGGCGGGTCGCGGCTGGCCAGCCTTGGCTCGGGGGCGCTCCACTCACCCCGGCGCAGCTCCGAGGACTCCGCCGACGACGCCTTCAGTATTAAGGATCTCAGGGTAAGTAAGCCTTCAGCGGGGCTAGCATGAGTAGCATGACGGCAAACACATAGTTTCTCGCGCTCCTTCCGACCAATCAGCACGTCGTCTTAAGTCACGCGCGCTATCTACGAGCGATCTGATTGGTCGAAAGTGCTCGCGACTCTTTCTCACTCGAGTCGCGCTTAAGTTGCAGTTCCAGTTATTTAACAATTTCACCACATTTCATATTAATGTCCGACAAACACGAGGCAGGTTTTTCTTTTTCAGTTCTTGTTTTTCAAACTACTAACTTCGACTTCAGTAACTCTGGGTTCGTGTGGGTATACAGATTTATCTTATTCCATTGTAGATTATAGCAGATAGAATCTAGTTTTACGAAACCAGTGTTACTAGATTGATAGCTTACTCTCCTGGCTACAAAAATGGGCCTTAAAAACTTAAAGTTATGAAGAAAATCGACCTTTTTATAACAGTAAGGGGAATGCATTTACACATACCCCATCCGAAGAAAATCGTCCTAGCCTGCCACTCAAACTTACATTTGCGTACCTATTCAATTGCAGCATGAGCTGAAAGAGGTTGAAGAGAAGTTCCGCAAGGCGATGATCCTGAACGCGCAGATGGACAACGACAAGGCGGCGCTCGGCTACCAGCTGGAGCTGCTCAAGGACCGGATAGAGGAGTTGCACGAGGAGTATGCGCAGCTACAGGTATGTATTCTAGACTAGACACATCTTCTAGTACATAAAAATTTTACAAAAATGACGATTTTTCTGATTGATTTTGAATTGTCTGCTGGCGTGCCAAGTTGCAATGGAGATCTTTAGTGCCATTTTCTCACACCAGGTGGCGCATCATCGCCATGGCCATGAAAAACTGTCAGTTTCATACTAAAACTAACCATGAAATCCACAAATAAATTTTTTGATGAAAATGTTTTTATTGAATCTGAAATTAGGACCGATGTGTTAAATGAGGGTCGGAGACCACACTGTTTTAGTAATAGGAAACACAAATATACCTGGCAAAGTAACTTTGTATATGTTGCTTAGTAATCTTCGGCAATATGGTAGAGCTATTTACATCATGATAAAGTTGCCCTGCCTGCGTCTGTTTTCCCGAATGACTACAACCCTGTTATTTTTAAAGCTAGAGTGAATAGGCTGCTTCTGGGTAAGCTCGCCCCATCTTAGGCTTCTTCTCAACCCTAAGGTTCAGTATGAAGCCAAGAGCAAGCCCAAACTATATAAAAACAAAAAAAAATGTTGCTCAGCAGGAGTTTCAATTACTTGGCTATAGGTAATATAAAAAATCTCGAAAATCCTTTAGTAAACAAATTGCCAACAACTTTGACAGCGGCCATGGCGCCATCTGCGCTAAGCTTTGCGTGTGGATCCCCATTACGATACATCCTTCGGTATAACAATGGATCCTTTAGAATGGGGAGAAACGGACAAAACTTTTTGTAGATGGCGTTTTTATTGATTTGAGTCCACTTTCTACCTAATCTGTGGGATAATAATGTACTCTTTGGTCGATGATTGGTTAAAAGATTTCATCGATTTTGACAGCTGTTATGATTGGTTGTTATTGTGACGTTATGTCACAATAACAACCAATCAACATAGCAGCACTCCAATATAATGTACGCCCTCTGTCGTGATAAAAAGTTAGTTTTCCTCCCCATTGTAGACCATTCGGTAGGACTAGTGACCCATGCCCAACTACAGGTGTCATGCAATTGATATGATAAATGGTATTTTATATTATTTTTATGCATTCACAATGCAATTTTGTAAGTATAGGAAATACGACTTATGGGGCTCGTGGTTTTTTACTATCACATTTTTCTATATGATAAATGGTGTTTTGAAAAATGGAAAATGAAGTATTTTAGAAAAAATCGACCCGTCTCACAAACGACAATGAAGTATTTTTTCTAAAATACTTCATTTTCCATTTTCAATTATAAAAATTGCATTGTGAATGCAAAAAAGTAAAAATTGAAATGATGTTTTGTTAAATTCAAGCGCGAGCACAAAGAAAAGTGTTCAGCCCACGAGCGACTGAAACGCGAGCACGCGTCGCTCGAGCGTGAAGTGTGCGCGGCCCGCGACGCCGTGCGCGCGCGCGACGCGGCCGCCGCGCACGCGGGGTTCGCGTTCGTGGACGCCGCCGTCAAGGCCAACGGGGACGCCGACGGGGGCGACGCCGCGCCGGGGTTCGGCTCCGTGCCGCCGCTCGCGCTCGTGTCGCACCAGTCCGAGCTGATGCTCAACGAGGCCGGCGAGGGCACGCTAGGTGAGTCCTACTGACACTCGGACGCCAACCGGGGCTCGGCTCGGTGCCGCCGCTTGCGCTCGTGTCGCACCAGTCCGAGCAGATGCTCAACGAGGCCGGCGAGGGCACGCTAGGTGAGTCCTACTGACACTCGGACGCCAACCGGGGCTCGGCTCGGTGCCGCCGCTTGCGCTCGTGTCGCACCAGTCCGAGCAGATGCTCAACGAGGCCGGCGAGGGCACGCTAGGTGAGTCCTACTGACACTCGGACGCCAACCGGGGCTCGGCTCGGTGCCGCCGCTCGCGCTCGTGTCGCACCAGTCCGAGCAGATGCTCAACGAGGCCGGCGAGGGGACGCTAGGCGAGTGCCGCTGACACTTGGATTATTCGCTGTTAAAGTCTTTGACAGCGCAGTCTCCAACGGCTGTCGTCGTTTTTAATTTAAAGACGATAGCCGTTGGATACTTCGTTTAAAAGAGCAGCACATTGTCAACAACAGAGGTGTTTTATACAAATCAGACTGATTACTCGATCGATTTAGTATGGGAAGATCAAAATTTTTGTCGTTTTTCGATCCATGTTTCTATGAGAAAGTTGTTCACTTATCGATTCTGAGTAGATCTTAGAAAATTGGTGCAGTGTTTAAAAATTGATCCTATAAACATGTTTACGATTGTCGTTTTCGGTGTGCACAATCAAGGTGTAGTATCCCATTCTGCTGCAACTATTGCTAGGCGACAGGATCGTATACTGTGGGAAGTAACTAGTCGTTTGTGTTTTCCAGACGTACGGTTGCAGAAGCTGACAGCGTCGCGGCAAGCGCTAGAAGGGGAGGTGCGGCGACTCAAGTTACAGCTTAACGAAGAGCGCGCCGCCACGCACAACGGGCTGCCCCACCACCGCGACCTGGACAACGAGCGTGAGTTGACACATATTTGATTGAATCAGGCGTCACTTGTCATTGTGAAAAACTAAATATATCGTGATACTGCAATACGTTCCATGTCAAGAAAAATCTATTTATTTATTATTGATGAAAATGATCAAGAGCGTGTGTCCGAACGCACTTGCAAATCGTTCTAAGTCGTCGAATTATTTCCACACTAGCTTTCCGCCCGCGTGGACTACACGACCTTATCCCGCGGAAATGTGATATTTTTCCGAGATAAAAAGTAGCCTATGTTCCTCTCCAGGCTACAAAGTATCTGTGTCTCAAATTTCAGCCAAATCCGTTCAGCCGTTGAGGCTGTTTCTACGACGATTGGAACGCCGCTGTTTTGCGTGCCATATTTATGTGAAGAGAAACTGTGCCTGTGTGCGTAACCGCGGAGGTGAAGTAAACACCACCGTCGATAATTTTATTTTATTAATTTGGATTAATTAGCGTCTAAGTGCGGTACTTTAAAATGTATGTAAATAGAGTGCAATCCTAATAAATATTCATACATTCATCCATTCCTTCTAATACAACCAAGACTTTTATTTCTCCGAACAATAATATCGCTAAACCTGCATTTCCAAATGATCATTTGGTGTTGGTTTTCGCACGAACTATCTCCTGAGGATGCCCCGGGTTGGGGGGAAACACGTGTAGAGTAGTCTAATCGGTGAAGGTGCAAGGTGTATTTATGTCTTGCTAAATGCAGGTATTGTCACAGAATATATATTAGTACCTTACGGTACAGAAATTTCACTCCCGAGTTTAGGCATGATAAACGCAAGCGTCCGGTCACCGGACTAGTCTCAATAGGCTGGCACTCCCTCGACTTGTCGCACACGCAGCGCACGCATCCGCATGTGTCGCCATCTGTCTCGCTTCGCGTGTATTACTTTCACGGATAAAGTAGTACCTCTGACAGCCCTAGCAGATTGAAGCGAGACGGCAGACAGTTATTGTACTATTAAATTAAATTAAATTAAAATCATTTATTTTCAGATGTCAAGATCCAGATTTGTTAGTAAAAAAAAATACTTAAATACTATGTTAGCACAAATGATGAATTAATTCAAGAAATGTCAAAAAATAAATAAAATAAATTCAAAATTCAATTCACAATGTCAAGAAATTCCATTTAATTTGATTAACTATTATAATTCATATTATTAACAATAATTATAGATAAAGATAAAGATAAAAATATTCTTTATTCACTTAGACATAATAAATATGTACTTATGAATCGTCAATATTTTCCTACCACCCATTCAAGACTTTTTTAACTGACAAGAAGAATGGGCGCAAGAAACTTGCCAGCGTTTCTTAGTTAGGTAACGACATTTACAAAAAAAAAACATATCGTTACCAATACAACAATTGCTTAGTATAAAAATACATCATATTAAACAGTGATTATGTTATGTGTTACATCATGACCATGCATTGCGGTCATTCAAATAATCGTCTACTTTATAGTATCCTTTGCTCATCAGCGACTCTTTAATGTAACATTTAAATTTATGCAATGGTAGTTCAATTATATGCTGTGGAACTTTATTAAAAAAGGCTATGCTTTTCCCCAGAAATGAGGCTCTGGATTTTTCCAGCCTAAACTTGGGAACGACAAGTTTATCTTTATTTCTTGTGTTAAAGCGATGAATATCGCTCTGCTTTGCAAATGTATTATAATACTTTTTCACATAGATTATATTTTCATAGATGTATTGTCCTGCAACAGTTAAAATGTTTATTTCTTTAAATAGATCTCTTAAAGAATCTCTCGATCGGAGGTTGTACATGGCGCGAATAGCCCTTTTTTGGAGCACGAATATACTGTGGATGTTAGCGGCTGAGCCCCACAACAAAAGGCCGTAGGACATAACACTATGAAAATAACTAAAATAGACTATTCTAGCCGTTTCAATATCGGTTAAGAGCCTTATTTTCTTAACTGCGAATGCGGCCGAACTGAGTCTACTCGCCAAGGCTTCGATATGAGGATCCCATTGTAGTCGCGAGTCTAATATAATACATAGAAACTTTGTATTGTTAATGAATTCGACCATAACGCCGTCTAGTCTTATATGAAAATCAACTTGTCTTACATTAGGTAACGAAAATTTTAAACACTTAGTTTTCTTTGAGTTTAATGATAAATTATTACTATTAAACCAATGTGACACTTTTGAAAGAGCACTATTCACTTCGTCAGAACAGTCATCACCTCTATCTACTTTAAAGACTAGAGATGTATCATCGGCAAATAGCACTGTCTCACATAAATTCTTCGCGTAGTAAGGAAGGTCATTTATGTATATTAAAAACAACAGCGGGCCCAATATTGATCCTTGGGGTACGCCCATAGTAATGAGAGCTCCGGTAGACTCAGTTTTATTAATAACTACCTTCTGAGTTCTTTCATACAGATATGAATGCATAAGGCTTACTGACATTTCAGAAACACCATAATGTTTTAACTTCCTTAATAGTGTTTGGTGATCAACACAATCGAATGCCTTGGAAAGGTCACAAAAAATAGCGATTACATCCTGCTTGTCCTCCCAGGCATCAAGTACATGTTTTAGAAATGCAACTCCAGCATCAGTTGTACTTTTACCTTTTGAAAAACCAAACTGTTTCTCATGCAGTATACTATTTAATTTAAAATATTCTAAAAGTTGAGCATAAATTAATTTCTCAAATATTTTACTTATTGCTGGTAGTATGGATATAGGTCTAAAATTTGCTGGGTCACTTTTGTCACCAGCTTTAAATAGAGGAATTATTTTACTATTTTTCATTAAATTAGGAAAGACCCCTTCACAATCAATTTACTATAAAATGTATGTCTCGTACATTATATTAGGTACTTAATTAATGCGATATACCGATTCTGCCTTTGGATTAATCAGAGCGGAAACCCAGTGCCTTTGTAAAGGACTGTCGGGTCTGTTAGCGAGTAAATTTGTTATGCCGCTGGGGCCGCCAAGCATTCTACCTCTAACAGATGAAATTTTGTTGCGCATTACGGCGTGAAAGTCATTTACATGTGCACTATGAACGCTATATGCAATGCAAAAGGTTGAAATTAGGTTGTTTTCCAGAATAGTAGGTAAATATCTCGGGGATTTTGCGCCGCTTGTATGGAAGTGAGACAGGCCTGGTATTGTGAACTGGTATTTTCGTGGTGTGCATGTGCAATTTTTTGCGGGCGGGCGGGCGGTGCATCTTGCATATTGTGTTTTTTTGCGGAAGTAAGCTACATAATATTTAGTTTTTCACTATGAGTTGACTGACACAGCACACAGCCGGCGGGGTGCGGCTTCGAGCGATTGCAATAGGGGATCGGAATGTTTTTTTTACTTATTTTAAATGTTGAAAAATGGAAAATGAAGTATTTAGAAAAAATCGACCCGTCTCACAAGTAGCTCCGATGGGACCCGAACCCACGACCTTTCGCTATCCGGGCGACTGCTCTGACCTCTGAGCTACGGAATCGTTACGAGAAGCGTCGAATTTATCCAATACTTCTTACGCGCTGTATAGGCAGCGTTGATCGTGATCGGAGTGCATCGGAGCTAATAATGTGAGACGGGTCGATTTTTTCTAAATACTTAATTTTCCATTTTTCAATAATAAAAATTGCATTGTGAATGCAAAAAAGTAAAAATTTAACTTTACTATTTATAATGTTTTTAGAAATGTCAGCAACGCAACGCAACATATGTATGTATTTATTTTCAAATATACCAATTTTTCAGATAATATATGTATACTTAGAGCATCAAACTTTCTTATTATATTTTTCTTAGACAGGGACAGTGCCATACTCTCGCCATATAGAATTTCGTTTTAGTAAGAGATAGCTAGAGTCACGATTGGTCACAATTCAGCAGTACATTACTTCCTTATTATTAAAAAGATTGAACTTTTTATTTTTTATTTTGATATACCTACCTATGTAGGTACTTTAATGTTATATTTTTAAATGTTACTATTAAATATCTACATATTATTATCAATAACAGTCCGATCCCCTATCAACGATTGGATAAACTACTGCTACCACAACTGCGGCACTTTTCTTTCTTTTATCATAACAAGACAATCATTAGCGTGTACGCACCAGTTTTCAAGGTGCCGATATTTCTAGAGGTTCCAAAGTACATTCCCGGTCGGTTAAATATTGAAAATGAACTTTTCAATATTTCCTCGGGTCTGGGTGTACTGTACGTGGTACCCGTCGTTGTCTCCAATTTCCATAACACTAGTGCTTAAGGTGTATCGATGAGCTCAGTAGCGCCGCCAATGGAAATAAATCAATTACATTTTATTAAAGGCTTAGATTAAAAGTTTCGGTTATTTTGCGCAAATAAAAGAGTAAAATGCATTTTATAAATATACTTTTAAGAACTCAAACTTACGCAATGGGTCGTGAATCTCAATAGTGCCAAAAGTGGCCACATTTAGCAATATCGAGATCCATAACTTAATGCTCATATGAGGCCATGTTTAAAAATGCATTTTTCTCCTCTATTTGCGCAAAATAACCGAAACTTTTATTCTAAGCCCTTGATAAATCGTAAATGATTTATTTCCATTGGTGGCGCTACTGAGCTCATCGAACCACCTTAAGCTACTATACTTTGGTATTGGACCAGTGTATTGTATGTGATGTGATGGTGTCTAGTAGGCGTCTAATTAGTCGTTCCACTCGTCCACAGTGGAGACCCTTCGGCGCTGCGTGTCGGAGGCGAAGGCGCGCGCGGCGCGGGCGGAGGCCGAGGCGGCGCTACAAGGCGCGGCCGTGGCGCGGCTTGAGGCGCAAGTGGCTCGCCTGCGCGCGAGACAAGACCATCAGGACGAACACGAGGAACAACTCAAGCAGGAGCGCCGCCGACTGCAGCGAGAGGTGAGCGACCACTTACAGGGTGTATAGAACGGGAGGCCGAGGCAACGCTACAAGGCGCGGCTTGAGGCGCAAGTAGCTCGCCTGCGCGCGAGACAAGACCATCAGGACGAACACGAGGAACAACTCAAGCAGGAGCGCCGCCGACTGCAGCGAGAGGTGAGCGACCACTTACAGGGTGTATAGAACGGGAGGCCGAGGCGGCGCTACAAGGCGCGGCCGTGGCGCGGCTTGAGGCGCAAGTAGCTCGCCTGCGCGCGCGACAAGACCATCAAGACGAACACGAAGAACAACTCAAGCAGGAGCGCCGCCGACTGCAGCGAGAGGTGAGCGACCACTTACAGGGTGTATAGAACGGGAGGCCGAGGCGGCGCTACAAGGCGCGGCCGTGGCGCGGCTTGAGGCGCAAGTAGCTCGCCTGCGCGCGAGACAAGACCATCAAGACGAACACGAAGAACAACTCAAGCAGGAGCGCCGCCGACTGCAGCGAGAGGTGAGCGACCACTTACAGGGTGTATAGAACGGGAGGCCGAGGCGGCGCTACAAGGCGCGGCCGTGGCGCGGCTTGAGGCGCAAGTAGCTCGCCTGCGCGCGCGACAAGACCATCAAGACGAACACGAAGAACAACTCAAGCAGGAGCGCCGCCGACTGCAGCGAGAGGTGAGCGACCACTTACAGGGTGTATAGAACGGGAGGCCGTGGCGGCGCTACAAGGCGCGGCCGTGGCGCGGCTTGAGGCGCAAGTAGCTCGCCTGCGCGCGCGACAAGACCATCAAGACGAACACGAAGAACAACTCAAGCAGGAGCGCCGCCGACTGCAGCGAGAGGTGAGCGACCACTTACAGGGTGTATAGAACGGGAGGCCGTGGCGGCGCTACAAGGCGCGGCCGTGGCGCGGCTTGAGGCGCAAGTAGCTCGCCTGCGCGCGAGACAAGACCACCAAGACGAACACGAGGAACAACTCAAGCAAGAGCGCCGCCGACTGCAGCGAGAGGTGAGCGACCACTTATAGGGTGATAGAACGGAAGGCCGAGGCGGCGCGGCTTGAGTACCCGTGAGTACCCGTCTCACAACCAGCTCCAATGCGACGTGCAAGACGGGTCGATTTCTAAAATACTTCATTTTCCATTTTTCAATAATAAAAATTGCATTGTGAATGCAAAAAAGTAAAAATTTAAATAAAGAGCAGTTTACATTTTTCTAAAAAATCTTTAAGGAAATACTATTAAAAAACCCGTTTTAATTTTGTGTCTGTTCACCCAGCAGTTCTATTCACCCAGTTTTACTCGCTTCTTTCCAATCTGGAACTTTCCTTGAAAACACCTACTTTCCCACCGGAACTCTCAAGATATAGAAGATATTCAATAATGATGAATTAATTATTATTCGAATTAGCAATAGACATGTCTCTTGTGAAATACATTGTATAATTTGTTTTCAGGAAGTCATTGACTTCTGGGCCGTTATCAATAATGGCGACAACTAACGGTACGGAGCCCACCGTGTGTGAACCTCCCGCAGCCAATTTACTATAATACCTTAATCTGTGACCCCTATCTACTCGTTATGTATAGAAACAAGTGAAAACTAATATTTTAACCGACATTGTGAATATAACTCGTCCACGTAGCAAGCTTTTGTTTAATATGTCCGAGTTGCCAGTAAAAGAAAATTGATCTCAAAAATTATTCGTAACCTTGTAACTTTTAATTGATTCTGATAGGAATCGTCCAACATGAATTACAATTTTTAAAATAATATTATGTATATTAAAAGACACAACAAAGAATTAAACAAATTCGAACACTAAATTGGCGTCAAATCTATAAAAAAAAAAAGGTCGGCAACTCCAACCCGCATGTTGTAAATAAATTATGACCCCTCTGCATGACACAGAGGTCCTCGTCACAGTTGTACTCGTTACTAAGACATTTATTCAATATTGCAGGCGCGGGAAGCCCTGAACCGCGTGGAGGAGTTGGAGACGGAGAACGGCCACCTCACCAAGCGGCTGGACAAACTCAAGAACGCCAAGTCCGCGCTGCTCAAAGAGCTGTGACCCGCCCGCGGGGCTCACTCTCGGCTTCAACTCGCCGATACCACCGGAACTCACCAACTTCACCATAGGAAAGTATGCGTCTGAACTTAGATATACAATACATCGTGAGCGATGATTATAGAATCGCAGGGCACAAACGTTATCGTAGGGCTTTGGAAATAATTATGCAATCTATGGATTCCTAGTCCCAAAGCTTATTAAGATATTTTGTAGCGCAGGAAATTCGGTCCTAAGTATGTATATCCCGAATAATACGGCCTGGAGAATGCAGCAATAGGGTATTTTACTGTTGTTGAAATGTAGATATTTAATGATGACGTTAAAAAATATTGCAATTAAGAATACCAAATGTGAAAAAATAATTTGAATCTGTTTTATAATAAAAGAATTATAGTCTGTTTGATTTTGACTATAGCTGTCTCTTTCTAAAACGAAATCTTCTATGGCGTGACTATGACGCTACTAACCCACTGACGTCACTAAGATAGCGTCCTGGCCTTGTCTAATTATAAAGTTTGAAGTCCTATATCTTTGAAAATATTCAAGATAATTCAAAATGAAAACTTGTTTTGTGTAGCTACAGAAAACAAGTTTTATATTTCGAAAAACATTTTAAAGAAATAAAAAAAAATCAGTAAAATACCGTATTACTGCACCGAGGAAATCAAATTGACCCTGATGTTTATAATTTATATATTTTGTATTTAATTAACCGACTAAAACGGTTTTGAATATCAGAAACACTTGTACGAGACTATTTAGTCATGTTTAATAAATTAGTTTTAAAATCGTATGACGTCATATAATCGCGGAACTAATTTTTAATGTAACCGATACGTTGGTTTGGCCCTGATGTATTCTAGGAGCCTTTTGTAAGAATTCAGTATGAAAATAAATATAAATTTACACAGCTTATACGGCGCGCGACTTGTTAGGGTATAATCGGCCTACCTCACCTTCCATGAGACGCTCGCAATACTGAGTGAAATTGGAAATAACTTAATAACCTTTTTGTTCGAAATTACACACTTTCTGTAGTATTTTTTTGCATTTGATTCACTCATTCCTAACCACAAAGCATTTCGTAATCTGCAATCAGTGACTAACGTAGTTGTAATGAAAATACTGAAGCTTTTAATTAATTAACTGCAAGATTTACCAAATACCGTTTATGTTTTATAATATTCATACTTCATTCATAGCATAGCAATACTCAATTTAAGTTTGAATCAAAATAAATACATTTGCATGAATACGTTTCTTACCATGATGATCAAAAGTCAAAACCTCTGGTGCGATGAGTCGCAGCCGAAATATTATTGTCATAATCTGAAAGACTGCTTGTGATATTCAGTACATGCTTACAATGTTTTAATAATTGACATGGCTTTGAAAATTCAGGCTTACTATTAAATACAACTTTTTTTTTAATATATGACCGTACGGCAATAGTTACAGACCATGCTCTACAATATGATAAAATATTTATTCACGTCTGGCACTCCAAATTGGATTAAATAATATCCATCCATTATATTATATTATTTTACCTATACATTTGTTTAGAAGTTTTGCAATGATTCAGTTCCACATTATATACAACTGGTAGTTTACTTACTTCATAAAATAATGTTTCTCTGAATACTGTATAGAATGGTCTGAAACCACTAATAAATGGTTGTGTTCTAAATAAAATTGATGTATAATCGTTTTATTAATAATAATTTTATTGTTAATTGCTTTATACTTCTAAAAATGTAATATAATGTGTATAGTTTAAAGAATATTATTTTAATTATTAATAATTATTTATTTGTCATTTGTGTAATTAATAGGAGACAAGAATATGATGGTATTTTCTTTATAGGCTTTATTAATAAAAAGTTTATTTAACTTGCCGATTATTGTATGTAATATTGATTCGTTTCTCTTGTTTTATATCCTTGCCATTAGTATCACAACACAAACTGAATTGTTTAGACAGAGTATTGAAGTCAATCGCTTTATAACATTTAGGATAGTAAGTAAACGCTTCTATGAAATAAAAATGTGATTGCTCAAAAATGTACTGCAGTGATTGTGATAGTCGAGTGCGATGTAAACGTCCATTATGAGTAGTCGGGCCAGCGTGCGTGATGTGTATTTTTTATATTTTTTGAGTAATACGTTATTATTTACTTTACATGGGAAAGTTACCATTCTCATACTAATCAACAACTATGATTTTAATTCATTCACTTGTGCATAATCTCTAACTCTGCTGATGTTTCTGTATTCTTAGTAACTTTGAATGTAATATGCTGTCTTACAGGTCTCATAGTAACAATTCTGAAGTGGATCGAGTCGATGTATATAATAATATTATTAATGATAGTGAAGCTTCGGTCACGCTCACTTCTGTGCCATGGCGCACCAAAATGTGTTAGGATACAAATTAGTTGTGTACCGGTAGTCTGCCTAGATGGTTTCGATATTGCGGGTAGTGATGAGCTTGTTGGGCTTGTATTAGTGATGTAACGAATGTTAAATTTTTAACATTCGCGAATGCGAATGCGGATGCGAATATCTGCCGCTGATATTCGCAAATGCGAATACGAATGCGACTGTTTCACATAAGATTCAAAACGTATTTATAGAAAGGATAAAAATTCTCGAGAAACTGTCACGGGTGCCTTACAAAATGTACAAAGATCACAACACCTTTTCATCACTCGAATTCTACTCAAGACGAGAAGAATATACGAAAGGTACGTCTCAAGATTAATCAAGAGCGTGTTTCTAGATGGACTTTTATATATTACAGCGCTTTTGGAAGTCCAAGAGTACTAATGAACTTACGAATCCACAAAAAAAGCCCCAACCGATTTCTGAAAAGTGGATATTTTTTCTTGCGTTCATATTCGCACAGTGTTTGCGAATACGAATTCGAATGCGAATATCAAAAAATAAGCGAATATTCGCGGATGCGAATGCGAATATTCGTTACATCACTAGCTTGTATCGATATCCGTTGCACCTAAGTGTACGGCCAGAGTGCCCGCTCTGGTCGAGCGTCGGGCGGGGCGGGGCGGGCAGCGTTCATCATTTGGTTGCCGACGCTCCGGCCGCTACTCGGGCCACCACTATGCGTTAGCATTTGTTTAACATCAACGCTGCCCGCCCGACGCTCAACCAGAGCGAGCACTCTGGTCGTACACTAACAAGCATAGTCACAAAATATCGTGCGTATCTTGTACATATTTTAAGTTTTAAGTGTTTACGATGATTGTGTTTATAATAAACCGCATATTTATATCAACAAATTTGTTAGCAGTTGATCTGCATTTGGGTAATATTTGTAAAATATTGTTTCCGAATTAGTCGATTCCGTGATTATGATTTAAATGTAGAGAAGTGTGGGCCCTCGAACTAGGTACGTACGCAAACCGCAAGTCAATCGTTTTGTATATCATTTTGTAAGTATGATGTATGTATTTTGGTGCTGCGTTACTAATTTATTGTTTTATTTTTAAATAGAATGACCAACTCTCTTATACGAAGCGAATCCGATGTAATGTAAAAAATTAGATACTTTGAATAAATTTCGCTCTAGAATAAATTGTTTTATTTAATATATATTCCAACTTCAATGGCTAGCGATAGCAAAACTGCATCGAATGGCGATGATGTAGCAAATCTGTTTGCTGAACAATTTTCCTCAGTGTATAACAAAGACGTCTCAATTCACAACATTACCCAATCTCATGCAGCAGTTAATAACTATATTTCTGCTCTAAAATTTACGGAAAAAGATATATTAAAGGTTATTAAACATCTGAATGTACATAAAGCCCAGGTCCAGATAACATTCCACCGTTGTTTGTTAAACGATGTGGAAAAGCTCTGGTAACGCCATTAATGATTCTGTTTAACAATTCAATAGGTGAAGGATGTTTTCCGGACGAGTGGAAAAGGGCTAGAATAGTACCTATTTACAAAAAGGGTGATCAAACTATTGTGAAAAATTATCGCCCTGTTTCAATTTTGTCCTTCTCTAAAATTTTTGAGTCCTTAGTTTACCCACATATTTATAACCTTGTAGAAAACCGTCTTTCAGTATCGCAACATGGATTTAGAAAGGGACGTTCCGTCGACACTAACCTAGCCATAATGATCTCAAATGTATCTAAAGCCGTCGATGCAGGAAAGCAAGTCGATGCGATATACACAGACTTTAGCTCCGCATTCGACAAAGTAAGTCATGTACATCTTTTGTCAAAACTAAAAAACCACGGGTTAGGTGGATCTTTGCTTCTCTGGTTTGGTTCGTATCTGGCAAAGAGACCTCAAGTAGTATCTGTGGCTGGGTATGACTAATGTATACTACTCTCAATCCGGCGTACCACAAGGATCCCACCTAGGGCCAATATTATTTTTAATTTTTATTGACGATATTACAAAGTATATTCAAAACAGCCATGCATCGCTCTTTGCAGACGATCTTAAAATATACCGTTCTATCAACGATGAATCGGATTCAAAACTTTTGCAAAAAGATCTAGACAATGTACTGATTTTTGGAAAAATATTTTCATATGACTTTTACAAAAAAACATAAGAGCATTCATACGGTTTATGTACTCGTTGGATGGCAGCCTTATCTCAAAAGTCGACAAGGTTAAGGACCTTGGAGTTATAGTAGACAGTAAATTAAAATTTAACTACCACATCGACGCTACTGTGAAAAAATCGGCCCAGATGCTAGGTTTCTTAAAACGCAATTTACAAGGATTTCAGCGGCAAAATACAAGAATGTTACTTTATAACAGTCTAGTTCGTAGTAGGCTTGAGTTTGCGTCTATAGCATGGAATCCAATGTACGCTAATTCCTCCCAAAGACTCGAAAGTAAGTATACAAAGAGCCTTCACAAGATACCTAGCATATGTCACACCGAGTATAAGCCACAGAATTCCATATAACACGCGGTTAAAATTTTTTGGTATGGCATCTTTGAAGAATCGTCGTCAAATTCTAGATATGTTATTTCTCCATAAGACTATAAATCAAAGCATCTCGTGCCCAGACTTGCTTGCCTTAATCAATTTGACTGTCCCGCGAAAATGTCCAAAAAATCCAATTACAAAAAGTTTTACCTTGCCTCCATACAGAACAAATCTCGGTCTTCATTATCCCTTAGCCAGAATATGCAACACATATAATAACCTAAACGCTAAGTCCGCTGAACTGGATATTTTTGATGCTACGCAGAATAAATTTAGAGCTATATTGTTGAGACTGCTCGAGCCAAATGAATAGTGCAAGGTTGTTTAACTTAAATTTTGATATTATTTTTTTGTACATAGGTATTTTGTCTTTATGTATTATTTAATAATATATCACCCCTAACTTGTTTACCACTAATTATTTGGAATTTATTTTAGTTGTTTCTTTCTTTTAGTAATCAGGTAATTAAATTATAAGTATAAGTACGTTAAAATAAAATGTATGTGTTATAGATTGTAATACTTAAACTGAATTACTATTCATAATAAGATATACACATAGTACATTATTATGTAAACGCAAGAATGCTGTGTATACTTGTAGTGGCTTGCATATAGGCCCAAATATATTAAGTGTTTCTTACTCAAAAATGTTTGTATATGTTTAGCTGTAAGTATACCTAATTAAATAAAATAAAAAATAAATAATAAATATATACTCTCATATTTATGATAAGCGATAGAATGTATTGCTAACGTACGAACTACTTCAGCCGTAAAACCGTCACTGCTGTGTACTTTATGTACAGTGGTGGCCACATAATTAAGGACGCCAGCCGATTTTCATACAAACGAGATAACTTTGAGGCCTTGGTTCTCCACCAGGGATGGACCGAGCTGTAATCTGATGATGGCTTTCCAGAGGGTGAATAAAGGAGACCCAGATCGCTATACTCACCCAAATCATCTAGACAGCATTCTAAGATCTGTTTCGATATGTATAAAAAAATCGCCAAAATTGCATTAAAATGTATAGAAATCTTGAAACGGAGAACTCTGATCCTTACATCTCTTAGAATGCTGTTCAAATCAGTTGGGTGTGTATAGCGATCTGGATCTCCTCTATTCACCCTCTGGATAGCCATCATCAGATTATAGCTCGGTCAATCCCTGGTGAATAACCAAGGATTCAAAGTTATCTCGTTTGTATGAAAATCGACTGGCGTCCTTAATTATGTGGACACAATCCCCGAGCCGCGTAGACATGCGAATGGTTCGTCTCGCGTGCCTCAACCTGAGTCATATGACGGATACGTGCGTCCCGAACGACACATGCTCAAGCCATCTCAAGCTGAGCATGCAAACCACCACGCACGGTGTTCGTCAGTAGAACACGCAAACAACACCTGTCCGTCCACAACTCCACACGGAGCGCACGGCTCGTAATGAGGCGGCGTTCGCAATCGTATGACACGTCCACACAGCCCGAGGCATGCGAGACGAACCATTCGTGACGCACGCCTCGCGATGTCTGTGCGCGGCTCGGCGGGCAGCCTAACCTGCCGGGTAAAGCCGGCGGGCCGCCCCGGCTTTCGTCTGTAGAGGCCTTAACCTAACCACAACTAACCAAACATTACCTCTTCACTTTATGGGGGTTTTTAATTTTTATAAGTCCTGCACCCCCTTTGCTTCTCTCTAATCCTTTCTTCTGCATTATCTCACTGTTATTGATGGCCACCATCTCGCACGTAAACACACAGCTGACAGCGCAAAAAGGGCCACAAGCGTCGTGGAATGGAACTACATTAGGTACTATGCGTCCAGCCATAATATCTGCCCAGGCAAATCTTAATGTGGCCAAGTGACTATAATAGGCCAAATCGACAAATTGGTTGCTTGAGATTTTTAAATTATTTTTATACATTCACAATGCAGTTTTGCAAGTATAGGAAAAATATGATAGTACGGGTTCCCGGAGGCGCGGGTACGAATCCCGCCTGAAAGCTACTTATATAGGGCTCGTGGTTTTTTATCTCTAATCTCTCTATATCTGGCGGAGACCAAATAACAAAACGTCGATTAAACACAATTTGGCAAGTGATCGGCGGACACATTTTGTCCATTGCTTTATTATGGACCCTCTCACTATTTAATATGCATTTTTACGCAACATTCGGATAACCGGTAACGGATAGAGGGCAAAAAGAAATAGCAAGGTTCCATGACAGCTACAAAAAAAAACAAATACAATTCAGCACTGTAATCGTAGGCCTCGTCATCGTACATCGTGTTAAATAAGAGTGAGTATCCCCATGAATGGTTGTACAGTCAGCGTCAAATTGATATAAGCGCGTAGAGTAGTCAAAAAGATCTGAAAAACATAAACGCATTTTGATCTAAGCAGTGCGAATCATCATATTGTTGTAACCGCGCAAGGTGTTCAAAATATCTAGGCACGCATTGTTTCATATTTATATGAGCAGTCAGAGTGTTCAAAATATCTAAGCAAACAAAGCTCTCAAAATATCTGTGCAATATGGTGTTGTACATTATGCACAGATGTTTTGATAGCTTTGTTTGCTTAGATAAATTTGAACACTCTGACTGCTAATATAAATATGAAACAATGAGTGCCTAGATATTTTGAACACCTTGCGCGCTTACAACAATATGATGATTCGAACTGCTTAGATCAAATTGCGTCTATGTTTTTCAGATCTTTTTGACTACTCTAGACGCTTATATCAATTTGACGCTGACTGTACGTCCTTCAAGTTGGTGTCACACAAAAATAGGTATGAAAAATCAAATTCAAATAAAAGATAAATAAACATTCTATCAAATTTATTACACCTAAGATAATGGTATGAATGAGGAAAAATATGAAGGTGAAAATGAAACAGGAATAAGGTCAGAACAAAAGAGAGAAGTCAGAAGTAGCAAGTTTGCGGGGCGCGCTCAAAAGAACAAACCCTCTATAAATTTTAATGCCGGCTGTGCACGTTGACTTAACCATTGGCCAATACATCGTACATTGACACCTTTGAAAGAACTATTTTAAACTTGCTCGTTCAAAAGTGTCAATGTACGATGTATTGGCCAATGGTGGGCCAACGTGTACAGCCGGCATTGCTTCGATCAACAATAACATTGTACGATTTTGAATTAATTCAAGTTGTCATGGCAACTAGCTTGTTTTGATTTGAGCTTTAAGGCTGCCGCACACCAAAAAGTATCGCAGTCGTGCTGCATTGCGTCTCCGTGCGCATGATTTGTAATATTTGAACTTGTACGCGTAAGTTCACACCGACGACGGAGTCGCAGACGCATTGCGATGCAACACTGTCGGTGTGAACCTACGTGGCGTGTGGTGTATCAGCCTTTAATCAGTACATGTGTGAAATGCTTCCTATGACTGCTTCCTTGTGTTCTGAGGGAATCAACTATAGATAACTTTGAAATGGTACTTTTACAGTTGTTATATATAACTTAACCTATCTGAGAAACGTAGCACACGGATTTTTCTGCTTTGTGATGTCGTCATACAGCGGTCATAATACAATTCTATATGACGATACATCGTATTTCTAAGAAACGGGATATGTACACAGAAATGCCATCCAAGTGAATTTCATTCTGCTAGTTCAGTTCTAAACTGGCCTATTTTAGTGACCCACTTTAGCAATGAATCACAGAACTACAGTCTATTCAGTGGAACAAAAGATTTTATCTATACAATGTTGATGTCTCTTTTAATATAAAAATATGAAACATTTATTCAAATAAAATCCACGTTTTCATATCATAAAATGGATAATGCATGTAAAAATGCATATTTCTTATTATTAAATGCATTTCATAGATAAAGAGACATATCAAGATTGTTTAAATCTTTTGCTTCGCTAAATGGAGTGTGATGTGATATTATACAAATTATTTGGAAGTATTACAACCATAGTAGCTAAAATAGGTTATTGACTAAAATCAAAATAGTAAGCAAGTACAGTCATACCAATTGAATTATGACCCATTTCGCTAATAATATGTGTGAAAGCATCAATACCTACTATAAAGGTGAGTCTCAATGTCAACAAGTTTGAATTTCAACCTTATAGAATTTTAATATCTGTTAAGAATTAACTTAGTAACTCACAATTCAATTAGTTCAACTGTACATATTTTAAATTTTGCGTACCGTACTGCTTAAGTCAGTATTAAAGATTGTTATTACACAATAACTCCATTACTATGAGTCTTATTAAATTTCGATGCAGCTCAATTTTAAAAGTTAACTGTCTTTGCAACACATTGATGTACTCTAGTATTATCATAGTATTATTATGATAATACTAGAGTATACCTAAACAAAGTTCACATGCCAATAAAAAATTATAGAGCCATGTGAAATTTGTTTAGAAAATAAGACCAGTGATTTTTATTAATATCACTCAACTTTAAGATCACTCAATCAAGTTCAGTGGGTTTTGTTTAGATAATAAGAGGAAAATGGTTTACCAACATGTTCAACAAAGAAAATTATGTTTACTATTTTTCTAAGAGCAGAAAAAGCTAGAAATGTAGAGTGGATTACACTTTCTACATAAATGTATCAAGAGTATGAAATGAGCACTAGCTGAACAGATAACCACAATTACACAAACAACTATAATATCAGCTAATAATTATAATATTACTTTATAATGTTACCTAGATACTTAACATAAATTTGCTGAGAGTAATGAGCCCAATGAGATATAACTATTACCCTAAAGCCCGAGCTTACCAACAGTTGGTTATGTTTACTGTTGGTTAACACATATAAACAGCAATCACGTGAGTTAACCAACTAAATAACTAATGTGACCAACAGTTGATGATCCCAGCCGGCCTAGCATGAGCGGCTTTTATCGACTATTGATGCATGATAAGAGCCTATATCTTGCTTACACCCTTAGTGGGGTAAGCAAGACAGCATGACATGCTATATCATACCGCATAATAAAAGCCGCTCATACTAGGCCGGCTGGCCTCAGGATGACAATATTATTTAGTAACATATTTTGTAAAGGGATCTATTTATGTACCACTCATGTGACCAATGTTATGCTTCAAAATATTGGGCTCACTTTAAAAATAACTAATAGCACAAAATATTGTTCAAGGTACGGGGTGCTGGCTCGGTGTGAGTCCTCCATGTTCAGGGCTGTGCTTTTGCTTTTTCCTCTTTTTCTCCTTTTTCCGTTTCCTTCGCTCTTTGTCATCATCATGACGCTTCTGCTTTTTCTGAGCCTTTTTATATGTGTCTTGATTTGAAGAATCTGTAAATATTTTTAAGCTTAATTATTAAAATTTCCTTACCTATAATAATTATACCTAATAAAATATTTGTTATGGCGTCAGACATAGATAAGATGGTGGTAGCCAGCCAGGCGGACTTTGAACAACCATTAAGCATATACTATATTTACAATTTTATTTTACTACATACAACATGACAATAAATTTGTAAAGCAAACCTTGCAATGGAGTCTCCTGGCCAGGGGGTGCTCCATCTTTGTGTTTATGTTTTTTGTGTTTACTCTTGTGTCTTTTAGGTGGAGTTGCACTAACATAGCGGTACTGCTCTGGCAATGGCCCAGGGTGCAACCTAAAGCCTGCCAACTGGGCGCTGGTGAGCGGCAACAACTCCTTGCCGCCGATAGGTCTTTTAGCTATCACTGAACCAAGAGTGCTATTATCCTCTTGACCAGGCCCATCAACAATACCCGGAAGGTTTGGTAAAAATGATGACAGTGACTCTTTGAGCTTTTTACCATTAAATTTACTATAAGAGTGCTCTAAGCCATAGTATGCCATCAGATTAGTGGCCCCTGTCAATTCACATTCTGCTGCAATAAGAAATAACATGCCAAATTATCTTTGTGTAACAATAGGTAGTACTAGAAAAATACTTTATTGAATTCATAGAAGGATATGCTACCTGGGGGTTCTTTCATCAAATAGAATGGTCCACTGTGCACTATAGATGGGTTTTTGCCGAGAGAGATGGTAGTCTTGAGAGTGCCAGACGAATCCTGACGAGAAACCACTGGGGATCTCGCTCCTCTTGGGGACGATTTTGGAGAATACTGTTCTACTTTTCTGAACTGATCAGACATCATCTTGCATCAGCATGGTCTATCTAATATTAAATAATTAAGATAAAGAAAGGCCAATAAAACAAATTAATAAAAAACTAAGTAGGTACTAAATCCTTTCCTTTTGACCACCTTTTGACAACTACGCATCAACTACCATAGACAATTTTTTTTTTCGTGTTTTTTTCTTTATATTTTCTTTTTCTTTCTAGCTTGGAGTCTCGTTCTTGGGCAAGAAAGTTGTAGAATAGGTAAAGCTGGAAGTCGCACTACACACAAAAGATTGAAGACAAGCTTCGTGACCTTTGAATGTTTTCGAGGCTCAATGTCGGGGCCCCTCCACCTATTTCTAGCTCAGTAATAAATAAAGCCCCCAGTACAGGATGGTCGGGTCGATCATGTTGGCTGACCATAATTTTGGCCATCCATCGTGTACAGGGGAGCTACCGCGTAACTTTATGGGTATGAACTTCATACGTTTTTTGGAACTTAAAGTTAATTTTATAAAAAATATAGCCACTATCAGTTCCTTGTTTTGTGACGTCGGGTATAATCTCAAAGCAGGGGGGCTACCGGCTAAGAAATCTGGATATGGGTATGGGCTTCAACTGTCATTTGAATTCCTTATTCTGATAGATTTTTGCTGCTTTGTTCTGTTGAGCGTTGCTAGCTAGTTATCGTTATACCGGACGTCACAAAACAAGTAACTGATAGCGGCTATTTTCTTTATAAAATTGACTTAAAGTTCCCAAAAACGTATGAAGTACATATCCATAAAGTTACGCGGTAGCCCCCCTGGTATAATGATAGCTAGCTAGCAACGTTCAACACAACAAAGCAGCAAAAATCAATCAAAATGAGGAATTCAAATGACAGTTGAAGCCCATATCTATACCCATATCTATAGCCGGTAGCCCCCCGGGGGGCTACCGCTTAACTTTATGGATATGAACTTCATACGTTTTTTGGAACTTTAGGTCTATTTTATAAAGAAAATAGCCGTTATCAGTTCTTTGTTTTGTGACGTCGGGTATATCGGGTATCGTTATACCCGACGTCACAAAACAAAGAACTGATAACGGCTATTTTCTTTATAAAATTGACTTAGGCGGATCCCACACTGCGTCCGGTTTTCACACTACCGGACGGAGATGCGGCGTGATTTGTCATACACTGTGGGTTTTGTATGCACATCAAGATTCTACAGCCATAGTTAAGAAGCGCACTACCACAAACCGGAGCGGTGTGCGGTGCAGTGTGAGAACCGCCTTAAAGTTTCCAAAAACGTATGAAGTTCATACCCATTAAGTAACGCGGTAGCCCCCCTGTTTAGATAGAATGAATTTTATGTATGCCATAAATCAGGAAAACTCATGGTAAAATGACAAATTTGATCGAATGATGTCTTGAACTCATGGAACTGTAGGTACGACATACAAACTTGCTTGAACTTCAAACATGGTGGATGTATAATAGATTGACCAAGTGTCCCCTATTTTTGGGACGTCCCGTTTTTCAGCTATGAATTTGAACCAGGGGGGCTACCGCGTAACTTTATGGGTATGAACTTCATACGTTTTTGGGAACTTTAAGTCAATTTTATAAAGAAAATAGCCGCTATCAGTTCCTTGTTTTGTGACGTCGGGTATAACGATAACTAGCTAGCAACGTTCAACAGAACAAAGCAGCAAAAATCTATCAGAATATGGAATTCAAATGACAGTTGAAGCCCATACCCATATCCAGATTTCTTAGCCGGTAGCCCCCCAGTCTCTTAATTTAGAAAAACCTATGTGGGATAGTACTTTAATAATAAATCTTAAGTTGATTAAAAACTGTGTTATGGAAACTTGATAATAACAGGGGTCTGCCGCGTAACTTTATGGGTATGAGCTTCATACGTTTTTTGGGACTTTAAATCAATTTAAAAAAAAAACAGCTACTATCAGGGGGGCTACCGGCTAAAAAATATGGATATGGGTATGGGTTTCAACTGTCATTTGAATTCCTTATTTTGATAGATTTTTGCTGCTTTGTTCTGTTGAACGTTGCTAGCTAGTTATCGTTATACCCGAAGTCACAAAACAAGGAACTGATAGCGGCTATTTTCTTTATAAAATTGACTTAAAATTCCCAAAAACGTATGAAGTTCATACCCATAAAGTTACGCGGTAGCCCCCCTGTTTATTGTCTTGTGACTTCGGGTATATCGATAGCTAGCTAGCAACGTTCAACAGAACAAAACAGCAAAACAGTTAAGCCCATACCCATATCCATATTTTTTTGCCGGTAGCCCCCCTATGCTAAAAATAAATTCCATTTATAGATTTTGGAATAATTTTTGTCGGATTTTCAACTTACGTAATTAACATTGTCTTTGGTCTTTTGGTGTGTACGTACCACGTGTTGCAAAATACTTGAACTCGAAGCTGCTAGTATAGTTTATTAAAAAGTTAGCTATAAAGATGAGCAAAAATATTTAGTCTATTGTTCATGAATTAGCTTCCTCGTTGTTGTAATGCGACGATTTTGAGTAATTTGTTTGGAAATAAACAATAAACGAGAAATATTCAACTTGTTAATTACAATTTCTGCAGTCTGAAATTTAAGATATGATTGTGAAACATGCCATGTGACGTGCGAATTTTTTCCGACGCTTCTGATATCATCATTCTTCGCTCTGCGAAGTGACGCCATTTTACGGGAATGATCAGCCTGCGGCTGCCTCATAATAAGCCAGATGTGAGGAATTCTTTGCTCAAACGGATGCATGGAAACAGATATTTATCATTGTACTCGTACTGGACGTACGATTTTAGAGGTAAAGTTTCCAATATGATAAGATAATTTATGAGTGCGATCGTTCAAAGTGATGTTCTTATTTCCTTAGCAAATCGTCTTTTGTTTCACAGTGATCAAAAGCACATGTTTTACTTTTGCAGAAAACTATGGAAGATGGTAATATTCTCAACAAAAAAGACGACAAATTTGCGGCATTGTACAGTGAAAGACAATCAAAGTTAACCACAAACGGGCATGACATCGCTGGAGAGTCGTCCAGCCCGCCCGCGGACTCGTTCGAGCCACGCCACTCGAACATCGACCCAGCTAAAGATGACAAGTTCAGGAAACGTATCAACCCTCTAAGAATCCACTTGGGAAAAAGACCTTTTGTAGATAATTCCATTCAACATTACAATTCTGCCAAAAAGAATAAGCCTTATGTTGTGCAAGGTAATGATTCAAACATCATTAATTCAGTACCAAGAGTACCAAAGCTTATTCATAAGCAATTTCACCATGTTACATCACACGGAGGCAGTGTTTATGATAATGAAAAAGATAAACCTGTACCCCGGCTTGTACCCAAAAGCCAGCTTTTGCAGTTTAAAAAGGGTAAGGTTGAAAAGGGTTCACATTTAAAGGAATATGCTCAATGTTTGGGACTGCAGCCCATGGTGAAATTTAAATGTAGAAAGTGCTGTTCAATGTCATTTAAAACATTGGCTATGTTGAAAGAACATCAATTAGTCTGCCGTGCACAAGCTAAAGAACCTGCTCTGAGTCCAGAATCAACTGTGAGTGCTGATAACACTCCTGGTGGTCCATCCCGAGTTACAAGAAAAGTTTACCTGTGTTCTGCCTGTGGTACATATTACGAAAATTGGAATCTCTTTCTGCACATGAGGGAAGTGCACAAAAGGCATATTTGCTTGTTTTGCCTAGGTATGTTTTCTAAAGCTGAAAAGCTTTCATCACATTTGACTAATAAACACAATGTTAAGGAATTCAACTATGACAGTAAAGAAGAGTTTTGTAAAGTTTACAGTGGAAACTTGTATTTAATGTGTTGTGCATGTGATGAAATCTGCAGTGAACAAGATGACTTTTTCAATCATGATTGTAACAACGTTAAACCTAGACCGGTGCCTGTTCGAGTGAGTAGAAATATATCTAAAACCAATAATGTAAGGAACAACAAAAGTCAAGATTTAGCAACAAATGGTCCTATGATTGTTAAGGAAGTAACAAAACCTATGTATGACAAGAAAGATATAGTTGATGATTCTAGACCAGACATCACTACAATTCAGCAGACCAATAAAATGGCTATGGATATTGTTGACAGCTGTGAACGTGTAAATAGTGACACAAGTGTAAGTTCTGAAAATTCAGCATGTACAAGTAAAGACACAAGCCATACTGTTGATTCAGGTATGGAATTAGACAGCTCAAGTATTAAACCAGGGAGCCCATTACACAAGAATGCATTATCTGAGAAAAGTGAGCCTTCAGTACCTAATGGCGATGATAGTATTGAACAATCGGATGAAAGTCAATCACCATTTAATGATGATATTCCTTCTTCCTTATCAGAGCCATCTCCTGATAAATTTGAAGAGCCAATCGTTAAACCAGTGGAAAAAGAATGTGGTATAAAATTAAAATTGAGTTTGAATAAAGCTAATTCACCAATTATTATAAATTCCACTGTAGATCCCACTGTAGGCAAACACATTTCACACAAACCACCAAGTAGAGTAAGAAGACCTCCAAAACGATATGAGAAAGAAGCACTCTTGGATCCTATGCCAATAGCCTCCAATCTACCCCCAATACCTGCAATTCCACCTAAAACACCTTCAATAAAAATGACTATATGTGACAAAGCTGACAGTCCTTTTGTGAAAACAACAATATATGAAAATGACCAGGAGACAACACTTAAGACACTCTTAAACAACAATCTTGATTCAGTCCCTGAAATATCAGAATATAAGTCGGATAACAGCATTAAAACCACAATATATGATAACAAATTAGAAGATCTTAATACATTAAACAGGGTACCAAAGTTGACTGTTAGAGTTCCAAAGGAGCTTTTGGATAAAGATTCATCCAGTGATTATTCATCAGATAGTGACGTAAGCGACAAATTGACAGTTGATGAAAACAATATCACAGTAGAAGAAGATAAAGTCAAAATAGAAGAGCCACCACAACCAGTGACAGAAGAGGTCCCTATACTTGCATCAGAAATAAAAGAGGAGACAGAACAACCTTTAATAGAAGAAATTGACATAATGAATGATTCAAAAGCCCAAACAGAAACAAAGACTGAAACTATAGATCAGGACCCATCACTTGAACCGAAAGTGGAAGAGTTAGAAATACCAGTAACAGAACTTTCCTTAGACAAGCCTCTTGATAAATATGAATTAAAAGATCTACTGAAAGTATTTGTATCTTGTACTGCTTTTAATTGTATTTATTGTAACCATGTAAGAAAGATTGCTGTTAACTGTGAGCAGTTATCACTACATATGGTTGCACAACATCGCTTCACAGCTACTGTCAACAGCATTACAGCTGAAGAATTAATGCCAGAGACAATTACTGCTAGATTGAAAGCAGGAGCTCCAGAACTGCGCTCGATATTTATAAATTTAAACTCATATGACAGTGTGGAAAAGAATGAAGAAGTTCAATATGATCATATTTTTGAATGTTTTCAGTGTTACTTTAAAACTGCAGTTCATAAGGATCTGTATTTACATAATCGTAAAATGCACCAAAAAACTATATTACTGTGTGTTATGTGTAAATCTAACTTTTACAGTTACAGTGAATTATTGTGTCATTTGTGTCCTGGAACTTATGATTCTGACTATGAAATTAAATATAGATGCTGTTTGTGCAATGTAGACTCTATACCATCTTCTTTTAGGTTAATGGTACATTTAAGAAAAATACATCATACCTGTGATGTATGTTTAGAATTTTGTCAAAATCAAGCACGTCTTTCGAATCATGTATGGAAACACAAATTGCATCATTTGTGTTATCGATGTGGTATTGCTTATAGAAACAAACCTGATATTACTAATCACCTTTTCTGGAAGCATGGCACTGAGAGTGTATTATGTAAAAAATGCCTCCAGAAAAAATATCCACATGTTTATCATTTCTGTACACCACCAGCTATATTTGTATGTGAAGAATGTAATTTGCAATTCACAAGGGCAGTTTGCTTGAAAGTGCATAAAAGATTTCATTCAAAAGAAGATTATCCCCATGAATGTAAAGAGGAAGGATGTACTGAAAAGTTTGTATCTCGTAAGTTACTTCAAAAACATTTAGATGATCATAAGCGAAAATTAGTAACAGAAGATTTAAATAAAGAAAGCAGCTGCTTAGAAAAGTCAATGGAAACATCTCAAGACCCTATTCCAGTTATTGATTTAGTTGATGAGAAACCAAAAGAAGAAGCAGGATCTTCGGAAACAACTACGGAAATTGGATCTGAACAGTTATCCAAAAAAGCTAAGAAAAAAAAATTGAAGGAAAAAGATGCTCTACTCCTAGATGTAAATTTGCCAGCTTTAGATTTATCGGAGAGTGACAGCAGTGATGAATCTGATGGTGGAATTCCACCTGAAAAGAAGGAAGAAAAATTTGATCCTACTGTGGACGAAAAACCTGATTTTGTCACAAACATTACAAATGAAGAGCCTGATCTTCCGAAACCGATCGAAAAAACGGAACCTTCGGAAGAAGAAAAACCAAATGAACAACAAATACTAGATATCTGGGACAATTTTAAGAAATATCAAGCTAAAGTTGAGAAGCAAAAAGAAAAAACGCCACCCTTAGTACCTATAAGAAAGCACGTGTGTGAATCCGACCATGATTATTGCTTGATACCTTCAGATATAAATGGCGACGACGATCCATTTAGCACAGATAAAAAGAAAAATAAAAAATCTCCAAAAAAACGCCATGGAGAGTTTTCGTCATCAAGTAGTAGCAGTAGTGACAGTGACTCAAGTTGTTCATGTGGGTCTAATTGTAGTTGTTCATCTAGCAGCGGATCTTCTTCTTCCAGTTCTTCTGATAGTGATTCGTCAGATGACTCGACAAATAACAAGAATGAATTAAGTATTGGCAAGAAAAAGAAAAAGCAATTAAAGAAAACTTTACCTAATAGAAGAATTAGTAATGGTTCCAATGTAGATGTTATGGGAATGTCTGAGACGCCTATATTAATACCGGAAAAAGTTGAATCGCCTATAGCAGAAACTGATTTGGAAACTGATGAGAGTGAAACTGATGAAGAGTTTTATGATGAACACCCTCAAAGAATGGCTAATAAATTACATGCAGAGAAACGGAATCAATTAATGCTATTGGCGTCTGTGGCTCCATCTGATGGGGGGTCCGTATCTGGAGAAACTAGTCGCCCAAGCACACCTATAAAACAAGAACAAGAACACAAAATAGTTGTTGATGATAAAGTAAAACCTTCCAGTAGCAAAAAGAAAAGTAAGAAGAAAAAGAAGTCGAAAAGCTCAAAAAAACATGGTCCCATCAAACTTAACATTCCTAAAGATATAATAGCAAAATCTGAAATAGAAATACCACAACTTCCTCCAGTTCCTAACAAAATTACAATATCGTTAAATTCAAACACAGTTCAGTTGCCTGATATTCCCATTGGTCCTGCCACTCCTATTACTTCAACGGTAACAACTCCGAATGTGTCATCTATAGAAAGGAAAAGGGCATCAAAGAGAAGGCGTGTTCCTAATAAATTTTATGGTTACTCCAGTGATGAAGAAGCACCTTCTCCAAACATTGCGGCTTTAAAGCCACAACAGCCACCAAAATTAGAGTGGAGAAAAGAAGATTTGCCCTCTCCTGGTACAAACAAATCGAAGAAAGAAGTGCCGTCAGCAATCCTGCCTCAAAGATTGTTTAGTTATACAGAGCCTATCAGGTTGACCGCACCGATTCCAGATCCAGAGCCACCTCGTATTTTAATGAATACTGAGTCTATGGAATCTAGTGATTCTGATTCCAGTGAAGGAAACCTAGAGATATATCAACCTACTAACAGTGCACCTATTCCGCCTCCGACGTATTTGAATTCGGGTACTTCTAGTTTACCATACCCATTCCAAAGACCTGCAGTGCGCCAAGCGCGGGAAGGAGAAAGCGTGTACTGTTATTGTCGCTGTCCTTACGATGAAGTGTCAGAAATGATCGCATGTGATGCGGAAGGCTGTCCCATAGAATGGTTTCACTTTGAATGTGTTGGCATTATGGTTCCACCTAAAGGAAAATGGTATTGTCCCGAATGTAGGAAAAATCAAAGTTTTTCAGGTTACAGATAATTCTAATTAAAGGTAATGTATATATATCGCTGTATTGTTAACTGTATATAACTTATTGATGATTGTAGATATGTTAGCTTTACCTGTATATCTTTGTAGTTAGTTTGTGTAAGATTTAGGTTATTAGGTCTGAAGAAATGTATCATTGTTATAAAAAGTACATGTTATGCTTCTTATATCGGCTGTGCGGCCAATTCTGTAACCTGGCAAATTGTTACAACATTAACCTATTGCAGCAAAGCGGAAATATAAATCCGATTTTTGATACCAATACTGTCATTTTATTTTTATAAACTAAACACGTAATTTCACCTGTTTCCTCGTGGTCCTACTAATTTGTCCTACTAGTAGGACCGCGAGGAAGCCCTATTCCTCGTAGTCCTACTGCGGAATATAATTTTCGAACCCATCTTAAAAAGTCACTGTACAGTCGCGAGCAATATTATGTTATGTATACCTACAACATGGAACTTTGTCACGTTGAATTGAACTCACAGAAGTCATTCAATATTGTAGAGTAGGTACGCAGACAGAGACGTTCTCTGTCTACCATAGAGTAACTTGTATTGCTGTCTACCTACGCGTCATAAAACTTGGCGCGTGTCAATATCTGGAATTAAATTTATGACATGGGAATAAGGCTTATTTTTCAACAGACCGACCACGACGATCAGCGCCCTCTGACAAATGCCAAGCTATGTGGCGCGGACTCGACAGGTATTCTTGTTGTGTTTGTGACTGTACATCCTTGATGATATAAATTATAGCTGAACTAGCGACCCGGCCCGGGTTCGCACGGGGTCCTTTGACCAATTTGTTGGTGCTTCGACAGCACTTCGACAGTGATAGTACTTTTAATCTGTGAGAACTTCTAACTAAAGTTAAACTAAAATATTTAATATGGTATAACTCGCGCGGTTAAAGAAACAATCTGTAAATGGCGGCGAACACTGACCTCTATAATATTGACGACCGATTTGGCGCGTAAACTACCTGCCTTCTGCGCTAAAGGTCTCGGGTTCGATTTCCGAACAAGACAAAATATATTTGTGTGCAAACATGTCTATTTGTCTTGGTCTGGGTGTTTTCTATGTATATTAAGTATGTACCTATTGAGATTTTATTTTATTTTTATGCATTTACAATGCAATTTTGTAAGTATAGGAAAAATGTGATAGTATAGTATCCCGCCTGAAAGCTACTTATAGGGCTCGTGGTTTTTTACTATCACATTTTTCCTATATGTACCTATTTACAAACAAAAAGTATTAAGTATATATATTAACGTAGACACAGTTTCTTAAGAAATTAACTACGGGCTTAGATAATTGGTGTGATTGTAAGAAAATATTTATTTATTTATTTTATTTATTATAGAGGTCAGTGGCGGCGAAGCATTAAGTGTGAGCGCGATAGCATGACCCACCCACGTGGTCTACTGAGGTCTACATGCAGCATGACCTTTTATTATACTATATCTATGAGCATGACCAAAGCCATCTTCTATCTCACTCGTTGCACTTCTACCAAGCAGCCGAGAAATAATAGCGGGCCATGGCATGACGGTATGTTTGAGCGAGATTAGCATGACCAGACGGCCGCCATTTCCATATTGTTTATCCGCGCGGCTTATAAAGGACAATTTTTGATAAATAATGGCAAAGGTAACTAACTTACTAAGGCGCAGTTTGTGAAATATTAGAAAAGATTATTTAATTATTTCACTGAATAATTTAGGGAGGTGTGTGTCACTAATAAGCTATTTATAGAGCAGCGCGGGCGTCATCTAATCACAAGTATGGGATAGAGTCGACTAACTCGGGAACCATACAAGGTCCTTTTTTTATAACACAGCAAACAACCAAATAGTGTAAGAAAGAGACGAACAACACAAAGTACAACAAGTAAGATAGATTTATTTTTGTTGTAATATGCCTATACCAACACACTAAAGTAAATACTTAAAGATAAAGATGTAAGTAATAACGTGTATTAATGTTTACCTTAAGGGCTTATTACACTTGGCTAAATTAAGCATCTAATTAAGCATACATTGCTTTCTTTGAGCTCATTTGCAGCAAGTGATGCAATCAAAACAAGCAATGTATCTATGCTTAATTAGATGCTGAATTTAGCCAAGTGTAATAAGTAATAAGCCCTTTAGCTGGTTAGTACTATTATATATTCTGTGACCAGGCTCCGTTTTTATAAAATACTAGCTGACCCAGCGCGACTTCGTTCCCGTGGCCCCCCCTACTCCACCCTACCCTACCCGTACTCTACCCCTACCCTACCCTACCCCTACCCTACCCCTACCCTACCCTACCCCTAACCTACCCCTACCCCTACCCTACCCCTATATCCTTCCTTGGACTTCCACGAACATTTCAAGACCAAAATTAGCCAAATCGGTCCAGCCGTTCACGCGTGATGGTGTGACCAAGGGAAATAGGGATTCATTTTTATATATTACTAGCTGACCCAGCGCGACTTCGTTCCCGTGGCCCTACCCCCTACTCCACCCTACCCTACCCGTACCCTACCCCTATCCTACCCTACCCCTACCCTACCCTAACCCTACCCTACCCTACCCCTACCCTACCCCTACCCTACCCCTACCCTACCCCTACCCTACCCCTACCCTACCCCTACCCTACCCCTACCCTACCCCTACCCTACCCCTACCCTACCCCTACCCTACCCCTACCCTACCCCTACCCTACCCCTACCCTACCCCTACCCTACCCCTACCCCTACCCTACCCCTACCACTACCCTACCCTACCCTACCCCTACCCCTACCCCTACCCTACCCTACCCCTACCCCAACCCTACCCTTACCATACCCTACCTTTACCCTACCCTACTTCTACTCTACCCCTACTTACCCCTCCTTCCCCTATTTTCTCACCGCTAAAACCTTCCTTGGACTTCCACGAACATTTCAAGACCAAAATTAGCCAAATCGGTCCAGCCGTTCACGCGTGATGTCGTGACCAAGGGAAATAGGGATTCATTTTTATATATATAGACTAGCTGACCCAGCGCGACTTCGTTCCCGTGGCCCGACCCCCTACTCCACCCTACCCTACCCGTACTCTACCCCTACCCTACCCTACCCCTACCATATCCCTACCCTACCCCTACCCTACCCCCACCCTACCCCTACCCTACTCCTACTCTACCCTACTCCTACCCTACTCCTACCCTACCATACTTCTACCCTACCCCTACTCTACCCCTACCCTACCCCACCCTACCCCTACCCTACCCCTACCCTACCCCTACCCTACCCCTGCCCTACCCCTACCCTACCCCTACCCTACCCCTACCCTACCCCTACCCTACCCTACCCCTACTCTACCCCTACCCTACCCCTACCCTACCCCTACCCTACCCCTACCCTACCCCTGCCCTACCCCTACCCTACCTGATCACGCACAATTGTGATGACCACATCTACTGTGTTCCACAGTTTATTGAATCGAAGGTTTCTCATGCAAAATTAAGTAAATTAAAACTAGTCCTACCTTATGGTAAGGGATACTGTCCGTAATCCAGGGGGCTGGTCGCTGTCTTGCCGGCGCGCGCGCGCCTGGCCAAGTAGGTCTTCACCCAACCCCGAGGGGAAACTCTTATAGCTAACACTCTTAAAACTACACAATGCCCTAATAGACAGCTAAAACTTTCCCGGCGCTTTTCAAAGCGAACACACACGGGTTGCAAGTCCGTACCCCGACCGGAGCCCCAGTAGGTGCAAAACGAAAAATCTCGGTCCCAATATGGGTAGGTAACTTGCGCGGCACGTCGCTACAGAAACACGCGAACTTGTCTCACGGCTGCTTACGGCCAACTGTCGATCCTACACCGGCCGGCCGAGCGCATTGTCTCGTGACCTTGACAATGACACGGACCGCTCGCAGCGCGGCGCGAACATCCCCCCGTCCCGGACAGTAGCAAACTGTCCGCCAACTCAATCTAAGGGCAGGCGAGAGAGGGTAGCGATCGCACGCTTCAAAACAGAGTCCCCCACCAGGACCTCGGCAAACCTGGGCACACCATCCGACCCCGGATGAAGCTGAACAATGCGTCCTAAACGCCAGCGGAGGGGCGGCAGGTTTGGATCCTTTACCAACACGAGGTCTCCAGTCTTGGGTGGGGTCGTCCTATCCGACCACTTAACGCGTTGCTGCAAAATGTGCAAATACTCCAGATGCCAACGGCGCCAAAAACTCTGCGTAAGCTGCTGGAGCAATTCAAATCGCGAGAGCCGTCCGGAGGGCACTTCGGAATAAGGATATTCCGGCAAGGCGTTAAGCGGTCTGCCAATCAAAAAATGGCCCGGCGTAAGGGCCTCTAAATCATTCGCGTCCGAAGACAACGGACACAACGGACGCGAGTTGAGGACCGCCTCAACCTTACAAAATACGGTCGCGAGTTCCTCAAACGTGAGGACCGTCTCCCCAATAACGCGACGAAGGTGAGTTTTAGCGGCCTTTACAGTTGCTTCAAAAATCCCTCCCCAGTGGGGGCAGGATGGCGGGGAGTACTGCCATCGTACCCCTCTGCGAGAGAGTGTGGATCCGATCTCAAAATTATTCCTATCCAAAAATTCACAAACTTCCTTTAAATACCTATCGGTGCCCTTGAAATTGGTTCCACAATCGGACCTTATTAACGACGGCATTCCGCGGCGAGACACAAAACGATTCAACGTGGCTACAAAGGCTTCTGTGGTGAGGGCACTAACCACCTCCAGGTGGACCGCTTTAGTGGCCAAACAAACAAATACACACAAGTAAGCCTTTTCCGTTCTAGCATTACGAAGCCGCGATGTCTTAACGGTAAATGGCCCCGCAAAATCCGTTCCAACTCCTGAGAAGGGCATCGATTCGTTCACTCGATCGGCAGGCAAATCACCCATCTGGGGCTGCATCGTATCGGCGCGCAAACGATAACACGGGAGACAACGAAAAATAACGGATCGGATTATTCTCCGCGCTGACAAAATCCAGAACTCTCGTTGGAGGAGCGCGGTCAAAGCATTACAACCGGCATGAGCATTCTTTACATGTCGGTCTGTAATCAACAGTCTAACTAACGGTCCATCCTTGGGGAGCAACAAAGGGTGGCGTGATCCGTACGGCAGGTTGGCATGTCTGAGCCTACCTCCGACACGCAGCAATCCGGTACTGTCCAAGAAGGGATTCAACCGCACCAAGGGTCCCTTCAACTTGGGCTTACTTGAGCGCAGGGCTTTCAGCTCCGGTTCAAACTCTCGCTGTTGCGTCACTCGCAACCAATGCAACAGAGCGTCTTGCCGCTCTTGTGGGGCGAGGACCGGAGACAACAATTTCTCCTGAGGCTGGCGACAATTTCGCACAAAGCGCCTCATCCAAGCAGTCACGCCGAGCAACTTATCCAAAGAACTGTAGCGGTCTAACAAAAACTCCATCTGCGGAGCCGCCACCGTCTCCACGGCGTGAACACGCATGCCTAGGTCTGGGACTCTGGCCACAGCCGGGGTGGCAGGCCATGAGCGCTCAGGCCGTAACAACCATGATGGACTCCACCATAGGCGGTGGTCCACTAACTCAGGCGCCTCGCAGCCGCGGGAGGCACAATCTGCGGGGTTCAATTCGCCCGGTACGTGGCGCCAAATCAACGGGGCCTTTGAAGTCTGAATTTGTGAGACCCGGTTGGCCACAAAAACCTCAAGGGTGTGGACTGAACTCTTCAGCCAACAAAGGACGACCTGGCTGTCAGACCACGCAAATATCGACTCCAAGTCGACACCGTTTCCCAAGGTGTCGGCAACATGATTGAGTAGCCGTACTAAGAGAGTGGCGCCGGACAACTCCAACTTCGGAATGGTTAGCCTAGTCCGAAGGGGGGCGACCTTACTCTTGGCCGTAACTAAGTGTACGGCGACAACGCCTGCTGCATCCACCGTTCGGATGTAAACGGCTGCCGCATATCCGCTTTCGGACGCGTCACAAAAGCCGTGCAGGGAGGCTTTAAACTTTCCCGAAGGCAGCATTTGCCTCGGTATACAAACCCGATTGACGTCGGGTAGGGATGACACGAACCTAACCCACTCTCGTAGGAGGCTACCAGAGAGGGGCTCATCCCATGACAATTCCGCAGCCCAGAGCTCCTGTAGGAAGCACTTCATCGAAAACACTACAGGGCTGAGCCAACCGTTCGGATCAAAGGTACGGGCTACAGTGGACAGCACCGTGCGTTTAGTCCAGACCTTTGGGTCTGGCAGTTCTAATCTATATGTGAACAAATCCGGGACTGGTCGATACTGGACTCCCAAAACAGACAGCATGTCTGGAGTCTCCGGATTTTCAAAGAGGAGCGGCTCTTGCTGGTGGTCCTTAGGCAAATCTGCCAATAGGTCCGGTGAGTTAGACAGCCACTTCCGCAACTCATAGCCACCAGCCCTCAAGAGCGCAATCAGCTCATCACGTAAGACGAGAGCCTCATCTAAGCTCGAGGCCCCCGTGCAGATATCGTCGACAAATAAGGCCCCCCCCTCAATAAGAGCAGATGCCCGGGGATAGCGTAGCCGTTCGCGCTCTGCGAGCTCCAAAAGCGAACGGATCGCCACAAAGGGGCTCGACCGCAAACCATAAGTGTTGGTGTTCAGCTCATAAGCCAACATCGGATCCTGGGGATCCTCACGCCAAAGGATGAGCTGGTATCGTCTATCCTCCGGGTGAATCACGGTCTGTCTGAACATCATGCGGATATCGGCCACAAACACGACAGCGTGCCGGCGGAAGTTGGTCAAAACATCACAGACATCGTGATGCAACTTCGGCCCCGCATGCAGACACTGATTCAACGACACTCCGGTTGACGTGGGCGCTGAACCATCAAAGACCACGCGGATCTTCCCATTGGAAGTCTTCAAAACAGCGTGGTGTGGCAGGAAGTAATGTTCCACATTACGCCAGTCCAACTGCGAGATGGACATGTGCCCAAGGTCCAAATACTCCCGCATGAAGTCTATATACTTCTCCTTGAATGCGGGATCCCTGGCCATCCTACGCTCCATGGACAACAATCTCTTCTCGGCCATCGGTCGGGAGCTCCCTAAAGGAGGGCGAGCCGCCAAGAAGGGCAAGCGGGTAATCAAGCGACCCGAGAGGAGGCGCCCAGTGTTGTTCTGGTAGAACAATTCGCACTCCTCCGCTAACGGATCCAACCGCTTGGCAGTGGGGGGTTCCTCCACCTCCCAAAACTTTTGGAGAACGTCGGACAAAGTAGAACCGACAATGGTCTGGCGGTCTACCGACGGGGTCTCTGGTGTCTGTGGTACCTTTCCCATCACCACATGACCCAGCGACGAGGACAAGGCGACAAGATCGGCTGTCTGCAAAACTCGCTTGCTTCCACACAGTACACGACCGAGGACATCCGCACCAATCAACAAGTGTATTGGGCCCGGTCGGTGGAAGGAAGGATCAGCCAAAGCCAGTCCAGACGTCAGCTCAATCGTGGATGGCGGCACTCGCACTTGCGGGAGTGGTCCAACCACCTTATCAAATACTATCGCCGAAGCACCGATCTTCGGCCTTGGCGCGAAGTGGGGGGAGAAGGAGAACTCAACTCGACCAATCGGATCAGGGATCCGCGAGTCTCCCACCCCCCGTACCGCTTCGTGATGCGGCACAAGCAAAAGACCCAGCTGTCGGACAAGCCACCTGGACATTATGCACCCCTGGGCACCTGAGTCCAAAAGGGCACGCACCGTGACAACATTGCCCTTAGGTCCCCAAACATTCACGGAGGCTGTTGGCAACAGCACAAGCTCCGGAGGGGTGGTTGGGTCCGACAGGGGCGCCATTAAAAATTTTGGGGGGGTACTTGTCCCCCTCGCGCCTGAGTCGGCGCGCCAAAGGTGGGACGCTCGTACCGGGCGAGCGGGTCCCAATCGGGTACATACTGGCCCCGACCAACAGCACTCCTAGGTGCAGGGTAATACCCGTGTGGGGCGTGCCTCGGTACATAGTACCCCAATCGAGGCCTCTCCATTAGGGGGGGGGAGTAGCAAATCGGGCCCGTGCCCATCGCCACCGTGGCGTACTCTTGTGGTACCCCCCTACCCCCGCCCGTGGCGGGGGCGTCTCTCCTATAGTTCCCCCTCTCCGGGGGGGACTGAACGGGGGGGCTAAGCCCCGCCGAATCTCTAGGGGACCGGTTCCGGGCTGCCGGGCCCCCGCCCGTGCGCGAGGAATTCGAACCCCGGTCGCTCCCGGCGTCCTTGCGGTCCAAACAAAGGAGGGGGTGATGCCTCCCTCCGCAAAGACGACAATCCTCGGTCTGGGGACACGCCGACTGCATGTGTCCCCCCAAACACCTATAGCACCATTGGCGCTGTCTAGCAACGGCCCTCCGTCCCTCTGGGCGGAGGCCTCTAAATTTGGCACATTCGTGCACCATGTGCCTATCTCCCCTGCAATACCTGCACCGCTCACTCGGTGCGGGGGGAGGGGACTGCTGGAAGGCAGCATAGCGATTGGTCGGGCGACGGGGCTGTTCCCTCGCCGCCACCCTACGACCAACACCTGGAACCGGGGCGGGCTCCAGGTGGTCCGTCACCCTACATTCGTCCTCCAAAAAACGAAGGAGGTCCGCGAAGGGCGGGAGATACGAGGCGCTGTCGCCTCCGTACCTCTGCTCGAAACGCCCCTTCATTTCAGCGGGCAATTTGGCGAGGACTATGTGCAGCAGTACAAAGGACCACTGATCCACCGGCAGGTCCAATCGCCTTAGGGAGTTGACCGCTGACAGTAGCGGGTTCAGCAACTCCCTCCGTAACAGGTGTACCCGCGTGATTCGCGGGAGGGCCAAAATCGTGGCCACGTGGGTGTCCGCCAGTAACCGGACATTCTGGTACCTGCTAACCAGAAGCTGGCGAGCCACCTGGTAGTTGTCGTCACTGATGAGCAGGTGCTGGATCACCGCGCTGGCCTCTCCTCGCAGGGAGGAGCGCAAATAGGCCAACTTCTCACTAGGGGATAAGTCCCGTCGTGAATCCACTAGGCTGTCAAACAGGTTAATGAAGCCCATCCAGGCTGACAGATCCCCATTAAAAGTGGGAATCTCCAATGTAGGCAATCGGCCTAGCAACGCCGTCGGGGTAGGTTTGACCTCCCCGCTCAAAACCGGCTCCCCCTTCCGAACAGCCAGGGCCCTCTCAGCCGCCTCCGTGAACTGGTCAGCCAGCTCATAGGCCTGGGCTACATCCTGCTCCAGCTGTTCCGACACGGCATCATCAGCTGGGGGGTTCTCCAAATAATGCGCGCGACACTCCATGGCGTGGCGCTCCAGGTCTTGCAGCCGAGCTGCCAGCCCGCCATACCGAGCTAGCAACGCGCCTACCCGGTCGGCTCGGTCTATTAATGTGACCGCACAAGCAAGCCAACGCAAAACTCCTTGGATGCCGGCCCTGGATACGGCGAGCGGATTCGTAGGAGCCATTTATAATCCGTTTTATAAACAAAGCAAACAAAGAAATATAAAAGTGGTAAACATCAACAAAAAAAACAATAGAAATAGGTCGCGTCACGATAATATAAAACACAAGTAATCTGTGCCGGCCGGCGCCTGGTCAATATTGGCCGCCCCGGGTTTGAGTGAACGTTGACAGCTATATGCGTGGTCAGAATTGGCCCCAACGGGGTTCAAGGGTTAAAATTCGGACGACATACACGGACCCTACTAGTTTCATAAATTATTAGCAACTTACCAATTTCAAGGGCTAACAATATAACGGTATAAACAAAACGTATAGGATTAACGGTATGGCATACCTCGCAAATCAACTACTAAACCGTTATCAACAAACGAAAACAAAACTATTTTTAATAATAATACTCGTAATTTAATACTACTAATAATTAAAACTAGTTCCACTTTTTTAACTAGGCAAGCGGACTCGGAACAAACACTAGTATGTGGTACTAATAAACAACACTTTCGAACGAAACTATTCGTCAAATAAACCCGGACACACAAAAAAAAAATATACACATCTAGGCGAGTAAACTCGTATCAGATCACTAGTATGTGGTACTAATAAACACACTTTCGAACAAAACTATTCGTCAAATAAATCCGGACACACAAAAAAAATATACACATCTAGGCGAGTAAACTCGTATCAAATCACTAGTATGTGACAACAATTATATAAGTGTCTATCTATTATCGGATCCACCAAGTGAGAAACATTCGCTTCGAGAATTTTCTAGAACAATTTCTTAGTACTTCAAATCGTCTCGGGATCTTCAAATACCCTCGAGATTTCAACAAAAAAAAAATAATTTTTAGGTACTCTTTTTAGGTACGCTTTTTATTTTTACTATGAAATTTTATGTAGTTAATTTTAATATGAAAATTAATTATATCAACTAAGCTCTGCTACCAACAATATGATCACGCACAATTGTGATGACCACATCTACTGTGTTCCACAGTTTATTGAATCGAAGGTTTCTCATGCAAAATTAAGTAAATTAAAACTAGTCCTACCTTATGGTAAGGGATACTGTCCGTAATCCAGGGGGCTGGTCGCTGTCTTGCCGGCGCGCGCGCGCCTGGCCAAGTAGGTCTTCACCCAACCCCGAGGGGAAACTCTTATAGCTAACACTCTTAAAACTACACAATGCCCTAATAGACAGCTAAAACTTTCCCGGCGCTTTTCAAAGCGAACACACACGGGTTGCAAGTCCGTACCCCGACCGGAGCCCCAGTAGGTGCAAAACGAAAAATCTCGGTCCCAATATGGGTAGGTAACTTGCGCGGCACGTCGCTACAGAAACACGCGAACTTGTCTCACGGCTGCTTACGGCCAACTGTCGATCCTACACCGGCCGGCCGAGCGCATTGTCTCGTGACCTTGACAATGACACGGACCGCTCGCAGCGCGGCGCGAACACTACCCCTACCCTACCCCTACCCTACCCCTACCCTACCCCTACCCTACCCCTACCCTACCCCTACCTCTACACTACCCTACTCCTACCCCTACCATACCCCTACCCTACCCTACCCCTACCCTACCCCTACTACCCTACCCCTACCCAACTTCTACTCTACCCCTACTTACCCCTCCTTAAAACCTTCCTTGGACTTCCACGAACATTTCAAGACCAAAATTAGCCAAATCGATCCAGCCGTTCACGCGTGATGTCGTGACCAAGGGAAATAGGGATTCATTTTTATATATATAGACTAGCTGACCCAGCGCGACTTCGTTCCCGTGACCCTACCCTCTACTCCACCCTACCCTACCCCTACCCTACCCTATCCCTACCCCTACCCTACCCTACCCTTTCCGCCCCTACCCTACCGCTACCCCTACCCCTACCCTACCCCTACCCTACCCCTACCCTACCCCTACCCTACCCTTACCCTACCCCTACCCCTACCCTACCCCTACCCTACCCTACCCCTACCCTACCCATACCCTACCCCTACCCTACCCTTTTTTTTTTTTTTTTTTTATTAGAGTGAGGGCAAATACATTCTTTATGTATACCAGTGACATTCTGGCATGCTGGACTCGGTCAGCGCACAGGAAGCCGTACGTCCCGGTTATACCGGGACTCCTAGGCTGTCTCTCGCCGCCCCCAGCGCCCCCGTCGAGCCTGAGTAGTAGGCTCGGCGGGGGAGCCAGGGGGTTCTTACCTCTCCCCAGAAGGGGGGGAGGGAGAGAGCCTCCTCCCGATCCCCCCATAAGGTTACCCACTCAGGTGGGCAGACCAGATGGGGGTGATCGAGAGCAGGCACCACTACCAGCTAAACCCCTCACTACTTGCTCTCTCTCCGTCGATTGGTCACGGGGGATGTGGTGACAGTCTCCCCTCCGACCCGACGGGTGGCCTGGCTATCCGGGCCCCTACACGGCGGGAGATGACCGAGCAAGTGTGATCGTCTCCCCAGACGACGTGCGCCGTGCAATGCCAACGACAGAACGCTCCATCGCCGGCCAGCGACTCTAAGGAATGCGGCGGTCGTACTGACGCCTTCTTCTCCCCAACCGTCTGCGGCGGATGAGGGCCGCCTGAGCGTCCTCTTCGCGCGCCCTCTCCGCTGACTCCTTTTGAAGGAGCACGTCCTCGCAAAAGGAGACTGCCGCTTGCCAGCATCTGTCACTGTCCAGCATCCGGCTAACGATGCTGGGCAGCGAGAGATCCGGCCCTACCACTGCCACGAGGTCTCGACGCCGCGCTGCCCACGCAGGACACACCTCAAGTGTGTGCTGCGCGGTGTCCAGCGCCCCGTCGCACTCGTGGCATTCCGGCGTTTCCTCCCGCTGTATTCGGTGCAGAAACTTACCGAAGCATCCGTGTCCGGTAAGAATCTGCACCAGTCGGAACGTCAGCGTTCCATGACGCCGCTCCACCCACTCTGCCAGAAACGGGCGCACCGCCTCTACCGTCCGCACGCCCGCCGACGGAGTCTCCAGCTGGAGGCGCCACTCCACCAGTAGCTCCTCCTCCTCCCGCCGCCTAATCACAGCGACCTCAGCCGGGGCCAACCGTTCCCCTCGCCTGCTTGCTTCACTCTTCTCCAGGTACACCTTGCTGAGGACCCGTGCCTCCAGTTCCCACGGGGGTGTGCCTGCGAGCAAACATGCCGCCGTACCGGAGACCGTCTTATAGCCCCGTATGATGCGGGTGGCTATAGCCCGTTGCGGTCTTCTCAGGTGGCGGCAGTTCTCCTCGTTTAAGGAATCCGCCCAAACTGGCGCCCCGTACAGGGCCATGCTGCGCACCACCCCAGCAAACAGCTTGCGACAGCTGACGTTTGGGCCGCCAATATTCGGCAGAATACGCCCCATGGCCATCGCCACCCCCTCTAGTCTGGGTGCCAGCTGACGGAAGTGCTCCGTAAAGCGCCAGCGTCCGTCCAGTATGAGCCCCAAGTATTTGATGTGGGGCTTTAGAGGGATCTGCACCCTGCCCACGACTATATTGGCCCCGGCAGGAGGCCCTCTCCTGGGACCGTGGAACATGATGGCCTCTGTCTTGCGGACCGCCACCTCCAACGCCAAAAACAGGATCCTCTCCATGACCAGCTGGGTTCCCACGCCAGCCAGCCGCCTCGCCTCCCAGTAGTCTTCCCCCCTCGCAGTGACTAGGGTGTCGTCCGCATAGCAGAGGAGGCTCATCTTCGGGAGTAGAACTCCGCGGAGAACCCAGTCGAAACCAAGGTTCCATAACAGCGGGCCCAATACCGAGCCTTGCGGCACCCCACGCGTCATACCCCGGCTCACTAACCGACCCTCAGCGTCCACAAAAATAACCTTGCGGTCCTCGAGGTATGACTCTAGAATCCTCCTTAGGTACGCCGGCACGCGGTGGTACCTAAGGGCATCCCTGATCACGGAGTAGGGGAGGGTGTTGAAAGCGTTTCGAATGTCGAGGGAAACCGCGACCACCTGCTCCCCTCTCCGGATCGCACGCTCCGTGACGTCCTTCAGTGTCACCAGCGCGTCAACGGTCGACCTATTCCTCCGGAACCCGAACTGGCTGGCCGACAAATCTGGGCCCACCTGCTCTAGGTGCTGGACGACTCGCTCTGCCAGGATTCTTTCCAGTGCCTTAGCGAGTTCGTCCAGCAGAACAATCGGGCGATACGCCTCAGGGGAATCTGCGGGTCTCCCTTCCTTCCGCAGGAGGCATAGGCGGCCCTTTTTCCATGCCCCGGGGAATTCACCTGATTCTAGGCAGGCATTATACAGCGCCAAAAGGTGTTCGCCTAGGTGCTCCATAATGATCGGGAGCACCCTTCCCGGAATCCCGTCTGGCCCGGGGGCCTTCCTCTTTCCTTTTAACCGACTGATAGCAGCCTCAAATTCATCCCGCGTGATGGGGTAGAAGTCATCATTTACAGCTGGGAGGTCCCTACCAGCATATGGTGCCAGCGGAGGTACACATGGAACGTCCTCCGGGAACAGTCCCGCCACCACCCGACCAAGAAGCTCTGAATCCATCGATTCCGTGGAAGGCGCCTGGCCCCCCATCTTTTTTCGTACCATACGGTACGGTCGCCCCCAGGGATCCCGGTTTAGGTCCTCTAGGAACTCTTTCCAGGAGCTCTCCTTGGACCTGCAGATGGCGACCTTGAATTCTTTCCTGGCAGCTACATAAGCTTCTCTAAGGCTCGCCTCTTCTCCATCCCTCTGAACACGACGGCGACGGTATCTCGCGAGTGTGCGCCTGTGTCGCTGGCAGCTCTCTCGTAGTGAGGCAATTTCCTCGGACCACCAATAAACTTGTTTCTTACTTGGTGGCCCTCTCACTCGGGGCATTGCCGCGTCACACACAGCCCTAACCGACGCAGTCAACCGCTCTACCCTATCCGATATGCTGCCTTCTGGGCTCCAACCGTCCGCGCACCAGGCCTGCACGATGGCCGACTCCACAGCACACTCTTTGTCTAGCTTTCCCGCAGCCCATCGGGGGAAACTGTAGCGCGGTCCTTCGAAGCGCTGAAGCTGGCCCTGTGTCGCGGCGGGGGAGATTTGAAATCGGATGTATCGGTGGTCGGATAACGTTTCCGGATCCACCAACACTCTCCATTCCCTTATTCGGTCGGCGAGGGCTGGAGACGCGAACGTGAGGTCGACAATAGATCCTCCGCCGTTCCGCACAAACGTAAAAGTGTTGCCCCGATTCACAATAGCTAGGCCCAGGGACGTCGACCATTCTATAAGTGCCTCACCCTTAGGCTCATTGGCTGGGGAGCCCCAGGCCGTATGGTGGGAGTTAAAATCCCCTAGCACCAAGACTTGCCGCGGGGCAAGTCGCTGGACCGCACTGGACAGAACGTCGGTCCAGTTCTGGTACTCTGTGAGTGCCCTGTTGGGGGAGAAGTATACACCCACGAGTGCTATTTCCCCCCACATAGCCGCCACATAGCCCGGTCCCCTCTCTCTGACCAAGAGGGGAGGGGAGTGCGCAGCATAAGTGGGCACCATAATGGCAATTGAGCCGTCACCATTGCCCGCCCAGTTGGGCCTTTCCGGAACATGGTATGGTTCCGCAAGCACCACCAGATCGATCTTCCACTCCGCCGCGTGCTGGATGACCAAATCCTGCGACCCAGCGCAGTGGTTGACGTTCCCCTGGAGGATGTTGAAATGGTGTCTGGGCATTAAGTTTCCATTTCAACATTCCCCAGAGCGGCTACGCTCTCCGTCCCTGGCGTCGGTCCCTTGGTCACGGGGGCCGGTTTTGCCTTTACCACAGGAGGGGTGCAGAGCTTCCTTCCCATCACATGATTGGCTGGAAGTCCAGCCGCTGCACACACAACACATTTGGCCGGCGCCTTGCAATCCCCCGCCTTGTGATTGGCCTCTCCGCAGCGGAAGCAAATCTCGCTGCGGTCAGTCTCGCTGAGGCACGTCTGCTTCGTATGTCCCAACATCATGCACCGGTAGCATCGTAGTGGCAGCGGCGCCAAAACCCTGATTTGCGGGGAGCTCCACCCAATCAAGAACCTCCCCGACTCCACTAGCTTCTTGGCCGTTGTCACAGGACACCTCACCGTGACCGAGGCCATCCCCCCCAGGCCAGTCCTAATCGACCCCACCTTAATTTGCTCCGGAGGACACCCCCCTTTCTCTGCCATAACCGCCCTCAGGTCGTCATCGGTGACGGAGTCATCAAAGCCAGTGATCCGAAGGTCAGCGGTCTTTACCGGCCGATGGACACTCGCATCTCCGTCTAATGCCACCCTTAACTTTTCGGCGAGCTGGTCCGCCTTTTCGCCGCTTGTTGACCCAGATATTTCAATGAGGCGGGCGCCACTCTGCGCCTGCCGCATTTTTATACTCTCGATCCCCAGCTGTTGAACTTGTATCGCCTGTCTTGCTTTGGCGATGGCCTGGGTGTAAGTTACCCCACGTTCAGCCGCCTCTTTAGGAATCGTCACAATTATCGCCGCGGAACGAGGGGCAGATAACTTTGGCTTAGCCTTCTTACTTTTTGATTCAACTGGAGCCCTACCCGATGCCGGAGCCGCTGAACCCTTCGCAGCAGCTGGACCCACAGACGCTGGAGTCATCACTGACGCTGGATTCACGGAAGATGCTTGACCCGTGGCAGGTGCTGATCCCGCCACAGCCGCCTTCTCAGCCCTGGCTGCTGCCTTACGCCGCTTCTTTTCTGCGTTACTTATAACATCTTTCCACGTTCCAGGGGCAGTTGGCGTTAGGGTAGCTGCTAGTTCCCCCACCCTGCCCACAGAAGCCATCGGTCCCCACCGTGCAGGTGGAGGGGGCATCAGCGCCGCTGCTTCGTCTCTTCTCTCGTCTGACGCCAGGGGTGGTCTACGCGTGGGCACCGGAAGAAGCCGGCCATCGATCTCTAACCCTTCGAATTTGGCGTTGACCATGCTGCCGATTGAGCGGAGTAGTGACGCCTCCAAGTTCTCAACCCATTCAGGTGACGGTCTCCCTTCTGAGGCCTCACGTGCCGGGGCCACTACTGGTTCTCTATCCGGGGTCTTCCTAGTTTCAGCCAAAAACTCTTTAATAGCCTTCAGCTCGTCGGAGACGTGCTTTAACTGACGGCTGAGCCGCTCGTTATCCAGCTTCAAACGACGCACCTCCGCATTCGCCGACACCTCCATAAGGCAGTCCCCCAATACGTCCAGATCCGCCTTTGTCGAACGAAGGCAGGTTTTGTGCTCCCTGCGGATGTTCCCCGAATCTTTACAGACTTCGTGGAGAGTCCCCGCCAGCTTTCTAACAACCTCCGCCATTTTAACTGTCGTCATCTCTTCCCTATCAAGACTGCTTTTTATGGGGGATGGCGACTTCTTCTCCCTACCCTTTCCTTTAGTTTTCCTTTCAGGAGTCCTCTTTTTACGATCCTGAGGATCAGCATCGTGTTCTGCCCTGTCTAGATCATCCCTATCCTTCAGGTAGGACGCCTGCTTTTTTGCAGCCGCTAGCCCTGTGGTTGGACCCGCCGGCTGCGATAAACTTTTCCCGGAGATAAACGTGGTTTTACGCACTGAACCCCCGCTACCTTCCTCAACCTCCGATTCGGAGTTGGACCCAGATACCACAGTTCTTGTGCGTTTCCGGGGTCTTCTCCCACTTCTAGACCCTTCCCTTGTGGAAGGAGTGACCGACCTGCTGCTAGCAGCATAATAGGACATGTCAGACTCCATCCCGTCTTCGATGTATTTAGCACTGTTTTTAAACGGACGCTGTGCGCTGTCCCCGTCGGTGTGTTTGTTGGCACTGTTATCCCCCGGACTCTGTGCGCTGTCCTGCTGCTTCTCGTCAGAAAGATTTTTATTAGTTTTAGTAGAATTCATTGTTAGACCCACGAGTAAGGTGGCAAAATCGGTCCACCCGAGCAGAGGCCCCATACCCGGGTAAGCCTAGGGTTCTCGAAGCAGGGAGGCGGCTAGTCCCCTGCTCCGTTGGCCACATTACGACTGGTCTCCCACCAGCCATCCATCCCCTAGCCCATGGCAGGCGTGGGATTAGGGTTTTTTATTGAGGTTGTCTCCTCGCGAGGACACCCAACTAAGGGCAGCCCCACCGTCCCCCAAAACATGACTGAAGGGACGGCTTCGCCGACGGTTGGCCATGAAGACCTGTCCGCCGATTGCGACAACCGCAATCGGACGGACCCGCCGCCTACGCTCACACTACCGCTTCCCAGAATATCCGGGGCGCCAGCCGAGCCCGAACCGCGCTACCGCTACCCAGAGTACGTCTGGGACGCCAGCGCGGAGCCTCCAAAACCGCAAATGCGGTCAAAACCGCGAGGCTCCCCTCCCGTCCGACTATCTGCCGTCGCCGCAGGAAATGCGGACGACGTTGCCCAGGGTGCACGGCGGGGACGTTGTCGGACGTCGCACCCCACCCCTACCCTACCCCTACCCTACTTCTGCTCTACCCCTACTTACCCCTCCTTCCCCTATTTTCTCAAGGCTAAAACCTTCCTTGGACTTCCACGAACATTTCAAGACCAAAATTAGCCAAATCGGTCCAGCCAGCCGTTCACGCGCGATGCCGTGACCAAGGGAAATAGGGATTCATTTTTATATATATAGATGATATAGTACAGATATAGATAATGTGGTATCATAGTCCGTGCCAGATAACTCTGCGCGCGACTGGGGCTTTTTTGACGCTAGTTACTGTAGGTAATTTTTTTTGTACTTTTAATTTAATCGTATGGCGTATATACATTATCACAATTTGTAGGAAAACTTAATTATAAATCTATATCTAGGTTTTGCAACCAGTCCACAGCCGCTGGTTGCCGTAGAGATCGTGCGGATCACCTGTGAAACGGCGCCTCAGACATTGCTCGACGATATGTCGCCGCATGGTCTGCTCCGCCAGGCCGCTGTCACACGCTGGACTCTCTATCCAATCCCCTCGTGCTTCAGATAGTTGCACCTGCCGTGTTCCGTGCAGATTCTGTTTAAGCGGCACCAGAACTTCCTTTGTACGGAGGACAACAGCTTTCCTGCAGCTACGCTTGTTGGTCGGCGTGATTTCAGTCGCTGCGGTGGTGGTGGCATGGTAAATTCTGTGTGCCGGCAAATCAGGTCGTTCAATCATCTTCTGGGCTTCCCTCGCTTGAGCATGTTTTCTTCGGAGATGAGGTAGAGTGATTTTTTTGTACTAATGTTAAGGCGAGGATTCCAGACCGAACGAAATAGACACGCTAACGCTTGCTCGGCGCGCTCGATACACTTCGCGCGAACCCAGCGGCAGCCGGCAGTGAACTGTGAACTCGCGAGCGCCCCGCGAATCGAAAATCACTTAATTCAATTAAACATGAAATAATAAAATAAAAGAATTATGACGGCCGGAATCCCTCAGCTATTCAAAGACAATTATTTTCATGTTTTTCATTAACTGAAACCAAGTATAGGTACTGCAAGCTTACTGCAAGTAATATAATAATATATGATATTTGCATTATTATAGACGGATATGTTTGGGATTTCTTTGACACAGTAAAATATTACCTATCGAAAAAAAAACGGCCGGAAGCACTAGATAAAAAACTGTAAAATAACACATATTTTTTCCAAATTTTAAGTACTTGTGATTTGGGAGTAATCCATAATTTAAAATACCCCATTTTAGGAATCAGCGCCTAAGATTCGATTTCGACCGTTGCCGGCGGCGGCGCCGCGCCACCCGCGCTGCGCGCAGAGTTTTTTGGTGCGGATGATGATGCCATCACACTTGAGTTAACTCTTAAATTCGAGATGTCTCGGGTTGAGACTATTTTCGCGAGTCATGAGTCTTTTCAGTCCTTTGAGTCCTTTAAGCCCGAGGTCACCAACGTAGGTAGGTACCTACGTTAACCGTTGGTTATTCTACGTATAGTGTAGTCAATGAAGCTAGTTGACCCCCACAGTAATTCCTCAGTCGGAAAAAACTCTACATCATGATAAAGTATCAATAAATTAAAAGTACTTATGGTATAAATTTCCAAAAAATAATAATAATAGAAGATTAGGTATTTTTTAATGAAAGTCTTATTTCATTAATATCTTTTTTTTGGAAAAATGCTCCGTCTAAACTTTCTTAACCGGACATATTCATGTAACGTATAAAAACAATAATATGAAATATCCAAAAAAATATTCCAGCAGAAACACCAAATTTTAATAAAACAAAATGGGGTGACTTGGACTGAAAAATGTCTCTGTCGAACTTTTTAACGTAATTATTTAAGCATACTCATGTTTGAAAAAAGTTTTGGATTTATACCTAACTTCCGTGTGAGTTTTTTTTTGGATAATCATTTAAAGTTTATGGCTCATGCTATTTTATAACTCAGCAAAGTTTCATCGACTGAGGAATTAGTGTATGGGTCTCCATACAAAGAATCTGTTCATTGCCTACACTGTAACCTGTCTTGGTGAACTGATTAATAGGGGAAACGAAACGCTCTAAGTATTATAGAACGAAACGTTAAGAATAATTGTGGTTACAATGTTCTGGTGATCCTGATGTAGTGCTAGCACAACTTGAGCGCGACTCCAGGGAGAAAGAGTAGCGGGCACTCGCTCGTAGATATAGCGTGCGTGACTTAAGGCGACGTCCTAATTGGTTGGAAGAAGCGCGACAAAGAGTCGCGCTAAGTTGTGCTAGCCCTACTGTTCTTCTTTAAAAAGCTCAAATGGTCTAGCAAAAGGTTGCGGGTTCGAATCCCGTGTGGGCTCATTGGAGTCAAGTTGTTAATTTTTTTATTAATTTTTGAGTTGGGTCAGTACGGCATGCGGCAGGGTGGTAATCACTACATAGTATAAAACAAAGTCGCTTTCTCTGTCCCTATGTCCCTTTGTATGCTTAAATCTTTGAAACTACGCAACGGATTTTGATGCGTTTTTTTTAAATAGATAGAGTGATTCAAGAGGAAGGTTTATATTTACTTTTCATCCCGATATTCCCACGGGAACGGGAACCACGCGGGTGAAACCGCGGGCGGCCGCTAGTTATTCATAAAACTGCTACTACTATATATCACTACATAGTATAAAACAAAGTCGCTTTCTCTTTCCCTATGTCCCTTTGTATGCTTAAATCTTTGAAACTACGCAACGGATTTTGATGCGTTTTTTTTAATAGATAGAGTGATTCAAGAGGAAGGTTTATATGTACTTTTTATCCCGATATTCCCACGGGAACGGGAACCACGCGGGTGAAACCGCGGGCGGCCGCTAGTAATATTATAAATGTGAAAGTTTAGATGTTTGGATGTTTGGATGTTTGTTACTCAATCACGCGAAAACGGCTGAACGGATTTGGCTGAAATTTGGAACATAGATACTTTGTAGCCTGGAGAGGAACATAGGCTTTTTATCCCGGAAAAATATCACATTCCCGCGGGATAACGTCGTGTAGTTCACGCGGGCAGAGATGGGCAAATGCCCGGTTAAAACCCGGCATTTTGAAAATGCCCGGGTTAAAACCCATTTATGCCCATTTCTGCCCGAAAAGTTGGGCGGAAACTGTATAATAAATCAGTAATAACAGTTAACCAATATTATGAAATTTTACATGATTTACAAACTCATTACTTAAATAATGCTAAGTAATATTAGAGTACGTACATATTTGTTAATTTTTAACCCCCGACGCAGCGCAAAGAGGGGTGTTATAAGTTTGAGGCCTATGTCTGTCTCTCTGTACTGTACGTATATTCGTAGTGCCTAAACGAATCAGGCGATTTTATTGCGGTTTTTTTTTAATTGAAAGCTATATTAATCGAGATGGTTATTAGCCACGTTTGAAGAAAATCCATATGGCCATTTATGGAGATGGTCAACTGCCTGCCGAAACGGAAAAGATACAGACATGGTGCTTTGAATTAAATAATGTACACCCTGGACAAATTTTGGTGCAATAAAAAAAAACAAAAGTTGCTCGATTTGGCTGAAATTAGCGATTTCAATGTGGTTTTATTTTTATTTTATGTGTAATTTAAAAAGGATGATATAAAATTAAATAAATAAAACCCCCGATACAAAAAAACCTCAAAGAAAGTCACAAAATAAACTTTCTCTCGGTCGGGGCACAAAATGAGAGAGAGATTATAAACAACTAGTAGTTGTCCGCGGCTTCACCTGCGTGGTCAAAGAGAATTAATAATATCAATGCCTTAAAAAATACATGGCACATGTCTGGTGCAAGGATATAAAAGTAACAATTCAAAAATTAAAAAAAATACCAAGTGGAACCCTCGCTGACGCTTGCCGTATACAAAGTGTACGTAGGTATACTGACATTATGTTTGGATTTTATATTTAGGTGAGTACAATAATTATTGAGTTCAAATCATGTTCAAACCACTGTGGGGAATTGCGCAACGGTTAAAGGAAGACTGATGTTGTCTTCCGGGATAGGTGTTGTTAGCCCGGGGACAACTGTCCGCTGGTTTTTATGTCAGAGTTCGTATATAAGCGAACTTGGTGAATGAACTTCGTAAGCGCGATGTAGGTTCTTCACTTTGAAGCTCCGTGTCATGTTGATTATGTGCGCGTCGTCTAGATGTCGCCACAACACATAATTATGTATGAATTGATGCAAATCCGCATTTTAAGTAAGTAGTGTATCATAGTGAAAGGGGGTCTTTCCGAGGTAAAAAGAAACTAGGATCATTCTCCACCTTTCTACCACCTCAAAAAGTAGCGCAAAAATCCGCAGCACCGTTTCCATAGTAAAAGACCAGTCATTACTGTGGCAAGACACACTGGTCAAAGACTTTCGTCTTGAGACATTGAGGTATTTCGGACGCAACTATATGCCGGAGCTTCCCAAACGCTGCCCATCTAAGCTGGATTTGACGAGAGATCTCTTTCTCAAAGTTGTACTTACCTTACTGGACCGTCTGTCCCAGGTAAACATAGTGGTCAAAAACTTCGAGTGTAATGTTCCCAACATTAACTGGAGCAGGTGCAGGATAAGGGGTATTAACCAATCCAAATGTAACCAGAACCATCGGCTTGATTTCCAAAGTACAATATATTTTTCAACAGCCATCCTGTGATAGAATAGACCATTGCGAAAGTTACATAACCTCAGCGATCGCACACCAAGCACGCTACCCTATTGCTCTATTTACCAAATTTTGTGAAAGTCAGATCAGTGGTTTACGCATGAGAAGGTAACAATACCTAGACAAAAAGACACATGAACTACCAAAATGCAAAAACTCAAGTCAATACTTTGCCACTAGGTACGTTTGTGTGTGTGTTTTAATGTAGAATAGATCCTATGCCAGCTCAATCGTGCAAAGAAAAAGTTCTTAATAATAATACCCATGCTACATTGAACAAAGTAAACTAAAAAAAAAAAATCCTACGGGAACCGTACTGCAGACCAGTATCCTACATATCAATTTCCATACTTCTTAGCCCAGAAATGAGGAAGTTTCCATATAAATTTTAACCTCCTTATCAATAGGCGGCCTTATTGATATATAGCAAACTCTTCCAGCCAACCTTGGGTGAAAGAAAGAATAAATCAAAAGGACAGAAGGGGAAAGGGTGCCTAAAAAGAATAGAATAAGTATACACTAACAAATATTGAAAGAGAGAAAGAAGATAATATTATAGAAGTTAAGGAGTAAGAGAGAGAAAATGACTTCTAACTTGATCTCTAAAGGATTTAGAGTCTGAGCCCTTCTGATACCTACTGGAAGCGCGTTCCACAAACGGACAGCATGGACAGAGAAAGAGTAGGAAAAAAAGTCGGAAAAATGACGTGGAATTTCAAGGGTGAGGTTAGAGGAAGAACGCAAAGTACAGGACGTAGATGAAGAGTGAAAGGAGAAGCAGTCTTTAAGATAAGGAGGGGAAGTAGGCATGAAAAGGATAGAATAGAGAAGTTTAGGTGTGTGTAAGTCCCTGCGCCGGCGAATTGGGAGCCATTGGAGTTTGTTACGGAAATGAGACACATGGTCGTATTTGCGAAGGTTAAATATAAATCTAATGGCAACGTTCTGCAGACGCTCTAACTTATCAAGTAACTCTTCCGACAGGTCAGTAAAACAGACATCAGCGTAGTCAAGGATAGACAGCAGGAGCGATTGTGACAGAGTGATTTTGGTACTGGTCGGCAAAAAGTTACGAAGTCGGTTAAGTGAGCCATATGCTGCAAATTTCTTTTTCCTTGTTACCTCAACATGAGGACTTCTTAGCCCAGAAGTGGGGAAGTTTCCATATAAAGGGTGTCTCAAAAGTACGTATAGGATTTGAATTTCGCGCTATTTCCGAAATATTCAAGATTTTGGCGGGTTGAAATTTGACATACGTCATCTTGACACATGTAAAATTAATCGTGGAGCGTTTCACAATAAAACAGCGCATAGAAGTTATAGAAATATTTCACGAAAATTCACGATCAATTACAAACACTCGTCGAAAGGTCGAAAAATCTCGTAATTTCAAGAAGAGGTGATGTCAAATGGCCACCGAGATCTTGCCATCTGATGCCACTGGATGTCTTTCTTTAGGGCTACGTCAAAAATAAAGTCTACACCAACGATCCCCAAAACATCTATATATATAAAATTCAAAGTCCTGACTGACTGACTGAATGACTGACTGAGATATCAACGCACAGCCCAAACCGCTGAACCTAGAGACTTCAAATTTTGCACATAGATACGTTATACAGTGTAGGCATCCACTAAGAAAGGATTTTTGGAAATTCCACCCCTAAGGGGGTGAAATAGGAGATGAATGTTTGTATGAAAGTCCGTCAGTTTTGAAGTTAGGATCTTCAAATTTTGTATTTAGGCTGGCCATTAAAAATTAATATTTATCTGTGTCAGCGTTTTTGACAATTTCACCCCCGAAGGGGTGAAAAGAGGGGTGAAATGTTGTATCTGGAAAGTCCTTCAATAAGTTTATTATTTAGGCTTATGGTCGGAAAGTAAAACAAATAAGCAAACACAAATTTCGTATTTTTTCGAAAATCAACCCCTTAGAGGTCAAATGGGATAAATAAACCTTAAAATCGATATGGATGTCGTTATTGAGGTTTTATGGGATGATGATTGCAAAAATGGCATTTATTTTGATGTTTAACACGCTGAACATGATTCAACCCCTAAAAGGTTGAAATAGGGGTGGAATTTTGAATGAAAAATCGGGATAAAATAGAAATTTGAACTTGAAACTTTTTACGCTTACTTCTTAAAACAAATAGGCAACCCATTTCGTAATTTTCCCAAAATCAAACCCAGGGGGTTTTGAAGTTAGGATCTTCAAATTTTGCATTTCGGCTGGCAATTGAAAATTTATATTTTCCTGTGTCAGTGTTCTTGACAACTCCACCCCCGAAGGGGTGAAAAGGAAGATGAAATGTTGTATCTGGAAAGTCCTTCATTTAATTTATTATTTAGGCTTATGGTCGGAAAGTAAAACAAATAAGCAAACACATATTTGGTATTTTTCGAAAATCAACCCCTTAGAGGTCAAATGGGATAAATAAACCTAAAAATCGATATGGATGTCGTTATTGAGGTTTTATGGGATGACGATTGCAAAAATGGCATTTATTTTGATGTTTAACACGCTGAACATGATTCAACCCCTAATAGGTTGAAATAGGGGTGAAATTTTGAATGAAAAATCAGGGGGTAAAATAGACACTTCAACTTGAAACTTTGTAGGCTTACTTCTTAAAACAAATAGGCAACCCATTTCGTAGTTTTCCGAAAATCAAACCCAGGGGGTAAATAGGGTATAGAAACCTAAATCATCTTAAGTACCCTAAAAGTTCTTGGTACCTAAGCTACTCAGAACTAACTTTTTAATTGTGAAACAGACACTTATTATTTACTAGCTTCCGCCCGCGACTTCGTCCGCGTGGACATTCGAGAAAATACTTAGGGGACCAATAACCAGGATAAAAAGTATTCTATGTTTTAATTGCATAAAAATCCGATCAGCCGTTTTTACGTGATTAGGCGGGTCCTCCGTCACCAAGCGAGCAGCCTCGCGCGAGGCAGAACCTTGCCACGTGCGGCTGTCCCCTAAGTATTTTCTCGAATGTCCACGCGGACGAAGTCGCGGGCGGAAGCTAGTAGACAATAAAGACAAAATATTCGCTGAGTTATTGGTGAAATAAGTAGCGAAATGTGTGAAATTAGCAGCGAAATGTGTGAAAGTGTCATGAAAAACTTGCACACAGCAAAAATGCCCGTGGCGGCCATTTAGCAGATATTCTTTTCATATGAAATTGTACAAGTCTCTTCAAAATAAAATAAAACAACGAAGAAATTCCAATCCATTTGCGTTTTATTGAGACAAATCATCCTATACCTACTTTTGGGACACCCGGTCAATTTTAACCCCCTTTCTACCCCATTAGGGGGAAGTATTTTAACTTTGCCTACGCAGATCATCTTTAATCCTGACCAGTATCCTACATACCAATATGTATATTTCTAATTCTAAAAATGAGGAAATTCCTTATAAATTTGAAACCCTCCCTTCGTACCCCATTATGGGGTAGTTTTTTAACTTCGCCTAAGCAGATTATTAATTTTAATTCGGTGATGAGTGTCACCTTTCGATTTTATATAGATAGATTATGTTAATCATAAATAAAATAAAATATTATACTTATAAGTGCATACTCCATTTTATTATTAAAACATTTTAATACAATTTTCTGGTATTTTAACAGACTAATATTATTTGTCTTTTGGTTATATTCATGTGCATTATAACCAAAAAAATTAAAATACTTAGACAGGTAAAAATACTTTAAAACATTGTTTACGCCCACAAAATGGGCAGTAATGGGCATTAACCCGGCGTTTTGGGTTTTAACCGAGTTAAAACCCGGGCAGGCTGAATGGGTTAAAACACAGTGCCCATCTCTGCACGCGGGCGAAGCCGCGGGCGGAAAGCTAGTTATATATTCATAAAAATATTTCGAATGTGGAATTGTGGATCGGAAAGGGATTAAAATCATAAAGTTAATATACCTTAGCGGAAAGGTATATTAACTTTATGATTAAAATATAAAATGTGTACTATGCTCGCTATCGCTGACCTTTTGTATTCTACGCCTCCGATTTCAAAAGTTGTCAAAGAAAGTAAAAAAGTCAAATAAGTGTCAAAACAAGTGCAAAGTACCCTGTGTCTATCGCTGTTTTTTAATAGTTAAATAGTTTTATAGATTGAATATGTGCAAAGCAGTGTAGTTTTATTGTAACCGCTTTTACAGTTTCTTTTTGATGACGCTATGGATTTGTCACAGATTTGTCCGTTGAAAAACACATGTAACCTATTTGGTGGTAAAAAGGGCGCCCCCAACGCTGCCACCGCCGGAAATAAGCTGGTATCTGCCACAGAGGCCCCAACTCGCTCGTGGGAAGGTATGCCCTATGATTTCATACATCTTTAAAAACATGGCGAAGTGTTTGGAACAAAGGGATACTTACTTACCTAACTTAAAATTCCGTCGATAACGAAGTACCTACCTAAGTAAGTTCACTTTTTGTTTCCTTAGTGCGATTGTGTTAATTTCTTTCGCAACCCTCAAGCCTAAACAAAAGTTAGTAAGTATATACATAAGCTATTTTATTTTAGCAATAAGTCTAACTAACACTGAAGAGAAAACAATAACCCATAAATATTTTATATGTAGGTACCTACTGGTAAACTGGGGTTACCTAGGTACTTTGATTCGAGGAGAAGTGACTTTGTTGGCAACGCTTGTTTGTCTGCTTTGTCATTGTTTTCCATTATTTTTTCAACTCGCCTTTGGTAGCCTTAATTAAATTAAACTATAGATAGAATGCCCATTTTTTACTTAATTACGAATAATAGGTAGGTAGTGTTTTTATACTACATTATAAATTATCATAGTAGCCCTATTTTTTCCTAAAGTAACCCCAATCTACGTATACTTACTTACTTAAAAAAAATATATGATTAAAATAAATCATAATTTTAAACACGGAATCGGCATCGGCGGCGCGGCGGCGACGCTGACGGCCGCGGCGGCATCGGCAGCAGCTTTTTGTCGCAACCACAACATGCTGCCTACAGTTGAATTTAATATACTTACCTAATCAACTGCGCACAGCTTCGGTGGAGCGTTTGTCTGGATATTTTATATAGGTAATGTCCGAAATTCCAGTACTTAACCCACTTTGTAGAGAATTTTCGAAATAAATCAGATGGTCACCAATTTGTGTCTGTGTCAGTGATGGTGAATAACTAAAAAAAATATATTTTTCCAACCTTTATGGCCGTTTTCACCAAAACTATCCGACCGCCGGCCGATTTGGTCCGTCTCCCAGACCAAATCTGCGCTACACACGTTCCGATTTGGTCTGGGAGCAGACCGAATCGGAGGTCGGATAGGAACGTGTGTAGACACTATAAATCGCCTAAGTTTTTGCTTAACTAGGTACGCACCTGATCCCGAGTGTAGCGACTTTTTCGAGCCAGGTGCAAAGTTAACTTGTTCGGGTAGGTAGTTAGTAGGTATCTATATTGTATGGATTGACACCCCGCGCGCTGCCGATATGCCGCGCCGATAGCGGACGTAATGATACTACTGTAAGGCCGTTTGTGCACTACCACTGAATTTTACTGATCCGGAAAAAAACGGATGCTTGTATTTTAATAATTTAATCATTTATAATAGTAAAAATTTATTTATTTCGTGTACTTTCAATGTTTCGAACCCTAAACTACACGAAATAAATAAATTCTATTATTTATAATAATTAATTATTAAAATACAAGCATCCGTTTTTTTCCGGATCGGTAAAATTCAGTGTAGTGCACAAACGGCCTTTGTCGCTCGGATTAACTGCACTTTCAATTTGCACAGCTAACCATGTAGGTAAGTAGTAGGTTTCACTGAGTTTATGAGAAGTTTATAGGAAATAACAAAAGTTCGCAAACTAAATGTGTTTATTTGGTAACAGTAGGTAGGTAAGTACTTATCGTAATCGTAATCGTAATTAATAGAACCTAAACGTCTAGATTAGTTGTGCACATTATTGTTTACAATCTATTCTATCTTATATAACAAACTTCTGAATTGCTAACTTAATTAATTTTAGTCATACGAACGTTCATCACTTCTTTGAATGTTGGTCGCGCATCGCGACTTTCTGAATTTCCGATTCTGACTGAAGGCGCTTTCCAGATGAGACGAGCATGACAAAGAGTTATTTATTTGTTCTATAAAATACAATTATCTAGGTATCTTAGCTGCAGTTTTTCTATAGGTAAGTACCTTTATGCATATAGGCAACAATTAAGGCAGGCACTAACACATTGCTGTTCAATTTTTTCTGTTATGTGATGTGACAGCGTGCGACTTTTCCCGAGACCCGTTACCAAGGCAATTCAGAGCCATCGTACTGCAAGAACTTGCCAGAGTCTTTTTCCCCGAGCCGCTGGATGGTGGCAAAGATGGCGGCCACACTGGTCTCCACGTCAAGCGGCGCATTCTTGCCGCCCATGGCCGTACGCACCCACCCGGGGTGCATCGCCGCTACCAGGATGTGGTCTTTCTTCAAGTCGAGACTCATGGATTTTGTCGCTGCGTTCAATGCCGCCTGTACAAATTTTAATGGCAACATTTTCGTCAAACCATCGGCGAACACCAATGATATAGGCATAGTATCCTGGGCAGGCAAACACCTAAATGCCTAAAGCCCCCAGTACAGGATGGCCGATCATGTTCGCCGACCATGATGGGCCATCGTGTACAGGGCAGGTTTGCGTGTGATAGCCGTCTGCGAGCAACGCAAACTGCCCTTGTACACGATGGCCCATCATGGTCGGCCAACATGATCGGCCATCCTGTACCTACTGGGGGCTTTCATGGTCGGCGACCATGACCAATACATCGTACATTAACACTTTTGAAAGAACCTTTTTAAACTTGTTCGTTCAAAAGTGTCAATGTACGACGTATTGGTCATGGTCGCCTACCATGACCAATACATGTACTGGGGGCTTTAGACTGCATCCTGTTAGCCAAACAAGATGGCGGTCAAATGCGGGTTCCCTATTTGAGTGCGAAAGTTGGTAGTGCGATTTTCAGTATATCGAACACGGTGTGTCGAAAACTCCGTAGTGCTATGTTTTATTATATCGATGCTTTACAAGTGCGATGTAACGTTTGTGCGAAAAACGTTAGGTCGACTAACTTTACAGCGATGATTCATTAGTTCGTTGATTTGTTTGTTCTATGACATGTTATTTCGAAATTTCTGTTATTATGTAGCTTTTTCAGATGTAATTAAATTAAATAAAAACTCCTCCTTTCAACCGACTTTAAAAAAGAAAGAGTTTATCAGTTTGACCTGTAGGTATCTATGTGATATTGTTGGAATTGGATATTATCTGAGTATAGCGTTGCATTTAGGCTTCCAAGCACGGTGTATGTATGTATGTATGTTTATAATGTTTGTCCACGAATATCTCAAAAACTAAAAGTCACATCGAGATGATTCTTTTGATTTTTATCAGGTGTATTACATTTTAGAGGACAGCATGAGTTTCATCAAAACAAGTTCTGTATTTTTTGAGATATATTTTTCTTATGGTAAAACACTACAAGCCTTGCAAGTAGCTTTCAGGCGGGATTCGAACCCGCCCCCCGGGAATCCATTAAAAAATTAATCAAAAACTACAGAACCGATTTTGATGAAATGAAATACACCTGTTAAAATGAAATACACATGTTAAAATCACAAGAATCATCTCGATATGACTTTCAGTTTTTGAGATATTCGTGGACTAACATATAAACATTATATAGGTACCTACATTTACGAAATTTGTGCTTGGAAGCCAAAGTGTAACGCTATACACAAATATTATATAATTCATATAATATCACATACATACAGGTCAAACTAATAAACTCCTTCTTTTTTAAAGTCGGTTAAAAAGGAGGAGTTTTGATTCAATATAATTACATCTGAAAAAGCTACTTAATAACAGAAATTTCGAAATAACATGTCATAGAACAAACAAATCAACGAACTAATGAATCATCGCTGTAAGGTTTGTCGACCTAACGTTTTTCGCACAAACGTTACATCGCACTTGTAAAGCATCGATATAATAAAACATAGCACTACGGAGTTTTCGACACACCGTGTTCGATATACTGAAAATCGCACTACCAACATTCGCACTGAAATAGGGAACCCGTCAAATGCTGGCCCGGTATTCAATAAAAAAAAATTAAGAAAAGGAAGGTAGGAAGGTAGTACCTTAGAACATCTGTATGGGTAGAAACCTCCTTGATCGTTCTGCGCGATGGAACCGAGTATGGAGCTCATGTTGATGATGGCGGCTCGCGAGGCGCCCACCGGCGCGCTGCCGTGCGCCTCCGCGGCTCGCTTCAGCAGCGGGAGCAGGGCCTGAAATGTAGCAGAGCAGAGGAAATAGACATTAAAGAAGATTTTGAACACAAATATTTTTGAAGTGAAAACTTCTTTTAGCGGCGTTGTGCACTTTTTGTGATGGGTAAAAAATGTTTAACTCGCGTTAGGGACACGTGACCGTCAGATCGAAAATTCGTAAGATGGACACGACACGTGACCTGATCGAAAAACTGTTAGGTAGGTTAATGTCATTAGAAAACGAAGGCTCGCCACCGTTACCAAAGTTGTAATAGCTCAGATCCCGCCTGAAAGCTACTTATAGGGCTCGTATTTTTCCTATACTTACAGAATTGCATTGTGAATGCATAAAAATAATTTAAAATCTTATAGCTCAGAGGTTAGAAAACGGGCGGCATTGAAGCCAGAAGACCTCTCGGTTCAAATCCAGTCCGTATTTTTTTATTTTTTTTTGTCAAATTCCTTTTTTGTGAAAAAGTCTAGGGAGCCCTTTTCACTTCTGCCGGCACTCCCGGAGTGACCGTTGTTTTTTTTTATTTGAACCGCCCCTGTGCCTCAAAGTATCGAAATCATACTTGAATCAAACTTTATCCGCACCATAGCCAACCATAACCAACTGCCGTGATTGCCCGTGATTGCCCGTGATGCGCCTCTTCGGCTCCTATAAATATTGTTTATCTTTAACTAGCGGCCGCCCGCGGTTTCACCCGCGTGGTTCCCGTTCCGGTGGGAATATCGGAATAAAAATTACCCTATGTGTTATAATCTATATCTGTTGCAAATTTCACCCAGATCCTTTCAGTAGTTTTTGCGTGAAAGAGTAACAAACATCCACACACACAAACTTTCGCATTTATAATAAACTACACGACGCTATCCCGAGGGAATGTGATATTTTTCCGGGATCAATAGTAGCCTAAGTTACTCCTAATTACATTAGCTACCTGCCAGTGAAAGTCCCGTCAAAATCGGTCCAGCCGTTTCAGAGATTAGCCGGAACAAACAGACAGACACAGACAAAAATTGTAAAAAACGACATTTTGGTATGTGTACCGTAAATATAATCATATTATGCATGTAGTAAAAAGCGGTTATTTTAATGTTACAAACAGACACTCCAATTTTATTTATTTGTATAGATGTATAGATTTCGCTAGGTACTTAAGTAAATGTTTTATTTACCTTCGTTAACATAATCGGCGCAACTGTGTTGACGGTTAGGTTGTCCAGCAGCTGTTCGGCCTTTACCAAGTTGAGTTTTGTGAACTTCGTAGAGATCCCGGCATTGTTGACCAGCAGATTCAATCCGTTATCACCCACTGCGTCAGCGATTTTTGATGAAACCTCGCCGTAACTATCCAAATTAGTGACATCTACAAAACATCGTTATATTTTAATTTTTAAACATTTTTATATATGTAGGTACCGTCAATGCATACAACATGAGACTTGAATATAATTTGAGACAAAACTTCCGCGGCATATACATATTATTGCATGTGATATCATTACTACTATAGCAATACTGACAGTTTCTTTCCAAAGTTGTTACGTGTGAACGTCATTTTGCTGTCAAGAAGAAACTTGGACGCAGCAAGTGGCATTCATTGAGAAATTGCCGCTGAATTTTTATTCCAATATATTTCTGAATTACATATGCCTCAAAACTCTGGTTATTGGTAAGAAACTGCAATGATTCATATCGATTTAATAATCCCATCTTGTGAGACACTTTACCAAGGATAATTTGAGAGCATGTTTGACATTTTTGGCATAGTTTTACCATATTTAAATTAAATTTTCTCACAGATAGAAGTATTTTTTTTTATTGGAAGGTAAATTGAGACTGAGTCTCAAATTAGGTGCATAGTCTCAAATAAACAGCAAGTCTCAAATTGCATTCAAATACCTATTTTACTGGGTGTAGGTAATAATTATTTTAGCAAGGTTTGTTTTTTGTTCAAGGTTAACAGTATATGGCAACGCGTCCGGGTAGACCGAGAGCTCCTGGAGCGAAACCTTATAGAAATTACCCGTATTTTTATAGAAATATATGAGTTGAATATACCTAGTCAATTGTTCAGCTAAGTGCCAAACACATAATAATATATCGAAAAAATCTTAAGTAATTATCTCAAAAATATTATTATTCAAAAAATATAACATAATTCTATATGTATTCAAAAAATATACTAAGGTAACTCATTGCGTTATAATAATATGTGCTAAACTAACTCAATGACTTAGGTAATAAATAAATATACAGGTAAAGTAAATCAATCAAACAACAACATTACAAACCTAAATGAACTATTTGAAGAGCCTTTGACTCCTGGGATAATTTTTCAAGCTCCTGTAAATTAAATAAATTAATATTATTATTATTACTGTCTTAATGATTGATCTGTCATAAGCTTCGATCATGAAGGTCATAAGTATACAGGGCAGGGTACAGCAGCAGACAACACACAAGGCTGAGGGTCGATTAAGAGGGCCTACTCTGAAACGCAAATCCCGAAATTTCGGTATACCCGTCCCTCTCACTCTCTAGTCGGTACAGAATCGAGTGAAAGGGGCGGGGCTAACCGAAGTTTCGGATTAGCGTTTCAGAGTACGGTCCCTGGTTTCACAGCTCTCTCTCTTTCACTTTTTGTGTTGTCGATTGTGGAGGAGGTATGGCCGTTTTCACCAAATCTTATGAGTAAAGTCTTTGCTTAACTACTACGCGAACAAGTTTTATACCATGTACAGTTGCAAAACTTCTGGAAGATTCGGAATAACTACGGAATACTTCTCAGAAAGTTTCTTTCCATCAGAATTTTTCAAAATAGATTTGATTAAAAATATTGACAATTCTTTTTATCTTAGGTCAATCTTGCTAGAAAATATCGTATGCCCGAGTCCCGCCCGTCCGACCGAGGCGAACGGACGAAGAACGAACGAACAACTCGTGCGCGCCGCGGCCACAAGCCGCGGCGGGCGCCACAGACAGATGAGTGAGCCCACAGTGAGCCAGACTAAATTCTAGTCTAGTGTAGTGGCGCTCGGCGCGGCGGCGGCGGGCGGGGCGCGCAGCGGGGCGGGGAGTGGCGGGCGGGCCCCCCGGAGAAGTTTTCGCCCGCGCCCCGTCCCCGCCGAGAAAGATTCATAATGTTTCGGAATAATTCGCAATATTTCGATTTACGATTAAAATTTATAAAGTAAACGTTGTTTCTTTAAAAACGAAGTACTTATTTGCTCACTGATGGATTGATGTTGAATTGGTTGTTATTTAGCGTAAGTAAAATTTGAATGTTTATTTTATTCCTTAGCTATGTAAGGCGAAATTAACAACAAAAGTAGGTAAGTACTGTTAGCATGCAATGCAATGCATAGCACTAAAACTAATTTTTATTCTTGTTATTACTTTATTAGGTACTAGCGACCCGGCCCGGCTTCGTTTGAACAATTTGTTGGTGTTTCGACAGTTACAGTAATTTTAAATGTGATAACTTCTAAAGATTGATTTACCTACATTAAATGGCCAAGGTAACTTATTTGGATAAGGATTAATACCGATTATAGGAGAAATTAGCTTTGCAAATAAAGTCATATTTTTAAATTACTTAAAGATAAAAAAACCTTAGGAGATAGACATATGACGCTGTTGCGGACTTTTTTGTTGGCCTTTTAATGATATACAATTCCGACCCGTAGTAAATTATTTTGATGCATCTTCATCATGCAAGGTTCAGCGTTCGCAATGTAAGCGCTCGAAAAATCTACTTTTTACGGCTTCACCAAAAAACATGTAATTTTCTCTATAAAGTACATAAATACGTAAGTAATTAGAATGTTTTGTATGTATTTATATACCGCTGGAATAAAATTTTCTAAATGACAGTGAAAGCTGCATCAAAATCCGTTGCGTGGTTTAAAAGAAGAAAGCTTAGAAACATGTGCGTCAAGTTAGCAGCCTCACAACAGAATTAGATGGTTTTGATTATGTCAAAAAATACTGTATAAATAGTGTTAAATAGTGATGTATATTAAATAAATAGTGATACTTTGATTCAAAAGATATTTTAGTATCTTAGTGAGGCTGCTAACTTAACGTCAAGTTAGCAGTCACCTCAAGAAATACAGTTTGTATCAATGTGATTTATATGTCAAAAAATACTGTATAAATAGTGTATCGTAAACGCAAAATTTCAAAAGTAGTTCTTTAATACAAGCCGAGATATTAGGGTCTCTAAGTTGGCTGCTAACTTGACGTTTCTTGCGATGGAGATTCCAGGGAAACAGGTACAAGTTTTTAATAAATAAATACTTGAAAAAATACTGTGTGAAATAGTGAATCTTAGGATATAAATAAAAAAAGAATTCTTCTTTGCTATTTTCGAAAAATCTTATGTAAACTTCTACATAATAATCTGAATATATGCTGACGATCAATGTTGAACTTTGCTCCTTAGTAATAAGGTTCAAACTTTATTTCAATCGTGGAGTGCGTACTATCGAGCAAAAAAGTGAAATATATATTTTTGATTGTGTCAATACATACGTTTAAACGGTTTAATGCTATTGATTAGGTATTTAAACAAATATATTTCTACCCACTTCTTAACCGACTTTAAAAAAAAGAGGAGGTTCTCAAGTCGACAGTATTTTTTTTATGTATGTTTTACCATAACTTCGCCAGTTGTTAACCGATTTTAATAATTCTTTTTTTATCTGAAAGAAAATAGTTTATGTGTAGTTCCATGAAAAATTCAAAGTAGTCAGTTCAGTAGTTTTTTCACAATCCTGAAAAAACACATGACTGGTAGTTCCTGCTTTACACGTCAATATCTTCGCGAACATTGACCAATTTCCATGATTATTTTTTTATTCGAAAGAGTAAACTCCTGAGGTGGTCACATTGTTACCAAGTTAGGATCTGATGGTGGAATCCAGGGGAAATCGAGGAAAACCCGTAAAGGAGATGTCCTAAAATGGATTTTTATAAAATCATAATAACTAACCACAGTAATATAAATTTATATAGATACTTAGTCCAAAAACAAAGCTATTGAAGTAATTTGTAAATTTTTAAAGCCCTCCGATTCCGAGAAAATTAATTTTAGGTTTTCATGAAAAAGCTTCTTAAATGCCCGCCATTTGGCTTAAAAAGAAAAATCCAGAGCCGTAAATGATATTGGAAGAAAAAGAAAAGGACTTTAGGTTTAGGTGGTTATCACACTGCCTCCGGTTTCCGCACCACACCGGACGGAGATGCGGTGTATGTGTGTTATACACTGCGGGTTTTGTATGCAAATCAAGATTCTACAGCCAAAGTTAAGAAGAGCACTACCGCAAACTGGAGCGGTGTGCAGTGCAGTGTGGGAATCACAGAACAGAAGAAAGCATTTTGCTGTCAAAACGAAGAAAAGTACCGAATTGATCGACTCTAGTGGACGCAGCTTCATAGAAATTATATTTCAGGCGAATTTCTGCGATTCGATTCGACTCTGGGGGTCTACCGGCTAAAAAATATGGCCATGGACATGGGCTTCATTTGACATTTGAAGCCCATATGTCCATATAAGGGCAAAATGTAGGCTTCAAATGTCAAATGAAGCCCTGTCCATATCCATATTTTTGAGCCGGTAGCCCCCCTGCACGAGTAGCATGAGGGTCATTCCATGTAACGGGTGTTACAGGTCGTACGCCTTTACTTGACGATTAATGAATGATGCAAAAAGAAAACATATCCTTTTTATTAGCTTAACACCCTCCACCTAGGTCCAAGTTTCATCATCCGTTATTAAAACTAACAGTAATAGCTTGCAGTAAAGAAATTAGTAACAATATATGTGCGTAACGGGCGTTACACGATTTTGCCTATGCTTTCCAGATTACCCGCAACAAAAGCAAAAGTCTGCGAATTGTGTTTATTTTTGAAGTGAAAAAAAATGTAAACGCATTTCTAAATAAATTCTTAACATTATAGACTATTCATATTAAAACAAAAATACACTTAGGGTTTTTCATGGAAATTCAAAAATGTAACGGGTGTTACAGCTTAATGTAACGGGTGTTACGAGTACGAAATTAAACCAATATTTGTAGTAATAAATGTTTATTTGATTAAATTTTTGGCAATAAACAATATAGGAACTTAGTAGAACTTATTATCATGCCTACTGCTCTCTAACATCAATATTTTTGGAAAAACTGTTAAAGGTACAGTCCCCTTTTACAACTCCGAAAAAAGAAAATCATTTTTAGATTGACATTGCGCGTTCCGCCGCTGCGCCGATAGAAAGAAAAAGTTTTAAGCAGCCGCATTATTTGGTATGTTTAATAATTTCTTAGAACTTTTAAAGCATGCCTCGCACGTGTAACACCCGTTACAAAAAAAGTGCATTTGTTTATTTAGCGACTGAGTTAATGTACGCATCATAAAATGCATTGAAAGATTTTTAGATGCAACAACCATAAACCAGCACAACCAACCTTTTATTAGTCCTAATAAAGTCATATCAAAAATTGGTAACACCCGTTACGTAACGGGTGTTACCCATCATTCCCCACCAATATTTCACAAATAAATAAGCTGAACATCAAATAAATAGAAAATATTTGCAGTTCTTAATCATGACCTTACTTTCTCAAATGCATTTTATGATGCGTGCATTAACTCAGTCGCTAAATGAACAAATGCTCTTTTTTTTGTAACGGGTGTTACACGAAAGAGGCATGCTTTAAAGGTTAAATAAATCTAAGAAATTATTAAAGTATTCAAATAATATTTCAGGCACTGGTTGCCTAAAACTTTTCCGTTCTAACAGCGAAACGCGCAATGTCAATCTCACAGTAGTTTTCTTGTTTTGGTGTTTAGAGTTTTGATAAAAATAAACTACCATCAATCGTATACAGTAACCTGACTTTGATATGTAAAAACGGAATAAATTCGAAAATAAATTAAGAAATTAAGGGTGGTCTATTAAAATATAGGCTTTTAAGATTATCCTAAGACACATTTTCTTTTAAAATCAGCATTTTAAGAAAATATGTTGCGGTAGCGTTTTCCATGGAATGACCCATGACAAACTCGAGAAGTGTTTTGACTACCTCGAAAGTCTATAATTGACAGCCGAACAATAGATTTGTCTACAATAAAATGTTATTTTTAAGGTTCCATTAGGGACAAAACCTTTCTCGAGTTCATCATGCTACCCGTGCTGCTTGGTGCGCCTAGTGGACGCAAGCCTTAAGCCCTTAGTACAGGATGGCTGATGATGTTGGCCGACCATGATGGGCCATCGTGTACATGGCCAGGGGGGCTACCGGTTAAAAATATGGATATGGACATGGGCTTCATTTGACATTTGTAGCCCCTATTTTGCCCTTATATGGGCATATTATGGGCTGTAAATGTAAAATGAAGCCCATATTCATATCCATTTTTTTAGCCGGTACAGGGACTGGGCCCTGTACACGATGGCCCTCTACCCACTATGGTCAGCCAACAACTTTTGAATTTGACATGACCTGACATTGTTCAGTGTTGCCAAGCATATGTAAATATTTCTACCATAAAAAAACAAAATTATTTATTTAAAAAAAACGGAGGGCTTTATAATTTTTATTTTAGCGATTTTGGGTTTTTAATTTTTGTTACTATTACATAAGTCTGATTTTACGGTGGTTAGTTAACCTTCAGAATAAAAATCCAACCTCCATACAAAAAGCGGACATCTCCTTTTATGGTAATTTACGTATTTTATAGATTTTCTAAACTTTTTTAAGTACTTGCATCTGGTAGTCATCATCGCATGGTGATGAGCTGATGATGGAAGGTACAACTCCTCAAATATTGTTTGATATATTGAAACAATACGTATTATGCAGAATAAACTATTTATTTCAGCCACGATGTGCATAACAAGAACGTCAAAAGTTACAAGGGAAGTTTTTTAACAGTGTTGCCACCCGTTAGCAATTTTGTGTGAACATAGATAAATTTTCTATTTATATTTATTTCAACAGAAAGAAAATATTTAGTGAAACAATAATACACAATATCTCATGCGCAGAGTGGTGTGAAGTACATAACAATAGGTAGGTAGGTAATGGCTTGGCACCGACTTTAATCAAACCAGTAAGTTCCAAAATTAATTCGATAATGTCCCACCCTTTCATCCTTTGAATGGAATGATTCACTTATTTTTTTATTTTTACATTTTGTTGTGAACTAGTTGTGAGACGGTCGACTTTTTCTAGTACCTACCTACTTCATTTTAATTTTTTTTTAGTAAGTAAGTAACAAAAATTAAACTGTGAATGCAAAGAAGTAAAAATAAAAATTCTAAGCTTTCTGTATTTAAAAATCATTTGCGCTATTTGTTATTCCTTTTACTTACTTCGTCGTAACATTGCAGTCGAGTCGACCCTAGTGCGGCAACCAAGACCACCCAAAACCAATTTGGCTTAAGCGTTTCCGAGTAATAGAACCGTATTACGTACAGCTACGGTTCAATTTCGCTTGTAATTAACGGTAAATTAGTTAGGCAGGCGTGCGGGTGCAAATTATTTTAGACCTAATTGTCGCGTGGAAAAGATTGATAATTCATTGTTTGTGTTTCGGAAGTGAGCCTTCTGCTACAAATATTATTCTGTGCTGATAGTAAAACTTTTGTAAGTATTGCGAAAAATCAAAACCAAACCCAGGTAACATCAATATATTCTAATGCGCTAGAAACCAGTCAACTGCAAAACAGCAATTTTATTGTAAAAACAAAGGTTTATAAAGTACTAGCTTTCCGCCCGCGGCTTCGCCCGCGTGGACTTCACGACGTTATCCCGCGGGAATGTGATATTTTTCCGGGATAAAAAGTAGCATGTGTTCCTCTCCAGGCTACAAAGTATCTGAGTCCCAAATTTCAGCCAAATCTGTTCAGCCGTTTTGGCGCGATTGAGTAACAAACATACAATCATCCAAACATCTAAACATTCACATTTATAATATTAGTAGGATTTCATCCAAAACAAATTTCTTAAAATTTTCATACAAAACATTTTTTCAAACAGAAAATGGAATTTATTGAAAAAAAATCTTATGACAAAAGGAATTCTAACGATTGTTATTATTACCTTAAAATACCTTATTTGAATTGCCTTTATCAAAAATGGCTAAAAGTTGTTTAGAAAACTTTTAGAGCAAAAAGTGGCCAAAACCGGTACAGTGGCCAAAACCGGTACGCCTGCCCTACATTATAACACCCAGACCAAGAAAAACAGATATGTTTATGCACACAAATATTTATCTTGTTTGGGAATCGATCCCGAGACCTCGAGCGCAGAAGGCAGGTATCCTAACCCTGCGCAAAATCGGTTGTCATTTGAAAAAAGTAACCGCTGTAACTGAACAGATTTAAATACCTAGTCATAAAAGACTAATCAAGTAACTTTAATATTTAATGCACTAAGAATATACTTAAGTAACTAAGTTCCTAAGTAGTAACTTTACGAAAGATTAGCTTGGTACTTATGAAGGTACTAAATACGAGAAGTTTTGAATGACTAAGAGCTAACCTATATAATTTTAATAAATAAATACCAAAATAGAAAATAAGTTACGTACTTTTAAACTGTAGGTTGTTATTATACGATATAAACTTGCATGTGATATCACTTCTTATGGTACAAATGTACTCACTGCTCACCAATTTTAAAACAAACAAAACTTTTCTCCAATGTCATGTCACCGAATCGAAATCACGTAAGTAAACAAAATCACGCCATCTCGCGGTGTTGCTTTGTACCTACTACGCCAGTGACTCGTTTGCGCTAGCGATGGGGCATTTCCAAATGTACGACAAGAAAAAATAACATGCTGTAAAAAATAGTGATTCTGTTTCATTCATTTATTTTAACTTTGTTAAAGTTAATATTTATTTTACGTGTTAAATTAATTGTCATAACTTATAACGTCTAACGCTATCCAAAACTATGAGATTGATTCGTGTCTACTTCTTGTATGCATTGCGGTGTCCTTCCGGATTTCGGCAAATTAATTCGAGTCACAAATGACAAATGCTTGACATATTATGTTTCGATATACGAAAGATTATGTGTCATTTGAAATGACTGGAATAAAAAATTTGACAATATCAGTACGTCTAAAGAAAACTGTACACGACTGTACCTAAAATTGAATGTATGGTAGAAGTTTACATTAGATTTTTTGAAAATAGCAAAGAAGAATTCTTTTTTTATTTATATCCTAAGATTCACTATTTCACACAGTATTTTTTCGAGTATTTATTTATTTAAAACTTGTACCTGTTTCCCTGGAATCTCCATCGCAAGAAACGTCAAGTTAGCAGCCAACTTAGAGACCCTAATATATCGGCTTGTATTAAAGCACTACTTTTGAAATTTTGCGTTTACGATACACTATTTATACAGTATTTTTTGACATATAAATCACATTGATACGAACTGTATTTCTTGAGGTGACTGCTAACTTGACGTTAAGTTAGCAGCCTCACTAAGATACTCAAATATCTTTTGAATCAAAGTATCACTATTTATTTAATATACATCACTATTTAACACTATTTATACAGTATTTTTTGACATAATCAAAACCATCTAATTCTGTTGTGAGGCTGCTAACTTGACGCACATCTTAGAAACAGACAGACAGATGCATAGAGCGACTTTATTTTATACTATGTACCTACCTACCTACCTAGTGATAGTGAAGTGATGTTAAGCCTCGGCATTTGCTACTCTAATAGAAGACGGCTTCTCGGTGCCGAGGTTTGTACCTACCTAGCAGTGGCGTAGCGAAGGCTACATAGGTACAAGCCGATTCTCATCGGCTTACCTTAATATCATAGATTAAAAATATGTTTTCATCAGTTTCAAGCAATTCAAGAACATTAAAAATTTGCTAAAATAATACGTACCTACCGTACGTAGGGAGGTACCTACTTTCTTCAACACTTAAAACATCTACAGAAATTTTATTTAAGAGGTACTTACCTACCTACCTAGATAGTAAGATATCTATCCATCCATACTTACGTTTACTATGATTGACATTTTTCTAGCTAGGAAGGTGTTTCAAAATAAGTGTCAACTGCTTTCTACTGATTTTTACCGATTGCTGCCTTTTTATCGTTACCTACTCCCGTATTTTTCGACGATCGAAATATTCCGAATGTTTCGTAATACTTCGGAATATTTCGTAAGTATTCCACGGGAAAGATTCGGAATTATTCCCGACTGCAACACCATAGTAAACTTACACTCAGGGTTCGGGTGCCTAGTAGTTAATCAAAGACTTAGGCGATTCATGGCCGTTTTCACCAAAAGTTATGAATCGCTTACCCAAATCTTTGCTTTAACTACTACCTACCCACCTACCCGAACAAGTTAACTCGGCAGCACCTGAGAACTATTTAGTAATCTGTGACCTGAGTGTAAGCGACGTTTTCGAACTTGTTCGGGTAGTAGTTAAGCAAAGACTTATTCATAAGTTTTAATGAAGACGGCCAAAGAGATTTATTTCAGGCAGATAATAATAAGATAGGAAGAGATTTCCAAAAAAAGCTTTTTCATTCCAAATTAATTTTGTATTTATTCTCCAAAGTTCCTTATTAATTTAATGACGTCATCATAACTTCTCCTAAAGACCCATTGTCCAATGTTAAAGTATATCTAGTATTATACCTTATTATTGCAAACTATTTTCTACTTAATGGTTTCACCTGCGTTAATTTGAGGAAAAAAAACGATATTTTTTTTCCCGTTTTCATTATTGCTCCGCTTCTGTTGGTCAGGTAGCGTGATGTTTTTTAAAAATAATGTTATTTATTGCCTCTTTAGCTTTTAAAGTATAGGTCAGTGACGGACTTATATTTTTTATAAGTGTAGGCCACTTTATTTCCGCGCGCCCGCCTCCGCCGCCGCCCCGCCCCGTGTACCTATAGGGCAGGCGTACCGGTTTTGGCCACTTTAAGGATTTTTTCACTTTTAACCGCTTAGTGCTTAATGATCTTAAGTATTTTAGAGAAAATTTATAATGTAGAGTTATAGATAATTTATCGACCTTTAAGGGTACAATCAACAAAGTAAAAAAAAATCAATAGTTTTTTTATTTAGAACAAATTCTGCGGAGGGGGCCAAATACACCGTTTGCATTGGTTTTGGCCACTTTCATTAAATTACTATATTTATAAGTTGAGTTTATGCTTAATCGATGTCTTAATTCTGGACTAAAACACTACATGAACTAGTATTTCAATCACAGCTAACTCCTTACTTCAATTTTATAAGTATACTTTTATCACTTGATTAAAAGAAAATTAGCGGATTGAGGCTAGTGTAGGCTAGTGCCTACACTAGCCTCAATCCGCTAATTTTCTAGTACGTTAGCTAACAAAAGTGAGAGGTTGGAAACTTTCTACTAATGCCAAAGTGGCCAAAGGTGGCACAATGCTAAAATTTCTAGCCCCACTTTTGGCCACTTATTGTTTCCCAACTTTTTGTAAGAACAGTGAAAAAACAACACTTAATCCATCTAGAAGAAACATATTCCAATATGTATAAAATATTAAATACTTAACCATAAAATAATTTTATTGTAGAAAAAAAATGATTTTACAAAACCTTTACCCTTAACATTTTGCTTAAGAATTTTACAAAATGTTAACTTTGAAACATAACACGTGTTTATTTCTAAAATATCGTACTACATAAAAAAAGCTAAGTGCTGTAATTATTAACTAAAAGTCCAATCTTTTATTCGCCATTAATAAATATAAGCAATAATTATTTAATTCCTATTTATCTAACTTTAAAGTGAAAAGTGACCAAAACCGGTACAGTGGCCAAAACCGGTACGACTGCCCTACCTTTCTAAAATAATAATTTTCTCTCTCTCTCACTGCCGCCGCCCCTATTTGTGCCCTAGGACGCTGCCGCCTCTAGGCCGCGGCCTATACGGCCTATTGACAAATCCAGGACTGGTATAGGTAGATAGAATTTTGTACGGGACGATTTATCTCCACACGTTATTGAGGATTTGAATTAAGTACTTATAAGAATTTATAGTTTCCTTAATATAACGTCACAGCCTTAATAACGTGTTAATACTTTTAACGAAACTGAGAAAAATAGTTTGTTCAGAATCGAGAGTAGAATCGATTCCACACATTTTTGAAATGGTTAATAAAAAAAAAGATTTTATTTTTTGCCGCTTCTAAAAATGTTTCTGTCTACCTACTGCCTATTCGTTCATACGCATACGGCGCGACACGTCACGTCACGTACTCTCTTACGTCATATAAGAGCTGAAATGAGCGTTTTTCTGACAGGTAGAGTTTTTTGTACGTTTTTTCATCAATAGATGTCGCATTTTAAACTCAGCTGTCAAAAATTGTATACAAGGTAATGATAAAGGCATGAAACCATAAACATTGCTCACTCGCTCAAGCAAAAATATTGTATGCTTTCTGTGTCATTTTGTCTTTGTTGGTCTCGTGAGTGTTACAGGGTAAAAAAACTATAGTCAGTGTGTTTTGTTCGCTTCTGTTTGTGGTTCGTTATTTTCGTTTGTATTTTCCGTGGATTATTATAACCGACGACTTTGGCTTTTCCTTCTGGTGCCTGTCCTGACTACAGTTGCAGTCGGGAATAATTCCGAATCTTTCCCGTGGAATACTTACGAAATATTCCGAAGTATTACGAAACATTCGGAATATTTCGATCGTCGAAAAATACGGGAGTAGGTAACGATAAAAAAGCAGCAATCGGTAAAAAAGCAGTAGAAAGCAGTTTTGACACTTATTTTTAAATACCTACCTAAGCAAGAAAAATAGTCAATCATAGTAAAAGAAGTATGGATGGATATCTTACTATCTAGGTACCTCTTAAATAAAATGTCTGTGGAAGTTTTAAGTGTAGAAGTAGGTACTTAAGTAGGCACATATACCCTACCTAAGTACCTATTATTTTAGCGAATTTTTAATGTTTTTGAATTGCTTGAAACGGATGAAAACATGTTTTTAACTATGATAAAAGGTTTTAAACTATAATAAGGTAAGCCGATTAGAATCGGCTTGTAGGTATGTACCCTTTCGTTTTGCCACTGCTAGGTAGGTACAAAACTCGGCACGGAGTCACGGAGTATAGCCGTCATCGGCATAGCCGTCGAACCACAATATAAGGGGTCGTACCTAGCAATACAAGTGCCGTGCCGAGGCTTAGGTCATCACTTCACTATCACTAGGTAGGTAAGTAGGTAGGTACATAGTATAAAATAAAGTCACTCTCCGCCTCTGTCTGTCTGTTTCTAACCTTTCTTCTTTTAAACCACGCATCGGATTTCGATGCAGCTGTCACTGTTATTTAGAAAATTTATTCTCGAAGGTTTATAAATAAATACCTACATACAAAACATTCTAATTACGTATTTATATAAGTAATAGAGAAAAATTACATGGCTTTTGATGAAGCCGTCAAAAAACGATTTTTCGAGCGCTTAGGTACATTGCGAACGCTGCTGGCTAATGGTGGTGGTATTCCATTCATCAAAGATCTTTGTCCAGTATGCATTGGATCCAAGAAATTGGACGCATATTGGACGACTTTGACGTCCAATTTCATACATTCGACGTCCAATTTCTTGGACAAAGATCTTTGATAAGTGGAATACCACCCTTAACCGTATGAGATACCTACCTACATCAAAATAATTTACTACGGCATTGTATATCATAGAGGCCTACAAAAAAGACCCGAAGTCGCCTTATTTCTATAGGTTGACTCACAGTAATTTTTATATTTATTAAGTTATTTAAAAATATTACTTTATTTGCAAAGCTAATCAGTATTAATCCTTATCCAAATAAGTACCTATATAAGTTACCTTGGCCATTTAATGTAGGTAAAACGATATCATTGAGGTAGATCAAAATTATCCTTTACCGTATTTCATTTAAATGAACACTTTAGAAGTTATCACAGATTCGAAGCACCCACAAATTGTTCAAACGAAGCCGGGCTGGGTCGCTAGTACCTATAAAAATTAGTGTTTTGCTGTAAGTAGGTACCTACCTACTTTTGTTGTTAATGTCGCCTTACATAGGTAAGGAATAAAATAAACATTAAAATTTTACTTACGCTAATTACGCTACAATAATAATAACAACCAATTCACCATCAATCCATCACTGAGCAAATAGGTAAGCACTTCGTTTTTAAAAACAACGCTCACGTTTATTTTTATCGAAATTGAAATATTTTCTTAGACCGCGAATTATTGCGAAACATTATGAATCCTTCTCTGCGGGGAAGGGGAGCGGTCGAATAATTCCCCGGGGGGCATCGCCTCCCACTCCCCGCCCCGCTAATCTCGCCCGCCCGCCCTGCGCGCCGCGCGCGCCGCCTGCCATGCGATGCGCCACTAGAATTTGTTCTGCGGCGGGCGCCGCGCGCCGCTCATGAGTTGTTTGTTCATCCGTCGTCGTCGTCGCCCGCCGGACTCGGGCACGATATTTTCTAGCAAGATTGACCTAAGATAAAAAAATGCCAATATTTTCAAACGAATTTATTTTGAATAATTCTGATGGAAAGAAACTTTATGAGAAGTATTACGTAATTATTCCGAATACTTCAGAAGTTTTGCTCTTCTATGCATGATAAGATAAGGGCTAGCGCGCAAGGGTGACTAAGTTACGCGGCAATTTAATTGTCACTGTCGCCGGCCGTCTCTTCGCCGCGAAAAGATGCGCACACAAGAGCGACAGCGACACAACTTTTTTGTAATTTTCTCGCAGTCATCAACATGGATTTCGAAGAGGCGGTTGTGATCTGTGCACTTGTCTAAAGAAGCCGAAGACGACAACGAAATAAAAAGCAATAAGGGGTGCATCTATTATGGAGTGATAGACTGACACTTGGAAAAACCTGGAAACCTGGAATAGCTGATGGCAAACTTCTCCTTAAGCTTAAGATTTAGCATGAACATTTGAATATTCTTTTAAATTTTTATTGTATAACAGTTAGGCGCAGCGCAGACGACAGACTATCCGTGACGCACTTTTTAGTCTGTGAAAATGCAAAAAGTCCGGCGCACAAAAAATCCGTGTAATTCGGGCAGACAAAAGACGTGACGTGCGGCAGACGTGCCGCCAGGGGGGTGTCACTAGGGGGGGGCTCACTCCGCAATTGAATCGAATACGCGCTGTCTACCGCGAGGTAGAGAAATCACGGGTGTCACGCGCGCTCAGTTGTGCATGCGACGCCACGCGAGAAAGAAGTCACCTAAGTAGTTTACTTTCGGCACACTTTCGCGCCAAAACACAAGTGTGTTACCTTGTGGTTTTACTCATAGCAAAATGCGTAATATTAAACATTATTATTGTGCGACCTTCGGTTGTCTTAATAACGACAGAAAGAGACCGGATTTAAAATTCATAATCTTCTTAGAAAACCTGAAAGAAGTTTTTTTGTGTGAATAAACTGTCTTATTCTATAAGTATCTATAATACTTTATGATCCGAATATTTGATTTAAGGACCCCGCCCCACCTTAGCATAGGTAATTACGACGCAAATAAAAATCGACAAAAGTGATTCTCGTTTTGCAGCGTGACGCTAGCGCTCATCGCCGTGGCAACCGTGCCGTGGCGCACATAGGAACTACGCGGACGCGCGCTGCGCCCGCGCTGTTACTACCTACTTACTTACCTTAGCTTGTTCTCACTTCACGATAGACGTTATCGAATAACTACGCTAACATCAACAATATGTACACTAAACTAAGGTAGGTACCTACCTACTTAATATAGGTACGTAAGTATTTCGTTCGAGTAGCTGTAGCACTTTTAAAATAGGTACCTACCAAATTACAAAATATAGCTACTTTCTGTCTTAGAATAATGTAATAATTGTGAATTGTGAATGCTCTAATAACCACTGAGTCGTTACGGACTGGCCTGGCCACGTAAATGCGCGGCAGCGACACGGCGACGCGAGCGAATTGCGCAATCATTGCGCGCTCGCAACAGACGCCTAATGAAATAAGTCAATGAGACGCACCGACGGATGCGCAATTCGTTCGATGCCAGGCCGGACAGTGAAAGGTCGTGGGTTCGAGTCCCATCGGGGCTAGTTGTGAGTCGGGTCGACGTTTTAGCGACTCCGTAGCTCAGTGGTTAGAGCATTTGCCCGGACAGTGAAAGGTCGTGGGTTCGAGTCCCATCGGAGCTAGTCGTGAGACGGTCGACTTTTTCTAATACCTACCTACTTCATTTTCAAATTTTTTCAGTAAGTAAGTAACAAAAATTGAACTGTGAATGCAAAGAAGTAAAAATAAAAATTCTAAGCTTTCTGTATTTAAAAATCATTTGCGCTATTTGTTATTCCTTTTACTTACTTCGTCGTAACATTGCAGTCGAGTCGACCCTAGTGCGGCAACCAAGACCACCCAAAACCAATTTGACTTAAGCGTTTCCGAGTAATAGAACCGTATTACGTACAGCTACGGTTCAATTTCGCTTGTAATGAACGGCAAATTAGTTGGGCAGGCGTGCGGGTGCAAATTATTTTAGACCTAATTGTCGCGTGGAAAAGATTGATAATTCATTGTAACTGTTTCGGAAGTGAGCCTTCTGCTACAAATATTATTCTGTGGTGTCACTCCGCAGTTTAGGTACGTTCGGCCGGCGCGCCTGCCGGGCAGGCGTATGGCAGAAGGATGCCGCTCGGCTCGTACGCTCCACGTTCGCGCGTAGAACGATCGATCATTTCTGTGATTTTTGTGCACCGAACAATGACTTCTAAACGTTCTTATAATCCGTATATAAGATACTGTTGTGTTTACGGGTGTCTAAATAAAAGAAATAACAAAAGAAACAACAAAACCGAACTCGCAAGTCGCTCGCAACCCTAACCAGCGAGCGAGTTGTTTGAGACATTCATAGAAATAGAAACGCTCGCGCGTAGATATTGGGTACAGTTTTGCTTGCATGCGCGAACTCTAGGTTATTATAACAATAGGTAAGCGATGACAAAGCAACCGGAATTGGACTTTATTTCCACGCAGAAAGATTTATTTTTATTTGAATGAGCTTGCAGAGTGAGTCTTCTGTGCCTTAGCACTATTATTTATTCTGTGGTGCCGCGCCGCACAAAAGTGTGCGAAAAATAGAACGTTGCTTCAACGCGCGCTAACGCAGACGGCGCACACTTTAGTCTGTCCATAGCGTATTTCCATAGCGTCTACGTCCCTACAGTTCAGCCGACAGAATGATCGAAGATGTGCGTCGTGTGCGTTGAGTCTGTGAAAAATCCGCGACCGACTTTTAGCGCGCCATGCAGACTTTTTGTGCTCCGCAGACTCGATCACACAAAAAGTGTGCCGTCTGCGCTGCACCTTATCAATATCTTCTTCTACTACTGGCATTTTAAAAAGTATTTTAATAATATTATGGATATCCTACTTCCTACTAATATTATAAATGTGAAAGTTTAGATGTTTTGAGGTTTGTTACTCAATCACGCCAAAACGGCTGAATGGATGCTGAAGTTTGGGATACAGATACTTTGTAGCCTGGAGAGGAACATAGGCTACTTTTTATCCCGAAAAAATATCACATTCCCGCGGGATAACGTCGTGTAGTCCTATCGGGCGAAGCCGCGGGCGGAAAACTAGTTAACTATATTTTAGATCGATAGTAGGAAGCGTATGTAGATTTTCCGTTACTACACACTATCACCGCTATCACCCCGGGCGACGGTTGAGTAGCTAAGTACTGGCTGACCGGCAACTAATTTGTCGCCGTGCGCGCACTTGCATTGAAATCAATAGAGAAGGAGACAGTTGCGTCGCGGGCTTGTCTTCGAACCCGCGGACAAGAAAGTCTCCTGGGTCATTATTCTGTGCCCGGGTGTCGCGTCGCTACGTGCGCGCACTTTCATACTAACCTGTAGATTTGATGCGAGTGACAAAATAGTTGCGGAGACAAAAACCCTTGGCTTATTCTACGAACTTTGAGATTGCCTTTGCGATTTGGACAAGACGTTTGAACGGGATTGGCCGTGCCGTGCATCATGGACAAGGGCAAATATTATTCTGTGACTACGGATCGTGGTCACTCGCTGCTTTGAAAGCAGAGCTGAAGAAAAGAAATGCGAAGCTTACGGGGAAAAAAGCTATTCTCGTGCAAAGGTTCATAGTTTTTATTTAGTTATCTATGTTGTTTGTATGCTTTTTTATGTTAAACTGCAATCTCAATCTTTAATTAATAAATAATAAAAATTATTTGTCTTATTGATAGAACCACAGACTACTTATATACTACCAATATGATATGCTAATATAAACTGTGCTACCAAACTATATCTATGGCTACCAACTTTGAGGCTACCAACGACCATAAAATCAAGGAATTTATAAGTACTACGTACAACAGGAAGGTGCACTCCGTATTTTTGTGTATTTAAAAATACACTTTAATTTTAAGAGATAAGGTTTATATTTCAATACAAAATGTCAACGGTCCAGCTGAGACCGCAAGAACGAGGTGAGGGTGTCCCTTTCTCTGAAATTGCCAGCACTCTTAAATAACAGGTTTAGTAGATTTATCAAAGATTTATGGTTCACAACTTTCGTTATAAAAATTTAATTTCGTAAAATTTCCGCTTCGTATTACTTTTAGTCAATAGAAAACATCGCATATTAATTTAGGTATTACCGTATTAAGCATAAAAATGTATTAGGTCGTATAATTTTTTTATGGCTTATCCTAGAAAAGAATTTGAATGATAGATTTCAGAATGTTAAAGTGGCAACAGTACAAGCCGAATGACGTTTTCTGTCTTCGTTGTGTCAAGGTTATATTATAATATCTTTGGTGTCAAGTTCGCAACTCGCTCGTCGTCGCCCGCCGCCCGTCGCGCATGTTCGTGGCCGCCGTAATGGAATGGAGTGAGATAAACTGACCTCGTTCTTGCTATCTCATTAGGACCGTTTTTTAGCAGCAGTGCACCTTCCTGTTGTATTATAAATTCCTTGCATAAAATATATATTGGTTTGACAGCTGACTCGAAATAGTGACATCTTTTAAAAGATTTGGAACTAATTTTGACGTATTATCTGTCAAAGGAAAACCGCTAATTCTGTAAGGAGGAAGTTTTGAAAAGGGAGGAAGTCACGGTTCCTTTAAAAAATATTTTTTCAATGGAATTACTTAATTAGTTAATAAATAAATTTGTTGGGGTGTGTGGGCTTTTCGGTACCTATATGAACATATTTCTTAGGGTCGATTTTTGAATGCCAGCCGGCCTAGCATGAGCGGCTTTTATCGACTATTGACGCATGATAAGAGCCTTTATCTTGCTTACACCTTAGTGGGGTAAGCAAGACATCATGACGTGCTATATCATATCGCGTGATATAATGATGGTCATGCTAGGCAGGCTGGATAAAAATTATTCGCCTGTTATCGTTCATATCTCTCTTGTTTTGAGATTGACATTTACTTTGCTTGCTTGGTTAATTTAACTGACTGCTGATCTTCGATCAACAATAACACCTAGCTCCTGCTGATTGAAGAATATCATGCAACTATCAAGTTAGACAAGGCATCATTATTTGTAATTTGTGGCAGGATGGTGGCAGGCAGGTCGAAAACATTGTGAAAGGTACTTATTAAACCTTTTTCGCCGCGCCGCATTTCTTTTATAAAAATAAAAATTTAAACTTCAATTTCTTTGACGCATTATCACAAATCACCGCGCCCTGTGTGTGTCACAGTCACAGCGTCAGCCGTCACAGCAGTGCAGTGGGGTCATTAAAAATGGTTATTGGTGATGTTTTTACAATACTGCCCAAACAAAGGAGTGTATTGTATGGTTAATGTATGTATGTATGTGACTTTTTTTTATACCACCATAACTTTTGAATGCCTTAACGGATTTTAATGTATAATGTGAAACGTTACTCATACCTCATACGGCTCATACCGAGTGAGAGTGACATCGGTTACATGTTTGATTTCAATATTGGTATATAAAAAAAATTGGTCAAAACAGCGTTTTTTTCTTACATTTTTAAATTAAATTTTAAGTGTGATGCACAGGGATAAAAAATCTAATTTTGATAGTGCTTACAAATGTCGTCGTCCGAGTGTACGGCCAGAGTGCCCGCTCTGGTTGAGCGTCGGGCGGGGCGGGGCGGGCAGCGTCCATGTTAAGCCCCCAGTACATGATAGCCGATCATGTTGACCGGTTTGCGTTGCTCGCAGACGGCAATCAGACGCAAACTCACCCTGTACACGATGGCCCATCATGGTCGGCCAACATTATCGGCCATCCTGTACCGGGGGCTTTAAACAAATGCCACAGTGGCACAAACTTTTCTGTTCCGGTGACAGCGGCGCTATTTACTTGTTTCTTTTTTTTTTGTAGCAATTTAACCGGCCCTGACTTCTAAGACCTTCAGTCGCCAGCAACGCTATGGTTGGATATCAACTTGAAAGCAGAATGACATTAAAAAAACACGTTAGTTTCACATTTTGGCCACCGGAACAGAAAAGATTGTGGCACTGTAAGGCCCCCAGTACAGGATGGCCGATCATGTTGGCCGACCATGATGGGCCATCGTGTACGGGCCAGTTTATGTGTGATTACCGTCTGCGAGCAACGCAAACTGGACCTGTACACGATGGCCCATCATGGTCGGCCAACATGATCGGCCATCCTGTACTGGGGGCTTAACGCTTATTGGTGTAGTATACAGTTGCAGTCGGGAATAATTCCGAATCTTTCCCGTGGAATACTTACGTAATATTCCGAAGTATTACGAAACATTCGGAATATTTCGATCGTCGAAAAATACGGGAGTAGGTAACGATAAAAAGACAGCAATCGGTAAAAAGCAGTAGAAAGCAGTTGACACTTATTTTGAAACACCTTCCTAGCTAGAAAAAAGTCAATCATAGTAAAAGTAAGTATGGATGGATAGATATCTTACTATCTAGGTAGGCACCTCTGAAATAAAATTTCTGTAGATGTTTTAAGTGTTGAAGAAAGTAGGTACCTACCTCCCTACGTACGGTAGGTACGTATTATTTTAGCAAATTATTAATGTTCTTGAATTGCTTGAAACGGATGAAAATATATTTTTAATCTATTATATTAAGGTAAGCCGATGAGAATCGGCTTGTACCTATGTACCCTTCGCTACGCCACTGCTAGGTAGGTACAAACCTCGGCACCGAGAAGCTATTTTAGTTCTATTAGAGTAGCAAGTGCCGAGGCTTATCATCACTTCACTATCACTAGGTAGGTAGGTACATAGTATAAAATAAAGTCGCTCTATGCATCTGTCTGTCTGTTTCTAAGCTTTCTTCTTTTTAACCACGCAACCGATTTTGATGCAGCTTTCACTGTCATTTAGAAAATTTAATTCCAACGGTTTATAAATACATACAAAACATTCTAATTACTTACGTATTTATGTACCTACTTTATAGATAAATTACATGTTTTTTGGTGAAGCCGTAAAAAATCGATTTTTCGAGCGCTTACATTGCGAACGCTGAACCTTATGAGATGCATCAAAATAATTTACTACGGAATTGTATATCATTAAAAGGCCACCAAAAAAGTCCGCAACAGCGTCATAATTATGTCTATCTCCTAAGGTTGACTCACAGTAACCATTTTTATCTTTAAAATTTAAAAATATTACTTTATTTGCAAAGCTAATTTCTCCCATAATCGGTATTAATCCGTATCCAAATAAGTATATTAGTTACCTTGGCCTTGGCCATTTAATGTAGATCAAAATTGTCCTTTTCCCTATATCATTTAAATGACTACTTTAGAAATTATCATAGATTTAAAACTACTATTAGGTACTGTCGAACCACCAACAAATTGTACAAACAAAGCCGGGCCGGGTCGCTAGTACCTAATAAAGTAATAACACGAATAAAAATTAGTTTTAGTGCTATGCTAACAGTACCTACTTACCTACTTTTGTTGTTAATTTCACCTTACATAGGTAAGGAATAAAATAAACATTCAAATTTTACTTACGCTAAATAACGACCAATTCAACATCAATCCATCACTGAGCAAATAAGTACTTCGTTTTTAAAGAAACAACGTTTACTTTATAAATTTAATCGACAATCGAAATATTGCGAATTATTCCGAAACATTATGAATCTTTCTCGGCGGGGACGGGGCGCGGGCGAAAACTTCTCCGGGGGGCCCGCCCGCCACTCCCCGCCCCGCTGCGCGCCCCGCCCGCCGCGCCGAGCGCCACTAGACTAGAATTTATTCTGGCTCACTCATCTGACTGTGGCGCCCGCCGCGGCTTGTGGCCGCGGCGCGCACGAGTTGTTCGTTCGTTCGTCCGTTCGCATCGGTCGGTCGGGTCGGACGGGCGGGACTCGGGCATACGATATATTCTAGCAAGATTGACATAAGATAAAAAGAATTGTTAATATTTTTAATCAAATCTATTTTGAAAAATTCTGATGGAAAGAAACTTTCTGAGAAGTATTCCGTAATACGTCCGTATGGATTGAGGAGCCACGTCAGATTTTTAAGGATAGCTATCACCCTTATTTAGTAGCCATGCAGATAATTTTGTAGGTCAAATTCTGAAATTTGTAGTAAAATACATCAAAAGTTATATCACTGCAAAGGTGGCTCCTCAATCCTGATGTTTAGATTGAGGAGCCACCTAGAACTCGTAATGTATTGAATGTAGGTTGCTGAAACTTATGTATCAATTTGTAGCCATCACGTAGGATATCTACTAGAATTTTGAGCACTTTAGTTCTAAAATTCAAGAAACTACAACACTTTTGTTGTGGCTCCTCAATCCATACACAATAGAGTAAATTTCTATGAATATTTGCAGTCAATTCAGATATTCGACATAATGATAATTTAGAAGGAGGTAAATTCTATTGCCTACAATATGAATGAAATACTAAAACATAGTGATTTCCGTAAACAAACGTATATTATTTGGCTCCTCAATCCTGACGTTTATTTACCTGAGATCACAACGAAATCAAAAGCCAGAGACTCTAACGTTTAGTAGGCGTGCATACTAAACGGCTACATACAATTCATTGCTGTATTCGTTTTAATTGCTGAAAAATAAAGCTTTTTGGTATTGCTCAAGGATCCGTTTTGAGGGGTGACCATAATTATGTGAATGAAACTAGGATAAGTAATTTTTATCAACATTTAATAATTTGTTTTTACAAAATTTTAATCATTTCATTTGCCATAATGATCCTTGGTCATAATATTTGTTAACACTATTCTTATTTGTACTTAGGTACTAATAAAGCATGATATAATTATTTAGTAGCAATAACTCTCATTTGCCATAAAATGAGATGCCTTAATAACAAATACTATAATTATAAGTAATTGTAAATATCATTTGAAATAATTTATATTTGACATAATAATACATGTCTCATAAATAATAATTTAATAATAAAATTGTTTATTTGCTTAAAATACGGTATATACAAGTTGGTACAATAAATTGAACCAGGCGGACTAAGAACAAGTCCTACCACCTTTCTACCACCAACCAAACCGAATACAATATATTCCCCTTCTGGGAATCGAACCCGGGACCTCTTGGTCTGAAATCGGTGGTGTGATGTAAACCACTAGCCACTAGACCACAGAGGCGGTCTTGTCAAATGCCATACATAATTCATCAAAATTTCATAAGTACATTATTATTAGCTACTTTATTTCTATATTAATTTGATCACAAAATATGACAGACCTGGAATTATAACAAGAAAAAGTAAGGTACAATTACCTAATTTTACTTTGTGGTTGGGTATCAATATACTCGCAAGAATATTTGCAAAAACAATACATCGTATTGGAAGGGTTGGTATTAGTATCCAACCGCAGGCTTTTTGTAGATTATTTGTATAAAAAATGTAGATTTTGATCTCCCCTTTCCAATGACACCACTTTCAGAGCGCGGAGATTACTAGTTTGTGAGAAATGAGATTGCAAAATATCGTATTTTAGGTTATTTATTTAGTACTAGCCTTCCGCCTGCGGCTTCGCCCGCGTGTACTACACGACGTTATCCCGCGGGAAGGTGATATTTTTCAGAAATAAAAAGTAGCCTATGTCCTTTCTCAGGCTCTAGACTATCTTTGTACCAAAATTCATTCAAATCGGTTTAGTAGTTTAGGTGTGATTGTGTAACACACAGACAGACAAAGACGCATTTATAATATATAATATAATAATATAATAATATAATAATATAATAAGTAAGGATAAGCGAATTTGCCTCGGAAGTCCTGTAGAACACATGATAGGTTAGAAAAAAGCCTTAATTTTCGTGGTTACTTTTTTGTGAAAAAAAAACTGATGGATTGTTTCACAAAAAAAAAATTGAAATATCCCAACGGACTCGCTGTCACACCGTTTTGTCACACTGGTGTGACTACGAAGCATTTTTTTCTTCGTAGTCACACTGTTTGGTGTGAATATTAGAAAGCTACCAAAACATGAGACTTGTTGTCACACTACTAGTGCGGGGAAATTAAATACCCTGTATGTGCATATTTTATAACATGGATTGCAAACTGACTTATTCGTCAACTCGCGAGTGTGAAACTCGTGAAGCATAGTTTACATTGGTCGAGTAGGCGGCCGAGTCGAGTAGCGATGAACAAAAAGCAGGCTAACTCGACCAATGTAAACGATAGGGCGAGTAAACTGGGCCGAGTACTGAGCGAGTCGAGTGGTCTCGCGCGGAGCATAGTTGCTCGGCCGAGTTGTTTCCTGGGCCAGGGTTGCCAGGTGCGAAAAATCGAGAATCGTATATTAAACATAAAAAAATATGTTTAAGTATATAATATATGTATAATAATCGTACTTAATACAAAATCCAAAATTTTCTGAAAATTTGGGATCGAACAATGTTGTAAATAATCGTACAAATACGATTTAAATGTACATCTGGCAACCCTGCTGGGCGCAATTACTTGACCAATGTAAACGGTGGAAGCCGAGTCGAATGGAAACTATGCTTAAGCGCGCGCGAGTTGGCACCTTCCGATTTTACGTACAGTCAGCACATTTGTTTATGTACAGTCAGATACAAGCTATACAATATCCTTCGTTACCCTCCTGACTACCAGACCTTACTACTGATACTAACGGCTGTAGTAGTACGGGAGATTTTTTTTCCCCAATGAAGTACTAGGCACTAGGCATATTGGAAAAATATTGAACAAAAAGTATCAGGGCAGCCTTAGCAACCAGGAGTTATTACGAGTATACCTACTTAAAATGCTGCTGCCTATAAAACTCGAAACATCTAAAATAACTCCTGGTCAGCTATGCAACCCTGGTACTTTCAGCTAATAATATTTTAATATAATATTTAATTTAGTATCATAACGTAAGTATATTGTATCAAAGTGGTATCAAATTATCAAGTGATTTACGTCAAGTATGATATTTTGAAAGTGGTGTGACTAATAAGAAAAAAATTCTTCGTAGTCACACCAGTGTGACAAAACGGTGTGACAGCGAGTCCGCTGGGAAAATATCTTTATTAACTTTATTAAAAGACTTTATTTTTATTTTAAAAAGAAAACGAATTGCATTCAAAGAATTTTAAATAATCACCTGTCTGAACTGGGAATCGAACCCGCTGAATGTAAAAAAATATTTCTCTAAATTTATTTTACTGATCGAAAGGCTCGATTATACCTAAGCATTTCTTTTGAATAACATGGCATCCTAAATAAAAGAAAGACTACGAAATTTAACATTTAATGTTGAATAACAAGTTTGTGCAGCGTTATAGATAGCCTTTTCTGTGAATGTCGTGCTCAAAACAACTGACTTTAAATTTCAATATATTACATACTAATGAGTAAAGATTGGAGCAATTATACCTACCTAATTTCCTTATCATAAGTGTTTCATAAACTCATAATGTGATAAGTTACACCACCTCGATAGGTTTAAAAAAGTTTGGATAATTTGCTGCGGGTTCGATTTTCGGTTCGGGCATGCATCATTATTTAAAAATCTTTGAATGCAGTTCGTATAATTGTAAATAAAAATAAAGTCCTATTTTAATAAAATGTTCTATCTACAGTATTTGGTGCGGTCTATGCCACCATGTGACATAGTCATTGGACGCCCTGAGAGCGCCTTGAGGGCGTCCCACGACTATACCACATGGAAAAGACTCTACCAAATTATATTCAAACATTTTTAAAACCAACCGAGGTGATATTACTTAGCACATTATAACTTTATCAAACACTTATGATAGGGAAATTAGGTATAATTGCTCCAATCTTCAATCGTTAGTAATAATATTGAAATGTTAAAGTCAGTTGTTTTGAGCACGCACGACATTCACAGAAAAGGCTATCCATAACGCTACAAAAACTTGTTATTCAACATTAAATGTAAAATTTCATAGTCTTCCTTTAATTTAAGATGCTATGTTACTTAGAAGAAATGCTTAGGTATAATTGAGCCTTTCGATCGGTACAATAAAATTAAAGAATTTTTTTTTACATTTAGCGGGTTCGATTCCCAGTTCAGACAGGCGATTATTTAAAAGTTCGTTTTCTTTTCAAAATAAAAATGAAGTCTCCTTTCAGTAAAATTTGATATCTTCAGTATTTAAGGTACTTTCCCTCTATGTGGCATAGTTTTGAGACGCCCTGTATATTCTGTGACAATACATCGTGTTGGAAGGGTTGGTATTAGTATCCAGCCGCAGGCTTTTTGTAGAGTCTTTGTACAGATAATGTAGATTTTTATCTCCCCTTTCCAATAACACCACTCTCAGAGCGCGGAGATAACTAGTTTGTGAGATATGAGATTGCAAAATGTGTATTTTAGGCTATTTTGAGGTGACAAGTATGAGCAAGTTTGCCTCTGAAGTCCTGTAGAATACATGATAGGTTAGAAAAAGGCCTTACGTGGTTACTTTATTTGTGAAAAAAATGATGGATTGTGTCACAAAAAAAATCTCTGAAATATCAACGCAGCCGTGTGTTTACTGTCGCGAGACTAATATGTTTTCTGTATTTGGCATCAACGCTGAAAGAAGATGCTATTTGTATTGCAGAAGATAAAAACGCATGTAAGACTTGCAACAACCAAACAACAGTAACAGTCTGTTAATAAACACTTTCAAATACGGTTTCGTTCGATTTGAATGATTGCAAAAAAAATTGTTTGAAGGAGATACCAGAATCTATAATAGTTCTAGGCAGCTCATACACATTAATGGGCGCTATAGAATTCTTTCCCAGAGTTAGTATCACTGGCATGGGTCACTACAAATGTCATATTCTAGCAAAGGATGAGGTGTTGTGTTACGATGACTATGAATCCAGAATTCGTAAGAGCACACAAGACCCAATAGGTACTCATCCATTCGCTAACCTATATTTTGTAAAAAAAAATTATTAAATGTTGATAAAAATTACTTATCCTAGTTTCATTCACATAATTATGGTCACCCCTCAAAACGGATCCTTGAGCAATACCAAAAAGCTTTATTTTTCAGCAATTAAAACGAATACAGCAATGAATTGTATGTAGCCGTTTAGTATGCACGCCTACTAAACGTTAGAGTCTCTGGCTTTTGATTTCGTTGTGATCTCAGGTAAATAAACGTCAGGATTGAGGAGCCAAATAATATACGTTTGTTTACGGAAATCACTAATATTAAGGTAGTAGGATTCGGCGATGTTCCAAACAACTTTTATACAATTTCAGCATGTTTATTCCAATTCAGTGGACAATAATAATTATAAATAATCTAATTTGTTATCATGACATTTCGTGGTGGGAAAACTAACATCAATCCTGATATTCTTTTGTTCTTCTTTTTTTAAAATTGACGTTTCGAACTACGGAGGTTTTACACCAGAAGCCAGTACAAAGTTTGTATACATTTGTAATGGTGGCGTGAACGCATTTAATATTAGGAATTTATAAAAGACAACAAAAGTACATTACGAATCTACAATATAACTTAAAGTTATTTATTAGTTTAACAGCTCGGCCATCCTAATTAAGACGTGTCCTCGCGTGTTAAATACTATGTCAAACTAAGGCCACTCAAAGAATTCCGATTTGACGTTTCGTTATTTCATTGGAGTAAAGTTAACTTTTGAATGAAACGGTATATTTTCTTTGACAGCTGTCGAACTGGAAATCTCTCGGCGGTCTTAGTATAGAAGAACGAGCATTAATAATACATTTTATATTTTGTGTAGGTACTTATGTATAAAGCAGTGCATTCTCAAAGTTTTAAGTAATTGTTAATACCTAACAGAACACTTTAATTATTACACGATGAACTCAATTACTTTACAAAAAAAATGAATCTTTACATTACTTATAAGCATATTAACTTAAACCACTAATGCTATGATGTCAATTTTCAATAATCGCTACAAAACACGTTCGTTCATAATAAATACAAATCAATGACCACTTATTAGTAAAATGAGATAACTAATCATATTACATACGTCCTAGATTAGATTTTAGAATAAACAATTTATTTGCTAAAAATAAAGGTACTTACAGTATTTGTTAATAAGTATCTTAAAGCCTATGTTAGGTTTGTAGTCTATGTAGCCTACAAATCATGCAGTTATTACATGTTCACTAGGTACTTTATCTTATTAACACCTTGGAAATCGCGAAAATTATAAAATATTATCTCACATTGAGGTAATTTAGTAAGCAACAAGTATCATTTAGTTTAAGTGAGTAGGTATTACATTAGTTTATTAAAATTAACTGAGTATATACATGAAATTTACACATCGCATCGTTTACACCCTAAAATATAAGCACAAAATTAAAATCGTTACTTACACCCTGAATCATGCACAGAATAAGGCGTAACTTTCTCTATATTATCTATCTTAAACTATCATAAAATTTGCAGTCTTCTGGATTAGTAAACTGAAATGGCAAAGGGCCGGTCATATTAGCAGCAGAACCGATAATCGCAAAGTGTAAACTACTTCTTCAGTGGATACCGCGTATCGGCAAACAAGGTGTAGAACACTCTGAGACTGGGTAGAGCGACATCTTCGTAAGGTAGCTGGCAGGAGCTGGGTGAGAGCAGCTACGGATTGTGCTAGAAGACGTGCACTCGGAAAGGCTTACGTCCAGCAGTGGATGTTGATGATGATTCAATTTTTCACACACATCCTGAAAATCATAAAAGTATGAGTCTTAAACCATAAAAGTCGTATAATTTATAAGTCTTGACTGCTTCATATTACTTGCACACTAAAAATCATGTGAGTAATAAATCTTACTACTTTATATAACTTAGACCCGGAAAATCATGTAAGTAATAAGTCGTGACTAACTTTTATTACTCACACCTTGAAAATCATGTGAACAATAAGGCAAACTACCTAATATTACTTACACCCTGCAAATCATGTAAGTAATAGGGCTAACTACTTAATATAACTTACACCCTGAAAATCATGTAAGTCATAAGTCGTGACTGCCTGATATCACTCACACCTTGAAAATTATGTGAGTAATAAGGCCGACTATCATGAAAGTAATAAGGCTAACTACTTTATGTAACTTACACCCTGAAAATCATGTAAGTCATAAGTCGTGACTGCCTGATATCACTCACACCTTGAAAATTATGTGAGCAATAAGGCCGACTATCATGTAAGTAATAAGGCTAACTACTTTATACAACTTACACCCTGAAAATCATGTAAGTCATAAGTCGTGACTGCCTGATATCACTCACACCTTGAAAATTATGTGAGCAATAAGGCCGACTATCATGTAAGTAATAAGGGTAACTACTTTATACAACTTACACCCTGAAAATCATGTAAGTCATAAGTCGTGACTGCCTGATATCACTCACACCTTGAAAATTATGTGAGCAATAAGGCCGACTATTATGTAAGTACTAAGGCTAACTACTTTATATAACTTACACCCTGAAAATCATGTAAGTCATAAGTCGTGACTGCCTGATATCACTCACACCTTGAAAATTATGTGAGCAATAAGGCCGACTATCATGAAAGTAATAAGGCTAACTACTTTATGTAACTTACACCCTGAAAATCATGTAAGTCATAAGTCGTGACTGCCTGATATCACTCACACCTTGAAAATTATGTGAGCAATAAGGCCGACTATCATGTAAGTAAGTAATAAGGCTAACTACTTTATACAACTTACACCCTGAAAATCATGTAAGTCATAAGTCGTGACTGCCTGATATCACTCACACCTTGAAAATTATGTGAGCAATAAGGCCGACTATCATGTAAGTACTAAGGCTAACTACTTAATATAACTTACACCCTGAAAATCATGTAAGTCATAAGTCGTGACTGCCTGATATCACTCACACCTTGAAAATTATGTGAGCAATAAGGCCGACTATCATGTAAGAAATTAGGCTAACTACTTAACATAACTTACACCCTGAAAATCATGTAAGTCATAAGTCGTGACCGCTTTATATTACTCACACCTCGAAAATCATGTGAGCAATAAGGCCGACTACCTAATATTACTCACACCCTGAAAATCATGTAAGTAATAATCGTTAACTACCTTATATTATTCACACATTTCACACCCAAATTGATTAGGGGGATCACGTAATAAGTTCATGAACGATGCCAAATAATTTTATTGTTCTAAATGGTTATTCTTTCTAAATTATGTTTATTCCATAAGACGTTCCTCGGATATCTTTGCTTGGTCCTCTGCTTTTTGTAGTCATAAAGACTTCAAAATCCTATACGTTCGCAGTAAGTTAGAATACACTTCGCAAGTTTTTTTATTTTTATTTTATTTTATTTATTTGGACAACTAACAAGATCATACACTTTAAATGCTAGGAGTTACAGCCAGTGGTTTCGAGAGTTGGTGCTGTCTTAAATAAAGGTTGCCACGGAAAGCAATCTTATAACCTCTAAGTTTGTAACCTCAGTTACGCTCAAAGGCATATTTGGTGTCCATGTTATTATTTTTTTTCCTCACTAAGCTCGCGAACGTATGGGATTGATTTACATTTCCTACATAAAGTTGAAGTGATCTGTTGGAACACTTTTCAATCTCAGTACCCTACACGTTACCTAGCCATCCTATGGGCGGTCTACAATCACGCACCAATCTAGGTGCTGATGCCCCTTTCGCAACCATGACATGTGTAATGCTTTCGTTAAAATGACATAAGTAAAAATAATTTGGATATTTTTCATTACTCTTCGCGTTTTTTTTTTTCGTATCAAAGTATATAACTACCATGTACCATTGAATTCAAATAGCAAAATGACATTTCAGTTTCGTTTTTTTTTTTAAATTTAAGTATATCGTATTTTTTTTTATAATTATTTAATGATGATTGCATGATTATGGTCTTATTGGTGTTTTATTTTGATTTGACTTATTTTTCATTGATGTTGATAATTTTGTCATAAATTGTATTTCTAAGGCTACTGTTGTGTCACCTGTGCAGGTGTAATGTATCAGAACACTCTTTAGTTTAAGACAATAGGTAAAATGACAATTATTATTTTTCATTTCTCTCAAAAATAGAAACATTGGTAAAAGAATTATTTTGCCAGCATGAAAACTTCCCAAGATATCACAGTTTTGAAATGCAAACAAATTGGACTCATTCAGAAGGCTCCATACTACCCCAACTACTAATTTACTAGGCTACCTAAGTGACGTCATGCTTTAGTAGTTTGTATGCACCGCGTAGATATCTACTCGGCTAAATGTGTTAATTAAAATGGTTTTTAAGTATTTCCTAAGGTACATTGCATGAACATTGAAAAATTAAACATTTAAGTATTTATTATTTATTTTAATACATATTATTATTTTTTTACTTCTAAATGATTCAACTTTAAATGATGATATTTTATTTTTCTTATTTCGAAACTCAACCAATATTTATTCACAATTTACGAGCCATAGAGGCTCTTAGCTAATTAATCTTTAGCTAATTACAGATTTTCTCAACATGGTCATTTATATCCAAAAAAACGACAAGAAACAGATTATATGTTGTCCATAATTTTTTTTTTACGAAAGTAGAAATATTTCTGATTTATCCAAACCTCTTTGGTAAAGCAAGCGGCATCGATATAGGTACTGCTCATTATATAGGACTTCGCGCTAACTCGATCGCGCCCAGAAACTCCAGCTTACTGTGTTTGCCGCATGCAAAAACTAACTATAGGCAAAACGTATTTTTGTACGAGCATGTGTTTCATTTAATACTTTGGCTTTAAATGCTCATATTATTGACATAGACAAACTTATCACTTCGGTTTCAATATAAGTTAAAACATTTACTAAATGATAACTTCCTTTTAACTGTAGTCAACTTATTCATTCTTTATTTTATTTATTTTTTTGTTTATTTTTATAACATAACTGTATTTTTCAAAAATATAGATTAACTATTATTTAACATCAACAACTATTTTTTTTTTGGCTCGTTGTCTTTTAAAACTGTCTTGTGATATAATAACTTAGCAATGTGGGTACCTACTACCTGTGGAAACTTGTAATAAGCCCTCAGGGAATATTAGTATAGCTGAGTATATGAAATTTACGCATACATAAGTCGTTTACATCCTGAAACTTATGTAAAGAACATTTAAATCCGTACTTACACCCTGAAAATTGTGCAAGTTACAATTGGTAACAGATAAGCGTATTACTTACTCAAAATCATGTAAGTAATAAGTCATACTTCGTTACATTATTTACACCCTTGGGCTGTCTGATCGGCGACTGTGGCGTCGATAGAATTCCCTCGACGATTGTGGCAGCGACTTCGACGTGATGAACACGTCCCTCAAAGGCCGCGGCGTCGACATGCAAGCTCTTACATCAGACTGCTCGTCACCTTCAGACTGCTCGTCACCTTCAGACTGCTCGTCACCTTCAGTTGCTTGACCGCGGCTAAGGTGCGGAGAATACATAATTCGCCTCGACCCAGCTTGCCTCCAATCCCGGTTAGTACGCCGAGATCGCCTTGGCCTTGTGCCGGGGTCCCTGGTCTTATCACTTGAATTAGACATCTGAAACTGCCACAGGTTATTAGCATTGTTTTATTTTTATTAATAGCTCTTCATAATCTTAAGCTTAGCACAGTTAACAGAATTATTATTAATGTTGTGACGTTTTTTTTAAGTGTTTTTCAAAGGCTATACTTTTTGTACCTTTTAAATAAGAAACAAAAAGGATAATAACGACATTACTATTTTTTTGAAAGATTTTCCTTAAGTATATTTTCTTTCAAAATTATGTTAACCTCTTACACCAAGCAAATAAAAGATTTTAAAAAAAGGAAAGAGTTAAGTACACTTTCTTGAAAAAAAAAAAAAAACACTGCATTGTTTTCAAAGGCAAACAAAATTATATCAACATAATTGATGCTAATAACTCCAAGAATTATTGGAATGTAACACAGCTACATTCTTATGAAAATTTAAGAAACTATAAAAATATTTAAGAATTGGCAGTATGGCTTAATGTCTTCGTCTGTCCTACAAAAGGATTACTTTTAATTTTATTTCTTTTACTACTACAACAAAATTTTACACAAAATTTTTACTTTTATAATGTTCACGCCATTTAATAACAAATAAGTAGTACTTTTTAAACTACATCAAAAATCAACAAAAAAACCGTTTATTTATACCGCCAAAACGTTTCCCTTGACCAAACTTACGTACCTACGTAGCAAATTTCTTACAATCACTTGTTAAATATATTTCTCAAACAAAAGAAATCAATAATATTATTTTTTTCAGTCTTTAATGCATACTTTTCTAGCATAGATGTCGATACAATAAAAACAGGATAAAATTATGTTACTTATCTTTAAAATGTGAGCCATTGGTGGAGCAAACATTTCGTTGTATTAACGGATTTTGCTCTTCGTCCCTCTTCTGAAATATTAAGGTAGTAGGATTCGGCGATGTTCCAAACAACTTTTATACAATTTCAGCATGTTTATTCCAATTCAGTGGACAATAATAATTATAAATAATCTAATTTGTTATCATGACATTTCGTGGTGGGAAAACTAACATCAATCCTGATATTCTTTTGTTCTTCTTTTTTTAAAATTGACGTTTCGAACTACGGAGGTTTTACACCAGAAGCCAGTACAAAGTTTGTATTAGGGGTGGGTTGGAACAGGTAAATTGCCGAACCTGTTCCACCTGTTCCTGTTCCAGCCAGACAACAGTTCCAGAAACCTGTTTCAAAATAACAGCCTGTTATACTACAACAATCAAGGTAGATAACAGTAACTATCATGATTCAAAAGCAACACCCTCATAAAATGGCTTCAGATACAAGTTCCTGAAGTGAAAACCATCCTTCATACTTGCAGCCTTAGGACTGACAGCTCGATTGTACACTTTAAGTGACTTTTATACTAAAACATAACTTTAGTAATCAAACAAAAGACATTACATTTGTGATAAGAACCAATGTAGCGGATAAAAGAACAAATTTTAACGATTAACGAATATTTTGTAACTTATTACCATTCTACAGGTTCATTATATGCTACCTACATAGTATAAGTTTTTCGTAAAAACTTTGTTTTTATGACAAGCTTTTTTTTTGTATTGTCATCCAAACCACAACTGTATGCAAAGTTTCAGTTCAATCGGACACTGGGAAGTGGTACAAATAAAACTTGCAAGATTTGTCTCCCACTAACTAACAAACTAACTTATTCCCGAAGGTTTATACATACAAAACATTTTAATTAAGTATTTGTATAATAGAGAAAATTCCATGTTTTGTGATGAAGCCGTCAAAAAAAAAAGAATTTTTCGAGCGCCTTCATTGCGAACGCTGGCTAAACCGTATGAGATACATCAAAATAATGTACAATGGAATGGAATTGTATGTCATTGTAAGGTCTACAAAAAAGTCCGCAATAGCATATATCTATCTCCTAAAGTCGATTCACAGTTAACATTTTTTTTTAATTTAACTTTATTTTAAAGTTAATTTCTCTTAATCAGTATTAATCTTTATCCAAATAAATATATTAATTACCTTGGCCATTTGATGTAGATAAAAATTGTCCCGTACCTTATTTCATTTAAATAAATACTTTAGAAGTTTATCACAGATTTAAAAAAACTATCACTGTCAAAGCACCAAAAAATTGTTTAAAGAACCCCGTACAAAGCCGGGCTGGGTCGCTAGTTTATATTATAATAATTGCAACATCTCTTTTTTTGTTGTATTGAAATTTTCAGTTCAAAGTTCAACATAATAATATGTGGATGTGTATCCGAATGCCAATTAGAGAACAGGTAGAGAACAGGAACTCGCACTATCTCTTTCTAACAACTGTAACCATCATAGGTCAGAATAGTAAAGAGCATGTTCCAATCTACCAGCCTGTTGTGCGAAACAGTTGCACTGTCACAACAGTCAACCTGTTACGAGTGCTATCTGTTCTCGGTCTGTTCCTGTTGTGGGTGGATCTGAAACTGTTACTAGTGCTAGCTGTTATCGGTCTGTTGTGGAACATGTGGAACAGGAGGAACAGTTTTTTGACTTTATAGAGAACAGTTCCAAGCTGTTTTTATATGAAACCTGTTTTATTTGCCTGTTCCGATATATACGCCTCACTCCTAGTTTGTATACATTTGTAATGGTGGCGTGAACGCATTTAATATTAGGAATTTATAAAAGACAACAAAAGTACATTACGAATCTACAATATAACTTAAAGTTATTTATTAGTTTAACACTATGTTTTAGTATTTCATTCATATTGTAGGCAATAGAATTTACCTCCTTCTAAATTATCATTATGTCGAATATCTGAATTGACTGCAAATATTCATAGAAATTTACTCTATTGTGTATGGATTGAGGAGCCACAACAAAAGTGTTGTAGTTTCTTGAATTTTAGAACTAAAGTGCTCAAAATTCTAGTAGATATCCTACGTGATGGCTACAAATTGATACATAAGTTTCAGCAACCTACATTCAATACATTACGAGTTCTAGGTGGCTCCTCAATCTAAACATCAGGATTGAGGAGCCACCTTTGCAGTGATATAACTTTTGATGTATTTTACTACAAATTTCAGAATTTGACCTACAAAATTATCTGCATGGCTACTAAATAAGGGTGATAGCTATCCTTAAAAATCTGACGTGGCTCCTCAATCCATACGGACGTTTCCGTAATTATTCCGAATCTTTCAGAAGTTTTGCAACTGTAGTGTAGTAGCAGCCGGAGCGTCGGCAACCAAATGATGAACGCTGCCCGCCCCGCTCCGCCCGACGCTCAACCAGAGCGGGCACTCTGGCCGTACACTGAGATGTACTCGCAAATTTGCATAGGTAGGTACTCTAAAAAATTGTACACCTCCAACTGTCGTCTCCGCCCGGTCTATATGTGCTTATGTAGGCAATGAACAGATTCTTTGTATGGAGACCCATACACTAATTCCTCAGTCGATGAAACTTTGCTGAGTTATAAAATAGCATGAGCCATAAACTTTAAATGATTATCCAAAAAAAAAAACTCACACGGAAGTTAGGTTAGGTAGTTGAACCGAGTAATTTTTCAGTCCAAATTTATTTTACCAAATGAGTTATTTATACTAGTATGTGAAACTTGATGAAAATCCAAAACTTTTTTCAAACATGAGTATGCTTGGCAAAATGGTATAATTCCGTTAAAAATTTGGACAGAGACATTTTCAGTCCAAGTCACCCCATTTTGTTTTATTAAAATTTGGTGTTTCTGCTGGGATATTTTTTGGATATTTCATATAGTCACAGTAAATATATATTTAGGTTGAAACACCTTGAATCGATTGTAGCTTGGTTAGGAGATTATTGCAACTGATTGCAACATGTTTTTCTAGTACCTATAAAAACGAAACGTAATGAGTGGATGACGTCATCTGTCAGTCCGACTTGACGTGCCGACTTCGGGCGTTTGTGCACTACAACTGAATTTTACCGATCCGGCGGTCCGTGTTTTTACGGACCGGCGTGGCATGAAAAACACGGATGATAGGCTTGTGCACTTGTCCGGTTTTTTACTGGCCGGGGCAGCGCAGTGATCTCTTTGAAACTACACTCTACGGACGCGTTTTAAACGAGAGGAATAATGAGTTCCTTGGAACGTCAGCAATTACTTGCTTTATTGCTTTATGTACGAAGACGTAGAAGACAGAAAGAATTTTGGGTTCATCCTCTTATCAGTGACAGGGTCATTTTACCGAAATCACAATTAATTGAGGCTTGATGAAAAATTATTTTTTAACTACTATCGAATGTCTACAGCTAGCTATATAACAAAAAAAGTTTCATCAAAATCCGCTTAGTAGTTTTTGCGTGAAACACGGACAACAGACAGACAGACAGACAAACAAAAATTTCAAAATCCATATTTTTGGTGCTAGATGTATTACGTGTTATTGGTGAAAAATAATAATAATAATAATAAATAAATAAATTCTTACATTCACACCAATTATCTAAGCCCATTTTAATTTCATTAAGAAACTGTATCATGGAAAACTTGATAACGGATAAATATATACTTAAATACTTTTTGTTTGTAAATAAGTACATACATATTATACATAGTTAACACCCAGACCAAGACAAATAGACATGTTCATGCACACAAATATTTGTCTTGTTCGGGAATCGAACCCGAGACCACTGGCGCAGAAGGTGGGTAGCCTACTCCTGCGCCAAATCGGTCGTCAATCGAGAAAGGCGCTTGAATTTATTTTGGCGTGCGTTAATTTATTTGCGATAACTCCTAAGATATTCATTTAAATTATATGGTGTAAAAGAGTAAAATAATGTGCATGAAATGCTTAAAGCAACTAACGTATTTAGATTGATAAGGGTTAATACTGTATCCGTTTAAATAGCTTTCCAAATTACCGCATTGTTCGTAACCATTTTTTAAGAGATAATATGGCTATAATATGCTATCCTTAAAAGATAGACATATGCTATCGCGGACTTTTTTGTAGATCTATAGAAGAGGAATATCCCAACATGCATTATTTATTTAAACCTCGAAAGGATTAGGCAGCGTTTTTGCAGAAAACTCCCGGGCGGCTTGCCGTTTGCCGGCACTTTCGACAATTATCGTTATATTTCTAACAATTTACATAAAACTTTCATAAATTATATATTAAAATCTTTCTGAAGAACCACGCTACCTGTTAGTGAAAACCGCATGAAAATCTGTTTCGTAGTTTTAAAGATTTAAGCATATATAGGGACAGACATACGGGAAGCGACTTTGTTTTATACTATGTAGTGATTTATGATTAAAATACAACCATCCGTTTTTTTCCGGACGGTAAAATTCAGTGTAGTGCACAAGCGTACATATGTTTCTCATTGCCGTCATCTCGGAACGGAAAAAAACGGTCCGGAATGGGGAAAAGTAAAATGACGGACGGTAAAATTCAGTGTGGTGCACAAGCGCCCATATGTTTTTCATTGCTGCCATATCGGTCCGGAAAAAACCGGATCGCCGGATCGGTAAAATTCAGTGTAGTGCACAAACGCCCTTTCTTTGTACAAAAGTAAAAAAAACCACTAGAATTAGCGCGATTGCTCGACGTAGACGTGAGACGAGACAATACGTTTTGTGACCTAATAAAATAACTAGTGTTTAAGTGAACTGAAAAGCCGGATTAGTTAGTTCAAATCCATTCATTGAACATGGCACCTATTGGTAAGTCTTGATTGTAGAACACTTAATAAATTATACGTAGTATAATTACTGTACAGTACCTCAGACGGTTTTCGGCATGTTGCGATTATTTTCTCGGCCTTGCTCTCTTGAAGTAGGTATTTAACCATACCAAGACCAAGACCCCTATTGGCACCGGTAATTAGAGCTGTTTTCATCGTGAATGCACCCCTACTTCTGTTCGATTTCTTTTCTTGACATTTGGAACTTTTCTCTTTCTATGTACCCGTTTTATTACCACCGTGCGTGCGTGTGTCGAGATTATTTTTCTTGTCTCTGTCATTTTCAATAACGTAACGTCAAAATGACAATACTGAGTAATGTCGTAAGGGTCAAAAGTTTAATAAAGCCCTTTATAACATCGGAAAATGTTTTGTTAGTCGCTCGTCGAACACTCGGGACTAGTAAGTTTCGTTTGTTATTATTTGTAACCAATTCTAATAATTGTAACAATGACCTAACCTCACTCATGAAGAGAATACCTGTAACATTTTATTAGTGATAAGAGCATTCTAGTGTAGCCCATCTTTTCTTAAATATTACAAATTAACTGATATGGCTTTGTCTATGAAACTAACAAATTACACAAGTTATTCCTTCTATAAAAAAGCAACACCTAGAACTATACATAGGTACTTACAAGTTTTATGAATATTGTTGTTATAATATGTTTGTTGCTTTAATGTCTTTTGATTTATCAATTTGTTTGGTCACACCAGGCGGCTGGATGTGTTGTAGCCGTAAAACCAAGTTGGTTGCTCCCATTGATCATGTAGTCGAAGGTACAGTGAGATTGTCGTTAGCTGGGGCAGTGTGCTGTTGGTCATTTGTTTATGTCTTACTGCTGTGGCATCTAATCAAATACTTACATACATGCAATTGCATCATGCAATATTCACATGCATTTTTTAATATTTTGTATTATACACTAAATGGAGTAGTTTTATGGCGTGGTGGTATCTTTTAGATGGAAACTTTGATTATGACCTGGCTGTCATTGGTGGCGGGTCAGGAGGGCTTGCCTGTGCTAAAGAAGCAATCAATCAAGGTGCCAAAGTGGCAGTGCTAGACTATGTGACACCCTCGCCCCAGGGTACTAAATGGGGTCTTGGTGGAACCTGTGTGAATGTTGGATGCATACCTAAGAAACTAATGCATCAGGCTGCATTACTGGGAGAAAGTATTCATGTGAGTAATTTTTTTTGTATGAATTTTCTTTTGCCATAATGTTTTTGTATTCCCCACCTAATTTTTAATTCCTAACCCCTACTCTAACTTATTTCCAATATTTTCTCTATTTATAGGCATTGGTAAGTGATATTGCATAAATTCCTGAAGCCTGGACCTTACCCCCTTCCCCTCCAGCCATGGTCATTCCTTTGGATTATTCTTGGACAGGTCTAGTAGACATTTTGTTGTTTTTACTAGTAATATATAAAGTTAACATCTTACTTACAAAGTAGTAAAAAAAGTAATTGCAATATAAGTGTTGTAGAAAATAAAATAAACAAGTAAGTATGAAGTTACTAGAGTTTTCTATTCATACAATATTTAGGTTATTTTAATATTTTGTAGTGTTTTCTTTTGATGCTGTATTGTTTTTATAAATTAGGTCTCTCAGTACCATTTAGCTTGTGCAGCCGTATTTGTACTTGCAGCATAACTTACCGTTATGCTCTACAACATGATGTATGTTGCTGATGACCTACAATTAGTATAGTTAAATATGTATAATGTATTGTAAATAAATCACTCTCATACCCAACATACCCAAGCCCCATCTAGTACTACATATTTCAAGGCAGATGTCACTTTTACAATTTATTTAGGAGCTCCGGAACAAAGGCTGATAAAACACTTTAATTTTACAGGAAATCCAAAAGAATTATTTACGTAGGAATGATTATGTTGTTTGTTATACATATACTAATATAAGAGAATAGTCATAACAAGCGCCCGAAGCGCGCGTCCGAAGCGTGCGCCCTAAAAATTATATGAATGAACGGCAGTGCTTGATGTGATTTGTTGCATACAAAGTCATACAATCTTTAGGGCGCAGCGTTCTGAGCGTGCGCCTCGGACGCTTGTTATGACTAGTCCCTAACGTTTTGGCTTGAAGCAACAACTTTAAAATAGGTCATATTAAAAAATCTAGTGTTGTTAGTTTTAGTTTAAAGTTTTGGTCCAACCGTAATTAAATTATCGGGATTATGACTGATTTGGATGCCTTTTTTTTATTATTGTCATTTATTGCTACTACTACTACCCTATTACTATTTACTACTAAAAAAATATTTAAGTTTTTGTATAGGATTTATCGGTAATAGGGTAATAGTTCCGAAAATTAAAATGTCTTGAAAATACGTATATTTGTCGGGTTTAGGTCCGACTGCCCATCTTTAGAGCCGTATTTAGTACCTTTTTAAGGCGATCTGCTGCGACCAGCCTGCCTAGCTTGACCATCATTATATCACGTCATTCGAAGTCACTTGCCATTTTTAAGACAAAACTGCATTCGTATCTCTTATCTAAATCCTAGTTTGCAACTATTTTTATTTTTATGTAGTATATTATTATATTTGTAGTAATAATATATGTAATGTATATGTAGTATATTTTTATAATCATTTATTTAATTATTATGTTATTTAGCAAGTTGTTTATGTAGACTTTTTTAAATGTTATTATTATTTTATTTATTTATTTTTAATTTCAAATTAGTTAATTTTTGTATGTTGCTGTGTTGCTCGCTCTTTGTTAATTTTTCCTATGCCTCAAAGGTTGTTTGGAAGAGATCGCTTTTAGCGATAAGACCGCCTTTGCCCACATAATTGTATGTTACTTGTTTCTGTTGTTTATGTACCTGTATCTTTGTGTGAGCAATAAAGTGTTTATCTATCTATCTATCTATCTAAAATGTTATCTAATTTAAAGTTTCATTTTAAACTGCTGAAAAAAATTACTACTTACAGTTTTGAATAGCATAATAAAACTGTGCCAAATTATTTATAAATATGACAAATAATGATGACCCATTGTCAAGACTGAATCCGAGACATTCTCGAATTCTCTGGTAGCTACTTTTATCACACACATTTATCTATTATTAAAATTTATGTAATTTGAACTTGATATACCTATTCTAAAAGTTAATACGATTTGGTTTAGTGTCTCTGTTGGTGTTAGGAGCTTCATTAGAAATCTACTGCGTGAAATACTTGATAAGAACTTTCGAAAGGTGAAGTTTTAACTTAATTAGTTTTGGACGTTCCTTTTGTTATTCCCAAGATATGTTTTGTCTTCTAAAGGGCCCCACAAGATCAATACGCCTGTTGGCAACGGTCTGTCAGTTGGCTGCAATCGACCAGACACTCACAGTTTCCTTTTAAGATTTAAGACTGACGGGTAATGCGCAGGCTATGAAGTGTCGAGGGTAGAGGCTCTACCCTCCATAGCGCAGGCATAGTGTGTGGCTGCTGGGTGGCGCGGACCAATGTTGACAGTTATTTATAGGCCAGAAAGAAAACTAAAACTGTCAACGCCTCTAAGCTGGTTTTCGACTATTGCCGACAGGTAATGATCGTACTAGTGTGTGGCCAATGGAGGATCGCGCCAAAAGGGCTGAACGGATTTAGCTGAAATTTGGGACTCAGAGACTTTGTAGCCTGGAGAGGAACATAGGCTACTTTTTATCCCGGAAAAATATCACGTTCCCGTGGGATAACGTGTAGTCCACGCGGGCGAAGCCACTTCTAAGTCCACTTTCTAAAATTCCTAGTCTAATAAATGTGTTGAAATCAGGCTTATTGATTTTGAAACAATTGCAGACAAATCAGTCATGGTAGTTGAACCACTGAACTAACGAATTCTGTAGAAACGTAAGCTAACCATCAAGTGCTACTATTACGACTTTTTTGTTGCTGCTTTATTAACGAAAAAATAAGTCTTAACTCAAAAGTGAACGTTCTCTCCAAATCGGACTCGGATGTAGCAGAAGAAAAGAATAGATGAATGTTATACTACTACGTTTTTATGTGCACAAATGAGAAACATGAATGAATGTTCACTCCAGTTAATCGTCTGATAGCTCCTTATGGGATATACTTCAAATAAATAACTATTGATAGACCAACCATGACTGGAGATTTGCTCCTCCCTCTTCATATTTATATTTTGTTCGTACGGGGGTATTAGCGAAGGTAAAGAACTTTAGGATAAGTAGGGTAGGTAAACTACCACTGCCTTTACCCAAGCACCTTGTGTTTGTACTGACCGCGATTCTCATAGCTTCAATCGCAAATCAATTTAGTATTCAACCGCCTCTGGTATAGTGGTTAACAGTCACACCGCCGGTATCAGACTCAGGGGTCCCGGGTTCGATTCCCAGTGGCTGTTAAGGTAATATTGTATTCGGTTTAGTTAGTGGTACGACCTGACGTTGGCCAAGTGCTACCCCGTTGTGGATAAAAAAGTTACTACGTTTTTGTTTTTTTTCCCGGTCTAAGCCTCGTCGCAAACTGGCAACCGACCATAGTCACCCGTGGCCATCGACAGATACTTTATACGATTTTTCATACATTTAGTAGAGTGAAGCGCGTGGCCGCCACTGTCCACACGTGTGCGGCAAGACCCTAATGAGATGAAATATCCTGTAGTGTCTGTCGATGGCTCAAGGTAGCTTGGTCGGTTGCCAGTTTGCGCCGAGGCTTAGATATAACAACTTTACAAAGATCTCCGAGATTGAAAGGATGTCACGGTTACCGACATATAATGTGAAAGAGAGAAAGAGATTTTCTGATTTTTTTAAGCGCTTCTAAAGTAATGTAAAACACCATAACTAATAAGTATAGTGAAGGTCGTGGTTGTTCAAAGTAGCAAAACGTTGAGCCCCGTGGCAACGGCTGCTTAGTGTGGGCAATTAGGCACGACCGCCGACCGCCGCGTCATCCACGATCGATAGTTAATAGCCGTGTAGCTCCGCATCAAGTAGTTTATGGTATCTAGTCTCTACGATGCAGACACTACCCATTCTACTAACGTCTCGTAGGGTGAGGTAAAAAGTAAGCAGGTGACAGCTTCGTCGTCCAGTTAAGATAAAATAACTTTTGTAACATCTCTTGAGGCCTTCCCAGTTTCATCGAGATTTAAGACTCATATTTTCATCAGAATATAGAAAACTAGCGGATCCTCGCGGTTTTATCCGCGTGATACCCCGATGCAAACAAACAAACAAACAATCAAATCTTTCCTCTTTATAATATTAGTATAGATATAGATATAGTATAGACAATCTTTATTCATGTAGATTTAAACAGTTAAATATACATATGAATCGTCCGGTCGTCTGTGATTGACTTCGGGTCTATTAAATTGGCACTTAACTTGAAAAGGCATGCATATTCTTTCTATCATTTTCATCAGGTATTGCTGTTAGAAGATCACAGTATAAGATTGTATTGTACACTGATTTTGCTATTTAATACCATGTATCCCCAGCAGTGGGCGTCGTTCGGCTGACATGATGATGATGATGATGACGATACCGTCCTAAAGTTTATCTAATCGAGAGACTGAAATGAAATTCATCTCTTGTTTTTTTTAATCTGCCTTTATTGTCGGGTCTTTTTGAGTTTTTTTAATAATTATTAAAATAATGAGCTGCGCTTAGCAGCAGACGATTACATGTGTTATTATCACTTATCTTTTCCAAATTATGTGTTTGAATAATTGCTTATTAATCTTGGTCATTGAATTTAACAGACGAGACGATTAGATATCGATACCTGTCTGCATCCACGTAACGATAACCCGAATAGAATACCAATGATAATTTATATTTAACTTGTAGTAAAACGAAACAAAAATTTACTCTCCTTGGCATAATCTGAAGTTATGATGAAAACTTATTAAGAATTAGAAAACGAGACTCGCTAGGCATTTTAAAAGGTTCACATAGTCAGAAATCATATTTACACTTAACAACTACAGGGGGAATACCTGGAGAAGAAGCGATAAGTGTAAATCGCCGTAGGTATTTACTTAGTGTAGTCTCTCGAGGTCAAGGGATTCACGCTCTGCTCATTTGCATATTTGTGAAAAAATATCAATGAAGTGAAAAGCGCGAAATCGTCATTACGTTAGTGTCGGTAGGAAGACCATAGTGTCTTATAAATAGTTTGCAGTAGTCGCACACCTGAGGAAAATTCTGAAAATGTTAGGGTGTTCGCCATTTATTACTAGAACTAGTAAATATTTTATAGGGCCATGAAATGACGCATCTAAGTATAACGTGTTGGCAGGTTTAGGTGTGTTCTTTAAAAACATGTCATTGTAAAAAGTGTGCTTATTTTTTGTTCTTCTATTTAACGGCACTATCCAAAATAGCTACAGCATACCTACTCGCTCTGTCCCTCTTTCCAAATAGCTCCAACCTGGCTCCAACCTATTCGCGCAATGGCGATGATACCTGTAATGTGCTATTTACCACATTGACAGAAAACTTAGCGTGAGACTTCATAAATTATTAATTATGACGTGATCGTTTACATCATTCGTATGTGCGTAATGTTATCGATTCATTCGATTCCGGTAATATATCTGTATTACACTTGTCATGCTGATGCTGGGACTCTTTGATTAGATATGTTAGGGTATCTCCTTATATTATTTCAAGCTTTGCTGGTCATCGTGCTGAGTCATTTCATTACTAGGTAATTGGTATTTTAATACAGTTTAGTATCAGGAATTTATATTGGTATAAAAGTGACTCTGACTTTGAGAGGAGGACAAGGTTTAAGTGTACTTTCAAGATTGCTTACCCTTTGTCCATTATTATTGTCCTTTTTATATAAAGTTAATTGCGAATTACATTTACTACATATACCTAATGACAAATTCAGTGTCATCCTAGCTGCAAGTCATACTTATAGCAAACTTTATAATCATTGTAGTGTAAGTATAAATGAAGTTTACTTGGTTAACATTGTTTTAAGGTATTTGCTTGTTAAGAGCACTAATAATTTTTTCACTAGGCTAGGCGGCGCCGAGAGCTTTCCGCTAATAATTGAGACTTCTAAAAAGTATTTGCCTTGGAAATTGACAACCTTGACTGGATTTTAGATCTAGCTAAAAGTCTATCTCACCAAGTGTCTGTAGAATTTTTTTTTAGCATTTCATTTTGAATCCATACAAGAATAATCCAAAGATGAACTTCCTGCCAATCTGTATTTTTTTATTACTTACACTGATCATAATGGGGTCTAAATAAAAAAAAAACAGATAAGTAATAAGTTAACATAATAGGGATTCCTGTTACAATACTTGACGATTTTGTAGTATAAGATAGGACAAATCCTACATTGAATAACAATAATTACAGGAAGCAGTATCATATGGGTGGCAAGTGCCTCAGTTGGAAAGCATCAAGATCGACTGGGCGGCTCTCACGCAATCGGTGCAGAACCACATCAAGTCAGTGAATTGGGTCACGAGGGTTGACTTGAGGGACAAGAAGATCGAGTACATTAACGGCTTAGGGGAGTTCAAGGACCCTCACACGATAGTAGCGACGTTGAAGAATGGTACGAAGAAGGAGCTGACAGCGCGGCACATCTTGATCGCGGTGGGCGGCCGGCCGCACTACCCTGATATCCCGGGCGCGCTGGAGTTCTGCATCAGCAGCGACGACATCTTCAGTCTGAGCCATCCACCCGGGAAGACGCTAGTTGTTGGTGCTGGATGTATCCTTTTCATCTTTAGTATTGCTAGTGTAGCTACATGGATTCAGTATAGCTAACCTATTACATATTACAACGTAGTAGCACTAATTCTAATAACCTCTTGCGACGTTCATTGGTACCTTTACCAAGTCTAATGTAATGATAATGACACAAGATGGAAATAAGTATAGCTAAAGTTATAGATATAAAGCAAAGTATGCAGGTGTTTTTTTCTCAGAACGCATTTCTATATTATTCCAGATCAATTATAATCTGATACTAGCATAACGGTTAAAACCGTGTGCGTTGACGTATTATAACATTGATAGGCACTGCAATACCATTATTGTAGCTATTTATATATTGTAGACATTTTTTATCGCACTCGGATGTATTGTTTAAACAGATAATTTATCTTTAATGTCGGGAGTAGTGAGAGTGATACATGTATACTAATTCAAAAGGAATGTGACAATATAATTATCTAATAAACATAGTAACAAACGCGGTTTTCCTGAATAGGTAGCTTAGCCTCAATGAATAACTGTAAAGATATATAACTATGAATACATCTTGAAGTGCTACTTACTCAGTGAGGCGTTATTGTTCTTTTTTTTTTATTGACCATAAGTATATTATGATCATGAAATCTTAATATTTATTCTTTTAATTTTTTAACAATAAACACCTCTTATCATCGCTACACCTAACCCCCGAAAGTTTTGTATTTAGTGGTCTAAACAAAACTTTCGGGGGTTAAGTTGACTCTCCAAACTAATACATTAATATCGAACAGAAGAAAAATCTGAAGATTCTTAACCGCACCACAGACATCGGTCTAGAATGCGCCGGTTTCCTGAACTCGCTGGGTTACCCGGCGTCGGTGCTGGTGCGGTCGGTGCCGCTGCGAGGATTCGACCAGCAGATGGCGCGCGCCGTCACCAACGAGATGGAGGAGCGCGGCGTGGTGTTCCACGACCGCTGCGTGCCCGTCGCCGTCGACAAGCTGCCCTCGGGACAGCTCAAGGCCACCTGGCTCAACACCGAGACGAAGGAGAAGTAAGTATGCGCGGGTTCACCGGCAGATGGCGCACTCGGTCACCAACGAGATGGAGGAGCGCGGCGTGGTGTTCCACGACCGCTGCGTGCCCGTCGCCGTCGACAAGCTGCCCTCGGGACAGCTCAAGGCCACCTGGCTCAACACCGAGACGAAGGAGAAGTAAGTATGCGCGGGTTCACCGGCAGATGGCGCACTCGGTCACCAACGAGATGGAGGAGCGCGGCGTGGTGTTCCACGACCGCTGCGTGCCCGTCGCCGTCGACAAGCTGCCCTCGGGACAGCTCAAGGCCACCTGGCTCAACACCGAGACGAAGGAGAAGTAAGTATGCGCGTGTTCACCGGCAGATGGCGCACTCGGTCACCAACGAGTTGGAGGAGTGCGGCGTGGTATTTCACGACCGCTGCGTGCCCGTCGCCGTCGACAAGCTGCCCTCGGGACAGCTCAAGGCCACCTGGCTCAACACCGAGACGAAGGAGAAGTAAGTATGCGCGGGTTCACCGGCAGATGGCGCACTCGGTCACCAACGAGTTGGAGGAGCGCGGCGTGGTGTTCCACGACCGCTGCGTGCCCGTCGCCGTCGACAAGCTAACAAAAACAATAAAGTATGTATTGTATTGATTTATAAACTTTTTACCGACTTCATTTGTACATTTTAACATTGTGTCACTGAAGCTGCCCTCGGGAAAGGTCAAGGCCACCTGTCTCAACTCCGAGACGAAATAGAAATATTACGTACTAGCGGATTCTCGAGGTTTTACCCGCGTGGTACCCGTTCCCGTGGGAATATCAGGATAAAATAAAGCCTATGGTCACTCGGGGAAGAATGTAGCAAAGTCAAAATGCAATGGTCAAAGATTTTCTAAATCGGTCCAGTTCCTGAAATTAGCGCGTTCAACCAAACAAACTTTATTATATTATTACGCATGTAAGATATTTTATTTAAATTCACAGCATTAAAATCAATTACAATTGGCTGTTTGTTGTTACCTATCTGCAAAATTCAATCAGTTGGTGGCTAGAGTCCATTTATAATATAATTAATAGTTTAATCAAAAGTAAATACCGTTTTAGTTACGGAAAACGCACATACTAAAGGGAAAATAATATTAATGTGATAGCTGTATTTGCATATTTTATCATTAGGTATTCGGTCTTGATTTCAGTACATGGCATATAATGCAACGATTTATAATGAACTCGTCATAAAATTGTTCACATTTTACGGTTTGTCTGAATTAAAGCAGGCCTCGGTAATGGTAATCAATGAATTTATGATTGATTGAATTACAATTATTTGATAAGATTATGACCTTGTATGATAAAATAAGTTAAAGTAATATCAAATGCATTCCGAATGTTCAAAAACGAAATATTTATTAGAATGTTTTACTACACGTCAGTAAAATGGTTTTTCTTTTTATTAGCTTTAAACATTGAATTGTTCATTTAATAACAATTTACTTAAAGAGAGTGATCTGATTTAACTGTACTGTATAGATATACAATTTTTCTTTATTAAGAGTCAGTCAGGGACTCGGGCGCAGAGCAAACACAGAGTAATAATAATAGTACACTGGTACAGAAACTTCACTCCGCTAAACCATTTAAATAAATAGCAACTCTAATTACAACGCAATAAAGTGGAATTCAGCTTGTACGGCGCTAATTACGAACGGCCACACGTTGCAACTCTTTCTATTGCATATATTCTAGCTCTTTTGCGCATCTAATCTAATCGGCGGCGGTGCGGGCGAGAGTAGCGCGCAAGTACATCGAGTGACAGACGCCTGGAGCAACTTTAAATCTAAAAGATTCCAAAGCCGAGTGGCAAATTCATTAGTAGGCGGCGAGATATTTTTTGGGAGAGAAAGCTTTTGGTGGGCTATCTGAATCAAAGGGCACCTTTATCTACGAGTATGTACTTATTATTATTTATGTAAACATTGTGTTTTTCACGACTGCTAAATAGGCAGATCTCCAAGTCCTTGACAAGCGACCTTCGCCAATTTAATACCGAGCGTATTAAAGAGGCCATTGAGCGGAACAAAGTGTTCGCTAGAGATCTGGCTATAGGGCAAAGTCAACTGACGAGGCTGCAAGCTGAGGACGGTAGTATCATTTCATCAACACCTGAAATCCTGAGGGAGATTGAGAGTTTCTATGGACAGTTGTACTCCACGCAAACACCTGTTGAAAGTAAGGCTACAGAACCTAGAGCCAAACTTACCCGACACTATACCGAAGATATCCCGGACGTCAGCCTGTACGAGATTAGAATGGCTCTCAAGCAGCTCAAAAACAACAAGGCGGCGGGCGATGACGGAATCACACCAGACAAGAAGGGTGATAAGACTCTCCTGAAGAATTACCGACCCATCTCGCTTCTGAGCCATATCTACAAGTTGTTTTCGAGAGTCATTACGAATCGCCTCGCTCGCAGGTTCGACGACTTCCAACCTCCCGAACAAGCTGGGTTCCGAAAAGGTTATAGTACCATAGACCACATTCATACGCTGCGGCAAGTTATACAGAAGACCAAAGAGTATAACTTGCCACTATGCTTGGCGTTCGTGGACTATGAGAAAGCCTTTGATTCGATCGAGACCTGGGCAGTGCTGCAGTCTCTCCAGAGGTGCCAAATAGACTACAGGTACATCGAGATGCTAAGGTACTTATACCAAAACGCCACCATGTCGGTCCGATTACAGAACCAGAGCTCTAATCCTATCCAACTACAGCGAGGTGTGAGACAGGGAGACGTCATTTCTCCGAAACTGTTCACAGCTGCGTTGGAGGATATTTTTAAGCTACTGGACTGGAAAGGATTCGGCATTAACATCAATGGCGAGTACCTAACACACCTGCGGTTTTCCGATGATGTAGTTCTCATGGCTGAGACTTTGGAAGACCTGAACACAATGCTCGAAGATCTCAGCAATGCTTCCCAAAGAGTGGGTCTGAAGATGAACATGGATAAGACGAAAATCATGTCCAATGCCCATGTTGCATCCGCTCCAGTTAATGTTGGGAACATTACACTTGAAGTTGTTGACCACTATGTCTACCTAGGACCTTAGAATAATAACACCTAGAAGCCGCGTCTGAACCAAAATACAAGCGTAAACGCGTGCCATTTTCATTATCCTTGTGTGCGTAAGCTGTATGTTTCTACGCTCTTCTAACGCACACAAAATATGGCTTCAGTGTAACCATCATCGGGCGCTTACCCACGAAAAATGGGAAAACGTGCTGCTTCGTTATGCGATGACTTGTCATGACTTGGTATGATGATGCATAAAGATGAATATGATTATATCAATTTATGATTATATTATTTATTATTTATGATTATATCATTATGATTATATTACCTACCTACGTGTTTTTAAAATAAAACCAAATTAACCATTAGTCTTATGATGAATGCCGCCGTTCAATGCGTTTAAATTTAAATGCCTGCATGATAAATTCACATTAAGACGCATCTTTTGTGAGATACATTTTCGCGAAACATTTACACAAAACGTTAACAAACCATAAAAATCATAGACTAAATAGTGGGACAAAATAGTAATAATGGTGAGATTTAGCAAAATAGTTAATTATGAAAATGTACAGTCGCCAGCACGTCAGGTTACTACAAATTGTCAAATTTCTTTAAATAAAATTCAACCTTATGTCCAACTTATAGAGTTCAGTTTCAATTAATAAATTTTGACATTATGTAGTAACCTGACGTGCTGGCGACCGTACTTATGCCTTTTTTATTGTAAAATTATGACGGCTGGCATCCCTCGCCTATTCAAAGACAGTAATTTTCGTATAGGTACTATTATGTTTCAAATAAAACCAAGTATGATGCAAGTAAATAATATATAATTACGATTAGACGGACGTTTGAAATTTTATTTGATACAGTAAAGTATCCCTAATAGAGTATTGAATGGCCAAAATCACTAGATAAATAACGAATAAAATAATTGCTCAATTATTTTCATAGAACTTATAACACAAACATTTAGTAGCAAATAAAACTAACCAACTTAAAACATCACACTGTGCATTTTTTTTTCCAACAACTAGCAACACTGTATAGTGATATGTTTTATGTTTCAAATTATTTGTTTTTTGTCGATTTACGTACAGAAAATGTAGAAAATGTGAGTAAATACCTGTGAAATGAAATTTGATCACTATATTTATAAGATTTTAAACTTTCGCGTTCCATTATAATTATAAACAATAGTAACGGGACTCAACGCGACATTTATTATGAAGTACATATTATTATGTACTTACAGCTTATCTAAGCAACTGCGATCGCCAAAGGACGTAATACCCTTTCAGACTCCGGGTGTATATAAAATCGATTGTAGTTGTGGTAGTTCATACATTGGACAAACAAAGCGGACCATCGCAGAACGTGTCAAAGAACATATCGCAGCTGTTAAAAATCGACAGACGAGTAAATCCGCGGTAGCTGAACATCTTCTGGAAGCTGGAGTTAATCATTGGATGGAGTTACATGATCCAAAAATCCTCTCCACCGATCGTCATTACCATACTAGGATGGTACGAGAAGCGATTGAAATCAAGAAGTATAAAAATTTCAATCGGGAGGACGGGTTTAAATTGTCATCAGCGTGGAATCCAGTGATTAACAAGTGTAAGCCGCGAGTTTTACCGTTCAAAACAAACCCCGATACTGTGAGTGTTGTGTGCCGTAATCCCATCACTAGCGATGACAAAAACAAAAAAAGTGACAATTTGAGGGTGGCCGAAGATCTCCAAGCCCGCCCGAACAGACGTTGTCGCGCACCGCCAGTCTGCTTGTGACCACGGTTGTTGCAACACAGCCGAAACGTCAAGCTGTAAGTACATAATAATATGTACTTCATAATAAATGTCGCGTTGAGTCCCGTTACTCTTGTTTTTAACACTATATTTATGTTTTTCTGAGTTGCTAGAATACTTATTTACAGTGCAAACAGTCATTTTGAATTATTTTCGCGAGCTGTGTTCGACATAACGTGACCTTGAGCACTGACAGCACGCGGAACGAACTGAGCCAGATATGGCTTAGTTTTAGTTGCGCGTTTTTCGTGCTTGCAATAGGTTTCTAGGTGTTATTATTCTAAGCCTAGGACAGACAATCCAATTAGGTAAGTCCAACTTCGAGAAAGAGATCTCTCGTCGAATCCAGCTCGGATGGGCAGCGTTTGGGAAGCTCCGGCATAAATTTGCGTCCAAAATTCCTCAATGTCTCAAGACTAAGGTCTTTGACCAGTGTGTGTTGCCAGTTATGACTTATGGAAGCGAGACGTAGTCTTTTACTATGGGTCTCATAAGAAGGCTCAAGGTTACCCAGCGAGCAATGAAGAGAGCGATGCTTGGTATTTCCCTGCTCGATCGAATCAGAAATGATGAGATCCGCAGGAGAACTAAAACGACCGACATCGCTCAAAGGATTGCTCAGTTGAAGTGGCAGTGGGCGGGACACATAGCGCGGAGAACCGATGGCCGTTGGGGCGGAAAGGTTCTCGAATGGCGACCGCGAACCGGACGACGTTCCGTGGGCAGGCCCCCTACAAGGTGGACTGACGATCTGGTCAAGGTCGCGGGAAGCCGCTGGATGCGGGCAGCGCAGGACCGATCGTTGTGGAGATCCTTGGGGTGGCCTATGCCCAGCAGTGGGCGTCGTACGGCTGAAATGATGATGATGTGTTTTTCATGTTTTAAATGTTGGTTACGTTTCTAGGTTCGAGGATGTGTTCGACACGGTGCTGATTGCCACCGGCCGGTACGCTCTCACCAAGCAACTCAATCTGGAAGCGGCCGGCGTTAGTGTAAGTTTAAAACATATTTAGTTTTATTACACCTAGGAACGTCCTTAAACCAAATATGTACATATTTTTTATTGATTACTACATTTATTTATGTCAGCCGAACGACGCCAACTGCTGGTAGGCCTCCCCCAAGGATCTCCACAACGATCGGTCCTGCGCTATCATACTGAAGCATTTAAGCTTGGGCAAAGAAAAGCACACGCAATTGCGTATACAAGTTCTTCCGTTTTTAACATACTCGCGGTCATGGTCGTCAGTGAATGCGCGGTGTCGTGTAAAAGCAGTTAATAAGTTTATTAGCTCCTTTTACACGAGACGCGCTTTTACGATAAGATTATGATAGTAAAGTTGTCTTTTATTAATCTGAGGTCTGGGCGAGGAAGATTTAATGTACGCGTCCAATGGCGTTCGTCGGACGCACCGCACGCACGGCACGCAACGAATTAAATTGTTTACTCATAAATGCCTGCCCTGTGTTCGGTGCGGGCGGCGCGGATAGTGAACCCAGCGTTATGTGAACTCATACAAAGCAAACTTACATCCGTTGCGTGCCACTTTTAGCTCTATCCTCTAACTTAAAAATTATCGACCACGAAAGAAAAAGAAGAATCTCTTTTGTTTTCAGACGCTATCTGAGAACGGCAAAGTGGTAGCGGCGACGGAGCAAACGAACGTTCCGCACATCTACGCGGTGGGCGACGTGCTGGAGGGGCGGCCGGAGCTGACGCCCGTGGCCATCCACGCCGGCCGGCTGCTGGCGCGCCGCGTGTTCGGCGGCGACACGCAGCAAATGGACTACGACAACGTCGCCACCACCGTGTTCACGCCGCTAGAGTACGGCTGCGTCGGGCTCAGCGAGGAGAGGGCGATAGAGAGGTGAATAACGCACGTACAATAGGAGACCGTGGCCATCCCGCCGCGTGTTCGCCGGCGACACGCAGCAGATGGACTACGACAACGTCGCCACCACCGTGTTCACGCCGCTAGAGTACGGCTGCGTCGGGCTCAGCGAGGAGAAGGCGATAGAGCGGTGAGTGACGCACGTACAATAGGGACCGTGGCCATCCCGCCGCGTGTTCGCCGGTGACACGCAGCAGATGGACTACGACAACGTGGCCACCACCGTGTTCACGCCGCTCGAGTACGGCTGCGTTGGACTCAGCGAGGAGAGGGCGATAGAGCGGTGAGTGCCGCACGTACAATAGGGCCCGTGGCCATCCCGCCGCGTGTTCGCCGGCGACACGCAGCAGATGGACTACGACAACGTCGCCACCACCGTGTTCACGCCGCTGGAGTACGGCTGCGTCGGGCTCAGCGAGGAGAGGGCGATAGAGCGGTGAGTGCCGCACGTACAATAGGGACCGTGGCCATCCCGCCGCGTGTTCGCCGGCGACACGCAGCAGATGGACTACGACAACGTCGCCACCACCGTGTTCACGCCGCTCGAGTACGGCTGCGTCGGGCTCAGCGAGGAGAGGGCGATAGAGAGGTGAGTGACGCACGTACAATAGGGACCGTGGCCATCCCGCCGCGTGTTCGCCGGCGACACGCAGCAGATGGACTACGACAACGTCGCCACCACCGTGTTCACGCCGCTCGAGTACGGCTGCGTCGGGCTCAGCGAGGAGAGGGCGATAGAGAGGTGAGTGACGCACGTACAATAGGGACCGTGGCCATCCCGCCGCGTGTTCGGCGGCGACACGCAGCAAATGGACTACGACAACGTCGCCACCACCGTGTTCACGCCGCTCGAGTACGGCTGCGTCGGGCTCAGCGAGGAGAGGGCGATAGAGAGGTGAGTGACGCACGTACAATAGGGACCGTGGCCATCCCGCCGCGTGTTCGCCGGCGACACGCAGCAGATGGACTACGACAACGTCGCCACCACCGTGTTCACGCCGCTCGAGTACGGCTGCGTCGGGCTCAGCGAGGAGAGGGCGATAGAGAGGTGAGTGACGCACGTACAATAGGGACCGTGGCCATCCCGCCGCGTGTTCGGCGGCGACACGCAGCAAATGGACTACGACAACGTCGCCACCACCGTGTTCACGCCGCTCGAGTACGGCTGCGTCGGACTCAGCGAGGAGAGGGCGATAGAGAGGTGAGTAAGGCGGATTGTCAACGAGACGTCCGTCTCGCCGGATCCGTCTAGACGGACCGAAGAAGCAGTTTATATATTTGTATTGACCGTCTGTCCACTAGAGTCCCGGCGTCCGAGTTCCGTCATCCGGTTTTTTGACGGACTCGGGAATTTGGCTAGATCGGATGTACCGCTACATCGGAGCCCGGATCCGAACTCGGTCCGAAGTGTGAGCGTAGATTCCTTATAACTGTTTCACTCACACGCACAACCTCTCAGTATGAAGTGGCTCGTCCGGGTTCGGACGCAGTGGACGAACGTATTCCGGTTTCCATCCGTCTAAGTCTAAACACCAGCTTCCGTCATGTTTACCACCGGCACCACCGTGTTCACGCCGCTCGAGTACGGCTGCGTCGGACTCAGCGAGGAGAGGGCGATAGAGAGGTGAGTAACGCACGTACAATAAGGGATCGGGCTGTTATGGATGTCAATATTTATTAGTCTGAAGTTTAACAAAAGTGAAAAATAAGTTAAATCTCTTTAATAACAAGCAAGTAATGAGCTGCTGAATTGTGACCAATCGTCACTTCGATCCCCGATTAATTGACAAAGGTTTTTTCTACGGTACGGTTGCAATCGGCCCCGCAATGGAATGAGTCTGGTACTAAAACTACAGTCTCACTGCGGGTCCGATTTGGGGGTTACATTGCGGGGCCGATTGGCGCGCTACGGCCGAAGGATAGTGCTACATCTATCTTCGGCCGTAGCACAAGTCGCTCCTTGTAACGACGACTATCGATCAGTGGCGCAGTAGAACAGAATCAATCAGAATACGGCGGTGATATATCTCAACCAGGCGTCTGTCACTCGATGTACTTGCGCGCTTCTCGCCCGCACCGCCGGTCCTTAGAAATTAGATCCGCAAAAGAGCTAGAATATATGCGATAAAAAGAGATGCAACGTCCGTTCGTAATTAGCGCCGTACAAGCTGAAGTCCAGTTACAATAGTTATGAGTTGCTATCTATTTAAACGATTTAGCGGAGTGAAGCTTCTGTACTATTTGTACTATTATTTATTCTGTGTCTCACCTAATATGAGATTCGATCTGCAGATATATAAAAATTAAAATACAATTTGGATTTTCCAGGTACGGCGCGGACGACGTGGAAGTGTACCACGCGTACTACAAGCCGACGGAGTTCTTCATCCCGCAGCGCAACATCAAGAACTGCTACCTGAAGGCGGTGGCGGTGCGCGCGGCGCCGCAGAAGGTGCTGGGGCTGCACTTCGTGGGGCCCGTCGCCGGGGAGATCATACAGGGGTTCGCCGCCGCGCTCAAGTCAGTACCATAGCCTGCTATTCTTCTTCTTATCGAGTCGATAGCAAACCAAAACCTAAACGGTGTCGGACACAGCCTTCTCAATCGTCTTCTACAAGCCATGCTATGAAGCGGAACGGCAACATTGCTGTGAACCGGTTTACTCCTCTGAGTACTAAATCATTGACACTCTCGCCACAGCCTGCACCTTTCCTTCGACTGATCACCGCTATGCTGAGGGAGCACACAGGTGTTGGAAGTTATTGCGGGTTTACTACAAGCCGACGGAGTCCTTTATCCCGCAGCGCAACATCAAGAACTGCTACAGAAGGTGCTGGGGCTGCACTTCGTGGGGCCCGACGCCGGGGAGATCATACAGGGGTTCGCCGCCGCGCTCAAGTCAGTACCATGGCCTGTTTAGGGTTTACTACAAGCTGGGGAGTTCTTCATCCCGCAGCGCAACATCAAGAACTGCTCTTCTTCTTCTTCATTCGATACGGGCGTTTTCCGCAACTTGACGTCTTAATGCGCCTATTTTGCATGAGGAGGGTGTGCAGCTGGATTACTCCAGCCAACCCAGCTCTGCCAGGAAAGCACCCAGCGCCCTCACGTCAGAGACCGATTCGTGGACGCTTCCCGGCGAGCCGAGGTACCTCGCCCGTTAGGGGGCCACTCCGTCACATTCAACCAGGACGTGAGCAGCTGTCTCTTCAGCCCCTACGCAACCTCTGCATAGGGGACTGTCAGTGATACCTAAATTGAAAAGGTGTTGGTTAAAATTACCATATCCTGCTATAGCACCCGTCACAAGGCGTAACTGTGATCTATTAAGTTTAAAAAGAGACCTGGACAGACGGGCGTCAAGGCGCGGTAATGCCACTTTCGCCTGCCTGCAAGTTTCCAGTGAGCTCCATTCATGTTGGTGCATGTACGTGCAGTGTGTTCGCGGATTTTACCAGTAATCAAGAACTGCTACCTGAAGGCGGTGGCGGTGCGCGCGGCGCCGCAGAAGGTGCTGGGGCTGCACTTCGTGGGGCCCGTCGCCGGGGAGATCATACAGGGGTTCGCCGCCGCGCTCAAGTCAGTGCTATAGCCTGTTATTCTTCTTCTTATCGAGCCGATAGCAAACCAAAACCTAAACGGACACAGCCTTCTCTATCGTCTTCTACAAGCCATGCTATGAAGCGGAACGGCAGCATTGCTGTGAACCGGTTTACTCCTCTGAGTACTAAATCCTATGGAGATGGCACACCTACGAAAGAGTGAGGCATACCTACACATACCGAGAAACAAAAATGGCGACCGGTCACCGGCCTCACGATCATGCATTACTATGACGTCACGTTTTAATGTTGCCAATAATAGGTCAAATAAATATATTGCTGTCTCTTTTTACATGGAGTATTGGAGGTAAGATAGTACAAGATGGCTGTTTATGAGCACAATGTCGATTTAGCTCATATTTGTATGACGGATAGTTATACTTCGAACAATATGCCATCTCCATAGGATTCAGTACTCGAGGTTTACTCGCTGCTTACGTGTCAAATGGTGTCAAATAGGTTCACTTAAAACTAGAAATGCGCATGGCTTGTAGAAGACGATAGAGAAGGCTGTGTGTGGACCAAAATTCGGCTCCGCGAATCGCAGCATTGGTAGCCTCCATTAGGTCTTCCCGCGTGCAGCTGGTTGGACACGCAGGACACGATGTCAGATGTTCCATGTTCTGAGGAACAGCACCACATCTACATGCTAAGTCCGCTTCGACCAAGAATCCCCACCTGGACAGGTCGTCCTTACTGCTGCCGACCATCGTCCGGAGTCTATTTAGAGACTTCCAGGCAGGCCATGGCAACTCGTGTCCAGGCGGGAGGGTCTCAGACAGTGGAACAAACGGGACAGGAAGGTTGACACTCTCTCGCCACAGCCTACACCTTTCCTTCGACCGATCACCGCTATGAAGAGGGAGCACACAGGTGTTGAAGTTATTGCGGGTTTACTACAAGCCGACGGAGTTCTTCATCCCGCAGCGCAACATAAAGAAGGTGCTGGGGCTGCACTTCGTGGGGCCCGTCGCCGGAGAGATCATACAGGGGTTCGCCGCCGCGCTCAAGTCAGTACCATAGCCTATTATTCTTCTTCTTATCGAGCCGATAGCAAACCAAAACCTAAACAGACACAGCCTTCTCTATCGTCTTCTACAAGCCATGCTATGAAGCGGAACGGCAACATTGCTGTGAACCGGTTTAATCCTTTTAGTACTAAATCCTATGGAGATGGCACACCTACGAAAGAGTGAGGCATACCTACACATACCGAGAAACAAAAATGGCGACCGGTCACCGGCCTCACAATCATGCATTACTATGACGTCACGTTTTAATGTTGCCAAAAATAGGTCAAATAAATATATTGCTGTCTCTTTTTACATGGAGTATTGGAGGTAAGATAGTACAAGATGGCTGTTTATGAGCACAATGTCGATTTAGCTCATATTTGTATGACGGATAGTTATACTTAGAACAATATGCCATCTCCATAGGATTCAGTACTCGATGTTTACCTGTCAAACGGTGTCAAATAGGTTCACTTAAAACTTGAAATGCGACGTTGCCAACTTTATGCGCATGGCTTCTAGAAGACGATAGAGAAGGCTGTGTGTCGGACCAAAATTCGGCTCCGCGAATCGCAGCATTGGTAGCCTCCATTAGGTCTTCCCGCGTGCAGCTGGTTGGACACGCAGGACACGATGTCAGATGTTCCATGTTCTGAGGAACAGCACCACATCTACATGCTAAGTCCGCTTCGACCAAGAATCCCCACCTGGACAGGTCGTCCTTACTGCTGCCGACCATCGTCCGGAGTCTATTTAGAGACTTCCAGGCAGGCCATGGCAACTCGTGTCCAGGCGGGAGGGTCTCAGACAGTGGAACAAACGGGACAGGAAGGTTGACACTCTCTCGCCACAGCCTACACCTTTCCTTCGACCGATCACCGCTATGAAGAGGGAGCACACAGGTGTTGAAGTTATTGCGGGTTTACTACAAGCCGACGGAGTTCTTCATCCCGCAGCGCAACATAAAGAAGGTGCTGGGGCTGCACTTCGTGGGGCCCGTCGCCGGAGAGATCATACAGGGGTTCGCCGCCGCGCTCAAGTCAGTACCATAGCCTATTATTCTTCTTCTTATCGAGCCGATAGCAAACCAAAACCTAAACAGACACAGCCTTCTCTATCGTCTTCTACAAGCCATGCTATGAAGCGGAACGGCAACATTGCTGTGAACCGGTTTAATCCTTTTAGTACTAAATCCTATGGAGATGGCACACCTACGAAAGAGTGAGGCATACCTACACATACCGAGAAACAAAAATGGCGACCGGTCACCGGCCTCACAATCATGCATTACTATGACGTCACGTTTTAATGTTGCCAAAAATAGGTCAAATAAATATATTGCTGTCTCTTTTTACATGGAGTATTGTATGTAAGATAGTACAAGATGGCTGTTTATGAGCACAATGTCGATTTAGCTCATATTTGTATGACGGATAGTTATACTTAGAACAATATGCCATCTCCATAGGATTCAGTACTCGAGGTTTACTCGTTGTTTACCTGTCAAACGGTGTCAAATAGGTTCACTTAAAACTAGAAATGCGACGTTGCCAACTTTATGCGCATGGCTTGTAGAAGACGATAGAGAAGGCTGTGTGTCGGACCAAAATTCGGCTCCGCGAATCGCAGCATTGGTAGCCTCCATTAGGTCTTCCCGCGTGCAGCTGGTTGGACACGCAGGACACGATGTCAGATGTTCCATGGTCTGAGGAACAGCACCACATCTACATGCTAAGTCCGCGTCGACCAAGAATCCCCACCTGGGACAGGTTGTCCCTACTGCGGCCGACCATCGCCCGGAGTCTATTTAGAGAGTTCCAGGCAGGCCATGGTGACTTGTGTCCAGGCGGAAGGGTCTCAGACGGTCAAACAAACGGGACAGGAAGGTTGACACTCTCTCGCCACAGCCTACACCTTTCCTTCGACCGATCACCGCTATGAAGAGGGAGCACACCGGTGTTCGTAAAGTTATAGCGGGTTTACTACACGCCGACGGAGTTCTTCATCCCGCAGCGCAACATAAAGAAGGTGCTGGGGCTGCACTTCGTGGGGCCCGTCGCCGGAGAGATCATACTGGGGTTCGCCGCCGCGCTCAAGTCAGTACCATAGCCTGATATTCTTCTTCTTCTTATCGAGTCGATAGCAAACCAAAATCTAAACGGTGTCAGACCGAAATTCGGCTCCGCGAATCGCAGCATTGGTAGCCTCCATAAGGCCTTCCGCGTGCAGCCGGTTGGACACGCAGGACACGATGTCAGATGTTCCATGGTCTGAGGAACAGCACTACATCTACATGCTAAGTCCGCGTCGACCAAGAATCCCCACCTGGACAGGTTGTTCTACTGCGGCCGACCATCGTCCGGAGTCTATTTAGAGACTTCCAGGCAGGCCATGGTAACTCGTGTCCAGGCGGAAGGGTCTCAGACGGTGGAACAAACGGGACAGGAAGGTTGACACTCTCGCCACAGCCTGCACCTTTCCTTCGACCGATTACCGCTATCCCAGCACACCGGTGTTGAAGTTATTGCGGGTTTAATACAAGCCGACGGAGTCCTTTATCCCGCATCGCAACATCAAGACCTGCTACAGAAGGTGCTGGGGCTGCACTTCGTGGGGCCCGTCGCCGGTGAGATCATACAGGGGTTCGCCGCCGCGCTCAAGTCAGTAACTACCAGAAGTGTTTCCAGGCTATCGTTTCTTCGAGCGACGTGTCCGAAATACTTATCTTTAAGACACGATTTATATTTCACTTTTAGGCTAGAATCGCTTTAATCGGACGTATATCCGATTTTTCTCTCCGATAGTCTGATCAGATTTGATTTTGATTGGTTGTTTTTACATTTGGTTGTTATCAACCAATCAAATTCAAGTCTGATCCAGTCTGATTTCCAGTCTTACTCGCACTCTCATCAGACTTTAAGGGTGAAACAAACGAACGCAATTTTGTGAGTCGTGAGTCGCAGAAATTTTGCTGCATTCGGTTTCATAGAAAAGTCCTATTTGATTGACACGGGCAGCGACGCAAAATGATTTGTCTGCTGATTCACACTTGTCTATGAAACCAGAATGCAGGACCGACTCACGAAATTGCGTTCATTTGGCCTCATCCTTAGACTCTAAAATTCTGCTGTTTTAATCAAATCATTCACACATAATTTTATTGAAAAATGGAAAATGAAGTAAGTATTTAGAAAAACTGGGGGTAGTAATATCTTCACATTGATGAAATTAACGCTGGCTATACAGCGCGTAAGAACTCCGTAACGACTCCGTAGCTCAGTGGTAAGAGCAGTCGCTCGGATAGCGAAAGGTCGTGGGTTCGAGTCCCATCGGAGCTGGTTGTAATAAGACGGGTCGATTTTTTTTCTAAATACTTCATTTTCCATTTTTCAATAATAAAAAAATGCATTGTGAATGCAAAAAAGTAAAAATTTTAATAACAAATCATTTTATTTCGCATGAAAAGTGGTACAGTACGAGATGTCAAATTTCTGTGTACACTATTGGAAATTTGAAACCCAGTAAATGAGACGTTCGGTTGCAGATGCGGTCTGACGATGGAGCAGCTGATGAACACTGTGGGCATCCACCCCACGGTGGCGGAGGAGTTCACGCGCCTCAACATCACCAAGCGCTCCGGCCGCGACCCCAACCCCGCTTCCTGCTGCAGCTAGGCGTCCCGCTCGCACGCCCGCCCCGCCCACCAGTGCAGGCGAGACGGCACCACTCACCACTCACGTGCACGAACTAGCCACGGGCCGGACGTACCACGAACCGTCGATCAAAAATCTTTTGTTATATTTAAAAACGCGAGTTACAAAATATTGTGATAGATTTGGTTAAAACGAGGATTCCCAATAAGTATACGTATTTCATCACAGTTTTTTCAGTGAACGGGTAAAAAGATAGTGTATCATCAAAAATCGTGAGATCTGACGTACCGAATGTTTACGACGAACGTATTATGCGAGCGGATAGTCTCACGGGGCCAAGTCTGCTAACGTTAAGTCATAATCGTGTCTCAATCGTGTTTCAATTGTAGTTCAATTGAAGTGCTATTTTACACACTAGTTACAACAAATGTGTACTTTTTTCATAATACTACTGATGGTCACACCACGCACTACATTCACATCACATCATACTGTCATAATTCTTGCAACTAGTGTGTAAAAAAGCACTACAATTGAAACACGATTGAGACACGATTATGACATCGAAACCCAGTGACTGTCCAGTGTATGTTGGCACGGTTTTTTTTTCAATTAGATTTGCTATCACAGCTTATTACTGTGTGATTTTAAAATATGCGTATTGTTATTGCGCCATTTAGACATGCTTATTTATATTGACTCGCAATATATTATGATTGTTACTAAGTAGAGGCTTGCCAATAAAAAAATACCTATACTAACCCAGCAGTGCAGTGACTCCAATGTTTTAACCAATACATATTGTTGATAATAGCACAAGACGGTAGTAATTTAAACGTTGTTTCGATCCACTGGATTACTCTTACCTACTTTTGTACAGATAAAATGTTGATTATCTTAATGTTTGTTGTATATTTGGATATATATTTTTGGTGTTCGCACGAATTAAATTACACGTTTTAGAGTACAAAGTGAATTCAATAATGAGAACTAAATTATTATATCTACCTATTTATGTAAAGTGTTGTCGCAAACGTATAAACTGAAAAGTTAATAGTTGTTTGTTTCGGGCCGCCAGCGCGCGGACGCAGTATTATTTGTTACTTAACCGGTCTAACAATAGTCGTTTCGCACTTATTGACATTCCGAGAGCACTTCAACAAGAAAGCAAATTTTTCCTCCACTTCTGTTTTTATATTAGAACTTGAATAAAGTGATATATTTTTAATGATATTTATTGGTTTTTTTACTCTTCTCTCTTTCATCATCATCATCATCATCATGTCAGCCGAACGACGCCCATTGCTGGGCTTAGGCCTCCCCCTAAGATCTCCACAACGAACCTGCTTGGCCCGCATCCAGCGGCTTCCCGCGACCTTGACTAGATCGTCGGTGCACCTTGTAGGGGGCCTGCCCACGGAACGTCGTCCGGTACGGAACGGTCTCTCTTTAGCCTCGTATTAACCTTTAAATCAGTGTTTCCTAATTAGAAGTACGCGTAGTAGGTTGCATCAAGGAGTAGGCGCAGCAATCTCTTAGCTAACATCTGATTTCATTTTTTATTTATCGCTTCTGCAATGAGGGGTACGCGAGTTTAAGGTATTTCTTGTAGTGGTACGTAGAAAAAACTAATTGGGAACCACTGTTCTAGATTTTTTTGCCGTACCTAGTTAAAAATTATTGAAACAGATATAACTTTAAATATACTTTATTTGAACTATTGGTTACTCGCACTTGGAAATATTCTAGGGCCCGTCGTTAGTGAAGTAGTGCTCCATGTCCGGCGAGGGCTCGCACGGGAACCAAACCTGCGCCGTGGGCAACGGGTAGTAGGGGTGCGCCTGCACCAGCGCGTTGTCGAACCGCCAGAACCGCGGACCGCGGAAGAAGAATGTGTCTGCAATGCAATTATCTAGTGAGTTTCTTTCATCAGTTTCAACGTTAATAGTACATTACACAGTCGAGAACGGGAAGCTAGCAATTGCATTGTCGAGGATGATGGTTTGAATGGCTTTAATCATTCGAGGCAATGCAAATAGCTTCCAGTACAAGGCTTGTATAAAACTTTTGTCACGAAATGCGAGGAAATAAAATTATCTGAGTAAAAATTTGATTTTTAAATTGGATGACTACTCATGAAACCATAAAGTTTTATAAAAATAATGCTAGCTGATGCGTTCTACCGTTTTGAATTTGGAATACTACTTCCCGCACTTGAAATTCATTTCCGCACTGAATTTCAAATTTAGAATGTTCACCTCGGAAATGCGAAACGCCCCGCATTCTTTTATCAAATGGAATGTTAACATTACAGAGAATGAATGAGAAAAATATGTGAGGCTCGAAGGACCATTTCGAGTTGCTTTCCGACAATTTCTCATAAGATTCGGTGTCTGCAGTTGAATTTTTGTAGTATTTAAAACTTTGATTATTTAAGTGCGATGTAACCACTGTTTATTTTATCCCATTATTTATACTTCTTGCGTCAAAACTCAGACTAGCTTTCATCTCATAATCGAGAGGTTCTTGGACACGTCAACTTCCGAGAAGATGGCTAATTTGACGTATTTTCTACAAGTATAGTTTCTAAAATAAAAAAAATTCAATGCGGTGATATAAATTTACTACGAGTTCGCTTCGAGTTGGCCGCTACATCTCTCCCCGCCCCACCGCATCGTGCTCCTAAACAGACTTTATTGCGACGTATAAGGTCCAACGTAATAGACCTTATTACGTCGTAATAAGGTCTGAAGCGAACGCGTAGTACCTCCTTTCCAAATGATGGCGGCATCGACCGGGTAGGGCACCTGCCGCCAGGCGGACATCTCCTTGGGGTATCCGGGGTCCATCCCACCGGCAGTCTCGTCGAACCGCCAGAACCACTCGTACTCGATCAGGTACGTCTTGTTGTTGAAGTTGGACAGGAACACGGTCGTCAGCTCGGGCACTCGCCGCGGCAAGCCGAACTCGGTCAGACGACCTACTTTCACCAGGTGGAATGTTGCATCAAATTCCCAGTATCTTTTACCTGCAACATCCCATTTTATGTAAGTTGCCAAATCGGGGCTGTATCACAGAATATACAGGAAAATTTTTTGACCAGTGCACAAATTTTTAGCATCAATTCAGAATCGGTAAGTGAACAACTTTCTCCTAGAAACATGGGTCGAAATACGACATAAATTTTTGGACTTCCCATACTAAATCGATCACGTGATCAGTCCGATTTGTATGAAGAGTCAAAAATTTTTTGTCATATTTCGACCTGTTTCTAGGAGAAAGTTGTTCACTTACCGACTCTGAGTCGATCTTAAAAATTTGTGCACTGATAAAAAATTTACCCTGTATATTAGTACCTTACGGTACAGAAATTTCACTCCCGAGTTTAGGTATGATAAACGCAAGCGTCCGGTCACCTGACTAGTCTCAATAGGCTGGCACTCGATTTGTCGCACACGCACCGCACGCATCCGCATGTGTCGCCATCTGTCTCGCTTCGCGTGTATAACTTTCATGGATAAAGTAGTACCTCTGACAGCCCTAGCCACAGCCGTTTCTATTAGCCGCTACACACGCTCCTATCCGACCACCGATTTGGTGCGGGCGAACTTCACTGCAGATCTGATCCGCGCCTACACACGTTCAAACCAAATCTGCCAGACCAAATCGGTCGGCGCTACACACGTTCCGATTTGGTCTGGCCGACCTCTAGCCGTTGTTGCAGTGTTGCCAGCCACTGCTAATCTCCCAATATTATTATTATTTATAAATACTGAAAACATCAATTTGCTTGCAATAAATAAATTAAAAAGAAAAATATTTTCGGTTTTTAATGTTGTATTACTACAAAAGAAACAATTTCATTATTTATTAATTTTCTGTTATTTTCATTAAAATACTAAACATGCTAAATATTTACTAAAAGCAGCACTTATTGATGAGGTGTTATGCCCGTTTTATATATATTTAGTTTTTCGACAAATTGCTAGTTTTTAAACAAAATATTCTAAAAAAACAATTAGATAAATAGAATCTTTTCATAAATGGCCATATTTAAACCTTTCGTTCGTTCAGTCCTACGTAAAACTCATGAACGAGCATTAAATTGAATCCTCTGAAAATCCCTTAAACGTAATTTACCTGCTTTAAATATTTCCGCTTTTACATATTTTCTCCCTAAATCTAGGGGAAAACCTCCAAAATTGTCAACACTGCCAAGTTGGTCCGGTCGGAAGCCTACACACGTTCCGATTTGGTAGGAAGTGAAGTTCGTGCGAACCAAATCCGGCCGACCGCGTCAAACACGAATATGGTCGGACGACTACGCTACACACGTCCAGATTTGGTCTGGAGCAGACCAAATCGGCGGTCGGATCGGAACGTGTGTAGCGGCTATATCGTCTTCTACAAGCCATGCTATGATACGGAACGGCAACATTGCTGTGAACCGGTTTACTCCTCTGAGTACTAAATCCTATGGAGGTGGTATACCTACGAAAAAGTGAGGTGTAACTAAGTCAGAATGTAAGAAAATCTTGGAATTTAATTTTAAACTACTTCCTATTGTCGTATTAATCGGTCCGTCAAAATCGGTCCAGCCGTTTCAGAGATTAACCGGAACAAACAGACAGACAGACAAAAATTTTAAAACATGTCATTTTGGTATATGTACCGTATATTTAATCATATGCACGTAGTAAAAAGCGGTTATTTAATGTTACAAACAGACACTCCAATTTTATTTATTTGTATAGATGTATAGAAGATATGCCATCTCCATAGGATTCAGTACTCGAGGTTTACTCGCTGTTTACCTGTCAAACGGTCCAAACGGTGTCAAATCGGTTCACTTAAAACTACGTTGCCAACTTTATGCGCATGGCTTGTAGAAGACGATAGAGATGGCTGTGCCCTAGCAGATTGAAGCGAGACTGCAGACAGTTATTGTACTATGAACGCTATACGCAATGCAAAAGGTTGAAATTAGATTGTTTTCCAGATTTTGCGCCGCTTGTATGGAAGTGAGACAGGCCTGGCTGTATGGAGTTGAACGCTTTGCACTTGCCTACCTTTGACAGAGTAAAGAACGAGTATTTTAACTGCCTACTAAAGATCTGAAAGCGAGTTATGAGGTAGGTACAGGAATGATGCCGTACCATGAACGCCGCGACTGACGTGACGGGTACTGAACGTTATTTCGTGCCATGTACCATGGGCAACAGCGTCGCTTAACCATTTCTAAGTTTAAAATAGCTTGTACGTCGTCGTGCCGTCACAACATACGTTTAGTTCGCGCAGGGGAGATACGCGCGCACACGAATTTTGTTGCTAACTGGTTAAGCGATGATGTTGCCCATAGTACCTACCTACGGCCAGACGTTACGTCATAACTCGCTTTCAGATCTTTAGTATGCAGTTCTTTACTCTGCTTTTGATAAAGACTCGATAAAATGATATACCTATTTGCATTATCGATTTTGTGCTGCTAAGCAAATAATAGGTAATACTTATTCGTTTCTTTCAAACATTAAAAATTAAACTAGGGAGTTACCTGAAAATATAACGATGTGTCCATTCTGTTTTTCATATATAGTTTTGATGATGTTAACTCTTGCAGGGAGGCCTTTAAATACTTCGTGGAATCGCCTCGGATATCCATCTTGAACAACCTTGTCTTTTATCACCCACATCCACTGTTGAACATAATCCAGTTAAAGTTTGTGCGGTGTAGCATGGGTCCTATGACTCATTCGCGCAAAGCAAAATGTGACTTCTGCACATGGAATAGTGTCTTATTTTCTTGCATAAGCTGCATTAGAAAATGTCTAATGCTGCTTTTCTTGAGTTTTATTCCATTAGCATAAGGAACTTTTTGCTTTGCACGAATGAGCTGTCAAGGACCCATGCTATACCGCACAAACTGTAGGACGTAGTAGTGTTTTTTTTTCCTCTGTGCTATAGGTGGTATTATTTCCGTTTACTCTGTGTAAGTTATCACTTCAACAGACTCGACCATTATCTATACTCTATAGGGTTTAAACCATTTGCTAGTTCTTTAAATTTTGCACTTAATTTAGGTACCATAGTTGCATTCCAAGGTATTTATCCTATCTAATATTATAAACGTGAAAGTTTGTTTGGATGTCTGTTTGTTACCCAATCACGCCAAAAAGGCTGAATGGATTTAGCTGAAATTCGGGATACAGAAACTTTGTAGCCTGGAGAGGAACATAGGCTACTTTTTATCCCGGAAAAATATCACATTCCCGCAGGATGACGTCGTTTAGTCAACGCGGGAGAAGCCGCGGGCGGAAAACTAGTTTATAATACAGCATTCAAGTTGTCAAATCAAAAGAAACTGGCCCAATCTATAGGTACTGAAATGGCAGCGACGCGGCGATCACTTTCTGTGATAAATAATTTTCAACTTTAAGTAATGCGTAGTGCATACGTATAGGTGTACGTATAGTACGTATAGGTAAAAAGACGAGTATTGACGTGTAGTCACGCGGCCCCGAGAGCATTCGGTAATTTCAAACAATACTCGCCTTTTTACATATAAAGTTGAGAGTTATTTAACACATAAGTGATCGCCGCGTCGCTGCCATTTCAGTATAGATTGAGCCTAAAGGAGCCCACACATGATCAGTCGGCCTGTCGGCAACGGCCTGTCAGTACACCTAGTAAGAGTTTGGGAAACTGTATTCGTAAACTAAAACTATCGCTCTATCTCTTTCATGTCCTTTGAGTGCTTTACCGACATGAGCAGTTCATCCGAGTTTTCGTAAACGTTAACAGTATAATTATAGTGCCACAAGCTTTTCTGTTCCGGTGACAGCCGTGACAGAAGAGCCACTTGCAATACGAAATTAGCTGTCAAAATGGACTCTCGTATGAAAACTGTTTTAGTTCCAAAGATAATCACCGGAACAGAAAAGCTTGGCGCACTATAGGGGTACTGACAGTGACAGGCCGTTGCCGACAGGCGAACTGATCCATCTGTGGGGCGCTTAAGGTGTACCTCCTCCTCAAAAACGAACAGCTTGCCCTGTATGGCCTGGATGGTGTCGTAGTTGGTGTAGCAGAGGTCGGGGATCTCGTTCTCGTCGAGCTCCTCGAGCGAGCGCTCGCTGGCGGCCTTCGTGAAGCGCGGCACCTGCGAGGAGTCGCCTAGCGCCGCCGTGCTGCCCGGCGCCGCGGGGGTCACTGCTGACACCTCGTCTCTCACTAGGTACAGTAGGGGATCGGAATGTTTTTTTTTTAATTTGTTTTAAATGTTTTTATTAATATCAGAAACACGACACAAGTATTTAATTTCCATATTTTCGGAGATATAAGTACAGCATCAAACTTCAAATTTACATAGACAGCGCTAGACACAAGTGACGTCAGAAGGGTACAGGGGCAAAACAAGGAATGTCACAAAACAGATTTTTGTGTAATTTACATTTTAATGTAAGTATATTTGTGAACATTTGTCAAAAGTTTATTTGTATTTACAGCCGATCTTTGTAAAGTAAACTTAGGTTCCTATCAGTAAATTAATAAAAAATAATTATGCAAGACAAAAAATAAAAAATAAAAAAACCTGTTTGTGACATTTCTTGTTTTGCCCTTCTACCCTTCAATGTGAGTAGCGCCCAGCAGCGCCATACTCCCGCGCCATATAAAATTTCGTTACAGAAAGAGATAGCTTGAGACACAGTTTGTCACATTTCAGCAGCAGCAGCTTGTGAATCAATACTTTGTTTTTTTTTTCACGTTTGTTATTCTTCAGTGTTATATTTTTGAATGTTATTATTAAATATTTACATATCAATAACTGTCCGGACCCCTGTTCAATCACAGGAAAATAGTTGTGATATTTTACAACACTCAAGTGGAGCTATCCACTTTATTTTGAGACTAATATATTAAAAAGTTAATGGTTACAGTCGATTTGACAGTTTTGAAAAGTCTGATCAGCTGTATCGCCGGTTAAATCAGTTGGCTTGACTCCTCGTAGATCTAGGCCGAGTTCTGGGCGAGGAAGATTTAGGCGATTCTTACTCTGCACCGCACACCGCTCCGGTTTGTTTGTGGTAGTGCGCATCCTAACTTTGGCTGTAAAATCTTGATTTGCATACAAAACTCGCAGCGTATTTGCTCACACTCACGCCGCATCTCCGTCCGCTGGTGCGGAATCCGGACTAACCGGAGGCAGTGTGGTGTGCCAACCGCCATAATTTCATCCTATCATAGACACGAAAGAAGAACTACATATGGATGCATTTACCAAATTATGCTAAAAAAACTATTTCAATACAACCTAGCTAGCTAGTTCTAGCTACCCAATAGTTCCCAGATTGATTTTGCATTATTATTTTATGATAAACTTAACCAACTAACATAATAGCGCACCAACAAGTTTGCAAATAAAATTTGAAAAAAAACTAAAATTATTGAAAGACCATTGGATTACTCACAGTAAAGCTCCTGCATGCCCAGTATATCATCGACATGCAGCCTCTCCACCGGCACCTGGTAGTACGGATACATGACGGAAGCCTTCACGTTGGAGTGCGCCAGGCCCAGCGCGTGGCCTATCTCGTGCACGGCCACGGCGAAGAAGTCGGTGACGTCATCGTGCCCGCCGCGCGCCTCGCCCCACAGCTCGGCGTCGTCGAAGTGCATCGCGCCGTGCGGCGGCGGGAACGCGTGCGCCACCACGTGGCCCGGCCCGTCGAATGGGAACCTGCCCCACGAGACAAGTGGCTTTCTATTATCGATATCGCCAGTCGAATAGAAAGAAAATGTATGCGATTGATATTAGCGGTCAATTTCGATCGCTAATGACCCTCTAAGCAGGCGTCTGTCACTCGATGTACTTGCGCGCAAATCTCGCCCTCGCCGCCGGCGGTGAAAATCGGTCCTCAAAAGAGCTAGAATATATGCGATAGAAAGAGATGCAACGAGCCGCCGTTCGTAATTTGCGCCGTACAAGCTGAATTCCACTTTATTGCGTTACAGTTAGAGTTGCTATTTATTTAAATGGCGGAGTGCAGTATCTGTTACTAGTAACTATTTAGTAATCTGTGCTCTAAGTCTGAATGATCTAGAAGTCCGTGACGTCATCGTGCCCGCCGCGCGCCTCGCCCCACAGCTCGGCGTCGTCAAAGTGCATCGCGCCGTGCGGCGGCGGGAACGCGAGCGCCACCACGTGGCCCGGCCCGTCGAATGGGAACCTGCCCCACGAGACAAGTTGCTATTAATTTAAATGGCTTAGCGGAGTGCAGTATCTGTAATTAGGAACTATTTAGTAATCTGTGCTCTAAGTCTGAATGATCATGATCTAGAAGTCCGAGACGTCATCGTGCCCGCCGCGCGCCTCGCCAAGTGCATCGCGCCGTGCGGTGGCGGGAACGCGTGAGCCACCACGTGGCCCGGCCCGTCGAATGGGAACCTGCTCCACGAGACCTGTGGCTTTATATTATCGATATCGCCAGTCGAATAGAAAGGAAATGTATGCGATTGATTAGCGGTCTATTTCAATCGCTTATGAACCTCTAAGTCTGAATGTCCATGTCCAGCTCCTATTATGCAACCTAATAATCTCTATAGTGATTTATTTAGTGTAGTGCAAAGCGAATTTAGTAAAACATTCAAACAAAAGGTGATCAACAGTAATACTAATAGAAAGAAGTTTAGTGATTGGGCCACGCCAGGGATTTATACAAGTAGAAGGAAATTATATGAACTTTATGCATTAAAGCGAACTTCATGTGACCCTAGTTTTATTGAATATGTCAAGAAATATTCTAAAACTTTTAGAAAGGTATGTGCGGCTGCCAAGTCCACTTACATCGCTAATAAAATAAAAGTAGCTGATAATAAGATCAAGGCTACATGGAATATTATTAACCAAGAAACTGGTAAAACAAAAAATCATATAAATTCCTTCACTCTTAAAGCAAATAATAAAACATTTACATCAGACGATGAGGTTGCTCGTGTCTTTGAAGACTTCTTCTCTCGGGTACCCTTAGAAACTACGAAGAATTTAAATTCCTGTCCTAATATTGCGGCTGCCCTCTTGGTGTCATGTGTTGATAAGTGTAACAAAGTATTTAATTTTCAACATATAAATAGCGAAGACATTCTAAAAGCTTTTAAAACAATAAATATTAAAAAATTATGGGGTATATCAACTAATGTTATTAAATCAATAATTGATCCAATAGCTCCTTATTTAGCTTTTATTTTTAATAAGTGTATTGACGAAGGAGTCTTCCCCGATTTAATGAAATGTAGTAAGTTAATTCCGCTTTTTAAATCTGCAGACAAGAGTGACCCCACTAACTTTAGGCCGATATCAATTTTACCAGCACTTAGTAAAATTTTTGAAAAGTTAATATACGCTCAATTATTACATTATTTGGTACTAGCTGACCCGGCAAACGTTGTTTTGCCATATTAATTATAGTGGACCCGATAAAACTTCGTAACACCAACATCTATTATAGATAGACAGATGAAAATAAATGATCGCGAAGAAGTTTTATACACTGCCTGCAACAAATGTCACTTATTAAAAAGTAGGTAATCCAAAGCGGCTAAAACGTCAGTGATTACAATACTCTTTGACATACCTCTTTGGAAGCGGCTATGGAAGAAATGACAGTTTTGTATAGTACGACAGTTTATCGATTTTCTATACAAAATAATCATTTTTTTTTATAATTTTCCGGAATAAAAAGTAGCCTATATTACTCTCCAGCTCCCAAACTATCCCCATACCAAAAATCGAGTCGATCCGTTGCTCCGTTTTGACGTGAAAGACGGACAAACAAACAAACAAACAAACACACTTTCACATTTATAATATTATAGTATGGATAGTATGAATTAGTATGGATTAAATCAAATCCTTCATAAGAATCAATTCGGATTCTCTAAAAGTAAAAATACCACAGATGCTGGAATTGCACTTCTTAAACATATGCTTGACGCTTGGGAGGGTAGGCAGGACGTAATTGGTGTATTCTGTGACCTTTCCAAAGCTTTCGATTGCGTTGATCACCAAACTCTTTTAATGAAGTTAGAACATTATGGTGTCTCGAAAAAATCAGTTAACCTTTTGCGTTCATATTTGAGTAATAGAAATCAAAAAGTGATTGTTAATAATACTGCGTCCTCTGGAGCCCCCATTATAATGGGCGTGCCCCAAGGCTCAATATTGGGTCCTTTACTATTTTTAATCTACATAAACGATCTACCTTACTACGCGCATAATTTATGTGAGACAGTAGGTATTTGCAGATGATACTTCTCTAATTTTTTAAATTGACCGAGAGAATAATTGCTCTGACGAAGTAAATAGTGCTCTCGCAAAGGTCGCACATTGGTTTAACATTAATAACTTGTCTTTAAACCCTAAAAAACAAATTGTGTCAAATTCTCACTACCAAATGTAAGGAAGGTTGATTTAAGTATTAGTTTGAATGCAGATGCAGTCGAATTAGTTGAGAGCACGAAATTCCTTGGTATTACCTTAGATTCACGACTACAGTGGGATCCACATATTGAGGCCTTGTCGAGTAGACTCAGTTCTGCTGCGTTTGCAGTAAAAAAGATAAGGCTATTAACTGATATTGAAACGGCAAGACTTGTTTACTTTAGTTATTTTCATAGTGTCATGTCCTATGGCGTGTTGTTGTGGGGCTCAGCAGCCAATATTGGAAATATTTTTGTACTTCAAAAAAGAGCGGTACGCGCCATTTACAGCCTGCGCCGGCGCGATTCATTAAAAGTTTTGTTTAAAGAAATTAATATACTAACCTTAGCAGGGCAATACATCTATGAGAATATATTATATGTTAGGAAACATCTTGACTCATTCACTAAGAATAGTGATATAACACAAGAAATAAAAATAGGCTTGCCGTTCCAAGATTCCAAGATTTTAGACTTGAAAAAAGTAGAGGCTCGTTTTTGGGAAAAGGCATAGCATTCTTTAATAAAGTTCCACAAGAAGTAATCGAGCTGCCTTTAAATAAATTTAAAAAACATGTTAAAAAGACGCTCTTAAGCAAAGGCTATTACAAAGTAGAAGATTATTTAAATGATCACAACGCTTGTCCTACTATAATATTATAAATGTGAAAGTTTAGATGTTTGGATGTTTGTTACTCAATCACGCCAAAACGGCTGAACGGATTTGGCTAAAATTTGGGACACAGATACTTTGTAGCCTGGAGAGGAACATAGGCTACTTTTTATCCCGGAAAAACATCAAATTCCCGCGGGATAACGTCGTGTAGTCCACGCGGGCGAAGCCGCGGGCGGAAAGCTAGTTCTTTAATAAAGTTCCACAAGAAGTAATCGAGCTGCCTTTAAATAAATTTAAAAAACATGTTAAAAAGACGCTCTTAAGCAAAGGCTATTACAAAGTAGAAGATTATTTAAATGATCACAACGCTTGGTTGTCATAATTATAGTAACACTAACAATGTATAAAAGGAAAATATTCCTATACATAAGTATGAGAATACTTTCCTTCAGCATTAGCTTTTTGTATAAATTTTATTATTGTATCATTTTGTCCAGCAACGACATAATTTTTTTTTGTAAATGCGTTGCTTCTGTTAAAGCTGATGAGTATTTTTCGCCTGTTTTTCTTGTCAGTTAAAAGATGTCCATAACAGGTGGTAGGTAGGGAAAAAAATTTTGGACGATTCATAAGCATTAATTTTATTTAATCTATATGAATAAAAAATTTATGACTGACTATGACTATGACTAATGATCTAGCTAGATCCTATGGGACATATGTACAGTACGGTACGGAAAAGTTCTGAGGTCATCTCGTGGAGGCATAGCGTTCTCAGATTTTTGGGCAAAACGGGATTCAGAAACCTTTTGTGTAAAAAACGTAAATAAATTAGTAGCTTTTTACTACTTATGCTTATATCTGAGTTTCAAACTAAGTTTACAATGATGTTGATATGATAGATAGCCATAGAAAACGTATTTTAATGATTATATTTCCTTCTTATAAAGTTTCGGAACTCTGTTCAGTAATCCCTGAAAAGCGGGATTAAGCCTGGATTAATTGTGGGCTAAAAATCGGGGCGTCTGGCAACGCGCTGCGTAGAGGACACGATGCAGCTGTTTCAGCGAATATTTTCAGTTGTCGCCTCAGTTGCTCGTTATAGAAGGTCTCAGTGACCTAACTCGTTGGGACTTGCCATCTGATTTGCTAGGCTACCTGTTTAAAAAATTGGTTGTCTGTAAAGTCGGTTTAATACGATAATTTTACGTGATAACAATATGCCGCTGTCTCTCTTCTACTCAGACGCATCGGCCGATGGAGTGGAAGCCGTACGCTTGCCTCTATCTAGTCTATAAGATAATTTGTGCTCTCTATCGCTTGTTCCGCGCTCTCGCTTGCACTCGGAACGTGACACTTTTTCGTGCGTGCAGCCGGCGTTCATCGATTTATAAGACGTTATCACATCACGTCAAAAGTATTTACAGCAATTCTACTGCAATTTTTGTTTGAGTTTATCTTCGAGCTGAACCAAACGTATTGTATGTATGGTTGTTTACTATCTTATTTTTCCTAAACGTGTGATGTAAGTATTCTCACCCGTCGCCATGTTCGTCCTTGGCGAAGGAGACCTCGATGTCGGCCCGGCCGTCGCGGCGCCGGTCGAAGCGCAGCCGGCCGTGCGGCGCCCACACCGCCAGCCCCTCCGCCATCAGGACCTCCACGCGGTGCTGTGGCAGGGTGCTGGAGCCGTTCAACACCCTACACGATTGGAACAAAGTGTTGCTAAAATAATCACGACTAAAGAGGTTTAGGTAAGTCTTCTTGAATTTTAAATCAAGGTTTAAACAAGAGTAACGGGACTCAACGCGACATTTTAGTTAGAATATGAGGGTGGCCGAAGATCTCCAAGCCAGCCCGAACAGACGACGCCGCGCAACGCCCGCCAGTCTTGTGACCACGGCTGTGGCTGTACAGCCGAAACGACAAGCATTAGTATTATATTATCTGGGATTGTATTTACTACATAATAAATGTCGCGTTGAGTCCCGTTACTCTTGTTCAAAGCTCTTGTTTATAATAATGAGTCACACCAATGATTTTTGTTATCAGTATATCTAAAAAATCTGTTACTCGAGAAAAAAGAATATGTTTTTATTTTTTTCCTATCTTCAAAAATGACGAGATATTGAACGTTAAAGTACGGCCTCCGTGAAAAATTCGGCTGAGCCAATGGAATTAACGTGTGACGTCACATCGCGATTGAGAGTTGGCGCTTCCGTATTTCTTCGCAATGGCGCGCAAGGAAAGCAAATTTATAAAAGCTGGTGAAACTTTACAACGCTGTAACTTTGGAAATCCTGGACAGATTTCGATGAAACAAAAACTGTTATTACTTGCACGAGTACGCACATTAAATGCAGTAATTTTTATAGTCATATTTTGTTGTGTTGGTGTGACTCATTATAAAACTTTCGCGTTTCATTATAAGTATTATAATGAAACGCGAAAGTTTAAAATCTTATATGAAATCAAGGTTACCTGTACGTTATGGTATTCTTCGTCCATCCCTGTTGTATTATGTATCGTCGATTTCTAGTTTTCGCTGTGCTGTCGATGTCCTTGACTCCACATCTCTTTTTCTTGAACAGCTGGAAATATTATTACTTATGAGGATTATAACGTCGAACATATTAACCAGAGAAAAATCTTTGTGTTCTCTAATATAACTTCAACTTCTTTTATTACCCGACTGCGGTGAAACCCAACAAAAGGAAGGTTATTGTTATCAGTAGCGGATTTACCAGTAGTAGGCTGAGTCGGCTGAAACCTACAGCGGCAGATTTTAGGAGGCGGCAAATTTCGGGCATTATAATAAGTATTAATAAAATTCATTAAAATCTTGCTTGACTGGCACCCCCCTCCCGTGCAAAATTTAAACACGTAGCTTATAGCCACATGGCCTTTTTTTTTGTTTATAGTAAGGGCAAATACAGTCTTTTCGTATACCGCTAACGGCATGTTGGACTCAGTCAGACAAGGCCTGTCTCTCGCCGCGCCCAGCCCTCCCGCCAAGCCTAATAGGCTTCGCGTCAGGGCTGGGTGGTTCTAACCCCTGCCCCGCCCCCTGACAAGCTCGAAAGCTCAACAGGAGGCGGGGCAGGAGGAGAGAGCCTCGTCTCAATCTCCCCATAAGGTTACCCACTCCGGATGGGCTGACCAGATGGGGTGGTTGAGAGCAGGCACCACTACCAACTAAACCCCTCACTACTTGCTCTCCGCCGTCAGTTTTAAGCACACCGACTGTGGTGGGGCCGTGGTGATATGCACCCAAGGGGGCTTAGACAAAGTAACATTTGAAAAACGATAGCGAAGCGATAACGAAGTTCGAAAGAAATTCAAGGTATAGGATTGGCGGATTGGTATAAGCTGCGCTAAATCACGTGGTCTTGCCGCAAGTTGATTGGAGCATAAAGACGATAGCGATAGCGATTGTCGTTTCGCCACATAACGATGTTACTTTGTCTAAGCCCCCTGATAGCCACATGGCCTAGCCTACAGGCGGCAAATGAGTGAATCTCTGAAATCTGCCACTGGTAATTATTGATAAATTTTATCAGTTGAAATATAGGTACTACTGACCTGTTTAGTAGCCATGTCCAGGTGGCCCGTCTGATGCAGGCCGGCAAAGGCCTGCATCTTGCGCACGGCCTCCGACACGGACTGGGGCGTGTACGCGAAGTCCAGCCCCGCGGGCGCCTCGGGCAGGTAACCATACCTCTTCAGGAATGACAGCTGTTCAACCAAACAACTCTTTATTTATTTGCAAAGGAACAGTACAACTGTTTTGATAAATTGTTACTTTAGTTAGGGTAATAAAAAATTAGACACTAACTAAGTATACTGAACTGAAGCTCTAAATAATCCCAACGGACTCGCTGTCACACCGTTTTGTCACACTGGTGCACTGATCTCTATTATAAACAAATAAACAATAATAATAATAATAAACAACAGAGATCAGTGCACTGGTGTGACTTCGTAGTCACACTCTTTGGTGTGAATATTAGTAAGCTACCAAAACATGAAACTTGTTGTCACACTACTAGTGCGGGGAAATTTAAAATACCCTGTATGTGCATATTTTATAACATGGATATATATTTTATTTTAGAAACAAGTTGACTGTTTTGACCCGTATAGTGCGACTGAACAAAAATATACTTAAACTAAACCAACAAGAAGAAATTCCTTAAACAGCTGAAACACACATGCATAATATACCTAATCGTGGGAGTAACACGATTCCCTAAACAGTTAACATACACTTAGTTATAAAAGAAAGAAGGAGAAAGAAGCATTTATGATTGACTATACAGACACAAATTAAAATATTATTAATTCAAAACGTAATTTAAACATCTAGGTACTTTCAACGAGGGCATGTGTCCCTACAGTTACTGTTCTATTATTATGTCGTCTCAGAAAAAAACATAATAAGAAGTCGAGAAAAGGAAGATAAACAACAAGTGTAAGTAAAGATAACACTGACCTCCTCATTTGATGGGCCGTTAAGCTCCCAATACAACGTTCTAGTTGAAACATAGCTAATTGTTATTACAATAACGTAAATACAACAAGCTAAATAAATACGAGCGCACATGCTCATCGCTGCAGAAACAAAGAAAGCGGATGCTGAACTAATGTGACAACAATATAACACTTATGACTGTGTATGTGTGACCTTTGGCTCGAGATAATATATCGTCGACATGCCTGGTGCCGCCCTTCGGAAGCTTTAAACGGAATTCATTAGATGCACGCACAAAAAAAGGATAAGACCGCAAGATAAGGAGATAGACCGCAGACGCTTATCCTTCCGGTAGAAAGATAGAAAAAATAATATGTTCTCGGCGATTGTTGCGATAGACACAAATAGATTTCCCGTGTCCTTCCATTGGCACTCCCTAGGCTGGATTGATATTTTTTCCGATTCCTAGAAAGATTTTTTCTATCAGGGGAAATCCCACATCGTTAAGAGGTATACAAGCAAGAACCACTTAGGTCTAGCAAGCAAGGCCCAACATGAAGTCGGTTAAAAACTCTTGCGTTACTGGCTGACTGACAGACACCGCACAGCCGAACCTACCGGGTCCAAGAAGCTGAAATTTGACAATGTTGTTATGTACGTTTCTTGGGGAGTGTATGGGAGCACTAAGTAAGAGAGGATTTTTGGAAATTCCCCTCTGGCGGAAGTAAGGGGGATCCACGCAGACGAAGTCGCAAGCGGAACGCTAATTTGTTTATAAAACCTACCTACTTTTGTTTGAGATATCTTTAACTTGAGTCTACTAAATGCTATCATAATCATAAATCGGCTAAGTATTGGCTAGCTAAGTAGGTATATAGTTTTGGCGGGGCGGCGGCATTGCGAAAACTCAGGTAGATCCTATATCATATACTTCCTTTCCTACTAATAATAAATGTGACAATTTAGATGTTTGGTTTTGGATGTTTGCATAGATTAATAACTCTTCGCTTCGCTTACGCTAGATCGATAGTCTTCATACTAAAGCTTCGTCAAAAGTGAAGCAAAAAATCAGATTTATGTGTGTGCGAGCATTACGTGCCTACGTGCGCCGACCAGCCCCGACACGCACACAAACAAAACTTTGATGTTAACAAAACGGGACGTTCGTGTAAAGTCGGGGGCCGACTGAGCCAAATTTGGCTCAGTTTGAATTGCTTCATTTTCTTAGGCCTACTCGGTTTCTAGGCGTTATTATTCTAAGGATGTTTGTTACTCAATCACGCCAAAACAGCTGAACGGATTTGGCTGAAATTTCGGACACAGATACTTTGTAGCCTGGAGAGGAACATTAGGCTACTTTTTACCACGGAAAAATATCAAATTCCCGCGGGATAACGTTCGTGTAGTCGACGCGGGCGAAGCCGCAGGTGGAAAGCTAATAATTTAATATTACATGCGTGACAAGGTATAAATGTCATATTTTATGACCAGTTTTAAAAACTTTTTTTGATAGCTAATAAGCCAAAGAGAAATGAGTATAATTTATGCAATCATCTCGGGACGAAATGCCACAAATTGACATTGTTGACATGCTTCAAATCGTCAAAAATCCTTTCGTAAACACTGTGTTTTACGTTTTACTTGTGTACGTTACAATTTACATGAATGTTTAGTTTGTTACGAAAGTGATTTCGTATTATAAAGACTTGAAGACTTATCAGTAAGATGGACAACTCTCATTCGGTGCCCAACATGCGCAAAAGCATGATGCTGACCCCCCGAGACCAGGACCCTCGCAAGCTCTACAGTCTATCGCTATCCCAGATTAAGACCCACTCTGATTTCGCGGAATATCATTACAAGCCTACGCCCTTTGTACGTTCGCTGCTCTTGTTTTATCCACAACGCGGTAGGACTTAGCCTTCATCATCACACCTGCGGCTGCCCCCTGATTCACGAACATCGGAAACGGAATCTGATTCGAATTCTGTGCTTTGTCTTCCAGTGGTTCCTAACCTGTTGGTAATTACCCCCTCGGCGGTAAAATGGGCTTCTCGTAGGGGTAATGAGCTGGTTGTTGTCTCGAACGCCGAAAGCTCATTACCCCCGCGAAATAATAATTAATAAAAGAAATTATAACGAATAAGCTCGTCCGTAACCAAAAAATTCGTGCAAACTGTTTACCAATTTTTTCTTCTAAAAATTGTGAACTTCATGTGCATACATAGATAGACTGGACTCCAAACAAATTTCGAAAAAGATAGAATACGAATCCTGGGGAGGGAGGGGGGAAGTAACGGCATAGCTACGCTACTAGGGGAGGGGTAAAATCCGTGATCATAGTTGGTAACTGAACTGAAAAGGTCTGATCTATCTATTCTATAGTAAGCTCCGCTATGCGGAGCATTTCCGAGGTTTTGTGATGTGAATCAGGGGGCTGACTGATGTTAAGTGGTGATAAGGCGAAAGGTGGAAGTGCAGTACTCCCGGAATCCTCGCAATCACTGATCAACTGGCTATCTTATGAGCATTTCTACAAACGGGTTCTTTTTTTTCTCAATTCGGTGCTTGATTTAATATTTGGTTTTTTAAGTAGTTTAAACAATAAAAAATTAAGTTTATTCTATCCTGAATCTAAAAATAGCAATGGGACTAAATATTGAGAAGTGGTTTATGAGAAAAGTTAAGCACCTAATTGAGAATGCACCGAATTGAGAAAATAAACCACCGAATTTCAAAGTTGCCCATCGAATTTAGAATTGATGTACCTAATATAGAAACAATGGATTTGAATGATCAATATAATAAATATCATAAACGTTTTGTGAACTGACTGCTGGTCTATTAGTTTATTAGATGGTTAATTTTAGGATAAAGTGCGCCTATCTTTAATGTTTCTATCTTTAATTGAAAAATAAATAATAAAAACAAAAATTCAAATCAACATGATTAATTTTTCAATAGAGAACTAAGAATGAGTCTTAATTTTTATTTAAGAATAATTTTAATAAGTCATGAAGAATCTAAATCGTAATCCTATCCATTCCAATACTAAATTATTTAATTTCTTTCCTAACAAAAATATCTTTCAGAACGTTAAATGGCTTGTTATGTAGCATCAGAGATAAATTCAGTGAACCACCTCTTTCTAGAGTGGCTCACCATTCACTTGCAGTCTCTACCCATAATTGTTTTTGCATTATTCTACCCTATTAATACATAACCAAATAGCAAAAGGATCTACGTGATAATTGCAAGGCACCAGCCGGATAAACTACACAAAACAAGCAAACCGGGTAATTAAGGTAATATCGAATCAGGGTCCTGGCCTACTGGGCAACCTGCGTAAACCTGATAGCTCTATGACTTTGGATCAGGAGGAGACGAATGCCGTTCTCCTACAAACTCACTTCCCAAACTGCCAGCCTCTACAGCATATCGAGTGGCAGGACGTAACAAGTCACCCAACAGATGACCTCTGGTCTTTCGCTAAAAGGGTGATAACAAAGAAAAGGTAAGATGCACAATAAACAGTTCCTTTTAAGTAAACAGGGACGGACAACATCTTTCCTGCCCTTCTACAATAGTGGGATCAGCAACTCGTTGCGGTCATTACCCATCTTTTTCAAGCCTGCCTGGCGCATGGCTACATCCCACACCCCTGGAGGGAAGTCAGGGTAGTATTCATACCTAAACCTGGTAAGTCCGACTACACGAACCTGAAAACTTTCCTTCCTGCTGAAGACCATGGAAAGGGTATGTGAATGTAATGTAATGAGGCCGTTGATAATACTACCTTCAGCAGCATTGAGAAAGCGCTGTTAAGGAGAGGTGTCAACAGATGCATTGTCAACATACTTTGCAACAGACTGATTCAGGTATCCGGTGATGGAAACCAAAGGACGCATGTGGCAAGAGAAGGCCCCCAGGGAGGCGTCCTCTCTCCACTGATATGGAACCTGGTTGTTAGTAGACGACCTGCTCTCACTCCTTAACTCAAGTCACTTTTACACCATAGGTTACGCTGATGTCACCATCCTAACAATGGGTACTCAAGCATGGTCTGGTGGCCCAAAGCTGCTCAGACTGTAGGAGCAAAGAAATGCAGAGTTTTCTACGACAGGCCTGCTGTGCTCTCACTGGCTGCATGAACACTGCTCCAATTGCAGTGCTGGGGGTAATGCTTAACCTACTCCACTGCATCTTCACGTGCAACAAGAGGCAAAAGTAGCACTTAGACTGAAACACCCAGGTACCCTCAGGTTTCCAAAGGTAATGCACATAAAGGGCCAACTGGACGAATGGTTGGACATACTCCTTGTGGAGGCGGTGTGTGATAAGATCAAACCATCCTTCATCCTTGATAAGAAATACAAAATACAACTAGATGACTTACAAAGCTCTCAGGCACAACACAGAGCGCTTCTGATATACACCAATGCCTCCAAGACCTCTAATGGAGCGGGGACAGTTATGATCTCAGAAGACTAAAACATACAAATTGCGCTGCCACTAAGTTCATACAACAATGTCTTTCAAGCTGAGTGTATGGGCATTTTACTGGCAGCTCAAGCAGTCGTAACCAGGGAAGTAACCGACTATGATGTGCTCTATTGATTGCTATTATCATATTTTACGAATGGCCCTTATAGCTGCATTCATAATATGTGAAATCTCAATTCGGTGTAAGTTTTCACAATTCGATGCCCCATTTTCCATGGAATTGAGATCCACGGAATTCAGAAAAAAATACAATTCGTCAAACTACTCGAAAATATTATAAATTACAACAATTTCTATAAAACATACTGGCAGATATCAGCTAAACACTCAATTAATTTACTACAATTCTCATTAAATATTTCATAAACAAAATTAATGTCGCACACCGATTTGAGAAATGACCGGACCCCAAAAACACCGAAAGATTTCGAACCTTCGAAAAATGCTCCTCAATGCGACAGGTCCTCCATCCACACACCTCGGCCGCTCGGGCGCAACCTCCGGGTGGCGAGAATCAGTAGTGTGCATTCGTACTGCGCTTAGTTAGTGATATAGGTAATCAAAAGTAAATTTCACCGAATTGAGGCACACCCCTCGGACAAAATTTAAATGCGTTACTGTATGAAAACCCAAGGATGTACAATAAATATAATAACTTATATGGCTTTATTGTGTATCCCTTGTTCTGTGAACGTGAGAATTATAATAAGCAAGTTATTGTTTTAAAAGTTATGAAACAATAACGAGTAAATTCTGGAAACCGGACACTCCATTTTAAGCGAAATTCTGCCCGTTTTTGAACTTTCTGATTTTTTGAGGAGATATGTAAAACCTGGCGGTCTTCTAGATATGCTCTCCATCAGGTCAAGAGTCCTATAAATATGTGTGATTTTTTTCAAGTACCTAATTCAATTTTAAAGGTACTTTTTTCGCTCCAGTAGGTCAATCGGTCGTCTCCGTAGAAATGCCCTTATCTCTAAGTAAGTATAACTGCCGAAACACAATAATTCTAAAACATCATTCTTATGGCGTCAGACTCAGATAAGATGCTAGCTAGCCAGGCGAACTAAGAACATACCCTAACACTTAAACAAACCGAATACCTACAGTATGTACTCTCACTGGGAATCGAACTTGTGACTTGGGTCTGAAACCGGTGGTGTGAACCACTAGACCACAGCGGCGGTCAAATCTAAAATGCTCTGTCATTTAAGTTTTCTTAGAATTCTGAAATCTCTTCGAGAGAACTTTCTCTTTTGCAGAACATCCGGTGGATCCACGGGTACAACGCGCAGGTGGACGTGCTCAACCTGAATGCGAACGGCAGCACCACGGCCTTCTACGCGGCCGGCAACTGCGCCGTGCTCTACAACTGGACCTCCAACCAGATGCGCATACTGCAGGGACACGTGAGATAATTCTTATTGCTATGCTAGCAGAACATCCGGTGGATCCACGGGTACACCGCGCAGGTGGACGTGCTCATTGAGCACCGGAAAACCCCTGTTTTTGATTAAGCTTATTATTAGGGAAACCTTGTTAAAGGGTAACCGTATTATAGGGTTACCCTATCGATAGTGTAAGACTCAAGAAAGGGTAACCCTTTCGAATTAACTTAACTTCTTTCCAATGGGCTTACCGTGTCGAAAGGGTTTTGAATTAAGCACTTACCACATAATTGGGTTACCCTATTGTCTCCTGCATCGCATCAATGGTCTCCTGTCTCTTTTCCGCGCATTCTGCATACCGTATCTCGGGGTGGTGGGCGTCCGTCTCGGTTATAATTATGTTGTGTTGTGTGTTGTGGATACTAATAATTTTTAAAGCGCATTTGGTTTTTTTTTTGTGGTATATCTATCTATACTAATATTATTAGGAGGAAAGATTTGTATTTTTGTATGTAACGAATAAACTCAAAAAGTACTGGACCGATTTAGAAAATTCTTTCACTGTTAGAAAGCTACAGTCTTCCCGAGTGACATAGGCTATATTTTATCCCGATATTCCCACGGGAACGGGTACTACGCGGGTGAAACCGCGGGCGGCCGCTAGTTATGTATAAAGTAAAGTCCCGTGGACTAAAATAGGTAAGTAACATATTAGAAAAGCTCAAATTAGGGATGTGATTTTTTTTTCTTGTGATAAATCAAAAGATCATAATATAAGTTTTCTAATAAACTATTTTTATTTTTTTTGCAATAATTCAAAAGTTATATCAAAATAAAAATTAGTATTTGAATCGAACCGCAGACACGCCAAAACAGCTCCCGAACACACTTGAGCACGTGTGACGTCATAATGTTAACTTTCACTCATTGCAGTACCTGTGAAGCATCGGCGGGGGCCTCGAGGCACCCGACATGCCAACTAAATGCTGCCTTATTTCTATAGAAATAAGGTCTCTATTTTCCACTGCCAATCGGCAACCGCTATATTTCAGAGGCTCGGACAACTGACAGACACACAGACAAACACTTCAAGTTTTAGCTTACTTCGCCATCACCACGTGGAGGTTTTATGATTTTTTATTTTGGGGGCCGATTTTGATGAAACACGGTTTTTAGTATTATTTTGACAAGAAAACAACAACATACTTTTAAAAATAAAAAAATCCAAGATGGCGGCCATCTTTTTGTTTGTGGGCTGATTTCGATGAAACTCGGTTTTTGGTACTATTTCGTCAAGAAAACAACAACGCACTGTTAAAAATAAAAAAAATCCAAGATGGCGCCCAACTTTTTTCTTTGTGGGCCGATTTTGATGAAACTCGGATTTTGGTACTATTTTGACAAGAAAACAACAACGCACTGTTAAAAATAAAAAATCCAAGATGGCGGCCAACTTTTTTGTTTGTGGGCCGATTTTGATGAAACTCGGATTTTGGTACTATTTTGACAGGAAAATAGCAACGCAATGTCAAAAATGATAAAAAACCAAGATGGCGGCCAAATTTTTTGTTTGTTGGCCGATTTCAATGAAACTCGATTTCTAGTACTATTTTGACAAGAAAACAGCAACGCAATGTTAAAAATATAAAAAAATCCAAGATGGCGGCCAACTTTTTTGTTTGTGGACCGATTTTGATGAAACTCGAAGTCTAGTACTATTTTGACAAGAAAACAGCAACGCAATGTTAAAAATTTTAAAAAATCCAAGATGGCGGCCAACTTTTTTGTTTGTGGGCCGATTTTGATGAAACTCAATTTCTAGTACTATTTTGACAAGAAAACTAAAACGCACTTTTAAAAAATAAAAAAGTCCAAGATGGCGGCCAACTTTTTTGTTTGTAGGCTGATTTCGAGGAAACTCGGTTTTTGGTACTATTTCGTCAAGAAAAGAGTAACGCAATGTTAAAAAAAAATCAAGACGGCAGCAAATTTTTTTGTTTGTGGGCCGATTTTGATGAAACTCAAGTCTAGTACTATTTTGACTAGAAAACAGCAACGCAATGTTAAAAATATAAAAAAATCCAAGATGGCGGCCAACTTTTTTGTTTTTGGGCCGATTTCAATGAAACTCGATTTCTAGTACTATTTTGACAAGAAAACAGCAACGCAATGTTAAAAATATAAAAAAGTCCAAGATGGCGGCCAACTTCTTTGTTTGTGGGCCGATTTTGGTAAAACTCGATTTCTAGTACAATTTTGACAAGAAAACAACAACGCACTGTTAAAAATAAAAAAAAATCCAAGATGGCGGCCAACTTTCTTGTTTGTAGGCTGATTTCGATGAAACTCGGTTTTTGGTACTATTTCGTCAAGAAAAGAGTAACGCAATGTTAAAAAAAATAAAAATTCAAGAAGGCAGCAAATTTTTTGTTTGTGGGCCAATTTTGATGAAACTCGATTTCTAGTACTATTTTGACAAGAAAACAACAACCAACTTTTAAAAATAAAAAATCCAAGATGGCGGCCAACTTTTTTGTTTGTGGGTCGATTTTTATGAAACTTGGTTTTTGGTACTATTTTGACAAGAAAACAGCAACGCAATGTTAAAAAATAATTTATATTTTTAACAGTGCGTAGTACCAAAAACCGAGTTTCATCGAAATCAGCCCAGCCCACAAACAAAAAGTTGGCCGCCAACTTGGATTTTTTATATTTTTAACAGTGCGTTATTGTTTTCTTGTCAAAAGAGTACTAGAAATCGAGTTTCATCAAAATCGGCCGACAAGAAAAAAAGATGGCCGCCATCTTGGATTTTGATTTTTTTTAACATTGCGTTACTGTTTTCTTGACGAAATAGTACCAAAAACCGAGTTTCATCGAAATCAGCCCAGCCCACAAACAAAAAAGTTGGCCGCCAACTTGGATTTTTTATATTTTTAACAGTGCGATGTTGTTTTCTTGTCAAAAGAGTACTAGAAATCGAGTTTCATCAAAATCGGCCGACAAGAAAAAAAGGTGGCCGCCATCTTGGATTTAATTTTTTTTTAACATTGCGTTACTCTTTTCTTGACGAAATAGTGCAAAAACCAAGTTTCATTGAAATCAGCCCATTAACAAAAAAGTTGGCCGCCATCTTGGATATTTTATATTTTTAACAGTGCGTTGTTGTTTTCTTGTCAAAATAGTACTAGAAATCGAGTTTCATCGAAATCGACCCACAAACAAAAAAGTTGGCCGCCATCTTGGATTTTGTTTTTTTTAACATTGCGTTACTCTTTTCTTGACGAAATAGTACCAAAAACCGAGTTTCATCGAAATCAGCCCACAAACAAAAAAGTTGGCCGCCATCTTGGATTTTTTATATTTTTAACAGTGCGTTGTTGTTTTCTTGTCAAAATAGTACTAGAAATCAAGTTTCATCAAAATCGGCCCACAAACAAAAAAGTTGGCCGCCATCTTGGATTTTTTATTTTTTTAACATTGCGTTATTGTTTTCTTGTCAAAATAGTACTAGAAATCAAGTTTCATCAAAATCGGCCCACAAACAAAAAAGTTGGCCGCCATCTTGGATTTTTTATTTTTTTAACATTGCGTTATTGTTTTCTTGTCAAAAGAGTACTAGAAATCGAGTTTCATCAAAATCGGCCGACAAGAAAAAAAGATGGCCGCCATCTTGGATTTTGATTTTTTTTAACATTGCGTTACTGTTTTCTTGACGAAATAGTACCAAAAACCGAGTTTCATCGAAATCAGCCCAGCCCACAAACAAAAAAGTTGGCCGCCAACTTGAATTTTTTATATTTTTAACAGTGCGATGTTGTTTTCTTGTCAAAAGAGTACTAGAAATCGAGTTTCATCAAAATCGGCAGACAAGAAAAAAAGGTGGCCGCCATCTTGGATTTAATTTTTTTTTAACATTGCGTTACTCTTTTCTTGACGAAATAGTGCAAAAACCAAGTTTCATTGAAATCAGCCCATTAACAAAAAAGTTGGCCGCCATCTTGGATATTTTATATTTTTAACAGTGCGTTGTTGTTTTCTTGTCAAAATAGTACTAGAAATCGAGTTTCATCGAAATCGACCCACAAACAAAAAAGTTGGCCGCCATCTTGGATTTTGTTTTTTTTAACATTGCGTTACTCTTTTCTTGACGAAATAGTACCAAAAACCGAGTTTCATCGAAATCAGCCCACAAACAAAAAAGTTGGCCGCCATCTTGGATTTTTTATATTTTTAACAGTGCGTTGTTGTTTTCTTGTCAAAATAGTACTAGAAATCAAGTTTCATCAAAATCGGCCCACAAACAAAAAAGTTGGCCGCCATCTTGGATTTTTTATTTTTTTAACATTGCGTTACTCTTTTCTTGACGAAATAGTACCAAAAACCGAGTTTCATCGAAATCAGCCCACAAACAAAAAAGTTGACCGCCATCTTGGTTTATATTTTTTTTTTAACATTGTGTTACAGTTTTCTTGTAAAAATAGTACTAAAAATCGAGTTTCATCAAAATCTGCCCACAAACAAAAAAGTTGGCCGCCATCTTGGATTTTTATTTTTTTTTACTTTGACGACATTTGATGACTTCTGTGGCCGAGTGGTGTACGCAACGGTTTTCAAGGTGCCGCTATCTCTAGAGGTCCCGGGTTCGATCCTCGGTCGGCTAAATATTGAAAACGAACTTTTCAAATAATCAAATTTTTTGCGCGTACCTTTTTAATAACAAATAAGTTTCGATTTACCGGTGTTAAAAAATGCCCATTTTCAAAAATTTATTACTCGGTAACCAAGTGTTATTGAAACACGGGAGTTCTACTCTTGCATTTGTAAAGCTTAACTCTTTCCAATTATTGAAAAAAAGGGGGATGTCCGATTTTAAGGGTTTTGGAAACACCGTGCATGGCCCCCACAACCAAAATCGCTGTATCGAACTGTTTTTATTTCATGACAGATAATGAATTTCCTAACAATTTTTATATGAAAAAACTGACAAATGCGCAGTTATTGAGAAAAAAACTAGTTTTTTTGTATGAAAAAATATTAGTTTGCGTCGAGATTGCATCACATGTTAAAGAAGGCTAAATACTATAAGTACCTACGTAGATTAACAAAAATAGGCGAATCCAAAAAATTAAGTGATTTTTTATTTCTTTTTGAAAATTTTTGTTTCAAATGACTAATAACGTTGCAGGCCTCAGAAGCCATAGCCAGTTAAATTTATATGAAAAACGTTTCTACAAAGTAGCATTATATCAAATATTACTTTTTTTATAAAGCTATTTTTTAAAGCTTACTATTTCTCACGCTAGAGTTTTTGTACAATATTTAAATTTATAAGTTTTTATAGGTACCTACTTCGAGTCTTGTATTGTAACTATACATTATTAACTTAAAATGTAGCCATATTGTTGAGTTTACAATAACTTATTATAATTTGTTAAAATTTTGTAATTTACTAGACCTAAGCAAATTGTAAACTTGTTCATGGTTCTGTAATAAATAAAAAAAAAATGCTACTAGCTGCTCGATCGGCGAAATTTGTACCGTCTTATCGACAGCACGCCACCTACCGGGTCCAATTGTAAATCTAAATCATTCTGGAATCCGCCTGAAGACACAAAAAAATTCATTGAAATTGAAACTATTTAGGAGGACTTCAGTTACATACACACGCACAGAAGAGTTATATATATAAAGAATTCACTGCTTACAAATAATTAAAAACGATCGTCAGTAACAAAAACAAACAAACACGTGTAATGTAGCGGTCATATTAAACAAGTTCCTTCCTTCCGTTTTTAAATGCCGGCGCCGCGGCCACTCGGATAAACAATAGTGAGCGGCGGCGACCGACGGATCACGCGAAAATGAACTTTAGCGTGAACGACGCATGATTCGTTATTATCTGACGTAGCGAAGATTTTGTCGATGCCGCGATCACACTTGAAATTGTTATACAATAATAAGTCTAATGTAGTGCGCGCAGAAGTTTAAATTGCTTTGACGCTTCAAAACCCTGTCGCAGGGTAAGACTTAAAAGGGTTTTTCGTTTATGGTAAGCGCTTACCCGAATTAACTTGATTCATTTGGTTACCCTGTCAATACGGTAAGTCGATGATATGCTTATCAATTTGAAAGGGTTTGTAGAAACAAGTCTTTAAAATACCCTATAAAAACCCGGGTTAGGGTAAGCGGTTCCGGTCCTCAACCTGAATGCGAACGGCAGCACCACGGCCTTCTACGCGGCCGGCAACTGCGCCGTGCTCTACAACTGGACCTCCAACCAGATGCGCATACTGCAGGGACACGTGAGATAATTCTTATTGCTATGCTAGCAGAACATCCGGTGGATCCACGGGTACACCGCGCAGGTGGACGTGCTCCACCTGAATGCGAACGGGAGCACCACGGCCTTCTACGCGGCCGGCAACTGCGCCGTGCTCTACAACTGGACCTCCAACCAGATGCGCATACTGCAGCGACACGTGAGATAATTCTAATTGCTATGTAAGCAGAACATCCGGTGGATCCACGGGTACAGCACGCAGGTGGACGTGCTCAACCTGAATGCGAACGGCAGCACCACGGCCTTCTACGCGGCCGGCAACTGCGCCGTGCTCTACAACTGGACCTCCAACCAGATGCGCATACTGCAGGGACACGTGAGATAATTCTAATTGCTATGTAAGCAGAACATCCGGCGGATCCACGGGTACACCGCGCAGGTGAACGTGCTCAACCTGAATGCGAACGGCAGCACCACGGCCTTCTACGCGGCCGGCAACTGCGCCGTGCTCTACAACTGGACCTCCAACCAGATGCGCATACTGCAGGGACACGTGAGATAATTCTAATTGCTATGTAAGCAGAACATCCGGTGGATCCACGGGTACACCGCGCAGGTGGACGTGCTCAACCTGAATGCGAACGGCAGCACGACGGCCTTCTACGCGGCCGGCAACTGCGCCGTGCTCTACAACTGGACCTCCAACCAGATGCGCATACTGCAGGGACACGTGAGATGCTAGCATAGCAATTAGTAGAATCTATTCCAACCATTTTGGATAGGCGATAAATTAAAAAAAAAAAATTATAGTTTGCCGCTTTGTCTTCTTCTTTTTGTGCAATGGCGTTTCCCTTTCGGATTTCGCCAATATCCAGTTTTTAGCTCTGTTGGTTGTTTCTACAGACTCGTTATCTTGTTGGAGAACAGTGTATATGGAGTTGGAAGTCTCTTTAAAAATTGTTTTGTAATGGAATTCTATATAGCTAATATATAATAAACTAGCTTTCCGCCCGCGGCTTCGCCCGCGTGGACTACACGACGTAATCCCGCAGCGGGAATGTTATATTTTTCCGGGATAAAAAGTAGCATTATGTTCCTCTCCAGGCTACAAAGTATCTGTGTCCCAAATTTCAGCCAAATCCGTTCAGCCGTTTTGGGGTGATTGAGAAACAAACATCCAAACATCTAAACCTCCAAACATCTAAACTTTCACATTTATAATATTATATAGTAGGATAGTAGGATTAGTTGGGGTGTATGGGCATTTCGGTTATGCATTAACAGGTTGTAATATAAGATACTTATTAACTACCAAAGATAACTGTTTTTTTCGTTAAAATGCAGGCGTTTGCAATTTCGGTGTAATGTTCTAGCGACACGTGGTGGCCTTTCTCGCAGCGGACAACAGAGGGAAATGGTTGGTGACTGCGGATTCAGGCCCCGAGAACATCCTGATCATCTGGGATAGCAGGGACTACTTCCCCCAAAGGACGCTGTTCTCGCCACACGGAGAGACCAAACTGTCCAAAGTGGCTTTAAGCGCTGACGCGAAGTACCTTATGACGCTGGGCTACAACGACGGCAGAGCCGCCATCTACTGGTGGATTTGGACGCTGCCTCGGGAGGAACCTCACGGTTAATATCAGAATCATTTACTTACATTATCGAGTACGTAACGGAAAGATATTAGGTAAACCAAGATTGGAAATAAATTACAATTCATAATTTTTCCAGCTAGGCTGAACGTTGATTTACCACAAAATTCGGTATTAGCCATGGAGTTCAACCCACAAAATTCTGAACAATTTGTCTTGATGACAAAAATCGATATATGGATTGGCATGTCAGGAGTCAGTATTGGTATTTCTTTGTGTATTTTTGTTCTTAACATTTCATCTAAATTATTTGTATGTACCATTTCTTATTTATTTAGAAAGTTTTTGTCCTCGAGAGAGGACTGTGGAAAGAGACCGACGATTTTGAGCTGAAAATCAGATGTCCGAAGAAAAACGTTAGTGCAGACGTGGGCAAAATGACATGTTTTACATTCGTGGCATCCACTGCACAGATCCTGGTGGGGATGAGCAGAGGCTCCGTCATCGTTTACGGGTACACCATAGAGTATCGGAAAAATGTAGAAAACACAAATTACGAACACTTGAGGTTTATTAAAGTTCTTAAAGTGGAGAAGGAAAAAATCAATGTTATTAAGAATGTGGATGGGTAAGCAGAATCAACACTTAAGTACTGCCGCACTAAGAGACGTCAATTAACTTTAATTGGCATTAAATTTATCATTCCTACTTTATTCAATACTAGACATAAAAAGAGACAGATATAGATTTAATAGGGTATTTTACTGTTGTTGAAATGTAGATATTTAATGATGACGTTAAAAAATATTGCAATTAAGAATACCAAATGTGAAAAAATAATTTGAATCTGTTTTATAATAAAATAATTATAGTCTGTTTGATTTTGACTATAGCTGTCTCTTTCTAAAACGAAATCTTCTATGGCGTGACTATGACGCTACTAACCCACTGACGTCACTAAGATAGCGTCCTGTCCTTGTCTAATTATAAAGTTTGAAGTCCTATATCTTTGAAAATATTCAAGATAATTCAAAATGAAAACTTGTTTTGTGTAGCTAATATTTCGAAAAACATTTTAAAGAAATAAAAAAAAATCAGTAAAATACCGTATTGTCAATTACCTATAGTTAATTGACGTCTCTGAGTGCGGCAGTTAGGTACCTAGGTGATAGAATAATGTTATCATGTTTTCACGAAATGCTTTTAAACATTACAGGTTAATAGTGACTGGTAACAACGTGGGCGAGATCCACTTCTACGACGACCAAATGAAGCTGTTGTACTGGATACACGGCTTCACCGTAGATAGCGTGCGCGGCCTGAGCTTCAACCTCGTGCCTCGCAGCTACCATATATTCGATCCTAAGTGTGAGTTCTTCGGTTTACATTACATACACTGCCATTCGACCCGCACATACAATAGAAAATACCTAGCTAGTGTTTATCAGTCACTGCCATCCACACACAATAGAAAGTATTGTTTGAAGAAGCGCTATTGACTTTCATCTAAGTTCCTATACTCTTGGCTGTCATGGAGGGAAATGAAGTTAACCACTGTTTTAAAAAAAAGATATTATGGATGAGTCAACAGTATAGGTAGGTACCTACCTCCCCCTTGAACCAGAGGACTCTAATGATTAAAATACTAATAGACCTCAAAAGCAGTTCAAAGATTCCCAAGTAACACAAACGCGCTGAATAAAGGTTGAGTAAGAGCAATCATTAGAATATAAGCTGAATACTAAGCTGAATAACGTCTGAGTACCATCTATTCAGATTTTATTCAAACAAAATAGGCCCCAAAATAAAATGCTTTAAGCTTAATAACGTCTGAGTAACATTTGAGTAGGAGCTTAGTAATGGTACAATAATCTTAATAACTTCTGAATAACAGCTGATATTGCTTTTATTAAGCTCTTATTACTCAAATATTCAGTTATGTCGAATTTGTTATTGTATTCAGAATTTACTCAACATTAATTTCTTGTTAACAATAATACAGATTTTTTTCATACAAATCGTGGAATTAGATTGACAATCAGTTACTTAGACATTTTTAATGTCGTGAGTGATAGATAATTGACAAAATGGTGAATTAATTAAAATGGTAAGCAAAAGTTTTATTAATTAAGTTAGAGGTTTGCTACATGTTAATTCTTAGTGCGCAAATTATTTTGTCGTAAATAGTTTATGAATTTTTCTGTTATTTTTGACGCGCTTCGTGAATAATCAAGATAAGTGATTGTAAATATTATTTTCGTACATGCATGCTCGATCTGACTAAAATATTTATGGCGAAATTTCTAATTCTAGCCATTCCAATTAAACATACGATAAATCGAATTGAAAATGTTGTAGTTGTAAGATTAAACATTCAGGTAATCTTGGTGAATTCTTTGTAATTATAATTATTCACAAAGACTTTAAATGGCGATCGCTTGTTTTGCTTTCATTGCTGAATAAAAGTGCACAAGAGTCTAGTTACTAAGATTTCACTTGAATAGAGTCATTTTACTACACTAACTTCTGAATAACAATTGAATAGTTGACCACATTTCTACATTACTTCGAATTTTTAGGGTTCTATAATCGAATGATTTTTTTCTAATGTGGAATAGGGTTGGCCGATACAAATCGTATATAGATATTGAAACTTATATTAGATCAATATTGTAATACCCGATAACGATGCGTGTAAAAACTATATATTTTTTGAAACACGATATTGCTGCATCTTTGCGATACGCTCGATTCAATATCTTGCTCGATTCCCAAGATTTGTAGATATGACGATTATAATATAATAAAAATTATATTTGCTTGTCACATGGTTATTTACACGTGTTATTACAATTTTTGGTACATTGCACACATGAGTTTTACACTCGCGAGTTGATGAATAAATTAATTTTACTCAAAAATATTTTTATTTCTATTTTAGGTCGCAATCAAACTAAAATATCATCTAAGCATGGAAGACGAGACTCAATTATTGTTTACTTGTAACGTTGGAGATCAGAAATCACCCGATATACCTATTATGCACTTTGCTGTGTCAGAAACCAACATTTTTGGAACAGGGAACACAAACACGTGAAACCGATATCGTGTTTACAAAAGTAATAAGAGACGACGTTGGAAATAAAAAAAATAAAGAGATTACATATTCAACTCGCTATTTGCCATATGCAAATGAAATTCTATAACCATAATATCAATGATCCAAGAAATAACGATTTCGCAAGAATAATGGTATATGAATTGAAACGACTACCCGAAAATAAAACGCACCATCGCAAATATCAAAATGTTTGAGGTCATACAAGATATACATCAAGAGGATCAGAACTCATCCAATGATATGCAGGCAATGGAACAAATGCAAACAACTTCACAGGCATCAAACGAAGAACATAGAAATGAATCGTTTTCGAAAATTAACTCATTAACCGAATTAAAATCAAACGAGTCTAATTTCTTTTAAGATGTTAGGTACTTTTATTTAAATATCTAAGTTAGTACTAAAAAGGATTGAAAAAAAGACAGCTGACCATGATTGAACTTGAGTTTTTATTGTTTCCAGTTACTTACGTAGTAATGTTTTGCAATAATAATGTATGTATGTATGTTGTAATTATTTTGATTAAGTTAAACTTGTGAACACTAAGAATTAAATATACTTTGTAACAATAAAAAATAACGTTTTATTAACTCCTAACAGCCACGTGACGGTAACAGACTAGGTAGGTACCTAGCGCAGAAAATAATAATAGATACCTAAGTAACTTTTCTTGCCGATTTGCATATCTATGGGTAGTTGTAGCAAGGGAGAATCAGAATTGCAATTCTGTTTGATATATTTGATGTACGGAATCCTCTTCATAAAAAATATAGCTTACAAAGAGATTTAAACAAAGCTGGTATTAAGCTGTTTGCGCTGATAGACCGTGCCTGTGGTCTTTAATTTGAATAAGTTAGTTTATTACATACTTTTATGCCGGTGAAAACTTAATAAAAGTCTTAATAATCTTCTTTATTCAGCAGCTGAATAACTGGTAAAAAATGACATCTTATCCAATTTAAGCAGTAAATAATTATCTCACTTTACATTTATTCAGTATCAAGCTGTATAAGAGCATTATGTAATAGCTTATTCAGATTGTTATACTTTATTCAGCAATCAGCTGATTCAAACGCTACTAGCTTAGTAATTATTGAATAATAGCAATACAGATTATGATTATTCAGATAAATGCTTCCATAGGGGCTTTTTTTCAGCGTTAAGATACCTAGAATGCGTAATGCTTAATAAAGCTTGTATAATAGTCTAACAAATATTGTTTATTAAGTTTAAAGAAATAAAGTACAAAAATACAGAACTTATTAAGCATCAAGAATTTAAAGAGCCCAAACTCAACTTAATTCAGCATTTAGCTATTTCTAAGGCTCTTATACAAACGATATTCATCTTTAAACTGTAAAGTTTTCTTAATGTGTACGGTTATCTTGCTTGTGTGTTACTTGGGTTCTATAAACTTTTTTAACGAAACGGAAACACCGTGCCGCCTATAACTCATGTTGTAGAGCAACCTGTCTCATCTATATGATTGCTCTGTTTATACATTCGTTAACATTTATCCATAAACAGGTAGAAAGAAGTGTCCGTGTTGGGAAAAAGTTGTATCCGAGGTTGATTCAGATGGAGTCATCAAGCAAAAACTCCTCAAAATGAAAATACCCGACGATGCCACCACCGAAGGAAAACCATTCGTCGTGCGCGATTTTATTGTCTGTAAGCATTACAAACTTACCCACTGTTCAGTAGTGCAAGCACAACTTAGCGCGACTCTTTGTCGCGCTCCTTCCAACCAATCAGCAAGTCACGCGCGCTATCTACGAGCGATTTGATTGGTCGAAAGTGCCTGCGACTCTTTCTCATTCGAGTCGCGCGTAAGTCGTGCTAGCACTACTGGAAATGCGTGCGAAACCGCCGACAAACACACCCGGGTCAAATTCGGAACGTTTGCCGGATAATTACTATCTAATAAAATCTCTCTGCTACCACCGGAAGTTACGATCTGCGGAACCGTTCCTTATAACTAAGTAATTATACTAAACTTAAAATTACCACTTACTGGATTTTGTCTCTTTGTCTCTCACTATCTCTTTCCGGTTTCACTGCCGGTATGCGTCGCGAGGTCCGTTTCGACACAACGTTGGATTTGGTCACTTCTAATTCTAAGCACAATTCTACCCACACCCCTAAACATGAATTAGACGTATACTTCTAAAGGGTCGAGGCCCAAATCCATTTGGACAATAGTTCTCACTAAAGGCACTCCGCCATGTTGTCGAGTTCCCAATTCATTTCATATGAATTATGTAAAATTGTAAATCACTTATTCTTGCAAACACCCACTCATAGTTTAAAGTGTTTTTATATTGTATAGAACGACAATCCTGAACTATTTACAGGTACGCATAATCAGGGTGTTGGCTTCGTGGACTATGTTCAAGAAAAGCTGCAGCCTATCATCGACAACAAGCCCGCAAATGCATTGACGCTTACAGTTCACCCTGAAAAGTAATAACCGCAGCTTAGTCCTTAGATAATTTTGTTGATGGTTGTTCCAACTTGCCACGTGCTCCGTAAGGCTTGTAGGTATATAGGCGTATACCTACTTTGTACGCCAGTGAGTGCTGCGCTCACTTCCGTAGAACCATGTAGAACGCAAAGGGGCTTTAACACATTTTCTGGCGTTAGCGACATGATTAGCGACTTTAGTTTTACGATTAGCGACTGCCTTTAATAATACCTAAGGTTTTATGTCATACGATTTTAAAATTCTTTGTAATATAAAGTTAGTTTCATGCATGTAACATTATTAATTTACAAGATACATAGGATTTTGTCGCTGACCCGTATTATTTTGTGCACGTCCGCGAGTGATGTATCATCACAAAAGCGGTCCGAAGAGTTGATTTTTTTACAGGCCCTTTCTGTGCCTCGGTTACACCGACGGTATCGTGGAGCTGTTCCACTTCGTGCAGCACCGGCTGTTCCTGCGGCTCGACCTGCGCGAGCACTACAAGGTGGTGGTGCCGCCGCGCGACGACTCCATCTGCGGCGCCTACAGGGTGTCCGTGCCCTCGCTCTCCGTCACCTGTCTCCAGTATTCCCCTTCAGGTTCTTACTTTACTATTACAAAAACAACGAGTACCTACAGCCCGATACAAACTTTCAAATAGTTCAGAGGCGTGCTGGTGGCAGGCGCGGTAAAGGGGGGCGATTGCCCCCATCCGCGCCTGGCTTGGTGAAAGGGGTGAGTTCGCACTTCGCAGGTTACATACCTACTGCGCATAGTGGCTTAGACAGCTATTAAGATTCTCAACATAATGGAGAGTAAGATACAAGCAAACACGTCTTAATTTTATCTTTGTTTTTAAGGCTTGCATCTGGCCTGCGGTCTGAATACTGGTGAGCTGATCTTCTTGGACCCCACCACCATAGCCATCTTGACAAAAACGCCATTTCGTGACACAACAAATGCGATCAAAATCATCGAATACAGCTGCGATTCACTTACAATGGCATATGCTGTAAGTGCTTGATATAGGAGTTAGGACTACATATACTTAGTCTGGAAAATATAGCTTGATTAAAATGACACCTCATTCGTGCAAAGCAAAAACGTTGCTTCTGCACAAAGAATAGGGCCAAATTTCTAGCATAAGCTACATTTAAAAATATCTGATGCTGTTTCTCTTGAGCTTTATTCTCCAATAGCATAAATAACTTTTCATTTTGCAAGAATGAGCTGTCATTTTAATCAAGCTATAGGTAGATAGACTATAGTTGATTTTATTTTTAATGTCCTACCCGAGTATATACGATAAGTCTTCTATCCTTGGAGTTCTCACTAATGTAATAGCTAAGATTTTACTGAATGGAATAGTTATTCCTTTAACGAATTTCATAAATGACACTGCTGAATACACAAGATCAGTAACCGGCACTTGTAAAAGGAATTCTATTACAGTCACAATGTGTTTGATGGCTCATTTTTATTGGTCGTTTTGGCCCGCATGGAGGGCGCGGAGTACTGCGGAGATTACTATAAGCACGCCACGCCATACGGCCCGCATTTGAGGAACTGTTTCATTGATCGTTTACCCGCATGCGGGGTGCTGGAGATTTCTGAATCGCATTAATTTTTCATATCATTGGATTGGCCGGATTTTATATGTATATAAAAATTGTTACAGTATGTTCTCCCTAATAAGGCAACATAAAAATTACGCCCTCTGTGGTGACCCCGCAGGCGGCTTACCGACCGCGTTATGAATTGTCACTTTCATTAGTCGTTTCCTCGCCTGCGGGGAGTGCCCGTATGCTGTATAAATAACGAGTAACGACCGAGTTAAGGCGATGTGTTAGGCGAAAGTGTCGCCCTCAGAGGTTTTAATTTAATAAGTTGAAATTAGAAAAGGACTTTAATAAAACTTTACATAGATTTTTTAGGGTCCTTATTCTAGTATTTTTAGAAGGTCACTACATTCCCTCATAGTCATTCGTAGAAGTAGATAGCAAATGTGTCAAAAACGGCCACTTTTAGCAGTTTTGCTATCTACTTCTAGCAGTGACTGACGGAATGATACCATCTAATAATACTAGACTATGGGCCCTAAAAATTCCATGTATCGTTTTATTAAAATTGTGTATTAGAATTTTATTATTAAATAACGCCTTAACGACCAGTGAAAATGAGAGATGATTTAGGATACAGGTAGGACGGTGTGCGTGTACAAGTATGACTGCCAGACGTTCGCGTGGCGGTTCGTGGGAAAGCACCGCGCGCACTACAAGGAGGTGACGGCGCTGGTGTTCCTGCCGCACCGGAACGACGACGCGGAGTGCAAGCTTCTCTCATTAGGCCAAGATCGGATCATGGTAAGACTCCTACTTTCAGTTATTGAGGATTCCGGGAGTAGTGCGCTTCCACCTTCAGCCTTATCACCACTTATCATCAGGTGTGATGAAGGCTAAGTGCTACCCCGTTGTGAATAAATAAAATAAAATAAAATAAAAATAAGGACAACCAAAATCACTGTTTAGTTTTCTTTTTTCTTACGTAGTATTTATTATATATCTGTAATCGGTAATCGTAGTTTTATATCTGTTGTGATCCGGCTCGAAGGACCAAACTGTTGTTAATACTAGCAATAGTAGGTAATTGTGAGCCATTGATATCATGCAGTGCTTTAAGCTTTCATCAAATCTTTCTCAGTATGTTATTTTTACGGATAAAAAGGCGTTCTTAGAGTTTATTTTTGTTATAAGTGTTTTAAATTGAAGTTAAATATTGTACTTACCTACCTATGAAGTGAGATAGGAGGTGAATTTTTAACCGACTTCAAAAAAGAAAGAGGTTATCAGTTTGACCTGTATGTATGTGATGTGATGTAGTTGGAATTGAATAATATTTGAGTATTTATTAATGTTATAGCATTCTAAGTATTTAGGCTTCCAAGCATGCGTGCAAAATTTCGTAAGTGTATGTTTGTCCACGAATTTCTCGAAAACTAAAGTCATATCGGGATAATTCTTTTTGATTTAAATCAGGTGTGTTCCAACTTAAGGAACAGTCTTAAGTTTCATCAAAATCGGTTCAGTAGCTTTCGAGATATGGTCATTTTCTGGTAGAATCCATACAAAAAAAATTGTAAAAATTGTAATAAAAAAGTACCTAATTACAAATTAAACCGAATTCAAAAACTACCTGTCAATTGAAAAAGAACACATAAGTACCTATGTCTTTAAAATACCATTTTTTGAGATCGGTGCCAGCCTTATTTATATGCCTTATATGCCTTATTTATATGCTTTATTTATGCTTATTTATGCTCTTAAATTTTCTTATTAGGTGGAATACAACATAGGTAAAAGTGCGGACGAGTACCTCGACGTCGCGAGCTTGGACCGCGTGGAGCAGACGGCGGTGCCGCTAGCCGCCGTGCCGTGGCCGCCGCCGCGCGACCTCGACCCCGCCACGCACCACGCCGACTTGCCGGTCATACTCATAGCCAACGATGAGGTGACCAACTATGCATGTATATTAGGTGGAATACAACATAGATAAAAATGCGGACGAGTACCTCGACGTCGCGAGCTTGGACCGCGTGGAGCAGACGGCGGTGCCGCTAGCCGCCGTGCCGTGACCGCCGCCGCGCGACCTCGACCCCGCCACGCACCACGCCGACTTGCCGGTCATACTCATAGCCAACGATGAGGTGACCAACTGTGCCTTTATATTGGGTGGAATACAACATAGGTAACAGTGCGGACGAGTACCTCGACGTCGCGAGCTTGGACCGCGTGGAGCAGACGGGGCGGTGCCGCTAGCCGCCGTGCCGTGGCCGCAGCCGCGCTACCTCGACCCCACCACGCACCACGCCGACTTGCCTGCTATACTCATAGCCAACGATGAGGTGACGAACTGTGCCTTTATCGCTTAAATGCTCCGATGATTTTCTGTTAACAAGAACACATCTTAAATAGGTACTTATGCAGTGAGTTAATGAATAACCTCAAGACCTCTTAGGTGGTGATTGTGCTCATGAATATGTACAACTTTTACTATGGGGCCAACACTGCAACTTAACAAATAAATCTGCTGTTCCATACATTCTGGTCGAGTAGGTTTTTCTGTTAACAAGAACACATCTTAAATAGGTACTTATGCAGTGAGTTAATGAATAACCTCAAGACCTCTTAGGTGGTGATTGTGCTCATGAATATGTACAACTTTTACTATGGGGCCAACACTGCAACTTAACAAAAAAATCAGCTGTTCCATACATTCTGGTCGTATTTGTATGAAACAGCTGATTTTTTAGACTGACACATAGCGCGGAGAACCGGCCGTTGGGGCAGAAAGGTTCTCGAATGGCTACCGCGTACCGGACGACGTTCCGTGGGCAGACCCCCTACAAGGTGGACCGACGATCTAGTCAAGGTCGCGGGAAGCCGCTGGATGCAGGCAGCGCAGGACCGATCGTTGTGGAGCGATCCTTGGGGGAGGCCTATGTTCAGCAGTGGGCGTCGTTCGGATGACATGATAATGATGATGATGATGATGAACATTCAATTTCTCCTTATAAGGAAGGCCAGTGGCCCAGCAGTAGGGACATTAAACGGCTGATGATGAACATTTAAATTTTAAAAAGTTGTAAGGTGCAGTTACTCAATTCCTTTCAATTTGTAGTACAAGTATAAAGTAACAAACTACATGACGACGATGACCCTGGCGACGGTGCTGGGCCCGCGCTACGAGCACCCCGTGTCGCGGCTGCGGCTGGTGACGGCTGCCGACGAGGCGGACCTGAGGCAGTACCTCGTGTTCGCCACCAAGAACATCATAGGGCTGCAGAAGATGCCGCTGGACGGGAACCCCTGGAAGCACGTGGGGATGCTAGGACATCCGTTGCAGGTCGCCCCAGTTTTATGAGATCAGCCCCCTGATTCACGAACCTTTGGATACACTCCCGACAGCGGAATGTATAGGTCATAGCCCACTTATACCTCACCGCTCCGACCCAACCAAAGTATGAGCAGCCAAATATGGACTTAATATCGTTCACTGTAGATGCACTTTACAGTAAAAATAAACAATAGCAGACAGCGCGCGGTAAGCGAGCCTGCCGCTAGCTAAAGTGCGTCTACAGAGCACGACATTAAGTCCACATTTGACTGCTCATACAATACATTGGTTGGGTGGGAGCGGTGCGGTATAAGTGAGCTATGACCTTATGCCCTGTCTCTGTCACTCACTGTAGAATAGACAACGACAAAGCACAGAATTCGAATCCAATTCCTTTTCCGACGGTTCGTGAATCAGTAGGCAGAATTAAAAAGTACGTACATACCTATCACAGTCAGCTTCAAACTTTTTGGTGTCGGAGCATCGCACGAGACGATGCGCAGGACACAAGTTACGTTACGTACACTCAGGGACAAATTCGGTGAACCATTTCTTACTTATTTTCTTGTGGCTGGTGCCTCGCCATTCACGCGCAGACACTTTACTATTTGGATCAAATCAAATATTTATTTATTCACATAGACATAATATAATAAGCATGCACTTATGAATCGTCAATATTCGGATAAGTATTAAACTAGACTAGGGTAGTAGGTATTACAATACATAAGCAATTAGGGATAGGATAGGGACTGCAAGCGAACGGTGAGACACCAGGGGCCCGATTCTCAGGCATTCGAACTTTTTCAGTGTGGTAATTCGTATGTCGAACATTTTGTTTGTGGTTTCTATTGAAAAGCTAGAACATTTCAAACAAACTACTCTGTCCCACATGTCAACAAATTCATTTTGACAGCTAAGTTCGTATACGAACATCTATTGGTTTCTACCACTCGTAGCGTTCGACTGGTTTTCGATCGAACTTTTTCGATTGTGAAATTCTGACAATACAAAAACTGTGTTAAATTTGAATTTCGAGCTTATAAAAGTGAACTTTTCTCGATTGCCTGAGAATCGGCCCCGCCACACGAAAAGAAGTTAGTGGTGGTTCACCGTATTTGTCCCTCCCTTGCTGTACGATGCATGCGGGAGCGAGAGGGTAGGTTGTTGGTACCCTTATTTTATGTACTTACGCGCATAGTCTAACTTCACGACTGCCAATAAGATTATCACTCTAAAAAATGCTTTATATTGACGCTTTGTGTCTCAATAAGGTAGTTAGCTAACTTGAGTCTCTTTCGTTGCTTACAGATTACCGGAATGTGTTATCGTGAAGACACAAGCACCCTGTTTACAATTGGTCTGAAAGATAGCTGCATGTACCAATGGGCTGCCAACTACAGGTAGCTAGTATCAAAACAAATATTAGTAATTGGGTATTTGACTGATTTTTTTTTATTGACTTAAAATGTTCATTTAATTAGTAGCAAGCAACACAACATAGGTATTTATTTTCAAATATCTTGCATATTTTCAGCGATATAGGGCATCAAACTTTCTAATTAGACAAGGAGAGCGCTATAGACACGTGACGTCACATTTCTATAGCGCCATACTCTCGCCATAGAAAATTTCGTTTTAGAAAGAGATAGCTAGAGTCACAATTAAGTAGGTCATAATATTCGCTTGTTATAATACATATTAAATTTCTTCTTTCACATTTGTTATTCAATAATGTTATACCTATTTCTGAATGTCATAATTAAATATCTATCTTAGTACTTAGTAATTATGTTTTTCTTGTTGTAACGGCTGTCTTTGTTTTAGCGAATGCTATGTAAGCTTTTATTAGGCTAACATATAAGATCCTTGACCTACTTATTTCAATATTTTTATGTAATTTGTATATGTTTTGCTGTTAGCTTACCTAATAAATAATAATAATAATAATAATAATAATCTACATTTCAACAACAGTCAAATACCCAATTGAAACACACTGTAATAATACGGTATTTTACTGATTTTTTTTTATTTCTTTAAAATGTTTTTCGAAATATTAGCTACACAAAACAAGTTTTCATTTTGAATTATCTTGAATATTTTCAAAGCTATAGGACTTCAAACTTTATAATTAGACAAGGACAGGACGCTATCTTAGTGACGTCAGTGGGTTAGTAGCGTCATAGTCACGCCATAGAAGATTTCGTTTTAGAAAAAGACAGCTATAGTCAAAATCAAACAGACTATAATTCTTTTATTATAAAACAGATTCAAATTATTTTTTCACATTTGGTATTCTTAATTGCAATATTTTTTAACGTCATCATTAAATATCTACATTTCAACAACAGTAAAATACCCTATTACTTAGATACCTCTCAATCTTTTCGATATCGCGTATGTATGAAGTATTATGGGGTTCTTTTCATTTTAACTGCTTCTTCTTCTTCGTTTCGATGATTTCACAATATTAGATTTGTTTGGCTCGTCTGTGGCAACCCGAACTGCCTCATCGGTTGCCGTCATCAGGTCGCTTGCACTGCAGGTGCAAGGTTTTAACTGCTAAATCTGATAGGTCAGTAGACACGACAACGAAACGCGGAGGTGGCGACTTGGACCCGTACTACTGCCTGATCGAGAGCGGGCGGCCGGGCTGGCTATTCCAGGAGGTGCGCGACCTGTTCTACTACATCCAGATCCTGTGCCAGGGCACCTTCTCCCCGGCCATGCGCCGCGTCAAGGACTACATCCCGATCGACTCGCTTCCAGATCTGATGAGAGCGCTGGGATTTTTCCCTACCGAATATGAGGTAGGAAAGCAAGAATTTTCTCCAAAAAATAAGGATAGTGGACTCTTAGCGCTCCTGCACACGATGTCACCACCGCGCCGTCGCCGTACCGCCCGCCGCGCTTTTTAACAGTCTACGGCCAGGGTGCCCGCTTTAGTTTAGCGTCGGGTGGGGCGGGGCGGGCAGCGTTCATGTTAAGGCGCTACTCGGAAAAAGTATGGACTTTTTGATTTAAAACTATAGGACGGTTACATTTGTTACAAATCTGGTAATAAGATATATATTTCTTCATACCTTTATCTAGAATCGTATAGTTTCAAAAACACGATTTTATGATTTTGCCTCGACACTTTTGCTTTTCGAAAAGACCTCTAAAAATACGAAAATTCAAGATTATTCTTAAATGGGGTTACTTACACTATTGGAAATTGGTTTAATTAGTGGACACCAATAATATTTAGGATCGTATAGAAGCATTTTTTAAAAATCGCTGTAGTTTTTTAATACGAAGTGATTTTGTGTTTTTTTTGCCTAATCTGCAAAATCTCGCTCCCGCGCGCGTCGTTTTCTCATTGCTATCTCGTTTCAGCATAATTTTTCCGAGTATCGCCTTAAACAAATGCTAACGCATAGTGGTGTCCTGAGTAGCGGCCGGAGCGTCTCGGCAACCACGGGCTGAACGCTGCCCGCTCCGCCCCGCTCCACGCTTTGCACTCTGGCCCTACACTTACAGCCGGTTGCACCAAAATATTGATTTTACGAAATCGTAAAAAGTAACTGAATTTTGCTGTCAAAACTGTCAAATCTATACATTTTTAAACCATAGACCCTGTACGGTCAACAACCGCACAATTATGTACCTAGC